>CM060883.1:32697500-35097500 GCA_030762935.1 Hymenopus coronatus
AATTAAAATAAATAAATAATACACCATAATATGTAACAATAATAATAATAACAATAAAAATAATAACAATAATAATACAACATTAAAATGTGATAAGTAAACTTTTATATTTATTATCTCGACTGTAAATCACTCTTCTTTAGTCTCTTTTTAAAACTATTTACACTTTGAGGCAGTCTTCAGTAACTCAGCACGCATTTTGTTCCATTCGTTAATTGTTCTATTTGGAAAGGAAAATTTTCCTATGCCAGTTTTCTGCTCCCTATTTCTTATTTTTTCGAGTAATCAGTTCTCACAGTATAATGGTTTTAATAATAATTGCTTGGATATACCTTTCCATGCAGATACATTTAAAATTGTTAAAAAAAAAAAACAGCACATTTATTTTAAACATGCTATGTGTCGCATCCACATGGGCTTCTCTACCCATTTTCAGCGAAGATTCCTTTAAAAATCTGACGTGTTCCATTCACATGACTATCTCTACCTGTTCTGCAAACAAACATTCTTAAGGTGACTTTTATTTACATTATATTAATTGAGATAAATGTTAGCTTACTTCCTTCTAAGGAGAAGCGAAATAATGGAACACACTAGGCTAAAGCAATAGTCAAACCTTTTAAAAGTTGATCGCTATATGACCAATTGAAGTTCGGTTCGCTTTGCACGGCTTGCAGTAAGCAAAAAGAGACGAAACGAAAGATAAATTACCGTTTGAGAAAAGTTGCAATGTTTAAAATTGAAACCAATAACACGGAATATCTCGGAAACGGTCAACTCTACGAAAAAAATGCGTATGATATAAATGGCGTGTTTTAACGAGATCTACATTTTTTGTGTAGTAATTTTCTGCCTAATGCAAAATTCATCTAGAATGAAGAATTTTTCAGAGGCTATTCCCAGAAGATTCAAATATACATTTTATTTAAGAAGTAATTATCTTTAATATACTGTATTTTAATCAAAATCGTTGGAGCCATTTTTCAGAAACACAAAACTTGCGAACATTTTTCCATGAGAGGGTAGTTTGCTTTTGGGGATTTTCTTGACAATTTTTCGTGTCACATCCCTGGAATATACTAAACTTAAATACCAAATTTGGTATTCAACGATCTTTTAGTTTTTAGTTATGCTGTCCAAAGACACACGCTCGTGTACTTTCTCCTAAATTTTTTTTTTTTTTTTTTTTTTGACTCAGGAGAGTTCAAATCATTCGGCGAAATCTCGGTATCGAATTTTTGCGTGGAATACATACCTTCTCTATCCGCTATAGGCATTGTACATACGGGCTAGAAAAAGTAAAAAGAGTGATCAGCATATTTTGTGTAGTAAGCTTACTAGTTATACAAAATTCATTTAGGATAAAGAAATTTTCAGAGGCTATTCGCAGAAAATTCAAGATTTAAATTACATTTGAAACTAAAATATGTAAAACACATTTTAATCAAACTCGTTAGAATCATTTTGAAAAAAAAATCAAAATTTTCGAAAAATGCTTCATGCAAAGGGTAGTTTACAGCTCGCACACCAATCTTGGAAGATACTAGGTTTAGTTTTTCCGGGCTTTATGTTTTTACTTTTTCTACACGTACTAAGTACATAGTGTATAGATAAGGTATTGTATTCCACCTTAAAATTCAATATCGAGATTTCACCGGAAATACATGCTTTGAGACCCCCTGAATCCCAAAAAAGTATTTTTAGAAAAATGTCCGTATATGTGTATGTGTCTTCAGTCCGTCAGTCTCTGTGTGTTTCTGTGTGTCTGGGCAGAATAGCTCAAAAAGAAAAGAGCGTTAAATAACAAACCTTGTATTTAAGCTCTATATGTTCCAAGAATGGGACACGAAGATTTTCAACAATATCCCCTACACTCAACTACCCTTTAAATGAAAACATTTAAAAAAAATTTATTTTCTCAAAAATGGCTCTAATGGTTTCGATTAAAGTCTCTAATATTTAAAATATTTACAACACAAATTTTATATCTTAAAATTTCTGGGAATAGCCTCTGAAGACATGCTTATTCTGGGTGAATTTTGTGGAATTTTGCATAACTGGTAAACCGCGAGAGATAGGCAGAAGTTTACTTTAGTAATAAAAATGTAGAGCTCGTTAAAACACACAATTTATGTTATATACCTTATTTTTCGTGAATTTGACAGTTCTTGAGTTATTCCTTGTTGTTAGTTTCAGCTTTAAAATACTTATAGGAATTTGTCAACTCCTGTCCATACAAAGGTACTTCAATCACATAGCAACCAGCTTTTAAAAGATTTGACTATTTAGCCTATGGTAATAAGACAATTCTGCTAATTTTTCCACGAAAACTAGTATTGACTAAACTGAAGAATAAGCTTTTTAACAATAATTTATTGTAGAGATTCAGAGAAAGTAATGTGAATAGAACACATCAGAATTTTA
This sequence comes from Hymenopus coronatus, assembly GCA_030762935.1. Classification (NCBI taxonomy): domain Eukaryota; kingdom Metazoa; phylum Arthropoda; class Insecta; order Mantodea; family Hymenopodidae; genus Hymenopus; species Hymenopus coronatus. Next base: position 32,699,925 of record CM060883.1, read on the forward strand.
AGTTATGGTGTTCACAAACATACATGACATTTGTTTCTGGTTTTGGGGGATTAAGGGGGCCTCAAAACATACTTCTGGTGAATCTCGATATCGAAGTTTTGAGTGGAAAACAATACACAGTAGAAAAAGCAAAAAATCTGATGTGTACCATTGACATGACTTTCTCTATATCCCTGCAACAAATTATTCTTAAAAAGCTTATGCTTCTATTTACTTCATGCTAATCTAGAAAAAATCTGATGTGTTCCATTCACATGACTTTCTCTACAACTCTGCAATAAATTATTGTTAAAAAGCTTATGCTTCTACTTGCTTCCTGCTAAGCGAGAAAAAATTAGCAGAAATAGTCTTATTACTTGCTTCCTTGTAAGCAGAAGCAAAATAAAGGAGTGCCATAGGTTAAAAAGATGGTCAAAAGCTGCTTGCTATGTGACTGAAGTTCCTTTGTTTGTATGCACACGAGTTCACAAAGTCCTGTATGCATGTTTTTTATAGCTGAAACCAAAAACAAGGAATATCTCAAAAACAATCAACTCCACGAAAAATTTATGTAATATAAATTGTGTGTTTTAAAAGTGTTCCATTTGTTGTGTGGTAAGCTTTTGTCCATCTCTTACGGTTTAGCAGTTATGCAAAATTCTATAAAATTTACCCAGAATAAAGTAGTCTTCAGAGGCTATTCCCAGAAAACTCAAAATATACATTATATTTGTGAGGTAAATGCCTTTAATATACGATATTTTAATCAAACTCGTTAGAGCCATTTTTTAGAAAATCAAAATTTTCGAAAAAAGTTCCATGTAAAGGGTAGTTGGAGGTGGGGGGATGTTTCTCAAGATCTTTGTGTCGTATTCCTGGAAGATACTAAACTTAAAAACCAAGTGTGGTATTTTACCGACTTTTCGTTTTTGAGTTATCCTGTTCATAGACACACGGACCTTTTTCTGAAAATACTTTTTTTGGATACAGGGGACCCTAAAACATATATTTCCGGTGAAATCTCGGTATCGAATTTTTTGGTGGAGTGCAATACCTTCTCTATACACTATGTACATAGCACGTCTAGAGAAAGTAAACAAACTATCATTACAAAATCCGCATTTCATTCTTATGCATTGGTAATACATCTGCGCGTAAAACAGTGTCAAAATAAAAATGCGTCAGTTGCTCCCAAAAGATGAAAAGTAATTGGTTACTAAAAATAATGTCTTGATTGGAGGATATTTTATTTTCATTCTTGCTTGCTGGGCACTGTTTTATTTACACCTTCTTTTCATCCATTGTTCTTTGACATCTGGACCTCCTGTGTTTGTCGTTTGATAGCTTCACCCTAGATAGGTTTTATGAAGCTGCCATTTGTGCACTGCAGTGTAACATTACAGTATCCTTGGTATCGATTGTTGTTTTAATGATTTGGCTGCAGTACGTACGAGTATGCAGTCCATGTAGGATGGGGCGGCACCTCATTTTGCTTCTGTTCATTAACGACATCCAGTATTCTACGAAATGCTATTAACCTATTTTTTTTCAGCTTATTCTCATTTCCGGAGGAAACCAATTTCAAGAGAATGTGTTTTAATTGTATTCCGTGGCATCTAGGTAGCAATAACAAAACCAAAAATGGATGCAGTCATAATGAGGCATTTGTTCCATGTATATAGCGAGACTACAGGTTGTGCATTTGTTTTGGCAAACATTCAATATTAAACTCGCTTCACTTTCCACAGATGGTCTGCTCCAAGATAAATTCGAGGTTATTAAAGTAAAAATCTGATGTTTTACACTCACATGAGTTTCTCTAGCTACTCTACGAAAGATAATTCGTCTTTCAACACCATGCTAATCGAGATAAACATTAGCAGATTATTATTACTTAGTTCCTTATAAGTAGAATTGAACTAAGGGAATGCACTATGCTAAAGTGATAGGCAAATGTTTTAAAAGCTATCGTTATGCGACTGTCATTGCAAATCACTTCTTCTTTGGCCAAGAGTAGAACAAAAGAAAAACGGACACACCGTCTGAGAAAACTATAAGCACTTCTCAACTAAAACTAATAACAAGGAATTCCTCGAAAACGGCAAGCTTCACGAAAAATATGTATTTGACATAACTTGTGTATTATAGCAAGATCTACCTTTTTTGTATAAATTTTTGTCTATCTCTTACGGTTTACTAGTTATGCCAAATTAAGCAAAATTCGTCCAGAATAAACAGGTCTTTAGAAGCTATTCCCAGAAAATTTAAGATATGCATTTTATTTGTGATAGAAATGGCTTTAATATGTGGTATTTTAATTAAAATCGTTAGAGCAATTTTTAAGGAAAACAAAATTTTCGAAAATTGTTCTTATATAAAGGGCAGTTAGGGTGGGGGCATTTTCTTGAAAATCTTCGTGTTGCATCCTTAGAAGTTACCAAACTTAAATACCAAGTTTGGTATTTAACCGTCTTTTCGTTTTAGAGCTATGCTGTCCACACACACCACGGACCTGTTTCAGAAAATGCTTCTTTTTTTTTTTTTATTCAGGGGGTCCTAAAACATTTATTTCTGGTGAAAACTCGACATCGAATTTTGGGTGGAATACAATACTTCTCTATCCCTATGTACATTGTACATACGGGGCTAGAGAAAGTAAAAAGATCTATGAATGTCTTTCATGCAGAAATTTCTGCGAATTATGGAAACTCCAAAAATAATGTTTTTAAAGAAAATATGCGAACATTTACAAAAGAGAGTATTACGTACTTTGTTTTAGGCTGCGCAAGAGTGCGTTCTATAACCATTTAAAACATCTAATGTTTTTCATTTAAATAACCTCCTTCATCTGTTCTACAAACAAAACATTCAACTTTTATGTGTATACGAGTAATCAAGATAAACATTAGTAAAAATTGCCTTATTTCTTGCTTCTGTATGCAGAAGGGAAATAGGGAATGCTAGCCTAAAGTGAGTCAAATCTTTTAAAAGCTATTGCTAAGTGAAACAATTAAAATTCGGTTTTCTTTGCGTGGCTAGGAGTGTGTGTGTGTGTGGGGGGGGGGTGTTATAACAATCTGAGTATTCCCTTCACATGACTTTCTCTACATTTCTATAACAAATTATTTTTAGAAAGCGTATTCTTGTATCGGTATCATGCTAATAGAGATAAAATTAGCAGAAATTGTCTTATTAATTGCTTGATTTTAAGTAGAAGGTGTATAGGGGAGTATATTAGGCCAAATCGATAGTCAAATATTTTAAAAGCTGGTTGCTATATGAATGAAATTCCTTTGTTTTTATGGCCAGAAGTGGACAAATACTTTTGAGTAAACTATAAATATTTTAAAGCTGAAACCAATAACAAGTAAAAAACACCAGCTCTACAACAAAGTCACCTAGACGGCCCGGGTTCCATCCCAAACGACCGCATGTGGTGGACAATGCGGCGCAGGGGCGGGTTTTCTCCGGGTTCTCCGGTTTCCCCGTCATCACATTCCACCGGGGCTTATCTTCATGTATTATCAGTGTCATCGCCTGCGGTGCCAGCGGGCGTTGAACACTACCAAAAAAATACAACAAAATATTATCATATAATTTATGTGTTTTAACAAGAACTACAATGTTTTGCGCCCGCCTGTGTAGTGTGGTGGTAGCGTGTCTGCCTAACATTCAATAGGGCGTGAGTTCGAATCTCGCTTAGGGTGATTTACCCGGATAAGGATGTTTTCGGGGTTTTCCCTTATCCTGAGAAGACGAATGTAGAGTAAGTTGAAGCCCCATGAACCCCGAGGTCATTTGAGCATCATTTCACTAATTTCAATCATCGGCCGATATGACCAAGTTTAAAGGACGTTAAGCCACAAAAAACTTGTGCAGACTTTGTCACTCTCTTACGGATTACAGTTATGAAGTTATATATCCAGAATAAAGAGGTATTCAGTGACTTTTTCCAGAAAATTCAAAATATACATTTCATTTTGATGTGAATATCGTTAATATACGGCAGTTTAATCAAAATTGTTAGAACCATCTTTGAGAAAATCAAAATTTTCGAAAATTGTTCCATGCAAAGTGTAGTTGAAGGAATTTTCTTGCAAATCTTCGTGTCACATCCTTGGAAGATACCGATCTTTATATTTAGTCGACTTTTCGTTCTTGAACTATACTGTCCACAGACACACACATTGATCTTTTTCTAAAAATCTGATGTGTTCCATTCACATGACTTTCTCCACATCTCTGTACCAAATTATTGTTAAAAAGCTTAGGCTTCTATTTACTTCATGCTAATCGAGAAAAAATTAGCAGAAATAGTCTTATTACTTGCTTCCCTGTAAGTCGAAGCGAAATAAGGGAGTACCATAGGTTAAAGTGACAGTCAAAAGCTCGTTGCTATGTTCGTTTGTTTGTATGGATAGGATTTGACAAAGTCCTGTGTGAGTTTTTTAAAGCTAAGACCAAAAACAAGGAATATCTCAAAAACGATCAACTCAACGAATAAAATGCTTATAACATAAATTCTGTGTGTTAAAGTGTTCTACAGTTTTTGTGTGGTGAGTTTTTGTCCATCTCTTACGGTTTAGCATTTATGCAAAATTCCGTAAAGTTCATCCAGAATAAAGTAGACTCCAGAGGCTATTCCCAGAAAATTCCATATATAATTTTATTTGTCAGGTAAATATCTTTAATAAACGATATTTTAATCAGAATCGTTAGAACCATTCCATGTTCCATGTAAAGGGTAGTTGTCGGTGAAGGGATTTTCTTGCAAATCTTTCGCATCCTTAGAAGATACCGATCTTGAATACCAAATTTGGTATTTACCCCACTCTTCGTTCTTGAACAATACCATCCACAGACACACACACACGTGTACCTTTTTCTAAAAATGCTTATTTTCGGACTCTGGGGACCTCATATATATATATATATATATATATATATATATATATATATATTTATTTCTCGTCAATTCTCGGTATGGAAGTTTTGGTTGGATTGAAATGCCTTCTCTATCCACAATGTTCATTGTACATACGGGCTAGAGACAGTAATGTCACAGTTACTAATTTTGCTTTGCCCTCCAAGTTAATTGATACTAAGCTTAGAGCCGACGTGTCTCATTGTTACTTACATGCTGGCATTTTAAACCAGTCGTCCTCCGTGGTCTAGGGGTAACATGCTAGATTCTAGGTTCCAAGGTCGTGGGTTCAAACCAAATAGAGGTAATTTACGAAATCCATATAGAGTCTGTTTCAATAATACTCTACATTAGGTTCAGTGGATTATGTTAATTGCTGTTTCTGTTATTTCGTCTCTGTGTGAACTGTTTTCTAAAATAAAACGGTGATCCCAAGGTATATTTTCAGCTAGCAAAAATAACATATATATGTAAGTAGTATAAAATTTGATGTGTTCCATTCACATGACTTTCTCTACATCTCTGCAAAAGATATTATTAAAAAGCTTATGTTTTCTATTTAATTCATGCTAATTGAGAAAATATTAGCAGAAATGTTCTTATTACTTGCTTCCATGTAAGTAAAACCGAAATAAGGGAGTAACATAGGTTAAAGTGATAGTTAAAAGCTGGTTGCTGTGTGACTTGTTTGTATGGACAGGAGTTGAGAAATTCCTGTATAAGAAAAGCAGGTTTTTCAAAGCTGAAACCAACAACAAGGAATATCTAAAAATGTATATAACATAAATTGTGTGCTTTAGCGTGCTCTACATTTTGTTGTGTGTCAAGTTTTTGTCCATCTCTTACTGTTTAACAGTTATGCAAAATTCCGTAAAATTCATAAAAAATACTCTTCAGAGGCTATTCTCAGAAAATTCAAGATATACATTTTATTTGTTATGTAAATATCTTTAACATACGATATTTTAATCAAAAACGTTAGAGCTATTTTGAGAAAAAGAAATTTTCGAAAAAAATTCCATGTAAAGGGTAGTTCGGGGTGGGAGGATTCTCTTGCTAATCTTCGTGTCGCATCCTTGGAAGATATTGAACTTAAATACCAAGTTTGGTATTTTACCCGCTTTTCGTTTTTGAGTTATATCCTAAAACAAATATTTCCGGTGAAATCTCGGTATCAAAATTTTAGGTGGAGTACAATACCTTCTCTATACACTATGTACATGTAGAGAAAGTAAAAAGCAAAAGAATTTTGAAATGGTAGTTGCAACGTGAAGGTGTTAGTTGACCATAATAGTTTTAAAAACCCCAAATGCCTCTTCAATGTCAACAATATGGGCGTAGGCGAAGACGCGGTTTAAAGCAAGTCGTATACATTGAAATGAAGATACAGCATTAATATTACTGCCAACCAATCATGTTATGTAACCACGAACGTGATATCTTTGAAAACAAATAACCTTATCATCGCAAATATGACAGTTATAACTAAGATTCCGATAAGGTTGCGATTTCGTTGCACTTTACCTGGAAAATAGTCACGTGCACACAAGAGTTTTACTGGGAGCTCCCCCTCCCCAAGCACTGCATCACTACAAGTTCAGATTGTTCTGAAGACAGTCCAACAAAACACGGTTTGCTTTTGATACATTCAGAAAAGATATTGTAACCCTGTGCAACATTTGTCCACGTAGGTAAATCAGTTTGAAACTGTCGTCCTGCATGGTCTAGGATTCCCAATGTCGCAGTTTCATATACCTTATCATGACTTTCGAGGTCTTTGAGCAAAATTAAGCGGTGTTTCACGCCCAAATATGGAATTGGGCACTGAAAACCACAGCAGTCAAAGAGCGTCCATAAAAAAACTGAATTTAATTTAATTCTGACATGAAACTAATTATTTCATCTGACACAATATAGATTTATTATTTATACTTTTCAATAAAAACTTGTTTCCTACAGAACTTTAAACTTATTTCTGTGCCCCACTATACGCAGTTATAGCATACATAACACAATCTGAGAAGTGCAGGACGCTATTGCCTCTCTCCTCTCCGTTCGCTTGTAAACAACGTTTCGCAGCTAGTTATAACGGTTACTCGAAAACAACGTTGTCACATTTCTACCATATAGTGGTCGCCAATCACTTAATGATACCCAAAACCTGTTAACTGTCTTTCAAGAGCGAACGTTTTCCTGGCCTGCCCCGAGTATTATGGGTATAGAACTACAGACCTGGCAGCGCAGGAATCACACCTTGGCGAGGACCGGTTTAAGCAGTAATGAGCTAAATCAATTTTGAACCGGGTGGCTGCTAGATGGATTTAACGTCGCCCGTTGCCGGAATACACTGTTAATTACTGTAATACACTGAGGCGTGAAGCATCGACCGTAATTTACTACCACTGAAAAGCAATTTGATAAATTATAATTTCAAAACGTATACTAGTTTGCTCTGGCATAATTATCGAGGTGTGTACAAAAATAAAACACTAGCGCAACGCGCCTTGCAACGTTACGTAAGAACCACACCTAGCATCCCTTTTCAAAACCGTATAGTACCCGTGCTAACCTGTAAGAAAACGAGTGGCCGGGATTTCATCGGAAATACATGTTTTGAAATCCCTTGAACGGGAGAACGAATGTTTTGGAACAATACAGATCAAAACCAAATCAGTAATGAATATAATACCTGGAGTTTATTCATAGATCAATAAATTCTTGTTCTAGTGTGTATTTACTTATCGCATCTTCAACCGTTTCCTTTTTACTTTCTCTAGCTCCGTATGAACAATGTACATAGGGATAGAGAAGTATTGCATTCCACCCAAAAACTCGATGTCGAGATTTCACCGGAAATACATGTTTTACGACCCCCTGAATCCAATAAAAGCATTTCCAGAAAAATGTCCGTGTGTGTGTGTGTGTGTGTCCGTATGTCTGTGAACAAGATAATTTGAAAACGAAAAGTAGCTAAAATACCAAACTTGGTATTTAAGTTCAGTATCTTCCAGGGATGCGACACGAAGATTTTGAAAAAAAAAATCCCCCATCCCAAACTACTCTTTACATGTAACTTTTTTCGTAAATTTTGATTTTCTTAAAATGGCTCTAACCATTTTGATTAAAATGTCGTATATTACATATTTACCTGACAAATAAAGTGTATATCTTGAATTTTTTAGGAATAGCTTCTAAAGACATGTTTATTCTGGATGAATTTTGCTTAATTTGGCATGACTAATAAACCGTAAGAGATAGACAAAAACTTACAATACAAAAAATGTAGGCCTTGTTAAAATACACAATTTACGTAATATACATTTTTTCGTGGAGTTTACCGTTTTCGAGGTATTCATTGTTATTAGTTTCAGTTGTGAAGTACTAATACCTTTCGTTTTTCTTTTGTTCTACTCCTAACCAAGAAAAGTAGCGATTTGTAATGACAATCGCATAACGACAGCTTTTAAAACATTTGACCATCGATTTAGCCTAGTGTATTCCCTTATTTTCTTCCTACTTACAAGGAACTAAGTAATAAGAACATTGTGCTGAATATCTCGATTAACAAGGTGCAGAAGGAAGAATAATCTTATGTAAGAAGTTTGTAGAACGGCTAGAAAAGCTCATGTGAGTGTAACAGATCAGATTTTTCACATTATAGATAGCAGCAAATGAGCCATTCAGCAACAACTTACAGGCGTAGAATTTTATTACAAATTAAAACGAATCTTTTTAACTGGCTGATAATTTATTCAATTAATATTTTAAGTATTCTAGTATAATTGTTTATTTATACGTATTTTTACTTTGTTGACAATATCCTATTCTTGTACGTAATTTTGGACAAAAACAAAAAATAATGATTGATTGCATCAATAGCTAGGGGAAGCAATGCATTGCAACCAAAAACTTGACATAAAAATTTCACCTGAAATACATATTTTTAAGTCCCGAAAAAAACATTTTAGAACAATTTCCGTATTCTACATGTCCCTAATCGTGTCCGTGCGGGACTTGAGCGCATGCATGTGTACAATACTATTATTCAAAAACGAAAATTCGATTATAGACATTTTGAGATCCTAAATTCCATTGAAAAAGTTCCCAATGTTTGCGCATGTGTTTGTGTGTGTGCGTGTGTGTACGACATAATCCAAAAACAAAAACTCGCTCTAACTGCCTCAATGGTCAAGTGATCAGCAAGCTGGCTTCTCACCCGATGGTCCCGGGTTCGATTCCCGGCTGGGGCGGGGGAACTTTTCTTTAACCAGAAGTATTCCCTATCCCCACAAAGTCTGGAAGTATGAATGTGAGAGTGAATGTACGTGTGTTTAACGATATAAAATGGCTAACCTAACATTCTATGAGTTGTTTCACAGGTCAAAACCTCCAATATGACCTTGAAGTTAAAGGGAGCTGTACAAATGAAACAATAAAAAAGATCATCGGAGGTCCCAGGTTCGATTCCCGGCTTGGGCGAAGAATTCTTCCCTATCCCCCACAGAGTCTGGAAGTATGTATGCGAGAGTGAATGTGTGTGTGTTTGAGGAAAATAAAACGTTTTAAACCCAAAGTAAAGAACCAACAGACAACATGTTGTTTCTAATGCGAAGCCCTCGATATGACCTTAGATATTAAAGCGGGCTATATAAATAAAACAAGATAAAAATTAAGAAAAATAAAAAAATTCCTTAAATACAAAATTAGATACTTAAATTCAGTATTTTCCGTCGATACAACACGAATATTTTCAAGAAAATCCCTGAAAAATCCTGTCCTAAGTTTTGATTTTCTCAGAAAGTCAGTTAAAATACAGCATTTATTAGAGAAAGTTTTATAAAATATGAAATTTATATATATATATATATATATATATATATATTTTTTCCAGTCCTTTAGGGTCTGCATGACTTCCGAGACTAAAAAGCAGAGGATTTAATTGAAAATTTTTGTATCGCATCCTTGGAGGATACTGAAATTAAATATCAAGTTTGATATTTAACAACTTTTCGTTTTGAGCTATACTGGCCATGGATAAATAGACATACAAACCTTGCCTAAAATGTTTTTTTTTTATTCAAGGGACACCTAAACGTGTATGTCCAGTGAAAATTGTATATAGATGTTTTTGATGAAATCCTATACCGTATATACCTACTATATACATAATGAAGAAGGTAAAAAAAAATCTGGTAAGTTCCATTCACGTGACTTTCTCTACATCTCTGCAACAGATTATTGTCCAAAATCTTAAGCTTCTATTTACTTCATGCTAATCGAGAAAAAATTAGCAGAAATAGTCTTATTACTTGCTTCCTTGTAAGTAGAAGCGAAATAAGGGAGTACCATAGGTTAAAGTGATAGTCAAAAGCTGGTTGCTATGTGACTGCAGTTCCTTTGTTTGTATAGACAGGAGTTGACAAATTCCTGTATGATAAAGGTATAAGTTTTTCAAAGCTGAAACCAAAAACAAGGGATATCTCAAAAGCGATCAACTTCACGAAAAAATGTAGATGACATAAATTTTGTATTTTAATGTGCTCTACATTTTTTGTGTGGTAAGTTTTTGTCCATCTCTTACGTTTTTGCAGTTATGCAAAATTACGTAAAACTCATCTAGAATAAAGTAGCCTTCAGAGACTCTTCCCAGAAAATTTAAGATATACATATTGTCAGGTAAATATCTTTAATATAGCATATTTTAATCAAAATCGTTACAGCCATTTTTGAGAAAATCAAAATTTTCGAATTTTTTTCCAGGTAAAGGATAGTTGAGTGTGCGGGGATTTTCTTGAAAATATTCGTGTCGCATCCTTGGAAGATATAAAACTTAAATACCAAGTTTGGTATTCAACGGTATTTTCGCTTTTGAGCTATACTGTCCACACACACACTCGCGCGCGCACACACACACACACAGACACACACAGAGACCTTTTTGGAAAAATGCTTCTTTTAGATTCAGGGGGACCCAAAACATGTATTTCCGGCGAAATCTTGGTACCAACATTTTGGATGGAATACAATACCTTCTCTATACACTATGTACACAGTACGTGTAGAAAAAGTAAAAACTTTAAATACTCATCTTTATCAGTTTTAACATGTTTTCTGAATCACTGGTCGTAATACCACTGTGCTCTGTTAACCACATTTTTTTACACATGAGTGAATTTTAGAGATCATAGTTTATCATGCAATTGGCTTTCGCACTTCTTGTGACGTGTATTACGTTTAAATTTGCACTTTTGTAATTAAATTGGGATTTTTTTACAGCTTTCTGACCAACATTTCCACCTAAAATTCCTAGCTCTGGTTATGATTAAGTAAATATTAATACCATAACCCACATTTTAACCATAACTGAAGAGAGAAATACATCTGACGGTTACATACGTGATTATAGTGTTTATATATCTGCCCAATTACAACGTAAGGTTTCTCTTTTCATTTTCAATGGTGTGATTTGTAATTATGAGGAATGATTGATGAATTATGAAGCAGATTACTCAGTGGGGAAAGTGTGGATGTCCCTAGAGCCTTTGTTAAACGACAGATGTCAATTTATATTCTGACACCAATTATCTGTGATGTGTTTTATTAATGGCACATGGTTCTAGAGCGTTTATTTCTTCATTGCCACAGAGTAACCATAACACCGCTTTAGCTGCAGACTGTTTCATATAAAACCGGTCACAAAAAATCTGAAGTGTTACACTCACGTAACTTTCTCTAGCTGTTCTACAAACAGACTCTTAAAAGATTCATCTTCTTTCTACTTCATGCTAATCGAGATACTCTATTAATGTTTATCTCGATTAGCATGAATGCGTGAATGCGATTGTTATTGCAAAACGGACACATCCTGTCTGAGAAAAGTACTTCAAAATTGAGACAAATAACAAGAATTATCTCTTATCTCCACAACAAAGATATAAAGGACATAAATTGTGTGTTTTGACCAGATCTACATTTTTAGTGCAGTCATTTTTTGTACCTTACGGTTTCGCAGTTAAGCAAAATTCGGCAAAATTCATCCAGATTAAAGAGGTCTTCAGAGGTTATTCTAACCAAATTAAAGATGAACATTTTATTTGGGATGTAAATAGCTTTAATATACGGGATTTTAAACAATATCGTTACAGCCATTTTTAAGAAAATCACAATTTTCGAAAAATTTTCCATGTAAAGGGTAGCTTGTAGTTGGGGGATTTTCTTGAAAATCTCCGTGTTGCATCCATGGAAGATACTTAACCTAAATACCAAGTTTGGTATTTAACAGTCTTTTCGTTTTTGAGCTATGCTGTCCAAAGACACACACACACACACACACACACACACACACACACACACACACACGGACCTTTTTTCCAAAAATGCCTTTTTCGGACTCAGGGGACCCCAAAACATATATTTCCGGTGAAAACTCGACATCGAACCTTTGGGAGGAATACAATGGCTTCACTTTCCACTATGTACATGGTACATGCGGGCTGGAGTAAGTAAAAAACTTGAAAAGCATCCTTTATAGGGATTAATATAATGATTCAATGGATTTTGATAAACTTTCCTCATTGTAACGCCTTAGATCTGCATAGAGTAATTAAACCTGATATGATGTAAGGCTATTAAGCTGGATAATGACAGAAGACACATAATTACACTAGCAGAGATGCGAAAGGAAAATATTGAGCAAAATCTATGGACCGATAAAGATAAAGAGTGATGGATAATACGCACAAAGGTAGAAATAAATCTGATCCAGTTTTACTTTCTCTACGCGTACTATGTACATAGTGTATAGAGAAGGTATTCCATTCCACCCAAAAATTCGATACCAAGATTTCACAGGAAATACATGTTTTGGGTCCCCCAAGTCAAAAAAAAAAAAAAAAAAAAAAGCATGTTTACAAAAATGTCCGTGTGTGTGCGTGTGGACAGAATAGCTCAAAAACGAAAAGATCTTAAATAGCAAACTTATTATTACGTTTGGTATCTTCCAAGGATGCGACACAAAGATTTTTAAGAAAATCCACCCATTCCCAACTACCCTTTTTTCGAAAATTTTGACTTTCTCAAAAATGGCTATAACGATTTTGATTAAATTCTCTTATATTTAAGATATTTACACCCCTAATAAAGTGTATATCTTGAATTTTCTGGGAATAGCCTCTGAAGACCTCTTTATTTTGGATGATTTTTATTGAATTTTCATAACCGGTAAACCATAAGAAATAGACAAAAACTTACCACACAAGAAATGTAGATCACGATAAAACACACAATATATGCCATATGCATTTTTTTTCGTGGAGTTGATCGTTTTTTAGATATTCCTTGAAATTGGTTTCAGCTTTAAAAGGAAATTCAGTTACATAGAAACCAGCTTTTGACTATCACTTTAACCTATGGTGTTCCCTTTTACTTACAAGGAAGCAAGTAATAAGACCATTTCTGCTAATTTTTTCTCGATTATTATGAAGTAAATAGAAAAATAACCTTTTCACAGTGATTTGTTGCAGGGATTTAGAGAAAGGCATGGAACACTTCTGATATGATTTGATTTGCTTCGTATATTAAATATAACATTTATAACGGTTTAGAGTTTGAAGAGACTTTTGTTGCCGCCGAGTTTCCAGGCACGCAGTGTAACTTCAGGAACAAACAAGGGTAGAAGTGTTATCGCTTGCTGGAACACCAAAGTTACAGTACTTCCCCCTAGGGATGTAGTGCAGATATTGAAACTGGGCCATTCTGTTGATAGCAGGTGAAACACTTCCTGCCTTCTGAATACACACACACACACACACACACACACACACACACACACACCTCACTCTACAGTCCAGTATGTATGTACAACTTGCTTAATGGTTCATATGGAATACAGATGTTAGGTTGGTTGTGATCAATTATGGTATTGCTGAACGTTTATTATCCTACGTGTGAAGACAAGGAGAACTATTGGTGTAGCCATTTTTACTTTCTCTGCACGTACTATGTACATAGTGTATAGCGAAGGTACTGTAATGAACCCAAAAATTCGGTATCGACCGGAAATACATGTTTTCCTTCCCCCTGAATCCAAAAAAAGCATTTTTAGAAAAATGTCCGTATGTGTATGTGTGTGTGTGTCTTTGGGCAGCATAGCTCAAAAACAAAGAAACCGTTAAATACCAACTTGGTATTTAAGTTTGGTAACTTCCAAGGATGCAACACTAAGATTTTCAAGAAAATCGCCGCACCCTCAACTACCCTTTACATGCAACTTTTTGCGAAAATTTTGATTTTCTAAAAAATGGCTCTTAACGATTTTGATTAAAATACCCTATATTAAAGATATTTACCTGACAAATAAAATGTATATCTTGAATTTTCTGGGAATAACCTCTAAAGACTACTTTATCTTGGATGAATTTTACGCAATCTTGCATAACAGCTGAACTGTAAGAGATGGACAAAAACTTACCACACAAAAAATGTAGAACACATTAAAGCACACAATGTATGTTAATCTCAACATTTGTATAGAAAGTTTTACTGATTCAGAAACTGCTTTCAAATATAAAATTAAAAAAAAAAGAAAGTAACCTATCTTTCGAAACACAACTTCGTATGACTTCGTTAACTCTCATGGAAATATAAGTGGGATGCCAATGCTGCCAATTGCTAAAGTAAAACTTTCCGATCAAATTAAAAAAAAATATAATAATGACAAATTCTTGATATTTATCTTGTGAGTGTACTAAAATGTTCTAAAAAGTACTACGCAGCATTACTTTAAACAATATTTTTAAACTATTTAAGCTAGCGTACCTCTATGAAAATTATACCAAAATGAGCATGAGATTCAATATTTCCATATGCAATTAAAACATGAAAATGGAAAAAAAATGGATGTGTTCCATTCACATGATTTTCTCTACATCTCTGCAACAAATTATTGTTAAAAAGCTTATTCTTCTATTTATTTCATGCTAATCGAGAAAAAATTACTAGAAATAGTCTTTATTGCTTGCTTCCTTGTAAAGTAGAAACGAAATAAGGCAGTACCATATACGTTAAAATGATAGTCAAAAGCTGGTTGCTATGTGACCGAAGTTCCTTTGTTTTATGGAGTTGACAAATTCCTGTATGAGAAAAGTATACGATTTATGAATCTGAAGCCAATTAATTACAAGGAATATTTCAAAAAACGGTCATCTCCAGGAAAAAAATGTATATGACATAAATTATGTGCTTTAACGTGCTCTACAGTTTTTGTGTGGTAAGCTTTAGCCCATCTCTTATGGTTTAACAGTTATGAAACATTCCGTAAAATTCATCCAGAATAAAGTGGTCTTCAGAAGCTGTTTCGAGTAAATTCAAGATATACATTTTATTTATGAGGTAAATATGTTTAATATACATATTTTAATCAAAATCGTTAGAGCCATTTTTGAGAAAATCAAAATTCCATGAAAAAGTTCCATGTAAATGGTAGTTGGGTGTGGTGGGAATTTCATTGAAAATATTCGTGCCGCATCCTTGGAAGATACCAAACTTAAATACCAATGGTATTTAACGGTAGTTTTGTTTTTGAGCTATGCTGTCCACCGACACACATACACGCACACACGAACCTTTTTCTAAAAATATATATATATATTTTTTTTTTGGTTCAGGAGGACTCAAAACATGTGTTTCCAGTTAAACCTCGGTATCGATTTTTTGGGTGAAATACAATACTTCCCATATACACTATATACATAGTACGTATAGAGAAAGTAAAAATGCACAAAGAGATTAGACACTTACAGGGCTTGCATAGACCAACAAATAATTTGCAGGGTTTACTACAATGATAAATCTTTATTTAATTCACTTCTACCTCCTATAATGGAATTGCATAAGAATAAACCAAATGCGGTTAGAATTAAAAAGATACCTTATTACTCACACCTTCTATAGAGAGGAGGATTTCATTGAATCAAAAAATTTTACTAATAATTAATGCGGTATTGTAAATATACTACATGAATATTCTAAGAATGCATTCTGTAAGAATTGATTTTTGGAAACAGACATGTAATTGTAAATTATGCAAAAGTGACACCTCTAAAATTTTCAAAGTTAAGCTTTGTAAATAATTCTACTAATAATTATCAAGAGTAATCAGCATACATAATTACTACATCCTAGAGTTGGATTTTGTGACTAACAGGATTCACAGATTGCAATGTAATGTAATGATACCAATACCGGGGAATATCTCTCAAATGGTTAGTTCTGAAATATGTTCATGACATAAATTCAATATTTTAACCAGAACTACAATTAGGTAGTAAGTTTTTGCCTATCTCTAAGAATTTACCGGTTACGAAAATGTCATTCAAAATGAAGAGGACTTAGTATATTCCCAAGAAATTCAGCATGTAAATTTTATTTTCTATGTAAACACCTTTAATAGACCGTGTTTTAATCTGTCATTACACCAATTTTTGGAAAAATATTACATGTTTGGGGCGGGGAATTTTCCTGAAAATCTTCGTGCCGCATTCTTGGAAGGTACTGAACTTAAATACCAGATTTGGTATTTAATCGGGTTTTCGTTTTTGAGTTAAGCTGTCCACACACAGAGATATTTTTCTATTTTTTTTTTTTTTTGTTTGTCTCTTATGCTACTTGAAATAAAACATTTAGAAAAAATATTCCGTAAAGGGCAGCTTGTTGTATGGGATTTCAGGATAATCTTCGTGTTGCATCCTTGGTATATACTGAACTTAAGCAGTTTGAATTAGGCAGTTTACGAACACAAATACTGAGCTTTACTAAAAGGGTATTTATTGGTGGTCTTCAAAATAGTATTTCCGATGACACCTCAGTAACAAGTTTTTGGGTGGAATGAAATAACTTCCCTACCTACTATGTATATTATCGTGGTAGACAAAGTAAAAACCCAAAATACACACTTTTTATGGACCCGAAAATCTATGTGGCAACTTAACTGCATGGCAGTCTCTCCCGGCCGGTTAACGCGGTCTTCTCCATCTGGAGCCTTTATTTCTCAATCAAGTAGGTCCTCAATTGGCCCCCCCAGGGACCACACGAGGCTGAGTGCACCCCGGACATGGTCTCCCGGCGGGGGAAAATTTCACCATGCCGTTACCGGGAACCGAACCCAGGTGTCCCACTTGGCAAGGAGACTGTATAATAATATAAACTATTAATATCGTATAGAGAATTCCATATATACGTATTTGTGTATTTCTTTCGGAGATGTTAATATTTTTGTTCTCAACTTGCTGAAAAAACTGGGTGGGTGAAGACACTTTAAAAAAAAATCTCATGTGTTCCAATCACATGACTTTTTCTACCTGTTCCACAAAAATAAACTAATCTTACGAAATATTATCTACATTATGCTAATCAAAATAAACGCTATGGGGCGTGGAACTTTTCTTTAGCCAGAATTATTCCCTATCCCCCAAAGAATCTGGAGAGTGTATGTCAGAGTGAATGTGTGTGTGTCTGAAGGAAAAGAAAATGATTTAAACCTACAGATAAAGAGTTGTTTCAAGTGCAAAGCCCCCGATTTGATATTAGATGTTAAAGGGAGCTATATAACTGAGATAATAAAATAAATAAACATTAGGACAATTTGTCTACTTACTTCCTTCTTTGTAAGTAGAAGGAAATAAGGAGAAATAACTAAGTAGAAGCTTGTAATAAAATCATTTGTGTTAATGTTTATCTCGGTTGGAATAATCGAGATAAAAGCTCTGATGTATTCCATTCACATGACTTTCTCTACATCTCTGCTACAAATTATCGTTAAATTGTAAGAAGAAGAGAAATAAGGGTGTACCATAGGTTAAAGTGATAATCAAAAGCTGGTTGCTACACGACAGAAGTTTCTTTGTTTGTATGGACAGGAGTTGACAAATTCCTGTATGAGAAAAGTATAATTTTTTGAAGATGAAATCAAAAACAAAGATTTACTCAAAAACGATCAACTCCACGAAAAAATGTACATAACACAAATCGCGTGTTTTAACATGCTCTACATTTTTGGTGTGGTAGGGTTTTGTACATTTCTTACGGTTTAGCAGTTGTGCAATATTCCGTAAAATTCATCCAGAATAAAGTTGTCTTCAGCGGCTATTCCCAGAAAATTCAAGGTATACATTTTATTTGTCAGGTAAATATCTTTAATGCACTATACGTTAATCAAAATCGTTAGAGCCATTTTTAAAAATTTCAAAATTTACGAAAAACGTTCCATGTAAAGCGTAGTTTGGGGTAGGGGGATTTGTTTCAAAATATTCGAGTTGCATTCCTGGAAGATACTAAACTTAAATACCAAGTTTGATATTTAACGAACTTTTCGTTTTTGAGCTATGCTGCCCACAGACACACACACAGACACACCAGCGGACATTTTTCTAAAATGCTTTTTTTTTTAATTCAGGGAGACCCAAAACATATATTTCCGGTGAATGCAATACCTTCTCTGTACACTATGTACATAGTACGTGTAGAGAAAGTAAAAAAAACTGGATGTGTCCAATTCACATGGCTTTTTCTACCTGTTCCACAAAAAAAACTAATCTATTATTAATTACGTCATGCTAATCAAAATAAACATTAGGACAATTTGTCTAGTTACTTCCTTCTTTTTAAAGTAGAAGGAAAATAAGAAGAAATAACTAAGTAGAAGCTTATAATAAAAGCATTTGTGTTAGTGTTTATCTAGGTTAGAATAATCGAGATAAAAGCATAATATTTTCTAGGAAGAGCTTATTTGCGGAAAGTGATGCGAGTGACAAAAAAGTTGCTTTGAAAGGTAGGGACTCACTTCAGTGAAACACAATAACGAACACTCTGTTGCTCTGTTTTGTGGGTGGAAAAAATAAAACAGAAGAAAAAGGTGGCAGCTCGTGCAAAAGTTTCCTGTTATAATCTGATCTGAGCCATTAGTCCAAGAGTGTACACAGCAATCAACAGAGATAGTCTAAGCAAGTCATTTAGTTTGCAAGTCATGATAATTATGTAAACTGTGGCGGGGAACCTAACGGACGTGAGATGTGTGCAAAATGCTCCACCTGTCGTCAACATTAATTCAACAAGTTGGAAACTCATCTTGCCCGTTGCAGTGTTTAGAGAAACCGTATGTTAACTTTGACCCGTTTTCCTTCACACATAAGTTCCTTTCAAACTAAAGAAAACATCTGACATGACTTTCTAGAGGGGGGGGGGGGGATAAGAACAACTAAACAAAAGTGACTACAATGTTTTACATACATATATTTTATGTCATACTTAGGGTATTGTTGTGTTATGCTTTTATATATTGTGTATATATTTCTTTTAAGTGTATTTATCTATTATAATAGGGTACATTTGAGCTTCTGAATGAAGTGCACTCTGTGCTGTAAATTTAAATTGCTGATTTCGAATACCTTTGTCTTTTTATTTTCGTGTTTACTTGTAGTTTTAATATTGCTTTTTACTTTCTCTACACGTATAGAGAAGGTATTCAATCCACCCAAAAATTCGATGCCGAGATTTAACCGGAAATACATGTTTTGGGTACCCCTAAATCCAAAAAAAGCATTCTTGGAAGAACGGCCGTGTGCGTGTGTGTGTGTCCATGTGTATCTGTGTGTCTGTGGATAGCATAGCTCAAAAACAAAGAGATCGTTGAATACCAAACTTGGTATTTAAGATTGGTATCTTCCAAGGATGCGACACGAAGATTTTCAAGAAAATCTCCCCAACCCCAACTACCATTTACATGGAACTATTTTCGAAAATTTTGATTTTCTCAAAAATGACTAACGATTTTGATTAAAGTATCGTATATTAAAGATATTTACCTGACAAATAAAATGTATATCTTAAAGTTTCTGGGAATAGCCTCTGAAGACTACTTTATTCTGGATGAATTTTGCGAAAGTTTGCATAACTGCTAAACCGTAAAAGATAGACAAAAACTTACCCCACAAAAAAAGTAAAGCACACTAAAACACACTTTTTACGTTATATACATTTTTTTTCGTAGAGTTGGTCGTTTTTTTAAATATTCCTTGTTTTTGGTTTCAGCTTTGAAAAATGTATACTTTTCTCATACAGGAATTTGTCAACTCCTGTCCATACACACAAAGGAACTTCATTCACATAGTAACCAGCATTTGACTATCACCTTATCCTATGGTACTCCCCTAATGCGGTTCTACTTACAAGTAAGCAAGCAATAAGACTTTCTGTTAATTGTTTCTCGATTATCATGAACTAAATAAAAACATAAGCTTTTTAATAATAATTTGTTGCACAGATATAGATAAAGTCATGTGAATGGAACACATCAGATTTTTATTGTACATTACCTTTATCTTTTTATTTTCGTGTTTACTCCTTTAATTCTTTATTGTTGTTTTAATATTGCTTTTTAGTGTGTATTACAAAAGCACGCACGGTCTATGGACACGTGCGATTGTTGAAGTTCAATGTATGATATTGTTATGTCAATAAATACACTTATTCATTCATTCAACTTTCTCTACATCTCTGTAAGATATTTATGTTTAAAAGACTTCTGCTAATCGAGAGAAACTGGGTTTAGTACTTGCTTCCTTGTATGTAGAAGGGAAATAAGGGAATACACTTGGCTATGGTGAAATTTCAATATTTTAAAAATGTGATGTGTTCCATTCACATGACTTTCTCTACATCTCTACAACAAATTATTGTTAAATAGTTTATGCTTCTATTTACTTCATGCTAATCGAGAAAAATTAGCAGAAATAAAGAAAGTTATACTTGCTTCGTTGTAAATAGAAGCGAAGTAAGGGAGGTTAACTTGATAGTCAAAAGCTGGTTGCTATGTGACTGAAGTTCCTTTGTTTGTGTGGACAGGAGTTGACAAATTCCTGCATGAGAAGGTACAAGTTTTTTTAAAGCTGTAACCAAAAACAAGGAATATTTCAAAAACGATAAACTCCACGAAAAAAATGTATATAACATAAGTTGTGTGTTTTAACGTGATCTACATTTTTTAGAGTACATTTCTGTCTATCACTTGTGGTTTACTAGTTACGCAAAATTAAATAAAAACCATCCAGAATAATGAGGTCTTTAGAGGCTCTTCCCAAAGAATTCAAGATATACGTTTTATTTGCGATGTAAATATCTTTAATATACGGTATTTCAATAAAAAAAATCGTAGGAGTCATTTTTGAGAAAATAAAAATTTTAGAAAATTTTTCCATGTAAAGGGTTAGGGGATTTTCTTTAAAATCTTCGTGTTAGATCCCTGGAAGAAATTAAACTTAAATACCAAGTTTTGTATTTTAGTGACTTTTCTTTTTGAGTTATCGCGTTCACAGGCACATGGATTCACACACGGACGTTTTTCTAGAAATGTTTTTTTTTGGGCGGGGGATACAGGGGACACAAAATTGGTGTATTTCCGGTGAAATCTCGGTATCGAATTTTTGGGTGAAATACAATACCTTCTCTATATACTATGTGGATAAAGTAAAAACTGGTTGGTTTTTGATTGAAATTCGTTTCTTTGTATGGTCAGGAGTTGACATATTCCCATATGGAAAAACTTTAAGTATTTTAAAACTGAAATCAATAACAATGAATATCTTATAGATGATCAACCTCACGAAAAGAAAGGCTGATATGCTGCACTCACATAACTGTCTTTACATCTCTGCAACAAATTATTGTTGAAAAGCTTATTCTTCTATCCATTTCATAGCAATCGAGATAAATAGAAATTGCCTCTTTTTTATAGTGTTTACGCCCGCTTTTACTACTTATGACACTGCAGGGGATGACAGTGATAATATATGGATAGAAGATGGAGCACCGGTGGAATGCGATGGCGAGGAAACCGGAGAACCCGGAGAAAACCAGCCCCTGCGCCGCCTTGTACATTATAAATCACGGTCACCTGAGATCGAACCTGTAAATGATTTTATTACTTGTTTTTTTTGTAAGTAGAAGAGAAATACACTAGACTAACAATAGTCAGATCTAAAGGTGGTTGCTATGTGATTGAAATTCCTTTGTTGTATGGACAGCAGTTGACAAATTCCCGTATGAGGAAAGTATAAGTTTATTAAAGCTGAAACTAACAAAGAATATCTCAGAGATGGCCAATGCCACGAAAAACAATGTATATAGCATAGTGTGTTTCAAGAGATGTAAAGTTTTCTGAAGAACTTTTATCATATTTGGTTTACCAGTTACGTAAAAGTCATCGAGAATGAAGTCTTCCTCACCTAGACGGCCCGGGTTCGATCCCAAGCGACCGCATGTGAGATTTGTGGTTGACAAAGCGGCGCAGGGCGGGTTTTCTCCGGGTTATCCGGTTTCTTCCGTCATCACATTCCACCGGGGCTCCATCTTCATGTATCATCAGTGTCATCGCCTGGGGTGCCCGAGCAGTAAAAGCGGGCGTGAAATGAAGGCTTCAGGGACTATTCCCAAAAAAATAACAACATACATTTTATATGTCATATAAATATACTAAAAATACGTATTTTAATCAACATCGTCAGAGCTAATTTTGCGTAGAATACAAATTTTAAACATTTTTATCATGTAAAGGACAGCTTGGGATGGAGGAATTTTCCTCAATATGTTTGTTACGCATCCTTGGAAGACACTGAACTTAAATATCAAGCTTGTTATCTAACCGAGTTTTCGTTTCTTAATTGTCATGTTCACGGCACACATGTACTTTTTTCTAAAATGCTTTTTATTTAGAGTTCCTCAAAACATGTATTTCCGATGAAACCTGCTGTACAATTTTTGGATGGAATACAAAACCTTCTTTATCTACTATATACCCCGTACATACGTGGTGTAATGGATACCATGCTAACTTCTTATACCCAAGGTCGCGAGTCCAAACCCGGCGGAGGACGATGGATTTTTTCGAGAATAAAAATCCTTAGTATGGCTTCCTTCGGAAGGAAAGTAAAGCCGTTGGTCCCGTGTCGTAGATTTCCGGCACGTAAAAGCCTGATAGAGAGGTCTCTGAGTAAAATTAAGCGATGTTTCACGCCCAGTTTAGAATGGAGCCTCAGAGCGTCCATAAATAACACCACATTTACATTTGCCATTTTTACGTGATAGAAAAAGTAAAACTATTTTGGTTTCATGGGCTTAAAAACGCATTCCCTTTGAAATCTCAGTATTAAAGTTTGTGGTGAAATTCAAGATTTTCTTTATCAGTAAAAAGTAACAAAGTTAAACATGGGAGACTGAAAAGTAATTCCATATTACGAATACACTCATTAAGGTATCATTTGGTTCCAGAGGCACTTTTGTACGAGACTTTGAAAGCGATGAACAGTTTTATTTTCATGTCCCTTACTCTGAGAAATACCAAACTAAATTAGTTGACACAAGTCCTGTCTTAGCACACCGAGACCAGCGTTTATAATTTGCTTCATCCAACATACGGCCTAAAATAATGTTATCTGGAAATTAATTGCAAGCGCATTGCAGAAATATCTCCACAAGAATTTCCATAATGTAATATTAAATATAGGAGGCCGACGCGCTACCACAAGCACGCAAAGCCCCCGTTGCATGCCTGCTTTGCCACCACAAAAACGGAAGGCTGCTTATTATTCGCCTGCAAACGAAAGCTAGAAGAGGCACCATTCGTTAACTCTACAGCCCAATAAAAATATTTACGATTGTTTTAATGACCACGATGAAAGTCGAGCGCAATGGTAGGCCATCGTTCGTCTCTATTATGTTAAATTATGTTGCAGAACCATTAATGTCATTACCACAGAACTCATAACGCCATAAAAGACTTAATCCTCTCAGATTTTCCTAATATATATTATCTCCCCGTATTATCAGTTTTTTCTTTCTCTACACATACTATGTACATAGTGTATAGAGGAAGTATTGTATTCGATAGAGAGATTTCACCGGAAATATAGTTTGAGACCCCCCTGAATCAAAAAAAAAAGGCATTTTAGAAACATGTCTGTCTGTGTGTGTGTATGTGTGTGTGTTTAGCCAATAGTACTCTCTTATTTCGCTTCTACTTACAAGGAAGCAAGTAATAAGACTATTTCTGCTATTTTTTTCTCGATTAGAATGAAGTATTTAGAAATTTGATGTAGAAATACTCATGTGAATGGAACACATCATATTCTTTTATTTTTAATTTTATGGATATTAACACCTTAATTTTTTTTAAAGGCTTAAAGGTTTATTGAAGCACTAAGAATACATATATTGTACAATACATATCTTGTGCTGACCACTAGAATTTGGACTAGGCCACTTTGGGCAGTCCAATTTAAGTTATACAAAAAAGAATATATTACTGTAACTACCACTACTATTAAATACTCATGAACTATAGTTCTTCTCTGTTAACAGTCCATTTCCATTATTTTTTTACTTTTTCTAAATATTATCCCAATATCTTACTGTTTTTATCTATAAGTTTATTTATATCGTATTCCCTATTCATTTTTGCCCAAATATTTTCTTTTCACCAATTCTCAGTTTTCTTACAATCAAAAATGATATGTTGAACACCTTTCTTTTCCCACACAATGGACACTCATCTTGTGTGTGCCAATTTCGTTCTCCATATTCCTGCTCTTAAGCATGCAATCCACCTCCTTTCTTCCTGGCTAGTGTTATCTAAATATCTTCCTATTTCCCAGATATTTTTATGAGCATATAGATACGAGTGATGTCTTCTGTGATATTGACTAAACAATTTTTGGATTTTCTGTATAGTTTCAAATCTTTTTCTTGCTCCCTTCCAAAAACCTTTATAATTTGTTACTCTTTTCCTCCAAATATCGTCTAAACCATTATTTTCTATGCTATTTCTTAAATTACTTACCCAACTTGTACTTTGTAAGCATGTTTTTTTTATTTCAAACACTGTTTAAGCAAATTACCATCTTCTAAATTTAGGATCCTATATACCAATATTTTAAAGCCCTGTCCATAACTAATCCTGTTTCTTTTTTTTTTTTTTTGCCACTCTCCCCATCTGCATATAAATACCTTAATTAATTTTATTTATGGCATGATAATTAGGATTACTAAGGTGAAATTTATATTATCTTGAGGTATTATGTATTGTTGACCCATTGGTTTTTTCAAATTTTTCCGGGCCTCAAAGTGGGTTCTTTCACCCCCGAATTACTTGTCTCTCCACATCGTTCCATTTGTAATTCATTCATGCTTCGCTCCGATGATATCTCTCAGAATTGGAAGTGTCAAAAGTGGTGCTTCAGTGCGGCATGGCAGGTAAAAAATGACCTCAAGAACTCTCACTGTTTTCTGATCTTCGACTAGTTGCTAGTCTACAAGGATTGCTCCTGAAATCGTTGCCAGGCGGAATCTCAATCTGGGGCGCCCCTGTCTCCGACCGCCAGGTATCTCCTCTCGCCTCATTCCTCCCACTCGAGGAGGCACTCTACGACTGAGTTACGGGGTCAATCGGGCTGGAAATGTTGAAAATAGTTACGTAGGTAGGTATGCAAAAAGGTTACGTAGTTTAAAACAGAAAACAAAAACAAGGAATATCTCAAAAAACGCCAACCCTACAAGAAAAACGTTTGACGAGATACTCACTTTTTGTGTGTTACGTTTTTATCTATCTTTTACGGTTTAACCGTTATGCAAAATTCTGCAATACTCCTCAAGAGTAAAGAGATCTTCAGAGGCTGTTCTCTGAAAATTCAAGATATACACTTTATTTTTATGTAAATATCTTTAATACACGGAATTTTAATCAAAATCGTTAGCCATTTTTGAGGAAAAGAAATATTTTCAAAAATTGCTCCATGTAAAGCGTAGTTTGTGGTGGGGGATTTTTTTGAAAATCTTTGTGTCGCATCTTAGAAGATACTTAACATAAATAGCAAGTTTGGTTTTTTAGGGTCTGTTCATTTTTGAGCTATACTGTCCACAGACACAGACACACGGACCTTTTTGTAATATATGCTGTTTTCTGACTCAGGGGACTTCAAAATATATATTTCCGGTGATATCTTGACGTCGAATTTTCGGATGGAATACAATACCTTCTCTAGCTATTAAGTACATTGTATATATAAGTATACGTGCTAGAGAAAGTAAAAACAGAAAGACAATAAGCTTTTCCATAACTTTAGTCATGGAAAATATACTAGTACACCTGCTACTGCTAAATAGACTTTATTTGCCACATTCAATGTAAAACGAAACACACTCGCCGAGTTGAATCATAACTGAATCAGTGAGTCACAATTGAACTGCACTTCACTGTCCATTGTCAACTTCACTGTTTTAACTGTCCACTTACACTGTATTCACCCTTCATTTGTCGACTGTCCAGCCGGGTACTCGTGTGCCCCAATGTCTTGTAACCCAGGTCAAAGCTTCTAGTTGTCGAAACTACGAGATTCTGCAAAACCTAAACCTCCAGAACATTTTACTTTCTCTAGCACGTATGTACGCACAATGTACAAAGTGGCTAAGGAAGATTTGCATTCCATTAAAAAATTCGATGTCAAAATTTCACCGGAAACATGTTTTGAGGTTCCCCGAGTCCAAAAAAAAACATTTTTAGAAAAAGTTCCATGTGTGTGTGTGTTTGTCTGTTCTGTGTCTGTGGACAGCATAGCTTAAAAACGAAAAGACCGTTAAAAATCAAACTTTGTATCTATGTTTAGTATCTTCCAAGTATGCCACATGAAGATTTTTTTAAAAAAAAAAATCCCCCCCCAAAATACCCTTTACATAGATTTTTTTTTGAGAATTTTGTTTCTTTCAAAAATGGCTTTAACGATTTTGATTAAAATACCGTACATTAAATATATTTACATCACAAATAAAATGTGTATTTGAATTTTCTGGCCACAGCCTCTGAAGATCTCTTTATTCTGAATCAGTTTTGCAAAATTTTGCATTACGGCTAAGCTGTAAGAAACAGGAAGTGAGAAAAATTAAAGCTCAAGATACGTAGATCTCCTTAAAACATATAATTTACGTCATATACGTTTTCCTTGTAGATTCGACCGTTTTTTGGATATTTCTTGTCGTTGGTTTCAGTTTTAAACTACGTACCTTTTTTCATACGGGACCATGCAAAGCGAACCGAACCTCTATTGTTTCATATAGCAACTAGCTTTTAAAAGATTTCACCATCGTTTTAGCCTAATGTGTTCCCTTATTTCCCTTCTACTTAGAATGAAGCAAGTAATAAGACCAATTCTAATTATGTTTATTTTAATAACATGATGTAGATAAAAGCATAATCTTTTCTAAGAATAATTTGCACTTAGATCAGATAGAGTAAAATATCTGATGTGTTCCATTCACGTACATTTTTCTAACTATATACTGAAACAGGTGGCTCAGGTGTTTCGTCTGAGACTGACATTCTGGAAGTCGAGGGGTCGGTTTCCCCAGGCCGATCTCTCCGACCCATTAGTTGTTGTTGTTGTTTTTTTTTATGACGGGGGAGGGTTTCCGAGTCGCTAGGTGAATGCTGGTGAGGCTTCTTCATTCCCCGAACTTCCTGCCCCTTATGTCATCTCCATTTCATCCAACCGGTTTCTTTCAGGGTTGTAAGTGTCGGCGAGAACCCCGGTGGTGGCGCACTTCAGTGGATGCGCTCTGAAAATAGCTCTTGGCGGAGGGTTGGCGTTGGAAGTCGTCTGTAAACTCAGAGAGTTTGGTCAGAGGTGCGGGCTCCTAGCGCTCCCCGCGTCGAGATGAACTGCATGGAAACTGGAGTGGTTCCTCCGCCGTCCGTTTCCGGCCGCCCACTGTAATTACTCTCATTCTATCCTCCTGGAGTTTCACGAACAATAAGTCAACGTGGAATCCCCTCATACACACACACACACTCACAAACTGCAAGGAGGTGGAACAAAGGGCGTTATGTTTCTTTATCCATTATTTTTACGGACGGCCTGTATAAGTCGGCAGTGTCTCTATAGTGCACACAGCATTTTAACGAGCAATGTCAAAGCGTTTTAAGATACTGCTTCTTTCATAATTTTAATACGACAATATAAAATGCTCTTTGGACCCTAAGGGTTATCATATCGCTGCCAATTTTTTGTTTGAGCTTAACATATAGATAAAAAGAAATAGATGTGCAGGAATTCCTTAGTTTTAATTTTCTTAGACTAGAAAATGTCTGTTGTATCCATGTTATTGAAGTTTTCAACTTTTTCAATGTGTGAATTGAAAAAGTTTCAGCTTAACTATTGAACTAGTTTTTAGCTAGTGTATAACAATGTTTAATTCTGAACTTCCCCTAAAAAGTTCAAGCTAATACTAAGTACAAATTGTGGGCTAAGGAGAATTTCCAATAGTGAAAGAATGCTGTAAAAATTAATTGAGAAAAACTGAGTGTAAAGTTCACGGTGCTTTACGTAGATAGCATTAACTGTGGCTTTCAGATCTTTGCTGTTAAAAATAATTGTGTGATATTAAAGTTATAAAGCCTAATAATAAATGTAACTTAGTCGGCTTACACTCCCCGTGTGGAGGACTTACACGTGTCTAGGTCAGCAGCCTGTTGAAGAGTCAACGATGTTTAATCATAAAATGAAGAGCCCGGAACGGGGAGTCGACCCGTAGCCTGGCATGAAAATAATGAAGTCGAAATGGATGACAGGAAAGGTGATGATGGGGAACGGCGGGGGGAAAACATTCATACGCCACTTCGTCTGCCACAAATCACATATGCACTTTTTGGAGTAGAATCCGGGCCGCCTAGGTAAGAGGCGAGTGGTCTAATCATTCGACTATAATAAAAATGCAAAAATCTATAAATCGAAAATGATCAATTTTAAGCAGATACTTTGACATAAGTCAGAGGTTAATTGGTAATTTCGAGTAATATATATATATATATATATATATATATATATATATATATATATATATATATATATGAATGTGCAAAATTAACCTGAGACTATACACCTTAACTTTATTTTCATATCTATTTTAAAACTCATCCAATTAAATAACAATGCTATTGTATAAATAGTGCAGGCTGAGACAAAACTTATTCCCATAAATATCGCAAAATGAGGTGATTTTGCTTCAATTTCGAAAACAGATTTTTTTTAAATACTCTACTAATATATTAGCCCAAAACAGATATTAAGGAACGTCTTATATCACAAATGATATGCTTAATACCGAAAATATCTTCAAATTTGGACCGTTTTAAATATTATATGCATTATGAATCAAATTAAAAGTGGAAAAACAGAAATTAAAGAGAGTAAAACTTGTGGATGTTTGGTTTCCACAAAGTTTTAAAACACATTTCATGTACTATCGAGATTTTTATTCTCGTTTAAGTGTGTGCCTGTTTCTTAAACTTTTACAATAATATAAAATTAAGAAAGTTTGATATATACAGGTGTTAAAAGTATAGATATTGATATTTTTATAAATATATAGTATCCAATGTGCTAGTGATCCTTTTTCTCTCTTTGTCTAACAGCATTCTCATACCTAATGCATTTTGTATGTCTTTAACTTCACGGCAAAATAACAAAATAACGTAGTCGGCTTACCCTCCCATTATGTAGGAGTGACACCCCCCTAGGATACAAGCGGACGTCTAGGGGTCAGAAGCCTGTCGGGGAGCCAACGGCACGAAACCACAGAATGAAGAAATTGGAACAAGTGGTCGGACCGTAGCCACACATGAGCGTGAGGAAGTGGATGATACGAAATGCAAGCGAGATGAATGATAGTTAAAGTGATGATGGAGCAATTGGTGGAATGAGTGGCGGCGGAAAGCGGAGGACCCGCCCAGATGATTCTTCGTTCACCACAAATCCCACATGCGGGCGTTTGGGCGTGGTGTAATCACCCGGCCACGGCCACATACTACTCTTAATAAGCAAAATTATAAGTCCGCATATGAAGTAAATATTGATGTAATGTCGTTCATTACACCGTTGTAGATATGTAAATATTAAATATAAGTCCAATTTCTAAAATATGTAATTTAATAAATTCGTTTCGGTTATAAAAACTTTTTTCAAGAGAGACAATTTTGTGAAAATGTTCGCCTTATATTCTCTAAAGGTGCCAATTTAGGTATGAAATTTGGTTATTTGTCGAATACTCCAAGTTGTTCGATTATTCGAACAGTTCTGATGTCAAATTCGTTGCTGACAGCACAATATAGAAAATAGAAGAATCTTTGCACGTAAGGGACTTGCTGTTACGAGACTGGTTAGGTATGACAGCACAATTCGAAACTTCGAATTATGATATAGAAAATAGAAGAATCTTTGCACGAAAGGGACTTGCTGTTACGAGACTGGTCCCTAGTCACCCACAGAGTTACCAATGACACACAAAGCAGTAAACAAAAACACATCATCAGTGGCCCATTCATGTTTCCAGTTCTGTCATCTTGCTGCATTAACTCTAGCGTTGTCATAGCGACAATCAATATGTCTGCGGTGCGATTCTCGGCCATTTCACTAGACAATTCATCACGCTTCATGTCATTATGCGCTTTATTCCCATACGTTTTATTTTTAAAACGAAACGAAAAAAAAAATGAAAACATTGGCATGCGATTCCCGGCACCGTGTCTAATGTGCCATCCATGTCCCCGCATGCTAAATCTCAGTTATTGCTTTGTTTTGCTATCTCTCTCACAGTCGTTTACAGGCGTGGGTGTAAATTTTCAACCCATCATCTAGCTTGGCATGGCTTCGAACTTTCAACTCAACATTTAAAGGGATCAAATGTTTTTGGATACTTTCCAGCTATCCTATTATTTTTCAAAAAAGACACCACTTCACATGACTTTTTCTTCCTACTGTCGTTTATAGTTATATACAATCTCCAAGTTATTTTTGCGATAGCTTATTACTTTCTTTATACATGCTATGTTTATAGTGTGTAGAGAAGGTATTGTATTGCACCAAAAATTAGATACCGAGATTTCACCAGATATACATATGTTTGAGACCCCCTGAACCAATAAAAAAAAAGAGTATTTTTAGAAAAATGTCCATGTGTGTCAGTGTGTGTGTGTGTGTGAGTGTGTGTGTGTGTGTGCGTATGTCTGTGCCTGTGGGCAGCTTGGCTCAAAAACTGAAACTCCGTTAAATACCAAACTTGGTATTTCAGTTTACTATCTTCAAAGGATGCGACACAAAGGTTTTCAAGAAAATCCCACCACCCCAAACTACCCTTTACATGGAAAAAATGTCGAAGATTTTGATTTTCTCAAAAATAGCTCAAACGATTTTGATTAAAATACTGTATATTAAAGAATTTATATCTTGAATTTTCTGGGAATGGCCTCTGAAGATTACTTTATTCTGGATGAATTTTATGGAATTTTGCATAAATTCTAAACTGTAAGAGATGGACAATAACTTACCACACAAAAAATGTAGAGCACATTAAAACACACATTTTTTACGAGGAGTTGATAGTTTTTTCGATATTCCTGTTATTGATTTCAGCTTTAAAAACTTATACTTTTCTCATGCAGGAATTTATCAACTCCTGGACATACAAACAAAGGAACTTCAGTCACAGAGCAATCAGCTTTTGACTATCACTTTAATCTATGCTACTCCCTTATTTCACTTCTACTTACAAGGAAGCAAGTAATAAGACTATTTCTGCTATTTTGGTTATTCATTAGCAGGTGTAGAATTAAAAGGTGGTGTTATGTTATATTTTTCACACAGTTCAATTGTTTCGAACACAATAAACAATGAACCTTTTACCATTCTGAACGCACAAATAATCAGTCTCCCGTTCTACGCAACATTTGTTTCTATAGGTAGCATTCTGAATGAAACATCATTGTCATATACACAGCTAAGCAAGCATGGAGCGGGTAATATTTGTGCACAAATGTGGGCAAGTTCCCCAGGCCTGAGTCAGCCCAACTGTGTAAAAATAGGAGTTACTGCATCATCATTTGCATCGCAGTCCAACTAGAAGTAAACATATATCTATCTTTAATTTGAATACTGTGGTGTGGGAGTTTTCACACGAATACCATTATGGCATTTCACAAAAAAACGCTAGTTTGTGCATCGTAAAATGTTAACAGAGTTAATAGGGAGAGGTTTTAACGGTAGAATGAAACGCTTCCAACACACATTTATAAACGTGCCTTCATGCGAGAACCTGTGTTATGACAATACTAATGAATGCAAGAAGCTGTAAACAACTAATAAGCTAATATAATATAAATAAATAGATAATAAATCATATTATCACAGTATGTTTACATGAGCTTGGTTTATAACAGAGACAAGAAAAGCTGAAATTGTAACTGGGCTGTAAAAGAGAAGTCTTTCGCAAGGGTTTTGTGGACAATAGTCACAGAGTAGCGGTAAATATGTAAAAGAATGGCCTTGAGCTAAAAATAGACATAACGCAAGGATTAGGGGATGAGAATATCATAAATGTGAAAGCTACTGTATAGCTAGAAGCCTAAATGAGATGCTAGGATATTTTTTATTGACTCATGAAAAGAGACGCTACAAAGAGCGCCAAGCCAAGCCAATCAAACCATGGTTTTATCGTACGTGTAGGCATCAATTACAATTGGATAAATGAATTTAAATCACGCCGTACATCCACAAATGATGATCATCGTTCCGGACGTCCAGTAGCAGTTTCTTACTCCGAAATGGTTGACAAATCCAGAATAAAGTTCGCAAAATAGTAAAGGCCACAGGTATATCACCAGGTACAGTGTTCTCAATTTTGCACCAAAAATTAGGTCTGACAAAGATCTCGGCAAGATGGTGGCCGCGTTTTCTATCAATAGAGAATAAACGCAATCGTGAGACCGATACGTAAGTTGGTTGGCCACTTTTCCGTCGCAATCCTGACGAGTTTCTGCGTCGATACATAACTGTGAATGAAACACAGATACACTACTACATTTTAGAGACAAGAGTACAGTCGAAACAGTAGGTTTTTAAAGGCAAACCGGCTCCAAAGAAGATAAAAATGGTGAACTCTGCAGACAAGAAGAAAAAGACTCTCTTCCATCAAGACAAGATGGAGTACGTTTCGATGGCAAACATTGTATTCAACAAAATTAGCCCCCTGTGGCTTTATTTCCAAACTTCTCGGTTGACAACGATTCACGTATAACGAAGGGGGCATCTCCCAAACAGACGCCTATTTTGAGGACCTTCCAAAATCCTACTTTCTGGAGGGCTTAAAACATTTGGAGAAACGCTAGGAAAAGTGTAACGAGCTAAAAGAAGATTGTTTTTCTATTTTATTCTATGGACTTGTTGAACACCTCTCTTTTGGCTTCAAAATAATGTTTAAAACATGGCGAGGATCAGTCTTATTGCTATTGTAACTACTTACCTACATCTGTATATAGATTAGTCTTCCAAGAAATACAAATTATTCATTCTAACCGTAAATTCATCTACACCGATTGATCGAAAACAGAAAATGGGAGTGGATGTGCAGTGATAACTCCGGATGACAAATTAAAGCTTCCTTGATTTTCCTGCGAACTTTATGCACTTAAGCAAGTTTTCATATACGAGGTATGATCAAAAAGTTTCCGGAATGACGTCGTAAATACTACACAACAGTTTGTTTTGTCCAATCTACACTGTAGCCCTCGAAGTAGTCTCCTTGGGAGTTGATACACTTCTCCCAACGCTTCTGCCACTGCTGGAAGCACCTCTGGAAGCCCTCTTCTGTCAACATGTTCAGAGCCTTCTGCGATTGCGTTGGATGACATCAATGTCCTCAAAACGGTGTCCTCGGAGCCGCATTTTAAGTCGCGGGAAAAAGAAAAAGTCCACTGGTGCCAAATCTGTAAAATAAAACGAGATGGGGAACAGTATTCATCCTATTTTTATCCAAAAATTGGCGAACAGAAAGAGCTTTGAGCGCGGGCGCATTGTCATGATGCAGGAACCAGTCACCACTCCTCCATTTCTCCGGCCGTTTGCGTCGCACATTCTCCCTTAATGAGTCAGAAAGTTCTCTTATTGTAATGCGCTTATCATTTAAGACCATTTCTCTCACCTGATTGATATTTTCATCAGTTTTGCTGGAACAGGGTCGTCCCGAACGATCTGCATCTTTAACTGATGTCACACCACTTTCAAATTTCGAAAACTGCTCAAATGCTTGAGTTTTGCCTATAACTTCCTCCCCATAAGCTTTTCTTAACATTTCATAAGTTTCTGTTGTAGTTTTATGGCAAAATTTTATATTTGTTTTGTGTTCTTCGTGATCTGACATTTTTGCTACGCGGAAAACATGCAAAACACGTGTTCACTTCAGAGGGTCTACCTCGTCACTACATGGTCACAGGAAGTCACGTGACCTCTCATTTTTATCGGGAAGGAACGCAGCATGCACCGTCTGGGTTAGACTTAGAGAAGTCTCAGCATTGTTGCGAAACCATTCCGGAAACTTTTTGATCATTCCGGAAACTTTTTGATCATTCCGGAAACTTTTTGATCATTCCGGAAACTTTTTGATCATTCCGGAAACTTTTTGATCACACCTCGAACATTAACCAATCCAGCCACAGCGACTTTCTTGTACTTACCGAGTACCCTCTAAAGTCTTAGAAACCGGTCAACTAATCTTCAATTACTCCAGGACATTCAAACTCTTCATCGCCAAGCGTTTTCAGACAAAAAGGTCATCATTTTTATGTGGATTCCGTCTCATTGTGGCATAAAAGGTAAGGAAACACCAGACAAAGCAGCCAAAGAAGCAACTCGACTAGCAGAAGTTACTTTTGCACGCATCTTAGAGCAAAATGAAACCAAGCATGTACTCAAAATCCACCAGTAAAGTTTCTTATGGTAAGGAAAGATGACGTCACCAATGCAACACACAGCTCACCATTAAACACGTTTTCACAGAATGCAGAAGATACAACACAGAACGACAGCTCTACAGCATCACTGAAGACATAACCACAACATTGAATACTGCACAAACATTCAAGAAACTTCTACTATTTCTCAGAAGCATAAAATTGGATCAGTGTAAAACTTGACTTTCAAAAGCAAGTAGTTATTCACAATATTTTATTTAAATCTATGTAAATATTCCTTTCCTATTGTAATTTATAATTCACAGGTCTTTGCTTAAGCGTTTAAATCACTCATTGTAATATTATGAATCCCATTGTTATAAATATTATATGGTCGCGATATGACCCAGGAGTAAAAGGGACCCAAAACAAATTATTGTTAAAAAGCTTATGCTTCTATTTGCTTCATACAAATCGAGAAAAAATTAGCAGAAATAATCTTATTACTTGCTTCCTAAGTAGAAGCGAAATAAGGGAGTGCCATAGGTTAAAGTGATAGTCAACAGCTGATTGCTATGTGACTGAATTTCCTTTTTTTGTGTGGACACGAGTTAACAAATTACTGTATGAGAAAAGTATAAGTTTTTTTAAAGCTGAAACCAATAACAAGGAATATCTCAAAAATGATCAACTCTACAAAAAATGTATGTAACATGAAGTGTGTTTTATCGTGATCTACATTTTTTTTTTTTTTTTTTTTTTTGTAGTGCGGTTTTGTCCATTTCTTACGGTTTAGCAGTTACGCAAAATGTCGTCAAATTCATCCAGAATAAGGATATACATTGTATTTGTTAGGTAAATATCTTTAAGATACGATATTTTAATCAAAATCGTTAGTCATTTTTTAGAAAATCAAAAATTTTGAAAAAGGTCCATGTAAAGGGTAGTTGGGGGTGCAGGGATTTTTTTGAAAATCTTTGTGTCGCATCCTTAGAAGTTACCAAACCTAAATACCAAGTTTGTTTTTTAACGGATTTTTCGTTCATGAGCTATGCTGCCCACAAACAGACACAGACATACATGGACCTTTTTCTAAAAATGCTTGGATTCAAAGGGTCTCAAAACATGCATTTCCCGTGAAAACTCAGTATCGATTATTTGGGTGCATTAAAATACCTTCTATATACACTATGTAGATAGTACGTGTAGAGAAAGTAAAAAGACAAAAAAACTACTTACCATCTAAAAGTGTATCCCATCACTTACCTGTAACAAACAAGAGAAAAGGCTTTAGTTATCGACCCTCAACAATAGTTACAATAATATGATTGGTTCTAACTCCACACAAAAATAAACTAGCATATTTCACACAGGGGTAATGAATTGAATCTCCAAGGAAAATGCTACAATGGTAGGAGTGGGTATGAGTTGACTACCATTGGGCACAATAATTGGTTTCCAAACTCACAAGGGTAATATTAAATTTTAATGCCCAGAACCAATCCCGAGCTTACAGAAGTAATATTTATCACAAAAAGTATCCGTGTAAAAGTGTAAATTGGTTTGCATTGGAAAAGACAGGGGGAGTCAAAATGCCCTATCTTGACAATGTTAAACTTGCACCCATTATCTCAGCAACTATTTAAGATAATGAGCTAAATTTTTCAAGGTATATTCAGCAATGCATTTACAGTCGATATATGAAAACTAGAATTCTTCTGTTCATTAGAAGGAAAATTATGCTATTTTTAATAAAGCTCTAAAAATGTTATTGAAAAATTATGCTTTTTAAATTTTAGAAAAATAACTAAACCACATACATAAAACTTGTTCGTAAAAATAAAGCCTATTTAGGATCAGATGTGTGGTAAACATATTTCAGACCTTGTGTCAGTAGGTGAGATAATGGGGCATTTGTAAAGAAAATTTTACTTACTTCTTCAGAAACGTAACATTAAAAAATCTGATGTGTTCCAATCACATGACTATCTCTACATCTCTGCAACAAATTATTGTTAAAAAGCATAAGCTTCTATTTACTTCATTCTAATCGAGAAAAATTAGCAGAAATAGTCTTATTACTTGCTTCCTTTAAGCACAAGCGAAATAAGGGAGTACCATAGGTTAAAGTGATAGTCAAAAGCTGGTTGCTATGTGACTGAAGTTCCTTTGTTTGTATGGACAGGAGTTCATAACTTCCTGAATGAGAAAAGTATGTTTTTCAAAGCTGAAACTAAAAACAAGGAATATCTCAAAAAACGATCAAATTCACCAAAAAAGTGTATATAACAGAAATTGTGTGTTCTAACGTGCTCTATATTTTTTGTGTGGCAAGTTTTTGTCCATCTCTTACGGTTTACCGGTTATGCAAAGTTCCGTAAAATTCATCCAGAATAAAGTAGTCTTTAGAGACTATTCCCAGAAAATTCAAGATATAAGATTTATTTTCCAGGTAAATATGTTTAATATACACTATTTTAATCAAAATCTTTAGAGCCATTTTTGAGAAAATCAAAGTTTTCGAAAAAAGTTCCATGTAAAGGGTAGTTGTGGGTGGGGGAATTGTCTTGAAAATCTACGTGTCGCATCCTTGGAAGATACTAAACTTAATACCAAGTTTGATAATTAACGGTCTATTTGTTTTTGAGCTGTGTTGTCCACAGACACACACACGGACCTTTTTTTTCAAAAATGCTTTTTCTGGATTCACGGGGATCCAAAGCAGGTAAAATCTCGGTATCGAATTTTTGGGTGCAATACATACCTTCTCTATACACTATGTACATAGTACGTGAAGAGAAAGTAAAAAATGTAACTTAACAACACAAACAAAACTTTGCAGTATTTCGAAACTCTTACATGAAGGAAACATGAGCGGGATGACAAATGCTGCCAATAGCTAAAGTAAAACTTTCCAATAAAAAAAGTTTTTTCTCTAACATTAATATTTAAAGTTATTGATGTCTTATCGAGTGAGTATACCAATATGTTCTAAAAAGCTACTACGGAAGATTATTTTCAACAATATTTTTAAACTATTTACAATTAATGTACTTCTATGAAAGTTACACCAAAATGAGCGGGAGACTCGAAATATTCATACGCATTTAAAACATTAAACTGGAAAAAAATTACAAAACTGCATTTCGACTCCCCTTAAGTTCTAACACTAAAATCTTATTTCCAATCGTCAGTATATTTTATAGTGTAATTAGTCTAGGATTTTATTGACTTGCCTCTTATTAGAAACTTCTACCTTTCGATTAATGACCTTAGAGGTTATGTAGTTTTCCTTACATTTCCATTCAAATATTCGATACCAGATTTCATTGAATATAAATTCTTTTAGGTCCCCAGTATATAAGAAAAGCATTTAGGTAAAGGTTCGTGTGTGTGTGTGCGCGCGCGCGCGGCGTAAATAATCATAACCAAAAATATACCTTAAATATTTTCAACAAACAAAAACATCAATATTTATTAAAAAATAATCTGATGTGTTCCACTCATATGACTTTCTCTACATCCCTGCAAAAAATATAATTAAAAAACTTATGCTTATATTTACTTCATGCTAATCCAGAAATAGTGTTATTACTTGCTTCCTTGTAAGTAGAAGCGAAATAAGGGAGTACCATAGGTTAAAGTGATAGTCAAAAGCTGGTTGCTATGTGACTGAAGTTCCTTTGCATGGACAGAAGATGACACATTTCTGTATGAGAAAAGTATAAGCTTTACAAAGCTGAAACCAGTAACAATGTATATTATAGATATACATTTTATTTGTCAAGTAAATGTCTTTAATATATGATATTTTAATCAAAATCGTAAGAGCCATCTTTGAGAAAATTGAAATTTTCGAAAAAAAGTTCCATGTATAGTGTAGTTTGGGGTGGGGGGATTTTTCTCAAAATCTTCGTGTCTCATCCCTGGAAGATACTAAACTTAAATACCAAGTTTGATATTTTACCGACTTTTCGTTTTTGAGTTATCATGTTCACAGACACACGGACACACTGACACACTGACACACTGACACACACACACACACACACACACACACACACACACACACGGACCTTTTTGTGAAAATGCTTTTTTAGTTTCTCTAGCCCCGTATGTACATATTTATTCCACCCAAAAATTCGATACCGAGATTTCACCGGAAATATATGTTTTAGGGCCCCCTGTGTCCAAAAAAAAGCATTTTCACAAAAAGGTCCGTGAGTGTGTCCGTGTGTCCTTGTATCCGTGTATCAGTGTGTCTGTGAACACGATAGCTCAAAAACGAAAAGTCGGTAACATACCAAACTTGTTATTTAAGTTTAGTATCTTCCAGGGATACGACACGAAGATTTTGAGAAAATTCCTCACACGCCTAACTACCCTTTACATGGAACTTTTTTCGAAAATTTCGATTTTCTCAAAAATGGCTCTAACGATTTTGATTAAATATCATATATCAAAGACATTTACCTGACAAATAAAATGTATATGTTGAATTTTTTGGGAATAGCCTCTGAAGAATAG
This sequence comes from Hymenopus coronatus, assembly GCA_030762935.1. Taxonomy (NCBI): domain Eukaryota; kingdom Metazoa; phylum Arthropoda; class Insecta; order Mantodea; family Hymenopodidae; genus Hymenopus; species Hymenopus coronatus. Next base: position 32,739,170 of record CM060883.1, read on the forward strand.
TGTATTCTGGATGAATTTTAAGGAATTTTGAATAACTGCTAAACCCTAAGAGATGGACAAAAACTTACTACACAAAAAATGTAAAGCACATTAAAACACAATTTATTTTACATACATTTTTTTCCTGGAGTTTATCTTTGAAACGTTCCTTGTTTTTGGTTTCTGCTATGAAAACCTTATACATCTCTCATACAGAAATTTGTCAACTGCTGTACATACAAACAAAGGAACTTCAGTGACATGGCAGCCAGCTTATGACTATCACTTTAACCTATGGTACTCCCTTATTTGGCTTCTGCTACTTACAAGGAAGCAAATAATAAAACTATTTCTGCTATTTTTTTCTGATTAGCATGAAGTAAATAGAAGTATAAGCTTTTTAAGAAAAATTTGTTGCAAAGATGTAGAGAAAGTCATGTGAATGGAACACATCAGATTTTTTAGATAAAGGTGACCCTAAAACATATATTTCCGGTGAAATCTCGGTATCGAATTTTTGGGCGGAGTACATAGTGCGTATAGAGGAAATAAAAAATTAGCAGAAATAGTCTTATTACTTGCTTCCTTGTAAGTAGAAGCGAAATAAGGGACTAACATAGGTTAAAGTGATAGTCAAAAGCTGGTTTCTATGTCAATGAAGTTCCGTTGTTCATATGGATCGGAGTTGACAAGTTCCTGTATGAGAAAAATAGACATTTTTCATAGCAGAAACCAAAAATAAGGAATGTCTCAAAAACGACGAACTCCACATAAATTGTGTGCTTTAACTTGCTCTAAATTTTTTGTGCAGTAAGTTTTTGTCTATCTCTTACGGTTTAGCAGTTATTCAAAAATCCGTAAAATTCATCCAGAATAAACTACTCTTCACAGGCAACTCCTATAAAATTCAAGATATACATTTTATTTGTCAGGTAAATATGTTTAATATACGAAATTTTAATCAAAATCGTTAGGGCCATTTTTGAGAAAATCAACATTTTTGAAAAGCGTTCCATATAAAGGGTAGTTGGGGTGGGGGAATTTCTCTCAAAATCTTCGTGTCGCATCCAAGTTTGGTACGTTACCGACTTTTCGTTTTTGAGTTATCGTGTTCACAGACACACGGACGCGCGGACACACACACACACGGATCTTTTTGTGAAAATGCTTTTTTTTTGGATACAGGAAACCCTAAAACATATATTTCCGGTGAAATCTCGTTTGGATGGAGTGCAATACCTTCTCTATACAATATGTACATAGTGCATATAGAGAAAGTAAAAATGAAAAATGTTCCATTCGCATGATGTCCTCTAGCTGTTCGGTAAACAAACCTTTTATTCAAAAGATGATACTTTTATCTGCGTCACATTGATCATATAAATTGTGTAGTTTAACGAAATCTACATTTTTGGCAGTAAGACATCGTCCGCTTCATTAATGTTGGTTGATGGAGGACTGGGCGCGTTTCGAAAATCTTCATTGTCATCTTCCAGCATGTTTGCAGTCACTTGTTTTATAATAAATTTTATTGCAGCCAATTAGCCAAGATTAAAGTAAGAATACATTCAAATTTTTGCATATTCGCATATTGTCTTTGTTCTTTTTGTGCATGGCTCAATGTAATATTGGTCACATGTTTTTCACATAATATAAATTTACAAACTATATTTGGTTCCTGGAATTGTGTGTTCTTGCATATCAAGTGGTGGAATCCGTGGACTGCCACCCTAGAGATGACGTGTCCCATTTCGAAATTTTCCTTTGTCCACGCACGGTCCACGGTGCTGTAGAATTCGAGTGTATTTCTTCTTTTCCTAGTCAGTGTTGCTGGCAGCTTCTGTGATGCGCTGGTGCTGTGTAGGAGGTCGTCGATGAGGAAAGTTCCCTTCGCCAGTAGGGATGCAAGTATTGACTTCATTACTTTTGATACTCCTAGTACTTCCTTTATACAGGGTGTTTCAAAACGACACCAAACGATGTGGGCCTTCTTGGTCACATCATACGTGATACGTGAATATAATTTTCAGCTCTAAATTTAGTACATACACAAACTGCCATAAAATCACCAGATGGCACGTGCCTGGCCCACTCCAAGAGAGATGCCGGTTGGTAGCGAAGGTCGCGTGGTGTAGGCATGGTTTGATAGACACGCCTGCGCGGATCAGGTCACCTTATTAATGGAAACCGTAGCATGTGGAGTTTTAAAGTTAAGACACCCAGTTTCGGACAAGTCAAAGTGTAAGCTAATCGACTGCTATCTTCGTTTGGTGTCGTTCTGAAACAGCCTTCTTTTGTTTTGTCAATTTGTTTACATTGCTATACGAAGCCGGGAGCGTTCTTAACGTCACGCTGAGTCCAACCCAATCATAAAGGCTGTTCAAATGAAGATAAGTGATAAGAATAAACAATGTGCTCATCACAGTATCTAAGACGCTTGGAACCTCCATCCTAGCTAGTTTGTTAAAGTGTAAATCGTAGAGAGCTGCCCCACTATAGCAGATTAGGGGAACTAGTTTTGAAATGACTTCATTAGTATCTGATGGGATCAAGATTCTTCAAGAAAGTGCGCGTACTCCCCCCCCCCCTCCTCTCTCTCTCTCTCTCTCTCTCTCTTTCTCTCTCTCACACTCACCTACACCTGCTTGCCTCTAGAGGTTCCATGTTCTTTGAGAAAGACAGGGATGGATGACTTCTCTCCCTTGTCTCCTAATTAAGTGAGTTTTTCTGTCCCCCCTCCCCCGTTTTTCTATCAAGTGACATAATGAAATAAAAAATACGTCACTCTCAGGTAATTCAGGTTTAATGAAGCCAAAAGCATCACGTTCTAAGCAATCGATCCGCCGCTGGCATCTTCCGAGCACATTATCTTTCTTTGCTACTTCATTTAGTAATTGCGACCTCTACACAAATTGTTAGTGCAAGTTTAATATTCATTGGATAAAACTAGTTAAGATGGTGTTAATATACATAAAAAAAATTGATGTGCTCCATCCACATGACTTTCTCTACATCTCTGCAACAAATTATTGTTAAAAAGCTAATGCTTCTATTTACTTCATGCTAATCGAGAAAAAAATTAGAAGAAACATTCTTATTACTTGCTTCCTTATAAGTAGAAGCGAAATAATGGAGTACCATAGGTTAAAGTGATAGTCAAAAGCTGGTTGCTATGTCAATGAAGTTCCTTTGTTTGTATGGATAGGAGTTGACAAGTTCCTGTATGAGAAAATTATACGTTTTTCATAGCAGAAACCAAAAATAAGGAATGTCACAAAAACGACGAACTCCACGAAAAAAAATGTATATAACATAAATTGTGTGTTTTAAAGTGATCTACATGTTTTGTGTAGTAAGTTTTTGTCCATCTCTTACGGTTTAGCAGTCATTCAAAATGTAGTAAAATTCATCCAGAATAAACCACTCTTCAGAGGCTATTCCCAGAAAATTCAAGATATGCGTTTCATTTGTCAGGTAAATATGTTTAATATCCGAAATTTTAATCAGAATCGTTAGAGCCATTTTTGAGAAAATCAAAATTTTCGAAAAACGTTCCATGTAAAGGTTAGTTGGGGGTGGTGGGGTTTTTCTCAAAAGCTTCGTGTCGCATCCCTGGAAGATACTAAACTTAAATACCAAGTTTGGTATTTTACCGACTTTTCGTTTTTGAGTTATCGTGTTCACAGACACACGGATATACGGACACACGGACACACACACACACATACACACACGGACCTTTTTGTGAAAATGCTTTTTTTGGATATTGGGGACCCTAAAACATATATTTCCGGTGAAATCTCGGTATCGAATTTTTGGTGGAGTGCAATAATTTCTCTATACACTATGTACATAGTGCATATGGAGAAAGTAAAAATTGCTGTGCTCCATCCACATGATTTTCTCTACATCTCTGCAACAAATTATTGTTAAAAAGCTAATGCTTCTATTTACTTCATGCTAATCGAGAAAAAAATTAGAAGAAACATTCTTATTACTTGCTTCCTTATAAGTAGAAGCGAAATAATGGAGTACCATAGGTTAAAGTGGTAGTGAAAAGCTGGTTGCTATGTGACTGAAGTTCCTTTGTTTGTATGGACAGGAGTTAACAAGTTCCTGTATGAGAAAAGGATAAGTTTTTTACAGCTGAAACTATTAACAAGAAATATCTCAAAAAGGATAAGTCCACGATAAAAATGTATATGGCATAAATTGCGTGTTTTATCGTGATCTACATTTTTCGTATGGGAAGTTTTTGTCCTTCTCTTACGGTTTAGCAGTTATGCAAAATTCCGTAAAATTCATCCAGAATAATGTCTTTAGAGGCTATTCCCAGAAAATCCAAGATATACATTTTATTTGTCAGGTAAATATCTTTAATATACGATATTTTAATCAAAATCGTTTACAGCCATTTTTGAGAAAATCAAAATTTCCGAAAAAAGTTCCATGTAAAGAATAGTTGGGGGTGGGAGGATTTTCTTGAAAACCTTTATTCCCAGTGAAATCTAATATCGAAATTTTGGGTGCATTACAATACCTTCTCTATACTCTATGTACATAGTCGGTACGTGTAGAGAAAGTAAAACTCTTATATGTTCCATTCAAATGACTTTCTCTACATCTCTGCAACAAATTATTGTTTAAAAGCTTATGCTTCTATTTACTTCCTGCTAATTGAGAAAAAACAGCACAAATAGTCTACTACTTGCTTCGTTGTAAGTAGAAGCGAAATATGGGAATATCACAAGTTAAAGTGGTAGTCAAAAGCTGGTTGCTATGTGACTGAAGTTCCTTTTTTATATGGACAGTTTGATGAAAAATTCCTGTACGAGAAAAGGATAAGTTTCTTAAAGCTGAAACTATTAACAAGGAATATCTCAAAACCGATCAACTCCACGATAAAAATGTATATTACATAAATCGTGTGTTTAATCGTGATCTACATTTTTCGTGTGGTAAGTTTTTGTCTATCTCTTACGGTTTAGCAGTTATGCAAAATTCCGTAAAATTCATCAAGAACAAAGCAGTCTTTAGAGACTATTCCCAGAAAATTCAAGATATACATTTTATTTTTCAGGCTAATATCTTAAATGTACGATATTGTAATCAAAATTGTTAGAGCCAATTTTGAGAAAATTAAAATTTTCGAAAATCTTCCCCGTTACATGGATGTTGCTCTTTTTAATTTAAAAACTACAGTTTTATTGCAAAAATATTAACAATTTTAAGTAAAAACATCTACAGCTTATTTTATTGTTGAAAGTTAGTGTAATACAAAATTAGAAAAAAAAAAAAACAATTTAAAGTACTAAAAGCTTTGAATAATCAGCTGCGTTACATATTTGCAACGTCACGTAATAAAGGTTCAAAAAAGAAAACAAAGAAACGCAAATAAAATTCTATAAGGCATTGTTGTACCAACTCCTGTATATGGATGTGAAGTGTGGACCTTAAAGAAACATTACATTAATATAATACAGTCAGCCGAAATTAAGTTTCTCAGTACAGTAAAAGGATGCACAAGAATGGATGAAATGAAATGGAGTTTTATTTACGGACGCTCTTTAACTGCTGTGGTTCTCAGCGTTCCATTATATACTGGGCGTGAAAGACGTTTAATTTTTCTCAGAGGCTTCTTTATCAGACTTGAGATTCCTTTACGTGCCGTAAATCTACTACATGGGACCAACGGCTTTACTTCTCTTCCGAATGAAGCCATGCGCAAGGATTTTTAAGCCCCTAAAAATCCATCGTCTTCACCTGGTTTGAATAACACGGAGGACGAATACAAGATTGGATAATATAGAAATGAGATAAGGAATGAATTAAGGCTACTTCTAATCATAGATAAAATAAAGGAATACATAAATCGCTGGTCGAACCATTTATGAAGAATGAACAAGGAACGACTACCGAAACAGGTATATGTGTATTATTTACAAGGAAGTAGAGATGTCGATCGACCAACAGCAAGGTGGATGGATAGTTGAGGACGAAACAGGAGACTCTCTTAGTCCACGAAAAGAAGAAGAAGCAGAGAATGTCATGTGAGTCCAACGCATCTACTTTCTTCAGTCAAATTAACTGTTATATTTTGCGGGCGTCTATTACAGCCGCTCTGTCTTTCTTTAAAGCATGTATGTATGTGGTTTTAATTTTATGTAAAAATGATAAAGAAAACTGCATACTTTTAGGGGGATCTCAAAACTTCCATTTGCAGTAAAATCTACTAATAAAAACGTTTGAGTGGATTGCAATGCCTGCTCCAAATATAGGTTAGAAATAGAGAATTAAAAACTCTATATTTACATTAAAAGTTAGAATTTCAAAACGAAATGCTTCATTAAGAAGCAGGTTCTATTATATTAAGGACGTGACTATTTAAACAATGAAGCAGTTTATCAAGTAAGGAATGACAGAATACAATTCCTTCGTTTCATTATCATAAAACTGTGTACGAACGAGATAATTACAAAGCATTGCTGCAAGTAGGAATTCGGTTTAAAATATTGTATCTCATTTAGATAGCTTATCTTGCGTGTAAAAAATATTTTCCGCCACGGTTAAGTCTTGCCATTTTCTGCAGGAAATTTTCTCCGACGAGGTTAATTACAAACTTCCATCTTTCTCTTCAACATTTCATCTTTCTTTACTACCAAAGAAAACTCTCCGCGACAAAATCCAAGTTAAACAAGTTGGAAGGGGAAAGGGGGGAAAAAGGGACTAATATCATGAAACAGTTGAAGGTAAGGCAGCGAGGGACAACAGGCGCAGTCTTTTCGGATGTTAAATTTGCTTCTTAAAAGAATTTAAGCCTACGTAACAGGTGGATAAAAAGGGAGTTTGTGAATTTTCAAAATAGAAGTGATGTTTGTAATTTCCTTACATGTGTTAAATACCACATAGCTCTCATATAACATTTAAACCACTTTTGTTCCCTCATGTATGGGTACAAGAGAAGCTCGAAGCATCTCCCAGGCACCAGAGTGTTTATGATATGATTACTTAATAGAATATACAAACTCTACTCACACCTATCTTAAATACTTTATTTTTTTCATTCAAGGGACCACAAAACACGTGTTCTTGATGAAACATCGATTCCAAAATGTTTCATGGTAATAAATAAACCATCCTCTATCATTCGTTTCGTAATCGGGTTACCCTCCCCGGATAGGACAGACAAGCCAATGCCTAGGGGTCAGAAGCCTGTTGGGGAGCCAACGGCACGAAACCACAGAATACAGAACTGTTACGACGGGTCGGCCTATAGATAGGTAAGAATATGAGCAAGTGGATGATATGAAATGTAAGCGAAATTGATGGCTGGAAAGGTGATGAGTGGAGGAGCCGGAGAAAACCAGCCCACCACGAATCCCACATATTGTCGCTTGGGATCGAACCCGGGCCACCTAGATGGGAGGCGAACGGTCTAACCACTCAACCACGAATATAATACCGGTATAGCAAGGGAAATCCCCTAAAAATTGGAGAGAAAATAATCATGCTAAATGTATATAATTTTTGTGGAAAAGTACTCCAATATGGCATTAAACAATATTCCCATCCATCTTCTCGTGTGCATTACTAGCCATTAAATTCGCTATGGAATACATTCTTCGAACCAATGAGCAACACTCCAACGCCATCTTCAGTAATTCCATGAGTGATCTAGTTGCTCTTCAGCAGAAGCACCCTACGCACCCACTACTCCTGGAATTCCAAACAGTACATAACAAAATATTGTCTTCTGGTAAACAGATTTTGCTCTTTTGGCTCCAGTCGCATATCGAGAAACGAAAGGGCAGATGAAGCGGCCAAAGAAGCCACCAAACATCCTTGTAGCCTACCAGGTCCGCCGGGTTTGAACGTTTTTGCCTAGTGTACTCCCTTATTTCCCTCCTACTTACACAGAAGCAAGTAATAAGACCAATTCTATTAATGTTTTTCTCAACTAGTATGACACAGATAAAAGAATAACATATTTTGTAAGAGAAGTCTGTTTACAGAACAACTAGACAAAGTCAAGTGAATGGAGCACATCGGATTTTTTGGCATTTTTTTTTTTTTTTTTTTTTTGTGGATTTTAAACCTTACCACTTACGGAAAAGTCATCCAGAATGAGGTGGTCTTCTGGACAACTCCCAAAAAATTCACATACCTATCTTTAATACGAGGGCCTTTTTTTTCCAACCTCCGATAGGCTATAAATAAAAGAAAAGTTCATGGAAAACAATTATTTTATTACTAAAAGTTTTGTACACTTATGGTTACTTTTCAACATAATCACCGAAAATATTGAGACATTTATCGTACCTGTGCACAAGCTTTGCAAAATGTTGCCGCCAATGATTTCAAATGAGCATTGACGTTGGTCAGAAAGTGCTGCCCTCCTAGCCACGTCTTCAGTTCAGAGAAAAAGAGAAAGCAGCTGGGTGCCAGGTCAGGACTGTACGGCAGATGATCGAAAATGTCCCATTAAAATTGTTCAAGAAGCCGATGGGTTGTGCCAGCAGTGTGTGGACGAGCGTTGTCATGGATCACCGTGACTACAGCAACTTTGTTCAAGGTGTCATTATCCAAAAGTGGAAACAAGAATGGTCTAATTTGTCCAATAAAAAATTGCATGAGGTACACGCTCTCGCGTGTATATTTGTGGTTGACCATTTCCGAGACTTTCCTATTATTGGTTTCAGTTTTAAATTAACTTTTCTTGTGCACGAGTTTGTCAACGAATTTACACAGAAACGAATTTCAATCACTCAACAGAAAACTTTAAAATATCGTATGTGTTCCATTCACATTATTTTTTACTTCCTTCCTTGTAATTAGAAGGGAGTACAATAGGCTAAGATAATAGTCAAATACTTTAAAAACTGGTTGCTATGTGATTGAAGTGCCTTTTTGTGTAGCCAAAGAGTTTCATATAATAAAAGTAAAAGTATTTTAAAGCTGAAACCATTAACAAGGAATATCTCAAAAACGGTCAACTCGGCGAAAAAAATGCTTATAACATAAATTGTGTGTTTTAACGAGCTCTCAGGTTGCTTTTGTCTATCTCTTACCCTTTACCAGTTATGAAAAATTCCGTAAAATCCATCCGAAAGAAAGTAATCTTCAGAGGCTCTTCCCAGAATATATACATTTTGTTTGTCATATAATATACGATAATTTAATCAAAATCCTTAGAACCATTTTTAAGAAAATAAAACATTTCGAATAATGTTCCATGTAAAGGGTAGTTGGGGGTGGGGGGATTTTCTTTAATATTCGTGTCGAACCATTGGAAGTTTCGTATTAACGTCTTTTCGTTTTTGAGCTATGCTGTCCACAGACACACACGGACCTTTTTCTAAATTTTGTTTGATTCAGGGGGACCCAATACTGGTATAGACTTTTTGGGTGCATTACAACATCTTCTCTATACACTATGTACATAGAACGTGTACCGAAAGTAAAAAGTTACTGCATTCCACTCAAATATTACATATCGAGTTTTCACCGGAATTATCCTCCGTGAAAAAAATAGACTTTTGGAAAAAGTTCAGTGTGTGTGTGGGTATAGCAGCATTAACTCAAAAACAAAAGTTGGAAAATACCAAAGTTAGTATTGGAGTTCTGCATTTTGTTAGGATGAATCACTAAGATTTTCAAGAAAATCCTTCCATTCAGCTACCCTTTACATGGGATAGTTTTAAAAAAGGTCAATTTTATCCATATGTCTATATCTTTTTTATATAAAAATATATAATTAAGGTTTTTTGTGTCAAAATAATAAGTTGTATATCTTGAATTTTCTGGGAATAACCTCTGAAGACCTCTTCATTTTGACCTAACTGGTAAACCGTAAGGAATAGAAAAAAGTTACTACACAAAATCTGTAGATCTCGTTAAAAGATACAGTTTATGCAATATTTTTTGTGGAGTTACCCATTTCCAAGGTTTTCCTGTTATTGGTTTCAGTTTTAAAATACTTAAAACTTATCTTATGCAGGAGTTTGTTAACAAATTTATCAAGAAACGTATTTAAATCACATAGCAGAAGCTTTTAACAAGTTGACTGTCGCTTTAGCCTAGTGCACTTACAAGGAATCAAGCAATAGGACCGTTTCTGTTAATATTTATCTCGATTATCATGAGGTAGATAGAAGGTACAGATAGACTCGTCATAAATGTACATTAATTAAACAATCCACTTAAGTTTTTGTCATGTAAAAATGAACGTGGAGATCTTTTAAATTTACACATATCATCTATTTTAATGTCATATGCGAGAACATTGACTATTTTACTTATCAGGTCCTTTGGTGATTTTGAGTATTTAGTTGTTTTATATTTTCCTATATGGATGTCATTCATACATCTAGTAAAATGATTATGAACGTCACAGTTGAGAGTGAATAAGTATGAATTGTTTTTATAAAATAGTGCAGCATTATATATTCATAAATCAGTCAAAGTGAAAATATAAAATTGTTTAAAAACATGTCTTAATGAGTCTCTTGGCTTCATATTATAAATTATTCTTAGCACTCTCTTCTGAATTAAAAATACCCTATTTACTTCAGTTCCAAATCCCCATATTAAAATATTGTACACAGAGCATAAATAGTAGTAGACATCGAATTTCTGTTTGTCTGTAGGGGCATTTATAGGGCGTGTCTTCTGATGTACGCTGGCCGCTCCGTTAGTCTAATTGGGGGAGGAGGAGGGGTTGTAGCTCTGTTGTAGTACACGTTACCTAACCTCACTTCCAGTTGAGGGAGGTGGCTATTCCTATTAGCGAATGACTTGACAAACCCAGCATAGGTATGTTGTATTGGTTCGATATAGAACACTCACCTGCAAGTATCAGCCAATAAAATAAAAACATGACATAATAAAGTACCCTACAAACGGTAAGGAATGCGGTGTACGGAACAAGACAGTGCCGGTTTCTTTTTGTGCCTGTTGTACGATAAAATTGATAAAATAAGCTTTATAAAAATCTGATGTGTTACACTCACATGACTTTCTCTAGCTGTTCTACAAACTTCATACATAAGATTCATCTTCTTTCTGCACCTTGCTAATCGTGGTACTCATTAGCACAATGTTATTATTTAGTTCCGTGTAAGTAGGAAGAAAATAAGGGAATACACTAGGCTAAACCAATAGTCAAATGTTTTAAAATTAAGCAAAATGCATCCAGAATAAACAGGTCTTCAGAAGCCATTACCAGAAAATTCAAAATATAAATTTTATTTTTCGGGTAAATATATTTAATATATATTTTAATCAAAATCGTTAAGAGCCATTTTTAAGAAAATCAAAATTGTCGAAAAAAGTTCCATGTAAAGGGTAGTTTGGGGTGGGGGGATTTTTCTCAAAACCTTCGTGTCGCATCCCTGGAAGATTCTAAACTTAAATACCAAGTTTGGTATTTTAGCTACTTTTCGTTTTCGAGTTATCATGTTCACAGACACACGGACGCACTGCAATACCTTCTCTATACACTATTTACATAGCACGTATAGAGAAAGTAAAAAAGGTTTGTCACAGATATGTAGAGAAAGTCATGTGAATGGAACACATCGGATTTTTAGAGAGCGCTCCTGAAGCATTGTAAGCACAGAATTGTGTACTACCAAGATTTAAAACTGATAGTTATAAAATCACTGTTTAACTCCCGTGTCGTTTGTGCTACATGGGAACTACGATTTTAAAATTCACAAACATCGATACCAACACTTGTTATGCCTGTTTTTTTAAGCTGTTAATAATGAGCAAGTTACTTGCTGTGTTTTGTGTTTAAAAAGCCACAACACAACATATGCAAACAGGTTACATATTCCATCATGTTACAACTGCGGGCAATCAACAAACAACTCCATGTTCGTTCCAGGGGCACATTCACACCGCTCCATCAATATTTCTCTTCCGCACAAAGCTTCGTTAAAAACCAATCATCGCTTTTATTGTTAAGGGAAAATTCACACAGAAACGTAAACGCAAATACAACACCAACACAAAAGCTTCTGAGAATGCTAATAAATGAGGGCATTCACAATGATTTTCGGTACGAACGTAAAAACTATCACAAGATGCTAGAGAAGCCCGCCTGGGTAGTGTGGTGGCAGAGTGTCTCCCTCACATTCAAAAGCTCGTGAATTCGAATCTCGCTTAGGGTGAGTTACCCGGATAAGGCTTTTTCCCCTTATCCTGAGAATACGAATGTCGAGTAACTTTAAGCTCCAAGGACCCCGAGATTATTTGAGCATCATTTCACCGATTTCACTCATCGTCCGATATGACCAACCAGGTTAAAGGGCGTTAACCTAAATAAAAAAATAATAATAAATAAAAAAAATTCTAGAGCGAAAATCTGCAATCTCCAAGCTTTCGTGTTCACAGAAGTAGGAGGAAATGCACTAGGCTAAAGTTGATTGTTAATCGATTGAAATTCGATTCTCTTTGCATGGCCAAGGGTAAAACAAAAGAATAAGGAATAACAAATTCCCGTTTGAGAAAATTGTTAGCTCTACAAAACAACTGTGTGTGAAATAAGCCAAGTATTTTAACGATATCTACGTGGCTAGGTAGAGTCAGACTTAAAAATTCAATGCAGGATCTCCCGGTCTCTATCCGGTAGCTCTACCACTAAGCTACCATGGCAACATGCCGGCATATCATTGAATTTCTCAACTGACCCGCATGCGACTTACAATGTTGTAAGTACTTTAAGTCCCAGGATTCACAGTATAATGAATTAATTGTTTTGTCACATAAGATGTGTGTAGGACAGGAGTTGAATATGTAGAGTCCGACAACGGATCTCCCGGTAGTGATGGGACTAAAATAACACAACAGGTTTCACCATTAAAACACTTCTGGAAATTGTGTTATTATTTCAAATATCGCTTCCCCATAACAGATCCATGCAACAATAACAGCAACGCCTGAATAGTTATTTCACTTATTGCAACAGTTACTACGCTGCGGTTCTTGTGTTCCATAACGTAAATATTTTGTCATTGCTTCCAAAGTTTACCGCAAGGTGTACCTTTGTACCTTGTAGAGTTGGGTCGAGCGGTTTATTTTCAGTAATCGACTCATACGATTCGTTCATCCAATATGAATCGATTCATACGATTCGTTCATCCAACATGAATCGATTCATACGATTCGTTCATCCAATATGAATCGATTCATACGATTCGTTCATCCAATATGAATCGATTCATACGATTCGTACATCCAATATGAATCGATTCATACGATTCGTTCATCCAATATGAATCGATTCATACGATTCGTTCACGATTCAGTAATCGTTGTCATGGCTTTTCTGTGTTTGACTTATATTGTACACGGGGATGATAATCATATGCTAGCTCCTTTAGCATAAAAATAATAATTTATATCAAAATGTTCAATCTTGCTAATGTAGGTATAGACGATTTAGAGGTGCATATATTATATCTAAGATACTGCAAAAACTAAATATAAAGACGCTCGTGGTGGCTTCGGCAGTACTCGTTTTCTTTTGTATATATATATAATTTATATATTTTACATTATATAAATATACGATTTATATATTTATATATTGTTTATTTAGCCTCATGGCCTCAGCACTATTTTCTCACAATAAAATAAATGGTTATAAATCCGTACACCATCGTGCGCACTCGGCAGTTTTCGTCGAAACTCGGCTTCGTACTTCGAAAGGTGGAAGCAAAAGAAACACTAACCCCCATACCTAATCACGATTCTTTTGAACGACGTTACCTGCTACGATTGACACAATTCATGCTATTATTTTGGATTCATACGATTCTTTCCTTGTAGTCGTTCATATGAAGGATTCGTTCATGAATCGCCCCATGTCAAGTGCGCGGTCTAATATCATCATGAAATTCGAAAGTACTAAACAAACTCATTCCCTCTCGTTAACGCGCAACAATGCTTTGCTACCGTAATTTGAAAACTTCCTCTTCAGCGCACTAGTGAGTGGTTACATTTGGCGCATTGTGATTTTATCGATGGACTGCATTTATCTCAATAGTATTTGGTCCTACATAACATGTGTGAAACAATTTAGGGAATTCTGTTGCAGCAAACTGTTATTTCGAAACTGTTTCGTGGTTGTAACAGAAACAGAACAAACTGTTTCGCAAAAAGAACAACTTTTCCCACCACAAATCCCAGTCTCTAGCCGGCTGCTCTATCACAGTTCAGTGCTACCATGGCAACATGTCGGCATTGACTTTTTCAGTCGGACTCTACCTATCCAACTCCTGTCCTACAAACGGATGTGTTCCATTCACATGACTTTCTCTACATCTCTGCAATAAATTGTTTTTAAAAAGCTTATGCTTCTATTTACTTCTTGCTAATCGAGAAAAAATTAGCAGAAATAGACTTATTTCTTGCTTACTTGTAAGTAGAAGTGAAATAAGGAAGTACCATAGGTTAAAGTAATAGCCAAAAGCTGGTTGCTATGTGACTGAAGTTCCTTTGTTTGTATGGACACGAGTTCACAAAGTCCTGTATAATAAAAGTATAAGTTTTTTTATAGCTGAAACCCAAAAAAAAAAAAAAAAAAAAAAAAAAAAAAAAAAAAAAAAAGGAATATCTTAAAAACAATCATATGTATATAAGATAAATTGTGTGTTTTAAAGTGCTGTACATTTTTTGTGTGGTAGGTTTTTGTCCATCTCTTACGGTTTATCAGTTATGCAAAATTCCGTAAAATTGACCCAGAATAAAGAAGTCTTAAGAGGCTATTCCCAGAAAATTCAAAATATACATTTTATTTGTCGGGTAAATATCTTTAATATACGATATTTTAATAAAAATCGTTAGAGCCATTTTTGAGAAAATCAAACTTTTCGAAAAAAGCTCTATGTAAAGAGTAGTTTGGGGTGGGGGGATTTTTGTCAAAATCTTCGTGTCGGATCTCTGGAAGATACTATTCTTAAATACCAAGTTTGGTATTTTACCGACTTTTCGTTTTTGAGTTATCGTGTTCATATACACACGGACACACGGCACACACACACGCGGACCTTTTTCTGAAAATAGTTTTTTTGGATACAGGAAACCCTAAAACATATATTTCCGGTGAAATCTCGGTATCGATTTTTTTGGTGGAGTGCAATACCTTCCCTATATGTTATGTACATAGCAAGTGCAGGCAAAGGAAAAATGTGTGTGTTAATGAGATCTACATTTTGTATGCAGAATTGTTTGTCCATTTCTTACGACTTGCCAGTTATGCGGAAGTCATCCAGAATGAAGAGGAATTTATTTCAGAGGCTATTCCCAGAAAATTCAAGACATACATTTTATTTTTTCATTTAAATATCTCAAACAGAATACCTATCTTCGAATTAACGACATAAAAAGGTTAATTTGTCATAAACTGTATGTTTTAAAATACTTTATTTGTATAGCAGAATTAAGCTTAAGATGAAGGCGGAAATTTAAACTGAGTTTTAATTATGGTCGCTCATTAACTGCTTGAGGTACTTTGTGTCAATTTTATATTGGGCGAGAAGGTTCGCTTAATTTTGCTGAGAGACATCTTTATCAAGCTTGCCGTAAATCTACGACACGGGATCAACGGCTTTACTTCCCTTTCGAAGGAAGACATTCTAAGGATGTCAAGACCCGTAAAAATCCATCGCCCGCTGGGTTTGAACACACGACCCTCGGGATTAGAGATTAGTATGTTACCCCTAAACAAAATAAAAAAAGGAGGTGTGGAGGGGGGGGGCTCCACACCCACATAGGCCTTTGTGGCGCTTCACGACTTAAGTTAACCCTTAGGAGGAAGGGATGAAAGAAGAGAGATGAACGACAAGATCCGATTGAGACGGGTATAAGCTTAGACAGTTCTCCAACGTTTCCAGACGAATCTGGTGCCACACCCACAAACTCCTGATGTTTCCCAAAGGCCCCGACGCGAAAACGATTTCTGCAGCGACGTTAGGAAATATACTTTTACAGAGCGCACATCCAACGCCCAGCCGCTAAATGTCGGAGCCCGTCGTTTGATCCTTCAACCCTGAAACGAATAGCAAGGAACTTATTAGTACACGAAATTATAATAAAGTCGCGGAACGCAATGAACCACCCAGAAAAACCACGAAAAACCATGGTTTGAATGTGCGTTAGCAGGGGATCGATCACGGAACATTCTTGAATGTGGTTTTGTGTAGTAAGACTATCTATTCCATATGGTTTATAAAGTACAGAAAATTTATTCAGAATGTAAAGGATACCATGGGCCCTTCCCATCTTATATCAATTGGATAGATAGAATCAGACTGAAAAATTCAATGCCATAGCCGGGATTTGAACCACGGATCTCCCGATCTGTAGCCGGTTGCTCTGCCACTGAGATACCATGGCATCATGCCGGCACAGCATTGAATTTCTCAACTGACTCGCATGTTTCCCGGTGAACCACAAGGTGTTCTCAAATTATTTTGAAATGACAACCCCAATAGCGACTTACAATGTTGCAAGTACTTAAGTGCCAGTATACATAGTATAGCCAACTATTATGAATCAATTGGTATTGGATTAATTGCCGTGTATAGGACAGGAGTTGGATAGAGTCAGACTGAAAAATTCAATGCCATAGCCGGAATTGAAATCATGTCCTTCACGGCTTGTGTGAAAAAACAATCCAATCTTATATCAATGTCAAATATCTAGGCAGTGTGCGAGGGACGCATACCCCAATCTGTGGCCCAGTAATAAAAGAAACACACTGTATCAACAATTAGTACTAATATAATAATATTCATTATACTGCAAAACTGTACTAGTTACGAAATTAGCTTCTTTTATTCCAGCATAAAAAACAGTAAAATTTAAACAGTTTTATTTTCCATTTCTGCATATTTGAGAGTGACGCTGTACATGTTCATGCATGTTTAATTGTTTAAATTGGCACACACTACCAACACCATCAGCATAAAAACCGCTAAACTCTTTACGCGTTAGCAGAGGGGGAAAAAACAACATAACATGCGTACGTTGTTATTTCTTCACTAGAGGCTAAATGGACGAAACCACGTTCATTTCTAAATTAAATAAATGATAAATGTGCATTTGCATAGCTAACTCGTTCTCCCCTCCAACATTAAAATGTGTTATGGAGAAGAAACGCCTTTTAAGGCATTAGGGGTGGTTATCTGCGGCTCGGGCTGAATATTATACACAGGATAATGCATTTCCGTGTAAACAGAACCCGCAATAATGTTCCCAGCTGCATGTTAAATATTTTAATTAATTATCACTCAGCGGGCTATGATGACCTTAATTGCGTTTACGGTTTCTGCGCAAGTAGAATAAATGCTGCAAATCCTGACTTGCATTCACAATTTTAAACAGCTCGCCCTCGTATGGAAGAATAAAACTGTTTACTCGTATTGCAATACCCTATTTCCATTCTCTAGCACATATATAGTAGATTGCATACCACCCAAAAAATCGATACCGAGATTTCACCATAAATACATGTTTTGAGCTCCTCCGAGCCAAAAATTTAGAAAACGGTCGTGTGCCTTCGGGTGTGTGCGTCTGTGAGCAGCATAGTTAAAAAACTAAAATACTATTACATTCCTAACTTGGTATTTAAGTTTATTATTTTCAAAAGATGCAACACGAAGCATTTCACATAGACAATTTTGAAAATGTTGTTTTTCTCAAAAATGTCTCTAAATATTTTGAAAGCTTTCAATATTAATAGCTTATAGTAGATGATTATACACCTTTAATTTAGGTTTATTCTTTTATTTTTATTTATTACTTTCTCTCTACGCACTATTCACCTAGACGAGCCGGGTTCGATCCCAAGCAACCGCATGTGAGATTTGTGGTGGACGGTGCTGGGGCAGGTTTTCTCCGGATTCTCCGGTTTCTCCCGCCATCGCATTCCACCGGTGCTCCATCATCATTCATGTATCATCAGTGTCACCGCCTGCGGTGCCATAAGTAGTTAAAGCGGGCGTTAAACACTACTAAAAGAAATCTGATGTGTACCATTCACATGACTTTCTCTATATCCCTGCAACAAATTATTCTTAAAAAGCTTAAACTTCTATTTACTTTATGCTAATCAGAAAAAATGAGCAGAAATAGCCTTATTGCTTGCTTCCTTGTAAGTAGAAGCGAAATAAAGGACTACAATAGGTTAAAATGATAGTCAAAAGCTTTGTTTATATGGATAGGAGTTGACAAGTTCCTATATGAGAAAAGTATAAGCTTTTCATAGCAGAAACCAAAAATAAGGAATGTCTCAAAAACGACAAACTCACGAAAAAAATGTATATAACATAAATTGTGTGTTTTAACGTGCTCTACATTTTTTGTGTGGTAAGTTTTTGTCCATCTCTTACGGTTTAGCAGTAATGCAAAATTCCATAAAATTGATCCAGAATAAAGTAGTCTTTAGAGGCTATTCCTAGAGAATTCAAGATAAACATTTTATTTGTCAGGTAAATATCTTTAATATACGTAATTTTAATCAAAATCGTTAGAGCCATTTTTGAGAAAGTAAAAATGTTTTAAAAAAGTTCCATGTAAAGGGTAGTTGGGGGTGGAGAGATTTTTCTCAAAATCTTCGTGTCGCATCCCTGGAAGATACCAAATTTAAATACCAAGTTTGGTATTTTACCGACTTTTCTTTTTGAGTTATCGTGTTCACAGACACACACACACACACACACACTCACAGACACACAAACACATACACACACGGACCTTTTTGTGAAAATGCTTTTTTGGGATATTGGGGACCCTGAAACATATATTTCCGGTGAAATCTCGGTGTCGAATTTTTGGGTGGAGTGCAATACCTTCTCTATACACTATGTACATAATGCGTATAGAGAAAGTAAAAAACTAAAAGACTATTACATTCCAAACTTGGTATTTAAGTTTATTATTTTCAAAAGATGCAACACGAAGCATTTCACATGGACAATTTTGAAAATGTTTTTCTCAAAAACGTCTCTAAAGATTTTGAAATCTTTCAATATTAATAGCTTATTAGAGATAATTATACACTTTTAATTTAGGTTTATTTTTTTATCTTTATTTATTTATTTTTTATTGTACAAGTATAAAGATTTACGCCGTGATGTTGGCTGGGTGATCTTAAAATTCTAATTATGCATTGTTAGGGAGATTACGTGCAGTAGCACAAACAATCTCTTAATAAAATAACTTACATTATACATATTACATCACAAATAAAATGTATATCTTAAAATTTTTTGGAATAGTTTCTGAAGACCTGTTCGTTCTAGATACATTTTTCTGAAATTTGCTTAATCAGTAAACCGTAAAAGATTAGACAAAAACTTACCACATAAAATGTAGATTTCGTTAAAACACACAGTTTATGTCACATGGATTTTAATTTCTCTAGCCCCTGTGTTACAATTGACATAAGGTTAGAGAATGTATTGTTTTCCACCCAAAAATCCGATACCGAGATTTCACCGGAAACACAGGTTTTAGGACCTCATGAATCCCAAAAAAGGCACTTTCAGAAAAAGGCCTGTGTGTCTGTGTGTGTGGAGGGGGGCAGCATAGCTCAAAAATGAATATATGGTTAAATACTAAATTTGGTATTTAAGTTTGGTATCCCTCAAGGGTGCGACACGAAGATTTGAAAGAAATTCATCCCACCCCCAACTACCCTTTACATGGAAACATTTTTGAATTTTTTTATTTTCTCAAAAATGACTCCAATGATTTTTATTAAAGTACCGTATATTAAAGATATTTACCTGACAAATAAAATGTATATCTGAATTTTCTGAGAATAGTCTCTGAAGGCCTTTTTATTCTGGATGGGTTTTTCTGAATTTTGCATAACTGGTAAACCGTAAGCAATAGACAGAAACTTACAACATAAAAATGTAGATCTCGTTAAAATGCACAATTAATGACATACACATTTTTTGCTTGGTGTTGACTGTTTTTGAGATATTCCTTGTTATTGGTTTCAGTTTTAAAAGTATTAAAACTTTTCTCTTACGAGAGCTTGTCAACTCCTGGCAATGCAAAAAAGCTGTTCTTATCCACATGACAACCAGCCTATCGTATTAGCTTAGTGTATTTCCTTATTTCCCTTTTTAGAATTTCTACCAATGTTCATCTCGATTAGCATGAAGTAGATAGAGCAAACTTCTTATCAATAGTTTGTTACGAGATGAAGAAAAGGTCATGTAAATGGAACACATTAGATTTTAGAACTCTTGTGTTATGCTTCCGTCAATTACATAGCCTTGTTCACACTTCGTGTTGACCTCAGCCAAGCATTTATCGAAACCTTAGTTAACGTATCATTACGACCCTGTCTATAGAAGCTATTGTATTGCACTCAAAAAGTCCATACCGAGATTTCATCGGAAATATGTTTTGAGACCCCCTAAATTCAGAAGAAGCATTTTTAGCAAAATGTCCGTGTGTGTGGGCAGCATAACTCAAAAACGAAAACTCCGCTAAATACCAAACTTGATACTTCAGTTCAGTATCTTCCAAGTATATGACACGAAGATTTTCAAAAAATTATAGTACCCTTATATCGATAAATTTTCGAAAATTGTAGTTTTCTCAAATCTCTTAAATGTATGGTATGGTATTTACGTGAAAAATAAAATGTATATTTCGAATTTTCTAGGAATAGCCTCTGAAGACCTCTTTATTTTGGATGAACTTTTCTGAATTTTTCATAACTGGTAAACCGTAAGAGACAGAAACTCACTACACTAAAAATGTAGATCTCGTTAAAACATAAAATTTATGTCATACATTTTTTTTCGTGGAGTTGATCGTTTTTGAGATATTGATTGTTATAAGCTTTAGTTTTAAAATACTTAAAAGTTTTCTAATACGAGTCCTTGCCAACTCCTGCAATGCAAATAAACGGATTTCATCCACATGGCAACCAGCTTTTAAAACATTTGACTATCGTTTTAGTGTAGTGTATTTCCTTATTTTCTTTTTAACAATAGTTTGTTACGAGATGTAGAAAGAGTCATGTAAATGGAACACATCAGATTTTAGAACTTCTATGTTATGCTTCCTCAATTATATAGCCTTGTTCACACTTCCTCTTGTATTGACCGCAGGCAAGCATTTATCAAAACCTTAGTTAATGTATCATTACGACCCGCTTCCAGGAAGCCTGTATTCTCGCTTTTTACTTTCTCTACACGTACTATGTACATAGTATCTACAGAAGGTATTGTATTACACCCAAAATTCGATACCGAGATTTCACCGGAAATACATGTTATGAGAACCCCTAAAGCCATAAAAATCATTTTTAGGAAAATGTCAGTCGGTGTGTATGTGTGTGCGCAGCATAACTCAAAAAAGAAGATTCCGTTAAATACCAAACTCAGTACCTTCCAAGGATATGGTACAATATTTTCAGGAAATGCTCCCACCCCCAACTACCATTTACATGGAAAAAAATTCGAAAATTTTGATTTTCTCAAAAATAGCTCTTAACAATTTTTATTAAAATATCGTATATTAACGATATTTACCTCACAAATAAAATGTATATCCTGAATTTGCTTGTAGTAGCCTCTTAAGACTACTTAATTCTAGATAAATTTTACGGAATTTCGCAGAACTGCTAAACCGTAAGAGATGGCCAAAAACTTAACACACAAAAAATATAGAGCACGTTAAAACACACAATTTATGTTATGTACATTATTTTCGTGGAGTTGATTTTTTTTTTTTTTTTTTTTTTTAGATATTCCTTGTTTTTTGGTATACTTTTCTCACACAGAAAGTTGTCAACTCCTGTCCATACAAACAAAGGAACTTCAGTCACATAGCAACCAGCTTTTGACCATCACTTTAACCTATGGTACTCTCTTATTTCGCTTCTACTTACAAGGAAGCAATTAGGTAATAACGTTATTTCTGCTAATTTGTTTCTCCATTATCAGGAAGTAAATAGAAGCATAAGCTTTTTAACAATAATTTGTTACGATATGTAGAGAAAGTCATGTAAATGGTACACATCAGATTTTTGAACTCTTGTGTTATGTTTCCGTCTATTATATAGTCTTGTTCACACTTCCTCTTGTCTTGACCGCAGGCAAGCATTTATCAAAACCTTAGTTAATGTATCATTACGACCCGCTTCCAGGAAGTGGCTGTTCTTTTACTACACAAGCCGCAATGTATTCTCGCTTTTTTTCAATTTACCAGCTGAGAGAGCATTATTATAGACGTGTTACTTCAACTAATAAAATGCTAATGTTGATCCCAACACGCTGCCGTGCGAATAAATTACGTGCGGTGTGGACGTGGGAAAACACGAGCTATTTAGGCACGCAACATCACTCCACGGGGAACAATTTGGCCAATTTTTTTGCGGCTCTGGAAGTTCATATATGCGAGCTTTTCAAAAGTGAATCTCACTTTTTATTTAAAACGCGAAATCCTGCCCCGGGCGGTTAAACTGGGAAACCTCAAGATATTTGTTTAAACAGTCTAATTAAAACAAGATACTACACGGAAACTTTGCAGCTCAAATCTTGCCAAGAGCGTGAACTCTGACTGAGTGTTCTTTTTGCCAGTTCCTATAGTGGCTAGGAAGGTACACTACATTTATTACTAAATGTCAGACAGAGTAAGAGTTTTGAACCACGAATCGCCAGGTCTCTAGCCGGTTACTCTAACCACTGAGTTACCATGCAACATACCGGTACACAATTAAATTCCTCAACTGATTCATTCAGTCGCCCTCCGTAGTGTAATGGTTCCGTTCATATACCCGCGGGTTCAAACCCGGCGGAGGACGATGGATTTTTTCGGGCGTAAAAATGATTAGCATGGCTTCCTTCGGAAGGGAAGTAAAGCCGTTGGTCCCGTGTCGTAGATTTACGGCACATAAAAGGATCTCAAGTCTGACAAAGAGGCCTCTGCACAAAATTAAGCGGTGTTTCACGCCCAATTTAGAATGAGACGCTGAGAACCACAGTAGTTAAAGAGCGTCCATAAATAAAACTCCATTTATTTATTTTAACTGACTCGAATGTTTCCCGGTAAGCCACAAGGAGATCTCAAATTATTTTTGAGATGGTATACCTCAATGACAACCTACAATATCGTAAGTAATTTAGGTACCGGGCTTCCCAGGTTAGCCAACTGATAGGTCAATTAGTGTTAATTTAATTGCTTTTTTTGCACAAGCCGTGTGTAGAATAGGAATTGTATAGGTAGAGTTAGATTGAAATATTCAATGCCATAACCGGGATTTGAGTCACGGATCTCCCGGACTCTAGCCTACTGCTCTACCACTGAGCTACTATGGCTACACATCGGTAGGGAATTAAATGCCTTAACTGATCCGCATATTTCCCGGTAAACCACAAGATGACATACCCCCAATGGCGACTTACAATGAAGTAAATAATTTATATGCTGGGGTTCATACGAGGGCCTTTTTTCAAACTCCGATAGAATATAAATAAAAGAAAATAATTATTGTATTACTAAAAGGTTTGTACACTTTCGATTACTTTTCAACATAGTCACCGAAAATATTCAGACATTTATCGTACCTGTGCACAAGCTTTGCAATACGCGCTTCAAAAAATGTTGCCACCAATGATTTCAAATGAGCATTGACGTTGTTTTGAAGATCTTCGTACTTTACGAAGAGGAATGCTGACTTCAGAAAGTGTGTTGATCCATGACAACGCTCGTCCACACACTGTTGGCACAACCCATCGGCTCCTTGAACAATTTCATGGGATATTTTCGATCATCCGCCGTACAGTCCTGACTTGGCACCCAGCGACTTTCATATCTTCCCGGAATTAAAAACGTGGCTGGGAGGGCAGCGCTTTCAAGCCAACGAAGATCTTCCGTGCCTGCCAGTAGCGTCCAACATGCTTCTAGCTCTACATTCGCGGTGATACAGAATCGCGGTAAATATTTTCCCCTCCATTCTTCCGTAACCCTACATATTGCCAAGATATGGGTGCACGACTCTTCCTCCTCGCAAATGGGGCAGATTCTCTTACCATTCTCGTCAGCAATGTTTGTGCTCTTCCATGCTCCTAGTCTAATCCACGCGAGCCCCTCTCTAATGAGTTTGGTACCTGTTTTGATGTATTGCTCCATACTCCACTCCGATTTTAGCCCAGAGTGTACATCTAATGAGACCTTCTCCGTGCATTGCGCAATTATTTGCTGTCTCAATATCACAGAGGCAGATCTTAATTTTTCTCCTAATACTCCATCTGTTTGCCTGCCCTGCCATCCAAATATATCCCATCCCAGTGGTTTCCAACCCTTTCTTTAATTTTGATGCCCACCTCGAATTACCTTCCATTCTCAACTTTGATGGTAGCAGACTGCCCTAATTAGAAATAGATTTCTGTGAACGATTCTCATCAAATATTTAACTGCTCTGATTTTGCACTCTATCGTTTCAATATGAGCCCCGAATTCCCTCATTATACCCCTCCCTACACCCAGAATTCCTTTCAAAAATTGGGTACTCGCTTGGACTAATTCCTGTTTGTAATCCATATGTAATCGTGGATCTAACTGTCGCTCCGCATACAGTTTCCATTAAGGTTATGGATATATTGAGAATTCTGTAGCGTATCCGGAGAGCTTCCGCTGCTTTCACCTTGTGTTTCGTGATATCAATATGTTTTGTCCATTTTCCGTTCATTGTAAATGTGAATCCTAAGTACACAAAATATTTAACACTGTCCAATATCTGTTCTGCATATGTCCAAGTCTCCTACCTGCTATAAGTTTGTTTATAGATCGATTAAAGGTCATGTTAGTGCAACTCATCAGATTTTTGTAACAATATTTTGTCACAGAATAGGTAGAGAACATAGCGTGTATGGAACCCATCATATGTTTAAAGTTATTGTTTATAATATCATGATGATAATATTTGTCCAACTCTAGCTGTTAGACCACATGTCTCGGAGCAGCGTGTAGGATGGATATAGCGAGTCATGTACCAGGCCCTCAATTACTTGGTACATAACTGCGTTAATTCCAGCTGGAAGCTATTTATTCGCTGCGTGATCTCATGAGAAAATGTTAGCCCGTTGCTATGGAAGATGCAAAGTGTTCTTGCTGGTTACCATGGTAACACGGTGCCCCTCTGTAGCAGCTTGCGAGCTGTGGTCACCTGCTATCAATCTTTTTGCCTCCTACACACGGTGCTACAGAAACCCCACCAAACTAAAATCACACATTTGCACATCATTCCACTAGAAAGTGGCGAGTAAAACAACGTCTTCGTCAACAAATAAGGTTATTAGAGCAACTCAGTCTGCAAGGCTAAACATAATAAATATATTACGTCGTACTTTTTGGTCATTGTTGTGTTATGGAGTTACCAGTAGTATTGTGTGTATATATTTCTCTACAATGTATTTGTCTACTATAACAGGGTACATTAATATCTTTGACCTTTTATTTTCGTATTTACTTGTTTATTTCTTTGCTTTTTACTTTCTCTGCACGTACTATGTGCATAGTGAAGGTGTTGCATTCCACCCAAAAATTCGATGCCGAGATTTTAGAGTCCTCTGTGTCTAAATAAAGGATTTTTAAGAAAAGGTCCACGTGTCTGAACACGATAACTCCAAAACGAAAAGTCGGTAAAATACCAAACTTGATATTTAAGTTTAGTATATTCCACGAAGATTTTGAGAAAAATCCTCCCACCGCAAATTACCCTTTACATGGAAAAAAATTCGAACATTTTGACTATCTCAATAATGGCTCTAAAGATTTTGAATAAAATACCCTATATTAAAGATGTGTATATGGCATATAAAATGTATATACTGCATTCTATGGGAACAGCCTCTGAAGACCTCTTTATTCTGAATGAATTTTCCTGAATTTAGCGTAACTGGTAAACCGTACGAGATAGACAAAAATTTACTACACAAAAAATATAGATCACGTTAAAACACAAATTTTGTCATATACAATTTTTTTCGTGGAATTGACCATTTCTGAGGTATTCCATGTTATTCGTTTCAGATTTAAAATACTTGCTTTTTCTCACATTTTCCTCCTGTGCATGCATAGTAATAGATTTCAACCACATGACAACGCTTAAAAAAGATTTTGACTATTGTTTTAGCCTGGTGTATTCCCTTATTTCCCTTCCGCTTTAAAAGAAACTAATTAAGACAATTTATGCTACTGTTTATTTCTATTGGCTTAAGGTAGATGGAAGAACAAACATTTTAACAATAAGTTCGAGAACGCCATGTGAATGGAACGCTCAGATTTTTACTTTCTCTATACGTACTGTGTACATAGTGTATAGAGAAGGTATTGTAATGCACTCAAAATGCTATACCGAATTTTCACCGGAAATACATGTTTTAAGACTTCCTGATTCCAAAAAAAGCATTTTTAGACAAATGTCCGTGTGTGTGTCTGTGTCTGTGGGCAGCATAGCTCAAAAACGAAAAGTCCGTTAAAACTAAAACTTGGTATTTAAGTTTGGTATCTTCCAAGGATGCGACAGGAAGATTTTGAGAAAAATCCCCCCACCCCAAACTACCCTTTACATAGAACTTTTTTTAAAAAAAATTGATTTTCTCAAAAATGGCTCTAACGATTTTGATTAAAATTTCGAATATTAAAGATATTTACCTGACAATTCAAATGTATATCTGGGAATAACCTCTGAAGACTACTTTATTCTGGATGAATTTTATGGAATTTTGCATAACTATTAAACCGTAAGAGATGGACAAAAACTTGTCACACAAAACATGTAGAGCGCGTTAAAACACAAAAGTTATGTTATATACATTTTTTTTCGTGGAGTTGGTCGTTTCTGAGTTATTCCTTGTTTTTGATTTCACATTTAAAAAACATACTTTTCTCATGCAGGAATTTGTCATCTCCTGTCCATAGAAACAAAGGAACTTCAGGCACATAGCAACCAGATTTTGACTATTACTTTAACCTATGATACTCCCTTATTTCGGTTCTATTTACAAGGAAGCAAGTAATGAGACTAGTTCTGCTAATTTTTTCTCGATTAGCATGAAGTAAATAGAAGCCTAAGTATTTGAATAATAATTTGTTGTGAAGATGTAGAGAAAGTCATGTGAATGGAACACATCAGATTTTTTTTGTATCGGTGCACTTACAAAAAGTACTGTTCTACATTTGAATAATACAATTTGTAACACTTCTACCTATTCATTTTTTCTGTTTTATTTACAATAGGTGCATTTTTCGCTTATGGGAAACAATATCCGTGTGGTGAAAAAAAGTGTATGAGAAGGCGGGGGACACTGACAATGGTGTTTTGCATTATCTTTTGATATGAAAGTAATCTTAAGTATTATCAGCGATCTAAGTGGCCTCCGGTATCCTTAGATATAACACCATCTGTATCTCTCTCCATTTCTCTCTCTCTCTCTCTCTCTCTCTCTCTCTCTCTCTCTCTCTGTGGGGTTTTTGTGAAGGACAAGTCTATGCTACACGTCCTGAAACTCTGGATCACTGCTGAACTTCATACTGCAGCTTCAGGTAGTGGTAACTCTTGTCCACAATCCTTAAGGTTGTATTCCAAAACCTGGTCAAGAGAATGAGAACTGCTTATTACGGAATGACGTCCAGAATAAGTAATTAGTTTAAGTTTACTATAGTAATTCTTAGAAAATGTTCGGAATTTAGTGGTATTCTTGTTTCTTACATTATTACTCAAAATATATAAAGTCAAGTATTTTGTAATCTCTCTACTGCTGCTCTGCAATTAAGGAGAATATATGGATCACAAAACCCGGAAATGGTATATACTGAACCCCGGGATAAAGATAGTGAGGTTATTCTCGTACTATGCGCGCACTTTTTCTTGGGCGCTAGTTTTACAGGAGGGAAGAAGTGAGAGCCTACCCACCTGACTTTCCGCAGTGTTGTCAACCAAAGAAAGTTTCTTTCTTTGAGGTTCTCAGCCATTTTAGTGAATAGGTTATCCAATTTACCGCGACTAGGTGAATTATTAAACACAGTCGACATGCACGTGCGTGAACTCTGGGCTCTTCAGATAGAATGAAGCCTTAACATTGAAGCTACAAGATGTCAGGGTGTTGTTCCTCTGCTCTGCTTACGAAATTGCGCGAAACCTACCGAATGAAGACTAAGGAGCCGATCGCACAAGAGATGCGCACATAGTACAGGGTTACTACAAAAGAAACAGACAACGTCAACTGCCTGTAAAACAAAAACTATTAGAGATAGCAACCTAATTATTTTGGAGGTATGTTGAGAAACTCTCAAAGTTTCGTTTGTTACTATTGGTAACACTGTAGTGTTTTGTTTGTTGTTGCAGAATCTGAAATGGCGGAAAATCCTATGGAAAATGCATATTGCGTGTTGGAATTTGCTAGAACGCAATCAGCAACTGTTGTCCAACGACATTTTAGAACACGTTACCACAAAACGCCACCGACTAGACAGTCAATCTACGACTGGTATAGAAAATTCGAAACAACGGGATGTTTGTGCAAAGGGAAGAGCTCGGGAAGACCAAGAGTTTCGGAAGAAAACGTTGAACGTGTTCGTTCTGCCTACGTAAGAAGCCCACAGAAATCGACATCTAGGGCAAGCATGCAATTACAAATTCCACAGCAAACTGTATGGAAAATCTTGCTGAAGCGACTGCACATGATGCCTTACAGATTACAGATGTTGCAGTTTCTGAGTGAAGAAGATAAGGTCATACGGCGTGACTTTTGCATCGACATGTTGCGACATGATGAAGACGATGCTGGTTTTTGTGAGCGCATCATTCCATTTTTGTCCATGTCGTTGGACAACAGTTGCTGATTGCGTTCTAGCAAATTCCAACACGCAATATGCCTTTTCCATAGGATTTTCCGCCATTTCAGCTTCTCCAACAACAAACAAAACACTACAGCATTGCCAATAGTAACAAACGAAACTTTGAGAGTTTCTCAACATACCTCCAAAATAACTAGGTTGCTATCTCTAATAGTTTTTGTTTTACAGGCAGTTGAAGTTGTCTATTTCTTTTGTAGTAACCCTGTATTATCACGCTACTGAAAAGGTTAACATCTTCGGCTTCAAAGGCTGCGATAAGGTTTCAGGCATTCATGGCATAGCAAGTAACGTTGGCACGCTTTCTCCAAGTAAACTCGCGTAACACGCATGGGCATTTAATTCTTAGTGTACCAAGTGAATAATAACACTAGTAAGGTTCTTATTAAGTGCAACGAGAGCCCTACATAGTACTAATAAGAAATATATGTATACCAGACTTTCTACTTATATTACGATGTAAAAATATATCCTAAAAGAATGAGTAGAGTCATGTGAATGCCATACAGTTTTTTTTGTTTTTTTTTTGTTTTTTTTTTGTACAAAGAGGTAGAGAAGGTGTTGTAGTCCATCCAAAAATTCGAAACTCAGAAGTAGATGTTTTGTGGCGATAGTCAGATTTTTAAATAGTGCAAATATATGAAGATTGGTTCAAGAACACATTTTTGAAAAGACATTCCTCCTAAGAGTGTTATTGTATTAGATAATGCTAGTTATCATTCCTGGCTAAAGATCAAAATTCCCGCCTGTATGCAAAGTGTTGAGAGAATGTGCACCAAAAATAGAATTACACATTTGTGGGAAACTTGTGTTCAGCACACCATGTAACAAGAGCGAAAATTTCAACTGTGGGATGTTTCACACGACATTGCTGCGTTTGTGACACATGTGAGTGAAAATGACAGTGACAGCGTGGAAGGCGAAGACTTTACTTTTCTGTATCCTTCTAGTACCTACAACAACAAATGTGTAGGTAAATTTGTAACCTAAGTTTATATTGATTAACAAAAAAGAAACAAGACTGGCTCCGTGGCCGAGTGGTCAGCGAGCTGACTTCTCACCTGGGGGTTTCGGGTTCAATTGCCAGTTGGTGCGGGGAATTTTTCTTTAGCTAGAATTATTCCCTATCCCCCACAGAGTCTGGAAGTATGTATGTGTGTGTGTGAGTTTGAGGGAATAAAACTGTTTAAACCAAACCTACAGACAACGAGTTGTTTCAAGCGCAAAGCCCTCGATGTGATCTTAGATTTTAAAAGGGGGCTATATAAATGAAAAAAAGTAAGAGTAAGATTTTGCACACTGCGTGTGTGTGTTTCTCTCTTTATGTTTGTCAGTGGACAGCATTACTCAAAAACGAAAAGTTAATCAAATTTGATATTTCAAGGATACGACACGATTCTCCACCTTTTACATGGATTTTTTTTTGTTGAAAATGGTGTTTTTCTCAAAAATGAGAGAGAAGCCAGCGAAGACATTGCAACGCTGCTTTCACTCCACGCGGTGTTGACGTGTTTCTGTCATTTGTGATTTCTACGCATTCATTGGTACACTGCAAAACGTCGGAGACTTCCCAGAATGATCAGTGCGTTATCCGAGAGGTTTGTATTAACAAAGATATAGCCCATGTTAACCTTTTCAGCAGCACGGTTAATACAACCCCCGGAGATGAATTAAGCAGAGATACCGTGTAGTCGGAACCAGGAGAGACGACACTGCAATTTTCAGATTGAAAACGCCCCGGCAGTCGGACAGGCATATCAGGGATCTCTGCCCCTTCCTAGAGGTGCACCGTCCTCCCAAGGGGCATCCAGTCGAAGGTCGAGGAACATAGCATCATTGTTTCCTAATATCTAACCCGAAACACTATTGCCGACACTTCGTCCCTGAAGCAGACCAAATGGGGTGAAGGATGAATGAATGATTAATAGAACGATATGGAGGGGCAGGAAATTCGGGGATGAGAGAAGCCTCTCTTGCATATGTATGAGGACGTGGAAAACGCCTCCCCAAAGGTCAGAATGGGCGGTTGCCGGGGATCTAACCCGGTATCTCCCCAATGTGAGGCGCTTGCATTACCGCTTCGTCATATTGTTCGGTTACAGAGCCTCAGAGTTTGAGCAGGGTTGCTGTGATCTGGTGTAGTTTATGTTGTAGATTAGAATTAAATGTTATAGAAATAGCTGGATTATTTTTATTTATTATTCTTTATTACTGGGCACAGTAACGTTTATTATAAGTATATTATTAAGGAACGTTTGGAAAGAATTTAAATAATATAGAATAAAAAAAATGAAATTGTTAAAAAGAATATTTATTAAATAAATTAAAAGTGAGATTAAACATAACAATTCCATTTAGACTATTAGTAATATAAATTTTGGGGATTGTAGTTTAATATTAGTTGATATAGTGTTAATGTTAAAAGTATCTGTATTTTGATATAAGCAATAAATTTAAGAATTTGGAATGCATGCCCCAATTGAAGAAATTAAGTACCAAGGTATAATATTGCATATTTATTTACTTATTTGTGCGGATTCATTAATAAAACATTTGACTAATAGCGGCATATTTACAATGGGATGCATGCGCAGACGCAGGTACACTCAACAATTTGCAAACGTTATGTTTCCATTGTGTACCTACATAGGGAAAAATTCTGCATTGCCTGCTGTTAAACAGCAGCACAATATTTACAGCACCTACGAATATACACGTTATTCTTCCACTTGGCCGTGCCATAGCACATCGCTAATGCTGCAGCTTTTAAGGTAATGCGTCTTAGAAATGTGACCAACAATTGTGAAAATATATATATTTTTCATTATAAAATGTTATAAATCTACACTTCTTGATAATATACCTTTTTTTCCCCCCACTTGGTGCAGTTTAAGTATCAATTAAATGAAGTTTAAAAATGGCTAGGCGTAGGTTTATTAATTGCACTCCCAGCTTTAAACCATATTTTCTCAAAAAACATTTTACAGCACTTTTCCATACTCAAAACACTCTACACGATACCATTTTTCAATAACCTGTTTCAGCATTTGTATACTGCCACTCAAAAGTAAATTAAATAAAATGCTCCTATTATTTCTGAAATAATGATGATAATAATAATAATAATAATAATAATAATAATCCAATCTTGAGAAATAAATCATCAAATTTTGAATAATCAACCGTTTGGAAAATATTAACGTTTCTACACCAATTAGGGCTAATATAAAATATATATAACAGATGTATTTGTAAAATCGTTTATGTAAAGCGCTGAATTTAAAATGCACCAGTATCTCATTTTTACTTTCTCTAGCCCCGTATGTACAATGTACATAGGGATAGAGAACGTATTGCACTCCACCCAAAACTTCGATACCGAGATTTCACCGGAAATATATGTTTTAGGGTCCCCTGTATCCAAAAAAAAAAAGCATTTTCAGAAAAACGCCCATGTGTCCGTGTGTACATGTGTTTGTGAACACGATAACTCAAAAACGAAAAGTGGATAAAATACCAAACTTGGTATTTAAGTTTAGTATCTTCCAGGGATGCGACACGAAGATTTTGAGAAAAATCCCACCACCCCAAACTACCTTTACATGGCAAAAATTTTGAAAATTTTGATTTTCTTAAAAATGGCTCTAAGGATTTGTATTAAAATATCGTATATTAAAGATATTTACCTGAAAAATGAAATGTATATCTTGAATTTTCTGGGAATGGCCTCTGAACACTACTTTATTCTGTATGAATTTTACGGAATTGTGCATAACTGCTAAACAGTAAGAGATGGACAAAAACTTACTGCATGAAAAATATACCTTTTTTTGTGTGGAGTTTATCATTTTTAAGATATTCTTGGTTTTTCGTTTTTGCTTTGAAAAACATACTTTTCTCATACAGGAATTGGTTAACTTCTGCCCATACAAACAAAGGAACTTCAGTTACATAACAACCAGCTTTTGGCTATCATTTTAGATACGGTACTCTCTCATTTCGCTTCTACTTATAAGGAAGCTAATAAGACTATTTCTGCTAATGTTTCTCGATTAGCATGAAGTAAATAGAAGCATACGTTTTTTAACTACAATTTGTTGCAGAGATGTAGAGAAAGTCATGTGAACGGTACACATCAGATTTATATTAGAACATTGAATTTAGACAGTAAAACATTATTTTAATAACCAACCATGCTTTTCAGTATTTTATACATCGCAAAATTAGCATAACTACTTACTGTATTTAATAATTTAATATAATTTCTTACAAATTGTGGATTTTCCAAAATTTCACAGGTACATCACCTTATAGGTATTTATAAGAGGTTAAGACATTTTCTTATATGATATTGTTGGTTGTGTTATCCAATTTGAAATTGCGGTGCGTCTAGAAGATTTCCGCATGGAATTTACAGATTTAGAAACCCATGCGAACTTCTTGCGTTACGCTTGCGCAAACATTGGGATATCTTACCCAATATATTGGACAATAGACCAAAATAAAATGAAGGAATAGTATAAGGGCTACCTTTTTCAAGCGAGTGTTATAAACAGCTGTTAGTAAACACGTAAAACACATTTGCCCAAAGGTAGATTGAATTTATTCCAAAATGGCTACGGACGAATAAGTGCACCCATATGTAAATGAAAGAGTTTGTGGAGGTAATCAGTGTGACTATCTACCTCTCCGGTCGTAATCGCCGAACGTGTGTGACTTGCTTCGTAAGTCTTAGCTGATTGCAGGATCCATTGTTATAAGCGTGTTAGTTGACACCTGTGTCGGCGGCAAGCTCTTTTGACATCGCAGCTGTAAGTAGACACGTATTCTATCGGAAAGTTCTTGGACGTCGATGCCTGCTTTGTTACACCGGAGTGTGTTTGAATACCTGGGGTATACTGCACGTGCGACGGCTTCTGGAAATGTCCAGTCACGCAACCAAAAGTATTAAAAGAGCAATGAAACCCTGCCCAGCGATAAGTTTTCACAGGGAATGTATCACATGCAACAGTTGAGTGAGTTCAACGGGAGCTATATTGCTGCCGCAGTGTAACACGAACTAAACTGTACAGCAGAATTGTTATAAAAGACAATTATTTGTTAGCAGATTCTAATTATAATCAGTTTGTGGTAGAAATAAAGATTTGTTGGGGGCAAAAGACTATTACAATACATACTGGCTTACATTTGAATCGTTCATGCTAAAGCTTTAAATACATTGTTGTTGCCATCGAAGTGCACCATGGGCGTGTGTAATTTTTATACCTTACTTACTTAAAAAATTATACTTATACAACTTGAAACTTGCAGTGTGTATGGAAGATATCCTTATGGAATTTACGGATCTAGAAACCCATTCTCACATTACGCTTACAAGTGTGTTATGGGTGGTCTTTCCTAGTATCTTCCAATATTGGACAACGGACCAAAATAAAATGACCGCACAGTATAAGTGCTGCCCTTTTGCAAGCGAGTATTATAAATAGATGTTAGTGAACACGTAAAGCACATTTGCCCAAGGTAGATTGAATTACCTCAAAACTAGCTTAGGACAAATAATTGCTCCCACATGTACATGAAAGAATTTGTGGAGGTAAATAGATTTACCTGCAGTTTCACACCGAGGAAGTGCATCAGAAGCCAGACACTGTTTATCAGAACCAGGTTAAAACCGGCCACAAAAACGAGGCACAGGTGCGAGAGAAAACTCAGTTTGTATCCTGTGTTTAATTCATAGACAAAAAGGGCAGACGGGAATGGAATTATGCTCCTGCAGGAAGTATATACGATACATCAACTCTGGAATCCGACACAACGTATGCTAACAAACCCACAGAGTAAGTACACGGACAGAATTCTGCTCGTACTGTATCATATTTTAAACATGAACTAGGACATCCTTTTCCTTGCACACACATAGAGCACTTTCCATGTATTCCAATAATTAAAATCTCGCCTTTGTTTCAGAGCCGAGCTTGTTCTCATTTTCTATGATGCTGTATGAAGCGGATGTCACGCTCGGATCTGTTCGATATCATACTAGGAAGTTTGAAATATAATCATACACTCACGATTAAAATTCTAATTATTACAATCACATGCTGGGACCCATACATGGTTAATCAGACTTATTCGCTGGAAAGGATGTAGAGAAGGGCTGTAAAATTCATAAAGAGAGGTAAAGATTTTGGGCTTACGAAAGGCGAACAGAATAAATGGGAGCCGCTAAAAGTTAGGCGTAAAATACATAGGGGGTCGCATTATTTAAAACTTATGATGGTCTAAATGCATGGGTGGACGTTAGAAAGAGGTTAGAAAGCCCGACATACCACAGACGAAACGATCATTTGTATAAATTTAAGGGTAGAAGGTACAGAACTGACGTAGGAAAATTGCCTTTAGTTAATAGGACTATTGAAGAATGAAATGAATTCCCTGTAGCAGCCTTTCAGATCTACCCTCTGACCTTAAAGAAGTTTAGAGATGCTTTAAATACAGTAATTAATTGGGTAATTAATTAAAGTAAACATTGTGAGGTAATCAAGGATCTCAAAAACTTTGCTATAACTATTAATGTTGAGATTTAATAGCAGCTGTTTATAAACTTGCTGGTAATTGAAATAAGTATTGCTATACTGAATAATAAGTAGTTAGGTATTTCAAAAAGTATATGCACTATGTTAGTTTTATACTTTTATTAACTGCACGATTATTATTGTAAATGGATTTTGTAGTTTTAACTCCACCATCGGGCAGCATCCAATGGCAGAGAATATATACGAGAGCCGTTTTTCTTTTTCAACCCCCGATAGACTATAAATAAAAGAGAAGTTCATAGAAAACAATTATTTTATTACTAAAAGTTTTGTACACTTATGTTTACTTTTCAACATAGTCACCGAAAAGTTTGAGACATTTATCGTGCCTGTGCAAAAGTTTTACAATACCCGCTTCAAAAAATGTTGCAACCAATGATTTTTAAATAAGCATTGACGTTGTTTTGAAGATCTTCGTTGGTTTGAAAGTGCTGCCTTATAGCCACGTCTTCATTCAGGGAACAGGTGAAAGTCGCTGGGTGCCAGATCAGGACTGTACGGCGGATGATGGAAAATGTCCCATTAAAATTGTTCAAGGAGGCGATGGGTTGTGCCAGCAGTGTGTGGACGAGCGTTGTCATGGATTAACACAATTCCTGAAGTCAGCATTCCTCTTCGTTTGTTTTTGAATGGCTCTCCGTAAACGTCGTAGAGTACGAAGATCTTCAAAACAACGTTCAATGCGCATTTAAAATCATTGGCGTAACATTTTTTGAAGCGGATATTGCAAAACTTGTGCACAGGTACGATAAATGTCTCAATATTTTCGGTGATTGTGTTGAGAAGTTATGTTGTTCATTTCATTTCTGTCCTACACACGGTTTCTGAGAAAACAATTAAATTATTACTTACAGTGGTTGTTGGCATGGCAATTAATAAATGAATTGTAAATGTAGCTTACATTACCAAATATGTGTTCAGAATTATTACTTATACATCAAGTATTTTAAAACGTGTTTTGAACCGTCCTGTATGTAAAGCTTGATTATACTATGGACGACGTTACAAGGGACTTAGGTTCCTGTCTCCTACAGGGACAGGATCTTGCATTTTTAAAAGCCGTCTTGCACCACCAACACATACATCAGGTGCAACGGACATAACAATCTGGTACGCTGCGGGAAGCTGCAAGGGGCATGTGTGACGTCACTCTCCCATTATCCATTCATGCCTACAACATGAGAATAATTATTCAGGTGGTAATACTGCGGTGTGCTTCCTGCATGCGCCGCAAATTTCCCTTTCTCCACAGAGCCTAAGAGCGACCTCGCTTCTGGCCCTAGTACACGGACCTTGTTTCAAATTAATCCGCGCACGGTGTACGGTGTGTTGAACAACGCAAAATTAGCACATTTGCATTTGCCTCCTGCGTCGTCTTAGACCACCGGCTTGCTTCCAACACATCACGATCATATTCTCGCCGAGTGTGCAGAGAAACCAGATTTGAAACAGCTTTACAGATTTTAATAGAAAATTACAAGCAACAAATATCCATTGTTCAATTCTTGATTTGATTGTACCTTTGCCAATTTATCCAGCTATACCACAAACAAATATTTATTGATCTTTTTTGTTCTTTCTCTAAACATACGATGTGCATAGTGAATAGAGAAGGAATTGTAATGCACCCAAAAATTCGATACCGAGATTTCACCGGAAATACATGTCTTAAGACCTCCTGAAGCCATAAAAAGCATTTTCAGAAAAAGGTCCTTGTGTCTGTATGTATGTGCGTCTGTGGACAGCATAGTTCCAAAACGAAAAGACCGTTAAACATCAGACTTGGCATTTAAGTTTGATATCTTCCAAGGATGCGACACACATATTTTCAAGAAAATCCCAAAGCCACAACTACCCTTTACATGGAACTTTCTTCGAACATTTTGGTTTTATCAAATATGGCCTAATGATTTTGATTAAAATATCGTATATTAAAGATGTTTATCTGACAAATAAAATGTATATCTTGAATTTTCTGGGAACAGACTCTGAAGACTACTTTATTCTGGATGAATTTTACGGAATTTTGCTTAACTGCTAAGCCGTAAGAGATGGACAAAACTTACTACACAAAAAATGTAGAGCACGTTAAAACACACAATTTATGTTATATACTTTTTTTTCGTGGAGTTGATCGTTTTTTAGATATCTTTTGCTTTTTTCATACAGGAATTTGTCAACTCCTGACCATACAAACAAAGGAAGTTCAGTGAGATAGCAATCATCTTTTACTTTCACTTTAACCTATGGTACTCCCTTATTTCGCTTCTATTTACAAGGAAGCAAGTAATAAGACTATTTCTGCTAATTTTTTGTCGATTAGATGAAGTAAATAGAATAATTTGTTGCAGAGATGTAGAGAAAGCCATGTGAATGGAACACATCAGATTTTTTTACTCAGGAGAAACTTCTGTATCGAATATTTGGGTGGAAAAGCATTTCTCTAGCTATTATGTGCATTGTATTATACAAGTGCTAGAACAAGTAAATAAAAATGTAAATGATATAAATTATGAGTTTTGACGAGATCTACCTCTACCTTACAGCTTATAATTTATGCAAAACTCTAGAACGAATAGTACTCCAAAAGTTACTCCCAGAAAAATCAAATATACATTTTATTTCATGACGAAAATATCTTAAAAATGCGATATTTTAATCAAAAGCGTTAGAGCCATTTATGAGAAAATCAACATTTTTTACATGTTAAAGAGTAGTTTGAGCTGGGGGAGGGGGGGGGGATTTTCTTGAAAATCTTCGTGTCGCACCTTTGGAGGATGCTGAATTATTCGTTTTCGAGTTATATTATTTACGGACATACACGAGCACACGCACACATACATCATTTTAGACTCAGGGGACTTCAAATCATATTTATGGTGGAATCTCGACTCCGAATGCAATAATCCCCTTGCTATACGCAGTAGAGAAAGCAACAATCTTGTTCAAAGATGATTCCAGCGATAAAGGTCATAATAAACAGAACAATATTGTGGTTAGAGCAAACAAACAAAACAGTAACTTGGAATTACATTGCTTGCCGCCTTGTGACTTATTTCCGTTTTACCTAATTCTGTGACAAATGAACCGTACTCCTGTTCTGTAGCTGTTTGGAATCGACGTGAACATCTGTCTGTATTGTTTACAGTACAGTACGAGCTAAACGTGCGTAAGAATACACAGGAACCTGCTGGTAATTAGCTCATTACGTTTCTTTAGCCGTGTTAACTGGCACAGTTTACTGGCTAATTAACAGGTAGTGGAAGGAGGAACTTCCTTCTCCGGATCTGCTGCATGGTTACAAATAAGCCATTACAGTTGACATAGATTTACTGACTTTAAACTGAATCACTTTTCTGCTCAAAGGCATGGCTTTAACCGTCGCTTTCATTATTACTTCTTCGTTTCTGTAAATGAACCATTAGGAGTGAAATTTTGACAAAAATCATTCAAAAATCTAATATTTTTACTTTCTCTAGCCCGTATGTATAACGTACGAGTACATTGGATAGAGAAGGTATTGTATAGCACCCAAAAATTCGATACCGAGATTTCATCCGAAATACATGTTTTAGGACCTCCTGAATAAAAAAAATAATAAAAAAAGGGACGCGTATGTGTGTTTGTGGAAAGCATAGCTCAAAAACGAAAATACCGTTAAATACCAAGCTTGGGGCCAAATCGTTGGAGCCATTTTTGAGAAAATCAAAATGTTCGAAAAATATTTCATGTAAAGGGTAGTTTGGGGTGGGGGGATTTTTCTCAAAATCTCCGTGTCGCATCCCTGGAAGATACTAAACTTAAATACCAAGTTTGGTATTTTACCGAATTTTTCGTTTTTGAGCTATCGGTTCACAGACACACGGACACACACACACTCACATGGACCTTTTTGAATTTTTTTTGGGTACAGGAGACCCTAAATCATATATATCCGGTGAAATCTCAGTATCGAATTTTGAACACAAAACCTTCTCTATACACTACGTACATAGTACGTATAGAGAAAGTAAAAATTACATTTCTGGCTGGCAGAAATGCTCGTATCAAAGGTATGTGTGAGCCTTGAGGGATTATTTTGAAGGTCATTAGCTCGCGTACTCTTTTGTGCATATGTAATACGAATAAAACAATGAACACTGTGCATCTGTCAATGTCCCGTACCCATAATCCTTTGTACCCGGATCCCAATTTAGTACCAACATTGAGAAGAACATTCCAGCGATAATCGTATATCCTGAGTTTTGTTGACTGATAAAAAATAGTTGCCATGACTTTTGAAATGGCCCTCGTAAATATACAGGGTTACTACAAAAGAAATAGACAACTTCAACTGCCGGTAAAACCAAAACTATTAGAGATAGCTACCTAATTATTTTGGAGGTATGTTGAGAAACTCTCAAAGTTTCATTTGTTACTATTGGTAACGCTGTAGTGTGTTGTTTGTTGTTGCAGAAGCTCAAATGGCGGAAAATCCTGTGGAAAAGGCATATTGCGTGTTGGAATTTGCTAGAACGCAATCAGCAACTGTTGTCCAACGACATTTTAAAACACGTTACCACAAAACGCCACCGACTAGACAGTCAATCTACGACTGGTATAGAAAATTCGAGACAACGGGATGTTTGTGCAAAGGGAAGAGCTCGGGAAGACCAAGAGTTTCGGAAGAAAACGTTGAACGTGTTCGTTCTGCCTACATAAGAAGCCCACAGAAATCGACATCTAGGTCAAGCGTGCAATTACAAACTCCACAGCAAACTGTATGGAAAATCTTGCGGAAGCGACTGCACATGATGCCTTACAGATTACAGATGTTGCAGTTTCTGAGTGAAGAAGATAAGGTCATACGGCGTGACTTTTGCATCGACATGTTGCGACATGATGAAGACGATGCTGGTTTTTGTGAGCGCATCATTCCCTTTTTGTCCATGTCGTTGGACAACAGTTGCTGATTGCGTTCTAGCAAATTCCAAAACGCAATATGTCTCTTCCACAGGATTTTCCGCCATTTCAGCTTCTGCAACAACAAACAAAACACTAAAGCGTTACCAATAGTATCAAACGAAACTTTGAGAGTTTCTCAACATACCTCCAAAATAGTTAGGTTGCTATCTCTAATAGTTTCTGTTTTACAGGCAGTTGAAGTTGTCTATTTCTTTTGTAGTAACCCTGTATAATTATTTACATCTTTTTGCTGCCGTTAGTACTGGCTCACTTGAAAATTAAGGTCAACAATCTGACAGGATTACGTAGAGTACTTTACTTTTGGGTGGTTTCTAAGCCCAAAACACACGAATGTGCGCTGGATGACGAGCAGCGAGTGCTGAAAGTGGAACAAATATGTTTCCAGTTTCATTAACGTAAAATCGGTGTCCAAGCCTTTGTGAACATGTGTAAAGGAAAGGTATGGGGAAGCCGATATCAATTAGAGACGGTTACCGCGCTCAATTAGTGAACGATACAGCGCCTACCGCAAATCCTTCACTCAATCCTATCATTACACAATCAGCTGCAATTGTGTTACCTGGCGCGACGACAAGGATTTCCCGTTACATTGCAACGTATTCCTCAAGCTTCCATATGCCCCCTGGTTTGAGACGCGATCTCTACACCCCATGTCTGATGTGCTTCCTTCACGTGACTTTCTCTACAAACTATTCTTACAAAAGCTTATTCTGCTCTCTACTTTATGCTATCAACATTAACAGAAATGTACACTAAGCTAAAGCGATAGTCAAATGTTTTAAAAGCTGTCCCTATGGAATTTACATTAAAATTTAGTTCCTTTCCATGACCAGGAGTAAAATAAAAGAAAAAAATCTGATTGTTACACTCACATGACTTTCTCTACATATCTGCAACAAATTATTGCTAAAAAGCGTATGTTTCTATTTACTTAATGCTAATCGAAAAAGTAGCAGAAATATTCTTCTTACTCGTTTCCTTGTGAGTAGAAGCGAAATAAGGGAGTTCCATAGATTAAAGTAATAATCAAAAGCTGGTAGCTATGTCACTGAAGTTCCTTTGTTTGTATGGACAGCAGTTGACAAATTCCTGTAAGAGAAAAGTATAAGTTATTCATAGCAGAAACCAAAAACAAAGAATGTCTCAAAGAAGATCAGCTCCACGAAAAAAATGTATATAACATAACTTGTGTGTTTTAACGTGCTCTACGTGTTTATCCATCTCTTACGGTTTAGCAGTTATTCAAAATTCCGTAAAATTCATCCAGAATAAACTTCTCTTCAGAGGCTATTCCCAGAAAATTCAAGATATACATCTTGTTTGTCAGGTAAAAGCGAAAAAAAGTCGGTAAAATACCAAACTTGGTATTTAAGTTTAGTATCTTTCAGGGATGCAACACGAAGATTTTGAGAAAAATCCCCCTACCCCAAACTACCCTTTACATGGAACTTTTTTCGAAAATTTTGATTTTCTAAAATATGGCTCTAACGATTTTGATTAAAATATCGTACATTAAAGATATTTATCTGATAAATAAAATGTATATTTTGAATTTTCTGGGAATAGCCTCTGAAGACTACTTTATTCTGAGTCAATTTTACGGAATTTTCCTTAACTGCTAAACCGTAAGTGATGGAAAAAAACTTGCCACACAACAAATGTAGAGCATTTTAAAGCACACAATTTATGGTATATACATTTTTTTCGTGGAGTTGATTATTTTTTAGATATTCCTTGTTTTTGATTTCAGCTTTGAAAAACTTTACTTTTCTCATACAGGAATATGTCAACTCCTGTGCATACAAACAAAGGATCTTCAGTTACATACCAAACAGCTTTTAACTATCACTTTAACCTATGGTGCTCCCTAATAGAAGCATAAACCTTTTAACAATAATTTGTTG
Organism: Hymenopus coronatus; assembly: GCA_030762935.1. Lineage (NCBI taxonomy): Eukaryota > Metazoa > Arthropoda > Insecta > Mantodea > Hymenopodidae > Hymenopus > Hymenopus coronatus. Next base: position 32,781,510 of record CM060883.1, read on the forward strand.
CAGAGATGTAGAGAAAGGCATGTGAATGGAACACATCAGATTTTTATAATTCATTGTCATCGAAAAATTAGTACGCAGTAAGCAACATGTAGAGACTGCGTCTCCTATTTTCGTACATCTTTTGTTCTGTAAAGTTCTAGCTTCCACAGTTAAATGTGAGAAAAATTAAAAAGCCACAAATTTCGCCTACCCTGAATTTCATTTGGAAGCGGTAGCAGTAGACAGAGAGGACTGGTTTTATTTGCAAGTTTCGTCTGTCGATGCTGTAAAACGTATTCCGGCAGACCTTTAAATTCTCTTTGAAACCCCCTCTCGGTTCCCTAGTGCCATACATTTTTCCCTGTAATGCAATCTCGTTAATTACGAGTTCTTGCGTGATGCCATTATCTGTGTAGATGGAGAATTACAATCAGCTTAATTAATGCGATATCTAACCGCAGTCCTTTCACAATCCTCTCTTTGAGAGCGAGCGAACCTCTGAAAAAGAACTGGGGGCAGTTTACGTCCATTCGCGGCTATAACACGTACCGCGAACACGTTAATAGCAACGTAGAGCACACAATTTTGCACATCTAGCATGTCTCATTGAGTATGTTACTTCACTTCATTTAACTACCACTCATTCAAAGTAGAAAGAGTATTTAATTCCAAACCATCGAATACATGCTTTAATGTCCCTTAAAGAAAAATCTGATGTGTTACAATCATATGACTTTCTCTACATCTCTGTAACAAATTATTGTTGAAAAGCTTATTCTTGTATCTACACCCTGCTAATCGAGATAAAAATTAGCAGAAATACACAACACACACATGCGTACAGATAAGGTGACACTAACAGATAGATAAGCTTATTTTTTCCCTTGTGTCAAAGGTTATCTGAAACCAAATTTGGTAGAAATTGGTAGATACAAACAGTAGGTATGTGTGTATACACAATACATACATGCATACTTATCGACTATTTATTTATACATATACACAGGATATTAATGAACTACACCGAAATAATTTACGAGATTGTGCACGTGACTGATATAAGTAATTTGAGATCGGCGATGCATGGTCCCCGGATAAACATAACGCAACTACATAGCGTTAAACGTGTAGGTATTAGGTGCTGATAAGTCGGTGTTAAAGCAAAGCTGGTTGAAAAAAATGGTTTAGAATGTCTTTAAAACTGCTGTCCGAGTATAGAAATATCGATTTTTAGTAGCTTATTATTAGCGTTCTCAAGGCTTAATGTTGCAAAAATCTGTAAAATCTCGAACTAATCCCTTGACAGTGCGACACTGAGCTTCAGTAACTACGTTCTCTGGAGGCGTTTTTTCAACTGTTCTGGTGGCTTAATGCGTAACAGGGGAAGATGCTATCCTAAAGGTCATGAGTTCGATTCCTATCATTGAGTAAATGTTTTTTTGTTTTTTTTTTTCATTCCAGACGAAACCCAAACTAGGAAACTATCTTTCACTTGAAAGCCTGTATCGTAACCACTACGCAAGAGAGGTATACGCTCGAATGGTTGATAAATTAGCCAGTGGTGTACTGGCACTTCAGAAACTTACAGCCGTCACTACGACATTTCAATAAACATGCCACAAGTCTCCTATCTCAAATTACTTATTTAAGTAATCTACATTTCTGTGAAAATAATTCGGTATAGTTCATTAACACCTGTGCATTGCTCACTTAATTCTCGTCTGTCATCGTCCTCATTGTTATTCACAATGCAGTAACCGTTTTTATTAGTTTTCATGAAACTAACAGTTATGTTATATTGCAAAACTGCATCTCGAGCAATAGTTTTTCATAAGTATATCGTAAACTTTAAACGCATAATTAAATCTGATTGTATAACATTTCTAGTGAGCGTTGCGCTGTATTGGAAGCTGGAAAATGGAACGATAGCAACATTTTGTATCATATACAATTTTTACTTTCTCTATACGCACTATGTACATAGTGTATAGAGAAGGTATTGCACTCCACCCAAAAATTCGATTCCGAGATTTCACCGTAAACATATGTTTTAGGGTCCCCTTTATCTAAAAAAAAAGCATTTTCGGAAAAAGGTCCGTGTGTGTGTCCGTTTGTCTGTGAACACGATAACTCAAAAATTAAAAGTAGGTAAAATACCAAACTTGGTATTTAAGTTTAGTATCTTCGAGGGATGCGACACGAAGATTTTGAGAAATATCCCTCCACTATCCCCCAACTACCCTTTACATGGAACTTTTTTCGAAATTTTTGATTTCCTAAAAAATGGTTCTAACGATTTTGATTAAAATATCGAAAATTAAAGATATTTACCTGACAAATAAAATGTATATTTTGAATTTTCTGGGAATAGCCTCTGAAGACTACTTTATTCTGAGTCAATTTTACAGAATTTTACATAACTGCTAAACCGTAAGAGATGGACAAAAACTTACCACACAACAAATGTAGAACACTTTAAAACACACAATTTATGTTATATACATTTTTTTCGTGGACTTAATTGGTTTTTAGATATTCCTTGTTTGGTTTCAGGTACGAAAAACTTATACTTTTCTCATACAGGACTTTGTGAACTCGTGTCCATATAAACAAAGGAACTTCAGTCACATAGCAACCATCTTTTGATTAACACTTTAACCTAATAAGACTATTTCTGGTATTTTTTTTCTCGATTACATGAAGTAAATAGAATATTTGTTGCAGGGATATAGAGAAAGTCATGTAAGTGGAACACATCAAGAGTTTTAACCTTTGTTAGGCTGGGGACGGTTCGGTTTAGTGACGTCACAAGACTCGGTACACCGAATACGTAGGATGAAAACGTAGGATGGATTTTGTGTATAGCATCGGGCATTTCGCTGTTAATTTTCCCTTTTTGTTTGTGGGTAGTAGAAGTTTGAGTAGTTAGTAGCTTGTCTAGTAATCAATCACATTATAATCTGCAAACTTCATTACATCGATTGTGACATCTTTCAGACATTAGTGAATGCCTTTAGTTGATTATATTACAAGTAATAATTATGTAAATGATTCTGTATTACCTTAATTACATAGTACTAGAGTAAACAACGTATTCAGAGATGAGGAATATGAAGGATGAGACGATGTAATGAAGTTGGCAAGGCTTTACTATGTTTATTTTCTCTACACGTAGTCTGTATATATAGTAGTGTACAGAGAAGGTATTGTATTAATTAATTATTGTATGTGCGGGGGGGAAGTATCTTCTAAGAATACGACAAGAAGATTTTCAAGAAAATCCCCGCATCCCCAACAAGTCTTTACATGGTAAAAATCTCGAAATGTTTGTTTTTCTAAAAAAAAAAGGCTAACGATTATGATTAAAATATCGTATATTAAAGCATTTCGCAAAACAAATAAAATGTATATCTTGAATTTTCTGGGAATAGCCTCTGAAGGCCTCTTTATTTTGGATGATTTTTTTTTTTCTCATGGAATTGGCCGTTTTTTTAGAAATCCCTTGTTATTAGTTTGTTTTAAAATACTTATATTTTTCTTATACAGGAATTTGTCATTCTGGCCACACAAACAAAGGAGCTTCAGTCACACAGCAACCAGCTTAGAAAACATTTGATTTTCGCTTTAGCCTGGAGTATTCCCTTATTTCGCTCCTACTTATAAGGAAGCAAGTAATAAGACTATTTCTGCTAATTTTTTCTCGATTAGTATGAAGTAAATAGAAGAATAGGCTTTTTAACAATAATTTGTTGCAGAGAAGTAGAGAATGGAACACAAGATTTTTATTGGAAAAATCTGATGTGCTCCATTCATATGATTTGCTCTACATCTCTGCTACAAAGCTTATGCTTCTATTTACTTCATACTAATCGAGAAAAAATTAGCAGAAATAGTCTTATTACTTGCTTCCTTGTAAGTAGAAGCGAAATAAGAGAGTACCATAAGTTCAAATGATAGCGAAAAGCTGGTTGCTATGTGACTGAAGTTCCTTTGTTTGTATGGACACGAGTTGACAAATTCCTGTATGAGAAAAGTAAGTTTTCCAAGCTGAAACCAACAACAAGGAATATCTAAGAAACGTCTAACTCCAAGATAAAAATGTATATAACATACATTCTGTGTTTTAAAGTGCTCTACATTTTGTTTGTGGTAAGTTTTTGTCTATCTCTTACGGTTTAACAGAAAATTCAGGATATGCATTTTATTTGTCAGGTAAATATCTTTAATATACAATATTTTAATCGAAATTGTTGCAGCCATTTTTAAGAAAATCAAAATTTTCGAAAAAAGTTCCATGAAAGGGGTAGTTGGGGGTGGGGGATTTTCTTGTGTCGCATCCCTGGAAGATACCAATCTTAAATACCAAGTACACACACGTACACACACACACACTTGACCTTTTTCTGAAAATGCTTTTTTTTGGATTCAGGTGGACCCAAAACATGTATTTTCGGTGAAATATCGGTATCGGATTTTTGGGTGGAATGCAATACCTTCTCTATACGCTATGTACATAGTACGTGTAGAGAAAGTAAAAATGATTGTATTGTACACTAAGTCTAAGGCAAGATACCAGACAATCAACTAAGTGGTAACATCAGAGTTTCTTCTGTGACCATTTCTACTACAACGGATGGAAATATCAAGTTATCTACCTTTAATGAATTCTAGCTTTAATTCTCTAGTAAGCATAACATATCGAGTCGTTTCATATCCGAAGCGAATAGAATGTGTTCTTATGTTTACTTTCTCTACACGTACTATGAACAATTGTATAGAGAAGGTGTTGCATTCCACCCATTTCACTTGTTTTGAGGTCCTGAATAAAAACGTTTTTTTTTAGAAAAAGGCCAGTTTGAGTGTGTGGATAGTATACATCCAAAACGAAAATAGTATGAAATACCAAATTTTCTCTTTAAGTTTAGTACCTTCCAAGGATCCGACACCAAAATTTTCAAGATAGTACGGTTCACACGAGAAATTTTTCAAAAAACTTCGATTTTCTCAAAAATGGATAACAGTTTTGATTAAAATACCGTATATTACAGATATTTATATGGTAAATAAAAATGTATATTTTGAATTTCCTGGGAATAGTCTCTGAAGTACTTTCTATTTCTGAGTGACTTTTGCATAACTGGTAAATCATAAAATATAGACAAAAGCTTACTATACAAAAAAAAAAAAAAAAAAAAAAATGAGATCTCACAGAAAACAAGTTATTTATGTCCTTTTCATTTTTTGTTGTGGAGTTAATCATTTCGAGTTATTGATATAATTGATACTTTCTCAAACAGGAGGCCGTCCGTGTTTCTTTTGTTTTACACCTTGTCAAGCAAAGAAGCGAATTTCAATGATAATTGCATAGCGACAACATTTAAACTATTTTACTATCGCTTTAATACAGTGTATTCCCTTAGTTAAGAAACTAAGTAATAAGAACATTCTGCTAATGTTTATCTCGATTAGCATTGTGTAGAAATAAGAATAGTCTTTAGTAAGAAGTTTGTTTGTAGAATAAGTAGAGAAAGTTAGGCAGCCAAGTGATTTATAGAATTTAGAAAGCGTCTACTTACGATCTAGCCCAGGATAAAGAATTTGGGCTGCTAACCGGCTCCTAGATGATTTATAGGATTTACAAAGCGTATATTTACGATCTAGCCCAGGATAAAGACTTTGGACTGTTTACTGGCAACCAGATGATTTATAGGATTTACAAAACGTATATTTACGATCTAGCCCAGGATAAAGACTTTGGGCTCTTTACTGGCAACCAGATGATTTATAGGATTTACAAAGCGTATATTTACGATCTAGCCCAGGATAAAGAATTTGGGCTGTTTACTGGCAACCACATGATTTATAGGATTTACAAAGCGTCTATTTACGATCTAGCCCAGGATAAAGACTTTGGACTGTTTACCGGCAGCCAGATGATTTATAGGATTTACAAAGCGTCTATTTACAATCTAGCCCAGGATTAAGAATTTGGGCTGTTTACCGGCAGCCAGATGATTTATAGGATTTACAAAGCGTCTATTTACAATCTAGCCCAGGATAAAGACTTTGGACTGCTAACCGGCAGCTAGATGATTTATAGGATTTGCCAAGCGTATATTTACGATCTAGCCCGGCAGCCAGATGATTTATAGGATTTACAAACGGTATATTTACGATCTAGCCCAGGATAAAGACTTTGGGCTCTTTACTGGCAACCAGATGATTTATAGGATTTACAAAGCGTATATTTACGATCTAGCCCAGGATAAAGAATTTGGGCTGTTTACTGGCAACCAGATGATTTATAGGATTTACAAAGCGTCTATTTACGATCTAGCCCAGGATAAAGACTTTGGACTGTTTACCGGCAGCCAGATGATTTATAGGATTTACAAAGCGTCTATTTACAATCTAGCCCAGGATTAAGAATTTGGGCTGTTTACCGGCAGCCAGATGATTTATGGGATTTACAAAGCGTCTATTTACAATCTAGCCCAGGATAAAGACTTTGGACTGCTAACCGGCAGCTAGATGATTTACAGGATTTGCAAAGCGTATATTTACGATCTAGCCCGGCAGCCAGATGATTTATAGGATTTACAAAGCGTATATTTACGATCTAGCCCAGGATAAAGAATTTGGGCTGTTTACTGGCAACCAGAAGATTTATAGGATTTACAAAGCGTCTATTTACAATCTAGCCCAGGATAAAGACTTTGGACTGCTAACCGGCAGCTAGATGATTTATAGGATTTGCAAAGCGTATATTTACGATCTAGCCCGGCAGCCAGATGATTTATAGGATTTACAAAGCGCATATTTACGATCTAGCCCAGGATAAAGACTTTGGACTGCTAACCGGCTCCTAGATGATTTATACGATTTACAAAGCGTATATTTACGATCTAGCCCAGAATAAAGACTTTGGATTGTTTACCGGCAGTCAGATGATTTATAGGATTTACAAAGCGTATATTTACGATCTAGCCCAGGATAAAGAATTTGGGCTGTTTACTGTCAGCCAGATGATTTATTGGATTTACTAAGCGTGTAATTACGATCTAGCCCGGCAGCTTACCGGCGGCCAGATGATCCATAGGATTTACTAAGTCTATACTTACGATTTAAAACAAAATAAAGACTTTGGACTGTTTACCGCCACCCGTATGATCTATAGGATTTACTAAGTCTGTACTTACGATTTAAAACAAAATAAAGACTTTGGACTGCTTACCGGCACCCGTATGATCTATAGGATTTACTAAGTGTGTGCTTACGGTTTAAAACAAAATAATGACTTTGGACTGCTTACCGGCACCCGTATGATCTATAGGATTTACCAAGTCTGTACTTCGATTTAAAACAAAATAAAGACTTTGGACTGTTTACAGGCACCCGTGTGATCTATAGGATTTACTAAGTGTGTGCCTACAGTTTAAAACAAAATAAAGACTTCGGACTGTTTACCGGCAGTCAGATGATTTATAGGATTTACTATAAGCTTATATTTAGATCTAGCCCAGAATATAGACTTTGGACTGTTTTCCGGCAATCAGATGATTTATAGGATTTACTATAAGCTTATATTTAGATCTAGCCCAGAATAAAGACTTCGGACTGTTTACCAGCAGTCAGATGATTTATAGGATTTACAAAGCGTCTATTTACAATCTAGCCCAGGATAAAGACTTTGGACTGCTAACCGGCAGCTAGATGATTTATAGGATTTGCAAAGCGTATATTTACGATCTAGCCCGGCAGCCAGATGATTTATAGGATTTACAAACGGTATATTTACGATCTAGCCCAGGATAAAGACTTTGGGCTCTTTACTGGCAACCAGATGATTTATAGGATTTACAAAGCGTATATTTACGATCTAGCCCAGGATAAAGAATTTGGGCTGTTTACTGGCAACCAGATGATTTATAGGATTTACAAAGCGTCTATTTACGATCTAGCCCAGGATAAAGACTTTGGACTGTTTACCGGCAGCCAGATGATTTGTAGGATTTACAAAGCGTCTATTTACAATCTAGCCCAGGATTAAGAATTTGGGCTGTTTACCGGCAGCCAGATGATTTATAGGATTTACAAAGCGTCTATTTACAATCTAGCCCAGGATAAAGACTTTGGACTGCTAACCGGCAGCTAGATGATTTATAGGATTTGCAAAGCGTATATTTACGATCTAGCCCGGCAGCCAGATGATTTATAGGATTTACAAAGCGTATATTTACGATCTAGCCCAGGATAAAGAATTTGGGCTGTTTACTGGCAACCACATGATTTATAGGATTTACAAAGCGTCTATTTACGATCTAGCCCAGGATAAAGACTTTGGACTGTTTACCGGCAGCCAGATGATTTATAGGATTTACAAAGCGTCTATTTACAATCTAGCCCAGGATAAAGACTTTGGACTGCTAACCGGCAGCTAGATGATTTATAGGATTTGCAAAGCGTATATTTACGATCTAGCCCGGCAGCCAGATGATTTATAGGATTTACAAAGCGTATATTTACGATCTAGCCCAGGATAAAGACTTTGGACTGCTAACCGGCTCCTAGATGATTTATACGATTTACAAAGCGTATATTTACGATCTAGCCCAGAATAAAGACTTTGGATTGTTTACCGGCAGTCAGATGATTTATAGGATTTACAAAGCGTATATTTACGATCTAGCCCAGGATAAAGACTTTGGGCTGTTTACTGTCAGCCAGATGATCCATAGGATTTACTAAGTCTATACTTACGATTTAAAACAAAATAAAGACTTTGGACTGTTTACCGCCACCCGTATGATCTATAGGATTTACTAAGTGTGTGCTTACGATTTAAAACAAAATATAAAGATTTTGGACTGCTTACCGGCACCCGTATGATCTATAGGATTTACTAAATCTGTACTTACGATTTAAAGGAAAATAAAGACTTGGACTGTTTACCGGCACCCGTATGATCTATAGGATTTACTAACTGTGTGCTTACGATTTAAAACAAAATAAAGACTTTGGACTGTGTACCGGCACCCGTATGATCTATAGGATTTACTAACTGTATGCTTACGATTTAAAACAAAATAAAGACTTTGGACTGTGTACCGGCACCCGTATGATCTATAGGATTTACTAACTGTGTGCTTACGATTTAAAACAAAATAAAGACTTTGGACTGTGTACCGGCACCCGTATGATCTATAGGATTTACTAAGTGTGTGCTTACGATTTAAAACAAAATAAAGACTTTGGACTGTTTACCGCCACCCGTATGATCTATAGGATTTACTAAGTCTGTACTTACGATTTAAAACAAGACTTTGGACTGTTTACCGCCACCCGTATGATCTATAGGATTTACTAAGTCTATACTTACGATTTAAAACAAAATAAAGACTTTGGACTGCTTACCTGCACCCGTATGATCTATAGGATTTACTAAGTGTGTGCTTACGGTTTAAAACAAAATAAAGACTTTGGACTGCTTACCGCCACCCGTATGATCTATAGGATTTACTAAGTCTGTACTTACGATTTAAAAGAAAATAAAGACTTGGACTGTTTACCGGCACCCGTATGATCTATAGGATTTACTAAGTGTGTGCTTACGGTTTAAAACAAAATAAAGACTTTGGACTGTTTACCGCCACCCGTATGATCTATAGGATTTACTAAGTCTGTACTTACGATTTAAAACAAAATAAAGACTTTGTACTGTGTACCGGCACCCCTATGATCTATAGGATTTACTAAGTCTGTACTTACGGTTTAAAACAAAATAAAGACTTTGGACTGTTTACCACCACCCGTATGATCTATAGGATTTACTAAGTCTGTACTCACGATTTAAAACAAGACTTTGGACTGTTTACCGCCACCCGTATGATCTATAGGATTTACTAAGTCTATACTTACGATTTAAAACAAAATAAAGACTTCGGACTGCTTACCGGCACCCGTATGATCTATAGGATTTACTAAGTGTGTGCTTACGGTTTAAAACAAAATAAAGACTTTGGACTGCTTACCGGCACCCGTATGATCTATAGGATTTACCAAGTCTGTACTTCGATTTAAAACAAAATAAAGACTTTGGACTGTTTACCGGCGGCCAGATGATTTATAGGATTTACTATAAGCTTATATTTACGATATAGCCCAGAATAAAGACTTTGGACTGTTTACCGGCAGTCAGATGATTTATAGGATTTACTATAAGCTTATATTTAGATCTAGCTCAGAATGGAGACTTTGGACTGTTTACCGGCGGCCAGATGATTTATAGGATTTTATAATCATTTCTGTTGTTTTGTTATACTATTGATATGTTTCACAGATGGTCAACCCCAAGCTAGAAGGCAGGCCCTCAAATGTGGTAGAGGTATTCTATGGGAATTCTTTTTCATAAATGAACCGAATTGTAGTTTCCTGTTATTGCCCTTGTAGCATTTCAAGAAAGCTCGAAATCCGTTGTATCCATTACACAATTTCACACCCGGTACTCAGTTGAGCTACCTTTCCGCTACATTTGACATTTAGTTAATGAAATTGGATCACATTTTCCTCTTTCTTCCTCTTATAACGGGTTTCTCTGAGCCTCGGATTCCATTTTTTCCTTCTCGGGTTGAGATGTCTGAAGGCAGTTGATGTTTGCAGTCTTATTTCCAGTAAATAACGTGGCTTGCCCTGCAGCACCAAACCAAGCAATACCATTATCTCCGTTTCTTTCTTTCACTTTATTATTTTCTTCCTGATTTGTGGAACCGCAGCTCTAGTTTTATTTACATTTGCTACACTTTCTTTTTTTTATTTACAGTTTTCGTCGGACGTTTTATTCACTTGCGAAACAGAAGGAGCACTAGAGCAGGTATGTGATTTGTCTCTTGGTATACATTATATTCCTCTTGTAATAAATGTTTGCTTTTCAAGCCCACCTTATGATAATTATTTAAGTTTCACTGCTAATCATATACAAATTTATTGGAGCGTTGACTACTTTTCTGGTTGTTATTTGCGACTCAATTCGGCTTCATCTTTTCCCAAACACAACTATAAACTCTGTAAATTTGCTGAAGAGTAAACATTGGAGCACATCTCTGTTCAACCTTTGGGAAATGAAATGGAGTTTTATTTATGGACGTTGTGTGCGTGTCTGGTAGGCTCGTGGTGAGCCTATGTATTGTTGCTGTGTACCTACCCTGGTAAGGGTTTAACCACAGGAATGAGGCGAAGGTTGAGGTTTTAATTTTGGAATTTTCGTATGTTGGTGTTAAGGAAGTAGCGCTGGTAGGCTCCTCGAGCGGTTGCATTTTCAGGAGCAGCATCCTTTCCTCTGCTGTTTATTTGTATTTAATTATGTTGGTGAAGTTTTGATAGACATCTCCCAATGGGAGGGGGGAGTGCTTTGTTCAACTATTACGCTGTTGGCTGGTTTAAAGCCGTTGTTACCGGGGGTGCCCACAAGCCTTGCGGGGAACCCGGGACCACCTCTTTCGGCGTTCACTGTGCAAGTACTCCCCCAGAGATCTGACAAGTGCGTTCTCATGGTTGCCCAATCTGGCGTAGAATTTTTGAGCCCGGCGCCTAATTACATCTTCCACATATGGGAGGTACCCAAGCTTCATGTAGTAGCCTCAAAGGGAAACATCGACATACAGAATATATGCACCGGAGTCCTCTATTCTGTACCCGCTGTAACCAGAGAAGCCAGGAGTCTGCTGCCATACCCTACACTTCGCAGGCATAGAGCATCAGGGGGACTTATGGACGTTCTTTAACTGCTGTGGTTCTTACCGTCCCATTCTATAGTCATCATGTACGGACCAGAAAATCGTACTGGTGGCGCCGCTCCATGTCATACTTTGTATTTATTGTGAGGATAGTTGATGCGGAAGCCATGTGCGATGTAGGTATTATTTGTGGTTTTCTGCCTATAAAGTGCATACATTTCACTGAAAGTTCTGTTTCAAAATGTCACAATCTTTTTGTACACATCTGGAAATATACTGGGAACATATGCTGAACTGTGGGGATGTCATGAACCTTTTATTTCCGATGAAGTGAATGCTGCAAATTTTTGTTGCGTGCTTTGGTTCTCACTCAGGACTGAAAATAAAATATAAAGAATGAATAGTAATACGTACATAACAATGCACACATAAATATTAATAATAAAAATGAAAGTAATAATAACAATAATAAATATAATAATTGACAGACTATTCCCATAATGTGTCGTTTAATCTAATACTCACAGTATTTAGAGTTTCTATATATTAACTTAGAAAACGTTAACATTACTTTCTGAACAACATTATCCATGCTGCAGTTAATTTTTAAGCATATGTTACTGCATTGAGGTTGTTCCAAGTTTGCAAGGGTTAGGGTAACTGGATATACTAGCCACTGCAGGGAGCATAAATCTGGAAATAATAGGTTCCCTTATCTTTGTCGTGACTTCTTGGGTCAACCACCATCAACCGGTCCTTTCGGCCGCGCCGTGGCCGAGTAGTTAGACCACTTGCCTCTCACCTATGTGGCCCGGATTCGACCCCAAGCGACTGATTATTGGATTTGTGCTGGACAAAGCGGCGCAGGGGCAAGTTTTCTCTGGGTTCTCCGGTTTCCCTCGCCATCGTATTCTACCGGTGCTCCATGTCCATGCCATATATCATCAGTGTCATAGCCTGCGGTGCCTATGTAGTAAAAGCAGACGTTAAACTCTATCAGAAATATACCTCCTCTCGCCTCATTTTTCCTATCAGGGTTGCTCTGCAAGGCTGTGGTGCCGAATTCCCTCCGCGACTTAAATGCCTTTATCAAATCATAAACCTCCTATTTCTTATACCCCTATACCTCAGAGGGGGTTTCATAGAACATATCTGCCCTGTGTAGTGGTTACAATGCTAGCCTTTAAAACCCAAGAGAACGGGTTCACACCTGGCGGAGAATGATGGATTTTTTCGGACGCAAAAATCCTTAGCATGGCTTTCTTCGGAAGGGGAGTAAAGCTGGTAGTTATTTGCACGTAAAAGAATCCAATACCTTGAAAGAGGAAGTTTCCTGGACAAATATTTCCATCATTTCGAGTCCAGAAGTCGTGATTTCGTCCTACAGTGACCTCTATGGGTGACAAGCTGATCCCTCGTCTGCCAATAAGGGCCAGCTCACGAACTAGAAATTCAAATTCGATCACAAATTCATGAATTAACCAAGAACTTTATTAGACATATATTAATTCCAACTTCGATATGATTTATTCCTTCACGAAGTAAAGGTCTATAAAACTTAATTATTAATATATTCCACGAAGAATTTAAACTTTTAGTTGGAAAGAAAAAAACTGATGCGTTCCATTCATATGACTTTCTCTACATTTCTGCAATAAATTATTGATAAAAAGCTTACGCGTCTATTTACTTCATGCTAATCGAGAAAAAAATAGCAGAAATAGTCTTATTACTTGCTTCCTTGTAAGTAGAAGCGAAATTAGGGAAGTGCCATAGCTTAAAGTGATAGTCAAAAGCTGGTTGCTATGTGACTGAAGTTCCTTCATTTGTATGTATGGATAGGAGTTGACAAATTCCTGTATGAGAATATATTTTCTAAAGCTGAAACCAATAACAAGGAATATTTAAAAAACGATCAACTATGTATTTTATCGTAATCTATATTTTATGTGCAGTAAGTTTTTGTCTATCTCTTACGGTTTAGCAGTTATGCAAAATTCTGTAAAATTCTTCCAGAATAAAGTAGTCTTAGGAGGCTATTCCCAGAAAATTCAAGATACACATTTTATTTGTCAGGTAAATATCTTTAATATATGATGTTTTAATCAAAATCGTTAGACCAATTTTTAAGAAAATCAAAATTTTCCAAAAAGTCCTATGTATAAGGTAGTTGGGTTTTGGGGGATTTTCCTGAAAATCTTCGTGTCGCATCCTTGGAAGATACTGAATTTATATATCAAGTTTGGTACTTAACGGACTTTTCGTTTTTGTGTTATGCTGTCCATAGACCACTCATAGACACACACGGACCTTTTTCCTCAAAATACTTTTTTTTTTGGATGCAGGGGACCCAAAACATGTATTTCCGGTGAAATCACGGTAGCGAATTTTTGGGTCAATACAACATATTGTCTATACACTGTGTACATAGAACGTAGATGAAGTAAAAATTAATAAAGTATCCACATTCATTTTCATTTCAATTTTCTCCATGAAAACATCGTAACATCGATGGTCTTTGCTCTTAGGAGAAACAGAAACACCGCCACCAGGTTGCACGTAGTAATAAACATCAATAGCTATACTTCACCTTTGTTTTGCAACAGCTAGATAAATATGAAATGTGCATTTAATGTATTCCAAGTATACACCTACAACTGGAGGCTGTTCAAGGTAAACATGGAGACGCAGTGCTTTGGCATTCTCCGCGTGTCAAGGAATTCCCTTGCCAAGCTGGACCCTGGCCAGACGTCGCATCTGAAGGCCGATATCTATGTACTTATTACATAAACGGCGTGAAGCTCCATTAGCATCGTTTATTCTGACTCATCAAGCCTTTATAATAAGCTAACAGGTCGTGAGATGTAAGTGGCCTCTGCGCTGCACTGTGTGACAGGAATTAATTGCTGTATACATATGCATGCAGATTCCTCCAAGACAATCAACTGCCCTGTCTAGGTGTTCCTCTCGCAGATTCCTCGACCACTTCACCATTTCATTCCCTGGTCTACTCTTATCACATCATATAGTTCCAAACAGAATTTTGTGTCGGTTACAGTGTTGCCTACTATAACATTTCACTCATTTTCTTTGAAAACTCTTTTAAAATACTGAAGATCACTTCGACAGTGAAAAAAATTCGATAGACATCTTTGTTACATAAAAGGGTATCTTTCAAGCCTTACTTTTTTCTGGTAGTGTTTAAAGCCCACTTTAACTACTTATGGTACCGCAAGCGGTGACACTGATGAAGAATGAAGATGCAGCACCGGTGGAATGCGATGGCGGGGAAAATCCGCCCCAGCGCCACTTTGTCCACCACAAATCTCACATGCGGTCACTTGGGATCGAAACTGGGCTGTCTAGGTGAGAGGCGAATTGCGGCCTTAACGCTACATTACACGGTGTTGTATTTTGCAACAAATACGATTAATCGAAGGTTTTCAGTATATTTAGTGCACTTTTTTACTTTCTCCACACGTACGATGTACATAGTGTATAGAGAAGGTATTCTAATGCACCCAAAAATTCGATACCGAGATTTCACCGGAAATACGTGTTTTGGGTCATCCTGAATCAAAAAAAAAATCTTATATGTTCCATTCACATGATTTTCTCTACATCTCTGCAACAAATTATTGTTAAAAAGCTTATGCTTCTATTTACCTCATGCTAATCGATAAAATTTAGCAGAAATAGTCTTACTATTTGCCTCCTTGTAAGTAGAAGCGAAATAAGGGAATGCCATAGGTTAAAGTGTCAAACCTAGTTGCTATGAGACTGAAGTTCCTTTGTTTGTATGGGCAGGAGATGACAAATTCCGTATGAGAAAAGTATAAGTTTTTTAAAGCTGAAACCAAACACAAGGAATATCTTAAAACTGATCAGCTCCACGAAAAAAAAATATATATATATATATAACAAATTGTGTGTTTTAGTGTGCTCTACAATTTTTGTGTGGTAAGTTTTTGTCTATGTCTTACGGTTTACTAGTTATACACAATTCCATAAAATTCACCCAGAATAAAGTAGTCTTCAGAGGCTATTCCCAAAAAATTCAATATATACGTTTTATTTGCGAGGTAAATATCTTTAATATACGATATTTTAATCAAAATCGTTAGAGCCATCTTTGAGAAAATCAAAATGTTCGAAGTAAGTTCTATGTAAAAGGTAGTTGGGGGTGGGGGTATTTTTTTTTTCAAAATCTTCGTGTCGCATCCTTGGAAGATACCAAACTTAAATACCAAGTTTGGTATTTAACGGTCTTTTCGTTTTTGAGCTATGCTGTCCACACACACACACACACACACACACCAGACCTTTTTCTAGAAATGCCTTTTTTGGATTCAGGGGGACCCAAAACACGTATTTCCGGGTGGAGTGCAATAAATTCTCTATACACTATGTATATAGTACGTGTAGAGAAAGTGCCTTAAAAGTATTACATTATGGATTTCTCGATTATTCGTGTTTTTCGATTATTCGTTCTTCATCTCCTGCACTTTACCGCGGATAATTGAGAGTATTCTGCAACTTTATTTTATAGCTTGATTCAGAAGTCCAAATTTATAAGATTTCCCATAGTTTACAGTGTATACATGAAGGTAACTAAGCAGCCCTACTTCTTGCATGGCCCAACCTGCTATAGAGGGTGAATAGTAATTTATCCTGCTTCCGTAAGTCGTTATTTCTGACCATGCTCTATGCAAAACCCCTTCTAGCGTGCTTGTTGGGGGCGCGAGGAAACGGAACGACCTTCCAGAAGTCTAACAGAAGTCAGTTTCGGCACTTGCTATGTAAATTGCTGTTAGTTACAATTTATCTGTTGATGCTCACAAGTGAGAAATAATTTAGGACACGCTCGGCGGCTATTTGAACTATTTTTAGCCCTTCTTTCGGCATCTCTGAGATGCACGCGATGAAGTCAACATTTACTTTACGGGTGTCACTGTAGAGCATCTCCTTCTATTCTTGGAGCGCATTGTGCTGTAACAGCTGTACTTAAGTTCCAATTTAATAGCAATCCAAATTATGCTAAACATGCTGTAATAAAACGCTTGCTATGGTTGTCAGAAAACTGAGCTCATGAACTGGGACAACCTGGTAATAACACAGTATTGGATAAGTAGAGTCAGACTCAAAAATTCAATGCCATAGCCGGGATTTGAACCACAGATCTCCTAGTATGAAGATGGAGCACCGGTGGAAAGCGATGGCGGGAGAAACCACATCTGCGCCACTTTGTCCACCACAAATCTCAAATGCGGTCGCTTGGGATCGAACCCGGGCCGTCCAGGTGAGAGGCGAATGGTCTAACCACTCGGCCACGGCGCGGCCCTCTAGTCGGTTGCTCCAGCACTGAGCAACCATGGCAACATACCAGCATACCACTGAATTTTTCAACTGAATCGCATTTTTCCCGGTAAACCACAAGGCGTTTTCAAATTATTTTGAGATGACAACCCCAATGGCGACTTACAATGTTGTAAGTAAGCACTTTAAGTCCCAGGATTCATGGTATAGCCAATTATTATGGTCAATTGATATTGATTTAATTGTTTTTTCACACAACCCTGTATGAACCCTGTGTCTATCTTACAACTCCTGTCACAGTTGTAAGATAGACTGAAAAATACAATGCCATAGCCGGGATTTGAACCACGGCTCTCCCGGTTTCTAGTCAGTTGCTCTACCACTGAGCTACCATTCCCTATCCAACTCCTATACAGGGGAAAAAACAAATAAATCAACACAGTACAATTAAATATTACTTTATTTGTTTATTTCATTTATAGGCATAGCTCCCTTTAACTACAACGGGACCGCGCCGTGGCCGAGTGGTTAGACCATTCGCCTCTCACCTAGGCCCAAGCGACCGCATGTGAGATTTGTGGTGGACAAAGCGGCGCAGTGGCGGGTTTTCTCCGGGTTCTCTGGTTTCCTCCGGCATCGCATTCCACCGGTGTTCCATCTTCATTTTTTGATTCGTCAGTGTCATCGCCTGCGGTGCCATAAGTAGTAAAAGCGGGGGTTAAACGCTTCAACGGCCATATCGGGGGCTTTGACTTGTGAAACAACTCATATCAATATAGGTTATGTACATTAAATTAAAAATCCACATCACTCAACACACGCACATTCACTGACACATTTCATATTTCCGGATTCTGTGCAGGGTAAGGAATGATTCCGATTAAAGAAAACTCCCCACCGCAGTCGGGAATCGAACCCGGGACCTCCCGGAGGCACTCAACGCAGTAATGCATGTTCCATCGGCAGTGCGTAAACGCAAGGAGAGCTAATCTAAAAGCTGAATTAAAAAGCCGCAAATTATATTAATAAAGTGAGCTTTTTGATGGTTTATTGAGGCATAGAATAGGATAAATGCTACAATAACTAGTAACAAACAAAACAGCAACACGTGTCTGCCTCACATTCAAGAGATCATGAGTTCGAATCTCGCTTAGGGTGAGTTATACGGATGAGGTTTTTTACTTCTCTAGCGTATGCGCACTGCACATAATAGAGGTGTTCTATTTCACCCCAAAATTTGATACCATGATCTCACCGGAAATGCATGCTTTGTGACCGCATAAATAAATACAAGCATTTTAGAAACATATCCGCGCGCGTGTGTATGTACATGTGTGTGTGTGTGTGTGTGTGTGTGTGTGTGTGTGCGCGCGCGCGCGCGCGTGCCAGTGAGCAGTATAGCTCAAAAGCGAAAAGTCCGTTAAATACCAAACTTGATATTTAAGTGCGTGTAACCCAAGGATGTTACACGAAGGCTTTCCAGAAAATCCATCCACCCCCGATTAACCTTTACATGTATTTTTCGAAATTGTTTATTTATTCGAAAAATGGCTGCAACGATTTTGATTAAAATACCATGCGATTAAGATATTTTCATGAGAAACGAAATGCATATCTTGAATCTTCTGGAAATAGCCTCTGTAGACGTTTCGTTGTGCATGCCTTCTGTAACTGGATACACTGTAAAAGATAGGCAAAAACTTACTACACAAAAGACAGAGATCTCTGTAAAACACGCAATTTATGTCCCATACATTTGTTTGTATAATTAACCGTTTCCAAGATATTCAATATTTTGGTTTCAATTTTAAGTACTTGGAACTTATTTTTCAAAAGAAAGTTGTTTTTCGTTTCACACATCGTTTATTTTACTCCAAGCCTAGAGATAATCGAATTTCAGTTGTTTCACATAAGGATAGGTTTTAAAAAAAGCTGATGTGTTACACTCACATGACTTTCTCTAGCTGTTCAAACTTCTTACATCAGATAATTCTTCTTTCTGCACCTTGCTAATCGAGGTAATCATTACCACAATGTTCTTATCACTTAGTTCCTTATAAGTAGGAAGAAAATAAGGGAATACACTAGGCTAAACCGTAGGCAAATGTTTTAAAAACTGTCGTTATGCGATTGTTATTACAAATCGCTTCTTTTCTTGGCCAGGAGTAGAACAAAATAAAAACGGACACTCCCGTCTGAGAAAAGTGTAAGTATTTCACAATCGAAACTAATAACAATGAATACCATGAAAACGGTAAGCTCCACGAAAAAAAATGTAAATGACATAACTTGTGTACTTCAACAAGACTTACATTTTTTGTATAGTAAGTTTTTGTCTATCTCTTACAGTTTACTAGTCATGCCAAATTAAGCAAAATTCATCCAGAATAAATGGGTCTTTAGAAGCTATTCCCAGAAATGTCAAGATATACATTTTATTAGTCAGGTAAATATCTTTAATATAAGATATTTTAATCAAAATCGTTTGAGCCGTTTTTAAGAAAATCAAAATTTTCGAAAAACTGTCCATGTAAAGGGTAGTTTGGGGTGGGGGGATTTTTCTCAAATTCTTCGTGTCGCATCCCTGGAAGATACTAAACTTAAATACCAAGTTTAGTATTTTAGCTACTTTTCGTTTTTGAGTTATCGTGTTCACAGACACACGGACATACTGAAAATGCTTTTTTTTTTTATATAGGGGGTCCTAAAACATGTATTTTTTTGTTGGAATACAATACTTCTGTATCCCTAGAGAAAGTAAAAATTGACCATGCGTTAGTCTAGTGCTTACAAGGAAACAAACAAATAATAAGACAATTTCTACTCACGTTTCTCTCCTTCAGCATGAAGTAGCTGTAAGAATACTTATTTTTCAGAACAGGTAGAGGAATTCATGACAATGTTACACATGTGACTTCTTCGCTCGTTATTTAACTGTAATGTTGACAGCAAAGAGATCTTCGTCACATTTTCCTCCAACGTCTTTTTCGGGAAGAACATCAAAAGGTCACAAGTCACATTCATTTTCATCAGCTTGAAGTCACAATGATTATATTGCCCCGAATAACTATGATTTAACATGAAGATGTGGGTTTTCTGGCATGCGTCGGGATCTAGCTCCATTTCAATTTCCATTTTCCAATTAAATACAGCAAAAGGTTACTGTATAGTCAGCTACAGTTTCGAACTGCTTAGTAAAATTGATTCACTTTAGATTGGTTATGGTGACGTCTGTGATCTTTTTATATATTCAAACATGTATTATTAAAATGATAGGTGGTTGAGTGGTTATATCGCTCGTCTCCCATCTAGGCGGCCCGGGTTCCATCCCAAGCGTCCGCATGAGGGATTTTTGATGGTTTTCCTCGCCACTCATTCCACCAAATGCTTCATTATCATCTTTCCAATCATTAATTTCGCTTATATTTAATATCATCCACTTCCTCATGTTCTTGTTGGCTCCCCGACAGGCTTCTGACCCCTGGGAAGTGTCACTCCTATAAATACGGGAAGGGTAAGCCGATTACGAAAGAAACATATTAAAATGGCACTACAAATGAGCTGTTAAACCTATTGTAAAAATCATTAGTGCTACGCTTTCTCCATACTATATATCTCTAGCCTGAAAAATAACAGAGATAATTGAACATTACTGAATACATTATATGCACATACTCGCAACAATTTTGTTTTGGTTTGTGCTTGAAATTTGATTTGTTGTCAGCCTCTACCACCGACGAGGGGCGTGTGTGTGTGTCTGTGGACAACGTAGCTCAAAAATGAAAAGTCAATTAAATACCAAACTTGATACTGAAGTTCAGTATCTCCCAAGGAAGCGACAGGAAGGTATTCATGAAATTTCCCCACCCCCAACTCTCCTATGTTTAAGATATGTAACAAATAAAATGTATACCTTGGATTTTCTGGAAATAGCCTCTATAGACCTCTTTATTTTGGTTGATTGTTTTCTTATAAATTTTGCATTAACTAGTAAACCGTAATATATAGACAAAAACTTACTACACTAAAAATGTACAGCTCCTTAAAACAAACAATTTATGTCATTGTGTTTTTTCTGGAGTTGGCCGTTTTCGAGATATTCCCTTTTACTGGTTTTCAGTTTTAAAATACTTCAACTTTTCTCACATGGGAACTTGTCAGCTCCTAGCCACGCAAAGAAACGGATTTCAGTCCCATAGCAACCACATTTTAGAACATTTGATTGTTGGTTTAACCTAGTGTATGCCCTTATTTCCCTTCTACTTATAAGGAACTAAGTAATAAGACCGTTTCTGCTAGTATTTGTCTCGATTAGCATGAAGTGGTCAGAAGAATAAGCTCATTAATAATAATTTGTTATAGAGATGAGAGAAATTCATGTGAATGGAACACATAAGATTTATCTGTTTCATATTAAATCTGTGCAGAAATGGTTTCATTACAGTTTCGAAGGGGTACTGGGGGGGGGACGAATATATGAGGCTAAAGCGATGGTCAAAATTTAAAAAAAAAAACGAATCGCTAAATGGTGACCTTGAAATTCGATATCTTAAAGTTATCAAGCATACGAATATCTCAAATATTGTATATATCTCTATATTTAAATTGAAATATATATTTTTGAGGGAAATAGGAAACATTAAACTCGCAACCGTTAGTTTGAGGTAGGGCGATTTTCTTGAAAATATTGGCGTCTGCCCTGCTCAACTTAAATACGGAGTTTGACATTTAGCCCACATTTTGCCCTCGAGTTGTGTTAGGCAGGCAGACATACACATGTGCTTTCGTTGTGAATGGTCAGTTATGAAATGCAAATATCTCATTTTCCATATGATTTATGCATCACATGGATGATGAATCATTTTTCTGCAGCACTTCATTTAGTGTCATTGGAGTGATAGAAGTTAGTTAACAAATGTCTCCGAGAAAAGAGAATGTCAAAAGCTAAGTAGGAAAGACAAATAACAAAACGTAATTAGTGTGGCATTTCATATTTAAACTGTTTGAAACTGGTGAATGAATTAAATTAGGTGTATCGTTGACCCCATAGCTTAAAGTTATCCAACTTTCGTCTTCTCAGGAAAAAGACCCTTATCCGGGTAACTCATCCTAACAGGGATTCGAATTTTGGACCTCTGAGTGTGATATTTTCCTGACAAACCCAGCTCCACTATTAAACCGCAAATAGAATGGTCGAGATTAGGCAATTTCAACCAATCGCGGTCATCTGACTGGAGCGATACTATCGAAAATCTTATCGCAACTGATGTTCATTTCTTTGAAATCTTGTCGCACCTGACGTTCGTTTGTTTAATCTCCTGTTTTTATTATCGGTAATAAGGTTACAATCCAGGCAGTCAACCTTCACTTTTAATAACTGTCAGTTCCACAATTGTACTTTCAATTAATTCAGTTACAATGTTTATTTAAGGTTTTATACAGTTCCTAATGTATTTAGTTCAAAAAATCTGATGTATTCCATTCACATGACTTTCTCTACGCCTCTGTAACAAATAATTTTTAAAAAACTTATCCTTCTATTTACTTCATGCTAATTGAGAAAAATTAGTAGAAATACTTGCTTCCTTGTAAGTAGAAGCGAATGAAGGGAGTAGCATAGGTTAAAGTGATAGTCAAAGGCTGGTTGCTTTGTGACTGAAATTCCTTTGTTTGTATGGACAGGAGTTGAGCAATTCCTGTATGAGAAAAGTATATTTTAAAGCTGAAACCAAAAACAAGAATTTATAAAAAACGATCAACTCAACGAAAAAAAAAATGTGTATGACAAATTGTTTTAATGTGATCTACATTTTTATGTAGTTGCTTTTTGTTTATCTCTTACGGTTTGCCAGTTATAAAAAATTCCGTAAAATGCATCCAGGATAAAGTAGTCTTAAAAGGCTATTCCAGGAAAAGTTAAGATATACAATTTATTTGTCAGGTAAATATCTTTAATATACGATATTATAACCAAAATCGTTAGAACCATTTTTGAGAAAATCAAAATTTTCGAAAATTTTCCCATGTAAAGGGTAGTTGAGGTTGGGGTGATTTTCTTGAAAACCTTCGTGTCGCATTCTTGGAAGAATTGTTAAATACCAAGTTTGGTATTTAACGGACTTTCCGTTTTTTAGCTGCTGCCCACAGACACACACATACACAGGCACACACACGGACGTCTCAAAAGAAAAGGAAGATCTTAACGACCTGGAATGCACAGAACCATGATGCGTGGGAGACTCAGAGAATGAAGAAGTTTGGAAGAAACAATAAAAAGAGACGATGAAAGGGCTAGCGCATACATAAGAGACAATACAAAAGCCATTAAATAAACCCAGCTCCCTTCTTCGCAGACAGCGGGGCGCACGTGTACGTTGCTCCGGAAAAGTTGACAGTCGTTTCAGAACTGTCAACATCAGTCAAACTCCGTGTAATGTCTCGACTACGGTGTACCATAAACATAGGGAGTTGCTTAAAAAAGACAAAAGTGACACGTAAACATAAAATATTGTCTACATATTGCTAGAACTAACATAGGAAACTGTTTTCCATCCTCTCAATAATAAATACTCAGGTTTTCACTTGCATCAATCATATGTGGTTTCCTATTGAAGGGCAAATCTTCCATTGTAAATCAAATCTTTCTCACAAAAGTTGATATATATGAAGAGTACATAATACAATAACCATATTTAATTTTATGTAATTACTAGTAATGGCCGTCTCCTTAGCGCGGTGGTAGCGCAGCTGCTACCAAGCGGGACACCTTGGTACGATCCCCAGTACCGGCGTGGGGATTTTTCCCCCGCTGGGAGACCTGGCCCGGGGTGCACTCAGCCTCGTAAGGTCTCTGGGGGGCCAATTGAGGAGCTACTTGATGGAGAAGTTGCGGCTCCAGGTCATGAGAACCGCATTAACCGGCCGGGGGGCTCGAGGCGCTGACCACTTCTCACCCTCCAATTCTGCACCCCATCCATGACGTCTCTAATGGACCGAGATGGAGGACGCAGCGTCCGGGTGGTAGGCCAAGGTTCCCCGTGAGCTGTCGTGCCATGGAGTTATTATGTTAATTACTAATAATAACTATTATGTCGACAATTAGAAAACTATTATCTAAGATTACATATAATGAAATTATATTTATTTATACATTTTAACACTAATTTTTGATACGCATGCAAAAAAAAAAAAAAGTACATATAGAGCACATTAAGTATAGAGATAAACTAAACAAAAGTGACTACAATGGTCTACATACATACACACACACACACACACACATATATATATATATATATATTATGTCATACTTAGGTCACTGTTGTGCTAGGTCACTGTTGTGCTATGGTTTTTATATGGTGTATATATTATGTGTATATGTTTCTTTTAAGCGTAATTATCTATTATTCTTATAATCACATTTATGAAGGTGTACTCTGTGCTGTAAATTTAAATTCCTATATTTGAATATCTTTGTATTTTTATTTTCGGGTTTACTCTTAATTCTTTACTGTTGTTTTAATATTGCTTTTGATTGTGTATTACCTTTATCAGTTTATTTTCGTGTTTACTCTTTTAATTCTTTGCTGCTGTTGCTGTTTTAATATTGTTTTTAATGTGTATTACAAAGCACGTATGGTCTGTGGACCCGTGTGATTTTTAAAATTCTATGTGTGATATTGTTATGCCAATAAATACACCTATTCATTCATAGGGCAGTGGCGTACAGACGTCAAAAGCAAAGAGGTGATTATATGTCTATTCTGCTGTTTTTGTAACCTATGCTTTTAGCACTAGAGCTTTATACATTGTTTTTTTTTTCTCCGTAGTATATATATACACACATATATGTATATGTCTTGACAATTTCTATGTTCACTGGCTTCCTGGCCTAAATGAACCTGCAGAATGCTTTCTAATATAATCTAATCTAATCTCATCTGGAACCCGCTTCTATTCCCTTCATCTCGGCTTGAGATCTTATCTTAAGCCATAAAAGCAAGCCCATAGCAGCGGTGGCTTTTCAAATTTAGAATTACAATTTAAACGCATTTCTTTAGTTGAAGGGCCAATATAGCCAGGGTTTTTACGCCTACTTTGAGTTATTATTCACAGTATATCAATCAAATCTGCCAAAAAGTATTCGGACGATCTAAAAGTATGGTATTCAAGGACTTCCCAACAAGTAAGAAAATAATCATAACTTCCGTATTAAGATTTTATTTTAAATTTACGACAAGTATCAAATGTGAGTTAGAAAAAATCTACATAAGCTGTTTACACTCCATTTATTGAAAGTTCGAAAAACTCTCCCTTGGTTTCGGAATTTTCCAGAGCATAATTTTTATCTTGAACTTCAGGCTTCAGTTCACAAAAATCGAGGAAAATGCAGAATTTTAACATTTAAGAACACAAAACAAACAGATCACCACCTTCAAGGAAAATAGCGCGACTACCTGAGAACTAACTTTCCTAAATTTTTCTAATAGTTGACTAAAGCGAAAACAGATGGTAGCAGAAATCAGACAACTAAACGTTAACTGTTATATCTTCTTTGCAGCATAGCCCAAGACCGAGTTAAGGTCGTGGAATTGCATTAAAAGCGTTGGAAATACCTGCCAGAGCTATGCTCGGGCGTGGGCCGCATGAACATTTCCCACAGCCTGGGCTATACTCGGGCTGGGGCTCCAATTTGTTAACTCCACTTAACTTCATAGGAAGTCACTGTACAATGTTCTAGAAGACTTTTAACCTTTAAAAGGACTAAATCCCGAAATATTGCAAAAATTTACACATTTATTACTTTCTCTACACGTACTATGTACCAGCATAGTGTATAGAGAAGGTATTGTAGTGCCCCCAAAATAGTGACCCCCGAGATTTCACCGGAAATACATGTTTTGAGACCCCCTGAATAAAAAAACCGCATTTTAGAAGAATGCCCATGCCTTGGGCAGCATAGTTCAAAAACGAAAACACCGTTCAGTACCAACCTTGGTATTTAAGTTCGGTATCTTCCAAGGATGATACACAAAGATGTTCAAGAAACCTTCCCCCCACTCCCAAATAACCTTTACATGGAAAAAAATTTGAAAATTTAGATTTTCTCAAAAATGGCTCTAAAGATTTTGATTAAAATCTCTTATATTTAAGATATTTACATGTCAAATAAAATATGTATCTTTAATTTTCTGGGAATAGCCTCCGAAGACATGTTTACTCAGGATAAATTTTGCATAACTGGTAAACAGCAAGAGATGGGCAAAATCTTACCCCACAACAAATGTAGAGCACGTTAAAACACACAATTTATATTATATATATTTTTCGTCGTGTTCACCATTTTTGACACATCGTTGTGATCAACATTTCTTGTGTACTAAGTTTTTGTCTATCTCTTATGGTAAAAAAAAAATACATATATATATATATATATATATATATAACATAAATTGTGTGTTTTAACGTGCTCTACATTTTCTGTGTGGTAAGTTTTTGTCTATCACTTACGGTTTAGCAGTTATGTAAAAATCCGTAAAATTCATCCAGAATAAAGTAGTCTTCAGACGCTATTCCCAGAAAAGTCAAGATATCCATTTTATTTGCCAAGTAAATACCTTAAATTTATGAGATTTTAATCAAAATCGTTGGAGCCATTTTTTAGATAATCGAAATTTTGGAATTTTTTTCCATGTAAAGGGTAGTTTGGGGTGGTTTTTTTTTTCTTGTCGCATCCTTGGAAGATACCAAACCTAAATACCAAGTTTGGTTTTTAACGGTCTTTTCATTTTTGAGCTATGCTGCCCACAGACACACACACACACACACACACACACGCGGACATTTTTCTAAAAATGCCGTTTTTGGGTTCAGGGGGTCTCAAAACAAATATTTCCAGTGAAATCTCGGTACTGAATTTTTGGGTGCAAAGCAATACCTTCTCTGTACATTTTGTACATAGTACGTGTAGAGAAAGATAAAAGCTCTCTAATGTAAAAGCTTTGCGGACGTTATTTTTCCTCCGCTCTGAAGTATTTTGCAGAAAACATTTAAGAAGGCCTCCAACATGAACAAACGTGCAAGTATCTGCAGTGAACGCTTTAAAAACAATAATAACTCTTCATAGCTGCTCCAGCTACGAAGGAGAGAGCTTGCCCATTACAGCAGGCTTCAAAACTCTCAAACCCCAGTACATGAATGAACTCAATGGCTCTCGAGGGCCTTGGAGTTGAAATCCGCGCCCTACAGTAGCTGCTGCTCATGCTTACAATTGGTTAATTCTCTCTTGACATCTTCCAACAAAAAGACGGCCAGTAATTTGATCCGTCATAATGCTTTTTAAATTAAACTCAACAACTGGATGCCGCAGCGTCAATGACCAACTTAGTGCGTGTGAAAACGTGAACAACTGACTGTAGTGGTCCGGAAATGTTCCTTCAGTAGATGCTCACATTGATCCACCTGATACATAAAGGGGTTGTACCCATCCATCAATGTCTAAGGCGGGGCTCGAACTACAATACTCTGCTACTAATTGCTCTACACATCAAGCCTAATCGCTACAGGGAAGATTCACTCACACTAATCAACCATGCATGTAGTTAAATCTCCGATGTATGCATCAACGTTGATTACACAAAATCTTGAACATATGAACATCAGCTTACGTTGTTTCCAAAGTTTACTTTATAGTAAAAATCTGATGTGTTCCATTCACATGACCTTCTCTACATCTGTGCAACAAATTATTGTTAAAAAGCTTATGCTTCTATTTATTTCATGCTAATCCAGAAAAAAAATACCAGAAATAGTCTTATTACTTGCTTCCTTGTAAGTAGAAGCAAAATAAGGGAGTACCATTGGTTAAAGCTTTTTGCTATGTGACTGAAGTTCTTTTGTTTCTATGGACACGAGATGAAAAATTCCTATATGAGAAAAGTAAGTTTTTCAAAGCTGAAACCAAAAACAAGGAACATTTATAAAACGATCAACTCCACGAAAAAAATGTATATAACAAAAGTATGTGTTTTAACGTGCTCTTCATTTTTGTGTGGTAAATTTTTGTCCATCTCATATGGTTTAGCGGTTATGCAAAATTCCGTAAAATTCATCTAGGATAAAGTAGTCTTCAGAGGTTATTCCTAGAATATTCAAGATATACATTTTATTTTTCAGGTAAATATCTTTAATATACGACATTTTAATCAAAATCGTTAGAGCCATTTTTAAGAAAATAAAAAATTTCAAAAAAAGTTCCATGTAAAGGGTAGTTGGGGGTGGTGTTTTTTTTTTAATCTTCGTGTCGCATCCTTGGAAGATAAGACACTTAAATACCAAGTTTGGTATTCAACGGTCTTTTCGTTTTTGAGCTATGCTGTCCACAGACACCCACACACACACACACACTGTCCACACACACACACACACACACACACACACACACAGACACACGGACCTTTTAGTAAAGATGCTTTTTTTTTTTTTTTTTGGATTCAAGGGGTCTTAAAACATGTATTTCCGGTGAAATCTCGGCATCAAATTTTTGGGTGGAATACAATACTTCCTCTATACACTATGTGCATAGTACGTGTAGAGAAAGTAAAAAATGTTGATTTATTTCAATCACATAATTTTCTCTACCTGTTCTGCAAACAAACTAATCTAATAAAAGATTATTCTTTTATTTACATCATCCCAGTCGAGCTAAAATTAGTAGAATTAAGTCTTATTATTTGTTTCCTTGTAAGTAGAAGGGAAATAACGAAATGCACTAAGCTAAAGCGATAGTCATATGCTTTAAAACCTAGCTGTTATATAAAACAATTGAAATTAATGTCTCTTTACATGGCCAGAAGTAAATCAGGATAGCTATGATATGAACGAAGACTTTGCATTTAAAAAAAAAATTAAGTATTTTAAAATTGAAACCAATAATAATGAGTATCTCATAAATACATAAATACTTAACGCTTACGGTTTACCAGTAATAAAAAGGTTTTCAGGAATGAAGAGGTCTTCAAAGGCTATTCCCACAAAATTCAAGGTAAGATTTCATTTGTCATGAAAGTATCGTAAACATACGCATAAAAATTGTTAGCCATTTTAAGAAAATCAAAATGGTGGAAAAAATCTTGGAAAATACCTAACTTATATATGAAGTAAGGTATTGGACCGTCTTTTCGTTTTAGTGCTATGCATCATACACACGCGGACCTTTTAATACATTTACAGGGACCTCAAAACATATATTTCTGGAAAATCTCGACTTCAGAGGATACATTCCCTACACGTACTATATACATTGTGTATAGAGAAGGTACTGTATTGAACCCAAAAATTCGATACCGAGATTTCACTAGAAATATATGTTTTGGGACCCCCAGAATCCAAGAAAAAGCATTTTAGAAAAAGGTCCGTGTGTGTCTGTGGGCACTATAGCTCAAAAACGAAAAGTCCATTTAATACCAAACTTGATTTTAAGTTCAGTACCTATTCTAAAAGGATGCGACACGATGATGTTCAAGAAAATCTCCCCACCCCCAACTACCCTTTACATGGAAAAAAAATCGAAAATTTTGGTTTTCACTTAAATGGTCCTAACGAATTTGGTTAAAATCTCGTATATTTAAGATGGTTACATGAAAATAAAATGTATAGGTATCTCGAATTTTCTCGGAATAGCCTCTGAAGATCTCTTTATTCAGAATGAACTTTTCTGAATTCTGCATAACTGGCAAACCATAAGAGATAGACAAAAACTTACTGCACAAAAAATGTAGATCTCTTTAAAAGACACAACTTATGACATATACATTTTTTTCATGGAGTTGCCTATTTTCGGCATATTCCTTGTTATTGGTTTCAGTTTTAGAATACTTAAAATTTTCTCATACGGTAACTTGTCAACTCCTGGCCGCGCAAAGTACGGATTGTAATCCCATAGTAACTACATATTAAAACAGTTAATTGTCGGTTTAACCTAGTGTATTCCTTATTTCTCTTCTAGTTATAAAGGAACTAAGTAATAAGTCCGTTTCTGGTAACATTTTAAATAGATAGAAGAATAAGCATATTAAAATAATTTGATACAAAGATGTTGAGAAAATCATATGAATGGAGCACGTAAGTTTTTGTTTTCTTCTATTTTCCTTCTGAATTTATTCAACTCCTGTGTATGTAGATTATTTTTTACTTTCTCAAGCACGAATGTACAATGTGCCTACATAGTAGGCAGAAAAGGTATTATATTCCATCCAAAAAATCGATACCCACATTTCACCGGAAATACATACTTTGAGGTTCCCGGAATCCATAAAAAGGACTCTTAGAAAAAGGTCCGTAGCATGTTATGCGTGCGCGCGAGTGTGAGTGTGTGTGTGTGTGTGTGTGTGTGTGTGTGTGTGTGTGTGTAAGTCTATGTGTCTGTTTGTCTGTGGGCACCATAACTCAAAAACGAAAAATCCGTTAAGTAATAAAATTTTAATCCAATTTTAATATTTCTCAAGGGTGCGGCATTAAGATTTTCAAGAAACTCCCCCCATCCCATACTGCCCTTTATATGGAATATTTTTCGAAATTTTAGATTTCATAAAAAATGGCTCTAACGATTTGGATTAAAATTTACGTAATTTGAAGACATTTACATGGCAAACAAAATGTATACCTATCCTGAATTCCTTCGGAATCCTCTTCATTGTGAATGACTCTTGCATAACTTGTAAGCTGTAAGAAATAGACAAAACAAAATGCTATTTTTGAAAGATCTTCGTACTTAACGACGTTTGCGGAGAGCCATTCAAAACAAACGAAGAGGAATGCTGACTTCAGGAATTGAGTTGATCCATAACAACGCTCGTCCACTCTGCTGGCACAACCCATCGGCTCCTTGAACAGTTTCAATGGGACATTTTCGATCATCCGCCGTAGAGTCCTGACCTGGCACCCAGCGACTTATACCTTTTCCCTGAGCTGAAAACGTGGCAAGGAAGACAGCACTTTCAAACCAACGAATATCTTCAAACCAATGTCCATGCTCATTTGAAATCATTGGCGGGAACATATTTATAGCCTACCGGAGGTTGAAAAAAAAAAGGCCCTCGTATATTGCAAGTGCTGATCTTCATAGGCAAATACCTTTAACAAGATCTATAACTCCAGGAATTTGAATTAGTTACAAACGCATACATTTCAGCATCAGCATTCCTTTGCTAGAACCCAAGAACCTGTTTCTCTTTAATGATAATCCATTCTGTGATGTTGAGGCTCAAACAGAAAGCCTGGTGTTCTCTTTTGATACGGTAACCTAGGACCTATTTTCTCGTACACCTTGTTTTACGTACATACGAAATTCTACCGAAGGTTAATTTGGGTTGCGAGCAGCGATCCTTTAACCTTATTTCATGCTTGCCTAGGTCTGTCGTCAGTCCCCTGTTAAATTCACTTTCAACGGGTACGCGCACAAGAGAATTCCAACATTGCAATATTATTACAAACATTCGCCGAGTTGCGGGCAATTCTATCATCTACAGTGATGTCATGGAATTAGTTTGCTTTGAGCCTTCTTAGGTTTTTGTGTGCTGTTTAAGGAGGCTTTGATCTGAGCTTCTGCTAGAGCTTTCCAAACTGTGCTACGCGAGCGCAACAGGAAAAGTTCTGATGTGTTCCATTCACATGACTTTCTCTACATCTCTCCAACAAATTATTGTTAAAAAGCCCATGCTTTTATTTACTTCATGCTAATCGAGGAAAAATTAGCAGAAATAGTCTTATTTCTTGCTTTATTGTAAGCAGAAGCGAAATAAGGGAGTACCATAGGATAAAGTGAAAACCAAAAGCTGGTTGCTATGTGATTGAAGATCGTTTGTTTGTATGGATACGAGTTGGCAAATTCCTGTATGAGAAAAGTATCAGATTTTCAAAGCTGAAACCAAAAACAAGGAATATCTCAAAAACGATCAACTCCACGAAAAAAATGTATATAACATAAATTGTGTGTTTTAACGTGATCTACATTATTTGTGTGTTAATCTTTTGTCCATCTCTTACGGTTTAGTAGTTATGCAAAATTCATCCAGAATAAAGTAGTGTTCAGAGGCTATTCCCAAAAAATTCAAGATATTCATTTTATTTGTCAGGTAAATATCTTTAATATACGATATTTTAATCAAAATCGTTAGAGCCATTGTTGAAAAAATTTTCGAAAAAAGTCCCATGTAAATGGTATTTTGGGGTGAGGGGATTTTTCTCAAAATCTTCGTGTCGCATCTCTGGAGGATATTAAACTTAAATATCAAGTTTGGTTGTGAAAATGCTTTTTCTGGATACGGGACCCTAAAACATATATTTCCGGTGAAATCTCGGTATCGAAATTTTGGGTGGAGTGCAATACCTTCTCTATACACTCTGTACATAGTACATGTAGAGAAAGTAAAAATCTGAGTGTATATTCACATAACTTACCCTAGCTATTCCAAATACGATCTTACAAAAGATTATTATTTTATGTACATCATGCTAATCGAGATAAATATTAGTATAGATACTATTATTATGTATATGCTTCCTTTTAAGTAGGTGAGAAATAAGGGAATACGTTAGCCTAAAGCGATAGTCAGACCCTTTTAAAACTCGTCGCTCTGTGAAACAATTGAGATCGATTCGCGTCGCGTTTGCGATAAGTGCAGTATTTTAAAACTGAAACTAATAAGAAGTAATATCGCAAAAACGGTCAGTTCTGCAAAAATCTTTTTAACCAGATCTACATGTTTTGTGTGCTGAGTTTTTGTCAATCTGTTACGGTTTACCAGTTATACAAAATACATCTGGAATGAAGAGGTCTTCAGAGGCTATTTCGAGAAAATTCCAGATAAATATGTTATTTGCCATGCAATTTTAATGTGTAGAATTAGAATTATTAGCTTGATTAGAATTATTAGAATAATGAAGTTCGACAGTAATATAATATTTACATAACCATACAAGCTAAAGTTTTGATACACTGTGGGGCGGTATTGGGTTCGTATCCCGGGCGCAGGTTATGGGTATTGGGAATGGTGTGGGTTTGTGTGTGGCCTAGCTCATGGAGTTGAGTAGCATCGAAACTCTTTCAGGTTGTGGTGAGACACAAGTGCTTTATTAATTTATTTCGGTCTTTTTCCGCCGTCGAACACACGAGTATACTTCTTAATTTGCTACTATGAAGTTACACTTTACCCACCCACGACTACTATTATTTATTAGTATGATACAATGATATGTTTCTGTATTCGGGTCAGTATTAAAACAACTATTTCCCTATCTTTCACAGGTAGCCTGCCCGGCTCCACCTCGGACTCTAAAAATCATATCTTAGTCGTGCGTAGGTTCTTCGTCAAGTGCCTTAAACAGTGGCGCCTGAACAGCGAGCATTGTTTTCTGTCTCGTTGGGTCCCCTCGGGCAGTGTCCTTTCATCTCCTTCGGGTAAACGCTCTTCCCCTAACGTTATCTAGTGCCACTAGTTCGTGACCTATACGTGTTTAGAGTCTTTCTACACTTCCCATTTTCACTGTAGATTTATATTTTCTCTTCTTATATAATTTATATTGTTAGCTATTATTTATATTTCCCTTCTGAATAACTCTTAGCCCCGTGACAAGACATGTACTGTCTCAACAGCAAAAATATAGCTTTTGTTATGTATAATATTGGTATAGATTCCAGTAAGATTATCTTACAATGTATATTTTACAAATTCACAATTGCGTTACCTTAAAGCAGAAAAAACAGATGTACATATCTTAAACATACGGTATTTTAGTGACATTCATTGGAGCCATTTTTTGAGAAGACAATGTAAGAGACACAGTGTGGGAAGGTGAGCTTTTCTTCAATATATTTCTGTCACATCCTTAGATGATGCTCAAATTAAATCCCAAGTTTGGTATTTAACCGACAGGGGAGGATATTTGTTACATCTCAGATTTTTACTTCCTCTACAGGCACAATGGTAACTGCATAATAGGTCGAGAAGGTATTGCATTCCAACAAAAAATTCTATGTCAACAGATTGTTGAAAATACTCAATTTAGGGTCTCCTGTATTCACAAAAAAAAAATAATAATAAAAAATTTGATGTGTTCCATTCACATGACTTTCTCTACATCTCTGCAACAAATTATTGTTAAAAAGCTAATGCTTCTATTTTCTTCATGCTAATCAAGAAAAAATTAGCAGAAAGAGTCTTACTTGCTTCCTTGTAAGTAGACGCGAAATAAGGGAGTATCATAGGTTAAAGTGATAGTCAAAAGCTGGTTGATATGTGACTGAAGTTCCTTTGTTTGTATGGACAAGAGTTGACAAATTCCCGTATGAGAAAAGTATGCTTTTTAAAGCTGAAACCAAAAACAAGGAATATCTAAAAAACGATCAACTCCACGAAAAAAAAATTATATAACCTAAAGTGTGTGTTTCAATGTGCTCTACATTTTTTGTATGGTAAATTTTTGTATATCTCTTACGGTTTAGCAGTTATGCAATATTCCGTAAAATTCATCTGGAATAAAGTAGTCTTCAGAGGCTATTCCCAGAAATTTCAAGATATACATAGTATTTGTCAGGTAAATATCTTTAATATACGATATTTTAACAAAATTGTTAGAGCCATTTTTCAGAAAATAAAAGATTTCGAATGAAGTTCCATGTAAAGGGTAGTTGGGGATGGGGTGATTTTCTTGAAAATCGTGTCGCGTTCCTTGCATGATATCAAACTTAAATACCACGTGTGGTACTTAACAGTATTTTAGTTTTTGAGCTATGCTGACAACATACACATGCGCGCGCGCGCGCACACACACACACACACACATCTTTTTCGAGAATTTTTTTTTTTTTTAATTCAGGGAGACCCTAAACATGCATTTCCCGTAAAATCTCGATATCGAATTTTTGGGTGCATTACAATACCCTCTCTATACACTATGTACTTGTACATAGTACACGTAGAGAAAGTAAAAATTCGACTATCGCTTTAGTCTAGGGTATTCTCTTAATTTCTTTCTAGTTAAAAGGATGCAAGTAATAAGATCATTTTTACTAATGTTCATCTCGATTAGAAGAATATGCTTTCTAACAGTAATTTGTAACAGAGATGTAGAGAAAAAACATGTGAGTGGAACACAAAAAGTTCAATTCCTTGGAGAATGTATTCGCAGATGTGCTTGTCTCTGAAATGCCTACGCATTTATTAAAATTGCTTTTATGGTTTCTTTTCTTTCGTTGTGAAACATATCCTGGACTTGTAATTACTGACCTTAAGGAATGAAAAAGTTGTTTACGTCACCGTTGCTCGCTCGTTTGCTAAAATGTCGTTGAAGGTGCACAGTAGCGGAATTAGAGAGCCATCTAAATTCCTCGCAAGCAAAAGAGGAGTTGCTCTGAAGTTTCTGCTTTGTTTTTCCAACCAAAGCAAAATGTCAAGCTCTCAAGTTGATGCAGGGTCCTTCCATTAACAAAATGTGTTCTAATTTAGGAAAATTAGTATTTACAGATTTTTTTATTAAACATTTTCTTTTAGGTTATAAGTACCGAATCATTAACGTTAAAATAGTCCTTGTGCTCAATTTTTTTAATTATAAGCACTTAATATTCATAATAGCGCGACACTGGGTAAAAATCTGATGTGTTCCATTACATTACTTACTCTATTGTTATATTACAAAAGTTATTCTTTTATCTACAATATGTTAAGCAGAAATTATTAAGCTAAGCACGAATTAAAGTTTTAAGATTGTCACACCAATGTGATTAAATGTTTACTTTCCATACATGTATAATGTACACAATGTATGAAGTATTGTGTTCCACCCAAGAATTTGATGTCGAGTTTCATCGGAAATATATGTTTTGAAGTCCCCTAAATCCGAAAAAAGAAAAGAAATAAAAAAAAACATATTTACAAAAAGGTCTTCGTGTGTGTCTGTAGATGGCATAACTCAATCATCAAGTTTGTGACACGAAGATTTTCAAGAAAATCCGTCATCTCAAACCACCCTGGAGATTTTGTTTTCCAAAGCATGGCTCTAACGATTTTCATTAAAATACCGTATATTAGCTGAATTTTGCATAACTGGTGAACCATAAGAAATAGAAGCCGTCGCGCTGTGGTGGAGTGGTTAGACCATTCGCCTCTCACCAAAGGGGCTCATGTTCATACCCAAGCGACTGAATAAGGTATTTGTGGTGGACAAAGTGGTGTAGGGGCGGGTTTACTCCGGATTCTCCAGTTTACCCCGCCATCGCATTCCACCAATTGCTCCATCGTCACATTTTCAACCATCAATAACGCTTACGTTTCCTATCATCCACTTCCTCGTGCTCATGCCTGGCTACGGGCTGACCCCTCGAAACAGGTTCTTCGTCCTGTTGGTGCTTCTGACCCCTAGGTATTGGCTTGTAAGTCCTAGTGGGGTGTCAGTCCTACAATTACCGGGAGGGTAAGCCGATTACGAAACGAAATTACTTTTTTCGTTATTTTTCATGATCCCTTTACCCTCACCTCATTTCAGAACTGACACTCCATAAGGGTCAGAAGTCTGTCGGGGAGCCAACTGCACGAAACCAGAGAATGGAGAACCTGGAGCCAGGCATGAACACGAGGAAGTGGAGGACATGAAATGCAAGTGAAATGGATGATAGGAAAGGTGATGATGGAGTAATTGGTGGAATGAGTGGCGGGGGAAAGGACCCAAAGAAAACCCGCCCAAACGCCGCTTCGTCCACCACAAATGCAACACCCGGGCCGCTTAGGTGGGAGGCGAGCGTTCTGCCATTTTATTATTATTATTATTATTATTATTATTATTATTGATATGCCACGCAATTTGTTTGTAGAATTTCGACCCCTTGTATCATAAAGTTTATCATCACTCACCTTGTAATTTGGAGGCGGTGGATGCCAGAAGCCCTTCCAGCGACCGGGAGTTGTGGTGCAGAAGCGCCTGGAAATCCTTTCGAACCAAGGACCGGAGATTCGTCTCCATCTCCAGAGTACAGCAACTTTGTGCTGATTCACAAACGCTTAACGCGGAGCCTGAAACAAAAAAACAAAAAAAAGGAGATGCTTTTATTTCTATTTGCTGCTGAATATTCATTAACATGCGACAGCATGCTTCATTAGCTGCCTTAAATATGAATGTCATTTGCAAACACTGCATTACGCGTAGCTCACAGAGTGATAGTTTCCGCCTGAAGACTCCTGCAATGGGATGTGAAAACACGCATTTTCACTAATTATTTATGCAGCAAGTTGTTTATATTCTGTG
The DNA here is from genome assembly GCA_030762935.1 of Hymenopus coronatus. Classification (NCBI taxonomy): domain Eukaryota; kingdom Metazoa; phylum Arthropoda; class Insecta; order Mantodea; family Hymenopodidae; genus Hymenopus; species Hymenopus coronatus. The sequence goes on from CM060883.1 coordinate 32,818,835, forward strand.
TTTCTATCCAGTCATTAATTACATATTACAAAAGGCCTAACTCATAACAAAAAACACTTTAAGGTATGAAAATTAGATCACATTAAAATTCGCAACATTAATAGTTTACGTGCGTAACACCAATTAACTACCTTTATTAACTTTATGAACAATAATCCAAATATATAGAGATTTATGCCTGTCTTTATAGAAAACTGATTAATAAACTCTGATGTGTTCCATTCACGTGACTTTCTCTACATCTCTGCAACAAATTATTGTTAAAAAGCTAAAGCTTCTATTTACTTAATGCTAATCGAGAAAAAAATTAGAAGAAACAGTCTTATTACTTGCTTCCTTGTAAGTAGAAGCGAAATAATGGAGTACGATAGGTTAAATTGATAGCCAAAAGCTGGCTGCTATGTGACTGAAGTACCTTTGTTTGTTTGGATAGGAGTTGACAAATTCCAGTATGAGAGAAATATAAGTTTTTAAAGATGAAACCAAAAACAAGGAGTATCGCAAAAACGATCAACTCCACGAAAAAAATGTATATAACATAAATTGTGTGTTTTAATATGCTCTACATTTTTTGTGGGGTAAGTGTTTGTGTATGTCATACGGTTTAGCAGTTATGCAAAATTGCGTAAAATTCATCCAGAATAAAGTAGTCTTCAGAGGCTATTCCCAGAAAATTCAAGATATACATTTTACTTGTCAGGTAAATATCTTTAATATACGATATTTTAATCAAAATATTATTAGCCATTTTGAGAAAATCAAAATTTTCGAAAAAAGTTCAATGTAAAGGGTAATTTGGGGCGGGGGATTTTTTTTTTCAAAATCTTAATATCGTATCACTGGAAGATACTAAACTTTAATACTAAGTTTGGCATTAAACCGACTTTGGTATTAAACTTTTCGTTTTTGAGTTATTGTGTTCAGACACACACACACAGACTTTTTTTCTGAAAATGAGTTTTTTTTTTTTTTTTTTTTTTTTTAATATTTTCAATTTCTTTGGACCAATACAATAGGTACTCTCTACGCATTATAGAACGTAATAAGCTGTTTTAATTGCAGGAGAAGCTGGTGTGTACGTACATAAGCATTTTGTTTTTCACCACGCACAATTGATTTGGCTGTACTTCCCCGTTCCAGAATCTTTTGATAGAATGAAGTATTTTTCTTTTTTTTTTTTTATAATTGCTAAAGCAAGCAGCGCCGCAGAAAGGGGAGGTGCTCTTTCCGCAAGAAACAAACAACTCAGACTTGCAGCTAAAGTGCACTTACAGCATCTCTCTTAAATGTTTACTAGCAGAAGTCTGACGAAAAAGTTTTGTTTGTGCTAAATTTTGTTGCAGCCATGTATATCTGTAAACAACCCCATAAAGAACAATTTAGAGATTCAGTTCACAGTATTTCTCTACCCACAATCGTTTATTACTTTCTCTATCACGTACATAGTAGGTAGAGAAGTTATTGCTTGAGAAAAAAGTCCTTTTGTGTGTCTGTGTCAGTGAACAGCACAACGCAAACACGAAAATTCCATTAAATATTTTTACTTTCTCTGCACCTGCAAGGTACACAATGAATAGAGAAAGTATTGCAACCACCCAAAAATTCGATACCGAGATTTCACCGGAAATATATGTTTTGGGTCCCCCTGAATCCAAAAGAAACCATTTTTGGAAAAAGGCCTGTATGTGTGTGCCTTTGAACAGCATAGCTCAAAAATGAAAGACCGCTTAATACCAAACTTAGTATTTAAGTATGGTGTCTTCCAAGGATGCGACACGAACATTTTCTAGAAAATCCCCCACCCCCAACTACCCTTTACCAGGACTCTTTTTTTTTTTTTTTAGAAAATTTTGATTTTCTCAAAAATAGCTCGAACGATTTTGATTAAAATATCGTACATTAAAGATATTTGCCTGACAAAATGTATATCTTGAATTTTCTGGGAATAGCCTCTGAAGACTACTTTATTCTGGATGAATTTTACGGAATTTTGCATAACTGCTAAACCGTAAGCGATGGACAAAAACTGTAGAACACATTAAAACACACAATTTATGTTATATACATTTTTTTCGTGGAGTTGTTCATTTTTGAGATATTCCTTGTTTTTGGTTTCAGCTTTGAAAAACACTCTTTTCTCATTTAGGAATTTGTCAACTCCTGCCCATGTAATCAGTGGAACTTCACATAGCAACCAGCTTATGACTTCTCTTTAACCTATGATACTCCCTTATTTCGCTTCTGCTTACAAGGAAGCAAGTAATAAGACTATTTCTGCTAATTTTTTCTCGATTAGTATAAAGTAAATAGAAGAATAAGCTTATTAACAATAATTTCTTACACAGAAGTAGAGAAAGGCATGTGAATGGAACACATCAGATTTTTAACAATAATTTGTTACAGAGATATAGAGAAAGTCATGTGAATGGAACACATTCGATTTTTTAAATTATTTAAGATCTGCAACCTCCAAGGATATAACAGGAAGAATTCCTAGAAAATGTCTCCACTCCAAACTACCCTTTACGTGGTACATTTCTCAAAAATGGCTCTAACCTTTTTGATTCAGTTCACCCTGAAGACGAGGAAGATGCACTTCTTCGAAACGTTGGTGTCAAGCCAAGTTATTACCTGGCTAGAAGCCCGAGAAGATTTTGAATTAACACGTCGCCAGGAAAGCTATAGTTCTTATTTTAAAATATCATATGTTTAAGATATTTTTATGAAATCCTCTTAATTATATATGACTTTTGTATAACCGGTAAACCATACTCATTAAAACACACAAATGTATGCCTGAACAGTTTTTATACAGCTAAGCATTTACAAGGTATTCCTGGTTATTGGTTTCAATTTTAAAACACTTATGCTTTTCTCATACGAGAACTCAACGTTCGTTGCATTTCTCTTTAGTTTTACTCCTGGTCCGCCAAAAAGAACCGAATTTAAATGTCATCGTAGGCGACATCTTTGAAAGATTTGATTATGACTTTGGGTTAGTTTATTCTCTTATTTCCGCCTATTTACAAGGAAATATGAAATAAAATCACTTCTGCTATGTTTATCTTTTATTTTTGCATAGCGTTTAACGCTCGTTTTTACTACTATGACACTCATTACCGGGAATGAAAATGGAGCACCGGTGGAATGCGATGTCGGGGAAAACCGGAAAACCCACCCCTGCGCCGCTTTATCCACCACCAATCCCATATGCGGTCTCCTGGGATCGAAGTGGAGATAAAGTTTTATTTACAAATGATCTTTAACTGTTTTCCCATTCTATTCTGGGCGTTAAAGACCCTTTAATTTTGCTTAGAGGCCTCTTTATAAAGCTCCCATAAATCTACGACACGGAAAAAACGGTTGTAATTCCCTTCCGAAGGAAGCCATGCTAAGAATTTTGACGTCCGATAAAATCCATCGTCCTCCTCGCCTGGGATCGAACTGAGGCCGCTCTGGTGAGAGGCGAGTGGTCTAACAATTCGACCACGGCGCGTCCTAATGATTATATCGATTAGTATGTTACAGATAGAAGAATTAGATTTTATAAGAATAATTTGTTGCTGAGTAGATAGAATAAGCGATGTGAATGGAACATATCAGATTATTTTAATCTATCTCACGAAAATTAAGAGTAATGTTTGCAGGACGATTATTTCTCTGCTCGCTTGAAGACCTGTTGGGAATGAAAGTGCAAATCTGCACTTGGTAAATTAGAAATCTGGGTTATTTCCATTGCTTTACAACATGGATGGTGTATAAGATGAAAAGTCTCTCAAAGCTAAGCTTCCGGGAAAATGCACCCATTCGGAATCAAGTAGGAGTTTTCATTGTGTGTTTTGAAGAAGACCATATAAATGTATCTAGGTCACAAGACGAAAGTTTGGAGTCAGAGTTCACATTAAGGATTTCACGTTCCTTAGAATACTGAAAACACGCGCATTTTCGAATAATAAAAAATCTGATGTGTTCCACTCACATAAATTTCTCTACATCTCTGAATCAAATTATTTTGAAACTTTAAGCTTTTACTTACTTCATGCTAATCGAGACAAAATTAGCAGAAGTAATCTTGATACTTGCTTCCTTGTAAGTAGAAGCGAGTAGGCTAAAGTGATAGTCAAAAGCTGGTTGCTATGTTACTGAAGTTCTTCCTATATGACAAAAATAAGTTTTTCAAAACTGAAATTAAAAACAAGGAATATCTCAAAACCTATCAACTCTAAGAAAAAAATGTATATAACAAATTGTGTGTTTTAACGTGCTCTACATTGTTTGTGTGGTAAGTTTTTGTCCATCTCTTACGGTTTAGCTGTTATGTAAAATTCCGTAAAAGTCTTCCAGTATAAAGTAGTCTTCAGAGGCTATTCCCAGAAAATTGAAGATATGCATTTTATTTGTGAGGTAAATATCTTTAGTATACGATATTTCAATTAAAATCGTTAATGCCATTTTTCAGAAAATCAAAATTTTCGAAAAAAGTTCCATGTAAAGGGTATTTGGAGGTGGGGGGATTTTGTTGAAAATCTTCATGTCGCATCCTTGGAAGATACCTAACTTAAGTACCAAGTTTGGTATTTAACGACTTTTCGTTTTTGAGCTATGCTGCCCACAGACACACACACACACACACACACACACACACACGCACACGTGGACCTTTTTCCAAAATGCTATTTTTAGATTCAGGAAGACCCAAAGCGTGTATTTCCCGTGAAATCTCGGTATCGAATTTTTTGGTGGAATACAATACCTTCTCTATACACCATGTACATAGTACGTGTGGAGAAAATAAAAATCTTTTGTGAAGAAAGCTTGTTTGTGGAGCAACTTGAGAAACTCACGTGAATGGAACCACTGGTTTTTTGTTTTGTTTTATTTTGATTTTAATAATTCTAATGTGTTTGTATTCTAGTACATGGGCATTGTAAAACTTTGAATGTTTTGGTATTTATGAATTGATATTAGGTGTTTTAAAGCAATATGTCCGTCAGAAAGACCAGAGCTTTGAATGGTGAAATGATTAAGTGCTTTTTACATTCCCCTACATACACATACACACAATTTTTCTTTGTGTATAATATTAGCACCTATAGATTTCCGTAATGGCACGTAACAAAGCAGCGGCGGACCTATACCTTTATATAAAACACTTTTAATGCAGCAATTGAAAGACGCCTCAAACAAATGCGGATCACACAATAAAACTGAAGCCGGTATGAAACACCCCGCGGGACATAAAGGAACAAATGAATAACAGAAGCATTGTTTCTTGTAGGAGGGCGGGATTCAGCATGATTATTCCTACGGCAGCTACATGCATACGTCACATCCGGTTTTCGCACTTTCACATTTGCAATTTTTAACTTAAGGAACTGCTCCACGACTTAATTTAGATGTGAAGATCATTTCTGATCGGACATTGACCTTTACGAAGGAAGAATGGTGTAAATCTGAAGGCGTTTTTTTAGTCAGTTTTTGCATTCCTAATGAACCAAGTTGATCTTTGAATTACACACAAGCCATAAATCATTGAAGTGAATTGCCTCGCCTGCCCCAGTTACGTCATTGGAGTTCTTTGCTCACATTATATTCTTGTCTTTATTAAGCTAAATCCACGCGGATTAAATATTCATTAGACTTAACGTAAAATTTGCATCTTGTTTACTTTGTACCTTCATTATCACATAGGTATACGTAAACGTAATACAGGAGCCACAACTACGAAAAAATAGTGTTACACTCACAGGACTTTCCCTCTGCTCTCTATCACTTATTACTGATAAACCAAAACAATTCTTCCGAAGCCTTATATTACTTTCTCTACAAATTACATGTAAGTACATAGTAGATAAAGAAAGTATAGTATTGCATTCAAAACTTCGACTGAGATTTCACCGGAAACATGTTTTGAGGACCCGTGAAAGCAAAACAAAAAGCACTTTTAGAACAAGTGTGTGTGTGTATAGCTGTTTGTGTGTGTCTGTTTGTGTGTGTGTCTGTGTGTGTGTATGTGTGTGTGTCTGTGTGTGTGTGTGTGTGTCTGTGTGTCTGTTTGTGTGTGTGTGTCTCTGTGTGTCTGTGTGTCTCTGTGTGTCTGTTTGTCTGTGTGTGCGTCTGTGTGTGTCAGTTTGTGTGTGTGTGTCTGTTTGTGTGTGTGTGTGTGTCTGTGTGTGTGTGTTTGTATGTGTGTGTGTCTGTTTGTGTGTGTGTGTCTGTTTGCGTGTGTGTGTCTGTGTGTGTCTGTGTGTGTCTGTTTGTGTCTGTCTGTGTGTGTGTGTCTGTGTGTGTGTGTCTGTGTGTGTGTGTGTCTGTGTGTGTGTCTGTGTGTGCCTATGTCTGTGTGTGTGTCTGTGTGTCTGTGTGTGTGTCTCTGTGTGTGTGTCTCTGTGTGTGTGTGTGTGTGTGTGTGTGTGTGTGTCTGTTAAATACCAAACTTGATTTTTTAAGTTCAGTATCTTTGAAGGATGCGACCCAAAGATTTAAAAAAAAAAAAAAAATCCTCCCACCCCAACTACTCTTTACATGGAAAACATTTCGAAAATGTTGGTTTTCTCAAAAATGGCTCCAACGATCTTGATTAAAATATTGTATTTAAGATATTTATATGTCAAATTAAATTTATATCTTGAATTTTCTGGGAATAGCCTCTTAAGTCCTTATTTTCTGATGAATTTCTCTAAATGTTGCATAACTGGTAACTTACTACACAAAAAGGTAGGTCTTCTTAAAACACACAATTTTTGTCATAAACATTTTATTGTGACCGTTTTAGAGATATTTCTTGTTATTGGTTCCAGTTTTAAAATACTTAAACTTTTCTCTTACGGGAACTTCTCAACTCCTGGTCACGCATCGAAACGGATTTCAATCCCATAAAAACCACATTTTAAAACATTTGACTCTCGGTTTAGCCTAGTATATTCCCTTATTTCCCTTCTACTTATAATGAATGAATGAATGAATGAATGAATAAGTGTATTTATTAACATAGCAATATTATACATAGAATTTCAACAGTCGCACGGGTCCACAGACCGTACGTGCTTTTGTAACACACATCACAAGCAATATTAAAACAACCACAACAAAGAATTAAAAGAGTAAACACGAAAATAAAAAGACAAAGGAAATACACAGTCAAAAGCAATATTAAACAACAATAAAATTAAGAGTGAATCCGAAAATAAAGATACAAAGATATTCAAATATAGCAATTTAAATTTACAGCACAGAGTACACTTTCATAAATGCACCCTCTTATAATAGATAATTACACTTAAAAGACATATATACACATAATATATACAACCCTAGCACAACAGTGACCTAAGTATGACATAATATATATGTAGAACATTGTAGTCACTTTTGTTTAGTTGATCTTATCCCCCCCCCCTTCTCTATTGGCAGCCTCCTCAGATCTCAGCTGTCTTGCCTTAAGTATAAATTTACCTAGTCCGTCCATGTTTTCCGTGCCTGCCAGTAGCGTCCAACATGCTTCTATCCCTACATTCGCAGTGGTAAAAAATCGCGGCAACCCTTCTACTTATAAAGGAACTAAGTAATAAGACCGTTTCTGCTAAAGTTCTAGTATGAAATAGAAGAATAAGCTTTTTAACAATAATTTGTTACAGAGATGTAGTGAAATACATGTGAATGGAACATATAATATTTTTAGTCAGTTTTTGCATTCCTAATTAACCAAGTAGATCTCTAAATTACACACAAGCCATAAATCACTGTAGTGAGTTGCCTCTCCAGCCCTAGTTGCGTCATTGTTTTCTTTGTTCATTTTTTTTTTTAATTGTTTCATTTATATAGCCCCCTTTTACATTTAAGGTCATATCGGGGGCTTTGCATTTAAAACAACTCGTTGTCTGTAGGTTCTTTACGTTGGTTTAAATCATTTTATTTTTCTCAAATACACACACATTAACTCACATACATACTTCCAGACTCTGTGGGGAATAGGGAATAAATCTGACTAAAGAAAAATTCCCCGCCCCAGCCGGGAATCGAACCCGGGACCTCCGGGGGAGAAGTCAGCTCGCTGATTTGCTCATATTGTATTGCTGTCTTTATTAAACTAAGTCCACGCGGATTAAACATTTACTGGTCGTAACGTAAAATTTGTATCTTGGTTAATTTGTACCTTCATTAACGCATAGGTATAATACGTACACTTAATGGAATGGGACTACAACTCTCAAAAAATATTCTTAATTCACATGACAATCTCTACTCTATCGTTTGTTAGTGTTAAACCTAATAATTCTTCCGGAGGCTTGTTACTTTCTCTACAAATTGCATGTACGTACATAGTACATAAAGGCAAGTACTTTATTCCATCCAAAAATTCGATACCGGGATTTCACCGGAAACTAACGTTTTGGGACCACCTGAACCCCCCCACCCAAATCATTTTTTCAAAATGTCCGTGTGTGTCTTGTCTGTGGACAGCATAATTCAAAAAAAGAAAAGATGCTTAAATACCTAATGTAATATTTAAATTTAGTACCTTCCAAAAGGGCCACACAAAGATTTTCAGAAAATTTCCCTCATTCCAAACTAACCTTTACCTGAAACATTTTTCTAAATTTTCGATGTTCTAAAAAATGACTAACGATTTTAATTAAAACTGCCATATATTTAAGATATTTCATGACAAATAAAATGTATATCTTAAATTTGTTGAGAATAGCTTCTGAAGTTCCGCTTTATTCTGAATAACTTTTGCATAATTGGTAAACCAAGCCGGGAAGGGAACCCAGGACCTCTAGCAAAGCAGACGGGTGCTCTACTGGTTGAGCTACCAGGCTAGGTATTTGAAACTCCCAGAATAACACGTGGAGTACTATGACAAAACAGCAACATAGATTTCTCTGCTCGGTTTTAAATAAATACATTACTTACAAAGTATTTATAACTAACCATATGCCATGTGACGGCTTATATAGAAATACTCCAATAAAGAACTTACCTATTTGTAATTGCCCTACAATATTACATGCGTGTCTTCCTTAAGCTGTAGAAAACTTATCAAAATTCTTTCTCGTCGTCTACCGGAAATTTCATGTCCTTTTTATATCTCCTTGTGCATGCTGGCATGCCTCTCATAAGGTTCATGAACGGCTTCTTATCGAGCTATACCGTATCCGGCAGCACACTTTAATTTGGATGCTGGAATCTTGTCTCTCTTCTTCAGATTCAGAGCTTTTCAGAGAACACGCATTTAATGCATTCTTGTGAGATTTTTCATATCGTTATATGACACGACATACTTCAACAGGCAAGTATGGGGCAAAAAAATCATTTCTTTTAAATTTCTCGAAAACGGCTCTATTTCGAACAAGGTTTAATTCTAAACAATTGTTGTGTTCTATTCACATAATTTTCCCTAAATCTCTGCAATAAACTGTTTTTAAAAAGCTTATGCTTCCATTTACTTCATGCTAATCCAGAAAAAAATTAGCAGAAATAGTCTTATTACTTCCTTCCTTGTACGTAGAAGCGAAGTTTTTCAAAGTTGAAACCAAAAACAAGGAATAACTAAAAAACGATGAACTCCACGAAAAAAATATGTAATAGAAATTGAGTATTTTAATGCGCTCTACATTTTTTGTGTGGTAAGTTTTTATATGTCTCATACGGTTTAGCAGTTATGCAAAATTCCGTAAAATTCATCCAGAATAAAGTAATCTTCAGAGGATATTCCCAGAAAATTCAAGATATACATATTATTTGTCAGGTAAATATCTTTGATATATCATATTTTAATCGTTAGGGCCATTTCTGAGAAAATCAAAATTTTCGAAAAAAGTTCCATGTAAAGGGTAGTTTGGGATGGGGTATTTCCTTGAAAATCTCCCTTGGAAGAAACCAAACATAAATACCAAGTTTGGTATTCATCGGTCTTTTCGTTTTTGAGCTATGCTGTCCACACACACACACTGACCTTTTTGTAAAAATGTTTGTTTTTTTTTTTTTTTGATTCAGGGGGACAAAAACATGTACTTCCGGTGAAATTTCAGTATCGAATTTTTGGGTGGAATGCAATAACTTCTCTGTACACTATGTACATAGAATGTATAGAGAAAGTAAAAATCTGATGTGTTCCGTTCACATGACTTGCTCTACATGTATATAGCAAATTATTGTTAATAAGCTTATTCTTCTATCTACTTCATGTTAATCGACATTAACATTAACAGAAACGGCCATATTTCTTAATTCCTTGTAATTAGTATGTAAATAATTAAATACACTACGCTAAACCGTAGTCAAATATCTTAAAATGTGGTTGGTATTGGATTGAAATCCGTTTCTTTGCGTGGGCAGAAGTTGAAAAGAGTAATTTTACCGAGAGTCATTTTTTGTGTTGTAAGTTTTTGTCTATCTCTTACGGTTTACTAGCTAATCAAAATTCATCCAGAATAATCCGTTCTTCAGAAGCTATTCCCAGTAAATTCAAGATATGTATTATGTTTGTTTTAGAAATTGCTTTAAAATGATGTATTTTAATTAAAATCGTTAACCATTTTTCAGAAAAACAACATTCTCGACAAATTTTCCATGTAAAGGGTAGTTTAAGGTGGGAGCATTTTTTTGAAAATGTTTGTGTTGCATCCTTGGAAGGTACCAAGTTTGGTATTTAACGCTATTTTCGCTTTTGAGCTATACTGTCCATAGACACACAAACACAAACACACACACACACACATATATATATACACAGACACACGCACCTTTTTCTAAAAATGATTTTTTTTTTGCATTCAGGGGGTCCTAAAACATGCATTTCCGAAGAAATCTCGGTATCGAATTTTCGGGTGGAATACAAAGGTTCATCTATACAATATACATAGAAGGTAAAAATCTGACGTGTACCATTCACATAGCTTTCTCTGGCTGTACACAAACAAATTACTCTTACAAAAGACGATTCTTTTATCTACGTCATGCTAATATACATAAACATTAGCAGAATTGATCTTATTGCTTGCTTCCTTATATGTAGAGCGGAAATAAGGCAATGCGTTAGGCCAAAAAGATTCACTATGAACACAATTTAGGTTCAGTTCGCTTTGCACAGTCCCGTCTGAGCAAGTTTAGTTTAAAATTGAAGCCAATAACAATGAATATCTCGAAAACGGTCAACTGTATAAGAAAAACATATGACATAAACTATGTATTTTAACGAGATATTTTTTTTTGTTTAGTAGGTTTCTATAAATCTCTCATGGTTTAACCGTTTTGCAAAATGCTGCAAAACTCAACTAGAATAAATGCCTCTTCAGAAGCAATTTCGAGAAAATTCAAAATACACAGTTTATTTGTGATTTAATTAAAATCATTAGAATCATTTTTGAGAAAATCAACATATTCGAAAACTTTTCCATATAAAAGGTTGTTGTAGGTGGGAGAATTTTCTTGATAATCTTTGTCTCGCATCCTTGGAAGATACTGAACTTAAACACCAAGTTTGGTATTTGAAGGACTTTTCGTTTTTGAGCTATGCTCTCCACAGACACACACACACGCGCGGACCTTTTTCCCAAAAACATTTTTCTTGGATTCAGGAGGACCCAAAACATGTATTTCCGATGAAATCTCGGTATCGAATTTTTGGGTGGAATGCAACACCTCTATATATACCATGTACATAGGACGTGTATAGAAAGTAAAATGTGTGACATAAATTGTGGCTTTTAATGATAAGTTTTTGTTTATCTCTTACGGTTTGTAAGTTATATAAAAGTCATCCAGAATGAAAAGTCTTCAGAGGCTACTCCCAGAAAATTCCAGATATACATTTCGTTTGTCATAAAAATATCTTATACAAAGTTATTTTAATCAAAATCGTTAGAGCCAAATTTGAGAAAATCAACCTTTTCTAAAAATGTTCCATGTAAAGGGTAGTTTAGGGTGAAGATTTTCGTTAAAATCTTCGTGTCACATCCTTGGAAAAAGCTAAACTTATATATCAAGTTTATATATATACTTGGACCTCTTTCTAAAAATGTTTTTTTTAATACAGGGGATCCTAAAACTTTTATTTCCATTGAAGTCTCGGTATTGAATTTTTGAGTCGAGTACAATACATTCTCTACTTATGTACCCTGCACCATGTAGAGAAAAAAATATCACTGTAAACCTGTAATAGATGTGGGTGAATTGTATCCTGGGTGAAGGAGGTATGTGCTTGAGTGTGTGTGTGTGTGTGTGTGTGTGTGTGTGTGTATGAATAGCATAACTCAAAAACAAGAAGTAATACCAAACTTGGTAATATAAGTTCGACATATTCCAAAAAAAAATGCGACAGAAAATTTTTAAGAAAATCCGCCCAACACCAAACTACTCTATACATGAAAAAATATCGTAAAGTTTGATTTTACGTTTAAGACATTTCCATAACAAATAAAATATATCTCTTAAATTATTTGGGAATATCCTCTGAAGTTCTCTCCATTCTTGAAGACTTCTGATAACTGGTACGAGATGGGCAACAGTTTACTGCAGAAAAATATAGATCTCGTTAAAATACAACCTTTTTGTCAAATGCAATATTTTATGAAATTGGTCATTTCGGAGGTATTCCTTTTATTGATTTAAACTTTTTAATACTTATACTTTTCTCAATTAAGAAGTCGTCATTCGTTTTTTACGGCCTAGCAAGGAGAACGCATTTTCAATAAGTAACATCGCACAACGAACAGTTCTTAAAATATTTGATTATCGCTTAAGCATAATTAAGTTTTAATCTCGATTTATGTTTAACACTAAGTTATTGAAGATGGGTAGAGAAAGTCAGTGAATGCAACACACCCTAACTATTACTTTTTACTTTCTCTAGCCCGTATGTAAAATGTACATAGTGGATAGAAAGAAATTGTATTCCACCCGAAAATTGGATATTGAGATTTCACGGAATAACCCGGCGGAGGACGATTGATTTTTTTCGGGCGTAAAAATCCTTAGAATGGTTTCCTTCGGAAGGGAAGTAAAGCCGTTGGTCCCGTGTCGTAGATTTACGGCACGTAAAAGGACCTCAAGCCAGATAAAGAGGCCTCTGAGCAAAATTAAGCGGTCTTTCACGCCCAGATAGAATAGGACGCTAAGAACCACAGAAGTTAAAGAGCGTCCATAAATAAAACCCCCTGCATAAAAAGAAACCATTTTATTAACATGTCCGCGCGCGCGCGCGTGTGTGTGTGTGTGGACAGCAAAGATAAAAAATGAAAAGTCCTTTAAATACAAATTTCATATTTAAGTTTAGTATATGCCCAAGGATGCGCCACGAAGATTTTCAAGAAAATCCTCTCACCCCCAACTACCCTTACTGGAACATTTTTTCGAAGTTTTTCATTTTCTCTTAATTGCTCTAAATTTTTATTAAAACTTCTTATATTTAAGATATATACATGACAAATTAAATGTATATCTTGAATTTTCTGGCAATACCTCTGAATGAATTTGAATGATTTTTTTTTTTTAATTTTGTATAATTGTTAAACCGTAAGATATAGACAAAAGCTTACTATACTGATGTGCTTAAAACACACAATTTTTGTCATATACATTTTTTTCGTGGAGTTGACCGTTTTCGAGACATTCCTTGTTATTGGTTTCAGTTTTAAAATACGAACTCTTGGCCACGCAAAGAAACAGATTTCATCCCATAACAACCGCATTTTAAAACGTTTGAATGTCAAATGTTCTACTTAAAAGAACTAAGTAATACGACCATTTCTGCTAATGTTTATCTCGATTAGAATGAAGTAGATAGAAGAATAAGCTTATTAACAATAATGTGTTACAGAGATGTAAGAAAATCATTTCTGAATGTAGACACAAGGAAACACAAATGGTGGGATACCCTATGCCTAATGTTTCGCTACCAGAATGTGTAATAACTCCGAGACGGTTCGTTTGCTGTGAAACCACTGTGAAGACAGACACGGAGATATCGTTGCCTTTATTTCACAGCAGCACGAGCAGGGGATAGGGCTATCGATAACCAGTATTAATTACAAAGAACCTTTCTTGTTGTCTGGTGCATTGCTCCTATGGAGACTGCATTCTGTTGCTGCAGTTTTCAATCGCAGCATTCATTGGGAATACATGCAGGTCTTCCTCCGTAATAGATGGTTTATTTTCAGTCATTAAGTATAAAACATACATAGGCTGCGTAATGAGAGAATAATTATTAATTAAACATTCTACATACAATAATGTTTCAACAATATATTTCAGAATCTGATGTGTTCCATTCACATGACTTTCTCTATATCTCTGCAATAAATTATTGTTAGAAAGCTTACGCTTCTATTTACTTCATGCTAATCGAGAAAAAATAGCCTTAACTTGCTTCCTTGTAAGTAGAGGCGAAATATGGGAGTACCATAGATTAAAGTGATAGTCAAAATCTGGTTGCTATGTGACTGAAGTTCCTTTGTTTGTGTGGACAGGAGCTGACAAATTCCTGTATGAGAAAATTTTGTTTTTTAAAGCTGAAATCAAAAACAAGGAATATCTAAAAAACGATCAACTCCACAAAAAAAATGTATATAACATAAATTGTATGTTTTAACGTGGTCTACATTTTTGTACAGTAAATTTTTATCTATCTCTTATGGTTTAGGAACTGTGCAAAATTCCGTAAATTTCATTCAGAATAAAGTAAGTTTCCGAGGCTATTCCCAGAAAATTGAAGATATACATTTTATTTGTCAGGGAAATATTTTTAATGTACGTCATTTTAATCAAAATCGTTAGAGCCATTTTTAAGAAAATCAAAACTTTCGAAAGAAGTTCCATGTAAAGGGTAGTTTGGGGTGGGGGGATTTTTCTCAAAATCTTCGCGTCGCATCCCTGGAAGATGCTAAACTTAAATACCAAGTTTGGAATTTTACCGGTTTTTCGTTTTTGAGTTATCGTGTTCACAGACACACGGACATACAAACACGCGGACCTTTATTTTGAAAATGCTTTTCTTGGATACATGGGACCCTAAAACACATATCTCCGGTGAAATCTCGCTATCGATTTTGGGTGGAGTGCAATACCTTCTCTATGCACTATGTACATAGTACGTATAGAGAAAGTAAAAATGGATAAGATTAATCGCATTTCAGGTCATACATTTCTGAAATGCTATAAAGAGGATTTGCCTTCTAGATTGTTTTGGTCCTTCTCTTAAAGATTAACAACGGAATAGTCTTGATATTCTGAGTTAAGGTGTTGAAAATTTTAAGTAACATACATGAGAAACTGTTAAGGGTTTTACTATATTTACATTTGTTAATATAAATATCACAGCATTTTCGAGTGGGATAATTATGGACAGAAGAAAATATTGAGAAAAGGTTGATATTTTTATCCAGAACAAACATTGAAGGCAATGTCAATATACCAAGTTGCATAAAAAGTAGTTTACAGTGAGTTCTTGGTGAAGCTCCAAATATGATACGCACAGATTTCTTCTGAAGAATAAATAATTGACCGGCAGAGGCATGATTGTCCCACAAGAGAGTACCATAACTGAGGTAACTATGAACATGAGCATAATACACAGTAACAAGGGTACAACGGGACACTATGTCTAAGTGACCTTAATAAGAATAAGCTTTTATTTATTTTACTTGATAAGTAGCTAATGAGTCTGCCAACCCAAACCAGTTTTGATAAGGACGCCCAGAAACTTAAGTGATGACAGGGAGGAAGAATTTATAGAGAAAATGGCATCTACAGTTGAAACGCTGAAGAAAGTCATGTTCTAACAATCTACAGATTTAAACTAAGTTTAATACACATAGGCATATATTCTTCAAGCTTATATAAAATTCCAACTCCTTACTTGGAGCTGTTGTGTTGTTTCATGTATACGGACAGAGTGGCACAAATAGATGCTCCGTAATAGTATATCCATATCAAAAGTGATTCTTGAATCTATAAAGCTGTTTGGTTAGAAATGTTTCTAAATTTATATGAACTTAACAAATTTTATTCCTCCATTGACACATGCAAGATACAAAAACTCGATCAGCTGGAAACAAAATCACGTCCAAAATATTAATCAGCTGGAAACATATCACCTGCAAAATGCGAACATGACGATCAGTTGGAAGCAATATAATTTTCAAGATGCGACAACGACAAGCAATTGAAAATAAAATCGATGGAAAAACGACAATCAGCTAGATACAATATCACTTGCAAAATGCTAAAACAAAAATCAGCTGCTAACAGAATCATTGCAAGATGAGAAAACAAAAATCAGTTGAACTCAAAATCACGTTCAAGGTGTGAGAACACAGCTGAAATAAACTCATGTACAAGATGTACATCGAAATCAGCTGCAAACAAAATCACTTGCAAGATGAGAAAACAAAAATCTACTGAACACAAAATCACGTCCAAGGTGTGAGAACACAGCTGAAATAAAACCATGTACAAGATGTACATCGAAATCAGCTGCAAACAAAATCACTTGCAAGATGAGAAAACAAAAATCTACTGAACACAAAATCACGTCCAAGGTGTGAGAACACAGCTGAAATAAAACCATGTACTAGATGTATATCGAAATCAGCTGCAAACAAAATCGAACATACGGAGTAAAAACATCATCTGGAAAGAAAACCACGTTCAAGATGAGAAAAGAGGATAAGTTAGAAGCATCACTTGTCAGATACGAAATTGTCAATCAGCTGGTGGGGATGGAGTTTATCTTCTCTACCATATATAGGCCACGTATGATTGAACGCACAAATATGATCTCATAATTACACCGGAAATAAGCGTTTTGGGGTCCCGGCAACGGTTCTGTTTACGTGGTTTGTTTTTAAATAAGCAGAATTATTTATATAAAGTAGTCGTAATAAATATGATTTTTTTTATAAATTGACAAGTGATGTGTCTTGGTGTTAGTCGATAATCTCAAAATCTCTATGTTCTGATAATGGAGATTATACAGTATTAAAAATTATTTACCTTCTCTAGCCCCTATGCATAATGTGGATAGAGAAGATATTCTGTTCCATCCAAAAATTCGATACCTCGATTTCACCGGAAATACGTATTTTGAGACCCCCTGAATTTAAAAGAGCATTTTTAAAAACATGCCCGTAGGTACGTTTTGTAGTGTGTGTGTCTATGGGCAGCATAGTACAAAAACGAAAAGTCGGTAAAATACCAAACTTATATTCAGTATCTTCCAAAGATGCAACACGAAGATTTTCAAGTATATACCCCACTCACAATACCTACACTTTAAATGGAACATGTGTTCAAAATTTTGAATTTCTCAAAAATGGCTCTAATGATTTTGATTAAAATATCGTATATAAAAGATAAGTACATGGCAAATAAATCGTATTATTTTGAATTTTCTGAGAATAGTTTATGAAATTTATTTTGAACGAGTTTTAGCAGAATTTTGTATAACCTTTAAACGGTAAGAGATAAAAAACTTACAGCACACAAAAAAAATGTAATTTGTCATATACTTTTTTTTTTCTAGAGTTGACCGTTTTCGAGACATTTCTTTTTATTGGTTTCAGTTTTGGACTACCTAACTTTTCTCAAACAGGACCATGCAAAGCGAACCGAACCTCAATTGTTCACAAAGTGACAAACTCTATCAATTTAGTTCTCTCCG
This sequence comes from Hymenopus coronatus, assembly GCA_030762935.1. Classification (NCBI taxonomy): domain Eukaryota; kingdom Metazoa; phylum Arthropoda; class Insecta; order Mantodea; family Hymenopodidae; genus Hymenopus; species Hymenopus coronatus. The sequence continues at coordinate 32,836,497 of CM060883.1, forward strand.
TTAAAGTAGCATATGTTTACTTTCTCTAGTACTACATGCAGCAAATAGGGAAGTCTTGTATTCCACAAAAAGAAATCTTCAAGGATGCGACATGAAGAGTTTCAAACAAATCCTTCCGCTCCCAACTACACTTTATCCGGAACATTTTTCGAAAATGTCAATTTTTTTTCAAAAATGGCTCTAACGATTGTGATTAAAATACCGTATGTCTAATATTTTTTATAACAAGGTAGCAAGTAATAAGACTAATTTTGGTGATGTTTATCTCGATTAGCATGATGTAGATAAATGAATAATGATTTGTAAGAATATTTTGTATATGGAACAACTATTGTCCACCCAACACAAGAAGACAAGCGGGGCCTGAGGAGCGAGCGGGGGGGGGGGGCTTGAACTGCTATCTGGCCACGTAGTAGTGGATCTGTTTACGATTACTACGTGTATATATGAACCAACGCACTGCTTCCAGATCTAATGCTCGTTTCAGTAACTGCAGTGATGTATTATGTATTATGCATTATTTGGCTCTCGCTGCTAACACGTGCTACGTTATACGTTATGATATTTTGTTACTTTTATCCTTGGTTTAATATTTAAATATTTAAATGCAGAGAGCGGCAGCGAAGATGAGGATTTCTCCGACTCGGATCTTGCACAACAGGACTTCTAGCTGTGTGTGAGTTATGTGACCACCTAACTGTCATATCCAGAGATGCCAACTGTAGCGGAATTTGAGCCTTCGGGAGACTTTGCGGAGAAAATGTAGCGACTTTTCTCAATTAAAAAAAAAATCAGCCAACTTAATCGTAAACGCCAATGCCCTATATTAGGCAACTATGCTAAAGGAAGTAGGCTCAAGGAATCTGTCATGTGAACGATACGTTGATGACTCATGCTAATATTTATTCAATGCAAGCGCCCGGCCTGTCAATTTTTATAAACACATTCAATAATCAGTATACAGATAGCTAGCTAATGCTTTTCAAAAAGTTCATGCAAGTTATGATAACCTAAACTATACTTTGGGAAAAATTATGTGGAAAGCGTGTTTTCCATGATGGCTGACACCAAATCCCCCCCCCCCAAAATAAAAAAAGGAACAAACTAAAGCCTCAAACTCTGAGTGACCTCCTAAGAGTAAAAATCGATCTTCATAACAAAGGCAATTGTATCTCATACCCAATAACCGACGAACATGTAAATAAGTTTGGGAAATCAATGTTCAATTCTACTTTACACAGACTGTGCAGTTCCCCCTTCAGTTATTTGCAGTGATAGTTATTAATTTATTTTATTACATTACGCCCTTAATAGACCTGACCCAACTACCTATAACAACATCATAATCATCATTAATCCATTGTCTTGGTCATCTGGAACGTCATAGAATCGGTATGTTGTAACCATTTTATGGTAATTTAATGTGTATATTTTTGTAACGGAATGTAGCGGAATTTTGCTCAACCTGTAGCGATATTCAATGGTTTTTGGTTGGCAACATTGGTCGTATCCAGATGTCGAGCATAAACATCATGCGGGCAGCAAAAGTGTTTACGCAAGTGCTTACGTTACGCATTCCTCTACATTGCCTTCTTGAGGTGGGTCATCGATAGAGGAGATCATGTGAATGGAACACATCAAATTATTATTATTATTATTATTATTATTATTTGCTCTGCAGATGAATATGATACACTTTTATTTACAAACAAAATTTTAGCAATAAAGTGTGTGTTTTACAAGGCTACTGGTTTATATTATTTGCTTTGCCGCGCTTTAATGAAAAAAACCACTATTATGTTTTATCAGGCAGGTCTTTGTTACATTTAGGTATGCACACTTTCACGCCACGCAATTAACTGTACACTGTTCTCACTTAACCGCCTCTACCATGAAAAATAGCCAGCAATTAACATGAGCCTTTCTTCTTGCAAAAGATTCGCATGCACGTACGTACATTCCTACACCTTTGTAATACTAGCGGCGTGTTTATTACTTCCCTCTGCCATGCATCAAGGGTTGAAAACGCGACCTAGCCTTCGGGGGGGGGGGAAGCAAAAAGGTGAGGTCTTTAATGCGGTAGCTCCAAAATGCAGTAGCAATAAAAATCTGATGTGTTCCATTCACATGACTTTCCCTACATGTGTGTAACAAACTGTTGTTAAAAAGCTTATGCTTCTATTTAATTCATGCTAATAAAAAAAATAGCAAAAATAGTTTTATTATCTTCTACCTTGGTAAGCAGAAGCAAAATAAGGGTTAAACTGATAGTAAAATGGTTGCTATGAGACAAGTTCCTTTGTTTGTATGGATAGGAGTTGACAAATTCCTGTATGAGAAAAGTATAAGTTTTTCAAAGCTGAAACCAAAAACAACGAATACCTTAAAAACGATCAGATCCACGAAAAAAAAGTATATAACATAACTTGTGTGTTTTAATGTTCTCTACATTTTCTGTGTAGTACGTTTTTATCCATCTCTTACTGTTTAACGGATATGCAAAATTCCGTAAAATTCATCCAGAATAAATTAGTCTTCAGAGACTATTCCCAGAAAATTAGAGATATACATTTTATTTGTCAGGTAAATATCTGTAATATAGGATATTTAATCAAAATCGTTAGAGCTATTTTTTAGAAAATCAAAATTTTCGAAAAAAAGTTCCATGTAAAGGGTAGTTGGGGGTGGGGGATTTTCTTAAACATTTTCGTATCGCATCCTTGGAAGATATCAAACCTAAATACCAAATTTGGTTTTCAACGGAATTTTTGTTTTTGAGTTATGCTGTTCGCACACACACGCACACACACAAGGAACTTCATGCTCGGTATCGAATTTTTGGGTAGAATACAATACCTTCTCTATACACTATGTACATAGTTCGTATAGAGAAAGTAAAAATATGTATAACTACAACTGTCAGTATAAATACTTTAACAGGGACTGCAAATAGGTCTTTCCATAGAACTTGTTTAATTATTTCATCGTATGTTTTTTTTTTTTTTTTTTTTTTTTTTTTTTTTTTTTTTTTTTTTTTTTTTTTTTTGTAGCTTAACGTCCTTTAACCTGGCAGATCGTATCGGACGATGGATGAAATTGGTGAAATGATGCTCAAATGATCATGGGGTATGTGGAGCTTAAAGTTACTCGACATTCGTCTTCTCAGGATAAGGGAAACCCCGAAAAGAACCTTATCCGGGTAACTCACCCTGAGCGAGATTTGAACTCACGGCCTGTTGAATGTGAGGCAGACATGCTACCAGCGAGCTCTTATCTATATTGAATAGTATGCTACTTCAAGAATATGAATTTTGTTTTAAATTACTGCAAATTTGCTATTTGAGCTAGGGAGCGGGCAACTAAAGAAATCAGTTACTGGGCAAACAATTGGGTTTTATAAAACATTAGAAAGATATTCTTTGTTATCTTGTTCAGCGTACATTTCTTTTTGCGATTCCATACATAGTATTTTGCAGATGATGTCTTGGAATATTAGCAATTTCTTGAGAGGTCGCATCTTTCAGGTGCAGTCGAGTTAATAGATGTGTCAGGAAAACTTGTAACCCCACCAGAATCAAAAGTCGGCCGGATTGAAAACTGGAGATCGCGGGGGCCACTTTGTTGGAATTTCACAAATAAAACGTGGGCGTGTTCCCATGAAAATTGAAGATATACATTTTATTTGTCAGGGAATAGCCTCTGAAGAGTACTTTATTCTGGAGGAATTTTGTATAACTGCTAAACCGTAAGAAATGGACAAAAACTTACCACACAAAAAATATAGAGCACATGAAAACACACAATTTATGTTATATACTTTTTTCGAGGAGTTGATCGTTTTTGGTTTCAGCTTTGAAAAACTTGTACTTTTCTCATACTGGAATTTGTCAACCCGTGTCCATACAAACAAATGAACTTCAGTCACCTAGTAACCAGCTTTTGACTTCACTTTAACCTATGACACTCCCATGTTTCGCTTTCTTCTTACAAGGAAGCAAGTAATAAGACTATTTCTGATAATTTGTTTTGGATTAGCATGAAGTAAATAGAAGAATAAGCTTATTAACAATAATTTGTTACTCAAAAGTAGAGAAAGTCATGTGAATGGAACGCATCAGATTTTTAATAGAATCGTATCTGCTGTATTCCATCATTTGGTAATAGAGTCATGATTTGTAGCTTACATCTTCTTGTAGCAGTATGAACAAAATTACTAATTTTTATCCGATCTCGAATATTATAATATTTATAGCAGTTTTTGAAGTCCTATATATATTAATTTATAGGAATAAACGTCGTTAATGTTAATGCTGTGTTTTATTGGTAACATTTATGGATTTTTCGGTTATAAATGCAAGTAAATTCCTTAATTTTTAGGTCAAAGAAATCCACCCCGTAGTTATAAGCAATAGAACGTATATTTTGTTCTTCCTGTATCTAGCTACATATAGTTTGGAATTCCCAAATGCCTGTGGAAGGGTACCTTTGGCTTCCTGGAAAACATCGCTATTCCTGCTTCTCTTGCGTCCCCAAACAGCTGAAGATAAGCTGTACTTAAGTTTCAGGAATTAAGGAACTTCCACGAAGTTTTTTTCTGTCCTGGAAATTACCGTCGATGGTAAATATATATATTAACCAAGGGGGAAAAACAGAAATTATAATTATATAATTATAAAAAATCAAATATGTCCCATTCATATTACCTTCTCTACCTATTCTGAAACAAACTCTTCTTACAAAATCTTTTGTTTTACTTCATGTCAAGATAAACATTAGCAGAAATGATTTCATCTATTCGCTAGAAGTAGAAGGGAAATAGGGAAAACACTATGCTAAAGCGATAGTCAAACTTTCTAAAAGCTGTCGCTAAGTGACTGAATTCGGTTTTCTTTGCTTGGCCAGAAGTAAAACAAAGTCATGTATGTGTAACGCTTCAGATTTTTTGTAATACTCATTTATAGCATTTTTTGTAAAAATCTCCAAATATAAAGAGTCAGACTAATAAATAAATATCTCCTATATATTCCAAGTGGAGTTAAAGGGCTTTGTTACGCTCTTTCCATGTTCGGATTTGAATTTCTAGTTCGTGAGTTCCCCACTATGCGCCACAGTGACGTGGGATCAGCTCGTCGCCCACAGATGTCCCTGTAGGACGAAATCACGACTTGTGGACACGAAATGACCGGAAATTTTGCCCAGGAAGTTTCTTCTCTCAAGTTTATTCTTGTATATAGGAATAAACATTACATGGGTTCATTGGCTTTGCTTCCCTTCCGAAGGAAGCCATGCTAAGGATTTTTCCATTACGTCCGCTAGAATTAAACTTGCAATCTTGGGTTTTAGAGACTAACTTGGTAACCACTACACTATGGATTGCATAACTTATATTACGCAATGATTATCACTGCCTTACTTCATTCAATGAAACGTTATTATTTTGTTTTGCAGTTGCGTAAACAACTATAGCAGTGAAATGGTGCCAAGTTAAAACACAGTGGCTACTTGTTATGCCGCTGGGCTGCTGTAAAACACACCGAAAAGCGTCACGTCTCATTTTCTCATACGACAGCAGGAGTCTTTGCCATGCCGACAGTGCGCAGTTGCATTCTGATGACAGATGCAAGTGCATTCAACTGTCGTCTGGAGAAGCAACAAGAAAGTGGGAAGCCTGCATTTTTATTTCCGCTCCTTTTTTTTTTATCGTGACATCATCAAGAGACAGCTTGGTCTCTGCAAACAGTGTATAATACATATATCTTGAAGCAAACTTCAAGACGCTGGCGAAATCATCAAGCACCGCCTACTGAAGTCTACAGTTGGCATAGAAAATGGTTCCAATAGAGGCGTGACTTTACAAGAAATTATATAATTAGTGTTGTATCACCCAGATTTAGTCACCATTTGTGGTATAGTGATTAAATAGAGGTCGCTATTTCACCCTTAGTTACCTGCTTTAGTATACCACGTATGCAAATTTTAATTTAATTCAAGTTTAAAGCTGGAGTTCTAGTAAAAAGATATGGGAATAAACCTATAAAATTATTATATAAAACAATATAGAAAATAGAAATGAAAATAAAAGTTGATTATTAATCTTTTTGTTCCCAATTAAAAGTTTAAATTCTTCTAAACCAGTTTTCATAAGCCTACCAAAAAAGTGGTTCAAATGGCCATGAGTGCTAGGTGATAGGTAATGGACTGACCACCCATTCAAATGTTGCAAGTTCAAATCCCTGTAACTGTGGTAAAGGACGGGGAGAGCCCAAGAAATTAATCGGTGTGATGCTTGAAAGCTAATGGGTTACATTTGGCTGTAATTCTGTCGGTTTTACTCTTTTATTTTTTTAAAAAAAGTCACTGCAATTTTAGGGCAAACATTGTATATATTTTTACAAAATAAAACAGTTTTGAGTACTTGTCGTTTATGGTTGAAGGTCAGTATAACATGAAATTAATCCTAGAGTACAACCCAATTTGTATAGTTACGCTTAAAACAAGCAGCACTTATAGGTACCGAGAGGCAACAAAGGGTTAAACTGCTGCTGTTCTTAGCGTCCCACTCTCTACTGGGCGTGAAAGACCGCTTAATTGCTCTGAGGCCTCTTTATCCCACTAGAATTTTTTTTAAGGGGACCTACTTGTGAAAATTTCATATCCAACGTTTCTTACGCAATTGCGTTCATTTTTTATTTTCATAACTAATTCTGAAAGTTTGAGGTAAATGAATCAATTGCTATTGACAAAAAAATGATTTTAATTTTTTTAACTACTCTACCAAGAAGCGCCTCGATTTTCAAAATTTTGTAACAAAACTTCATATGTACATACCTAGAATTATAACTTAAAAAAAATATCGGATGATTTTCAGGAAATTATTCGTTCATATTTTATTCATTATTTTTATGGGTTATTTAATTTTGTTGACGCAAATATAATTAAATTTCTTGTTTACAAAATTAATTCGATAATTTTCATTTATTGTGATATTAAGGCTCTCTGGTAGAAAAATCAAATGTATTGGTTGAAATGTTCACCACAAGGAGTATTTTGAACATTTACATGCGTTGGAAAATATTTGTAGTGTCATTTGTTTCCATTAAAACTTCCATTTAAAAGGTCACGTGACAAGTGTTTAAATTGCAAGTGGTTGAACATTACTTCGGCCTAATAATCTTAAAGACCACGGTATATTATTGTACTAAAATCTAAAACTCAAAATCTTAAAGAATTTTTGGTGGTTACCATGTGGTTGAAATGCGTTTCTATGCAGAGCTAGGATATATAATTTTCTCACACGGAAAGTTGTATTTTAAGTCTGTAACAAATAACAAGGAATATCTCAGAAATGATCAATTCCACGAGAAAAAAAACGTACACGACATAAATTATTTATTTTAACGTGATTTACATTTTTGTGTAATAAGTCTTTGTCTATTTCTTACGGTTTATCAGTTAAACAAAATTCGGCAAAATTCATCCCAAATAAAGTGGTCTTCAAAGGTTATTTCCAGAAAATTCAAGATATACATTTTATTTGGGATGTAAATATCTTGAATATAGGGTATTTTAATCAAAACCATTAGACCCATTTTTGATAAAATCAAAATTTTCGAAAATGTTTCCATGTAAAGGGTAGTTTGTGGTGGGAGAATCTTCTTAAAAATCGTCGTTTCACATCCTTGGAAGATACAAAACCTAAACACCAAGTTTGGTATTTAACAACATTTTCGTTTTTGAGCTATGCTGTCCACAGACAGACAAACAGACACATGCCATTTTCGGACTTAGGGGACACTAAAACATATATTTCCGGTGAAATCTCGACATCGAAATTTTGGGTGGAATACAATACGTTCTGTATTCACAATGTACATTGTATATGCGGGCAAAAGAAAAAAAAATCTGATGTGTTCCACTTACACGACTCTGTGCATCAAATTATTGTTAAAAAGCTTATGTTTCTATTTACTTCATGCTAATCGAAAAAAAAAAATAGCAGAAATAAGTCATATTACTTGCTTCCATGCAGGTAGAAGGGAAATAAGTGAATAGCATAGGCTATAGTACTCAAAAGCTGGCTGCTATGGGACTGAAGTTCCTTTGTTTGTATGGACAGGAGTTGAAACATTTCTCGTATGAGAGAAGTATGTTTTTAAAGTGAAACCAATAACATGGAATATCCCAAAAACGATCCACTCCACGAAAAAAATGTATATAGTATAAATCGTGTGTTTTAAGGAGTTCTACATTTTTTGTTAAGTGAGTCTTTGTCTATCTCTTATGGTATGCCAGTTATGTACAATTCCATAAAACTCATCCGGCATAAAGTAGACTTCAGAGGCCATTGCCAGAAAATTCAAGATATACATTCTATTTTTCAGGTAAATATCTTTAATGCACAATATTTTAATCAAAATCGTAAGAGCCATTTTTGAGTAAACAAACATTTTCGAAAATTTTTTGCGTTGAAGGTGGGGCGATTTTCTTGAAAATCTTCGAGACGCAGAACTTAAATACCAAGTTTATTTTCGTTTTTGAGCTATGCTGACCACACACACACACACACACATACAGGAACCTTTTTCCAAAAATGCTTTTTTTGGATTCAGGGGGACCCAAAACAAGTATTTCCGGTGAAATCTCGGTATCGAATTTTTGGTTGCAATACAATACCTTCTCTATACGCTATGAACATAGTACGTGTAGAGAAACTAATAAAAAGTAAATCGGCTTGCGTTCACTAACTACTCAATAGTCGTCGATGATTTTACAGCACTTTCCCCCTGGAAGAAATAAGGAACTTTGATTCTGAGAACGGTGTTACTTGTCAACAATGCAATGCTGCAATTCGCTGAAGTGGGGTCATATCTTGTCGTGGAGCGGCTATAAAAATGTAATTTCCTAGCGCTCGTCCCACGTGATTCATATAAGCCGATTGGAAAGTAATGGATACAGGACCGAGCGAAACGGTTCCGCTATAATGTGCGAGGCTCATATTCAAGAGGTCGCGGGTTCCATTCCCGGTGGCTCCCTACCTTAACCATGGGACTCATTTTTTTCCCCCTCGGCGCCTGTCCCAGTAGCTCAGTCGGTAGAAATCCTGCCTGCCGTGCGAGGGACCACGGTTAGATTCCCGGCGGGGGAGGGCGATTTTTCTCTAGCACCGCTTGTCTTTCACCAAGGGTACGATCCCATGGGACAGTATATGGGATTTGTGATGGTCAAAGCGGCGTTCTGGGTGGGTTTTCCACGGGCTCTGCGGTTTCCCTTGTCATCATTCCACCAATTCCGCCATCATCACTTTTCCTTTTTAGCTATTTCGCCTTCATTTCATATAACATTCCTCACTCTCATTCCTGACTATGGGTCGATCACTCTTCAAGGTTCTTCACTCTAATTAAGTGCTCATCTAGTCATCTAGAGGCTTCTGGCACTACACTCACGTGTATCTCCTAAAAGAGTAAGATAAACTAAGTACAGTATTTTTCAGAACATGACAAAACTCTTGCCAATTAATTTTGAGATTAGATGGTTTGCGGTTGGAAACCAACCCTCCCAGTTGCTAAGCCTTCCACTTACTGTTCTCTTAATTGCGTATCTCGACTTGCAAGTAGTCTTCGGGTCTCCAGGAAATAGATTTGAACACGTTGCTTCTCGCCCTAGTACAGGGTCGTCTTTTGTTTACTAATGCTTATTGCGCATTAACAGTGGGAGCGCTCCCGTTTGAAGCCCATCATGTTTTGGAGAAAAGTATATGCACCCTGGTCGCCAAGGGACTGCTGGAGTAGTATATTCTAGCATGGATTTCCTCCCTCATCCATTTCCTCTCATTTCATTTTCCTGTTTCAGGTTGAACTCGGGACATAGTGGCGGCTGGTGTCGGACAGAATGCCCTCCAAGATGGGGTTGTCGCAAGAGCATTCTGAAGGGACCTCTCGAGCCTTGCTCCTAAGGCTGAATAGTCAAGCTTGTAACTATTAGGGAACTCTGCGCGTCTCTGTTGAGTGCGCCGCCTGTCCTGTAGCCCATACGTCTTTTGCGGTTCTTTCACATCACCCGTTCCTCCCAGGGGTGAATGCAAAATTATCCATTGGGGTTCAAGGTACAAGGTATTTCCTCCGTAACCTGTTCATTGTCATAGCCAATGGGATACACGATTCAGGATTCTAAAATCTTCTACCTATGTAAACAAGCACTCAATAAGTGAGAGATGCATACTCTGAAAGATTATTGGGTTTAGATTTCGAATCTGCTTATTTGAATACTGAACCATATTTTCTTGAGAAAAGATAAATCCAAATTTAACATTTCTGACTTGTTAAAATCAGTCCCCGTTAGGAGCGTTGCGGGAGTGACATTTTCAAGCACTCGTACATCAATTTATAATATTCCATTTCAAACAACAAAATATTTTATAGAGCAACAGAGAGAGATTACCGACAAGGATAGTCGTTAAGGCACAGAATCGTGAACAAGATATCTGCGACTGAAAACCTGCCAATATCATCCTCCCTGACGGGGTTATTTTCCAGGTTTTTCTCAGTCCTCAGGTATCCAACTCAGTCCTGGAACGCTTCCTTCCCAAAATTGCTGCCCCAATTACCATTTTCATTTCATGCATCACCAGTGCCCAGCCTGTGGTTAGATAAGAACACTACCACCATAGTTTTAAATTTCGTTTAATCAATTCCCTTATTCTAATAAAATTTTCGTCGTAATCAATATTCTTAATACTTCCTGAGGAATGATAATAGTTATTTCCTATTGTTTTCGATTGCTTCATCACAGCATTTCAAAGTTCTTTTGATTATTATCATAGATCACAAAACCTTGTGCACCTTATAAAATATGCTTTCTATAATAACGACAGTCAACTAGAGTTTAATCCAAGTCTATCTGACTTTTCTATTGAAACAAAGCTAATCCTGTCTTTATTGTCAGCTGGCATTACTTTACTGCTTTACAATTATTTGAATATATTGAAGTACCGTTTACTGGCCGCGCTATGGCAGAGTGGTTAGACCGCTCACCTCTCCAGGTTCTCCGGTTTGCAACTGAATGTACTGCTACCTAAAGTCGAACTGAACTATACAGTAAACAAGGACAAACTAATGACACCTTGAGTCTATAGAGAGAAAACAATAAATCGAACAGCCTTGTTCTACCTAAGCACTAAAACTGTGCTGTAATTGGCTGGTATTCCCGCTCCCAATAGCGTCTATTTTCATGAGTTGGAAACTATTCTTCTATTTCACTACTAACTCTTAGTAACTTTCCAATAACTTTCAGAATCTCAACACCCCTTCAAGCTTACGTTGTCTATGTTAGCTCAAGGACATTCTTTTATACATTTTGCCCCAATTCCATGGCTATTGTCCTAAAAACCTTGCGAAAGATTTCTCTTTTATACCCATGTACAGTTTCAGCTATCTAGTCTCTCTTATAATTAAGGGTATGCTAACATCCCTCTCAATTCTGCATTGCATATATTTACATTATCTTGCTTACTAATTATTTACATCCTCTTGCATCCATTAGGCTCATGGCCTCTGAGCAAAATTAAGCGGCTTTCACGCCCAGTTTAGAATGGAACGTTAAGACTGCAGCAGTTAAAGAGCACCCATAAATAAAAGCAATTTAAATTTAACAAGATATTGTGTAGTGCTTTACGCTATTATTGAAGGACAGAAAGGTTAAAGAATTGACAGAGCTATACGATGGTAGCCTACAAGTATTACATTTGCACCTGAAATTGTATGATTCTGAAATGGTAAAATGGCAACAATAAAAAGTTGTTCCGCTTGGCCTGGCAACGCCCACGAGACCACACTGACATCTCGTGTTCTGTAAGGAATACATAGCGGAACAAAATGAAGGATGTTTGCAGTTATCGGAGAGGGAGTAAAGTTAAACTACTTACAAATTGTACATATAAGCCTTTTGGTACTCAAAGCACGTTTAATGTCAGATCAAAGATTTGTAGTTGTTTTATGTAACTGTTATTATTGTAATGAACTTGACTAAAAGAGCAATTATCATCGAATGGTTGAAAGCTGGTTGAGTGCAACCATAACCAAATCTAACGTATGATGGAATACAAAGTTTAATTCACTCCATTCCTTAAACCAGGTGTTCAGTTTTAACCATGGTTTCCAGCGTAATAACATCTCAATTATGTACAGTGCCTTTAGAGACAGGAGATTCTACTTAATAAGAAGCTATCAGTGTTGCCAACCCGTGCTTAGAGACATAACCTAGATTACCGTACAAAATAAGCTAAAAATGTCTAAACACAAACTTAAAAAAGCTAGAAAGATATTAATTTCTTAACCAGGATTCTTAGTTAACAAAGCTCTATAACAATGACTGCCTCTGCGGTCGAGTGGTCAGCGTTCTGGTTCTCACCCAGAGGCCCCGGATTAGATTCCAAATTGGGGCGGGGAATTTTCTTTTAACCAGAATAATTTCCTATTTTACCCTACAGTCTGGATGTGAGTGAATGTGCGTACGATTGAATAAAAGAAAATGATTAAAAACCTAACGTTAAAGAACCTCCAGTCAGCGAGTTGTTTCTAATGCAAAGCTTCTGAAGTGACCATATTTAAAGGGGCTATATAATGAAACAATGGAGAGAAAAAAAAAACTCCAGTAAAAGTTTATTTTGACTACAGAACGGATTTCGGGCCTTTTTTGTTCTTTTTTCTAGGAAAAAAACCCCTAATTTGCATTGTTGTTTCAAAAATCCATAGAAATAATTCCTGTAAACTCCTGTTTACCCCTTACTTTGACTGTATTTTGTTTTACACAGCATTTTCTATTTCCATGTACTATACGCAAGTGTGAATGCATCATGCATGTGATTCAGCAAAGCAGGGAAATCAGCTTTCCCTCTGCCGACACATTTAACTTCTACCAAAGTAGCAAATTTGAAAAAGTTAAAATTACCGCCAAGCGGGAATAATATTTTTTTTTACTGTTAATACGAAATTAAAAAAAAAAAAAAAAAAACAAACTAGATTTGAGGAGAAAAAAGCCAAATTGGAAACACTGGACGCTATTCTCATGAGGAGACTTGAATGTTGTCTCTCTAGCGGCAGGTGTTCATACTTGATGGTTAGGAGGAGCTATCTATTCAATGATATTTTCTCCTATATTGACACCAGAATGATAACACTCAACCACAGTCCACGGTGTATTTTGTTCATATCCAGCTTGACCGACAAAGAACAGGCAACATGTGAATGTTATTCATTACCACGATAGGAGGAATCTTGGAAGGTCTAACTGTATTAGCAACGCAACCACATCCCTAGCGTTGTGGATTGCTTTTACTTCCACAAACCACTAGCGCTCATTTTATCCAGAGGTCGCTGTCATAGCTTTCTCTTCCAGAAACAAAACAGCGCTCCTTCTCGGTAAAGTATGCTGTGGCTACAATGTAAGCTCATCAGTCAACTATGACGCCATTCTTGCTCAATTGGCGTGCATGAAATCAGGATAAAAATGAGTATAAACTATAAAAGTTAACACAGGTTACTCGCTAAAAGTTATGTCTCTACAAATCTGGAATTATAAACTTGTGCAAATGGTTAATCGACAATTAAACCGTTCCAACGACGATTTGAAACGCAAGATATGCTGTCTTCCACTCAAAAGTTCCAATGTCAAGATTTCCACTGAAATTTACAATTTGGGATTCCCTTGAAGAAGAAATAATAATAATAATTATTATAATTACTATTATTATAATTTTTAGAAAAACATCTACCTGTAAAGTGCAAATGCGTATGTGTATGCAACATTTTGGTTGAGGTTACCTTAAAGAAAGGGTTTTCTTGACATCCAACGACGTTATTATTGTTTAATTGCTTTTTCACAGAAGACGTGCGTAGTTCAGGAGTTGGATAAGTAGAATAAGACTGAATAATTCAATGCCATAAACGGAATTTGAGCCTCGGATCTCCTAGTCTATAGTCGGTTGCTCTACCACTGAGCTACCATGGCAACAGGCTGGCACGGCATTAAATTTCTCAACTGTCTCGCATGTTTCCCGGTAAAGCACAAGGTGTTCTCAAATTAATTTAAGATGACACACTCCATGTGCAACTTACAATGTCATAAGTACTTTAAGTCCTAGGCTTCATTGTTTAGTCAAATATTTAGGTCAATTGAGAAATTTAATGTGTTTTGTGTCCCCGTGAATCCAAAAAAAAAAAAAAAAAAAAAAAAAGAATTTTTGGAAAAACGTCCGCGTGTGTGTCTGACTGTGGATAGCTCAAAAACGAAAAGGCCGTTGAGTATCAAACTTGATATTTAAGTGTGGTATCTTCCAAGCATGCGACACGAAGATTTTTAAGAAAATCCCCCCACCCCAAACTACCTTTTATATGGAACTATTTCGAAAATTTTAGTTTTCTCAAAAATTAAATAATTTTTATAAAAATATCGTATATTTAAGATATTTATCTGACAAATAAAATGCGTATCTTGAATTACTTGGGAATAGCCTCTGAAAACTATTCTGGATGAATTTTACGGAATATTGTATAACTGCTAACCCGTAAAAGATGGACAAAAACTTAACACACAAAAAATGTAGAGCTTGTTAAAGCATACAATTTATGTTATATACATTTTTTCGTGGAGCAGATCGTTTTTGAGATACTCCTTGTTTTTGGTTTCACCTTTAAAAAACTTAACTTCTTTCTCATACAGGAATATTTCAACACCGGTCCATACAAAGAAAGGAACTTCAATCACATAGCAATCAGCTTTTGACTATCACTTTAACCTATGGCACTCCTTTGTTTCGCTTCTACTTACAAGGAAGCAAGTAATAAGACTTTTTCTGCTAATTTTTCTCGATTAGCATGAAGTAAATAGAAGTATAAGCTTTTAAACAATAATTTGTTACAGAGATGTAGAGAAAGTCATGTGAACGGAACAATTCAGATTTTTACGTTCTCTACACGTACTATGCACCTAGTGTATAGAGAAAGAATTCTAATGCATCCAAAAATTCGATACCGAGATTTCACCGGAAATGCAGGTTTTGTGTCCCCCTGAATCTAAAACAAGCATTTTTGGAAAAACGTCCGTGTGTGTGTTTGTTTGTTTGTCTGTGTGGCTGTGGACGGCATAGCTCAAAAACGAAAAGACCGCTGGTATTCAAGTTCGGTATCTTCCAGGGATGCGACACGAAGATTTTGAGAAAAATACTTCCACCCCAAACTACCCTTTACATGAAACTTTTTTCGAAAATTTTGGTTTTCTCAAAAATGGTTCTAACGATTTTGATTAAAATATCGTATATTAAAGATAGTCACCTGAGAAATCATATTTATATCTTCAATTTTCTGGTAATAGCCTCTGAAGACAACTTTATTCTGGATGAACTTTACGGAATTTTGTATAACTGCTAACCCGTAAGAGATAGACAAAAACTTATCACACAGAAAATGTAGAGCACATTAAAGCACACAATTTATGTTATATGCAAGTTTTTCGCGAAGTTGATCGTTTTTGAGATATTCCTTGTTTTTGGTTTCACCTTTAAAAACTCAACACTTTTCTCATACAGGAATTTTTCAGCACCGGTCCATACAAACAAAGGAACTTCAGTCACATGGCAGTCAGCTTTTGACTATCACTTTAACCTATGGTACTCCTTTACAAGGAAGCAAGTAATAGGAGTATTTCTGCTAATTTTTTCTCGATTAGCATAAAGTAAATAAAAGCATAAGCTTTTTAACAATAATTTGTTGCAGGGATGTAGAGAAAGTTATGTGAATGGAAGACATCAGAATGAATGCAATAATTTCCCTTCCATATATGTCTTTTGCAGCTCCAGATGATATTGCTATTGCAATGCCAAGGCTCCACGCCGTTTCCTGACCTTAATCTTGACGTCATCAACATGGCTGTTCAAGGAACCAATACATTAATGTATGAGTAGGATAGAACGCGCCGACCGCCGTGTTTTGTTGCTTAAGTTGGTAATTAGCAGCCTTTCACGGTATTTCAACGTAACCTCTTACATTACGGATTGCATTACGTTTTAAACATCAAGAGGAAAATTAGTGACGACCTTGCGTGTATAAAAACGGCACCCATTCCGGGCTATGAATCACTTGAGCAATGATTATTACCCGCAGTAGTAAAAAATAAGAGATAAGTTGGCTGTACTCGCCGCCACATCAGAACGTTTGCCAACAAGGTCGGAAGGCGTTGACCTGCATGTCTGGGTGACCGCTTCCCGCCCTAGTGCTTTTTACTTTCTCTACACGTACTATGTACACGGTGTATATAGATGGTATTGTAATGCACTCCCCTGTATCAAAAAATAATCTGATGTGTTCCATTCACACGACTTTCTCTACATCTCTGCAACAATTTACTGTTAAAAAGCAATGTTTCTATTTACTTCATGCTAATCGAGAAAAAATTAGCAGAAAAAGGTCTTATTGCTTGCTTCCTTGTAAGTAAAAGCGAAATAGGGAAGTACCATAGGTTAAAGTGATAGTCAAAAGCAGCTGCTATGTGACTGAAGTTCCTTTGTTTGCATGGATAGGAAGATATTAAACCTAAATAAACCTAAATACCAAGTTTGGTATTTTACCGACTTTTCGTTTTTGAGTTATCGTGTTTACTGACACACGGACACACACGTATATATTTTGGTGGAGTGCAATACCTTTTCTATACACTATGTACATAGAACATGTAGAGAAAGTAATAAACACTTCAACATTCCTTCAAGCAAAACACACTG
The DNA here is from genome assembly GCA_030762935.1 of Hymenopus coronatus. Lineage (NCBI taxonomy): Eukaryota > Metazoa > Arthropoda > Insecta > Mantodea > Hymenopodidae > Hymenopus > Hymenopus coronatus. Next base: position 32,853,268 of record CM060883.1, read on the forward strand.
TCTTACGCTCTGCATATTTTAATGACATAATTAAGTATATGTATAAAAATTAGGTTTATAACAAAATGATTTCGGTATAACCATGGATGTGTGCCTACAACTACTTTCATATGAACTACAATAATTGTTTAACGCTGCACGCTGTTGAGGTTGTGTTATTCGCGCCAAACTGGCCTCTCTTATTACCTGTCTCAGCCATCGCTATGCACAAGATCTTTAACTATTTTTGGTAAGGTTTATCTCGATTAAAATGAAGTAGACTGGCCCCGTAGTTCTGTAAGTAGAGCTTTTGCCTGCTGTGCTACGGGACCCAGTTTCGATTCCCGGCTGCGGTTTGGGGTTTCTCTGTAATCCAGATTATTTCCTAATTTACTCTCAGTCTGGAAGGATGAATGTGAGTGTGTGATATACTGATCAAAATTAAAGATTAATAGAACATCCAACGATGTCAGTGTACGAGTTTTAAAGGAGAATGCCGTCGATAGGACCATAATAATTAAAGATGGGATATAAATGGAACAATAAAAACCTGATGTGTTACACTCACATGACTTTCTCTAGCTACTCTACAAACAAAACTTCTTGCGAAAGATAATTCTTCTTTCAACACCATGCTAATCGAGATAGACATTAGTAGAAATTTACTACTTAGTTCCTTTGGAACTGAGGGAGTGCACTATGCTAAAGTGATAGTCAATTGTTTTAAAAGGCTGTCGTTATGCGATTGTCATTGCAAATCGCTTCTTTATTTGGCCAGACGTAGAATAAAAGAAAAACGGACACTTACGTCTGAGAAAAGTGTAAGTACTCCATAAGTGAAACTAAAAACAAGGAATACCTCGAAAACGGTAAGCTCCACGAAGAAAATGTATGGGACATAACTTGTGTATTTTAATAAGATCTATATTTTTAGTATTGTAAGTTTTTGTCTATCTGTTACGGTTTACCAGTTAAGCCAAATTAAGCAAAATTCATCCACATTAAACAGATCTTTAGAAGCTATTCTCACAAAATTCAAGATATACATTTTATTTGTGATAGAAATAGCTTTAACAAGTCGGATTTTAATCAAAATCGTTGGAGCCATTTTTAAGTAAAACAAAATTTTCGAAAATTTTTCCATGTAAGGGGTAGTTGGGTGGGGGCATTTTCTTGAAAATCGTCGTGTCTCATCTCCAGAAGAGACAAAACTTAAATACCAAGTTTGTTATTTAACCGTGTTTTCGTTTTTGAGCTATGCTGTCCACAGACACCCACACACACACGGACCTGTTTCTGAAAATGCTTTTTTTGGATATAGGGGGTCCTAAACATGTATTTCCGGTGAAAACTCGACAAGGAATATTTGGGTTGAATACTATACTTCCCTATCTGTTGTACATACGGGGCTAGAGAAAGTAAAACTAAATAAAATAAAACAAAGGAGTCAGAAAAATACGCCTTCATAAGAATAGTTCCTCATTAATACTTTTAATTTATTCTTTGTGCTTATAAAAATAAGAAATTACTCTCCTGAATTTGTCTGTTAGGGGAATTAAACTGGAAACGTATGGTCTCTGTTCTCACTGTAGTTAGAAGATATTTTAGTTGGGCGACTACTGAATAGATTCACCAACACGCTCTATATTCGAAATTAGTTGGTGTTATCAGCTCTTTACACTCTGTTAAGTAATACATTGTTGAAGGCAGGCTTAAACAAGGTTACCTACCGGTGTACACAGTCTGATAAAGTAAAAACCATTTCTCTCTCTTGGGAAATTAGATCAAACTGTATTGCCCTCGATGAATCTGGCCTCCAGTTGGTTAACCTCAATTCACAAGACAACCTTTGGGAAAACAGAAATGACTTAGTGAGGCTGTTATGTAATCCAGATGCTCTATACTTCCGGCATGTCAGTATAGACCCGGGCGCTTTGAGCCGAAACATGCTGTCGAAAATTCGCCGTGACCTACCATGTGATCTTGAAATGATTTCTAGTAGGGTCTAATTTTCCACAGAGTTCAAGCAATGGGTCCCTTTTATAACATAGGAACCCAGACAAGCTGTTAGATATATTAAATGTCACATTATGAACACTGTCTATTTATGTGTATGTGTTAAATCCGAAGGTCATAACTAGGTTTACTTTTGCCACTGTACTCTGCTTCATTGGCGGACTAATAAGAAATGTTATTAGTGTCCAGATTGGTTCATAATTCCAAGTAAGAATGGCACACGTAACCCGTATCTGTTTACTTTCCCCGAGGGTGCGAGACGGAAGGCGTAAGGCAGGGTGGGCATGCCTTGGGTTAATGTACTATCTGTCCACCAGCTCATGATCTCAGGAGACTGAAGGGTGCAGGAGAGCAATCTTGCATATTTATATATCCGCTATCGTTGTGATGCTGAGGCCGTGACTTACCTAATTTTGCATATGCTGTATGTTCTCGTACTAGGCTGATTTCTCAATTTCAATTATAACATTTTAGAATAGTGCGTTTATACTTGAGTATCATAATTTTTTTCAAATAAAAAATAAGAATATCTGATGTGCTACATTGATATATCTTTCTATACCTTTTCAATTACAAACTATTTTTACAAAAGCTTATTTTTCTATTTACTGCTAATCGAGATAAACATTAACAGAATTAGTCTTATTAAACATTTTCTTATAGGTTCAACGTAAAAAACGTAATAAATAGGCTAAACAGATAGTCAATTCTTTTAAGAGTTGGTTGCTATGTGATCCTTTAAAAAGCCCTCTCTATTTCACTACCAGGAGAAAATTTAAAATATACCAAGGAATGTTTCGTAATATAAATACCTCGGAGATGGTTACTCCGAAAAAATAAATATTTCATATAATTGTGAACTTTAACACGATTTACATGAATTCTATAGTAAGATTACATGTATCTTTCATTCAGAATGAAGAGGACTTCAAATTGTTATTAATCAAAATCGCTAAAACCATGTTTGAGCAAATCAAAAATGAGGGAGGTGACATCAGCGATTCTTACGATTACTCTTTCAGCGAAAATGGGTCAAACTCCTACATCTCCTGCTGGCGAATGCATCTTTGTTTTTATAAGACAGACAGTCCATGGAATTGAACAACATTTTTATCTTCTCTACACTACGGTGCACATAGTGTATAGAGAAGGTATTGTAATGCACCCAAAAAATCGATACCGAGATTTCACCGAAAACACATGTTTTGAGAAAAATGTCCGTACGTATGTGTGCGTCTGTAGGCAGCATAGCTCTAAAGCGAAAAAACCGTTAAAAACCAAAGTTGGTATTTAGGTATGGTATCTTCCAAGGATGCGACAGGAAGATTTCGAAGAAAATTCTCCCAACCCCAACTACCCTTTACATGGAACTTTTTTGGAAAATTTTGATTTTCTCAAAAATGGCTCTAACGATTTTGATTAAAATCGTCATATACTAAAGATATTTACACGAGAAATAAAATGTATATCTTGAATTTTCTGGGAATAGCCTCTGAAGACTACTTTATTCTGGATAAACTTTACGGAATTTTACATAACTGCTAAACCGTAAGAGATAGACAAAAACTTACCCCACAGAAAATGTAGAGCACATTAAAACACAATTTATGTTATACACATTTTTTCGTGGAGTTGATCGTTTTTAAGATATTCCTTGTTTTTAGTTTCAGCTTTGAAAAACTTGTACTTTTCTCATACAGGAATTTGTGAATTCTTGTCCATACAAACAAAGGAACTTCAGTCACATAGTAACCAGATTTGACTGTCACTTTAACCTATGGTCCTCTCTTATTTTGCTTCTACTTACAAGGAAGCAAGCTATTTCTATTATTTTTTTTTTTTCTCAATTAGCGGGAAGTAAATAGAAGCTTAAGCCTTTTAACAAAAATTTGTTGCAGAGATGTAGAGAAAGTCATTTGAATGGAACTCATTAGATTTTTATACTTTATATTTTAATTTATCACAAATTATACAACACTTTTAAACGTACATTCTCCATGTATAGTTTAACTCTTTAACAATTACCTATTTATGTCTGTATTTGATATTTTAATGTTTATTATCATGGCAAGTTTTGTATACAGCAGTCTTCAGTTGAAAGAAGCAGAAGTTTCTTGAAAATCTGTAGATGCATGCTAAGAGTGCAGGAATTCATTGCTCCCTAAAACGTCTGAAATTCTATGTAATAGAAGTCAGAAATAAAATAAAAAGATTTCAGCAAGGAATTAAAACGTTTTAATCCATTACTGTGATTAAAATCAATTACTAGGTTGCTAAGAACCACAAAGAAACGATATTTGATAATGCAGTTATCTGAAGAACTATAGTTTAATCTACATAGCAAAATGCCTTCTGAATAAAACATCTAAAGGTCTGCATTGAGAAGAATGTAGAAAATAACTAATGTAGCCTTTTAATAAATTTCGATGACGTCAAATTTTAGTGAACAATTGCAGATCTTTTTTGTTTTCTTTACCAATTATTGTGTACGTACTTAGCAGCTAGAGAAGGTATTGTATTCCAACCAAAATACTACTGAATTTGACTGGAAAACATGTTTAGAGGACCATAAATAAACAAATTAGTTTTAGAAAATGGTCCGTGTCTGTATAAATGTGTGTATGTGAATAGCATAACTCTAAAGTGAAAAGCCCGTTAAATACCATTCTTGGTAGGTATGCAACACGAGCATTTTCAGGAAAATTCTTACATGTCAAGCTGCCGTTTACATAGATTTTTCGAAATTGTCGATTTTCTATATAAAAAAAAAATTAAAGATATTTACATGACGTTTGAGTTTTCTTAGAAAATCCTCTGAAGACATCTTTATTCTGGATGAATTTTACTGAATTTTGCATAACTGGTAAACCGCAAGATATAGAAAAAAAGTTACTACACAAAACATGTAGATGTCTTTAAACACATAATTTATGTCATATACTTTTTTTTCTCTCATTGGGAATATCTGGCAATTTTTGAGATATTCCTTGCCATTAGTTTCAGTTTTAAAATAGATATATTTTTCTCATATGGGAATTTGTCAATTCTTGGCCATACAAGGGAATTTCAATTACATAATAACCAACTTTTAAAAGATTTGACTATCGCTTTAGCCTAGTATACTCCTTTATTTGCGTTCTACTTACAAGGAAGAAAGTAATAAGGTCGTTTTCTGCTAATTTTATCTTGATTACCATGAAGTAGATAGAAGAATACGCTTTTTAGCAATGATTTGTAACAGATATGTAGAGAAAATCAAGTGAATGGTGCACATCAGATATTTTCTGAAGAACATTCTCAGAATATTAAATTTGAGATGTACGAACAAGTTTCAAAATGAGCTATTAGTTTCTCTACACGTACTATGTACATAGTGTATAGAGAACCAAAAATTCGATAACGAGATTTCACCGGAAATATATGATTTAGGGTCCCCTGTATAAAAAAAAAATATTTTCAGAAAAACGTCCATGTGTGTGTGCATGTGTGTGTGTCTGCGAACACGATAACTCAAAAACGAAAAGTCGGTAAAATACCAAGCTTGGTATTTAAGTTAAGTATCTTTCAGGGATGCAACACGAAGATTTTGAGAAAAATCCCCCCATCCCAAACTACCCTTTACATGGAACTTTTTTCAAAAATTTTGATTTTTTCAAAAATGGGTCTAACGATTTTGATTGAAATATTGTATATCAAAGACATTTACCTAACAAATAAAATGTATATCTTGAATTTTTTCTGGGAATAGCCTCTTAAGACTTTTATTCTGGATGAATTTTACGGAATTTTGCGTAACTGTTAAACCGTAAGAGATACACAAAAACGTACTGTATAAAAAATGTAGATCACGATAAAACACACAATTTATGTCATATATATTTTTTTTCGTGGAGTTGGTCGTTTTTGAGATATCCCTTGTTATTTGTTTCACCTTTAAAAAACACACTTTTCTCACACAGGAATTTGTCAACTCCTGTCCATACAAACAAAGGACCTTCAGTCACATAGCAACCAGCGTTTGACTACCACTTTAACCTATGGCACTTCTTTATTTCGCTTCTACTTACAAGGAAGCAAGTAATAAGACTATTTCTGCTATTTTTTCTCAATTAGCATGAAGTAATTTTTAACAATAATTGTGTCAGAGATGTAGAGAAAGTCATGTGAATGGAACAGAGATTTTTTTTTTTAATTTGACATTTCACAGCATTTATTACACACCCTGTATTACATTGTTGGTTGTAGACATATTCAGACCACATTCAACTGCTATAAACGTATTCGAGTGGCAACAATAATGAACAGGTTCTCATTAAGTAACCACTGCGCATTTTGTCTAGATACCATTTTGTAATTAGAATGCTGCACTTTCGTCATGCTATTGTTATGTTTGGAAGGATAGAGTGCTATTTAAGAAGCAGCAAGTGATAAAATCAATGCATGGTCATCTTTGATGCAGCGCGGCTTCCTTTCTTGACGTCACTCCTTAACCTTCATTAATTTTAAAGAGAAGAATGTATTGGCGCGTGCCTAGCCAATTATGTCATCCTGGTTGGATGCGATTCTGTATTGCAGATGGCTACCGCACGTCCATCCGCTGCATAACCTCGTGTTGAAGGTTGTTGCTGTTGTTCAGGGTATTTGTTGCATATTTGCGGACAGTTGACAGCAGATGGCCGTACCTATCTGCCATTTTGGATTAGAATTGGCGACAGTAGAATGGATTTGATGGATTGGAGGCTACACAATTCATTTGCGCTGAATTTTTAGTACCATGAAACCGAGTGGAATGGCACAAGCGGTTTCCTATTTGACCCGCATACGGAGGTGCGGATTCGTCTCCCGTTGATCGCACACTAGTATTTCCTAAGAGTGTTATTAAAAGATGATGCAATTATATTGGCGGCTAATCCACCAATAAGATATATACAGGGTGTTAATGAACTACACCGAAATAACTTGCGAGATTATGCACGAGATCGGCGATGCATGGTCTCCGGATAAACATAACGCAACTACATAGCGTTAAACGCGTGCTCATAAGTCGGTATTAAAGCAAAGCAGGTTGAAAAAATGGTTTAGAATGTCTTTAAAACTGCTGCCCGAGTATAGAAATATCGATTTTTAGCAGTTCGTTACTAGCGTTCTCAAGATTTAATGTCGCAAAAATCTGTAAAATCCCGAAGTCAACACTTGACAGTGCGACACTGAGCATTAACTACATTCTTGAGTTATGTTGCCTACTCTGGAGGTGTTTTTTCAACTGCTCTAGTGGTCTAATGCGTAACGCGGGAAGCTGCTATCCCAAAGTTCACGAGTTCGACTCCTGTCATAGAGCAAATGTTTTTATTATTATTTTTACTTTCTCTAGCCTCGTATGTACAATGTACATAGGGATAGAAAAGTATTGAATTCCACCCAAAAATTCGATACCGAGATTTCACAGGAAATGCATGCTTTAGGACCCTCTGTATCCAAAAAAAGCATTTTCAGAAAAAGGTCTGTGTGTCCGTGTGTATGTGAACACGATAACTCAAAAACGAAAACTAGCTAAAATACCAAACTGGGTATTTAAGTTTAGTATCTTCCAGGGATGTGCCACGAAGATTTAGAGAAAAATCCCTCCACCCCAAATTACTCTTTACATGGAACTTTTTTCGAAAATTGTTATTTTCTTAAAAATGGCTCTAATGATTTTGATTAAAATATCGTATATTAAAATATCGTATATTAAAATATCGTACCTGACAAATAAAATGTATATCTTGAATTTTCTGAGATTAGCTTCTAAAGACCTATTTCTTCTGGATGAATTTTGCTTAATTTGGCATAACTAGTAAACCGTAAGAGATTGACAAAAACTTACTATACAAAAAAATGTAGGTCTTGTTAAAATACACAAGTTATGTCAATTACATTTTTTTCGTGGAGCTTACCGTTTTCGAGGTATTCATTGTTATTAGTTTCAGTTGTGAAGTACTTGTACTTTTCTCAAACGGGAGTGTCCATTTTTTTTTTCTTGTTCTACTCCTGGCCAAGAAAAGAAGCGATTTGTAATGACAATCGCATGACCACAGCTTTTAAAACATTTGACTATCGGTTTAGCCTAGTGTATTCCCTTATTTTCTTCCTACTTATAAGGAACTAAGTAATAAGAACATTGTGCTAATGAGTACCTCGATTAGCAAGGTGCAGAAAGAAGAATAATCTTCTGTAAGAAGTTTGTAGAACAGCTAGAGAAAGTCATGTGAGCGTAACACACCAGATTTTGTTCATTCCAGTGCCGCGAACTCGGAAATTGTCTTTCACTTGAAAGCCAGTATCATAACCACTACTCTAGCGAAGTACGCTGTAATATATCCCTTCGTTTTTTTTTTTTGTTTTTTTTTTGTGTTATGCTCTCGAATGGTTAATTAATTAGCCAGTGGCGTACTGGCAATTCAGAGACTTATAGCCGTTACTTCGACATTTCAATAAAAGGGCCATAAGTCTCGTATCTCAAATTACTTATTTAAGTAATCTACATATTCTGTGAAATGATTCCGATGTAGTTCATTAACACCCTGTATATATATACATTAAACACTTATTATATACTTACAATATATTTTTGTACTAATAGATTCCCTTTTAAAAAAATGCTACCCCAATTACAACAAAAATAATTAAAATTAAACCAACCAAAATTAATATTAATCATTCTTGGATATTTCGTGGGTTTCCCTTGTGCCCAGGGGAACACAGGGATGAGTTTTCTAATAGCAGCAACTTTTCCAGTGCCTATTCTCCATAACTTAATTTCATATCACCTTTCAGGTTGGTTTCCTGCATAGTTTGGTGATGTGAGGTGTGAGAAAGATGTGCACTATGCAGCCATTTCCTTCTCCTCATCCACTTGTACAGTCCAGGGCAGTTCGTACCTTTTCGTCAGGTGGAGTGCAATGTAAACTAACCTCCAAGCAAAAAATCTTGTTTGTTACATTCACATAACTTTTTCTAGCTATTCATATACAAACTCTTCTTACAAAAGATCATTCTTTTACCTAAACGAGATAAACATTAGCAGAATTGGTGTTTAACCGTCTTTTTATTTTTGAGTAATACACAAGTTTAACACAAGGACTTTGTTCTAAAGATGCTTTTTTTTACACTCAAGGGACCTCAAAGCATGTATTTCTGATGAAATCTCAACATGGATTTTTTTACTTTCTCTAGACGCACTATGTACACAGTGTATAGAGAAGGTATTGATTGCACCCCACCCAAAAATTCGATACCGAGATTTCACCGAAAATATATGTTTTAGGGTCCCCTGTATCCAAAAAAAGTATTTTCAGAAAAAGGTCCATGTGTGTGTGTGTCCGTGTGTCTGTAAACACGATAACTCAAAAACGAAAAGTCGGTAAAATATCAAATTTGGTATTTAAGTTTAGTATCTTCCACGACACGAAGATCTCGAGAAAAATTTCCCACCCTAAACTACCCTTTACATGGAACATTTTTCGAAAATTTTGATTTTCTAAAAAATGGCTCTAACGATTTTGATTAAAATATGGTATATTAAAATATTTACCTGACAAAAAAAAAATGTATATCTTGAATTTTCTGGGAGTAGCCTCTGAAGACTACTTTATTCTGGGTCAATTTTACGGAATTTTGTATAACTGCTAAACCGTAAGAGATGGACAAAAACTTACCACACAACAAATGTAGAGCACTTTAAAACACACAATTTATGCTATATACATATCTTTCGTGGAGTTGATCGTTTTTTTAGATATTCGTTGTTTTTGGTTTCAGCTATAAAAATCATATTTTTCTCATACAGGACTTTGTGAACTCGTGCCTATACAAACAAAGGAACTTCAGACTCATAGCAAACAGCTTTTGACCATCACTTGAACCTATGGTACTCACTTATTTCGCTTCTACTTATAAGGAAGCAAGTAATAAGACTATTTCTGCTAATTTTTCTCGATTAGCAGGAAGTAAATAGAAAAATAAGCTTTTTAACAATAATTTATTGCACAGTTATAGAGAAAGTCATGTGAATGGAACACATCAGATTTTTGATGGAATGTAACACTTCTCTTAAGTAAGAGAGGAAGTAAAATGTTGGCAATATCATTTTTGGGCTGCTACACACAGAGCTTCTTGTAGATAGTGCAGGACTTAAACCCTGTATAATGAACGTGAACGAATGTCTGCTAAACAGAAATTAAATATTGCCAGCGCTGGCAGATGGGAAATGGACCATACCGCCGAAGTTTTTCCGGTGTAATGAGTCCAGTGAGTGATGGGTATTTAATTCTTAAGACAGCGAGTGGGCCATGGGCCAGTCTGTTGTGTGAACAATGTATGGCATGGCACGATAAATCGCTTCACGCAGAACGGGCGGCTATTTCTGATACACCCAGTCTGTCTGAGAGTCAGTGTTCTGTTTTTGTGACTTGCATCTGTGCCACAGTTTGGTAAACAATGAGTGACCCCATTTGCTGCTGCCGATACTACTAGGGTAAACCCAGAATAATATACAGTTACTTTACTGCCCACATTTTATTATATTAGTTCAGGCTGCTTATATCAATATCGCTCAAAACAATCCCTTGTAATTTAATGGCTGCTTCCTAATGTAAATCAGCTGCTGGATCCACCTAATTCCCTTTTGAATTGTAGGCTATTGATGTATGCAGTCCGTTTATAGTTACAAAAACGTTAGCGCTGCAGAAGATATTTGAGTTTGAAGAAAAACGTTATAATAGTTAGGGATTTGACACGGTTGCGGTTTGGGTGTACTCTGCTTGGAAATAGTTGCGTGCGCACTGTGTTTCACTGGGACCTCCCCCTTCCCAAGCACTGCCGGTCATTCTCTCTAAGCAAGTGATCAGCCTGTTCTGAAGGTACAAAGTCAATAGAAGACGGCTTGCTTTTGTTGTATGCAAAACATTCTGGGCCATACGATTTATTCGGCTTTTAGCACCAATGAGTTTATAAGTATGACATCATTATTAGGTTTTTTCTTCTATTTATCCTTCTTTTTTCCCCAGTTTCCTACTTTCCTTTGTTGACTTTTTGTTTACTGATTTTATTTTCTCAAAACATTCTATTTACATAGTGCTTAGAGAAGGTATTGCACTCCACCCAAAAATTTGATACCGAGATTTCACCGGAAATATATGTTTTAGGGTGCCCTGTCAAAAAAAATATCATTTTCAGAAAAAGGTCCCTGTGTGTGCGTGAACACGCTAACTCAAAAACGAAAAGTAGGTAAAATACCAAACTTGGTATTTAAGTTAGTATCTTCCAGGGATGTGACACGAAGATTTTGAGAAAAGTCCGCTCCACCCCGAACTACTCTTTATATGGAAAATTATTTAGCAAATCAAAATTTTCTGAAAATGTTCCATGTAAAAGGTAGTTGGGCATGGCGATTTTCTTGAAAATCTTGGTGTCGCATCCTAAATATGCTGAACTTAAATACCAAGTTTGGTATTTAATATAATTTTCAATTTAGCTATGCTGGCCACAGACACACACACACACACACACACACACACAAACATGTTTTTTTATAGTGTTTAACGCCTGCTTCTACTATTATGGCGCCGCAGGCAATTACACTGATGATACACGGAATGAAGAAGGAGCACCGGTGGAATGCTAATGTGGAGGAAATCGGAGAGCCTGGAGAAAACCCATCCCTGCGCCGTTTTGTCTAGCCACAAATCTCACATATGGTCGCTTGGGATCAAACCCGGCTCGTTTAGGTGAGAAGCGAATGGTCTAACCACTCGGCAACGGCGCCGCCCGGACATATATTCGATATCGAATTTTTGAGTGGAATACCTGCTTCTCTATTCACTATATGCATTGTACATTCGTGCTAGAGATAGTAGAGAGCAGAAGCCTTTCCAGTAAATTCAAAATATTCATTTCACTTGTCACGGAATTATCTCAAATATGAGGTAAATTAATTAAAATTTATGAGAAAATCAAACATTCAAAAAATGCTCCATGTAAATGGTGGTTATAGACGAGGAATCTTTCTTTAAAAAAATTCTGATGTGTTCCATTCACATGACTTTCTCTACATTTCTGCAAGAAATTATTGTTAAAAACCAATACTTCTATTTTACTTCATGCTAATTGAGAAAATAATAGCAGAAATAGTCTTATTACTTGCTTCCTTGTAAGTAGAAGCGAAATAAGGGAGTACCATAGGTTAAAGATATAGTCAAAAGATGGTTGCTATGTGACTGAAGTTCCTTTGTTTGTATGGACAGGAGTTGGCAAATTCCTGTATGAGAAAAGTACTAATTTTTTAAAGTCGAAATCAATAACAACGAATTACTCAAAAGCGATCAACTCCACGAAAAAAATGTATGTGACATAAATTGTGTGTTCTATCGTGATCTACGTTTTCTGTGTGGTAAGTTTTTGTTTATCCCTTAAGGTTTACCAGTTATACAAAATTCAATAAAAATCATCCAGAATAAAGAGGTCTATAGAGGTTATTCCCAGGAAATTCAAGATATACATTTTACTTGGCATTTAGTATCTTAAATGTAAGAGATCTTAATCAAAATCGATAGCCATTTTTTAGAAAAATCAAAATTTTCGAATTTTTTCCCATGTAAAGGGTAGTTTGGGGGGGGGATTTACTTGAAAATCTTCGTGTCACATTCTTGGAAGATACCAAACTTAAATACCAAATTTGGTATTTAAAGAACTTTTTGTTTTTCAGCTATGTTGCCCACTGACACACACACACACACACACACAGACATTTTTCTAAAAATGATATTTTTTTCATTTAGGGGTCACAAAACATATATCAAATTTTGGGTGCATTACAATACCTTCTCTATACACTATGTACAGAGTACGTGTAGAAAGAGTAAAAATATATGTCGCATCCTTTATAGATGCAGAACTTAAAATATCAAGCTTGCTGCTTTATCGATCTTTTGTATTTTAATGAAGCTGCTCATGGACACACACACACACTTTTTATTGGATTAAGGGAACTCAGGACATATTTCCAGTGAAATCTCGACATCATACTCTTGGGTGGAATATAACACTTTCTCAATTTACTATACGCAGTAGAGAAATAAAAATCTGATGTTTTCCATTCACATGACTTTCTCTATATCTCTACAACAAATTGTTAAAAAGCTTGTGCTTCTATTGACTTCCTGCTAATCGAAAAAAGGTAGCAGAAATAGTCTTATTATTTGGTTCCTTGTAAGTGGAAGCGAAATAAGGGAATACTATTGGTTAAAATGATAGTCAAAAGTTGGTTGCTATGTGACTGAAGTTCCTTTGCTTCTATGGACAGGAGTTGACAAATTCCTGTATGAGAAAGCTGAAACAAAAAACAATGAGTATCTAAAAATCGATCAACTCCACGAAAAAAATGTCTATAAGATAAATTGTGTGTTTTAATGTGCTCTACATTTTTCTTGCTGTAAGTTTTCGTCCATCTCTTACGGTTTAGCAGTTATGCGAAATTCCGTAAAATTCCTCCAGTCTTCAGAAAATTATCAGAAAATTCAAGATATACATTTTATTTGTCGGGTAAATATCTTTAATATATGAAATTTTAATCAAAATCGTTAGAGCCATTTTTGAGAAAATCAAAATTTTCGAAAAAAATTCCATGTAAAGGGTAGTTTGGGTTGGGGGGATTTTTCTCAAAAATCTTCGTGTCGCATCCCTGGAAGATACTAAACTTAAATACCAACTTTGGTATTTTTACCGACTTTTCCTTCTTGAGTTATCGTGTTCACAGACACACGGACACACACACGTGCCTTTTTCTGAAAATCCTTTTTTTTTTTTTTTTTTTTTTTGGGATACAGGTGACCCTAAAACATATATTTCCAGTGAAATCTCGGTATCGAATTTTTGGGTGGAGTGCAACACCTTGTCTATACACTATGTACATAGTACGTATAGAGAAAGTAAAAAGGATTCCAAGTTCATGATATATTTGTATTGTAGGCGAAGGCTTAACACTCTCATTACTTTCTATACATATTTTGCAACAAACTATTCTTACATAAGCTTAATCTTCCATCTATTTCACGCAAATCTAGGGAAACATCAGCAAAATTGTTTATATATTCCTTGTAGGTACAAAGGGATTAAGGAAATACATTAGGCTAAAGTGATCGCCAAATCTTCTGAAAGCTGTGTCCATGTGATCATATGAAACTAGATTCTCTATGCAACGTCAAGAGTAACAAAAAAAATAATAAATAAATAAAAATGTAAAACAATGACGAAATTCCAGTGAGGAAAAATATAAGTATTGCCAAATTCAAACCCATATTACGATAAAGGTTTCTTGAAAATAGCTACCTCCTTGAAAAAAGTTGTATATAGCGTAAGCTAGCGTTTTCACGAAATCTAAATTTTTTGTTCCGTAAGTTTTTGTGTACCGTTTTTAGTTGACCAGTTATGCAAACGTCACCCAGAATGAATAGGCTCAGAGGCTACTCACAGAAAATTCAACACGTATTACTTTCTCCATACGCACTATGTACATAGTGTATAGAGAAAGTATTGCACTCCACCCAAAAATTCGATACCGAGATTTCACCGGGAATATATGTTTAAGGGTCTCCAATATCCAAAAAAAAGCATTTTCACAAAAAGGTCCTCGCGCGCGCGCGCGCGTGTGTGTGTATGTGTGTGTGTCCGTGTGTCTGTGAACACGATAACTCAAAAACGAAAAGTCGGTAAAATACCATACTTGGTATTTAAGTTTAGCATCTTCCAGGGATGCGACACGAAGATTTTGAAAAAAATCCCCCCACCCCAACTACCCTTTACATTGAACTTTTTTTCGAAAATTTTGATTTTCTCAAGAATAGCTCTAACGATTTTGATTAAAATTTCGGATATTAAACATATTTACTGACAAATAAAATGTATATCTTGAATTTTCTGGAAATAGCCTCTGAAGAGTAGTTTATTCTTGATGAATTTTACGGAATTTTGAATAACTGCTAAACCGTAACAGATGGACAAAAACTTACTACACAAAAAATGTAGAGCACTTTAAAACACACAATTTATGTTATATACATTTTTTTCGTGGAGTTCGTCGTTTTTGTGACATTCCTTATTTTTGGTTTCTGCTATGAAAAACGTATACTTTTCTCATACAGGAACTTGTCACTTCCTATCCATATAAACAAAGGAACTTCATTGACATAGCAACCAGCTTTTGACTATCACTTTAACCTACGGTTGTCCCTTATTTCGCTTCTACTTACAAGGAAGCGAGTAATAAGACTATTTCTGCTAATTTTTTCTGATTAGCATAAAGTAAATAGAAATATAAGCTTTTTAAGAATAATTTGTTGCAGGGATATGGAGAAAGTCATGTGAGTGGTACACATCAGATTTTTTTATTTGTAATGAAAATGTCTTAAACATCCGTTATTTTAATCAAAATTTAAATTGACATTATTAGGAAAATCGAAGTTTTCGAAAAATGTTCAACGTAAAGCATAGTTGGGTTGGGGAGGGGGGATCTTCTGGTAAAGATGCTGAAGTTTGGTATTTAAGTGACTTTTCAGTTTTGAGTTATGTTTTTCATACAAACACATACACACAAACACGCCCACGTACATGGACTTTTTTCTAAAAACCATGTTTGTATTTAGGGGACCTCGAAACATATTTCCGGGAACATTAAATTTTTTGTGGAATACCTACTATGTACACTGCACATATATAGCAAAGAAAATAAGTTATGAACACGTTTAGATTTTTAATTGTTGATAGATGCTTCGCTGAATGTGATGAACCTGTTATCGGATGTTGTGACGTCATCTTTAAAGGGCTCAGCAGCTCTAAACAAATGCAGTGTATCTGCAGTGCTGAAAAGTCTTTACGCACTGCGACCGGATGTATAACCACACAAGCTATCTCCCGCATTTGACCGCAAAACTGGGACAATAAACCCAAGTCAGTAACGAGCTCCCGAAGGAAAGCAGGAGACCTTTACGAAGGCAACTTCCACGATCTACGTCATTCTGTTTCAACTTGCGCAACCTTACTCTGCACAACGAAATTGCCTTTTATGTTTTTACTTTCTTTAGCATTTTACTTTTACTTTCTCTGCACATACTATGTACATAGTGCACAGAGAAGGTATTGTAAAGCAACCAAAACTTCGATACCGAGATTTCACCGGAAATATATGTTCTGAGACCCCCTGAATAAAAAAAACAAAACATTTTTAAAAAAAATATCTATGTGTGTCTGTGGGCAGCATGGCTCAAAAAAAAAATAAATACCAAAATTGGTATTTAAGTTTATTAACTTCCATGGGTATGACACGAAGATTTTGAAGAAACTCCCCCCACTCCCAACACTCATTATTTGGAAAGTATATCAATTTTATTTATTTTCTCAAAAATGGCTCTTACGATTTAGATTAAAAATACCGCATGTTAAAGGTATTTATATGACTATTAAAACATATATCTTAAATTTTCTGGGGATAGCCCCTAAAGACCTTTTTATTCTGAATGAATTTTTATGAATTTTGCATAACTGGTAAACCGTAAGAGATGGACAAAAACTTACTACACAAAAAACGTGGATGTCGTTAAAACACATAATTTGTTAGTTTTTTTTCCCCCCCGTTGAACTGGCCATTTCAGATCTTTTTCAGATTTAATATACTTAAACATTTCTCAAACGGAAAGTTGTGAACTCGTGGCCATGCATAGAAACGGATTTTAACCACAACCAGCTTTTAAAGGATTTGACTAGCATATCAGCCTAGTGTATTCCCTTATTTTCCTCCTACTTATAAGGAAGCAAGTAATTAACACACACAATTTCTGATAATGTTTATCCCGATTATCATAAAGTAGATAGAAGTATATGCTTTTTAACAATCATTTGTTACAATGATGTAGAGAAAATCTAGTGAATGGAAGGTTCAGATTTTTCCCTTGTGTTTCAGCTCCTGACCATGTATGAGAACCTGCTTTTATGCCCTTTGTATTTTTGTTATGTAGGTAGTTGTTTCCGAGATATTCCTTGTTATTTATTGCTTTCAGTTGTAAAGTACTTATAGTTTTCTCAGACAGGAAGTGTCCGTTTTTCTTTTGTTCTACTCCTGGCCAAGTAAAGAAGTGATTTGCAATGAAAATCACATTTAGACAGTTTTTAAATCATTTGACTATCACTTTAGCCTAGTGTATTCCCTTAGTTTCATTCTACTTACAAGGAACTAAGTAAAAAGAAAATTTTGCTAATGTTTATCTCGACTAGCATTGTGTAGAAAGAAGAAGAATCTTAATTATGAAGATTGTAGAATAATTCGATTTATTACTTTCTCTACACGTACTATGTACATAATGAATAGAAAAGGTATTGCACTCCAACCAAAAATTCGATACCGAGATTTTACCGGAAATATGTTTTAGGGTTCCCTGTATAAAAAAAAAAACATTTTCACAAAAAGGTCTGTGTGTGTTCGTTTGTGTGTGTTTGTGTGTCCAACACGATAACTGAAAAACGAAAAGTCGGTAAAATACCAAAATTGGTACTTAAGTTTAGTATTTTATGGGGATGCGACACGAAGATTTTGATAAAAATCCGCCCACCCCAAACTACCTTTATATGGAACTTTATTAGACAATTTTGATTTTCCCAAAATGGATTTAACGATTTTGATTAAAATATCGTATATTAAAACTACTTATGTGACAAATAAAATGTATATCTTGAATTTTCTGGGAATAGCCTCTGAAGAGTACTTTATTCTGGATGAATTTTACGGAATTTTAAATAACTGCTAAACCGTAAGAGATGGACAAAAACTTACTGCACGAAAGACATAGAGCACGTTAAAACACACAATTAATGTTAATTCAAAATCTTCTCGGGCTTCTAGCCAGGTAAAAACTTGGCTTGACACCAACGTTTCGAAGAAGTGAACCCTGAAGACGAGGAAGATGCACTTCTTCGAAACGTTGGTGTCAAGCCAAGTTTTTACCTGGCTAGAAGCCCGAGAAGATTTTGAATTAACACGTCGCCAGGAAAGCTTCAGTTCTTATTTTACAATTAATGTTATATACATTTTTTCGTGGAGTTGATCGTTTTTGAGACTTTTTGTTTTTGGTTTCCGCTTTGTAAAACCCATACTTTTCTCATACAGGAATTTGTCATCTGCTGTCTATACAAAAAAAGGAAGTTCATTGACATAGCAACCAGCTTTTCACTATTATTTTTTACCTATGCTACTCCCTTATTTCGGTTCTACTTACAAGGAAGCATATATAAGACTACATCTGCTAATTTTTTCTGATTAGCATGAAGTAAATAGAAGTATAAGGTTTTTAAGAATAATTTGTTGCAGAGATATAGAGAGAGAGTCATGTGAATGGTACAAATCAGATTTTTTTTTTTTTGTGTTGCAAACCTAGACAGCAACCGAACTCTCAATTTCGGACATGTTTTATTGTTTTGTGCCCTGAAGTTGCCAAAACACTCAAAGGAATCCGATATTTTAGGTGAATATTTTGTTTCAGAGCAGAAATGAATATATTTTAATTGCAAATGGGGTATGAATTATAATGCTACGTGCATATGCATCGCTTATAATACGTTTCAAATCCGTTGCTGGTGAAATTGGCAGGCCTGCGGCCGTAAACTGGTAACCCCAGAGGCACGCCGGTAGCTGCGCTGGAGGCGATATTGTTGTTATTATATGTGTTAATAACAGCATCCGTACGTAGTGGGACATAACATCCCATTTCCCCTTTTTCAAAACTAGGGGCGAGTTCATTTATTGACCACAAGATCATCACATTGCTGCTCTCTGGGTATTCACAACTTTGATGCGGGCTTTTCACATACTAAACGTAGGTTCCCGTAACGCAAAGCTAACGTAAACCAATTTTTTATTTTCTCTACCGCATATGTACAAAATAAAATAAAATCTGTAATACAACATCCTGGCATCTTGTTCCCTATACCAGGACGTATATTGCAAACTTTATAATTTATTTCCCACTTTTAAATTATTGTTATACATCATTATTTTACAGATACTACTTATATACTAATAACTCAAAATTTAATTTAAAACAAAAACAAATTAATATAAACTGAAATAAAATAAATTCCAACCATTAAACAACTTTCACTAACACTAAATCATTTATTATTAATTACTGGAATCCAGTAACACAAATAACAGCTATTTACCCATAAAACTATGCTCTAGATTATTAAGATAAATGAAAAACTAACCCTATACTACTGGTATCCAGCAGAATATGCACTATTAACCAGCGCAACTAAATATTTATATTTTACAATAATTGCTTTACATTGTAGTAAACTGTAGTAAATTGTCGCATATGTACAACGTTCATAGTAGATAGAGAAGCTATTGTATTCTATGCAAAAATTGGACACCGAGATTTAACGGGAAATAATGTTTTAAGGTCCCCTGAATCCAAAGAAGATTTTTACTTTCTCTACACGCAAAATTCATCCATTCTAAAGTAGTCTCTAGAGGCTATTTCCAGAAAATTGAACACATAGATTTTATTTGCAGTGCACTTATGTTTAATATACGGTATTGTAATTAAAATCTTTATAGTCATTTTTGAAAAAATCAACATTTACGAAATTTTTTCCATGTAAAAGGTAGTTTGGGGTGGGGGTATTTTTTTTTTCAAAATCTTCGTGTCGTATCCCTGGAACATACTAAACCTAAATACCAAGTTTTTGTATTTAACAGCCTTTTCGTTTTTGAGCTATGCTGTCCACAGACTCAGGGGACCCTAAAACATTTATTACCGGTAAAATTTCGACATCACATTTTAGGGTGGAATACAATATCTTCTCTATCCACTATGCACATTGTACACACGGGGCTAGAGAAAGTAAAAAAAAAAAAAAAATCTGATGTGTTCCATTCACATGACTTTCTCTACATCGCTGCCATAAATTATTGTTAAAAAACTTTATCTTCTATGCTAATTGAAAAAAATTAGTAGAAATAGTCTTATTTCTTGCTTCCTTTTAAGTAAAAGCGAAATAAGGAAGTACAATATGTTAAAGTGATAGTCAAAAGCTGGTTGCTATCTGACTGAAGTTCCTTTGTTTGTATGGGCAGGAGTTGGCAGATTTCTGTATAAGAAAAGTATAAGTTTTTTTTTTTAAAGCTGAAACCAATAACAAGGAATATCTAAAAAACGACCAACTTCACGAGAGAGAAAAAAATATATATATATGACACCTGTGTTTTATCGTGATCTACATTTTGGTGTATTACGTTTTTGTCTCTCTCTTATAGTTTACCAGTGATGCAAAATTCAATAAATATCATCCAGAATAGAGAGGTCTTTAGAGGGTGTTTCAACAAAAATCGAGATATACATTTTTTTTTTGGCATGTAAATATCTTAAAGATAAGGGATTTTAATCAAAATCGTTACAGCCATTTTTGCGAAAATAAAAATTTTCGAAATTTGTTCCATGTAAATAGTAGTATGGTGTGGGGGATTTTCTTGAACATCATCGTGTTGCATTCTTGGAAGATACTAAACCTAAATACCAAATTTGGTAGGCTAAAGCGCCAATCAAATCTTTTCAGATATTGTTGCTATGTGATAACTTTAAATTAGGTTTCCATGCATGATCAGGAGCTAAAATAAAAGGGAAAATGATGACGATTTCCATTTGAGAAAAGTATAAATATTTCAAAATATACACAAATAACGACTAATGCCTCCGAAATAATTAATTCCACAAAACAATTTAAGTAACAAGCTCTAATCTTTTTGTGTATTAGGATTTTGGTGTTTCATATATTTACCAGTTATGCAAATGTCATCCGGAATGAAGAGGGCTTTAGAGATATTTACAGAAAATTCAAGATATAAATTTCATTTGTCATAATATGTGGTTGTTTAATCAAAACCGTTACAGCCACGTTTGAGAAAATCAAACTTTTCGAAAACTGCTTCATGCAAGGGATAGATTGGTATGAGGAGATTTTCCTGCAAATCTTCGTGTCACACAGTTGGAAGAGCTGTATTGTTACTTGCTTTACATGTACTATGTACATAGTGTATCTATAGAGAAGGTATTGTGGACAGCATATCTCAAAAACGAAAATACCGTTAAAAACCAAACTTGGTATTTAAGTTTGATATCTTCCAAGGAAGCGACACGAAGATTTTCAAGAAAATCCCCCCACCCCTAAATACACTTTACATGAAAAAAATTTCCAAACTTTTGATTTTCTCAAAAATGGCTCTAACGAATTTTTAAGCGCAATGGACTGGTTTTCCTATTTACTATATCTAGTACGAATAATTAATTGCAGGAAAGTAATCAAAATTGATCCACGATCAAGGCGGCTTTGAATGTTATTCACTTGATCCGTTCTGGAAAAATCAATCAGTGTTAGGAGATTACTCGATCATTAGGCTCCCGAGGAGATAGGAAAAGTGTAATCAAGTGGTGTGTGATAACTGTAAGAAGTTACTCTGTGAAGGATGAGTATAGGAGTAAAATAAAATGAAAAATGGATCACGACTTCCTATTTGGGAAAAGTATAAGTTTTTTTTTTTTTTTTTTTTTTTTTTTTTAACATCGTTAATAAATATAACGTAAATTAAAAATCGTATTGTTACGAGATTTGCAATTTTGTGTAGCAACTTCACTTACGGTAACCAGATATTCAAGATTACATTTTATTCAGCATCGACACGGCTGTGAAAGCCTATGAGCTCTGATATGCAAACTGTAATCAGAAGAAACAGCTTCAGAGGTTATTCGGATATTATTCACGCTATACACTTTATTTGGCATTTAAGTATCTTTAATATACGGTATTTTAATAATAAAGATCGTTAAAATTATTTTTTAAAAAATCGTATGTGTTCCATTCACATGCCTCTCTACATCTCTGCAACAAATCATTGTTAAAAAAGCTAATTATTTTATTTACTTGATGCTAATCGAGAAAAAATTAGCAGCAATAGTCTTAATACTTGCTTCATTGCAAGTAGAAGCGAAATAAGGGAGTACCATAGGTTAAAATGATAGTCAAAAGCTGGTTGCTATGTGACTGAAGTTCTTTTGTTTGTACAAGCAGGAATTGAGAAATTCCTACATTAGAAAAGTATAAGCTTTTTAAAGCTTAAACCATAAACAAGGAACATCTAAATTATAACATAAATTATGTGTTTTAATGTGCTCTACTTTTTTGTGGTAAGTTTTTTCTATCTCTTACGGTTTAGCAGTTATACAAAATTCCGTAAAATTCATCTAGAATAATGTAGTCTTCAGAGGCTATTCCCCGAAATTTCAAGATATACGTATTACTTGTCAGGTAAATGTCTTGGATATACGATATTTTAATCAAAATATTTACAGCTATTTTTGAGAAGATAAAAATGTTCGAAATTTTGTCCATGTAAAGGGTGGTTGGGGATGGGGGGATTTTCTTGAAAATCTTCGTGTCGCATCCTTGCAAGATACCAAACTTAAACACCAAGTTTTGTATTTATCGGTCTTTTCGGTTTTGAGCTATTCCACAGACACACAGACACACACACACACACACACACGGACCTTTTGCCAGAAATACTTCTTTTGGATTCAGGGGGACCCAAAATATGTATTTCCGGTGAAATCTAGGTATTTTTTGGGTACATTACAATAACTTCTCTATACACTATGTGCATAGTACGTGTAGCGAAAGTAAAAATAAAAATTTGAAAATTTCTTTCACTTAAAGGATAGTTTAGGGTGGGAGGAATTTCTTCAAAATCTTCGCCTCACATTCTTGGAAGATGCTAAACTTATATATCAATTTTGATGTTAACCATCTTATCGTTTTTGTATAATCGTGTTCAAGATGCACGACACACAAACACACACACACACACACACACACACGATAGAATTATGTAACCTACTGAAATTACAATTATGGTAATAATAAATATTGAATGGTCATGAAAATATATAAGTTGTTCTATTAAAGGTGAGGCACTATCTTGTAAGCCTAAATTTGCTTGTGTAGACATGTTCTAAAAAAAGTATATAGACTTTATTTATGGAGCTTAAATCCACTCACACACACACACACACACACACACACACACACACACACACACGCGCGCGCGCGCGCGCGCGCGGACCTTTATCTGACATTTATTTTCTTTTTTACTTTCTATACACGTACTATGTATATAGTGTATAGAGAAGGTTTTGTATTGCACCCAAAAATTTGATACCGAGATTTCATCGGAAATACATATTTTGGGTCCCCCTGAATAAAAAAAAAAACATTTTTGTAAAAAGGTCCGTGTGTGTGTGTGCATGTGCTGTCTGTGGACAGCATAGCTCAAAAACGAAACTACCGTTGAATGCCACACTTGGTATTTAAATTTGGTATCTTTCAAGGATGCGACACGAAGATTTTCAAGAAAATCCCCCCACCCTCAACTACCCTTTACATGGAACTTTTTTCGAAAATTTTGATTTTCCTAAAAATGGATTTAACGATTTTGATTAAAATATCGTATATTAAAGATATTTACCTGACAAATAAAATGTATATATTGAATTTTCTGGGAAGAGCCTGTGAAGACTACTTTATTCTGGATGAATTTCACAGAATTTTGCATAACTGCTAAGCCGTAAGAGATGGGCAAAAACTTAAAACACAAAAAATGTAGAGCACATTAAAACACACAATTTATGTTACATACATTTTTTTCCTGGAGTTGATCGTTTTTTACATATTCCTTGTTTTTGGTTTCAGCTATGAAATTTTCTCAAATAGAAATTTGTCAACTCTCGTCCGTACAAAAAAAAAGGAATTTCAGTCACACAGCAACCAGCTTTTGACTATCACTTTAACCTATGGTACTCCCTTATTTCGTTTCTACTTACAAGGAAGCAAGTAATAACACTATTTCTGCTATTTTTTTTCTCGATTAGCAGAGAGTAAATACAAGCATACAATAATTTTTTGCAGAGAGGTAGAGAAAGTCATGTGAATGGAACATTAGCTTTAAAGTGAAGGACCTGATAAATTTGGAAAATCCACACTAAGATAACTTCTTGATATATACTAGTTATTATATATAATAATACTGTTATTTTTGCCATATCAAAATTCCGATTTATATCTATGGCTATTTAAATTTTTTTTTTAATTTCACTGCTCTAATCAAAATGAGCCACGCGATGCATTTTTGAAAATATTCGCATATAAAAATCCATTTTACACCACATGAGTTTACAAAAAGATCTTCATAGTATATATTTTTAGGTTAGTCTTAATTTGTGTAGAAAATGTATTACTTTTCATACTCTACAAAACTCTTGATTTTTGAAAATTTAAGAAATTATTTATAAAACTGCAGCTTTGTTTGGAAATAGTAATATGTGCGCACTTAAACTACTAATTAACTGAAGCTAGATGGTTAGGCGCATGCTTATTAGTATATACTCTCAACTTTAATCCTTATTTTCCCATAAACTTTTTCCCAACACTTTTCTATACTGAAAATATTCCACACGATGTAATTTGTGATTAATTTATTTTTAAATTTATATAATACCTCTAAAAAGTATATTAAAGAAAATGATTATATTACTTTTTCGAAATAATGCTCCAATTTTGATAAATAAAATATTATATTTTGAAAAATCAAGAGTTTTGGAGAGCACGAAAAGTAATATGTTTTTCTAGTAATTAGGGCATACATATAAAAATATAATCTGACAGATTTATTCACAAAATCATTTGCTGTATAACTGGATTTTTATATGTGAATATTTTGAAAAGTGCATTACATAGCTCAATTTTATTAGAACAATGCATTTAGGCAAAACTATTATTTACACAACCATACAAGCTAGAATATTGTTAAATAGCAAGACTATCATTATTATTGTGTATAACAACAGTATAAATTTCAATAAAATAATTTAAACACTGTGGAATTTCCAATTGTTGTGCATTTATTACCTTAAAAGGAAGATACTCAAAACTTTCGCTTTTCTCTAAATTGGCGATTTTAATACTAGTATATGTGAAATATGGTGGCCTCCTTAGCGCGGTGGTACCACAGTTGCTTACCAAGTGGGTGTTTCATTTTCTGCAGCTGGGAGAAATGGTTCAGGGTGCACTCAGCCTCATGAGGCACCCGAGGCTCCAGCAGAAGAGCTACTTCAGAGAAAAATAACGGTTCCAGGTTGAGTGAACGCATTAACCGGCTGGAAGGGACTCGGAGCGCTAACTACTGCACCCCATGCATGGCACCTATAATAGGTAGAGGTGGGGAACGCAGCGGTCGGGCGGCATGCCTTGGCCCGATTTCGGGTTGTAGCGCCAAGAAGTTTAGTTTAATATGTGTAAGATATTTTGATGACGAAATGTATTGAATTATCTGGGAATAGCCTCCTCTCGATTCGGAAGGAATGTTTAAGTATTATTTTCTCTGCCATTATATAATAGGTACAGAAGGTTTTAATTTCACCCAATATTTCCACAGCATGTGGAGTCATCTTCATTTGGAAAGAAATTTAAATAATTGTGTATAACAGGTAATTATGAACTTGTATAACAGGTCACAGAGCAACTGCACGATCTGTCCGGCCCGGCGATACTGCAGGACCTGAAAGTATTCTGGAATATGAAACAGAAATTGCATTCGCATTGCATTTGCATTCGCGAACAGGGGAAAAACATGAAAGACGCATAGTCAGAGATGCGATAGCCGGGATTCAAACTCGGGACTCCAGCCTCACATGTTACCATGGAGATATTTGGTTCAGCTACACAGAAAATCATCATTACCTGATCAATTATTAAAACCCCTGCCGTTTTAAAGAGCCTAGGGACAGGTACAGAATGCAAAACAAAAGAAGTAAGGTCCATATGACAGCTGTTGCGTATTTCCCCTCTCTTTTGCGCATCTGTTGGCAAAATACTTGGAAATTCAGATCTTGAATTTCAAGCACTATGTAAATGAATATGAGTATCCTCATGAGCACTAACAGCTTCCTTAATGAATGTTAATTAGTGCAACTAAGAGCAAAGGATAATTCTGCAATGTGGAGCGTCCCGGGAATAATATGCAATGCTTGTGTATTTATTATGTATCACATTCACGGCCATCATACTAAAAATAACTGTATTCATTACGCCATTTTATATACACTACGTGCAGCTCATATAAGACGCCTTACGCACGCGTGTGTGTAAAGCACAAACATTTGGCACAGATCTTAAAAAAAAAATTGTTTGTAAATTGGAAATGTTATTCATTATTCCAGTACTTTCAACAAAGGCGTTACAGCAGTATTTAAGAACAAAAAATGAAAGTCGGCTGTGTTAATATGATATGACTCACAGTTCATTACAAACTCACATGCCTCCTTATGAATTATGCATTTGAAATAAAGCAATTTCTTTTATCCACGTTGCTTATTCAGGTTGAATGACTCCTTCTATTTTTCTTATTTTCTGGACTATGTATAGCAAGTAGGGGACATATTGTATCACACTCAAATAAACCGATGTCGAGATTTCACCAGGTTGATACATATGAACCCAAAAAAGTCTATTAGAAACAATTTGCAACATGGTCTGTGTGGGTATCTGATATCAGAATAACTCAAAAACAAAATGTGGAAAGAGAACCAATTATTAGCTTCCAAGGATGCTACACGAAGATTTTTATCATAATCCCTCATCCCAAACTATGGTCTATATATACATATTTCGAAAATGTTGATCTTCTACATATACTTGAATAATACGTAAACGTAAAACGATATACGTAAAAATCTGAAGTGTTCCATTCACATGACTTTCTCTACTTGTCTGCAACAAATTATTGTTAAAAAGCTTGTGCGACTATTTACTTCATGCTAATCGAGTAAAAATTAGCACAAACAGTCTTCATAATTGCTTCCTTGTAAGTAGAAGCGAAATAAGGGAGTACCATAGGTTAAAGTCATAGTCAAAAGTCGGTTTCTATGTCACTGAAGTTACTTTATTTGTATGGATAGGAGTTAAGAAACTTCTATATGAGAAAAGTATAACTTTTTCAAGCTGAAACAAAAAAAAAAGCTATATCTAAAAAACAATCAACTCCACGAAAAACATATATATAACATAAATTGTGTGTTTCAACGTGCTCTACATTTTTGTGTGGTAAATTTTTATCTATCTCTTACGGTTTAGCAGTTATGCAAAATTCCGTAAAATTCACTCAGGGTAAAGTAGTCTTCAGAGGCTATTCCCAGAAAATTCAAAATATACATTTTATTTGTGCGGTAAATGTATTTAATATACGATATTTTAATCAAAATCATTAGAGCCATTTTTTATAAAATCAAAATTTTCGAAAAAAGTTCCATCTTCGTGTCGCATCCCTAGAAGATACTAAACTTAAATACCAAGTTTTGTATTTTACCGACTTTTCGTTTTTGAGTTATCGTGTTCACGGACACGGACCTTTTTCTGAAAATACTTTTTTTAGATACAGGGGACCCTAAAATATATATTTCCGGTGAAATCTCGGTGTCGAATTTTTTGTGGAGTGCAATACCTTCTCTATACACTATGTGTATAGTATGTGTAGGGAAAGTAATATATTACACAAAAATATACATATATATATGTATATTAATCATTATTAATGACTCGAATTGTTCAATACCTGTCATTTTGAAGTCCTCGATTTCTCGTGATGCGATGGAAGTGGTATTCAGCATACGGCGTCCAGTTCTAAAACGATTGATCATCGCTATGTTTTTGTAACTATAACGAAGTATGTGATGTTTATCTCGATTAAAATGAAGTATGTAGAAAAATACAAACTATTATGCGATATAGAATAAGAAAACCATGTGAATGACACATTAAAATTGTATTTCAAATCCAGTAATACAATTCAATGTTGACAAGAGAAAAATGTCCACCCCACAACTGGATAACGAACACAGGAACCCTCGCACTGAAGGTAGGTGCTCTACTGAATGAGCTATGCGACCAGCCACAAAATGTTTAGTTTACATTAAGTTTGGTTCTAATTCTAGATAGACAGTAATGGTCATTCCTCCGCCTGCTTAAGACAGTATTGTAGTAATCCTAGGCAAAACTAATGTACAAACCCCCCCACATGGAATCTTTACATAAACAAGTTTCCTAAAAGGCCTAGAGAAAATGTTCTAGAAACTTCAAAAAAACAGTGGCACAGTTTCACCATATTTATTTTTAATACCCTTTTTTTTATCACTCATTACTAATAGATCTGATGTCATCATTCATTATAATCTTTACAGTTTTTATATTTTGAATTACAGTTTGTGAGTCCGGCTCAAAATTTACATACAAGTTACAGGCCATGAAACAGAGTCTGGTCAACAAAAAGTAAACGCCCGATAGCAAAAGGTGAGTTTTCACAATTGCAAGGAAATTAGACTTGCCAAACACGTAAACTCTATAATTTTTCTCAAGTCATCATCTGACTATCTATATTAAAATCGGGTCCCAATAATAAAGTGTTTGGAGGCATGTAGTTGGTGTGTGTGGACGTTGATATGAAAATATTTATTTATTGAATTTCCAAAACGTTAGTCCTATTCTACAATTGTATATTAGGGCTATAGTTGTAAACAATGTGAATGTTTATGTAATACCAGTTAATACTAAGTATAAATACCACAGCAAAAGAATTAACATTAATGTATAATTAGACAAATAATAAAAATAGGAACATATTCATTGGAAATATAAAATAGCTTTTACATAACTGTATTAAGTGATGTAAATATATGGGTAAATTAGGTAATTGTTTATAATAAATTAAATATATTACTGACAAATATTTTGAATTCTGAGTAGTAATTCTGTTTTCTAATAATGATGGAGTGCTAAATTTATTACAGAAGTCTAAATACATTATTAATCTAAGCCGTCTAAACAAAATAAACCAGAACAACACAAATCATAAACAATTAATTATTAACACAAATCTTAAAATAAAATCAGCAAAGTTTAATGTTATTAAACCCCCTATTATTAATTCTATATCATCCTTGGACCCAATTTAAACGCAGGTATGTTCACTTTGTCTCGTGGAAGATTTAGGTTTGCCCCTTAATAGTTCGTTACCCCACAAGTTTCATTGATAAGTAAATATGTTCTCAAATATCTCTCCGCAGTGAAGTGAATCCGCCAGCACGATCATGACCTTTCAGTTGGCAACGGATCTCGCTAAATATTGTTGGGAATGAAAGTAGCTGAACTGAAGCTCAGAATAATTACGAGGTTCGTCCAGAAAGTAAGTTCCGTTTGAATTTATCTCCGCTGCAGCGCTGCGATCGCAGTTCCGCACATGCGCGGCAAACGCTCTGTATCAAAGAGAAGAAACGTGCGCCATTTTGAGATCGCTGTCGGCCACATACGCTTTGTTGTGCTTATTTACAATGTCGGTGTTGATTGAAAATCCCGCCGCTTGTGAAATCAGATCTGTGATTCGTTTTCTGAATGCTAGGAAAGTGAAACCAATTGAAATTTATCGGCAAATTATCGTCCATCTTTAGCTACAGAAAAACTGGTTCACGCGATTGATGACAAGATCCAGGAAAACCGCAAGTTTACAATTAGTGCTCTCGCTATGGAATTTCCCCAAAGCTCACGATCACTAATTCATGAAATTGTTACCGAAAATTTGAGCTGAAAGAAAATGTTTCCAACTTTTTGAAGACACAGGCGGCAAACTTCTATGAAGAAGGTATACAAAAACTTGTGCCACGCTATGACAAATGCCTGCAAAATTTCGGCAGTTATGTGGGAAAGTAGTTTAAGAGTTGTAGAATTTTGTGCAATAAATAATTATTCTGTAACTGTACACAATTTAATTTTATTACCAAACGAAAGTTACTTTCTGGATGTACCTCGTATTTACCATTATCACAGATGTTACTTCCTCATGCCTGTAGGCAGAGTAGGTTCTCTATGTAATCGTGTATATTTAATTTGATTTCTTCCTTTAGCACAGTTTGTTTTCGGAGTTCTTTACATTGATAGGCACGCAATTTAATTTCCTTTCTAACAGCTCTATGCGCTGTTGTTTCCTGTGCTGATTTCCGCATTCATTTAGTGGGGCTTCTTAACACTACATTTGAACTTTCGACCGTTTAGCCTCTGTTAAAAGTTTAGGCCTATCGCTTTTCGGAGCATCGTGTACAGACCGGTTTCACAGAATTTAGTGATTAAATGTGTCACAAATCGCAATGACGACATACCGAATGGCAAAACTCTCAAGAAATTTACGTTTTACATTTTCTGAAATCTTATCACCATCAAAGAGTACAACTGAAAACGTTCTTTCTTCAATGGTTAACATTTCGACTTCGTTTCTCAAGCACAAACTCACAGTATTGATATTGGATTAATTGTTTGTTTTTTTCACACAAGCCATATGTAGGACAGGAGTTGAAAGAGACTGAAAAATTCAATGCCATAGCGGGGATTTGAACCATGGATCTCCCGATATCTAGCCGGTTGCAACAATGTTATGCAACATGCCGGCATAACATTGAATTTCTCAACTGACTTGCATGTTTCCCGATAAACCACAAGGTGATCTCAAATTATTTTGAGATGACAACTCCAAAGGCGACTTACTATGCTGTAAGTACTTAAATCCAAGGATTCATACTATAGCCAACTATTATGGTCAATTGGTATTGGATTAATTGTTTTTTCGCACAAGCCGTGTGTAGGACAGAAGTTGGATAGGTAGAGTCAGGCTGATAAATTCAATGCCATAGTCGGGATTTGAACCACGGATATCTCGATCTCTAGTCGGTTTCTCTACCAGTCAGTTACCATGCGAGTCAGTTGAGAAATTCAATGATATGCCGGCATGTTGCTCAGTGGCAGAGCAACCCGTTAGAGATCGTAAGATCCATGGTTCAAATCCCGGCTATAGCATTGAATTTTTCAGTCTGACTCTACCTATCCAAATCGCAATATTGACTTCAAGCACTCAGTTCTCACAGCATTATTCAAGTAGGATAAAGGAGGCCAAAGCTGCTCAAAGTGCCACATTCACAATGAAATGCAAGCTCAAGGGTTTGGGTTCATATTATTTAATGTAAGCATTCACATAGAAACACGCAAGACGCAACGCAAGAGTTTGCAAACTCCAAATTTATCCTTGCGTTGCATGCAAAGAGGAGTTTCTGCTTCTTTTAGAATGCATTTCCTATGAAACTGCGAGACTTGACATGGCCTGCTGTACATGTATACTCTTCTATTTGGCCATGCAGTGCCGCGCCATCTCTAATTTCCATCAAGAGGTTATGACAGTCTCCTTGCGAATCCTTCTTTGATTTAATGGATGCAACTATAATTTATGTCTAGATTTCTTAGTTCTTATAAATCGAAGTCGTAGAGAAATAATTTTTAGCTTTATCACTTTCTGAAGTCTCTAAGCTTGTACTATTTTCAATAATTTTGAATGAGCAGTTGTTGTGACGTCACTGCCGCGAGCGTCAGTTGTTAGTATGTAATTTTATAATATATTTATTTGTAAAAGATTGAATGAATTTTCTTATGTGATATTGTTGGTTATGTTATTCGCATGTAACTTGCGGATCTAGAAATCCGTGCCAACTTTTTGCGTTGCGCTTACGATTGCATTGTGAATGGTGTCTCCTTGCGTCTGCGCTTATGCTACGTTACGTCTGCGCTTGCATCTCATTGTGATGTAGTATTACAACCGTCGGAATTCATTGCGGAAATTCTTTTGGGACACCGATATTTTTAGAACACTGGGATATTGTTCAAGAACTTGTTCATCATTTCTTGTATGAACATGTTTGCATTGGTTAATTATTTATGCATCTGAGTTTATTATGTATGCACTAGTTTATTTACAATAATCCCCATTCTTTTGTTTTACGCTAGCACATAGTCTTGCCTTAGTTCGGGTTTACTACTCACCTGCGACTCTCAAATTTTCTCGTTACTCGGTGATATCTTTCACAACTGTTTCATCGCTCTTTCATCATTTTACAAGTTTATATGCTATATTTTCATTTAGCTTGCGCGCACGTTATTAATACTTAATGTCAAAGGATGGCGTGTTGCCCTAGCGACTGATTTGGCACGAAATGCTTGAAAATCTGACACGAAAAGCTATTTATTACAGCTACTGTAAGCCTTCGTAATATTATACATGAAGCCAAATCTAACAGTAACTCTGATTAGTGACTTTTCTTGCTGCTAGCTTTATCTTGTGTGTCATTCATTGGCTTCCTTTAAATCTTAGAGCATCAACAGTCTCCCGAATCGACGGTTTAAAGATGCTTGGAAAGTTACAAAATCCGGGATTAACCTAAAAGCAATAAAGGATCTCGGAAGAGTTTCCCACCCTCGTTTTAGAAAAACACAAAGCAGTGCAGCGGCTTTCTAGCTTTATTTTTACTTTCTCTATATGTACTATGTACACAGTGTATACAGAAGGTCTTGTATTGCAACCAAAAATTCGATACCGAGATTTCACCGGAAATATATGTTTTGAGACCCCCTGAATCCAAACAAAACAGTTTTAGAAAAATGTCCGTGTGTCTGTTTGTCTGTATGTATGTGTATCTGTGGACAACATAGCTCAAAAACAAAAATACCATTAAATACCAAATTTTGTATTGAAGTTCAGTATCTTCCAAGGATGCACACCCCCAAATACCCTTCACACGGAAACATTTTCGAAAATTTTGATTTACTAAAAAATGGCTCTAACGATTTTGATTAAAGTCTCTTATATTTAAGATATTTACATGCCAAATAAAATTTATATCTTGAATTTTCTGGAAATAGCCTCTGAAGACTACTTTATTCTGGATGAATTTTACGGAATTTTGTGTAACTGCTAAACCGTAAGAGATGGACAAAAACTTACTGTACAGAAAATGTAGCTCGCAACAGAACACACAATTTATGTCATATACATTTTTTTTCATGGAGTTGATCATTTTTAAGATATTTTTGGCTTTTCGTTTCTGCTTTGAAAAACATACCTTTCTCATATAGGAATTTGTTAACTCCTGACCATACAAACAAAGGAACTTGAGTTACATAGCAACCAGCTTTTGGCTATCATTTTAACCTATGGTACTCCCTCATTTCGCTTCTACTTACAAGGAAGCAAATAATAAGACTATTTCTGCTAATATTTCTCGATTAGCATGAAGTTAATAGAAGCATAAGCTTTTTAACTAAAATTTGTTGCAGAGATGTAGAGAAAGTCATGTGAATGGAATACATCAGCAAAAAAAAGCATTTTTAGAAAAATGTCCGTGTGTGCATATGTCTGTCTGTGTATAAGTGTGTGTGCCTGTGGACACCATAGCTCAAAAACTAGAAGACCGTTAAAAACCAAACTTAGTATTTAAGTTTGGTATCTTCAAAGGATGCGACACAAAGATTTTCAAGAAAATCCCCCCACCTCAAACTACCCATTACATGGAAAAAATTTCAAAAATTTTGATTTTCTTAAAAATGACTAACGATTTGATTAAAATCTCTTATGTTTAAGTTATTTGCTTGCCAAATAAAATGTATATGTTGAATTTTCTGGGAATAGTGTCTGAAGCCTGGTTTATTCTCGATAAATTTTATGGAATTTTGCATAACTGCTAAACCGTAACAGATGGACGAAAACTTAAAACATAAAAAATGTAGAGCATGTTAAAACACACAATTTATGATATATAATTTTTGTGATATTTATGAGAACTATTTAAGGAATAAACTTAGAACATAAAACTTTTAAATTTAAATAAAAGTAAAATAAAAATAGCTAAAACAATTGTATTATGAATACTATCCTTTCAAACCCTCTTGCAACTGTCGATTAAATTATGACTGAAATAGAACACAAATGCACATCGTGGTGGTATAGGGGTTTATCAATTTCCTGCGATACTAACTGCAATTATCCATTTATCCATCTAATCCTGATCTATCCTAATATTATTTTATCTTTTCTATCTGTCTATATAATCCCAACGCTCAATCTTCTGATAACGTCACATAAGTAATAAATACGATTCGATTATTATTATTTGTTTTTTTAATTATTTATTTTTGTTAAATAGCTATATAATTGACCGGTAGGTACCCTGATATAGTCAATAAGCCACCGTGTACGGAGTAGTTAACGAGGAAAATCCGTCCTGGGAAATACGAGTGCAAGTGAATCTATTTCTTAGAAACAAAAGAGATGCAACGTTTTCCCTCGAGACTCAACCTTATATACGAACAAAACAAAAGCAGTTTCTCCTCAAATATATATCGCTAGCGTGTAAAATAAATCTTGCGACATAAACTGGAAGTTATTTTGTGTTTGCAACCGCGAACAATGATTTATTTTACGGCTCTGTGCAAGTTTGCAACTTCGGAAGACGCCAAAGCGCACCTAAGAAATTTTCTGAATATTCTTCACCGAGATAAAAAATGTGCATGTAAGTAATATAAATTTATATACTATGCTAAATACAGCTTCGCTTTGGACATTTATTTCGTGGTATTTTCCACTCAAGCAATTATCGCCGTTCCTTTTCCTGGTTCTTCTTTCCTTGTTGCATGCTTGGTCCTGTACTTTCTCTACACTCATATATCTTTAATAAGAATACACAGAAACAACAATGTACTCCGCCCATAATGTGTATGTATATGTCGAAATTTCATCAGAAATACATGTTTTGAGGTACCCAGAGTGAAACATCTGTTGTGTTCCATTCACATAACTTTCTCTATATCTCCGTAAGTTATTCTTCTATTTAATTCATGCTAATCAAGATAAATATTTACAGAAAGAGTCTAATTACTTGCTTCCTTATAAGTTGAAGGGAAATAAGGGAGTGTCATAGGCTAAATCGATAGTTAAATTTTTTCAATGAATGAATAAGGGTATTTATTGATATAATAATATCATAGATTGAACTTCCACAATCGCACGGGTCCACAGTGAGTACGTGTTTTTGTAAAACACACAATAAAAAGCAATATTAAAACAACTTTAAAAACTGGTTGCTATGTGATTGAAGTACCTTTTTTAGTTTTATGGACAGGAGTTGACAATTCCCGTAAGAGACAAATATAAGTATTTTTAAGCTGAAAATAATAACAAGGAATATCTCCAAAACAGTCAACCTCATGAACAAAAATATATATAACACAAATTATGTGTTTTCACGAGCTCTACATTTTCTGTTAGGTTAACTTTTGTCAATCTCTTACGGTTTACCAGTTACGCACATTCATCCACAATAAATATTTTATTTTTCAGGTAAAAATCTTAAATATAAGAGGTTTTAATCAAAATCGTTAGAGCCATTTTTAAGAAAATCAAAATGTTCGAAATTTTTTCCATGTAAAGGGTAGTTAGTGGTGGGGGGATTTTATTGAAAATCGTCGTGTCGCATTCTTGGAAGATACTGAACTAAAATGCCAAGTTTGGTTTTTAATGGTCTTTTCGTTTTTGAGCTATGCTGCCCACACACACCACAAACACAAACACAAAAACACACACACACACACACATACATCCAAATAGCCATACATAGACATACACACACAGGCCTTTTCCAAAAATGGTTTTTACTTTCTCTACATGTAGTATATACAGTGTATAGTGAAGGTATTGTATTGCACCCAAAAATTCTATAGCGAGATTTCACCGGAAATACATGTTTGAGAACCCCTGAAGCAAAAAAAAATTTTTAGAAAAGTGTATGTGTTTGGACAGCTTAGCTCAAAAACGAAAAGGCCGTTTAATACCAAACTTGGTGTATAAGTTTGGTATCTTGCAAGGATGCGACACGAATATTTTCAGGAAAATCCCCCCAAACATCCTTTACATGGAACTTTTTTTAGAAGACGTTGATTTTCTCAAAAATGGCTCTAACGATTTTGATTAAAGTCTCTTATATTTAAGATATTTACATGCCAAATAAAATGTATATTTTGAATTTTCTGGGAATAACCTTTGAAGACGAGATACTTCACTCTAGATGAATTTTACATAATTTTGCATAACTGCTAAACCGTAAGAGATAGACAACAACTTACCACACAAAAATGTAGAGCACGTTAAAACATACAATTTATATTTCATACATTTTTCGTGGAGATGATCGTTTTTTAGATATTCCTTGTTATTGGTTTCACCTTTGAAATTCATATACTTTTCTCAAACAGGAATTTGTCAACTCCTGTCCATACAAACAAAGGAAGTTCAGTCACATAGAAACCAGCTTTTGACTATCACTTTAAACAGTGGTACTCCCTTATTTCGCTTCTACTTACAAGGAAGCAAGTAATAAGACTATTTCCGCTAATTTTTTCTCTATTAGAATGAATTAAATGGAAGCATAAGCTTTGTAACAATAATTTGTTGCAGAGATGTAGAGAAAGTTATGTGAATGGAGCACATCAGACTTTCTCGATTCGGGGGGACCCAAACATATTTCCGGTGAAATCTCGGCATCGAATTTTTTGGTGCATTACAATACCTTCTCTATACACTATTATATAGTACGTGTAGAGAAAGTAAATATATACCTATATATAAGTCATAAAATGCATCTTTTCTGAGGGATTTTTGCTGGTATACGAAAAATTAAATTTCCTGATGCTAAACACGAATGTTTTTCTCTGAGCACGTAAGCTGCTTTCCCCCGCATTTTCATTACTGGGTTACGCAAACTGCTTTGTTTTCATTTCGTACCTAAAGCTCACACCCATTTCTTAAACGTAATCTTATCTTTTTGTGACTTTATTTTCTTGCCAGGGTTTTAAGCTCCAACTAGATAAGAGAATTAAAATACCTGGACTCTTTCCATGGAAGAACGCTCACGTACGGGGCAGAGAAGTAACTTTCAAGTGGTATGCTTGAAATGTTCATGCCTCTGTGCAAATTTACATGTTTTTATGTAGCTAACCTAAACAGCACAGTTTTAAAGTGAGAGCTGAAATTTAACGGAAAACCTCAACAATTCGTTTGAATACCATTAGGTTTTACAGTTTCCAGAAATTACAGTTCCAAATTGATTTAAGCGAATGGTGTTTTGAAACATGTTTTAAAATATTGCACATGCTTGTTTTCTGAATTTATATTAAAATTATAATTTCTCTGAGAACAAAATTTAAAACATTAAACTTGGATGCCTTTTTCTAACAACTACTTCCTAACATAATCCCTTATACGTGAGATAGAGGTGTGTGTGTGTCTGTGTGGGTGTGTGTGTGTGTGGGTGTGTCTGTGTGTGTGTCTGTGTGTGTGTCTCTGTATGTGTGTGTCTGTGTGTGTGTGTGTATTTGTGTGGGTCTGTTTGTGTCTCTGTGTGTGTCTGTGTGTGTGTCTCTGTGTGTGTCTGTGTGTGTGTGTGTGTGTCTCTGTGTGTGTGCGTGTTTTTTTTTGGTAGTGTTTAACGCCCGCTTTAACTCTTACGGCACCGCAGGCGGTGGGTGTGTGTATGTGTGTATATATATATATATATATATATATATATATATATATAAGCATGCATCAAATGTCTGCAGTTGCTCAAAAGCCAAACTTAAC
This sequence comes from Hymenopus coronatus, assembly GCA_030762935.1. Lineage (NCBI taxonomy): Eukaryota > Metazoa > Arthropoda > Insecta > Mantodea > Hymenopodidae > Hymenopus > Hymenopus coronatus. The sequence continues at coordinate 32,890,931 of CM060883.1, forward strand.
TTTCAACCCTAAACCCATGCAGATGGTATAGCAAACGCAAGGCTCGAGTTCGAGCCAACGAATATCTATACTTAGTAATCGAAATTCAAAGTGAGCATACCAATTTAAATACTTCCCTAGTAGGCTCCATCAGAGCTTGGGTAGCAGCATAAGCACCAGCAGATTCCAGTATCGGGTACTATCCAAAGCTTGACGCAGTGGTATCGGTCAGTTTGCAAATTGTTTTCAATTGGATGAGTAATTGTGTCAATATTACGACGTTATACATAATTAGCACCTTTAGGTATTTCCATGTCAGTCTGTTACTTGTTTTTATTTTCTCTAGCAGGTATATAAAATGTATATATTAGACAGAGAATATACTGCATTCCACCGAATGATTTGAACCGGAAATACCGTTTTGAGACCTCTGAAATTAAAAACTATTTTTAGAAAAACGTCCGTATGTGTGTGCATAGATGTGTGAGTGTGTAAGCTTCAGCCTAGTGTATTCCCTTAGTTCCCTTCTACTTATAAGGAACTTAGTAATATGACAGCGTCTGCTAATGAGGTAACTGTCTCGCACATCCTGAATGTTTATTCCTGTGAAGAAAGATTTACTTTTTCTATAGTCAGGAAAGACCTAGGAAAGGATCCAACATTTGCACCAAAAGGTTAAAACTTGTTTAGGGAACAGATTTTGGGATACTATCGTTATCCATCCTTCATTCCGATTCCATTCTATCTATCAACATTGTATAGTACAATAATCTATGAATTTTTTTACAAGTATACGCTACAATTAGCGTACAAATATCTACAATGTTGATGCTTAAATATAAAACATTTGGAGCATTTCTTTTTTTCAGAAAATGAACAGTAATAAAAATTTCAATTTAGTTTAGAAAATGGGGTTAGGGAATTTTTCCTTACAAATCATCCCCTGGCATGCTTAAGGAACTCTGGAAGTGAAATTTCAAAATTATATATTTCTGTATAGATTTTTCTGAACCATTTTCTCTGATTGCATTGCTGTTATATTAACATGAATACCAAATTTCATTAAAATTGGATAAATACTTTGAAAAATATAAATTATTTCATACATTTTAGAATCTAAATGCATTACAGAAAAATGTTCCCCGCACCTCAAAATTTGAACAAATCAAATGACATGTTATGAACTTCACGCGATGAAATTTCAGTAACTTTGACTACTGAATTTCAATAACTGATTTTTTTTGAAACATTAGAACGTTTATTATCTAAAATTAATATTTTTTTATAAAACATGTTTTTGAAAAAATATTGATAACAGGATATTTTTTTCTCTTGTAATATTACAGTAGGTACTTCTACACACTCTGGGAAAATTTGGTTATATTTAAACAAAAACTGAGAAACGTGGAACTCTTTGAAGGTGTGAAAATTAGTTTTGAGAAAAATACGGTTTTATGAAATAGTGTGCTATAAACATTAAATGACTTTAAAACCCGAAATGTTTATTCTTTATAATGCTCAAAGGTTCTAACAACTATTTGCTATAAAAAAACTATTTTCGATTTTTTTGATGATTGTGGGCAGCGTTTCACTCTCAGTGTGCACTAAGGTAATTTATCTGTGATCTAGAAATAACATACAGTACATAAGATACTTTATTGGCATTTACATCAGTTATCAACACAATAATAATTATATTCCTGACGTATATCAAAACTCTAGCTTGTCTGATTATTTAAATAATAACTTTTCATTTATTTAAATTCATTGTTCCAATAAAATTGAACCACGTAATGCATTTTTAAAATTATTCACATAAAATACAAATGAATTTACAGATATATCTGCCATATTATATTCCTTTATAATGACCTTAATTAGTGGAGAAAAAGTATTACTGTTTGTATCCTTGAAGGCTTTTAATTTTTGAAAATTTGATGTTCTATTTTTCTTTTCGAATTATGCATGATTTCGAAAAAGTAATACGGCCATTTTCTTATAGCGCTTTAGAGAACATAAAACTGTTGAAACAAATTGCCGAAATATTGCATCGTGTGGAATATTTTGAGTATGTAATCACACGTCGAAAAGAGCACATCAGAAGCCTCAAACTTAATCAGCCTGAAAAGTCCGCTCTCTCCGAACATGCTATTGAAACTGGCCATCACATTGATTTTGATAACATGAAATTATTGGTACCATGTGAAGACTACAAACATCGCATTATACGCGAAAGCATAGAAATAATTAAAGAAGAACATAAAGTTAACAGAGACAATGGAAAAAGTTTGAACACCATCTGGAGACCTCTGCTAAGAAAAGCATCCCACCTTGCGGCCAGCGAGCCAATAGGAATACAGAAAGCAGCGACCCCAGCCATTGGCCAAACGATAACCAATGGCAACACAGGAGGGCGGTACTTGGCATGTCCCAACTACAGTATAAAAGAAGGTACGCCAGCCGGACCAGACGCAGTTACCCCTGAGGAAGCCTTATCATAAGATGGGCGAAACGTCGGCAGATTTTAGCCTTAAGACGCGGTCTACACCGGAAACTCTGGACCAAGATAAAGTATGTAAATGTGTTGGAAAAATTTACGAGAAAATAGATAAGGTGTAAATTTGGGAGGTCCTATTAATAAGCTTCCGCCTACTCAGTACAACTTCGATGTTAAAGTGCATCAAGTGGACTAAACGATGCATTTTCTTAAAATTTAGAACTTGTATTATTTTATTACGAAACAAACTACTTTAATTTTGTTACTTTTTGTGAACTTCACTTTATAAACAGTGACGAACTCAAATATAATCTTTGCTATTCATCTTTCTTTGGTTCAGAAACAGATATATTACCGTGCACATACAACTTTTCCTAATATTTGTTTAATTCAGTGTACTTCAACATACAGTTGTTTTGGATGGAATCCGGATATTACCTTTAAGCGTTTAGATTAGATTGCGTTCTGTAGGTTCATGATGGGCAAGCATGCCTTGAACAGTGAACGTTTCAAAGCATATAAAATTAAATATACCAAGTATATAACTTTAAGGATTTCGCATTACAACTAATAATATATTTTAAACTTCCAATAACACTTGACTTTTACAGTCTATACTGCCTTCATCCTTTGCGACAGTATATTAGTCCGCTGTGCATTTTATTAATTTAATTAATATTTTTGCATAAGTTTCACATAGGATATATATCTGCTTCAATAGCCAATACTGAGTAGATTGTAGAACACAAAACCTTAGGGCGAAGAAGTTGCTATTATGCACACCAAGGTTACTTGCTTTGTGAATGTTAGTAACACGTTGTAGAGCAAGATGTTTAACGCATTAGAGACATAAGTAACAGGGTAAATTTTAGAGAAAGGTTTGTCCCCTAAAAGTTAGCAGCTAGGGACTTTTTCATTATAAAGAGCGGTCACGTGAGCTAAATACAAAGAACTTACAAAGTTAATCACGTAACAACGTTATTTTCGAGCTTCTTTTCAGCCAATCAGGAATGAGTTCAATATTGGAGATATTAGGTGATTGTTATTATTGTTGTTGCTGCTTCTTGATTGACGCGTGATGCTGAATGCGGTACGCTTTAGGCTGTACGTTGTTCGTACGTGAACGTGGCGGTGTTAGTGCCTAAGTATGTGATTTTATTACGCGAAACATTGTAGTTATCGTACGAGTCGATTGTCACGTAATAGAAAACATACGCAGTAATTACCAATGACCGTTCGAAAACAAGAACTTAGTAACCAGCAGAAAATAGCACTAGTTATTAACATTTCTACGTCTTCAATAATTACTATGTCGCGAGTCGCTCGTAGAATTAGTGTCTCAACAAGCAACAAAGGTTAATAAAAACATTAATTCAGTGGAACCTTAAGTGAAGTACTTCTATTTTTAAGACTTCCCCGTGTTACATACCCCAGTCATTCTTTCTCCCCCTCAGTGAGAGTCAGACTCGTGTTCTACATGGACGAGCATAGCCGGTGCATAAAAGAACTTTTCAGAGGTATGTACACGTTCGTTTATAAAGCATTTCACGGGTGTTAATCCATAGGTAGACCAAAGAACGGCGACATATTGGCGCACAACGGTCAGCGACACCTTAAATACAAAGTTGTAAAAATTTAATGTTAAGATATACATTGTGAAAATATTAAATATGTTCATAGTAATTTGGACGATGTCTTTCGTTATTACTCTCAAAACATGCAATAAACATTAATTTTCTAGTCCATTTAATGTAACAGTTACTGAAAATAAATACAAAATAAAATTGTGGAATACCCTCTACCTGATGGTAGAGAGCGTAAATATGTGAATAAAGTCCCATCGCTTTAGACACCGTCTACCTTCTTCAGGCAGACGATGTAGCGTATCATTAAAATACCTCTGGAGTTTTTTGTGGGCCGAGTCTTTGGGGAGTATACCACATTAGCATTTTGGACAAGCAAATTTTAAGGTAATGAGGCAGCCAAGAACTCTATGAGGGGAATGACAATGACGTTTATTGTTTTCCTTCTTAACGACCATGCCATTTATGAGTATCACGACATAACGCGCATGCCGAAGACTTGTCTTAAATGGCCGCCAAATATTTCCACTCTCATAAAACATGGTCAGTAACCGAACAAGGTTTAAACTCACTCGGCATGTTTTTGTTTTGTTGTATTTAGCTCTATGCTCAGCGAGAATGCAAACGTTATCAAACACTTCAATACTTGGAAAGGCATTTTATTCCTCATGTAAATATCTTTAATGTACAGTATTTTAATCAAAATCGTTACAGCCATTTTTTGTAAAGTATCCATGTAAAGGATACCTTCAGATGGGAGAATTTTCCTCAAAATCTTTGTGTACATCTTTAGAAGATTTAAAGTTAAATACCAAGTTTGGTGTTTTACCGACTTTACGATTTTGAGTTATGTTTAAGACACACGGACAAACACATTAACACACTTTTTACTTTCTCTTCACGTACTATGTACATAGTGTATAGACAAGGTATTATAATGGACCCAAAAATTCGAAACCGAGTTTTCACCGGAAATACACGTTTTGATGCCCTCTGAAATAAAAAAAAAGCACTTTTAGAAAACTTTCCGTATGTGTGTGTGTGTGTGTGTGTGTGTGTGTGTGTGTGTGTGTGTGTGGGCAGCATAGCTCAAAAACCGTTAAAAACCAATTTTGGTATTTAGGTTTGTTATCTTCCAAGGATGCGACACGAAGATTTTCAAGAAAATCCCTCCACCCCCAACTACCCTTTACATGGAACTTTTTTCGAAAATTTTGATTTTTTCAAAAATGGCTAACATGATTTTGATTAATATCTCGTGTATTAAAGATATTTACGTCACAAATAATATGCATATCTTGAATTTTCTGGGAATAGTCTCTAAAGACTACTTTATTCTGGATGAATTTTACGGAACTTTGCATAACTGCTGAACCGTAAGAGATGGACAAAAACTTACCACACAGAAAATGTAGAGCACATTAAAATACACAATTTAAGTTATACACATTTTTTTCGTGGAGTTGATCGTTTCTAAGATACCTATTCCCTGTTTTTCGTTACAAACTTTTCTCATACATGAATTTATCAACTCCTATCCATACAAACAAAGGAACTTCAGTCACATAGCAATCAGCTTTTGACTGTCACGTGAACCTATGGCACTCACTTGTTTCACTTCTACTTACAAGGAAGCAAGCTATTTCTGCTAATTTTTTCTCAATTAGGATGAAGTATATAGAAGCAGATTTTTAACAATAATTTGTTGCAGAGATGTAGAGAAAGTCATGTGAATGGAACACATCAGGTTTTTTTTTTATACAGGTGAGCCTAAGCCACCCATAAGTAAAAAGGGACATGTTTCTTTAATTTTAGTATTCATATTGTGGGATTTTTCTCAAAATCTTCGTGTCGCATCCCTGGAAGACACCAAGTTTGGTGTTTTACCGACTTTTCGTTTTTGAATTATCGTGTTCACAGACACACGTACCTTTTTCTGAAAATGCCTTTTTTATACAGGATTCTCTTAAAAATATATTTCTGGTGAAATCTCGGTATCGAATTTTTGGGTGGAGTGCAATACTTTCCCTATACACTATGTACATAGTACGTGTAGAGAAAGTAAATATTCCAATTTATGGTAAGTCGTTTAGTATTACTTCACAAAGGGCATCATGTTGCTAACATTTTATTTTAAAGAAAGTCGTTTGCTTTAGTTAGCGTGTTTAACGTTAATACAGGAGAAACGAGGAGAAAAAATGTGGCGGCAATTAGCGAATGAGGCGCGGAGGAACATATGAAGCTTCTGCTCGGCGCTGATAAGCACATGCTCAACATACACCCATCATCATCATCTCCACGTTCAAACTGCCACCTCATTTTTAATACGCCTCCTGCATATAATGGCTACACAAATTTGGCTGATTTGATAAGGGATTCTGAAAAGTCAACTGCATACAAAAAGGATGGGCAACACGTACAACAAAGAAATGTTCAGTCTTTATTTAGGGGAAAGTTGGGAAAGCGTACGCACTTAGTATTTAAGCACTAATATCAGAGATGGGAAAGTTAAAATAAACCTTTCTCACATCAAATCTTTGCTGGTTTATTTGAATGAATAAGTGTATTTTTTGATATAACAGTATCATACATTGAGCTTCAAGAATCGCACGGCTCCACAGACCCTACGTGCTTTTGCAATACACAAAACAGTAAGGAATATTAAACCAACAACAACAAAGAATTAAAAGAGTAAACCCGAAAATAAAAAGAGAAAGACATTTACATACAGCAATTTAAATTTACAACACATTAATGTACCCAATTATAATAGAAAAATACACTTAATAGACATATATGCACAATATATAATACAACAATGACATAAATATGACAAAATATATGTATGTAAAACATTGAAGTTATTTTTGTTTAGCTATTCTTAACCCCCCCCCCCTCTTCTCTATAATCAGCCTTCTCAGATCTCAGCTGTCTTGCCTTAACTATAAATTTAAATAGCCCGTTCACGTCTTCTGCGCCTGCCAGTAGCGTCCAACATGCTTCTAGCTCAACATTTGCGGTGCTACATCTTGCCAAGATATGGGTCCAAGACTCTTCCTCCTCGCAAATGTCGCCCTCCGTGGTGTAATGGTTAACATGCTAACTGCATATACCCAAGGTCGCGGGTTCAAACCCGGCGGAGGACGAAGGATTTTTTCGGGTTTAAAAATCCTTAGCATGAGTTTCTTCGGAAGGGAAGTAAAGCCGTTGGTCCCGTGTCGAAGATTTACGGCACGTAAAAGAACCTCAAGCCTGATAGAGAGGTCTCTGAGCAAAATTAAGCGGTCTTTCAGGCCCAATTTAGAATGGGACGGTGAGAACCATAGCAGTTAAAGAGCTTCCATAAATAACACGCCATTTCCATTTTTTCCCCTCGCAAATGGGGCAGATTATCATTGTGCGATTTCGTGCCGTAGGCTCCCCGACAGGCTTCTGACTCCTAGGCATTGACTTTTAAGTCCTAGGGGGGGGGGAGTCAGTCCTACAATTACGGGGAGGATAAACCGATTACCACACAAAAAATGTAGAACACATAAAAACACACAATTTATGTTGTATACATTTTGTTCTTGGAGTTGATCGTTTTGAGATATTCCTTGTTTTTGTCTTCAGGGTCGAAAATCTTAACTTTTCTCATACAGGAATTTGTCAACTCATGTCCATACAAACAAAGGAAATTTAGTCACATAGTAACCAGCTTTTGACTATCTCTTTAACCTATGGTACTCCCTTATTTCTCTTCTATTTACAAGGAAGCAAGTAATAAGACTATTTCTACTAATTGTTTCTCGAATAGCATGAAGTAAGTAGAAGCATAAACTTTTTAACAATAATTTGTTGCAGAGATATAGAGAAAGTCAATGTGAATGGAGCACATCAGATTTTTAAATTGTGTATTCCCTTATTTTCCTCCTACCTATAATAAGACTATTCCTGGTAAAATTAATTTCGATTAGCATGAAGCAGATAGAAGAATAATCTTGTGTGAGAAGAATAGTTTTTGTAGAACACTTAGTTATTATTTTATATTAGTGTTATTTTTACGGACGCTCTTTAACTACTTTGGTTCTCAGCGTCCCATTCTCAATTGGGCGTAAAAGACCCCTTAATTTTGCTCAGAGGCCTCTCTATCTTTTACGTGCCTAAATCTACAACACGGGACCAACGGCTTTACTTCCCTTCCGAAGGAAGCCATGTTAAGGATTTTTACACCCGAAAAAATTCATCGTCCTCCGAAGGTTGGAATGATAATCATTACACTACGGAGGGAGAATAAAAAACCACTTAGAGAAATGTATGTGAATGGAACACAGTCTTTTCTTTTTTTGTTCTTTTTTAATGTTCGTATTATTGACAAACTCTTACCATTCTGTACTGTATAGATATATGCATTAAAATATTGAATACTTACATACTCCGGATTTCAAAGATTTCTTGAAATGATAATTAAACACTTACCTGAAAAAGAGAAAATGAAGTGAATAAATGAAAGTCCATTCACTGTGCATTAGACATTAAAAAGCTCTTGTCTAATTATTATTCAAAGCCATAATATTTATCTCCAAAACGCCTAAATGTACTTAAAGCAACAATGTTTATGTAAGCCCTCCTCCGTAGCATGTCTGCCTCACAATCAAGAGCAGCGAGTTCGAATCCCGCTTAGGGTGAGTTATCCGTGCATTGTTTTTTCGGGGTTTTCCCGTATCCTGAGAAGACAAATATCGAATAACTTTAGGCTCCATGGACACCGATACATGCAGTATTTTTCAGAACATGATAATCCTCGGCGTGACTTTAAAGTTTGGATTTAGGAGGATTGCGGTTGGATACCCACCCTTGCAGTTGCAAGTCTTCCACTTACTGATTCCTTAACTGAGTCGCGAATCTCGACTTGACAACAGAGTCTTCGAGTCTTCAGGAAACAGAGATTTTACTACCTTGCCTCACACACCTAGTACATGCTCGTCTTTTGTTTGCTAATGGTTTTTGCCCAGTGGCAGGGAGAGTGTTCTCGTTTGAAGGCCATCATGTTTTGGAGAAAACCATAACTAATAAACGCTAATAATAAAATAAAAAATAAAATAATAAAACAAATAAAAATAAAATAAAATGTATTTCATGTTCTAGTTCATATGCACTATGAAAAAGATATGAATATCCATAGCTTAAGGACACTGAGCAGTTGTAAGTCACATATTTATCTGTTAAAAGAATTCCTTTATAAAACAACGTTCTTGCTGTTATTAAAGGGTCATTAGCTACATTGAAAACCCCATTGGTATAGTAGTAAACATTTTAATATCATATAACATTTTGTTTGTTTTAGATAAGCACCATTCCCATATATGTTTGCAAATTATTTACTTTTAGGTTGCATTTTATATTTTTTTATGTTATTTTATTGTTTAGAATTTTAATTATACATTTTTACCGTATTCTATTTGATATGTTTTGCTTATGAAGGCCCTTAAATTACGAATATATGTAGTAGAGCCCATTCTTCCCTACATGTTCGACTATTGTTTCGCAATTGCGCACAGAAGTGTTCCATTGAAGACTCCTCTATGTTTAAACGGCAAACAGATGGGATGCGGTGAAAGTCGCGTGATGGGCAGCCATCCACGGGGTCAGGAATGCCCATCTCTGAGAGAAAGGGATGGTTCTTTGTCGTAATTACGACCTAACTATTGCACTTAAAACTATTCCTCATATTGCCAACATAATTTGTTAATATATGTAAAGTTTAGTATGAATTCTGTATCCATATTATAAAAATAGTGGGGGGTTTATTTTGAAAAACTTATTCCGAATTGGATTGTTGTTTAGCTAATATGTATACAAAACTGCACTCATATTAGATAAATATTCCTAGGGTTATAAATTATTTTATAACGTTTAGTGTGTAAACATCTCGCATAACCAATATAAATTTTGTTGCATTTTTTTGCATTTTTTTTAAACACAGGTGATAAAGAGTATGAAATGATATTACAAAATGAATTTAATGAACAAATAATGAAATTCTTTATAAACATAATAAGAAAATGTATCCTTAAAATTAAAATTTGCAAAAAATACTATTATTTGAATAGAATCCCGAATGGGATATTTTAGCCCAACTTTGGAAAGTATATGATTTTATAAATATTACAAATACATTTTTACTTTCTCTATACGTACCATGTACATAGTGTATAGAGAAGGTATTGCACTCCACCAAAAAATTCGATACCGAGATTTCACCGGAAATATATGTTTTAGGGTCCCCTGTATCAAAAAAAAAAATTTCAAAAAAAGGTCCTGGTGTGTGTGTCCGTGTGTCTGTGAACACGATAACTCAAAAACGAAAAGTCGGCAACATATCAAACTTGGTATTTAAGTTTAGTATCTTCCAGGGATGTGCTACGAAAATTTTGAAAAACTACCCTTTACATGGAACTTTTTTCGAAATTTTTAATTTTCTTAAAAATGACTAACGATTTCGATTAAAATGTTGTATATTAAAGATATTTACCTGACAAATAAAATGTATATTTTGAATTTTCTGGGAATAGCATCTGAAGCTTACTTTAATCTGGATGAAATTTACGGAATTTTGCATAGATCCTAAACCGTAAGAGATAGATAAAAACTTACTACACCAAAAGTGTATGGTACGTTAAAACACACAATTTATGTTATATACATTTTGTCATGGAGTTCATCGTTTTTAGATATTCCTTGTTTTTGGTTTCAGCTTTAAAAAGCAAACTTTTCTCATACAGGAATTTGTCAACTCCTGTGCACACAAACAAAGGAATTTCGTCATATAGCAACCAAATTTTGACTATCACTTTTATCTACGGTACTCCTTTATTTCGCTTCTACTTTTATGAAAGCAAGTTATAAGCCTATTTCTGCTAATTTTTTCTCGATTAGCATGAATAATTAGAAGCATAAGCTTTCTAACAATAATTTGTTGCAGAGATATAGAGAAAGTCATGCGAATGGAACACATCAGACTTTTACTTTCTCTAGCCCCATATGTACAATGTACATAGGGATAGAGAAGGTATTGTAATGCACCCAAAAATTCGATACCGATATTTCCCCGGAAATACATGTTTTGGGTCCCCCTGAATCCAAAAAAATCATTTTTGGAAAAAGGTCCGCGTGTGCGTGTGCGTGTGTGTCTGTGGACAGCATAGATCAAAAACGAAAAGACCGTTAAATACCGAACTTGGTATGCGACACGTAGATTTTCAAGAAAATCCCCCCACCCCTAACTACCCTTTACATGGAACTTTGTTCGAAAATTTTGATATTATTATTAGCTGACAAATGATATGTATATCTTGAATTTTCTGGGAGTAGCCTCTGAAGATTAATTTATTCTGGAAGCATTTTGCATAACTGCTAAACCGTAAGAGATGGACAAAAACTTAACACACAATTTATGTTATATAAAATTTTTTCGAGGAGTTGATCGTTTTTGAGATATTCCTTGCTTTTGGTTTCAACTTTGAAAAACTTGTATTTTTCTCATACAGGAATTTGTCAACTCGTGTCCATACAAACAAAGGAACTTCAGTCACCTAGTAACCAGCTTTTGACTTCACTTTAACCTATAATGCTCCCATATTTCGCTTCTACTTACAAGGAAGCAAGTAATAAGACTATTTCTGCTAATTTTTTCTCGATTAGCATGGTGTTGAGAGAAGAATTATCTTTCGTAAGAAGTTTGTAGAGTAGCTAGAGAAAGTCATGTGAGTATAACACATCAGATTTTTGTATATTTTATCCAATGTAAAAATCGGAATTACTGCTCTCATATTACATAGTCAAGCTGAAATTTTGGGAGTTTTCTTGGGATTACACATTTCAATAACATGATCGTGAAAAATAAAATTATAAAATACCGCATTTTCCCAATTTTGAGGCCCTACATTTTATGACTGTATTAAAGTATTATATTTCACACTGTATGCATAATAAAATGAAAAGAATATTCGGGAATAGTACTTATTATTTTATACTGTATCCAATATAAAATATAATGAATTATTACTCATAACAAGGGACCCAAAACTGGGTATAAACGGTATTTTTAAGATTGTGGTGTTCATTGTTGAAATGTCATAATGTCAAAATTAATATATTTATTCAAGTATTGAGCTCCAGTAGATGACAGCGATAATTCCGATTTTTAAATTAAATACAATATAAATATATATATTCTAAAACTGGGCCAAATAAATTCTTTAAGGGCCAAATTAGCTCCAGTTTATGTTAAGTATTCAAAATTGGTTATGGTAACACTTCCTAGTATAATGTATCAGATAAACATTAACTTGAATGACAGTTGAGTGTAATATTCAAATGTGAAGGTTAATTTAATAAAAAAAATCATCATAATTAATGCCACTACTGCATTTAACTAATATTAAAATCGAAGTTTTAAGAATTACCGATTTCTCTTCCACTTAATAATATTTTTTTCTTCGTCTCCCGAAATTTGTTCCCTATAGGTTGGCAACACTGCAAGTATGTCCTTTTCCAAGCTGTACGGCCAGAGATTTTTCTACAACATGTAGGACTTACATAAGCGTAAGAATATAAACAACACATTCGTTTGCACTCAAAATAAAATTAAGTACCTTTAGTGACAAAACCTTGGGCTGAGTTTAGGCATGCGATAGCTATCGGATGATATCGTGCGGTAAAATTCGTACTGTATTTTTATCGCACTGGTAGTATAAAGGTACGCTTGGTACCTTTATACTCATAAATAGATGAAAGCAAGAAGATGTGTTCATCCTATAAGCCTTCAGGGTATGATGATGCTTTACGGAATCTATACGGAATGCTCGGTCGTCTCCTTAGCGCGGTGGTAGCGTAGCTGCTTACCAAGCGGGACACCTGGGGATTTTTCTCCCGCTGGGAGACCTGGACCGGGGTGCACTCAGCCTCGAAGGTCCCTGGGTGGCCAACTTGATGGAGAAGTAGCGGCTCCAGGTCGTGAGGACCATATAACCGGCCGGGAGGGCTCGAGTCGCTGACCACGTCTCACCCTCCAATACTGCCCTCCATCCATGACGTCTGTAGTGGACGAGATGGGGGACGCAGCGGCCGGGCGGTAGGCCAAAGTTCCCCGTGAGCTACCGTGCCATGGAGTTATTATTATACGGAATGCTCAGAGAAGACGAAGAAGGTTATTTTTATAGTATTTATCGCCCGTTTTTACTATCATGGCACCGCAGGCTATGATACTGATGATACATGGAATGAAGATGGAGCATCGCTGGAATGCGTTGGCAAGGGTTAACCGAAGACAACCCGCCCCTACGCTGCTTTGTTCACACATGTGTTAGTCTGGGATCGAACCCATGGCCACTCGGCCACGACGCGGCCTATTTGCTCATTATTAACCAACTACCACAGTGATTAATAACTTTTAATTTCTTCAAAGGAACCTCCCGTTTCGTACGTTGTCTTTCATTTTTCACTAAAACAAATTACTGAACACGCATCTGTATGAGCCTGATTGTAGAAGCTAAGGTGGGAGACTTGTCGTCAGGATGACCAACGATTTAAATATCGTGTGAGTGCATAAACAGTCCCATTCCAAAGCGCTGCAAGAGAACGCGTCCGATAAAATCGTTGCGTTCTCTAAGCCATTTCGTGTGGTTCTTCACTATGCAGCGATAAATTTATCGTCCGATATTTTATCGCAGTGCATAAATAGAAGTATTCGTTCCCATTACTGTTCATGACGCACGATATGGCCGATAGCTATCGCATGCATAAACCCAGCCTTAGCTGCTAGAAAGCAGTACAAATGATTATAACACAAGGGTCAAGCGAGGGACAAAAGCTTGGTGTTCGCAATTTATGTAAAATAAAGGATATTCTGCAATAATCTGCTCTACGATCATAGACAATGAATATATTGTAACGTAAATTGGAGCTTCAGTCCAGGTCTACGTTAAGATAATTAGATATGATGCCTCCTAGCACATTACTCTGGTTCAATGTTAATCTACAAAAACTTTCTTTTCCTTTTGCTGTGTCGTGAAATTAGGGAAACATTATTAAAGCAATAAGCATGTATTATATCAGAACACAAATTCTAAACGACAAATACAAAATTAAACAAAAAGAAACCGGCCGATTCATATTCTTTTATTTTTACTTTTTCTAACACGTATGTAGAGTACATAACAGATAAACAAGGTATTGTATTTCACAGGAAATATATGCTCTTAGGGCCCGAGTATTCAGAAAAAACATTTTAGAAAAAGGTCAGAGAGTGTGTGTGCGCCTGTGACAGCATTGCTCAAAAACGTAAAATCGGTTAAGTGCATTTAAGTTCAGTATTCTAAGGATGCGATATGTACACTTTTCAGGAAAATCCCTCCACCCCAACTACCCTTTCCATGGGACATTTTTAGAAGTTTTCGATTTTCTAAAAATAGCTCTAAGATTTTGATTAAATACCGCATATTAATGTTATTTACATGGCATATAAAGTGTATATCCTGAATTTCTTTGGATATACACTGAAGTCGTCTTCATTCTGACTGCCTTTTGCATAACCGGTAAACTGTAAGAAATAGACAATACTTTACTGCCAAAAATGTTTAATTCGTTAAAACAAGTTTGTCAACGTTTTTTATGTAGACCTAACTGTTTCCGAAATAGTCTTTGTTATTAGTTTCAGCTTTGGGAAACTTATACTTTTCTCATACAGGAATTTGTCAACTGCTGTCCATACAAACAAAAGAACATCAGTCACATAGCAACCAGCTTTTGGCTTTCACTTTAACCTATGGTACTCCCTTATTTCGCTTCTACTTACAAGGAAGCGAGTAATAAGACTACTTATGTTAATTTGTCTGGATTAGTATGAAGTAAATAGAATCATAAGCTTTTTAACAATAATTTGTTGCAGAGATGTAGAGAAAGTCATGTGAATGGAACATCAGATTTTTTCTTCATGTTCAATAACATATTGAAAAGCAATTTTGATTTATTATTGTTTTTCTTAACAGTTTTTTTCAAATATTTCAAAAAGTAATTGGCTAACTACGAATTGTAAGTTACTTATCAGATCTCGAATGCTTGGGAGCACTCGACCCTGCTGGCTTCGTATTCCCAATATGCATTCTGGGCTTGATAAGTATAACTTACAGTTCCTAGTAAGAAATATACTATTTCACCACTAGTCAAAGGTTTACCAGCATTATGTTGATGTAAATTGACGAAGATGCAAGAGGATATTCGGCGATCCTCCTCCATGATTCTAAACACCAACAACCAGCAACCGTTACTGTTTAAACAATATTGTGGGAATCAGGTGACACTACTAATTGCATGTTGGGACTTGTAGCCTCTAGTTAACGGCACAAATTGGCGTCAATTTAACTCTTAGGTATTTGTCTAGAATATTATACTATTTAAGAATATATTCTTCTATAATTTAGATTGTAAGCATGGGATGACATTCTTGGGCGCACTACTACTGTGTTGTACTACGGTGCACTGACCACGTGGGTCCATTTTGGCTCAGATCAACCTAAGATTGAATAGATTATGTCATCTTCCGTATTTCACACGCAACACACCTGACACACCTTCGCTTCTCTTTTACAGATTGCAATGGTTCGATTTCTTTTAATAACCACCGCTTTTTACCTGAAACAATACAGCTTCGCTCGCTCGGCTTCAATTTGCATAAGAAGCCACTCAGCTGCTCATTGCCCCTTTTATATAGACACCCAGTTCTAACGTCTGGCACTACTGATGCAAATTATTCGGGTCATCCTCCGGTTAATTTTTGTTAACCTTAATTGTTATTTGTAGTTTCTCGGGCTAACAGCCAGGTGAAATTTGGGTAGCTGCTTTGATTTGAAATATAAAATCATGTCGTATGTTTGTTGCTTTCTCTGCGTTTTACTTTCTCTACACGTACCATGTACATAGTGTATAGAGAAGGTATCGTATTCCACTCAAAAATTCGATACAGAGATTTCACCGGAAATATATGTTATGAGACCTCCTGAATCCAAAAGAAAAACAAAAACATTTTTAGAAAAATATCTGTGTGTGTGTCTGTCTGGGCAGCATAGCTCAAAACCGAAAAATCCGTTAAATATCAAATTTGGTATTTTAGTTCAGTATCTTCCAAGGATGTGACACGAAGATTTTCAAGAAAATCCCCCAACCCCAACTACACTTTACATGGAAAAACTTTCGAAAATTTCGATTTTCTCAAAAATAACCTTAGCGATTTTGATTAGAATGTCGTATATTAAATACATTTACACGATAAATAAAATGTATTAATTATCTTGAATTTTCTAGAGGAATTTTGTGGAATTTCGCATAACTGATAAACCGTAAGAGATAGACGAAAACTTACTTAATAGAAAATGTGAAGTCCTTAAAACATATACATTTATGTTATATACATTTTTTTTTTCGTGGAGTTGATCGTTTTGGAGACATTCCTTGTTAATGGTTTCAGCTATAAAATACTTATATTTTTTTCTCATACAGGAATTTGTCAACTCGTGTTCATATAAACAAAGGAACCTGAGTTACATAGCAACCAGCTTTTGATTATCACTTTAACCTATGGTACTCCCTTATTTCGCTTCTACTTGCACGGAAGTAAGTAATAAGGCAATTTCTGATAATTTTTCTCAACTAGCATGAAGTAAATAGAAGCATAAGCTTTTTAACAATAATTTGTTGCAGAGGTGTAGAGAGTGTCGTGTGAATGGAACACATCAGATTTTTTCTAATCGATTTAGAGACAAGCAAACAATTCCTAGACAGAGTATTGTGAATGCCAGGAGTTAGTACTCTGCTGTAAGGGTTCTCTGATAAAAGTGCAATTCTACCAATTTGATGGGATTGCTTTTCCGCCCCAATAGCAAGAGTAAACAACAAAATTAAAATCACGCCTGTGTTGGATCGCAGCACTGACGTCATCTGTACAATAAAAAACACTAGCAGAACAAACGAGAGGAAGATAGTTGAGGCGCAATAGGGTAGTAGCACTGTAAACAAAAAATCGTTTTCCAATCGTGAAGAGAAGATTTACCGGATATCGAGTGTTACAGAGGGAACCAAGCCTTCGAAACTGCCGATAGCAAAGAAAAACGATAAAAGTTAACATTTTGAACAAGTTTTTATGCAGATTAGCTGTAAAATTTGTTATTATGCTTTTGAGTAAAAATATAATTTTTTACAGAGCTATTTGCAGATGAAAATTCCGCCAAATTAGATGAAATTTGTTCATCTGATATTCTGTATGATACGTATTATACGAAACTGGGAATAAAATTTCAAACTTCTATGTTATTTTACCGAGATTGTATTAGTGTTATACTAATATGAATAAAAAAGTTCATTCCAATTGAATAAATACTTTGCACTACATAAATATTTCCTAAATTTATGTAAATTTATTTCATACTCAACATGTTCAACGCATCTTTGAGAAAAATGATTAATACAAATTGGAACTTTGAACATCAAATTTAAGTGTGATTATTTCAACACTTTTGATTACTGGATTATGATAATATTTACGTTCTTTACAAGTACTATGCATATAGTAGATAGGGAAGGTAAGTCTGGATTGGCAGAGTCAGACAGAAAAATCTAATGCCGCAGCAGGGATTTGAACCACAGATCTCCCGGTCTCTAGCCGGTTGCGAGGAGGAAGAGTCGTGGACTCACATCTTGGCAAGATGTAGGGGTACGGAGGAATGGCGGGAAAAATATTTGCCGCGATTTTTTACCACTGCGAATATAGGGCTAGAAGTATGTTGGACGCTACTGGCAGGCACGGAAAACATGGACGGGCTAGGAAAATTTATACTTAAGGCAAGACAGCTGAAATCTGAGGAGGCTGCCAATAGAGAAGGGGGGGGGGGAGGTATAAGATCAACTAAACAAAAGTGACTACAATGTTCTACATACATATATATTATGTCATACTTAGGTCACTGTTGTGCTATGGTTTTATATAAGGTGTATATATTATGTGTATATATGTCTTTTAAGTGTAATTATCTATTGTAAGAGGATGCATTTATGAAGGGTATTCTGTGCTGTAAATTTAAATTGCTATATTTGAATATCTTTGTATTTTTATTTTCGGGTTCACTCTTAATTCTTTACTGTCGTTTAATATTGCTTTTGACTGTGTATTTCCTTTGTCTTTTTATATTCGTGTTTACTCTTTTAATTTGTTGTTGTTGTATTACGAAAGCACGTACGGTCTGTGGACCCGTGTGATTGTTGGAATTCTATGTATGATATTGCTATGTCAATAAATACACTTATTCATTCATTCATACTTTAAGTCCCAGGATTTACAGTATAGCCAACTATTATGGACAATTGTGATAATATTGTTTTCTCACAGAAACCGTGTGTTGGACAGGTAGAATAAGACTGAAAAAGTAGGCATTGTATTTCACAACAAAATTCGATGTCATTTTTAGAGAAAGTTCTGTATGTGTGTGTGCTGTGGACAGCATAGCTAGAACAAAAAGACCATTAAGTACTAAACAGAATCTTCCAGTATACGACAAGAAGATTTTCAAACCACCCAAAACTACTTGCGCATAGTAAATGTTTCCAAAATTTTGTTTTTCTCCAAAATGACTAACGATTTTAATTAAAATGCCAAATAAAATGTATATCTTGAATTTTCTGGGAATAGTTTCTGAAGAACTTTTCATACTGGATGAATTTTGCATAACTAATAATCTATAAGTTATAGACAAGTTCTTATAACAGAAAAAAATGTAGATCCCATTAAATCACGCAATATATATTGTATACAAGTTATTTTGAAGAGTTCACAGTTTCCAAGTTCTGTTATTGATTTCAATTTTAAATTTCATACATTTACTCAAATAGGAAGTCACCCTTCGTTTTATCACTTTGTTTTACTGATAGTTTTAACTATCGCTTTAGACTACTGTATTCTTTTATTTCGCTTCTACTTAGAACGAAATTTATTACATATAGTATGTTTAAGGGATGACCAAATCATTTTTGAACCGGTCCTTAGGTGATAGCCTTGGAATTTCGTTATCGTTGCTTGAAGAGTAGAGAAAATTATAGGTATTGGAAAAATCACACATTAAAAAGGAACATCTCGGAAAAGGTTCACTGGACAATAATATCTATGTGATATAAAATGTGTGCTTTAACGAGATTTACATTTTTCGTATAGTAATATCTACCGATTATGCAAAAATCGATAG
Organism: Hymenopus coronatus; assembly: GCA_030762935.1. Taxonomy (NCBI): domain Eukaryota; kingdom Metazoa; phylum Arthropoda; class Insecta; order Mantodea; family Hymenopodidae; genus Hymenopus; species Hymenopus coronatus. The sequence goes on from CM060883.1 coordinate 32,910,259, forward strand.
AATGAAGGGCTTCAGAAAACTCAAGAGCTTCATATTGAAACTTTTGAAGGTACTGGACCTATCGCTAAGTTTGGTATTTACCCAACATGTAGTTTTGAGTTATGCTGTTCTAATACTTAAATCTACCTAACCAAAAATTCACCTTATAACATTTTCAACTTATTCCAATGAATACAATTTTTCCTAAAAAGAAAGAAAATAGGGGAGACAAATAATGTAATTTTGTTACTTTTACTAAATTACTGACCGTACACACACGCACTAAAGCTTACTTTTTTCTAAAAATGCTTTTTTATGGTACAGGAAATCTTAAAACCTGTATTTCCTGTAAAATTCTGTTATTCCATTTTTGGGTGGAATGGAATAATTCCTCTACTCACTATACGTAGTAAGCGAAAAAAAAAAAAAAAATACAAAATTAAATCAAGCTGAAGAGGTCTGCACCACTAATTCAGAGAATGTTGAATATAATTTGAAAACATAAATCTATATAAACCAACCAACAGTGCCAACATTTTTCAATGTACTCAATAATTTGCAGTTGGAGGATTATGCATAAATTATCTTGCTGCATCCTTGAAATAACCCTTTAATATGAAAGTTGACATGCTTTCTTTTCACTTTCTCTACACGTACTATGTACATAGTGTATAGAGAAGGTATTGCATTCCACCCAAAAATTCGATACCGAAATTTCACCGGAAATACATGCTTTGGGTCCCCCTGAATCAAAAAAAAAAAAAAAAAACATTTTTAGAAAAATGTCCTTGTATGTGTCTGTCTGTCTGTCTGTGGGCAGCATAGCTCAAAAAGACCGTTAAAAACCAAACCTGGTATTTAAGTTAGGTATCTTCCAAGGATGCGACACGAAGATTTTCAAGAAAATCCCCCCACTCCAACTACCCTTTACATGGAAAGAATTTCGAAAATGTTGATTTTCTTAAAAATGGATAACGATTATATTTAAGATATTTATTGACAAATAAAATGTTTATCTTGAATTATCTGGGAATAGCCTCTGAAGACTACTTTATTCTGGATGAATTTTACGCAATTTTGTATAACTGCTAAACCGTAAGAGATGAACAAAAACTTGCCACATAGAAAATGTAGAGCACATTAAAACATACAATTTATGTTATATACATTTTATTCGTGGAGTTGATCGTTTTTAAGATGTTCCTTGTTTTTGGTTTCAGCTTTGAAAAACATACTTTTCTCATACAGGAATTTGCCAACTCCTGTCCATACAAAGGAACGTCAGTCACATAGCAACCAGATTGTGGCTTTCACTTTAACCTATGGTCCTTCCTTATTTCGCTTCTACTTACAAGGAAGCAAGTAATAAGACTATTTCTGCTAATGTTTTCTCAATTAGCATGAAGTAAATATAAGCCTAAGATTTTCAAAATAATTTGTTGCGGAGTTGTAGAGAAAGTCATGTGAACGGAACACATCAGAGTTTTAAAGGTACTTTCAACTGCTAGGCCATGTGCATTTATCACTATTCCGCTGTTATTATTCGGTTCTCTCCATGGACGCGATCGCATGCAATGCATGCCAGTAATGGGGTGCTATGCGGGATCCGAAAAATGCACGAAAGCACGATCACACAAAATATGACACGACGAACACAGAGGTTTTACTTTCTCTACACGTACTAGGTACATGGTGTATAAAGAAGGTATTGCACTCCACCCAAGAATTTGAAACCGAGATTTCACTGTAAATATATGTTTATGGGTCACCTGTATTCAAAAAAAAAAAAAAAAATCTGATGTGTTTCATTCACATGACTTTCTCTACATCTCTGCAACAAATTATTGTTAGAAAGCTTATTCTTCTATTTACTTCTTGCTAATTTAGAAAAATTAACAAAAATGGTCTTATTACTTGCTTTCTTGGAAGCAGAAGGAAAATAGGGGAGTACCGTAGGTTAAAGTGATATTCAAAAGCTGATTGCTATGTGGAAGAAGTTCCTTTGTTTGTGTGGATAGGAGTTGACAAATTCCGTATGAGAAAAGTACAAGTTTTTCAAAGCTGAAACCAAAAACAAGGAATATCTAAAAAACGATCAACTCCACGAAAAAAATGTTTATTACATATATTGTGTGTTTTAACATGCTCTACATTTTTTGTGTGTTGAAAGTTTTTGTCAATCTCTTACGGTTTAGCAGTTATGCAAAATTTCGTAAAATTCATCCAGAATAAAGTAGTCTTCAGAGGCTATTCCCAGACAATTCGAGATATACATTTTATTTATCAGGTAAATATCTTTATTATTTGACATTTTATTCAAAATCGTTTGCTGTTTTTAAGAAAATCAACATTTTTGAAAAATGTTCCATGTAAAGGGTAGTTCGGGGTGGAGGGATTTTCTTGAAAGCTTCGTGTCGCATCCTTGGAAGATGCCAAACTTAAATACCAGGTTTGGTATTTAACGGCCTTTTCGTTTTTGAGCTATGGTGTCCACAGACACACACACACACACACACGGACCTTTTTGTAATTTTTTTTTTTTGTATTCAGGGGAACCCAAATTATGTCTTTCCTGTGAAATCTTGGTATCGAATTTTTGGGTGGAATACAATACTTTCTCTATACACTATATACATATTATGTGTAAAGAAATTAAAAAAAACTTGGTATTTAAGTTTAGTATCTTCCCGGGATGCGACAGGAAGATTTTGAGAAAAATCCCCCACCCCAAACTACCCTTTACATGGAACTTTTTTTCGGAAATTTAATTTTCTCAAAAATGGCAGTAACGATTTTGATTAAAATACCGTATATTAAAGAGTTTGCATGAGTAATACAATGTACATATTGAATTTGCTGGGAATAGCATCTGAAGATCTCTTTCATTTTGCCTGAATTTTACTGAATTTTACTTAATTGGTAAACTGTAAGAGATAGACAAAAACCTGTTGTCAGTATAATTGGACCCAGTTTTTAGTTTACAATTTTACATAATTTATAATTTGCTTAGTTTTTTTGGTTTATGAACCCACACACGTATCTCCGTGGGCACCAGAGAACAGCTCCTCTTGATGTTGAGTTTATTTCACTCTGTTTGTCTACAAATTTTCATATTTACACACTAGCGGACTTCCACCCCTCCCTCACACAGACAAATGTACTCACTCCCTTATCTACACACACTATTTACACTTTGCATTTCCACCATTTTGCTGAGCGAGCAACAGGTATGTGGCGGCTCGGTTTATAATAGTTTGATTCTTTTATGTTTTCGATGTTTCGGTTCGCCGCAACCAATGTAGATTAGACTGTTGTAATGTCTGATGCACGCCCACGAGGACCTGGTATGAGGATGATATCATGAATGGGCGGGGGGACTGACAGTACCTGGTGGATACGGATGCTAGACCTGACTCGTCGGAGCTCGTTCTCTCTTTTTTTTATACCTGTCGATGCCGTCAACAGAAACTTCCAGAAGTAGTCGCACCACCGAAAGGGTCACAAACTCATACACAGCTACGACAATCGGAGCTTCAATGTAAAATGCTCGCTGAAGACACAGGTGGAACAATATACCAACCGATGAAAGAAACCAAACGGGTAAACGGCTACCATCAGCCATAACCCTCTAAGTGAGTCGCTCAAACACGATTACGACCAACAAAGAGCAGTATCACTATTTAATTCACCGTGGGTCATGCGCGACGCCCAACTTCATTGCAAACTAGGACTCAGTACCGTCTCTGAACATATCCAATCTCAAAGAGTTTCCACAGACGTGTGCGATGCAATATACTTCTTCCTAGTAAGACGTTCTGTGATGATCTGCCGGTTCCGGAGTCGTTTCCCCACGAGATATTTTGCTCTCATCAGATTTTCAATCCAAAAATAAAGATTTATATCTCTCCGAACAATTCAACAGTGATAACCTCAATTAATATGTGATAGAGGGGCTAGAGACTGACCTCAGATCAGTTTCTCTTTCTGTTTAATGTCGTTCTAATTGCTCCTCTGGGCCTGTAAAGCTCTTCGTGTTGGTCGATTTGATAAATAGATTTTTTAAAAATATCATATTTTCATGCTGTTCGACGGATCCCTTATTTTGGGTTTAAACAGTAACGCAAACAAAATAAATTATTTAGTTTATCGCTCTGTTCTTCTGTGTTAAATTCAACTTATCTCACTGTACACAAAAATGTAATATGAGGAAGTTTCCTCTTCGTTGTTTACTCTATTTTAGGTTAGCTTATCCGTATATATTTTCTACTTCTAAGAAAACTAAAAATAAAGGCATTTATTAAAATGTTTCAAATTATCTATAAAACAGGCTCTTTCTATATTTTTCACTCCCAAAAGGGTGAGCTTCAATTTTGTCATTTGAATTTCATAAAACCGCAGATATGAACTGTATCCAATATTGTCGCACAGAGCAGTAATGGAGCATATGTAGGTATTTCCAGAGAGATTGATGGGTACTTATTACTTGCTTCCTTGTAAGTAGAAGCGAAATAAGGGAGTACCATAGGTTAAAGTGATAGTCAAAATGGTTGCTATGTGACTGAAGTTCCTTTGTTTGTATGGACAGGCATTGATAAATTCCTGTATGAGAAAGGTATAAGTTTTTTAAAACTGAAAACAAAAACAAGGAATATCTCAAAAACGATCAACTCCACGAAAAAATGTATCTAACATATACTGTGTGTTTTAACGTGTTCTGCATTTTTGTGTGGTTAGTTTTTGTCCATCTCTTACGGTTTAGCAGTTATGCAAAATTCATCCAGAATAAAATAATCTTCAGAGGCTATTCCCAGAAAATTCAAGATATGTATTTTATTTGCCAGGTAGATATCTTTAAAATACGATATTTTAATCAAAATCGTTAGAACTATTTTTGCTAAAACCAAAATGTTCGAAAAAAATTCCAAGTATAGGGTATTTTGGATTGGGGAATTTTTCTCAAAATCTTCGTGTCACATCCCTGGAAGATACTAAACTTAAATACCAAGTTTGGTATTTTACCGACTTTTCGTTTTTGAGTTATCGTGTTCACAGACACACGGACACACACACACACGGAGCTTTCTAAAAATGTTTTTTTTTTGGGGGGGGATACAGGGGACCCCAAAACATATTTCCGGAGAAATCTCGGTATCGAATTTTTGGGTGGAGTGCAATACCTTCTCTATACACTATGTACATAGTACATGTAGGGAAAGCAATTAAAACAAATTTCATCTTTCATTCATCATAAAAGTTACGTTTGGAATTTTGGTAATGCTATCACCTGACATGAGTGACAGACACACGACTGCGCGGCGCCTGCGCAGATGTACAATTCTTCGATCTCGTGAGTCCTGTTTTTATTGCCGCTTCATCTATCTCTTTCACTTTTATTGCCGTCTTGGCAGCCCAAACTTGCCTGACTGCTAGCCAACAAACTCAACTAAAAAGTGTATTCCAATTCAAAATGGCTAAACCGCACTAAACGTCGTTAACAGATAAGCTTCCACTCGGCATTTTGTATCTGTCAATTGAAGATAGCGCAACTATTTCTCTACGTCTCTCTTTCCACTTTGGTATCGAATAAGAACCGTGCGCTATAAATGGTCTGTAGAGATGCACTCGAGATTTCTATTCACAGGTGAGCCCCAGATCCCTAATGGGCTTAAGCCCACGTAGGAAGGGCTTTTGGTGCTGTTTCCATAGAGAACACGTGCTTCTTACGAGAATAAGCGATATATTTATCAAACTGCACAACACTGTTAAGTACATCTAACGCCTGTTCCACCTAACTTTGGTCCGTATCTCTTAACTGTCACGTGACCATAATTGGTGGGAAATTACCTTGCGATTGATATTCCTGCTAACACGTAGCTGTCTCGGTACGCTGTTGCCATATTTACTCGCTGGCCGTCTGTAGCACCACATGTTCCACTGGTTCCTCTAAAATGCTTCCTTCCCATGTATTTTCTAACACACTTATGTTTCCTCATTTCTCACTAATTACCTCATCTATTCCTTTCAACATTGGGTCATTGTCATAATAATTAGCTATACTATGAATGCTGCACAACGTTGTAAGTCGCCATTGGGGTTGTCACCTCAAAAATAATTTGTGGTTTACCGGGAAACATGCAAGTCAGTTGAGAAATTCAGTGCTGTGCCGGTATGTTGCCATGGTAGCTCAATGGTAAAATAACCGGCTAGAGACCGGGAGATCCGTGGTTAAAATCCCGGTTATGGCATTGAATGTTTCAGTCTGATTCTAGTTAGTGATGTTTAACAAATACAATTTCAAAAATTCTTAAGTGTTACACTCACATGAGTTTCTCTACATATCTGTAACAAATTATTGTTAAAAAGCTTATTCTTCCATCTACTTCATTATAATCGAGATAAACAATAGCAAACACTGTCCTTATTACTTGATTCTTTGTAAGTGGAAGGGGGGGGGGAAATCTACAGTGTTCCATTCACATAATGTCCTATAGCTGTTCGCAAACATACCTTTTATTCAAAAGATTATCATTTATCATGCTAATTAAGATAAACATAACCAAAGTTAATCTCGTAGTTTGCTTGTAAGTAGAAGGGAAATAAGAATATCGACATGCTATAGAGATAGTCTCGTCCATTAAAAGCTGGTCGCTATGTGAAACAATTAAAATTCCAACCACTTTGCGTGCCACGAATAAACAAATGAGAAACGAGAAGAAAGATGTCATTCCGTCTGAAACCAATAATCTCGAAAACGATTAACTCCACTAAAAAATAAAATAACACACACAACAAAATGGATATGGCATAAATTGGGTGTTTTAATAAAAGCTACATTTTGTGTGTAGTGTTTGCCAGCTATACCCAAGTCATCAGAGGCTATTCCCAGAAAATTCAAGATATACACTTCGTCTGTCATAAAAACCAATATCGTTAGAGCTATTTTTGAGAAAATCAAACTTTTCTAAAAAAATGTTCCTTGTAAAGGGTAGTTTGAGGTGGGGGGATTTTCTTGAAAGTTTTCGTGTCGCATCCTTGGAAGATACTAAACTTAAACCCCAAGTTTGGTATTTAATAGTATTTTTGTTTTTGAGCTATGCTGTCCGCAGACAGACACACGAACAGACACACACAGAGATCTTTTTCCAAAAATGTTTTTATTTTTGGATTCAGGGGGACCCAAAACATGTATTTCCGGTGAGATCTCGGTATCCAATTTTTGGGTGCATTACAATATCTCATTCTCTATACACTATGCACATAGTACATGTAGAGAAGTAAAAATGTTTTGGCACAAATTGTAGAACAAACTGTTTTGTTTACCTGTTAAAAGAGTCAGCAGTGTTGTATGCATAATTCAACAAGAAATACTAGCAATTTGTATGCAACGGCGCTGTTTTTCCTCTCTACATTTTAGCATTTTCCTTGTAAATATCGCCTCTAGCGAAAGATTACAGAATCTTGTGTAATGTGTAACTTTATGTCTTGTGTATGTGTGTGAAAGACATAGTGAGTGTGTGTTGGTGAGAGAGAGAGAAAGAGAGAGCGGCGAAATTTGGAAACGAAGACTCCGTTATTTATTATACTTGTTCAGCATCCTACAAGGATACGGCATAATTCTTTTTACTTTCTCTACACGTACTAAGTGTATAGAGAAGATATTGAACTCCAACAAAAAATTCGATACCGAAATTTCACCGGAAATATATGTTTTAGAGTCCCCTGTATCCAAAAATAAAGCATTTTCAGAAAAAAGTCCGTGTGTGTGTCCATGTGTCTGTGAACACGATAACTCAAAAACGAAAAGTCGGTAAAATTGCAAACTTGGTATATAAGTTTAGTATCTTCTTGGGATGCAACACAAAGATTTTGAGAAAACTCCCCCCACCCACAACTACCCTTTACATGGAACTTTTTTTAAAAAAATATATTTTCTTAAAAATGGGGCTAACGATTTTGATTAAAATACCGCATATTAAAGATGTTTACCTGACAAATGAAATGTATATCTTGAATTTTCTGGGTATAGTTTCTGAAGACTACTTTATTCTGAATGGATTTTACGGAATTTTGCATAATGCTAAACCGTAAGAGATGGACAAAAATTTACCACACAAAAAATGTAGAGCACGTTAAAACACACAATTTATGTTATATACATTTTTTTAGTGAAGTTCGTCGTTTTTGGGATATTCCTTGTTCTTGATTTTAGCTTTAAAAACATATTTTCTCGTACGGAAATTTGTCCACTGATGTCCATACAACAAAGCAACTTCAGCCACATACTTTAACCTGTGGTATTTCTTTATTTCGCTTCTACTTACAAGGAAACAGGTAATAAGACTATTTCTCCTAATTTGCTCTCGATTAGCATGAAGTAAATAGCAGTATAAACTTTTTAACAATATTAATTTGTTGCAGAATGTAGAGAAAGTCATGTGAATGGAATGCATCAGATTTTTTAAAATTGTTTTTAATTCGTGGGGTCTCTAAAACAGGTCTTTCCCGTGAAAATTCAACATTGAAACTTTGTGTGGAACATTCCGCTACTAGAGAAAATAAAAACTGTCCAGTTCTTCGTTCCTGGTGTGGTCGTAACTGAAATATATGGACTTGCTTGAGTCTGTTCTGGGTAACACAGCATTACCTAATTGAAACTATTTCTATTCAGATACAAGGAATTCGCCCCACGCTACACACGTGTCACATAAAGGGAGATGGTGAACCTCATGGTAGCAGTCTAATTTGCGCATGCGTGATTATCATGTAAATGGTCGGAAGGTGCTAATGGAAGTCCTCTATTATATCTAGCAACTTGAGAACAAAACTTTATGAGCATGTTAAGCAAGATTACACGATACATGCAAGGGACGTAGGAAAGCTGGATGGAGATCGTTACCAAGGTCTGCGCAGGCGCACTCGCGTACATCTCAGGTAGCACTAAACTTAGGGGTGTGATGTCACTGTTTCTTCTCGTCTTTAGTAGGCGCTTGAGAAAACGAGAGTGAAACAATCTAACACGGTACATTCGCATGACCATCTCTGTGTTTCTGCAACAAAAACCATTCAGACAAAAATGTTTATTCTATCCACTTTATATTAATCGAGGTAAACATTAGCAGACACGGATTTATTTCATATTTCCTTGTAGGTAAAGCGAAAGAAGAGAATGCGCTAAGGACTAGGCTAAAGCGATAGACAAATGTTTACATGAGCTTGTCCCTTTGCGAAGCATTGAAATTCCGTTTTCTTTGCATGACACGAATAAAAAAATCTGACCTTATCTACAAATTATTGTTACAAAAGCATATTTTTTTTATCCACATCGTGCTAACAGCGAAAAAGCATTAGCTATGTGATAGCATTGAGATTCGGTTCCCTTTTATATAAAACAAAAGTTGAATTCCCGCTGGAGAAAAGTTTTAGAAGTGTAAAATTGAAGCTAATAACAAGGAATATCTTATACACGGCTAACAAAAACAAAAAACAAAAAAACAAAAATGTATACGGCATAAATTGTGTGTTTTAATGAGATCTCTATTTTGTTGTGCAGAAAGGTTTTACCCATCTCTTACGAGTTATACGAAAGTCATCCAGAATGAAGAGGACTTCAAGATATACATTTCGTTTGTGATAAAAATATCTTAAAACATGTGGGATTTTAATCAAAATCATACGAGCCATTTTTGAGAAAATCAAAATTTTAGAAAAATGTCCCCTGTAAGATCTAGTTGGGGGTGGGGGATTTCCCTGAAATTCTTTGTATCACATCCCTGGAAGATACTGAATTTGAACACAAGTTTTGGTGTCTACCCGACTTTTCGTTTTAGAGCTATGTTGTACACACACACACACACACACACACACACACACACACACAAACATATATTTTACTAAAAATGCACTTTATTTTGTTCAAGAGGCTCCAAAATATGTATTTCCGGTGAAATCCTGGAATCGAATTTTCGGATTGAATACAATAGCTTCTACTCTGTAAATTAAAAAAAGAAAGTAACAAAGGAATAACGACATCCTACTTGATACAAGTATAAGACAATTTAAACCAATAAACTATAACATTTCGGAAATTTTCCTCGTCCCCTCCCCATGCACACAAACACACTCCACTATTTGACATACATTTTGGGCTTAAACGAGTCTACATATTTTGTATACGCCCATAAAACTGATTATCTCATCTGTCACAATACAGATTTATTATTTTGTACATGTTATAAATTAAGTTATTAACTTAAGTTTAAGTTTACTACTGAAGTTTATACTTACTTCTGTGCCCAGTTATACCTACAGCACAAACACAGATTACTGCCTCTCGCCTCTCAGCTCGCTTGTAAACAATATATTAATAAACTGGAAGTTAACTTAATCTAAATTCTTGGACGAAGTCGATATGATCCTACAGTGAGACAACGGACTTCATCTCAAAAGTGTGTCTTCATTTTTCAACGAATAAGATAATCCCCTTAGGTCGGTGACCATTTGGGGAGCGTTGAAAATTAAGCACTCTTAATCGAATAAATAGTTTTCGAGATATTCATTATTCATATTTAACAAACTATGACTTTATGTATATTGCTAACTCGGCATTTTTATGTCGCATGTTATGTTGTTTTCTTGAAGATTGATATATCTAAAATTAGTTCATCACCAACTTATGCGGAGTTAATTGAAGGGAAAAGTGAAAGAAATAAGCCACCCTGAAGCGCATGTCTCAGCGAATTTCTACATCTAGCGATTGAAGCCATTATTGAGAACACTTTACAAAAAAATCTGATGTGTTCAGTTCACATGACTTTCTCTACATTTCTGCAAAGAATAATATTAAAAAGCTTATACTTCTATTTACTTCATGCTAATCGAGAAAAAAATAGCATAAATAGTCTCATTACTTGCTTCCTTGTAAGTAGAAGCGAAATAAGGGAGTACCACAGGTTAAAGTGATAGTCAAGAGTTGGTTACTATGTGAGTATTTGTATGGACAGCAGTAGACAAATTCCTGTACGAGAAAAGTATAAGTTTTTCAAAGCTGAAACCAATAACAAGGAATATCTAAAAACGATCCACTCCATGAAAAAAATGTATATAACATAAATTGTGTGTTTTAACGTGCTCTACGTGCACATGGTAAATTTTTGTCCATTTCTTACGGGTTAGCAGTTATGCAAAATTCATCCAGAATAAAGTAGCCTTCAGAGGATATTCCCAGAAAATTCAAGATATACATTTTATTTGTCGTGTAAATATCTTTAATTTGTGATATTTTAATGAAAACCGTTAGAGCCATTTTTGAGAAAATCAAAATTTTTGAAAAAAATGGGGGTGGGGAATTTTCTTGAAAATCTTCGTATCGGATTCTTGGAAGATACCAAACCTAAATACCAAGTTTGGTTTATAACAGACTTTTCGTTTTTGAGCTATGCTGCCCACAGACACACACACACACAGATAGACACATACAGGGACATTTTTCTAAACATCTTTTTTTTTTTTGGATTCAGGAAGTCTCAAAACATGTACATTTCCGGTGAAATCTCGGTATCAAAATTTTGGGTGGAGTGCAATACCTTCTCTATACACTATGTAAATAGTATGTGTAGAGAAAGTAAAAATATTAAAGACATTACAGGTGTGTGTGCAGTTGTATTTAGATTTACACCATGCTAGATGCATATAAAATTTGAATTAACATTTTTTGACTGCAAGTTTATGCAATATTGGAGAACATTTTTAACATCGATAATGGCCGGATTTGTTTTCCAGAGTGCAAGGTGCATACAACATTTAAATTAAAATTTTAATGGCCTGCAACTTTATACAATATTGCTTGGGACCTCTCATAGAAGCAACTTCGTCTTCTTCTCTAATCCATAGTCCATGCTTACTAGCCTGTTCCAACTTCATAGATTCCTCCATCGCTTCCTGGATCTTCCGCGTTTTCTTTTCTCTCTCGGCGTATATTCAAGTGCTACTTTAGGGTTTCTTCCTCCCTCCACTTTTACTTTCTCTAGCACTTATGCACAAAGTGCTTAGTAACGGGAGAAAGTATTGTATTCCACCCCAAATTCAGTAAATATTCCACCGGAAATACATGTTTCGAAGCACCATGAATCCAAAAATCTGATATGTGTACCATTCACATGACTTTCTCTATATCCCTGCAACAAGTAATTCTTAAAAAGCGTATACTTCTGTTTACTTCACGCTTTTCAGAAACATTTAGCAGAAATAGTCTTATTACTTGCTTCCTTGTAAGTGGAAGCGAAATAGGTTAAAGTGATAGTCAAAAGCTGGTTGCTATGTGACTGAAGTTCCTTTGTTTGTATGGACACGAGTTCACAAAGTCCTGTATGAGAAAAGTATAAGTTGTTACATCTGAAACCAAAAACAAGGAATATCTAAAAAACAGTCAACTCCGCGAAAAAAAGCATGCAACACAGATTGTGTGTTTTAAAGTGCTCTACATTTGTTGAGTGGTAAGTTTTTGTCCATCTCTTACGGTTTAGCAGTTATGCAAAATGCCGTAAAATTGACCCAGAATAAAGTAGTCTTCAGAGGCTATTCCCAGAAATTTAAAATATACACTTTTATTTTTCAGGTAAATATCTTTAATATACGATATTTTAATCAAAATCGTTACAGCCATTTTTTAGAAAATCAACATTTTAGAAAAAAGTTCCATGTAAAGGGTAGTTTGGGGTGGGGGGATTTTTCTCAAAATCTTCGTGCCGCATCCCTAGAAGATACTTAACTTAAATACCAAGTTTGGTATTTTACCGACTTTTCGTTTTTGAGTTATCGTGTTCACAGTCACACGGACACACACACGGACTTTTTTCTGAAAATACTTTTTTTGGATACAGGGGACCCTAAAACATATATTTCCGGTGAAATCTCGGTATCGAATTTTTGGTGCGAATTTTATGTACAAAGTGCGTACAGAGAAAGTAAAACAAGGATTTAGAAATGTATGCGCCTGTGAACAGCATAACCCAAAAACGAAAAGTTGGGTATATACCAAATTTGGAATTTAGGTTCAATATCTCCCAGTGACGCGACACGAACATTTTCAGAAAAATATCCGGACTCCAATTACCCTTTACATGAAAAAAAAAATTCGAAAATTTTGATTTTCGAAATTGTGATGAGGTTTTAAAAGTTTTTTTCATTACACAGATTAAACCTTATTGTATATGATGCATATCAGGTTTATAGTTTTATAATTTAAACATTATTATAGTAATATCAATAAAGATGTAATTTTGCAGCTTCTGATAGATGTGGAGAACAAATTGTTATTTAAATTCAACATCAGTAACTTCCAAGGATGCAACACGAACGTTTTTAAGACTATCTAAGATATTTACATGATAGATAAAATGTATGAAGACATCTTTATTCTGGATGAATTTTGCATAACTAGACAAAAACTCACCACACAAAAAATGTAGAGCTCGTTAAAACACACAATTTATGTTGTATGTATTTTTTCCCCCGGTGTTGACCGTTTCTAAGATATTCCTTGTTATTGGTTTATACGTTTCTCATACAGAAACTAGTCAACTCCTGGCCACACAAACAAACGAATTTCAATCCCATAGCAACCACATTTTGAAACATTTGACTGTCGGCTTAGCCTTAGTCTCTTATTTCCCTTCTACTTACAAATAAGCAAGTAATAAGTAAGTTTCTGCTAATTTTATCTCGATTAGAATAAAATACATAGAAGAATGAGCTTATTAACTATAATTTGTTACACTGCTGTAGAGAAAGGCGTGTGAATGGGACATGCCAGATATTACTTTCTCTACACGTACTATGTACATAGTGTACAGAGAAAATATTGCATTCCACCCAAAAATTTGATACCGAGATTTCACCGGAAATATATGTTTTGGGTATCCCTGAGATCAAAAAAAAAGTATTTTCAGAAAAAAGAACCGTGTGTTTGTGTGTGTGTGTGCGTGCGTGTGTCTGTGTGTGTTTGTGGACAGCATAGCACAAAAACGAAAGGATCATTGAATATCAAACCTGGTATTTAAGGATGCGACACGAAGATTTTCAAGAAAATCCCCCATCCCCAACTAACCTTTACATGGAACTTTTTTCGAATTTTTTTTTCTTAAAAACGGCTCTAACGATTTTGATTAAAATATCGTATATTAAGGATATTTACATGACAAATAAAATGTATATCTTGAATTTTCTGGGAATAGCCTCTCTTTTTTTTTGTTGTGTTTAACGCCCACTTTAACTACTTATGCACCGCAGGTGGTGACACTGATGATACATAAATGATGATGGAGTACCGGTGGAATGCGATGGCGGGGGAAACCGGAGTACCCGGAGAAAACCCGCCCCAGCGCCGCTTTGTCCACCACAAATCTCACTTGCGGTCGTTTGGGATCGAACCCCGGCCGTCTAGGTGAGAGGCTAGTGGTCTAACTACTCGGCCACGGCGTGGCCCGATTAGCCTCTGAAGACTACTTTAGTTTGGATGAATTTTACGGAATTTTGGATAACTGCTAAACCGTAAGAGATAGACAAAAACTTGTGATAAAAAATTGTAAAGCTCGTTAAAACACACAATTTATGTAATATACTTTTTTTCGTGGAGTTAGTCGTTTTTAAATATTCTTTGTTTTCGGTTTCAGCTGCGAAAAAGTTATACTTTGCTCATACAGGAATTTGTCAACTCCTGTCCATACAAACAAAGGAACTTCAGTCACATAGCAACCAGCTTTTGATTATCACTTTAACCTTTATTACTTACAAGGAAGCAAGTAATAATACTATTTTTGCTGATTTTTTCCCAGTTAGCATGAAGTAAATAGAAGCATAAGCTTTTTAACAATAATTTGTTACAGAGCTGTAGATAAAGGCGTGTGAATGGGACACATCATCAGATATTTTTAAAACGTGCTAGAAATTGCTTGATATCTGTGGCAAAATGTTATCTAATACCATTTTAGATTGTATTGGTTGTTTCCCTCTGACGAGAGCAATTTCAATTTTACATCAGCCCCTACAAGGGCGTAGAGGCAGGAATCTGGAATCCGAGACTGATTGAAGGATGGTTTACTGACATCTGATTGGTGTCAAGTAAGTATCATTATAACATAGCAAGACGTAGCTGAAGAATGCCACAGCTTAGGTTCGAACAGTGGATTGCTTTAAAAAATGTGGCAGGCAGTATGTATTTCACGAGGAGGAACTGACAGCTGGAAGAGAGGACACTAAGCTTCACTTGTCGGGAACCTGTTTCTGGCCAAGATGATTAGAGACACTACATTTCTGCTAACATTACGTAAAAATGTGAAGCTGTCAGAGTTTCAGATCAGATCTCGTGATACAGACAGGCTGCATTCCAGTTGGATACACGCTCTGTTTCTCCAGTTAGAAGTAACTATGTGTTGAATAAACTTCCAGCTCTCCGAACCTCTCAATGTTCCACTTCAAATGACTTTCTAAATAAGCAGAAACAATCTGATGTGTTCCATTTACATGACGTTCTCTACAACTCTACAACAAATTATGCTTAAAAAACTAATGCTAATCGAGAAAAAAATAACAGAAATAGTCTTATTACTTTCAAGTAGAAGCGAAATAAGGGAGTACCATAGGTTAAAGTGATAGCCAAAAGCTGGTTGCTGTGTGACTGATGTTCCTTTGTTTGTACCGACAGGCGTTGACAAATTCCTGTATGAGAAAAATTTAAGTTTTTTTACATCTGAAACAAACAAACAAAACAAAACAAAACAAAACAAAAAAAAAACGATCAACTCCACGAAAAAAATTATATAACATAAATTGTGTGTTTTCATGTGCTCAACATTTTTTGTGGGGTAAGTTTTTGTCTAAGGTTTAGCAGTTATGCAAAATTTCGTAAAGTTGATCTAGAATAAAGTAGTCTTCAGAGGCTATTTCCCAGAAAATTTCAGATAAACATACTATTTGTCAGGTAACTATCGTTAATGTACGATATTTTAATCAAAATCGTTAGAGCCATTTTGAGAAAATCAAAAATTTCGCAAAAAGTTCCATGTAAAGGGTAGTTGGTGGGGGGAGGGGGTTCTTGACAATCTTCATGGCGCGTCCTTGCAAGACACCAAACTTAAACACCAAGTTTGGTATTTAACGGTATTTTTGTTTTCGAGCTGTGCTGTCCACAGACAGACAGACACAGATACAAGACAGACAGACACACACACACACACAATCAGACATACAAACACACACTGACATTTTTCTAAAAATGCTTTTCTTGGATCCAGGTGGCATCAAAACATGTATTTCCGATGAAATCTCAGTATCGAATTTTTGGGTGCAATACAGTACCTTCTCTATACACTATATATAGTACGTGTAGAGAAAGTAAAGAGAGTCGGATACAGTTGTGTAGCGGCAGAAACAAGTTCTTACAAATTTCAAATCTTGATATTACTTACGCAATATTTTTTTCGTAGTCAGCATACCCTCCCAATATTTCGGGATGACACCCCGCTATTTTTATAGTGTTTAACGTCCGCTTTTACTACTTGTGGCACCACAGGCGATGGCACTAATGATACATGGAATTAAAATGGAGCACCGATGGAATGTGATGGCGGGGGAAAGAGGAGAACCCGGAGAAAACCCGCCCTTGCGCCACAAATTTGGAATGCAGTCGCTTGGGATCGAACCTGGGTCGACTAGGTGAGAGACGTATTACAAGCGGGTGCCTAGGGGTGAGAAGGAGGAGCCAATGGCATAAAATCACAGAATGGAGAACCTGGAACGAGTGGTCAGCCCGTAGCCAAGCATGAGGAAGCGGATGATATGAAATGCAAGCGAAATGAGTGAAAGGAAAGGCGATTATGGAGCAATTTGGTGGAGGATACCGGTAGATCCTGAGAGAACCCGTCATTTGCCACTTCGTCCAGCATAAATTCCACATGCGGGCACTTGGTATAGAGCCCGGGCCGCCTAGGTGGGAGGCAAGAGGCCTCACCACTCGGCCGGCACCCCCTGAAATTTACAAGCGGATGCCTAGGAATCAGAAGCCTGAAGGGGAGCCAGGCATGAAACCACTGAATGGAGAACCTGGTCGGCCCGTAGCCAGGCATGAGGAAGTAGACGATATGAAATGCATGCAAAATGGATGAAAGGACAGGTGATTATGGAGCATTTGATGGAATAAATGGCGGGGTAAATCGGTGGATCCGGATAAAAACCCGTCCATTCACAGCTTCGTCCAGCACAAATTCCACACTAGGGGCGTTTGGGATCAAATCTGGGCCATCTAGTTGGGAGGCGGGCGGTCTAACCACTTTGCCGCGGCGTCGCCATGATCAATAATCATACATAATCTGGGCTTGTTCAACAATAAATTATTAACATTGACTAAAGATATTAACGACACAAAACGTGATGCAGTTTGTGTTGTACAACCTGAGGCTATCAGGGCCGGGCGTATTGAACAGTGAAACTATTTTCCGGGCTTGTAGGCTGTGGTCCATAGGCTCTTGAAGTTCCCGATGTTTCGCCAAGAGCTGCGCTTGGCATCTTCAGGTGTCCCATGGCTGGTCAGAGTTCGAGCTCGGGAACCTCAAGACCCAATGGACCACGGCCTACAAGACCGGAAAATAGTTTCATTATTCACAATGTGTATTGTACGACTTTACTAAACCTGCCATCGTTCACTATAGCGCTGTGACAAAACATTATTCTACTCCTTTGCTGAAGTTCGCAAGTTTATTTCTCGCATGTAGCAAACATTTTTTTACTTTCTCTACACGTACTATGTACATAGTGTATAGAGAAGGTATTGTAATGTACCTAAAATTTCGATACCGAGATTTCACCGGAAATACATGTTTTGGGTCCCTCTGAATCCAAAAAAAAGTATTTTTGGAAAAACATGTCCGTGTGTGCGTGTGTGTGTGTGTGTGTGTGTGTGTGTGGTCAACATAGCTCAAAAATGAAAAGACTATTAATAACCAAACACGAATATTTTCAAGAAAATCCCCCACCCCCAACATGGAACTTTTGTCGAAAATTTGTATTTTCTCAAAAACTAGCATGGGACCATGCAAAGCGAACCGAACTTGGATTGTTTCACATAGCGACATAAAATACTTTACCATCGCTTTAAATTAGTGTATTCCATTCCCCTTAACTTATAATACAGCAAGTAATAATCTCTTATAAGAATAGTTTGTAAATGGCACAGCTAGAAAAGGTTATATAACATTTTCTCATAAAGTGGGCCTTTATAGAGACGCAAAATATGAATCCAAAGTAATAATTTGAAATTTATGTGGTAAAAGCTCCTAAAAGCCTCCTAGACTCACCCCCCGCCCCCACCACAGGGACGCCAGTGGCACAAAGTACAGCACAATATTGAAATGAGCCTTTAGGAGCTTCCCGCCTGAATTGCTGATAATTTTTTGTATTCTAGTTCATATGGCCAAGTTTCAAAAGGCGCTTACAACTAATGCCTTGTTAAGTAGACTGCAGAAGATAAACTAGCTAAACTTTCCTAAACTCTGAGAGACTTCCACGACGTATGCAGAATACGAAGCCATCGTCCACCGGAAAATTCCCTTCAACTTACTTAAATGCTGATTTTAAGGTTAGAAGAAAAACTCAAACCTTTGTAAAATGCCTTAATGCACTGTTAAACCTCTCACAACTTCACAATGTTACACTCACATGACTTTCTTTAGCTGCTCTACAAACTTCTTACAAAATATTCTTCTTCTTCTAATCGAGATAAGCATTAGCAGAATGTTATTATTAGTTAGTTCTTTATAATTAGAAGAGAATTAAAGGAATAAAGCTTTCGCGTATTTGCTTGACCAGGAGGGGAAAAGAAACACTTTCTCTTTGAGAAAAGTATAAGAATTTCAAATTTGTAACTAATAACAAGAAATATCTCAGAAACGGTTACCTCCACAACAAAAACGTTAGGCATATAAATTGTGTGTTTTGGCAAGATCCACATGTTATGTGTAGTAAGTGTTTGCTAATCTCTTATAATTTACCACTTATGCAAAATTGAGCAAAATTCATCCAGAATAAAGAGGTCTGTATAGGTTACACTCAGAAAATTCAAGATATACATTATATTTGTGATGTAAGTAGCATTAATATGCAGTATTTTAAACAAAATAATTAGAACTATTTTAGAGAAAATAACATTTTTAAAATTTTATTCCATGAAAGGGTAGTTGGGGGTGGGGGAATTTTCGTGTAGCATCCTTGCAAGATAACAAACTTAAATACCAGGTTTGGTATTCAATGGTCTTTTCGTTTTCGAGCTGTGCTGTCCATAGACACACAGACACACATGGACCATTTTCTAAATATCTGATGTGTTCCATTCACATGACTTTCTCTGCGTCTCTGCAACAAATTATTGTTAAAAAGCTTATGATTCTATTTACTTCATGCTAATTGCTAATAGTCTTATAACTTGCTTCCTTGTAAGTAGAAGCGAAATAAGGGAGTACCATAGGTTAAAGTGATAGTCAAAAGCTGTGCTATGTGATTGAAGTTCCTTTGAATGGACAGGAGTTGACAAATGCCTACATGAGAAAAGCCTAAGTATTTTAAAGCTGAAATCAAAAATGAGGAATATCTGAAAAGCGATCAACTCCACGAAAGAAAATTATATAACATAAATTGTGTGTTTTAATGTGCTCTACATTTTTTGAGTGGTAAGTTTTTGTCCATCTCTTAAGGATTAGCAGTTATGCAAAATTCATCCAGAATAAGGTACTCTTCAGAGGCTATTCCCAGAAAATTCAAGATCTACATATTATTTGTCAGGTAAGTATCTTTAATACAGGATATTTTAAACAACTCGTTAGTCATTTTTGAGAAAATAAAAATTTCTGAAAAAAATCCATTTAAAGGGTAGTTTGGGGTGGGGTAATTTTTCTCAAACCTTCGAGTCGCATCCCTGGAAGATATTTAGCTTAAAGGTCCGCGTGTGTCCATGTGTCTGTGAACACGAAAACTCAAAAACGAAAATTTGGTAAAATAGCAAACTTGGTATTTAAGTTTAGTATCTTCCAGGGAAGTGACACGAACTTTATGAGAAAAATCCCCCCACCCCAAAATATCCTTTACGTGTAAACTATTTCGAAAGTTTTGATTTTCTCAAAAATGATTCTACCGATTTTGATTAAAATGCCATATATTAAAGATACTTACATGGCAAATAAAATGTACATCTTGAATTTTCTGGAGAAAACCTTTGAATACCTCTTCATTCTGAATGAATTTTGCTGAACTTTGTGTAACTTTTAAACCGTAAGAGTTAGAAAAGCACTTATTACACAAAAAATTAGAGTAATTTAAAACACACAACATGTCATAGACGCTTTTTTCGTGGAATTTTCCATCTCTGAGATATTCCTTGTTATTTGTTTCAGATTGAAAATACTCAAAACTTTTCTCGCACGGAAAGTTGTACACTCCTGGCCCTGCATAGAAAGGATTTTAACCACATGGCAACCAGCTATTTGTCATCTACTTACAAGGAAGCAAGTAATTAATTGTATTTCCTCTAATGTTTATCTCGATTGTCATAAAGTAGATAGAAGAATATGCATTTTGACAATAATTTGTTATAGCAGTGTAGAGAGTTATGTGAATGGAATCTATCAGGCTTTTCCGTTTTTGGCCTATATTGCTCAGAAGCACACACACAAACCTTTTCATACATACATCACATTTCATTTGTCAGCTAAACATCTTTAATATACGATATCTTTGTCAAAATCGTTAGAGCCATTTTTGAGAAAATGTTCGAAAAAAGTTCCGTGTAAATGGTAGTTTGTGGTGGGGGGATCTTTCTGAAAATCTTCGTGTCGCATCTCTGGAAGATACTAAACTTAAATACCAAGTTCGGTATTTTACCGACTTTTCGTTTTTGAGTTATCGTGTTCACAGACACACACATTTTTCTGAAATGTTTTTTTTTTTTTGGATACAGGGAACCCTAAAACTATATTTCCGGTGAAATGCAATACCTTCTATATACACTATGTACACAGTACGTGTAGAGAAAGTAAAATGTTTTTTTCTGATTTAGAGGACCTCAAAATATATTTCGGGTGAAATTTCGACATCGAATTTTTGTGGAGTATAATACCTTCCCTTGCTACTATGTACATTATAACTATATACGGCTAGATAATGTAAAAAGAACGCTTTTGGGGTTCACTAAATGCATGCTTATGTAGCGAAGAAACGTTTGATGGATATTACTTCAAGAATCTCTGACACCCTCCCGCCCCGTCAAAGAAGTACTTTAGGTTTCGACGACCAGCTTATCAGAGGCTGAGAGGCACCGCATGCACTGCAGGTAGTATACACAAGAGCTTAATGACTCACACCATTAGCAGCAAAGTACGCCCTCTATGATAACGTACATTCAGGGCACATGCGCCGTTTCAAGAGTTCTTCCTTCAACGCTAAACCACAAATGTGGCACAACAGCTGCTGGTAAATATACACTTTCGTTCTAAACACCTGCTGTGAACACAAAATTGCTGAAGTACTGGATGTGTGCAAAAATCCACTCTGGCCTCCTCATACAGACACCTTATTCTATCTAATTTAGGGCAATACATCTGTAAATTTTGTAAAATTCAAGTAGTTTTATTTTTACTTTCTCTATACGTACTATGTACATACTTAATAGAGGAAGTATTATATTTCACCCAAAAATTCGATGTCAGGATTCCACCGGGAAATACATGTTTTAGGGCCCCTAAATCAAAAAAAAAAAAAAAAAAGCATTTTCAGAAAAAGGTCCGTGTGTGTGTGTGTCTGTGGACAGCAAAGCTCAATAACAAAAAGACCGTTAATACTAAACTTGGTATTTAGGTTTGGTATCTTCCAAGGATGCGACACGAAGATTTTCAACTACCCTTTACATGGAAAAATTTTCGAAAATTTTGATTTTCTAAAAAATGGCTCTAACGATTTTGATTAAAATCCCGTATATTAATGATATTTACATACCAAATAAAATGTATATCTTGAATTTTCTGGGAATAGCCTCTGAAGTGCTCTTTATTCTGGATGAATGAATGTTGCTTAACTGCTAAATGGTAAGAGATAGTCAAAAAATTACTACACAGAAAATGATGATCTCATCAAAACACACAACATATGTCCGTTACATTTTTGCTGTGGAGGTAACCGTTTCCGAGATATTCATTGTTTTTGGTTTCAGTTGTGAGTACTAATACTTTTTTCAGACAGAAAGTGTCCGTTTTTCTTTTACTCCACTCCTGGCCAAGCAAGGAAGTGATTTGCAATGAAAATCGAATGACAGCTGTTGAAACATTTTACTATCGGTTTAGCCTAGTGCATTTCCTCATTTTCTTCCTACTTATAAGGAACTAAGTAGAAGGAAGATTCTGCTAATGTTTATCTCGATTAGTATTGTGTAGAAAGAAGAATAATCTTATGTAAGAAATTTGTAGAAGAGCTAGAGAAGGTTATGTGGGTATAACACATCAGATTTTTAAACACATTTAATGTTAATAATATTTATTCTAAATGTGATTTTTTGTCATGTTCAAAAAATATTTCGTTTTCGTACTCGACTTACCCTCTCCACATTTGGGACTGATACCCCCCTAGGACTTACAAGTAGATCGGGGAGACAACGGCACGAAACCACAGAATGGTCGACCCGTAGCCAGGCATGAGCGTGAAGAAGTGGATGACATAAAATGAAAACGAAATGGATGATAGGAAAGGTGATGAAGGAGCAATTGGTGGAAATGAGTGGCGGGGGAAACCGCAGGACCCAGAGAATACCCGTCCAGACGCCGCTTTGTCCACCACAAATCCTACATACGGGCGCTTGGGATCGATCATAGGCCACCTAGATGGGAGGCGAGCGATCTAACCACTCGGCCACGGATTGATCATTTTTAATAATAATTGTTATTGCCTAAATTCTTTATTCTATTTAAATGCTCCACACAATGAATTTTTAAAAATCAGATGTGTTCCATTCACATGTCTTTCTCTACATCTCAATAAAATTATTGTTAAAAAGCTCATTCTTCTATCAACTCCATGCTAGTCGAGATAAACATTAGCAGAAACGGTCTTATTAGTTAGTTCCTTATAAGTAGAAGGAAAATACAGGAATACACTAGGCTAAAGCGATAATCAAATATTTTAAAAGCTAGTGGCTAAATGATTAAAGCCCTTTTCTTTTATGGCTAGAAATTAACAAGTAAAAATTTCCATATGAGAGAAGTATTTTAAAACTGAAATTAATAACAAGGAATATATAGGAAAGGTCAACTCCACGAAAAAATGTATATGGCATAAATTGTGCGTTTTAACGAGATCTACATTTTTAGTTTAGTAGGTTCTTGAGTATTTCTTACGGCATAACAGTTATGCAAAAGTCATTCAGAATGAAGAGGTCTTCAAAGGCTATTTCCAGAAAATGTAAACTACACATTTTATTTGCTATTTAATACAGCATTTTAATCGAAATCGTTAGGCATTTTTGAGAAAATCAAACTTTCCATAACGTTTTCCATGTAAAGAGTAGTTGAGGGGTTGGAGGATTTTCCTCAAAATCTTCGTACTGCATACTTTAAATATATTGAACTTAAATACCAAGTTTGGTATTTTACGGACTTTTCGTTTTGTGTATTCCACCGACACACAGGTGCACACATGAAGTAGATAGAAGAATAAGCTTTTTAAAAATACTTTGTCACAGATCAGATATTTTTACTTAATGTCCGTGTGTGTGTGTGTGTGTGTGTGTGTGTGTGTGTGTGTGTGTGTGTGTGTGTGTGTGTGTGTGTGTGTGTGTGTGTGTGTGTGTGTGTGTGTGTGTGTGTGTGTGTGTGTGTGTGTGTGTGTGTGTGTGTGTGTGTGTGTGTGTGTGTGTGGAGACAGCATAGCTCACGCTTAATATCTAAGTTTCTAGTTCAGCATCTTTCAAGGATGCGACTCTTAAGATTTTCAACAGAATCCCCCCACCACAAACTACCTTTTACATGGAAAAATGTTTGAAAACTGTATTTTTCTCAAAAATGATTCTAACGATTTTGATTAAAATATCGTATATTAAAGATATTTACATGCCAAATAAAATGTATATTCTGAATTTTCTCGGAATAACCTCTAAAGACTCTTTATTCTGGATGATTTTTATTGAATTTTGCATAACTGGTAAACAGAAAGCGATAGAGCAAATACTTGCTGCACAAAAAGTAGATCACAATAAAACACACAATTTATGTTATATATATTTTTTTTTCGTGGAATTGATCGTTTTTGAGATATTTCTTGTTATTGGTTTCAGCTTTATAAAAACTTATACTTTTCTCATACAGGAATTTGTCAACTCCTGTCCACACAAACAAAGGAACATCAGTCACATAGTCACCAGCTTCTATCACTTTAACCTATGGCACTTCCTTATTTCACTTCTACGCACAAGGACGCAAGTAGTAAGACTATACCATTAATTTTTCTCAATTAGCATGTAGTAAATAGAAGCATAACCGTTTTAACATAACTTTGTTGCAGAGATGTAAAGAAAGTCATGTGAATGTAACACATCTGAATTTTTTTTTTCTTAATTTTCTTATTCAATCAGTTTTGACGGATAATATCTGGGTTGATTCAGAAACGTCTAGTTCAAAATAGATTATATTAATGGAATTTATTTTATGACAGTGAGAAAATTTCTGTTCAAATTTGAACAAGGCACACTTTACCACACCATTAACGAGATTGAGTTGTTTTAGCCCCATATGCTAGTAGTTTGTTTTCCCTGAGGGTGTTTGACAAGCTACTGGAAAGGAGCGTGACAATCAAGTGTACAAGTTGAAAGTAATTACAAGATGGGGCCGTCTTAGTAATGTCAACATTCCCGTTAATCTTAAGGGTTAAGAGCTTCTTCTCTTTCTTTTGTTTCACTCGCTCTCTTCATTACTCGCTTATTCGCTGTCGAATGAAAAAGGTGTAGCAAACAAAAGATTGCAGCCTCCTACAGAAGCGCTCCTGGAATTTCTCAGCATCTTCAGCTGACGTTGGCGTTTTAATTATGAGTGCTAAGACGATTAAAATGTAACATATTTAAGATTTGAAGCCTCCAGTCGCTAGATGCACCTCTACAATGTACTTGTGAAACTAAAGCATATTCTTTGAGTATAAGGCAGTAGGTACAAAATTATGTATTTAATTATCAGACAGTTTCATCCCTTCAGAGGTAGGGCCTTCAATCTATCAGCAGGGTGGCTCAAAAAGACTAATTAGGGGAATTTATCCTGCGGAGCACATTTTACTCTCGTCCTACCAGTACACAATTTTATATTAGCATTATTCTTACATTAAACTTTTGAAATTGTTTCCATATTAATCTATGTCTTTTGTACACCATACATATACTGCCTACCACGTATTTTCTTCCTATTCTGGGATCCTACATGGTTGTTATATAAGTTCAGTTGTTACACATTCTTGCAACGTAGCCTTCCCATTTCCATTTGAGGCGCTGTCATGATAATTGCATTTCCCACACCCGTTCACCTCCAGATCTCCTTGCTACGTATTTTGTACCTAGGAGTTAACTATAGTAGTTTCCTTTCCATTTTTCTTAGCATACCTGCATCAATCTCTTCTTCTTCTTCTTTTTGAGCGAAAATATCCATTAGTAGGTAATCCTCGGTGCTGCAATATAATAATTGTTGAAGACCTAATAGATGCTTGAATTTTCTGTTCGTCAATAAAAGATTTTTTCATGCGTAACGCATAACAAAATCTGTGATACAATCACATGACTTTCTCTACCTGTTCTGCAACAAACTGCTCTTACAAAGGATTTTCTTCTGTATACTTCATGCTAATCTAGATAAACAATTGCAAAAATGACTTTATTATATATTTCATTGTAGGCAAAACGGGAATAAGAGAAAACTAAACTAAAGCGGGTTCTATGCCATTGCGTTGAAATCCCTTTCTTCTTACATGGCCAGGATTGTGCCGCATCCAGGAAAACATTTGGAGCGGGATTGCATAACTAAATCTAAACCTAGACAGTTGCCCTGTACCTTTTCCTTGTAAATGTGCTACAAATGATGGACTTACTGGTTGACGAAATTATCCCATATTCCTTTGATAAGAATTTTAATAAATAAAACGTGTCAGAAAATTCGAGAGTTGGACCCTATAAATTTCCTATCTAAATAGAGCGCTGAACAGGATGAAAAAAACGAATAACGGTTTCCATTTGAGAAAAGTGTAATTATTCGGAAAGTTCAACCAAAAATAAGGAGTATCTTAGAAATGGTTAACTCAACAAAAATAAATGCATTTGACGCAAATTTCCCAACCTTTCTAGATCTATAAGTAACTAACAGTTCACGGTTAGCCAATAACTTTTTGAAATACTTGAAAAACTATATAGAAAAATCTGATGTTCCATTCTCATGACGTTCTCTACTTTTCTGTAACACTATTGTTTATGAGCTTATTGTTCTCTTTCATGCTAATCGGATAAACATTACAAGAAACGGGTTAATTGTTTAGTTCCTTATAAGTAGAAGGGAAATAAGGGAACATACTAGGCTAAACCGGCAATCAAATGTTTTAAAATGTGGTTGCTATGGTATTGAAATCCGTTTCTTTGCCCGACCAGGAGTTGTCAAGTTCCCGTATGAGAAAAGTTTAAGTATTTTAAAACTGAAATCAATAACAAGAAATATCTCAAAAACGGCCAACTCCACGAAATAAATGTATATGATATAAATTGTGTGTTTTAACGCAATCCACATTTTTTGTGTTGTAAGTTTTTATCTATCTCGTACGGTTTACTAGTTATGCAACATTCAGCAAAATTCATCCAGAATAAACAAGTCTTCAAAAGCTATTCCCAGAAAATTAAAGATATACATTTTATTTGTGATGGAAATGGCTTTAATATGTGGTATTTTAATCAATATCGTTAGAGTCATTTTTCAGAGAGTCAAAATTTTCGAAATTTGTTCTACGTAAAGGATAGTTTGGGGTGGGAGGATTTCTCTCAAAATCTAAGTTTAGTATTTTACCGACTTTTTGTTTTGGAGCTATCACGTTCATAGACACGGACACACAGGGACACACATGGAACTTTTTCTAAAAATACTATTTTTTGGGGGGTACAGAGGACCCTAAAAGTCTGTTTCCGAAGAAATATCAGTTTCGAATTTTTGAGTGAAATGCAATACCTTCTCTATGCACTAGATATATAGTACGTGCAGAGAAAGTAAAAATGAATTCTCGATGAATCGCTAAATTATATGGACAAAGCCTTCTTATACACTCTTTTGTTAATTAATTTTGCAATAGATTCTTTACTTGACGTAGCACATGTCTTGAGTGTTATGTCATTTCCTAATTGTACTGTATAAATTACCTCTCAAGCTTTTACTGTTAAGTACTTACAGTGCTGTTGCCATGGCAATTAATAAATGAATTGTAAATTTAGCTTACATTACCAAATATGTGTTCAGAAATTACATATCAAGTATTTCGAAAAAGTATACTATGCAACGAGACTATAATGGTAGTAATTAAAATGCTAGTATTATTATTAACCGAGCAAAGCGAGTGTCATAGGAGCGTTTTAATTACCATTATAGGCAAGTTTCATACTGTTGTTTATGCTCGGCCATGAATCTAAATTAAAGGTTTCACAAGTATTCGTTTCTGGCTTGAGTGATGTGTTACAATCGTTATTCGTGTATCTATGGTTACAATATAATGACCTTGTAGCACCTGTGTGAAACAAAGTTGCTAGCGTTGTGAGACGTATATTGAAATATTGATACTTCCCTATAAGCAGTTGTTAACATGCGACACACTTTAACCTAAAAAAATCTGATGTGTTACACTCACAGGACTTTCTCTAGCTGTTCCACAAACTTCTTAATAACATTATTCTTCTTTGTGCACCTTGCTAATCGAGGTATTCATTAGTACAATGATCTTATTACTTAGTTCCTTATAAGTAGGAAGAAAATAAGGGAATTCACTAGGCTAAACCGATATTCAAATGTTTTAAAAGCTGTCGTTATGCGATTGTCATTACAAATCGCTTCTTTTCTTGGCCAGGAGTAGAACAAAAGAAAAACGGACACTGCCGTCTGAGGAAAGTATAAGTACTTCACAACAGAAACTAATAACATTGAATACCTCGAAAACTGTAAGCTCCACGAAAAAACTGTATATGACGTAAGTTGTGTATTTTAACAAAATATACATTTTTTGTACAGTAAGTTTTTGTCTATCTCTTACGGTTTACTAGTTATGCCAAATTAAGCAAAATTCATCCAGAATAAACAGGTCTTTAGGAGCTATTCCCAGAAAATTCAAGATATATATTTTATTTGTCAGGTAAATAACTTTAATATACGATATTTTAATCAAAATCGTTAGAGCCATTTTTAATAAAATCATTATTTTCGAAAAAAAGATCCATGTAAAGGGTAGTTTGGGGTGGGGGGATTTTTCTCAAAATCTTCGTGTCGCATCCCTGGAAGATACTGAACTAAAGCCAAGTTTGGTTATTTTAGCTACTTTTCGTTTTTGAGTTAACGTGTTCACAGACACACGGACACACACACACACACATGGACCTTTTTTCTGGAAATGCTTTTTTTTGGATTCAGGGGGTCCTTAAACATGTATTTCCGGTGAAATCGCGACATCGAATTTTTGGGTGGAATGCAATACTTCTCTATCCATATGTACATTGTACATACGGGGCTAGAGAAAGTAAAAAAAGTATAGACAATGAATACTAAAATAAATTGAATAGTAGTCTACAAGGTCGATGATTTCATATTTAGAGACAATTCTTCGAAATGCACTAGCAATACATTTTGTGAGAACGAATTTATACGTTTTGATATTCTCCAAACCATGAATTATGAATAGAATTTCTTGTACATACTTCTTGACTTTTGGGGCACCAAGTTAATGGTAACTTGAGTGCTTTTGTCGTAATTTCTGGGGGTATAAGTTGAATGTCACTGTTACTAGTGCCAGACATTTTGACTTTTTACTTTCTCTATACGTGCTATGTATATAGTGTATAGACAAGGTAATTGCACTCCACCAAAAAATTCAATACCGAGATTTCACCGGACATATATATTTTAGGGTCCCCTGTATCCAAAAAAAGTATTTTCAGAAAAAGGTCCGTGTGTGTCCATGTGTCCGTGTGTCTTTGAACACGATAACTCAAAAACAATAAGTCGGTAAAATACCAAACTTGGTATTTAAGTTTAGTATCTTCCAGGAATGCGACACGAAGATTTTGAGAAAAATCCCCCACCCCAAACTACCCTTTACATGGAACTTTTTTCGAAAATTTTGATTTTCTAAAAAATGACTAACGATTTTGATTAAAATATCGTATATTAAAGATATTTACATGATAAATAAAATGTATATTTTGAATTTTCAGGGAATAGCCTCTGAAGACTACTTTATTCTCCGTCAATTTTACGGAATTTTGCATAACTGTTAAACCGTAAGAGATGGACAAAATCTTACCACACAACAAATGTAGGACACCTTAAAACACACAATTTATGTTATATACATTTTTTTCGTGGAGTTGATTGGTTTTGAGATATTCCTTGTTTTTTTTTTCAGCTATAAAGACTTATACTTTTCTCATACAGGACTTTGTGAACTCGTGTTCATACAAACAAAGGAAGCTCAGTCGCAGAGCAACCAGCTTTTGACTACCACTTTAACCTATGGTACCCCCTTATTTCGCTTCTACTAACAAGGAAGCAAGTAATAAGACTATTTCTGCTAATATTTTCTGGATTAGATGAAGTAAATAGAATAACTTGTTGCAGTGATATAGAGAGAGTCATGTGAATGGAACACACCAGATTTTTTCTAAACTCGCGCTAGTACCGTTGTTGATTGAAACGAGAATAATCGATACTACCGCTTTCATAATGTTACGTGGCCACTTCTGATTGGTAGAATACCAATACTTTAATGAACAGGTGTGCTTTAATGAGGTCCATTAAAGTACTGCTACCAGTGTATAAATAGTACTTTTGGTATAGTCTAGCATAAAATCAATGATATCGTAGACTGATATATTCTTGCGGTTACGCTAATATTTGTCGATTGAAGCTCTCATTGATACATAAATGTTCACGTCATGGGTTTATGTCCCGCGTTAATGATGCTTGGAAGTATGCGCGTGACTCGTGCTATGACAGAATCGTAGTAGCTAAGAGTAAGCATGCGCCGCATGTTAACAAGAACTTGGCAGTTTATCATCTCCAAGACAACAGAAACAATCGTAAACGGGGAATCAAAGGGACCGACAGCCTCTGTCGCTTAACGTTCTGGGCATTTGCCTGCCCAATGACGTAACTAGCAGAGAGAGCGTTTAATATCGTATGCCTTTATGCTCAAGAAGTGTTGACACTGCTTGCAACATTTTTATTTTTTCTACAACACAGAGACTGTGAATCGGAGGACGCAATTCCGACTTTCCAAAGTACCTAAGAAACAGAGCAGACCGAACGGAATGGCTCAGGCAGTTTCATTGTGGCACTATTTGGGAGAAGGTGGGTTCAATTTCCATGGACTTTGAAAGTAGTGGGCTAGGGAAAATGTGGAGAAGAAGACAAAATAATTTGAATAATTTCTGAAAGTTGGCAAGGAAAAGATTTGAAGATATACAATGGCCGTTTTTTTTTTCAACCTCCAATAGGCTATAAATAAAAGACAAGTTCATAGAAAACAATTATTTTATTAATCACCGAAAAGATTGAGACAATTGTCGTACCTGTGCACAAGCTTTACAATACCCGCTTCAAAAAATGTTGCCGCCAATGATTTCAAATGAGCATTGACGTTGTTTTGAAGATCTTCGTACTTTACGACGTTTGCGGAGAGCCATTCAAAACAAACTATGAGGAATGCTGACTTCAGGAGTTGTGTTGATCCATGACAACGTTCGTCCACACCCTGCTGGCACAACTCATCGGCTCCTTGAACAATTTCAATGGGACATTTTCGATCATCCGCCGTACAGTCCTGACCTGACACCCAGCGACTTTCACCTTTTCCCTTAGCTGAAGATATGACTAGGAGGACAGCACTTTCAAACCAACATGAAAACATGCCTCAAAAACGAAAATGCGTTTAAATACCAAACTTGGTATTTAAGTTGATCGTCTTCCAAGCTTGCGACACGAAGAGTTTCAAGAAAATCCCCCACCCCCAACTACCTTTTACATGGTACATTTTTCGACTGTCTTAAAATGGCTCTAAATTACCATATGTTTAAGATAATTTTTAATAACTGTATATTTTGAATTTTCTGGGAATAGCCTATAAAGATCTCTTCATTTTGAATGACTTCGATAATTGGCAAACTGTAAGAGATAGACAAACACTTATTATACAAAAAATGAAGATTCCATTAAAGCACACAATTTATGTTTTATATATAATTTTTTTTGTAGATTTAATCGTTTTCATGATTATCCAGATTATTGGTAACAATTTTAAAGCACTTAAACTTTCCTCGAACAAGAATATGTCTTTTCTCGTTTCTGTTTGTTTACTCTCAAGAAAAGAGAATGGAATTTCAATTGTTTCACGTAGCGAACGGCTTTTAAAGGACTTCACTATCCCTTTATTCTTGTGTATTCCCTTATATCTCTTCTACTTACAAGGAAATAGGTAATAAACTAACTCTGCTTATGGTAATTTTAATTGTTTTCCCACAGAAGCCGTGTGTAGGATAGGAGTTGGATAGGTAGAGTCAGACTGAAAAATTCAATGCAATAGCCGGGATATAAACCACGGATCTACGGCCTCTAGCCAGTTGATCTACCACTGAGCTACCATGGGAACATGCCGGCATAGCATTGCATTTCTCAAGTGACTCGCATGTTTCCCGGTAAACCACAAGGTGATCTCAAATTATTTTGAGATGACAACCCCAATGGCGACTTACAATGTTGTAAGTACTTTAAGTCCCAGGATTCATAGTATAGCCAACTATTATGGACACAGAAACCGTGTGTAGAACAGGAGATGGGTAGACTACGACTGAAAGCACCTATCACTTACATAAACATTTTAAAGTCTTTAATGCACTAGAAAGAGTCAAAGAAAAGCAAAACAACATGTGGATAGTATGGATGAACACCCATACACAAAGTTAGTTCTAAAATATATACCAAAAGGTCAACAAAACAGCAGCAGACCTAAAAGAGGATGGAAAGAGCAGTTTAAATGATGAGACCGAAGCAAGCCAAAAGGCTTAAACCATATTTCTTATATTTCATCTTCATAAACCTCCAGTAGCTGTTAGGGTAAGAATTTAATTTTTACTTTCTCTACACGTACTATGCACATAGTGTATCGATAACGTATTGTATTGCACCCAAAAATTCGATACCGAGATTTGACTGGAAATATATGTTTTCAGACCACCCGAATCCAAAAAAAGCATTTTTAGAAAAATGTCCGTGTGTATGTGTTTGTCTGTCTGTGTGTATGTGTCTGCGGGCAGCATAGCTCAAAAACGAAAAGACCGTTAAAAACCTAACTTGGTATTTAAGTTTAGTATCTCCCAAGAATGTGACACGAAGATATTCAAGAAAATCACCCCACCCCCAACTACCCTTTACAGGGAAAAAATTTTGAAAATTTTGATTTTCTTAAAAATGGAACTAATGCTTTTGATTAAAATCCCTTATATTTAAGACATTTATTCGCGAAATAAAATGTATATCTTCAATTTTCTGGGAATAGCCTCTAAAGACCACTTTATTCTTGATGACTTTTATTGAATTTAGTATAATTGGTAAACCGTAAAAGATAGCCAAATCTGACTACATAAAAAGTGTAGATCATAGTAAAACACACAATTTATATCATATACATTTTTTTTCGTGGAGCTGATCGTTTTTGAGATATTCCTGTTTTTGGTTTCTCCATTATTTCGCCTCTGCTGTCAAGGAAGCAAGTTTTTCTGTTAATTTTTCTCGATTAGCATGTTGTAAATAGAAGCATAAGCTTTTTAATAATAATTTGTTGCGGATATGTAGAGAAAGTCATGTGAATGGAACACATAAGATTTTTCTACTTAGGTACTTGAGAATATGGGCGCTCTCAGTACAAAATATATATTTTATGTGGTGTTTTTCCGTTTTAATATTCCAATAACAGCACTGTCAAAACGACAAGAATAATGTAATTCAAAGTTGGTTGTAAAAACTCCAGTTTTTTTACGTATCGTGTGTAATCGCTAGATAATGGCATGTATTCGAGAGTTCGAATGTTGCAGCTGCAAAATCGGGGGGAACTAAATGTTTTGCATTCAAAAGCATGTACTTGATAGGTGGATAGGCTTTTTTTTTAATGTGCGCACTGATTTAATTATATGGTTCTTTTAAAACTTAACAGCCAGCAGTAAACAGTGCTAACAGTTGGAACAAAATGTAGAATTGTCTAATTTCACCAATTTTTACTTTCTCTGCATGTACATCGTATACAGAGAATGTACTGTATTCCACCCAAATTTTTTTATTAAAAAGGTCCTTGTATGTTTGTGTCCGTGTGTCTGTGAACACAATAACTCAAAAACGAAAGTCGGTAAAATACCAAACTTGGTATTTAAGTTTAGTATCCTCCAGGAATACGACACGAAGATTTTGAGAAAAATCCCCACACTCCAAACTATCCTTTACAGGTAAAAAAATTAGAAAATTTTTATTTTCCCAAAAAGGCTCTAACAATTTTGATAAAATTCTTCCATATTTAAGATATTTACATGATAAATAAAAAGTATATCTTCAATTTTATGGGAATAGCTTCTGAAGCCATAGTTATTTTGGATGAATGTTGCTTTATATTGCATAACTGGTAAACCGTAAAAGATAGGCAAAAACTTACTAACAAAAATGCAGATCTCGTTAAAACACATAATTTATGTTATATACTTTTTTCGTGGATTTGACCGTTTTAGAGATATTTCTTGTTATTAGCTTCAGTTTTAAAATACGTATACTTTTCTCATACAGGAATTTGTCAACTCCTGTCCATACAAACAAAGGAACTTCAATCACATAGCAACCAGTTTTTAACACATTTGACTACCACTTTAGCCTGATGTATTCCCTTATTTCTCTCCTACTTACAAGGAAGCAAGTAATAAGACCCTTCCTGTTAATGTTTTCTTGATTATCATTAAGTAAATAGAAGAATATGCTTTTTAACAATAATTTATTGTAGAGATGTAGAGAAAGTCATGTGAATGAGACATCAGATTTTTTTAAATTTTAACGTCCGTTCTTTATACAAAGTTGCACTCATGTTACAAGACATTAAATTATAACTGAAAAAGAAGTGTTCAAGTTCCGAATCCTGTTCCATAAAATTTCCTCCATATGTCATGTGCACTAGTTGCCTCTCATGCCTGATTTCATGAAGAGGTGGTTGTGCGATACAAAATAGTTCCTTATTTACAGATGTATTTGTGTAATTTGACTAAATGTTGTGCAACATTAAAAAAAATAAGTAAAAAAATAAGTAAATTATACATGTTATATTAATTATAAGCTTTAAGAAGATATATTTACTTTTCCCACTTAGCTAACTCTAACCACCAATCAACGGAAGCTATAAATGGGTAGGCGCATGCTTGTTAATAGGCACCCACAACTTTAAATCTTAGTTTCTCGCAATACTTTTTCATGCTGAAAATGTTCCACACCATGCACTTTTTATTAATTTATTTGAACAATTTTATACTGCATTTCAAAAGCGCATTAAAGAAAATTATCACAAGTAATAATTTTTTCGAAATGATGCTACAAATGTGATACATAAATGAAAAATCAACAGTTTTGCAGATTACGAAAATAATAGTTCTTCTTCACTAATTAGGGCTAACATTAACATATCTATATGACAGATCTATTTTAAACTCATTTACTGTAAAATTAAAAAATGCATCACGTGATTATTTGTATTAGAACGATGAATTCAGACAAAAATCTGATGTGTTCCATTCACATGACTTTCTCTATATTTCTGCAACAAACAATTGCTAAAACGCTTATGCTTCTATTTACTTCATGCTACACGAGAAAAAAATACCAGAAATAGTCTCATTACTTGCTTCCTTGTAAGTAGAAGCGAAATAAGGGAGTACCATAGGTTAACGTGATAATCAAAAGCTGGTTGCTATGTGACTGAAGTTCCTTTGTTTGTATGGACAGGAGTGACAAATTCCTGTACGAGAAAAGTATAAGACTTTCAAAGCTGATACCAAAAACAGGGAATATCTATAAAACGACCAACTCCGCATAAATGTATATAGCATATATTGAGTGCTTAATGTGTTCTACGTTTTTTTACTTTCTCCATATGTACTATGTACATAGTGTATAGAGAAAGTATTGCACTCCACCCAAAAATTCGATACCGAGATTTTACCGGAAACATATGTTTTAGGGTCCCCAATATCCAAAAAAAACATTTTCACAAAAAGGTATATATGTGTGTGTGTGTGTGTGTGTGTGTGTGTGTGTATCTGCGAACACAATAACTCAAAAACGAAAAGTCGGTAAAATACCAAACTTGGTATTTAAGTTTAGTATCTTTCAGGGATGCGACACGAAGATTTTGAGAAAAATCCCCCCACCCCAAACTACCCTTTACATGGAACTTTTTTCGAAAATTTTGATTTTCTCAAAAATGGCTTTAACGATTTTTATTAAAATTTCGTATATTAAACATATTTACCTGAAAAATAAAATGCATATCTTGAATTTTCTGGGAATGGCCTCTGAAGAGTAGTTTATTCTGGATGAATTTTACTAAATTTTGAATAACTGCTAAACTGCTAAACTGATGGACAAACACTTACTGCATAAAAAATGTAGAGCACATTAAAACACACAATTTATGTTACATACATTTTTTTCGTGGAGTTCGTCGTTTTTGTGACATTCCTTATTTTTGGTTTCTGCTATGAAAAACGTATACTTTTCTCATACAGGAACTTGTCAACTCCTATCCATATAAACAAAGGAACTTCATTGACATAGCAACTAGCTTTTGACTATCACTTTAACCTACGGTTGTCCCTTATTTCGCTTCTACTTACAAGGAAGCGAGTAATTAGACTATTTCTGCTATTTTTTTCCGATTAGCATAAAGTAAATAGAAATATAAGCTTTTTAAGAATTATTTGTTGCAGGGATATGGAGAAAGTCATGTGAATGGTACACATCAGATTTTTTTAATACGTTTTTGTCCATCTCTTACGGTTTAACAGTAAAATTCATCCAGAATAAAGTAGTCTTCAGAGGGTATTCCTAGAAAATTCAATATATACATTCTTTTGTCAGGTAATATACGATATTTTAGTCAAAATCATTTTTGAGAAATCAAAATTTCGAAAAAAGTTCCATGTAAAGGGTAGTTGGGGTGGGGGAATTTTCTTGAATATCTTCGTGTCGCATCCTTGGAAGACACCAAACTTAATTACCAAGTTTGGTATTTAACGGTCTTTTCGTTTTTGAGCTATGCTGTCCAAAGGCACACACACACACACACATACATACACACACACATATACACACGCGGACATTTTTTCCAGAAATGCTTTTTTTGGGAATCAGGGGGACCCAAAACTTGTATTTCCCGTGAAATCTCGGTATCAAATTTTTGGATGAAATACAATACTTACTGTATACACTATGTACATAGTACGTATAGAGAAAGTAGAAGTTATTTGAATTTTGATAATTGGCAGAAATATCACTATTATTCTGTAATACTTCCTATTTCCTATATCTCCTAAGTGGAGCATAGGGCATTAATGAACTTCCGCCATAGAACTCTATTCTGCGCCATCGTCCTGATCTCGGTCCAGGTCTTCCCTCCTCTCTCCCTTCCGCTATCACACTCCACCTCTATGTGCTCCTTGGTCTGCCTCTTCTCCTGCTACCTTGTGGGTTCCATTCCAGGGCTTGTTTTACAAGCTTGTCTTTATCTCGTCGTAATATATGAGCAATCCAGTCTGTATACTCAACGCATCTCAATGTCAATGGTGGTTTGATGGTTTCTTCTCCACAGCTCTTCATTGGAGACTACCTGTGGCCACCAGATACTCAGGATATTCCTCAAACCTCTGTTCACAAATGTTTGATGTCTGCTAATCAGTTGTTTATTAGTCTTCCATGTTTCACACCCATAGAGGAGTACTGATTTGACCTTTGTATTGAATATGCGTAGCTTGGTTTAGGTGTTTTGTTCCCTTAATTTCCAGACTGGTTTCAACATTGCAAATGCTCCTTTGGCCTTATTTACACTGTTTCCTATATACGAGGTCCGTTTTTTACTTTCTCTAGCCCCACGTGTACAATGTACATAGGGATAGAGAAGGTATTGTAATGCACCCAAAAATTCGATACCGAAAATTCACCGGAAATATATGTTTTGGGGTCCCCTGAGTCTGAAAAAAGCATTTTTAGAAAAAGGTCCCGTGTGTGTCTATGGACAGCACAGCCCCAAAACAAAAAGACCGTTAAGTAGCAAACTTGGTATTTAGGTTTAGTATATTCCAAGGATGCAACACGAAGATTTAAAAAAAATCCTTCACCCCAAACTACCCTTTACATGGAAAACATTTCGAAAATTTTGATTTTCTTAAAAATGGCTCTAACGACTGATTAAAATCCCGTATATTAAAAGTTATTTATGTCCGAAATAAAATGTATATCTCGAATTTTTTGGGAATAGCCTCTGAAGACCTGTTTATTCTGGATGAATTTTGCTTAACTGCTAAACCGTAAGAGATAGAAAACAACATACCATACAAAAAATGTACCTCATGACATGCCCTTTACGTTTTTATTGTGGAGGTAACCGTTTTCGAGCCTTGTTAATGGTTTCAATTGTGAAGTACTTAAACTTTTGTCACAGGAAGTATCTGTTTTTTTCTTTTGTTCTACTCCTGGCCAAGCAAAGAAGTGATTTGCAATGACAATCGCATAACGATAGAGTAATACATAAAAATAAAATAAACCAAACTGGAATAACGGAAATCCACGAATTTAAAAGTAAGGGGGAATGGAGAGGATTACTATGAAACCCTCTGGTTCATTGTACAATAATTGCATAAAAAATGGGGAGAGGTAAATAAAATTAATTAATCCGTCATTGGAGATTAAAAAGTTAACCGTGCAATGTCGGGTAAGCCAGCAAGGTTGAATCGGTGTGGGAAGGGTTGCTCGCCCTCTGCTCACTAATTAATAGAACCACATGCTGCAACATGATAAATCTCAAATGATGGTTAGAAAACTGGACACAGTATTATTGAAATAAATATAAGCTCGGTAACATTGATTTAGTATGGTAAATATAATTATGGGATGTGTTCCATTCGCATGACTTTCTTTACATCTCTGTAACCAATTTTTGTTAAAAAATCCCGTTCAAAAAAAAATAAATGTCAACTTGTGTGCTTTAACGAGAACTACATTTTTGTGGAGTAAGTTTTGTCCATTTCTAACGGTTCAGCAGTTATGCAAAATTCCGTAAAATTCGTCCAGAATAAAGTAGTCTTCAGAGGCTATTCCCAGAAAATTCAAAATATACATTGGATTTGTCAGGTAAATATCTTTAATATACGATATTTTAATCAAAATCGCTAGAGCCATTTTTTCAGAAAATCAACATTTTTGAAAAAAGTTCCATGTAAAAGGTAGTTTGAAATGGGGGGATTATTCTCAAAATCTTCGTGTAGCATCCCTGGAAGATACTCAACTTAAATATCAAGTTTGGTATTTTACCGACTTTTCGTTTTTGAGTTATCGTGTTCAGACACACGGACACACACACACACACGGACCTTTTTTTCAAAATACTTTTTTTTTATACAGGGGATCCTAAAACATACATATATATCCGGTGAACTCTCGGTATCGAATTTTTTGGTGGAGTGCAATACTTTCTCTATACACTATGTACATAGTACGTGTAGAGAAAGTAAAAAAACTTGGCACAGTATTAGTGAAACGTATATAAACTTGGCAACATTGATTTAGTATGGTAAATAAAATTATCGGATGTGTTCCATTCACATGACGCTCTTTACATCTCTGTAACCAATTATTGTTAAAAAGCTTATTCTTCTATCTACTTCATGCTAATCGAGATAAACGTAAGCAGAGATTGTCTTATTAGTTGCTTCGTTGTAAGTAGAAGAGAAAAAATCTGACGTGTTCCATTCACATGACTTTCTCTATATCTCTGTAAAAAGTATTATTAATAAGCTTATCTTGTATTTATGGCATGCTAATGGAGAAAAATTAGTAGAAATAATCTTATTTCTTGCTTTATTGTAAGTAGAAGCTAAATAAGGGAGTACCATATGTTAGAGTGAAAGCCAAAAGCTGGTTGCTATGTGACTGATGTTCCTTTGTGACTATTCCCAGAAAATTGAAAATATACATTTTATTTGTCAGGTAAATATCTTTAATATATGATATTTTAATCAAAATCGTTAGAGCCATTTCTTAGAAAATCAAAATTTTCGAAAAAAGTTTCATGTAAAGGGTAGTTTGGGGTGGGGGCTTTTTCTCAAAATCTTCGTGTCGCATCCCTGGAAGATACTAAACTTAAATACCAAGTTTGGTATTTTACCGACCTTTCTGTAAATACTTTTTTTGGAAACAGGGTACCCTAAAACATATTTCCGGTGAAATGTCGGTATCGAATTTTTGGTGGAGTGCAATACCTTCTCTATACACTATGTACATGGTACGTTTAGAGAAAGTAAAAAGGGAATACACTAGGTTAAAACGATAGTCAAATGTTTTAAAAGTTTAACCTTATTATCCAAGTCTGCGGGTCCAGTCTTACCTGGACTCTGGAGCTAGATTCTCACCCTGATGGTGCCGAACGCAGCTTTCGGCGAAACGTCGGTTATGGCAACAACAGGACTACGGCCAACAAGCCCGGCAAACTTAGATAATAAGGTTGATAACGCTGGTGTTTTTTCCTGTAAAAGGTAGTTTTGTTTGGAGCAATTTCCTTCAAAATCGTCATGTTTTCTCCTTGTAAAATATTTAAATACTAAGTTTGGTACTTTATCGACTTTTCGTTTTTGAGTTAATGTATTCACACATGGACCTTTTTCTAAAAATGCTTTTTTTATACAGAGAACCCTAAAACATGGATTTCTAATGAAATCTCGGTATAGAATTTTTGGGTTACGTACCATGTTCTATGTGGAGAAAGTAAAAATGTATGCAGAAAGGAAGTTAGATTTTTCACTCTTTACTTATGTTCCCTAGTGTAACACTTTTCGATCAGCGGTTCACATCCGGAATCAAAATTTTAATACCTCTAAGTTTACATATTCGAAGATGATTTCTTAGAAGTTTTCTGCAGAAGGACCTCCAAACCACCTACTGCAGAACTCCTGGATCCACCTTTGAGAAATTATTATATACAACTGCACACTTCATTTGCAGAAATCAAGATGCACCGGTTTTTTACTTTCTCTATACGAACTATGTGCATAGGGTATAGAGAAGATATTGCTCTCCATCCCAAAATTCGATACCGATATTTCACCGGAAATATATGATTTAGAGTCCTCTGTATCCAAAAAAAAAAAAAAAATCAAAATAAAGGTCCGTCTGTGTGTGTGTGTGTCCCTGAACACGATAAGTGAAAAACGAAAAGTCGGTAAAATACCAAACTTGGAATTTAAGTTTAGTACCTTCCAGGGATGCAACACGAAGATTTCGAGAAAAATACCCCCACCACCAATTACCCTTTACATGGAACTTTTTTCGAAAATGTTGATTTCCTCAAAGATGTTTCTAGCGATTTTGATTAAAGTATCGTATATTAAAGATATTTACCTGAAAATAAAGTTTATATTTTGAATTTTCTGGGAATAGCCTCTGAAGACTGCTTTATTCTGGATGAATTTTACGGAATTTTTACATAACTGCTAAACTGTAAGAGATAGATGAAAATTTACTGCACGAAAAACGTAGCTCACGATAAAAACACACAACTTATGTCATACACATTATTTTCATACAGTTGATCGGTTTTGAGATATTTCTTGTTATTGATTTCAGCTTGAAAAAACATATACTTTTCTCATACAGCAATTTGTCAATCCCTGTTCATACAAACAAAGGAACTTCAGTCACGCAGCAACCTGCTTTTCACTATCACTTTAACCTATGTACTACCTTATTTCGCTTCTACTTACAAGGAAGCAAGTAACAAGACTATTGCTGCTGATTTTTCTTGATTAGCATGAAGTAAATAGAAGCATTAGATTTTTAACAATAATTTGTTGCAGAGATGATGAGAAAGTCACTTGAATGGAACACATCAGGTTTTTACATTTCATTCACAGTTTGCCATAACATCCGCTAATCCCATTCTCCACATACTATATACTTGAATTAACGTTACTTCCTGTTCTGACAGTTGTTTTCCTGCTATGTGCGTTTCCGTTACGCCACGTGCATAACCTGCAATGTTGTCCGACCGTCACCTGAGCGGAAGAGAACAAAGATAATCTTTATGAGGATTACCTATTTTAATAACAACGGATAACCAAAATATTAAAAATGCCCTTTGATGAATGAAGTAATTGGAATATACGTAGAAGGGAAATAAATTAGACTAATCCGACAGTCAAATGTTATAAAATGTGGTTGCTATGGGATTGAAATCCGTTTCTTTGTGTGACCAGGAGTTGACAATTTCCCGTATGAGAAAAGTTTTAAGTATTTTTTAGCTGTAACTAAAAACAAATGATATCTCAAAAACGAACAACTCCACGAAAAATCTGTATATAACATAAAATGTGTTTTAACGTGCTCTACATTTTTGTGTGGTAAGCTTTTGTCCATCACTTACGGTTTAGCAGTTATGTAATAAAGCCGTCTTCAGAGGTTATTCCCAGAAAATTCAAGATATATATTTTATTTGTCGGGTAAATATC
This sequence comes from Hymenopus coronatus, assembly GCA_030762935.1. NCBI lineage: Eukaryota > Metazoa > Arthropoda > Insecta > Mantodea > Hymenopodidae > Hymenopus > Hymenopus coronatus. The sequence continues at coordinate 32,952,326 of CM060883.1, forward strand.
TTTAATAAATGATATTTTAATCACAAGCGTTAGAGCCATTTTTGAGAAAATCAAAATTTTCGAAAAAAGTTCCATGTAAAGGGTAGTTTGGTGTGGGAGGACTTTTCTCAAAATCTTTGTGCCGTATCCCTGGAAGATACTTAAATACCACGTTTGGTATTTATCCGACTTTTCGTTTTTGAGTTATCGTGTTCACAGACACACACACACACACACACACACACACACACACACACACACGCTTTTTTTGGATATTGGGGACCCTAAAACATATATTTCCGGTGAAATCTCGGTATCGAATTTTTTGGTGAAGTGCAATACCTTCTCTATACACTATGTACATAGTGCGTATAGAGAAAGTAATAACACAACTATTTTGAAACAGTTTCGCTAACACAATAAATATTTGAAACTGTTTCACCACTAAAACTGTTTCATAAAACACTTCTGGAAATTGCGTGCATTGTGTTTTTTTATGTATCGCTTCCCCGCTACAGATCCCTGCAACAATAACAGCAACGCCTGTAGTTGTTTCACTTATTTACTATGTGAGGTTAGGTTCGACTAGCGTAAATATGTTGTCATTGCTTACCGCTAGGTTCGCCTTTGTACCGTAGCGCGCGGCCTGATATAATCCGCGAAATTCGAAAGTACTAATCAAATCCATTCCCTCTCGTTAACGCGCAACAATGCTTTGCTTCTGTAATTTGATTTTTTCCTCTTTAGTGTAGCTAGTGAGTGGATGCATTTGTGATTTTTTTGATGCACTGTGTTTATCTCAATAGTATTTGGTGGTACACAACATGTCTGCAACCGTTTAGGGAATTTCTGTTACAGGAAACTGTTATTTCGAAACTGAACACATTTTCCCACCACTACTTTTAAGGCATCCTGTAGATGCATTTAAATTCAAAAAGCGTAACTTTTATTCCCCGAGGGCACGCAGATAAAATAAGTTACTGAATGTAGTGTAAATAAATGTGGATATCCGGGTATTATCTTTGCCCTGAAAATGTTGGTCATTCGTTATAGTTTGGGATGGAACACACGTGTTAATTCAGCAGCAGTGAAGCATTCAGGTCATGCGCAGTACGTGACTGACTGCACTTATTCATGAGCACGAACAGCTCTCAGATATTACAAAAGAGTTGCTAGCAAGAAAGGAAGTGTTGTATGACTTTTACGTGGACTAAAAGCTCTGCACTAACAAAATTCACAGCGCCAGGATTTGCGTGGTTTTCAACACAGCAATATTTCACTTAACTTGGCCGCCGTTCCTGCAGACTCTTTTATTGTCTTCCCCACTCTAGATAAACAGCATTTTCTACACACTGAGTAAACTTAAACTTTCCGACAAGAAAAATGCATTTACTAACAAATTTCGACTTAGAAACCGATATTACTCAACTCAAGTTAAAACGACTATCTGAAAATATAACTGTTTCGTCTGAAATTGTTCTCGGGCTCTTAGCCAGGTGGTGAAAGATTAAAATTCCAAAGTTTCAAACACGTCTTCGTCTCCAGGAAAACTGAAGAATTCCAATTCTATATGTATGTAAATGGCAATTTGTTTGACCCGCGTATACGAGAGCTGTCCCCGAAGTACCCGACCTAACAGATAGATAGCGGTTGTTGTTTCATTTTACATTGTTTACCATTTGTTTGGCAGCCATCATTAGTGAATGCTCTCAGCGAATTTGTAAACATGAATAAAACTGGTCATCGTTATATGATACAATACTTTCATTTGAACGGTCTTAGTCCAACTATTTTTAAAGCTGAGCTAACTTCTATTTTGGGAGAGACTGCTTCTTCGTTTACAACAGCGAAATATTGGGTGTCAGAGTTTAAGCGGCGCGGCAGTACGAGCTGCTAAGACGAACATCACAGTGGTGGATCAAATGAGGTTACCAGTCCAGAAATTGTAAAGAAAATTCACAAAATAGTATTGGATGGCCATCGACTGAAAGTGCGCGAGCTAGCAGATATTGCAGCATTTCAGAAAGTTCTGTACATCGTATACTGATTGAAAATTTGGATATGAGAAAGTTGTGTGCAAGGTGGGTGCCGCGTTTGCACACAATAGAACAAAAACAGCGTCGTGAGGATGTTTCAGTCGAGTGTTTGGCAATGTTTCGCTGCAATAAAGCGTCGATGGATGAAGCCTGGGTCCATCACTTAATACCCGAGACGAAGTAACAACAAGCAAAACATTGTATTGGAAGGGGAGAATCGGCGCCAAAGAAGGCGAAGACAGTTTCATCTGCAGGCAAGGTCATGGCACCAGTTTTCTGGAACTCACGCGGGATAATTTTTATTGATTATCTCAAAAGTAATCAATGGTGAATATTATGCGATCTTGTTACAGCGTTTGAGTGATGAAATCGAGAGAAAACGACGCATTTAGCGAAAAAGAAAGTTTTGTTTCATCAAGACAATGCACTAATTCACACGTCCATTATCACCATGGCCAAAATCTATGAGTTAAATTTCAAATTGCTTCTTCATGCACCCTATTCGCCAGATTTAGCCCCCTCTGATAATTTTCCGTTTCCGAACTTGAAGATATGGTGGTAGATGATATGCAACAATGAAGAGGCGGTTGATGGCTATTTTGCAGACCTCAATAGTTCTCACTATAAACAGGATTCGAAGCTATTGAACATCGCTGGGAAAAGTGATCGATCTGAAAGAAGACAAAGTAGAGAAATAACGATCCCCCCCCCCCAATTTTTATGCTTTCTTTGTTAAGTCGGGTACTTTTGGGACGATAAATAAAATCGGGGATCAGTGGAGCTTTACGAATAAGGGACCCTCCCAAAAAGAAACAAAATCCGAGTAACTTACCCTAAGCAAGATTCGAACTCGCAACCTGTTGAATACTGAGGCAGACACACTACCCTCACACTACCCAGGCGTACCATATATATATTTATTTGCAGTAAGCTTTTACAGTTTACCAAATATGCAATGGTCATCCCGAATGAAAGGCTTTAGAAAATTCAAGACAAATAAAATTATTATTGTGATGAAAATATTTTAAACATGTATTTTAATCAAAATCGTTATAGCGATTTTTGAGCAAACCAACTTTTAAAAAAAACAATTTCCATGCAGAGGATACTTTGGCCTGAGGACATTTTCTTGAATACTACATACGAAATGTAACAAAATAAGCATATATCTGCCCAATAACCTAAATGTTACAATAAAATAAGTTTTAAAATGGGAAAACAACAATTTGTAATATATAAAAATTAATATTTTCCATATTGAACACATAAATATTTGGTGATTTAATGCTATTAACAATTAGTATTAGATAATATTTTAATATTACTAAAACTTAAACTTAATGGTGTATTCTTAATATTGTTAAAATAGATTTATAGTAGGTTGAACCATTATGGTTTCGCTTAAAGGGTAGGTATCCAATGTTGATTTTCTCCCTCTGAAGAACTGAAGTCTAAGTACCAAGATTGGTATTTAACGGACTTTGCCGGACACAGTCTCTCACACATACACGCATGCGCCCGCACGCGAGTGTTCGCGAACTTTTTTTTTCGCTCTATTTTTCTTTCTTTTCCGCTTTTTTAATTCTGAAAATACCAAAACATATATTTTTCGGTGAAATGCAATACTTTCTCTAGCTACTAAATACTAATATCTGACAAAGAAAGTAAAACAAATGAAATACTTTGATAGATTGAGTCAGACTGATAAATTCAATGCCATAGCTGGTTGCTCTACTATTGAGCTACCATGGCAATATACCGGCATGGCATTAAATGTTTCAACTGACTAGCATGTTTCCCGACTAACCACATAGTGATCTCAAATTATTTTGAGAGGCCATACCCCAATGTCGTTAGTGCTTTGAGTTCCAGGATTCATAGTATACCCAACTATTAAGGTCAATTAGTATCGATTAATTGTATTTTCACACAAGCCGTGTGTAGATCAGGAGTATATTAGGTTGAGTCACACTGAAAAATCCATTGCCACAGCCGGGATTTGAACCACGTATCTTCCGGATTCTAGCCGGTTGCTCTACCACTGAGCTATTATGGTAACATGCCTGCACGGCATTAAAGTTCTCAACTGACTTGCATATTTCCCGCTAAACCACAAGGTGATCCTGTCCTACACACGGCTTGTGTGAAAACAACAATTTATCAATTGAAATACTTATTAAACGCTCTTATAAAGACGGAGGACTTTTGTCGAATTAAATATTATATTTGCAGATGTTATGGACCGTTTAATCATTTTAATGAGCAAAATTTCACACCAAAATAAATAATTACAGTGCTTAAGAAAAGTGATTTATCAGTGTCACCGTAAACGTTTGCAACTCTTTTCTAAACCATTTTTAGATAGAAACCTTGGTTTTTCCGTGGTGACATTACAGTTCTCAGGTCTCTTAAATTCTCATCTCAACCGTCCTGAAGTGTCACAGAAAATGTGCTTTGGGAATACGAGGTAGTCCTTGCCTTGAAGATGGGCTTGCAATGAAATATCACTTGCAGTATTTCTCTTGTCTCCGGCTAAAATAATGAACAAGAGAAAAGGCGGTGACAAGGATAATGAAGATGGTCAGCGTTACTTCTAGTTCTTTCTTTATAGCTGTAGACTAAGCACACGTTTTTTTATGACCTAGTTCCCTTTCTTTGCCTATCTTTTTACTGTACATTCCTCATACTGAAAATGTACACTGCTGCGCAAAAAAAATCAGCTGAATTTCGAGCAAGACACTGGCATTCTTGACCCCGCGGGATACTGAGTATCACGTGACTTTCAGCCCTTCCCTTCTCGTTTGCTGTTTACAGCACACATCCTGCATATACAACGATACATTATTCTGTTTATAGTTTCATAAAAGGAGTTTTAAAAGCAAGTCTCTATCACACATTCACATGTTAGACCCTTCTTGTATAATTTAAATACATCGGCTCATGTTCCATCAAGGTATACTTTCAGTTGCCGCCGGTCCTTAATTCTTTCAGGTTACTTATATAAATTGTATTGTAGTCAATCGCCAGACCTCTCCATCAGAAATGTGCGTCCTTAATGATTAATAATGTAACGAAATTTAAATATTTCCACATTTTGCAGTTACCTTGAATTAAACCTCACACACATCTTTCAAATTCAGTATGGAAGTGAAAGTGCATAAAGAATAAATCCTTCTAATGACAGCCACAGTAAAGTAATCAACATCTATACTTACACGATGCATTTAACAATAGTTTGTCGGACATTTAGGGAAGAATGGGCTCTGCTGAATTTATTGGGATTACCTATCTCTCCTCCTCTCTCTCTCCTTACCCACAGATACACATACACACACAGCAATTATTGATAATTCACTTCTCACAATTTGAGGTTGTGAATAAACAACGCATACAAAACATATATAAATATATAATTGCAATTGTATACAATAGAAATATCTGTCAACAAGTTGTCACTATACAAAACACAACCTGCTAATAATTCTGTAAACATAAGTGGAAATGGTCTTTCAATATCCAATATACCTTCAATAACACGGATGGTCAATTTGTTTTTTGTTTTGTGTGTTTTTTTGCCTAGTCAAATAATGCTTTACATTTTCTTATGGATTTAATGAAAGTTATCTCTAACAAGTAAACATGTTCAATAAAGTTTAATAGGGTTATTTTTCCGGAAGCGGTCATGATTGCAAACCCCCCACCACGATGTTATAATACGTGCTATAATGCATCACTTTTAAAGATGCAAGAAAATAATAGCTTTACACGTGAAAGGAAATAAAGCACGTGTTTTACTGGATCTTAAAGACCACAAATAAAACTTTTGGGTGGCATTATAAACGGAGACAGCGTCATCTTAAGGAGAGTGCAAGTGTGTGTTGAAAGCATGACTGCATACGGAAAAAAGTGTTTTAATATATACAATTAATAATAATAATAATTGTAATTAATCATTTACTAGAACTTTAAATAAAATAAAAAAATCTGATGTGTTACACATGACTTTCTCTAGCTGTTCTACAAACCTCCTACAAAAGAGTATTCTTCTTTGTACGCTAATCGAGATAAATATTAGCAGAGTGCTATTACTTAGTTCCTAATAAGTAGAAGAGACTAAGGGAATGCGCTATGCTAAAATGATTGGCAAATGTTTTAAAAGCTATCGTTATGCGATTGTCATTGCAAATCACTTATTTGCTTGGCCAGGACTAGAACAAAAGAAAAGCGGGCACTTCCTGTCTGAGAAAAGTTTAAGTACTTCACAATTGAAACCAATAACAAGGAATATCTCAGAAACGGTTACTTCCACAACAAAAACGTAAAGGACATAAATTGTGTTTTGTCGTGATGTACATTTTTTGTGTAGTGAGTTTTTTTTCTCTTACGGTTTAGCAGTTAAGCAAAATTCATCCAGAATAAAGAGGTCTTAAGAGGCTCTTCCCCAAAAATTCGAGTTATACATTTCATTTCGGACATAAATAGCTTTAATAAACGGGATTTTTATCAAAATCGTTAGAGCCATTTTTAATAAAATAAAAATTTTCTAAATTTGCTCCATGTAAAGGGTAGTTTTTAGTAGGGGGATTTTTTTTTAAAATCTTCGTGTCGCATCTTTATAAGATACTAAACCTAAATACCAAGTTTGGTATTTAACGGTCTTTTCGTTTTGGGGCTATGCTGTCCACGGACACACACACACACGGGACCTTTTTTTTAAAAATGCTTTTTTCGGACTCAGGGGACCCCAAAACATATATTTCCGGTGAAATCTCGGTATCGAAATTTTGGGTGCATTACAATACCTTCTCTATCCCTATGCACATTGTACATATGGGGCTAGAGAAGGTAAAAAACCTTGAGAAATAACACCATCTATTACATGCATCTAGTACATAGGTAGAGGCGGTATTGCATATGATACCTAGATTTCACTGGAAATTCGCGTTTTAGGGTCACCTAAGTATAAAACATTATTTTTAGACAAAACTCCGTGTGTGGGTGTCTGTCTATGGGCAAAAACACAGTTTCAGGAAGAATAGTAAATGAGCACCCTAAGGTATTGTGATTGTACAAGTGTTATAAACACAGGATGTCAGGCTGTTCCAGCTTGGCTGCGCGCCAAAGAGCAGCGAGTAACCCACTTACATACATGGGCATGCCTGCAGTATGCAATACGTTTCATCAGTGAGGGAAACTTATCGGCACAGCTGAATCAAGTGTTAAATTGCAAGCACAAGCATTGTGCTTATGACCTTCGCCCCATGAGGTATTGGCTATCATTTTTGCCTCTATTAGGGCTCCAAGGTTTGTGGGTGAGTTCGCTTGGGTACTCCGACTCACACGAGTAGAGTTGGAACGACTGCTTTTGTTGATCTTGCTGCATTTATTTTATAGAAGGTTAATGTTTCATGACAGATTAAACTAATATTAGACTGGTTCTATTATTAAAAATAATACTCAAACGTAATTCATAATCATTTCAAAACTCAACATCTATCCCCCAATTTTATACATAACGTTTCGTAACAATGTACACAGAGCACAAATAGTATTCGACATCGAATTTCTGATTGCTTTAGGGAATTTATAGGGCGTGTCTTCTGATATCCGCTGGCCGCTCCATCACTTTAATTGGGGAAGGTTGTAGCTTACTGTTGTAGTACACGATACCTACTCTCGCTTCCACGGAACAAGACAGTGCCGGTTTCTTTCTGTGCCTTGTGTACATGCAGTTGTTTATGAATTATGGACTGTCAAGGCTCCTTAAAAAAACATCCATGCGGACGTATTTACCAAATTATTGTACTGCAATAATGCTCATTACGCTCAATTGGTTCTAGCAATCATTTTATAACACATTTTAAAACATACCAGTCTTTGTAACATCGGGCGTTTGATTTTCTGACTCAGGCATGCATCTGCAATAAGCTGTTTTAATATATCCATCACATGGCATTTAAAAGACATACACTGTGAACAACAAAAACAACGCAATGGTCATACTTATATTACGAGAATTACATGCATCATGATTTCCACCGCTATTATGTAAACAGACATAATTTCATATAAATAAATGCAGCGATGCGCTGTTATTTTCTGGATGTATTATCAATGAGCTCATAACACTAAAAATAATTGTTTTCCAATAATTAAATACTAATGTAACTTCCTAGCTAGCTGGAATCATAGTTGATGCACAAAATACATTAGAAATTTACATATAATATCTGTGTTTACATACATTAACAATATAAACTTCAATCACAATGGCGCAGAAATAATATTTAAAGCTGAAGATCTGTAATTTTACTTCCTCTACACGTACTAAATACGTAGTGTATAGAGAAGTATTTTATTGTACCCAAAAATTCGGTACCGAAATTTCACAAGTTTTGGGACCCTCTGAATCCAAAACAAAGCATTTTTAGAAAAACGTTCCGTGCGCGCGCGTGTGTGTTTGTGTGTAGAATAGCTCAAAAACCAGAAGTCCGTTAAATACCAAACTTCATATTTAAGTTCAGTATCTTTCAAAGATGCGACACGAAGATTTTCAAGAAAATCCCCCCACTCTCTACTACCCTTTACATGAAAAACATTAGAAAATGTTTTTATCAAAAATGGTCCTATGATTTTGATTAAAATCTCTCATATATAAGATATTTACATGACAAATAAAATGTATATCTTGAATCATCTGCCAATAGCCTCTGAAGTCCTCTTTATTCCGGACGACTTTTTTCTGAATTTTGCATAACCTGTAAACCGTAAGAGATAGACAAAAACCTACTGCACGAAAAAATGTAAATATATCTCTTCAAAATACACAATTTATGTCATTTAATTTTTTCATGAAGTTGACCGTTTTCGAGATATTCCTTGTTATTGGTTGCAGTTTTAAAATATTTAAACTTAATTCCTTAAACTCGCTACCTAATGTTGACGTCATGCGTGGGCAAACGACTGGCGGCAAAGGACGAATAAATCTGAAGAGCCTATTGCACCTATCAAGACGGAGTGTTTATAACGTTTTATCGCGTGACCTGGCACTGTATAGGGTTTGTACAAGGCCCATTTTTTATCAACCTCCAATAGGCTATAAATAAAGGAGCTGAGTTGGTTTGAAAGTGCTGCCCTCCTAGCCACGTCTTCAGTTCAGGGAAAAGGTGAAAGACGCTGGGTGCCAAGTCAGGACTGTCGGCGGATGCTCGAAAATGTCCAATTGAAATTGTTCAAGGAGCCAATGGGTTGTGCCAGTAGTGTGTGGACGAGCGTTGTCATAGATCAACACAATTCCTGAAGTCAGCATTCCTCTTCGTTTGTTTTGAATGGCTCTCCGCAAACGTCGTAAAGTACAAAGATCTTCAAAACAACGTCAATGCTCATTTCAAATCACTGGCGGCAACAGTTTTTGAAGCGGGTATTGCAAAGCTTGTGCACAGGTACGATCAATGTCTCAATCTTTTCGATGATTATGTTGAAAAGTAACCATAAGTCCACAAACCTTTTAGTAATAAAATAATTGTTTTCTATGAACTTGTCTTTTATTTGTAACCTATCAAAGGTTGGAAAAAAAACGGCCCTGATATATCAAAATTCAAAGATGTACTTAGCCAGTCAGGGAAAGGGATTTATGCGCGGAGGGGAAATTTATAAAAAAAAATCTGATGTGTTCCATTCACATGAATTTCTCTATATCTCTGCAATAAATTATTTTTAAAAAGCTTATGCTTCTATTTACTTCCTGCCAATCGAGAAAAATTTAGCAGAAATAGTATTATTTCTTGCTTCCTTGTAAGCAAAAGCGAAATAAGGGAGTATCATAGGTTAAAGTGATAGTCAAAAGCTGGTTGCTATGTGACTGAAGTTCCTTTGTTTGTATGGACACGAGTTCACAAAGTCCTGTATGAGAAAAATATAAGTTTTTATAACTTAAACCAAAAACAAGGAATATCTCAAAAACAATCAACTCCACGAAAAAAATGTACACAACATAAATTCTGTGTTTTAATGTGCTCAACATTTTTTGTGTGGTACGTTTTTGTCTCTCTCTTACGGTTTAGCACTTATGCAAAATTCCGTGAAATTCACTCAGAATAAAGTAGTCTTCAGAGGCTATTCCCAGAAAATTCAGAATATGCATTTTATTTTTCAGGTAAATATCTTTAATATGCGATATTTTAATCAAAATCGTTAGCCATTTTTTAGAAAATCAAAATTTTCGAAAAAAGTTCCATATAAAAAGTAGTTTGGAGTGGGGGGATTTTTCTCAAAATATTCGTGTTGCATCCCCGGAAGATACTCAACCTTAGTACCAAATTTGGTATTTTACCGAGTTTTCGTTTTTGAGTTACCGTGTTCACACACACACACGGACCTTTTTCTGAAAATACTTTTTTTGGATACAGGGGACCCCAAAACATATATTTCCTGTGAAATCTCGGTATAAATTTTTTTGGTGGAGTACAATATATTCTCTATACACTATGTACATAGTACGTATAGAGAAAGTAAAAACAAGGATTTGGTCGAGGAGCGGAATCTTATCCTAGTGTTCTAGAAAGGGTTGCTCACTTTATCTAGATTTCCTATTCGTTCCCAAGACCTGCGTATGTCTGCGCAGTTAAAACAAGAAACCTCAGCTGTATTTTTATATTGTTAGCTAGATAAGAATTATCTATGTGATGAATGGCAGCCATCACACGCCCCAACATAAACCATCTTTCAAGAGTAAAAGTCTGAGAAAGAATGTTTCGCAGAACTGGAGTTTGTTTTGAGAGCGAATGGCGACTATTATCAGGTTAGATTCCTAACACATGCATCGCTGCTCTTAATGGTTTCACTGTATTAGCAATTAGCGTATCTTTTCGCCTTTCACAAAATCGCACCAATTACAGTACATGTGCCACGGAGCGGCACTTCATGAATAAAACATCAGACACCACCCAGCCACTTTTAGATAGAGACAACAACAGAATTTACTCCTTCACGCTGTAAAATGATGCCATATAACATTTTTATTTGCGAACAAGCTAGTGGTCCTTCACATTCTGCGCAGACTTACTTTTAATTTTGCCAGAGGTTGCCAAAAACACACGCAAACACAAGAGAAAGTGGATGTTTCCAAAATTCCATATCAAGGCCACATTCTGGACTTCCATTTAGGTGCAAGGTTGCCAATTTAGCGGTTTTCCCACCAGATATGGAAGTGAAATGTTGATTACAATCCGTCAAAACCTCGAAAATTGCTCTTTTATAGCAAATGGTTGTTGGAACATTGGGGTGTACATAGAGAATCAACATTCAGCTGTCCACACTTGCTTCACGATGTGCATCTATTTAATAATCGTACAATACAGCTGCTTCCTAACATACTACTTTATAAGAGTTTTCCTTAATAACATGACTTTCTCTACATTTCTGCAATAAATTGTTAAAAAGCTTATGCCTTTATTTACTCCATGCTAATCGAGAAAAATTAGCAGGAATGGTCTTATTACTTGTTGCCAATAAGCAGAAGCAAACTAAGAGAGTACCATGGGTTGACGTGATAGTCAAAAAATGGTTGTTATGTGACTGCAGTTCCTTTGTTTGTATGACAAAGCCCCGTGTAAGAAAAGTATACTAAGTTTTTTAAAGCTGAAAGCAATAACAATGCATATTTAAACAACGATCCACTCCACAAAAAATATGTATATAACAGAAATCCTGTGTTTTAACGAGCTCTACATTCTCTGTTAGTTAAGTTTTTCTCTATCTCTTACTGTTTGACAGTTAAATAAAATTCCTTGAAATTCATCCGGAATAAACGTGTCTTCAGAGGTTATTCCCAGAAAATTCAAGGTATACATTTGTCAAATAAATATTTTAATATACAATATTTTAATCATAATCGTTGCAGCCATTTTTGAGAAAGTCAAAATTTTCGAAAATTTCTCCATGTAAATGGGATTTTCTTGAAAACCTTCTTTCACTTATACACCAAGTTTGGTATTTAAGGGACTTTTCGTTTTTGACCTATCCAGTCCACAGACATACACACACGGACCTTTCTCCAAAAATGCTTTATTTGAATACAGAAGGTCCTAAAACATGTATTTCCAAAGAAATCTCGTATCGAGTTTTTGGGTGGAATACAATACCTTCTCTTTACACTATGTACATAGTACGTGTAGAGAAAGTAAAAGATTTTATGAGTAGGAATGTTTATGGAACCAGCGTAGCGAGTTGAGCAATCCTGCGAGCAGAATAAAATTGCTTTGAACACCAATGGCAGACATTATTTTTAGAAAGCCCTGTATGTATACTATTTATTATATATTATAAATAGCTTCTTTTACCTCTATCACGGACCGATGCTCAAGTGTTGCGATATTCGGTTGCTGCATTTCTTAGCATCACTGTTGATAATATTATGAGATACAGAATCAAAGAATCATATATAACGGAGGCAGTGAAAATATTAATATGATGAAAATAATGTAACAACATTTTAATTTGTTAATAGGTTGCAACTGTTATTAACAAGTTTTATTTAATTAAGAGGTTACACGATTCACTAAACTTACTCACGCTTTGACGAAACGGTATAATCATTGCAGCTTCAAATACTTATTCCTTAGGCAGAGGAAATGGAATTGAAATTTTGGTTATATGTTTTATTATAGGCTCATTTTTTTAGATGTATTTATTTAACCGCAATGGTTATATCGCGACTTCTTATTAGGGTTACAGTACATTAGTTGAATACATTCACATTGCAAATTTAAATAAACATATACAAGGTATACATATAAAGTAAACTCAATGCAGTATTTTACAAGAGAAAAGTTATTTTATGTTTGTTGTGAACTATGACAATATTTAGCATTTACTTTAACATTTTGGAATATATAGATCGAAACAATAACTTTAGATTAAATTTTATGATACAATTGGATTACTTGTAAGAAGTTTAAGACTTTGTTGGAGAATTGTAGTTGGTCCAGGGCTGTCGGGAGTTCGTTTGGATGGTTACATGTGGTTCGTTGTTCCTCATAGAGACTGCGGTTGGTAATAATATGTTTCACTGTTAGCTGGCAGTTGCAAATATTACACATCGGTGGGTTTTCACGAGACAGAAGCTATGAATGTATGTCCAATACGCAGACGAGTCAGTACAGTCTGGGCTTGCGATGAAATGATTTGTATGAATAGCTAGCATCGGCGAGAGTGCAGTAGTTGGACAGGGTAGACCATTCTTGTTTCCACTTTTGGATAATGACATCTTGAACAAAGTTGCTGTAGTCACGGTGAGGGGTCTTGAAATCTGGTAGGCTACACGGATGTCTGGTAGCTTCTTTGACCGCTTCATCTGCCCTTTCGTTTCCCGGTATACCTACATGCGACGGGAGTCAAAAGAGCAAGATTGTTTTACCAGAAGACAGTATTTTGCTATGTACTGTTTGTATCTCCAGGAGCAATGGATGCGTAGGGTGCTTCTGCTGAAGAGCAACTAGAGGCTCATTTTGTCGTACTGATTTCTTGACTTTTTTGCTAGCAATAATTGTAAGTTTGCTCTGTACGCTGCTTGCAAAATTTCGATTGGTCTGCACGTTCGTACGTCTGCACGTTTTATTTTTACAATGAAAATGTAATGTTTTATTTAAACTATATAAATAAATTAAGATGTAAATGGGTTTAACCACTTGAATATTAAGTTAGCAGCTTATATTCGATTAACACATCTTCTTAATTGGAATAATTTATTCAATTTTATCATTAACAGTGATAAACCTCTATTTTGGTTTCAACTAAATAAGGATATTTATCTTCCTATCATATCCGCCATTTTATGGATCGAAACAAGCATTCTGTAAGTCAGATCCAGAGCTACTTAATGAGGTCGTGGTCAAATTCCACAAGGAACCAAAGTTGGCTACATTGGAGTGTTATAGTTTAATAACTATCTAACATCTGGTAAAATCTCTATTTTTACCAGCAACTGTCTAAAAAACCTTTCAAAAGGTTTCACACTTCTTATTGTACGTTTCAGCAACAAAAAGTTGCTTGAAACTTTTATGTGCATAAGTATCTATTGTAATATTAGGGCAACAAAGTTATCCTAACCCCAATAGTAATAATTAAAAAATTCCCATTGACCTCTTTGACCTCTATATCCCTTTAACTAGCTCTTGCTAAAAAGCTTAATCTGATATCTATTTCATGCTAATCGAGATGAAATTAACAAAAATGGTCTTATTACGTGCTTCCTTGTAGAACTGTAATAATGGAGTATAGTAGACTAAAGCGATAGTCAAATCTTTTAAAAGTCGGATGCTATATGATTGTAATTCTTTCTCTGCATTGCAAGGAACTGACAAATTCTTGTGTGAGAAAAGTTTAAGAAGAGCCGAAAAGAAAACGGTATAGCATATTTAAAAATTTGCACATAAAGTACCTCATAAATAGTAAAAAGAATGACTGGGAAGTATGTAAAAACGAATGGAGTTGTATAGTGCATAACTAATGCTCTTAAATAACTTCGAGCATTATAGAGAGCATAATCTTAGTGTAGAAGTACATATAAATGATGGACCTTCACCAACCTATCTCTTAAAATGTATACAACGTGCTAATATGTAGAAATGTGTTGATTGCATAATGGATTCATATTTCATCTTTAATAACACAACTGTAATTATTATATTTCAATAACTATCCTAACAAAATAATTCTTGTATTCCAAATTACGTCTCCCTACAAATTTGAAATTTGTAAATAATGAAAACAAATTAAAAATCTAATGTTTTCATTCACATGACAAATGATTGTTTAAAAGCTTATTCTTCTACTTACTTCATGTTAATCGAGATAAACATTAGCAGAAATGGTCTTATTACTTGCTTCCTTGTAAATAGAAGGGAAATAAAGGAGAACACTAGGCTAAGGCGATAGTCAAATCTTTTAAAGATTGCTTGGCATGTGGAGGAAATCCGTTGCTTTACATGGCTACAATTGACAATTCCCATATGAGAAAAGTTTAAAAAAAAAGAAACCAATAACAAGGAATATCTAAAAAATGGCCAGCCCTACGAAAAAGATGTAACTGACATAACGTGTGTACACTTATCTATATCTAAATTTTTTGTGAAGTACGTGTCTATCTATTACGATTTAAAAACATTAGAAAGTTCAGAAGAAAAAAAATCATCTGGAATAAACAGGTCTTCAGAGGCTATTCCCAGAAAAGTGAAGATATACATTTTGTCATATATATATATAATGTTCGACATTTTCTTCTATTTAAGGGTAGTTTGGGGGTGGATTTTCCCCAAAATTTTCATGTCGCATTCTTGAAAGAGACTAAACAGAAATACCAAGTTTGATATGTTACCACCTTTCCTAGAAAATTCAAGATATAAATTCAAGATATAATCTCAAACATAGGGTATTTTAATAAACATTTTTGAGAAAGTCAAAATTTACCCCCACTCGACTGCTCTCGTCTATTTGCAACCACAGTACTTGGTCGTTCGCGGCTTCTCTAGATCGCTCCAGTAGTGGGACAAGTTTTCAGCCCTGGAAATATTGGAGACTGTTGCGCATCTCTGTACATATCTGTGTACAGCCTATAGCCTCCATCACTTCGTCCCTTCCACCCGGGAGATATTTGCCACAATACGAGGGTCGGCTGGTAAGTCACGCACCTCACACAGATATAACACCACTAGCCCAATTAGACGCTACCATCGTATAGTTTAATTCCAGACTAGCTTGTATCCATAGTTACAGGTCAATAGCTTGTTTAGTTTTCGAATGACAGCATTTTAAACAAGGCAACTTTAGAGTTTAGATTAGGAAAAACGAACAATGATTAAATACTTCCATTTGAAAGGCGTAACGCCTAAAGAAACCAAGGAGGAAATGGACAGTAAGTCAATTGAAAGACTCGCCCCTTCATATCCAATGATTAAAAGGTGGGTTGCAGAGTTTAAAATGGGACGTACGAGCACTAGTGATGAGCCTCGCTCCCGACGCCCTGTAGAAGTGACACCTCCAGAGATAACTGAAAAAAATTAATTGTTTAGTACTGGAAGACTGCGAATTAAAGTTGTTTGATATAGCAGAGGCTGTAAGCATATCAAAAGAAAGTGCAGGTAATGTTTAAAGTAATTTTTTGGGCTTTCACAAGGTCTGTGCAAGATTATGCCGCGTTTGTTGACATCTGATCAAAAGTTGCAAAGAAAAACTGTTTCTGTTAAGAATGTGGGGCTCTACCGTAAAAATACCAATGAATTTTTGAGACGGCTTATTACCATGGATGAAACTTGGATACATCACTGCACTTCAGAAAGTAAGCGCTAGGCGAACCAACTCCAAAAAAGGCAAAGTTAATTTTGTCAGCTAACAAGTTTATGGCGAGTGTTTTCTAGGATGCACGGGGATTATTTTTATTAATTACTTGGAAAAGGGTAAACGTATCACTGGTGACTACTGCGCAGGCTTACTGCAACGTTGAGTGATGTGGTGAAAAGAAAAAAAAACTCATTTCGCAAAAACAAAAACATCTTGTTTCATCACGACAATGCTCCGGCCCATCGTTCAGTCATTGCAATGGGAAAAATGTGCGAATATAAGTTCGATTTGCTTGAACATCAACCCTATTCGCCAGATCTAGCACCCAGTGACCTCCACCTGTTGCTAAATCTCAAAAAAATGTCTTGAAGGACGAATATTTCACAGCAACCAGGAGCTAATTGATGCGGTAGACAACTATTTTGAGGACCTTGATAAATCGCACTACAGAGATGGTTTAATTAAATTGAATGAATGAACGAATAAGTGTATTTATTGACATAACAATATCATACGTTGAACTTCTACAATCGCACGGGTACACAGACCGTACGTGCTTTTGTAATACACATTACAAACAATATTAAAACAACAACAAAGAATTAAAAAATAAATACGAAAATAAAAACACAATAATACACAGTCAAAAGCAATATTAAAACAACAATAAAGAATTAAGAGTGAACCCGAAAATAAAAATACAAAAATATTCAAATATAGAAATTTAAATTTACAGCACAGAGTACACCTTCATAAATGCACCCTCTTATAATAGATAATTACACTTAAAAGAAATATATACACATAATATATACACCATATATAAAACCATAGCACAACAGTGACCTAAGTATGACATAATATATATGTATGTAGAACATTGTAGTCACTTTTGTTTAGTTGATCTTATTCCTCCCCCCCCCCTTCGCTATTGGCAGCCTCCTCAGATTTCAGCTGTCTTGCCTTAAGAATAAATTTTCCTAGCCCGTCCATGTTTTCCGTGCCTGCCAGTAGCGTCCAACATGCTTCTAGCCCTATATTCGCAGTGGTAAAAAATCCGTACCCCTACATCTTGCCAAGATGTGAGTCCACGACTCTTCCTCCTCGCAAATGGGACAGATTCTCGTACCATTCTCGTCAGAAATTTTCGTGCTCCTCCATGCTCCTAGTCTAATCCACGCGAGCCCCTCTCTAATGAGTTTGGTATCTGTTTTGATGTATTGCTCCATACCCCACTCCGATTTTAGCCCAGACTGCATTTCTAATGACACCTTCTCTGTGCATTGCGCAATGCTGTCTGTCAATATCACAGAGGCGGTTCTTAATTTTTCTCCAAATAGATTAGAACTCCGTTATGACAAATGTATTAGCATTTCTGGAGATTATGTTGAGAAATAAAGCAACAACAAAAATGGTTTTAAGTGCTTATTTCACTGAGAGGGACGCTGGTATATAGGTCGCACTATAACTAATATCTAACGAGACATACTCCTAATACACTGAAGTTCCAGATAGATGTATCTCATCTATGTCATCCTATTTCTGACTAGCGGCGAAGATAGCTATAATTTCATTAAACGCAGAAAAATCCGATTAGGAAACATCCGACTGGTGTGATCGAGGAAGCGGATGACAGCATCTACAGAAAAAGAGCAAAAGGAAAAATAGGTCAGACGCTTCCTAACTGGATCACGAATTTGAAAAGAATTGAATCAGAGCCACGTGGCCAAAAGTCATTTGTTACGTCAACGTTTCAACAGCGCGTACGCTCAATTGCTTCTCAATTTTATTCAAAGTGAGCCCCGATCCTTAAGCTCTTGAGAAACCCATTTACCTTCCAATAAGCTTCTCTAAAGTCTAAAACTGAACATTCCAGGCTCTGGAATGTAAATTTCTGACACGTTTCGGAGTTACACAGCCATATAGAACCTGTGCATCAGGAGAGTAATACATTTGATGTGCTAGATTCACATGACTCTCTACCCATTCTACAACAAACCATATTTCAAAAAATGCTTATTCCTCTATCTACTTCGCGTTAATCTAGAAAAATCTTTGTAGAAATGCTTTTATTAGATATACAATGGGAATACAGTAGTCTCAAGCGATCGTATAATCAAAAGTTTTTAGGGCTTATCAGGGAAAAGAAAAATTAACGACTTCCCTCTTGAGAATAATATAAATATTGTAAAACTTAAACAAATAAATGGAATATCTTAGTCTCATATATGTATTAATTTATATAATTACTGCCTACTGCTTACTACACAGTCTTCATAGGTGTACCAAGATATGGTGTGCAAGTAGATAATGAAATTAATCGCATTCCTAAATTGTTTAGGTATCAATTATAATACATTATAACTTGGAAAAGTTTTGTTGATAGGGTATATTTTTACTTTCTCTACGCTTACTATGTACATGGTGTATACAGAAGGTATTATACTCCACCAAAAAATTCTATACCAAGATTTCACCGGAAATATATGTTTTAGGGTCCCCTGTATCCAAAAAAAGTATTTTCAGAAAAAGGGCCGTGTGTGTGTGTGTGTGTGTGTGTGTGTTTGTGTGTGTGCGTGTGTCTGAGAACAGGATAACTCAAAAATCAAAAGTCGGAAAAATACCAAACTTGCTATTTAAGTTCAGTATCTTCCAGGGATACGACACGAAGATTTTGAGAAAAATTCCCCCAACCCAAACTTCCCTTTACATGGAACTTTTTTTCGAAAATTTTGATTTTCTAAAAAATGGCTCTAACAATTTTGATTAAAATATCGTATATTTCAGATATTTACCTGTCAAATAAAATGTATATTTTGAATTTTCTGCGAATAGACTCTGAAGACTACTTCATTCTGGGTAAATTTTACGGAATTTTGCATAACTGCTAAACCGTAAGAGATAGACAAAAACTTACCACACAGAAATGTAAAGTACATTAAAACTCACAATTTATGTTATATACATTTTTTTCTTGGAGTTGATTGTTTTTGAGATATTTCTTGTTTGTTGTTTCAGCTCTGAACAATTTATACTTTTCTCATACAGGAATTTGTCAACTCCTGTCCATGCAAACAAAAGAACTTCAGTCACATAGCAACCAGCTTTTGACTATCATTTTAACCTATGGTACTCCATTATTTCACTTCTACTTACAAGGAAGCAAGTAATAAGACTATCACTGATAATTTTTCTCAATTACCATGTGTAGATTGACGCATAGCTTTTTAACAATAATTTGTTGCAGAGGTGTAGGAAAAGTCATGTGAATAGAACACATCAGATTTTTTGCAGATGGTGTTTTTTCTACATATTATAGATGACATTTACCCCTTCACACAAATAATGGAGAATTCCAACTCATGAATTCTTTTAAAGAAAAACCTTATTTAGCAACACAACTTTTGTAGGGCGGAAACTAAAATACACTTAAACTGTATAATGTATATTCTTAATAATCAGGAATGAACATTACAACAAATGACTCACTGACAGATTAACTAATAATTATTTCGATCTTTATTGAAAATGTATGGAAACGAAAGAAGAATAAAAAAAAAGGTGACCGAACATTTCACACTTCATACACTTTCAGGAATCAATGCCTATACCCAATTCTCCTAGCCTCTTCATTATGAAATTGGAATTACTAGTATGTAGTATTAAATGAATAATAATTAATCAGAAATAATGGTAAAATAGAGAAATAATTGCGATAAATAATTCCATATAATGTCTTATGTATTACATAAAAGCCCACAATGTAAATAACACAAGTCCCAATTCCATTACTATGTAAGAGTCATTAACACGCAAGTTACATTAGAGAGTTATATAGTAAGTCACAATAAAAAGGGTATCTAGGTGTTCCGGCAAATTCAATAAATCAGAAGTCCATTAATTTAAACGTATTTCATGAGAATTTTTAAAATCTAAAGGGTTATGCGTAAACAGATGAAGTCAAAGAATAAAATACTGTCATAAATGCGATTAAAACAGTAAGTTATGCCAACATATAACATACGAATTTTGGTGGGGTAGTCAGAAGTAGGCAGGACTTAAGCAGGCGCGTTTATTTCGGAATTGTACTTACTTCTATTGCGTGCCCTGCTTCTTTGCCTTACAGACGACGAAAGTTACGTTATGGGCAGTTGGTAGCGCACAAATGCAGTACGCGGCTCATCGTCAGTGGCGTTTATCGGAATATTAGCAGATACGAGTTTAGTGTGTGACGTTACTACTAAATTAAATCATGGCTACAACGTAAAGCTGTTGATACTCTGACGTTACGACACAGTTATAATTTCTCGGATTAGAATAACGAATAATAGAGTATTCATCTTGAACAATCGGCTACTCATTCCAAACAGAAAAGTTTATATACACACCGTATATTTAATTGGTACTAGAGTTAATGACTGGCAGTGCTTGGGGAGGGGGAAGTCGCAGTGACACCTATGCGTACACCTACTTTCCAGCCAAAGTGCAACGAAATCGCAACCGTGTCCGAAGTTAACTTATAAATTATATGTAGTACCTTCTTAGGCCGTTACACTAGGGATCACATTTGGAGCACTTAAAGAGTGCAATTATGAACAGTTTATGAACAGATGATAGTATAGGGAGGCGGGAGCAGAGCCCACTAGTCATGAGGGGATAGTGAGTGTACAGACCCTGCCCCATCTCTATAGTCATTAATCCTGTTAACCTGAAATCCTTAAATGTGTGCGCTCTCTAGTTATAAGCGAGGAATTTGCAGCATTACCTTACCAGAAGTCCAAAATATCGACGAGTAAGCTCTTACGAAAATATTTGTATAAATATTATTCAAAGTAACAAACGTATTATCGAGGCCAAAATGTGTGCACATATCTGCGTAAAATGATTAATGGAATCTCGAAAATGGAAACGGCTCCACTTCGTGTCGTCTTTTCAAGCCCCTTCTCTATTCACAGAGCAATAGCTACACAATTGCAGGCTTACAGCACGTAAATATTGACCTTCAATAAACTAATAATAAAAAAACATATGTCCATGAACATGTCTCTGCTAATCAACTTTATAAGCACTTTATAAGCAGCTAAAAGCAGTGTTTTGTAAAATAAAATCCTGATGGTTGGCCCTGTAGCTCAATCAGTAGAGCACCTGCTTGCTGTATTAGGGGTCTCAGGTGTGTGTGTGTGTGTGTGTGTGTGTGTGTGTGTGTGATCTAATGTGAAAAATCTGATGTGTTACACTCACATGCCTTTCTCTAGCCGTTCTACAAACTTCTTACATAAGATTATTCTTCTTTTTGCACCTTGTTAATCGAGGTATTCACCACAATGTTCTTATTACTTAGTTCCTTATAAGTAGGAAAAAAAAATAAGGGAATACACTAGGCTAAATCGATAGTCAAATGTTTTAAAAGCTTTTGTTAGGCGATTGTCATTACAAATCGCTTCTTTTCTTGGCCAGGAGTAGAACAAAAGAAAAATGGACACTCCCGACTGAGAAAAGTATAAGTACTTCACAACTGAAACTAATAATAATGAATACCTCGTAAACGGTAAGCTCCACGAAAACAATGTATATGACGTAAATTGTGTATTTTAACAATGCCTACATTTTCTGTATAGTAAGCTTTTGTCTATCTCTTACGGTTTATTAGTTATGCTAAATTAAGCAAACTTCATCCAGATATACATTTTAATTGTCAGGTAAATATCTTTAATATGTGATATTTTAATCAAAATCGTTAGAGCCATTTTTAAGAAAATCAAAATTTTTGAAAAAAATTTCATGTAAAGGGTAGTTTGGGGTGGGGGAATTTTTCTCAAAATCTTCGTGTCGCATCCCTGGCAGATATTGAACTTAAATACCAAGTTTGGTATTTTAGCTACTTTTCGTTTTTGAGTTATCGTGTTCACAGACACGCTGACACACACGGACCTTTTTTCTGGAAATGCTTTTTTTTTGGATTCAGGTGTTCTAAAAACATGTATTTCCGGTGAAATCTCGACATCGAATTTTTGGGTGGAATGCAATACTTCTCTAGCCCTATGTACACTGTACATACGGGGCTAGAGAAAGTAAAAATTAGAACGCCAACAGTAGGAACACGTTACACTTGTTCCAAAGGTGAACGCCACAGTTAAAGACGGGGTATAAATGGAACAATAAAAAATAAACCTGATGTAAGAGTTAATAACATAAAAGCCTCCTTGATTTTTAGAATATATAAATATTAAGAGGCCCGCAGGCACAGAAAATAAAACAACAATAAAGTGGCAAACAAAAAGCAAGAAAGACTTAAAACTGTTTTGATATACAACTAAGTAATTCGATAGCCCGAAGAGGTTAGAGAAATTTTGGTTCGTAAACACTTGTTTATAACTGAAGTGTTGTAACGTTAGCCGCTTTAAAACGTTTTACAAAAACAAGAGGTACATTTTATACCTTTTATTTCCCTGCAGAGCGCTAGAGAGGGTGTCCTGTTTCTTCCGAAGTATGCAAACGGGAAAATAGAACAGCTAAGCTATTACCTAAACAGCATCGTAAAGGCATGCCTAGTGGTGCATTTGAGAAGCGTTCACAGCATTATGTGGCTCTTGTAATGATATTTAGTGGATTCACGTGGCTTTCTCTACTCGCTCTTCCACAACTACTTACAAAAGTATTGGATTAATTGCTTTCCCACACAAGCCGCGTGTAGGACAAGAGTTGGATAGGTAGAGTGAGACTGAAAAATTCAATGCCATAGTCGGGATTTGAATCACGGATCTCCCGGTCTCTACAGCTGAGCTACCATGACAGTATGCCGGCATAGCATTGAATTTCTCAACTGACTCGCATATTTCTCGGTAAACCACAAGGTGTTCAAGTATTTTTGAGATGATAACCCCAATTTTTGATCACTTTGTGGTTTACCGAGAAATTCAATGCTATGCCGGCATGTTGCCGTGGTAGCTCAGTGGAAGAGCAACCGGCTAGAGACCGGAAGATCCGTGGTACTGAATTTTTCAGATTGACTGGACTTTTCCAACTCCAGTCCTATACAAGCTTGGGTGAAAAAACAATTAATCCAATAGCAATTGACCATAATATTTGGCTATACCATGAACCCTGGGACTTAAAGTACTTACAACATTTTAAGTCGCCATCTGAAAATAATTTGAAATCACCTTGTGGTTTACCGGGAAACATGCGAGCCAGTTGAGAAATTCAATGCTATGCCGACATATTGCCATGGTAGCTCAGTGGAAGGGCAACTGGATGGAGACCGGGAGATCCTTGGTTTAAATCCCGGCTGTGACATTGAATTTTTCAGTCTGACTCTACCTATCTGCTTACAAAAGTAATTTAGAATGTCAATAAAAATACAAGAATTAAAACAATTAATTTGAGCCAAGCTTGAATGGCTTCACTTACACTTAAAAAGATGATTTCGCTACATGTTCTTGGTTGCTTCAATTGTTTTGCACGACTAAATTATCCGGCTTGAAGGCATCTTCTTCTTTTGACGAACTTGGAGATCAGCTGGTAGAAAATGTTCGTGTCGAAGTTTATTAATTATCCTTATTTGAATTTGTGGGGCATCAAAATTGATAACGTGGGAAAATATATGTATACACAAATTCAAACAAGAGTTAATGAACTTCGACACGAAAATTGACTACAAGCTGATTAAGTTCGTCAATCCCAACATCAGAGGGCAGCGTAGTACATCGAAGGAAAGAGATGCCTTCAAGCTGGAAGATTTAGTTATGCAAAAGAAATTGGAGTCAAGCTCGGCTCAAACTATAAATAATTTACAATGGTTATTTTGAGAAAATTCAAAATGTACATTTTATTCTTTTGAAAACCTCTTAAACAGATAGTATTTTAATAATAAAAAAATACCTCTTTTTGAAAAACATAAAGGTTCGAAAAAATTTTCATGTAAAACGTAGTCTGAGATGGAGGATATTTTCTTCAATATCTTCATTTCGCATTTTTGGAAGACAAAATACCAAACTTGGTGTTTATCGCACTCTTCGTTTTTTGGTGACTTTGCTGAAACTTGGTTTGTTACCTGCGACGTCCATGCCTAAGTCAAGTAACACTTAAATTTTATTTCCTTCCAACCGGGCTTAAATACTAACGCAATGTTTCATAGGGATATTTTGGCATTCCTGGGTGAATCGGAGGGCTAAACTCTGGGAGATCCATAGTGATCCTTGACAGCCAGCACGCTGTCTCAGCTGATAAGATGTGAGTCTGCCTCTCTGCCAATAGGTTCATTATGTCTTCCTTGTTGCAAGATGTAACGAACATTCCTCAATGCAGCTTCAGTTGACGCCGACTAAACCCCTGCAATAGTAAATATAAGCAATGATGATGCCACTGACTGACTTATGCAGATGAAGTTGATGATGAAAATGATTTAAGAGAAGAGCGTCTGCCAAGCAACTGAGAGGTTTGGTGCTGTAGCCATGGACGGGTCGAAGTGGCAACAGTGTAATAGAGCAACCACGAGGCAAGGCAACTGTCAGGGATCACTATGCATGTCTCCGACTTTAGTACTGGATCATTTCCCTGCAGGGGCGCCATTTATCGATCTTGCCCAGTAAAATCT
Organism: Hymenopus coronatus; assembly: GCA_030762935.1. Lineage (NCBI taxonomy): Eukaryota > Metazoa > Arthropoda > Insecta > Mantodea > Hymenopodidae > Hymenopus > Hymenopus coronatus. The sequence goes on from CM060883.1 coordinate 32,977,274, forward strand.
GCATTCAAACGTAATGCTTTATAGCAAAGCACACATCTAGGGCACCACTTAGTCGAGCTTTTCTAGTAAAATAGTAATGCCCAAAGGCAACATTTATGACAAAGTTTTAGCAAATCTGTTTAAATTGAAATGATACCGAGTTGTTTCTGCTGGGACGCCAATTATCGACAGTGTACACTAAAATAACTACATGCAAACGTTTTAACTTTCTCAATACTCACCATTTACATAGTGTATAGAGAATGTACTGCACTCCACCAAAAAATTCGATACCGAGATTTCACCGGAAATATGAGTTTTAGGGTCCCCTGTATCCAAAAAAAGTATTTTGAGGAAAAGTTCCCTGTGTGTGTGTGTGTGTGTGTGTGTGTGTGTGTGTGTGTGTCCGTGTGTCTGTGAACACGATAACTCAAAAACGAAAAGTCGGTAAAATACCAAACTTGGTATTTAAGTTTAATATCTTCCAGGGATGCGACACGAAGATTTTGAGAAAAATCCCCCACCCCAAACTACCCTTTACATGGAACTTTTTTCGAAAATGTTGATTTTCTAAAAAATGGCTCTAAAGATTTTGATTAAAATACCGTATATTAAAGTTATTTATCTGACAAATAAAATGTATATTTTGAATTTTGTGGGAATAGCCTCTGAAGACTACTTAATTCTGGATGAATTTTTCATAACTACTAAACCGTAAGAGATGGACAAAAACTTAACCCACAAAAAATGTAGAGCACGTTAAAACATACCATTTATGTTACATACATTTTTTCCTGGAGTTGATCGTTTTTGAGATATTCCTTTTTCTTGGTTTCAGCTTTGAAAAACATACTTTTCTCATACAGGAATTTGTCAACTCCTGTCCATACTAACAAAGGAACATCTGTCACATAGCAACCAGCTTTTGGCTTTCACTTTAACCTATGGTACTCCCTTATTTTGCTTCTACTTACAATAAAGCAAGAAATAACACTATTTCTGCTAATTTTTCTCGATTAGCATGAAATAAATAAAAGATAAGATTACTAACAATAATAATTTACAGAGATATAGAGAAAGTCATGTGAATGGAACACATCAGATTTTTTGGCAAAGATTTGACAACCTTGTATAAATCAAGGAATGATTGTGAATCAATTCCCTGCTGGGGAGCACTAGTCCAACTTTTTCCTGTGAAATAATCGCATGCAACCGCAATGTTTTGGCAACTCTGTATGAAGTGCATTGCTCGATATACTGGATCATTCCCCTGCTGGAACGCCACTGGTCGACCTTGTCCAGTATAATGACTATATCCAAACGTATGTAATGTTTCACAACTAATGATGCTTAATCTTCCCCGGGGTGCTGCAAAAGGAACATGATGGCGGCATAGTTATTGAAATTGCCACACGTTATTTTCTCTGCCCTTGTGTTGAGCAAGCTATTAAATTACACGAAGAAGATTCAGTACATGTAAATCCTTTTACAAAATGATCGGTAAAACAACATATAACATGATGATGTAATCGCCTGCGTTATCGACTTCATCTATTTCGAGAGCAGTATTTTGAGAGATATGGCGTTATTCAGGAGCCATTTAAAAGACTAACTGTGCCTGATTTGGAAAGCGAAAATAACTTTCCAAAACGTCATTTCCACGACTTTTTCAACTCATTCTTCAACAAGCTATCCGCAAAATCCATATTCTTCTATCAATTTCATGTAAAACGGTATAAACATTTGTAAATATTGTCTTATTGCATATTTATAACCACAACGGAGTTAGGGGTATACAGCAGACTTTAAGATATTATAACATGTTTAAGAGTGGGTCTCTATGCGATGGCTTTACAATCCTGTTCTCATTGCGTAGCCAAGAGGAGCAATAAAACAAATAAATGCTTCCCATTTGAGAAAAGATTTTTAAAATGCTAATAAAAACAATGAATATGGAAATGCTAAACTCAATATGTACATATATGACTTCCACATAAGTTGTGTGATTTAAGACATCTACATTTGTTATATAGCAAGTTTTGTCTAAGAATCGAGACGCTTTCAGAGGATAACCCCAGAGAATTCAAGATAATAAATTAATTTGAAATGAAATTAGCTTAAACATAGAGTATGTCCATCAAAATAGTTAGGACCATTTTTGAAAAGGAAAAAAAAAACTTTTCGAAAAAACATTCATGTCAAGTGTAGGTCGGGGTAAGGGAATTATTTTGAAAATCTTCTTTGGAAAATGCTAATTTATTTTCTTCATAACAACTTTTCCTTTTTTACTTCCTCTATATAGTACGCAATACATAGCTAGAGAAGGTATGCATTTCACCCAAAAATTCAATACTAAATTTTCACCGGAAGCTATGCTAAAGATTTTTGAGCCTGAAAAATCCATCGTCCTCCGCCGGATTTGAACCCGCGACCTTGGATATATGAAGTTAGCATGGTAACCAATACACCATAGAGGGCGAAAAAAAATCCGTTGTGTTCCATTTATATAATTTTCTTTATATCTCTACAACAAATTATTGTTAAAAAGCTTATTCTTCTTTTTATTTCATGCTAATCGAGAAAAAATTAGCAGAAATAGAGTTATTTCTTGCTTCCAAGCAAATAGAAGCGAAATAAGGGAGTAGCATAGGCTAAAGATGTAGCCAAAAGCTGGTGACCAAATTCCTTTGTTCGTATGGTCAGGAGTTCGACAAATTCCGTATGAGTTTTTAAAGCTGAAACCAATAACAAGGAATATCTTAAAAACGGTCCGCTCCACGAAAAAAAAAAAAAAAAAAAAAAAAGAAGTGCATATATCATAAATTGTGTGTTTTAATGAGCTCTACATTTTCTGTTACGTAAGTTTTTGTCTATCTCTTACGGTTGCCAGTTATGCAAAATTACGTAAAATTCATCCAGAACAAAGTAGTCTTCAGAGGCTATTACCAGAAATTCAAATGATACATTTTATTTGTCTGGTAAATATCTTTAATATACGACATTTTAATCAAAATCGTTATTGCAATTTTTGAAAAAATAAAAAAAATCCCAAAATTTTTCTATGTGAAGGGTAGATGGGGATGGGGAGAATTTCTTAAAAACCTTACTGTCGCATTCTTGGAAGATACTGAACTTAAATACCAAGTTTGGTATTCAACGACTTTTCGTGTTTGAGCTGTGCTGTCCACAGAGTGACACACACACACACACACACACACACACACACACATACGTATACACACACGCGCGCGCGCGCGCGTAGACCTTTTCCCAAAAATTCTTTTTATTTATTCAGGGGGACCTAAAACATGTATTTCCGGTGAAATCTCGGTATCGAATTTTTGGGTGGAATGCAATTCCTTCTCTATACACTATGTACATAGTACGTACAGAGAAAGTAAATAGTGCTGCTGTGATTAGTTGAAATTCAACATTAGACTTCGCAAGCTGTAATAACAGAATGAATGAATTAAAGAGATAAAGAGGAAAGAGAAACTAAAAAGGAAATAGCAGTAGCAGCTCAGTGGCGACAAATGTGCAAAACTGGCATTAACAAACACATTTGTGGTTATTTTCCAGCTCCATTTCGGTTAAACAAACACCTGAAAGACACTGAAACAAAGAGACAATCACAGAAACAAGATATTTTCATCTTCTCTGCAGCAAGACTTGACAGGGTATGCGGTGTGTTTTGTTTTGAGAAACACACGCCTGCCAACTGTTTTTCTTCTCGAGAACGTGGAATGTCGCTGATGGTAAACATCACCTACAATAATAATTGTTGTGACATGGAGACGCTCCATTTTGTTGTTGTTTTTTTTTTGTTTACCCGCCTGCGGCATAGAGCTACCAACCTAAACAATGTCTAATAAATATACCATATATTTGTGTACCTCAACTCTGCATTATAGAATGTTTTCCTTTTACCTACATAAACACATATTAAAAGGGAAATGGTATTTTCTCATCTTTAATACTATATGTACATCTTGCAACCCAGTTATTATTTAGAATTTCGCAATAATACTATTTTATGTTTAGTTTAACTTCAGAAATCACTCATCCGTATTCCATTTACTGGTGTGCATTTTAATTAATGTATTTTACGTATTCTGGTAAATACTAGAGTGGTCTGAAAAGTTCTCGGCCTGATAGGGAAAAATGACAATTCATGCTTTCAAAGTAGTTTTATTTTTCAACATAATCTCCTCGAATATCAATACATTTTGTCCAGCAGTGTTCCAATGCCGTTATCCCCTCTCTGTAGTGTTCCTCTGGAAGTGCTGCAAAGTACCCATTTACAGATGCAATTGCATCTTATTTGGACGAAAAGCGCCTACCAGCGAGGAATGTCTTCAGTTCTGGAAACAGATGGAAATCTGAGGGAGCCAAATCTGGGGAATAGGGTGGATGTTCCAGCACTTCATAGTGCAGATCTCTCAATTTCCACATTGCCAAAACACTTTTGTGGGCAGGAGCATTGTCCTGATGGAAAACAATTATTTTCTTTTTTAACTCGGGTCTGTTTTCACGAATGCTTGCATTCAGTTTGGTTAGAAGTTGAGAATAGTCTTCTCCAGCAATGGTTTTACCTTTTTCGAGATAGTCAAACAACAAAATTCCTTTGGCATCTCAAAACACTGACGACATGATCTTTCCCGCCGATGGCACCATCCTCGCCTTCTTTGGAGCTGAAGAACCAGCTTCTGTCCACTGCCTCGACTGCTGCTTGCACTCGGGTGTGTAGTGGTGAATTCATCTTGACTATCGGCGCAAAAAGTCACTTCTGTTCTTCTGAAAATACTCCAAGCACTTTCTTGCGCAAAACTTTTTCATGCTTAATTCCTGATGCAAGTGACCAACCTTCTTTTACGAAGAATTTTATCACAGCACGATACACAGCATTTTCAAAGCGCACTTCCACTGCTTCAAACATCTGCCTACAGTCAACTATTGTCTGGAATGACTTATAATTTTACATAGGGTCTATTAGCATTAGCAACGCAAGGAACAAAAATTATGCAAGTAGTGCCGAGATCTCTGGGTGAGGCCGAGAACTTTTCAGACCACCCTCAATGAACATATAGGTAGAGTTTGTAATCCAAAAATTCGATACCGAGATTTCAGCGCAAATATATGTTTTGAGACCACACGATTCCAAAACAAACAAACAAACAAAACATATCCGAATGTGTGTGCGTGTCTGTGGGCAGCATAGCTCAAAAACAAAAACCTGCTTAAATGCTAAACTTGGTATTTAAGTTCAGTGTCTTCCAAGAATACGAGCACAAACATTCTCAAGAAAACCCCCCTACCAGAAACTACCCTTTACATGAAAAAAGTTATGAACATTTTGATTTTTCAAAAAATGGCTGTAACGATTTTGATTAAAATACCGCATATTAAATCCATTTGCCCCACAAATAAAATGTATATTTTAAATTTTCTGGGAATAGCCTTTAAAGATCTCTCTCTTTATTCTGGATGAGTGTTGCGGAATCTTGCATAACGGTTAAACACTAGGAGATAGACAAACACTTGCTGCACAAGATATATACATGTTATTAAAACACATTATTTATGCCATTCACATTTTTAAGTAGAGCCAAACTTTTCCTTCTTATTGATTTCAATTTTAAACTACCAAACTTTTCTCAAACGGCAAGTGACTTTTGGTTTCATCTTTCTTGTTTTACTGCAGGCCATGCAAAGCGAATCGAACTTCAATTGCTTCACATAGTAATCAGTTTTTAAAGATTTGTCTATTGATTTAGACTAGGGTATTCCCTTATGTCCCCTTTACTCACAAGAAAGCAAGTAATAAGGCAATTTCTGATATAGTTTAACTTGATTTGCAAATAAATAGAAGAATATTCTTTTATAAGGAAAGTTGTTTGTGTAACAGCTATAGAAAGTCATGTGAATGGAAACCGTCATATTTTTTATAACAGAAACAAAAAATATGTGTTCCATTCACATGACTTTCTCTACATCTCTGCTACAAATTATTGTCAAAAAGCTTGTTTTTCTATTTGCTTCATACTAATTCAGAAAAAAAATTAGCAGAAATGGTCTTATTACTTGTTTCCATGTAAGTAGAAGGGAAATAAGAGAGCACCATAGTCTAAAGCGATAATCAAAAGCTGCTTGTGTTTGAAGTTCCTTTGTTTGTATGGACTCGAGTTGACAAATTCCCGTATGAGAAAAGTAGAAGTATTAAATCTAAAATCAATGAGAAGGAATGTCTATAAAATGATCAATTCCACGAAAAAAATGTATATGACATAAATTGTGTGTTTTAACCAGATCTACATTTTCTATTACATAAGTTTTCGTCTATTTCCTCAAAATTCATCCTGATTGAAGATGACTTTGGAGGCTATTCCCAGAAAATGCAAGATATACATTTTATTTGTCATGTACATATCTTTAATGTACGATATTTTAATCAAAATTAGAGACATTTTTGAGAAAATCAAAATTTACGAAACTTTTTCCTGTAAAGGGTAGTTGAGGGTTGAGGGATTTTCTTGAAAATCTTCGTTTCGCATCCTTGGAAGATACTGAACTTAAATACCAAATTTGGTATTTATCGCACTTTTCGTTTTTGAGCTATGCTGCCCAAAGACATATTCGGACATTTTTCTAAAAACTCTTTTTCTGGATTCAGAGTCTCAAAACATAAATTTCCGTTGAAGTCTTTGTATCGAATTTTTGGATGTAATACAATACCATCTCTGTACACTATGTAGATGTAGTCAAAATAAAAAATATCTGATGCGTTCCATTTACATCAATTTCTCTATATCGCAGTAACAAATTATTATTATTAAAGGCCATATTCTTCTATCTACTTTACGATAATCGGGATAAACATTAGTAGAAATTGTCTTAATTAGTTCCTTCCTTGTAAGTAGAAGGGAAATAAGGGAATACACTAGTCTAAAAGGATAGTCAAATGTCTTAAAAGCTGGTTGCCATGTGGCTGAAATCCGTTTCTATCCAGTGCCAGGAGTTTACAACTTTCCGTGTGAGAAAAGTATAAGTATTTTAAATCTGAAACAAATAACAAGGCATATCTCAGAAATGGTCAAGTCCACGAAAAAAACGTATATGGCATAAATTGTGTGTTTTAACGTGGTCTACATTTTTGTGTAGTAAGTTTTTATCTATCTCATAGAGTTTACCAGTTACGCAAAATTTAGTAAAATCCATTCAGAATAAATATGTTTTTAGAGGCTATTTCTAGAAAATCCAAAATGTGCATTTTATTTGCCATTTAATATCTTTAATATATGGTATTTTAATCAAAACCGTTACAAGTCATTTTTGAGAAAATCAAAATATTCGAAATTTTTTCCATGTAAAGAGTAGTTTGGGGTGGGGGGGATTTTTCTTAAAATCTTCGTGTCGCATCCCTGGAAGACACTAAACTTAAATACCAAGTTTGGTATTTTACCGTCTTTTCGTATTCGAATTATCGTTTTGACAGACACACACAGGGACATTTGTCCAAAAATGCCCTTTTTGGATTCAGGGGAACCCAAAACGTGTATTTCCCGTGAAATATCGGTATCTAATTTTTGGGCGCAATACAATACTTTCTCTGTACACTATGTATATAGTACGTGTAGAGAAAGATACTCATAACTCTAAATGCTCTCGGGCTGCTAGGCAAGTGAGTTGAAGGATTGACTCCAACGTTTTGAAGAGTGAACCAATCAGATATTAGTTTCACTCGGGCACTATAAATACGCGAATCAAGTTATCAGTTTACGCTGAAGACGAAGATGATGTACATCTTGGAAACGTTACTGTACTTAATACGTCCCTAGAATGATTTAGCTCATACTTTAATGGGGACAAGGTACTCTGAAATGGTAAAAATAACATTTTTGGACACTAATAAAACCTCTATTATTTCTACTTTCAGAAAAATATACACTTTTGGGGGTTTAGACGATATTAATCAATTCAAATATAACTTCAATATCAATCTGCACTTCTTTAAAGCGATAATGCAATGCCTATTTTTAGAACATCTGTACCTTTAAATACAGTTTTTTCAAAACAGCATTTTTATATACTTAAGCGTCTTTTTCTCAAAGTATGAGAGCTGGAAAGCTGAAATTTTCAGCACATACAACACATAGTTGAACTTTCTGAACCATAATGTGGTGTTATGGTATATATTGATCATATTAAGAAAGAAAAACGTTGCAAGATTTCCACATTTTTAATTTCTACTGAAATTGTATCATAGTTAAATAATTGAAGTTCAGATGATAGCTGATTATACTAAAAAAAAGTGTGATTATGTATTGCAAGTAGCATCAGAGAAAGAGGTGCATGAATTCACATGTTTTAAGACTAAGTTTTATTCCTCTTCTGATGAATGAAATACTTTTTATAGACTCAATCACATAAGCTATTAATGCAAACAAAACTTGAAATAATTGTCATGATTTATTAAATAATTCACACAAATTGAATACTTAAGATGCAATTTCCGTATGTTCTGGACTACTTTGTACCCTTAACCGTTTGTCGCCTGTCGGTACCTATAAGTTCCGCTTGTTTTAAGCGTAACTATACAAATAGGGTTGTACTCTAGGATTAATTTAATGTTATATAACCTTCAACAATAAACAACAAATAATCAAGACTGTTTTATACTGTAAAAATATATACAATTTTTGTCCCATTAGCTTCCAAGCATCACACCGATTATTTTACTTGGGCTCTCCCCGTCCTTTATCACAATCACTGGGATTTGAACTTGCAACATTTGGCTTTGAATGGATGGTCAGTCTATTACCTATCATCTAACACTCATGGCCATTTGAACCACCTTTTTGGTAGTGCCTTTGGCAGTATCATGAAAACTGGTTTAGAAGAATTTAAACTTTCAATTGGGAAGAAAAAGATTAATAAGGGATTTACATATATTTTCATTTCTAATTATTTTTTCTATTATTTTATATAGCAATACTGTAGGTTTATTTCCATATATTTTTACTAGAACTCACTCTTAAACTTTAATTAAAAGAAACACGGCATATGTAGTATACTAATCAGGCAACTAAGGGTTAAGATACTCATGTTTTGGGTATTGTACAACATGCAAAGAACGCTTAGAGCCATGTTTTCGTAATAAGCAAAGGCGTTCTCGCATTGTCGATAGAATTCCAGCAACGCCCTGTGCGTGTTGAGTGACCCCAATGGAAGACGATCAGGCTTTTGTTTCCCAAAATTTCCCGTTCGGCAAGATAACACTCATCATGGACATCTATTTGATCCGACCATGTGGGCGAAGCGTAGGCCATGCTCCAGGACGTAGGCTGGGCAACACTAAACTTCTGCACTGCGTGTCTTGGTCCATACTTCAAAGGGAGTGAGCTTTTTTTCTTTTTTTTTTTGTTTTGTTTTGTTTTTTTTACTTGTTCTACACGTATTATGTACATAGCGTATAGAGGAGGTTTTGTTTGCACCCAAAAATTCGATAACGATGTTTTGAAACCCCCTGAATCCAAAAAAAAAAAAAAAAAAAAAAAAAATTTAGAAAAATGTCCATGTGTGTGTGTCTGTAGGCAGCATAGTTCAAAAACGAAAAGTCCGTTAAGCTTGGTATTTAGCTTTGGTATCTTCCAAGGATGCGACACGAATATTTTCAAGAAAGTCCCCCCACCCCCATCTACCCTTTACATGAAACTTTATTCGAAATTTTTTATTTTCTCAAAAAAGGCTCTAACGGTTTTGATTAAAATATCCTATAATAAAGGTATTTACCTGACAAATAAAATATATATCTTTAATTTCCTGGGAATAGTCTCTGAAGACTACTTTATTTGGATGAATTTTACGGAATTTTGCATAACTGCTAAACAGTAAGAGATGGACAAAAACTTACCACAAAAAAAAAGTAGAGCACGTTAAAACAAAACATTTATTTTATTTACATTTTTTTTAGCGCAGTTGGTCGTTTTTGAAATATTCCTTGTTTTTGGTTTCAGCTTTAAAACTTTATTCTTTTCTCATGCAGGAATTTGTCAAGTCCTGTCCGTATAAATAAAGGAACTTCAGTCACATATCAACTAGCTTTTGACTATCACTTTAAGCTATGGTGCTCCCTTACTTCATTTCTACTTACAAGGAAGCAAGTAATAAGAGTATTTCTGCTGCTTTTTTCTCGATTAGCAGGAAGTAAATAGAAGCATAAGCTTTTCAAAAATAATTTATTGCAGAGATGTAGAGAAAGTCATGTGAATGGAACACATCAGATTTTTCTATATTGTCTCAAAGTGTTACTGTTTTTATTTATAATTTTATTTATAAAGGATTTCCTATTCATTTTTGACCACATACTTCTTTTCTCCATTTCTCAGTGTTCTTATAATCAAAAATTATATGTTGAACGTCTTTCTTTCCCAATATTTAATATAAGATTGTAAACATTTTAAAGCCTTGCATAATTTGAAAACGTAAAATTCCCAATCTCAATCTCGAGCTCTCCCTTAAAATAAACAAACTATAAAATACGCAAGAAAGGAAAATTTTCAATTGAATTTCACGCCTTCCCTAGCAGACCATAGTTTGGTCATTCTGCATACGCTATGACAAGATGGACAGCCGACGAGGCTACACGGGGTTCCGGCTTGAATAATAAACACTTCGAATAATAAGTAATGAACAAATATGAATTATGTACTTGGATTGAAGCGTGAACCAATTAAATTAGAAGAATTGATTTTATTGCACGGACCTTATTGTTACTCTCACCATTTATATAAAATATATAGTAACGGAAAATGTTTCATTTATTCTACTCCGGTATGGAAATTTACTGGTTCACGAACCACAAATGATTCTTGACCTTCCCGCACATGACAGATGGTGTCGTGGCGGAAGTTCGGCGTACGTGACAAGTATATGCCAATGGAGGCACTGTGTGCTCCATTCACATGACTTTCACTACATCTCTGTAACAAATTATTGTGAAAATAGTATTCTTTTATCTACTTCATGCTAATCGAGATAAAATTAGCAGAATTGGTCTTATTACTTGCTTCCTTGTAAGTAGAAGGAGAATACAGGAATAGTTTAGGCTAAAATGATAGTCACATGTTTTATAAGTTGGTCGCTATGTAATATAACTGAATTTCGGTTCGTTTTGCATGCTCCCTTTTGAGAAAAGGGACACATGACATACCAAGAAAACGGTCAACACGACAAAAACGTATATTACATAAATTATCTGCTTTAACGAGATCTAAATGTTTTGTGTAGTAAGCCTTTGTGTACCTTTTACGGTTTAACCGATTTGTAGAATTCTGCAAATCGCTGCAAATTCAAAATACTCATTTAATTTGTAATGTAAACATGTTTAGTTTATGGCATTTTAATCAAAATTGTTAGCCATTTATGAGAAAAATAAAATATTAAATTTTATTTCCATGTAAAGAGTAGTCTATTGTGGGGGGGGGGGATTTTATTGTAAATCTTCCTGTCTCATTCTTGGAAGACACTAAACATAAACACCAAGTTTGTATTTAACGGTCTTTTCGTTTTTACTTTCACTAGCCCCATATGTACAATGTACATAGGCATAGAGAAGTATTGTATTCCACCCAAAAATTCGATATCGAGATTTCACCGGAAGCACATGTTTTAGGACCCCCTGAGTCCAAAAAAAAGAAAAAAGCATTTTTAGGAACCGGTCCGTGTGAGTGTGTTTGTTCGTGTCTGTCCGTGTGAGTGTGTGTGTGTGGGTGTGGGTCTGTGGACAGCATAGCTCAAAAACTAAAAGACAGTTAATACCAAGCTTGGTATTTAAATTTGGTATCTTCCAAGGAGGCGACACGAAGATTTTCCAGAAAATCCCCCCACCCTCAACAACCCTTTACATGGAACTTTTTTGTCGAAAATTTTGATTTTCTTAAAAATGGCTCTACCGATTTTGATTAAAATATCGTATATTAAAGATATTTACCTGACAAATAAAATGTATATCTTGAATTTTCTGGGAATAGCTTCTAAAGACCTGTTTATTCTCGATGAATTTTACTTAATTTGGCTTAACTAGTAAACCGTAAGAGATGGAGAAAACATACTATACAAAACATGTAGGTCTTGTTAAAATACAAAAGTTATGTCATATACATTTTTTTCGTTGAGCTTACCGTTTTCGAGGTATTCCTTGTTATTAGTTTCAGTTGTGAAGTACTTATACTTTTCTCAGACAGGAACTGTCCATTTTTCTTTTGTTCTACTCCTGGCCAAGCAAAGAAGCGATTTGCAATGAAAATTGCATAGCCACAGCACTTAAAACATTTGACTAACACTTTAGCCTAGTATATTCCCTTAGTTCCAGTCTACGTATAAGGAACTAAATAATAAACTTCTGCTAATGTTTATTTCGATTAGCTTGGTGTTGGAAGAAGAATTATCTTTTGTAAGAAGCTCGTTTCTAGAGTAGCTAGAGAAAATCATGTGAGTGTAACACAACAGAATTGTATGCTATGCTATCCGCATATACTCGGACCTTTTTCTATTTTTTTTGGATTTAGGTGACCTCAAAACATGTTTCCAGTTAAATCTTTAGGTGGAGTACATTGTCTTCTCTGTACATTATATACATAGCGACTATGTCTTGTGGAAGTAATAAGACAGTAAATTTAATGCCAATCTTTTTTTGGCTTAAGAGGAGTTTGAACAAGATCAACCTTTGGGTTCTCCTTACGTAGCATATAGTAGTAAATGCACGGCAACGCATGTTTTACAAGTTTTAACTTTGAGTTTATTTCCAATGTGGTGTGCACTGATTATTCCGATTCGTTACTATTGATTTAGAACAACAATTTGGTTTCAAAAAATCTGAAGTCCCATTCAGATGATTTTCTCTACTTCTCTGTAACAAATTGTTAATAAGCTTATTCTTCTACCCACTTCATACTAATTGAAATAAACGCTATCAGAAACGATCTTATTACTTAGTTCCTTATAAGTAGGAGGGATATAAGGCTAAACCCACCTTCAAATGTTTAAAATGTGGTTGCTATAATATATAAATCTGTTTCTTTGCGTGGGATTGACAAATTGCCATATGAGAAAAGTTTTAAGTATTTTAAAACTGAAACCAATAAAAGAAATATCTCGAAAACGGTTAACTCCGAGGGGAAAATGTATATGAAATAAATTGTGGTTTAAGGAACTCCTTTTTTTTTTTTTTTTTTTTTTTTTTTTTTTGTGTAGTACATAAGTTTTTCTCTATTTCTTACGGCTTACTAGCTATGCAAAATTAAAAAGAATTTATCAACAATAAAGAGGTCTTTAGAGGCTATTCCCAGAAAATTAAATATATAGATTTTATTTGTCATGTTTACATATAAGAGGTTTTAATCAAAATCGTTAGAGCCATTTTTGAGAAAATCAAAATTTTCGATTTTTTTTCCATGTAAAGGGTAGTTGGGGTGGGGGATTTTCTTCAAAATGTTCGTATCGCATATTTTGGAGATACTGAAGTAGAAATGAAATGGAAATGTAGATTTATTTATGGACCCTCTTAACTAATGTGGTTTTCAGCATCCCATTCTATACTTGGCGTGAAAGACCGTTTAATTTTGCTCAAAGGCCTCTCTATCAGACTTGAGGTTCTTTTACGTGCCGTAAATCTACGACACGGGACCAACGGCTTTACTTTCCTTCCGAAGGAAGCCATACTAAGATATTTTACGCCCGAAAAAAATCCATCGTCCTCCACCACTGAACTTAGATATGAAGTTTGGTATTTAACGGTTTTTGAGCTATGCTACCCACAGAACACACATGCACCTTTTTCTAAAAATGTTTTCTTTTTTTGATTTAGCGGGACCTAAAACATGTATTTCTGGTGAAATCTTGGTATCGAATTTTTGGGTGCAATACAATACCTATATACTATGTTCATAGTACCTGTTGAAATTGTAAAACTGGCGCCCAAACTAATTCGTCTAGGATCTGCGAGGTAACAATTATAATTTTCATATCTACAGAACAAGCAAATTGCTATTTATTCTGTTGAACATTTGAATGTGCCAGTGGATTTAAATACACCATGTATTTGTACACATGAGCTCAGAAAGTAAACACTATGCAAGCGCAAACGTTTAATTCAGATGAAATAAACAATTCTAAACAATAATATTACTGGAAAGCCGACAACTTTGCTACTGATATCCAACTATAGAAAACTGCTGATATAGTGCTAACTAAAGGATATATGAATTACCAATTAGTGTATTCTGTTATTTCTGTTTATATCAATTGATATTTTATAGATCATTATTTACAATAATAACTAAGGATGTAGCGGAGGTTTCCGAGGAAATTTCAACAACACTTATAGTTCATTACCATGTTTTTCTTTTTCTCATTTTTTGCCTTTCAAAACAGCTGAAACGGTTTGATTACAATACTAACTTCTTAAAGCATCTATGGCACTAATAATGTGCATATACAGGGTGTTAATGAACTACACCGAAATCTTTTCACAGAATATGTAGATTACTTAAATAAGTACTTTGAGATAGGAGTCCTATGGCCTGTTTATTGAAATTTCGAAGTAACGGCTATAAGTTTAAGTGCCAGTACGCCACGTATCGCAGCACTTCCGTCTGGAACGAAAAAAAATAATTGATGTGTTCCATTCACATGACTTTCTCTACATCTCTGCAAGAAAGTATTATTAAAAAGTATAGGCTTGTATTTACTCCCTGCTAATTGAGAAAACATTAGCAGAAATAGTCTTATTACTTGCTTCCTTGTAAGTAGAAGCGAAATAAGGGAGTTCCATAGTTTAAAGTGATAGTCGAAAGTTGGTTGCTATGTGACTGAAGTTCCTTTGCTTGTATTGACAGGAGTTGACTAACTCCCGTATGAGAAAAGTATAGGGTTTTCAAAGCTGAATCTAAAAACAAGGTATATCTTAAAAAACGATGAACTTTACGAAAAACATGTATATAACATAGATTGTGTGTTTTAATGTCCTCTATATTTTCTGTGTGGTAAGTTTTTGTCTATCTCTTACGGTTTAGCAGTTAAGTAAATTCCGTAAAATTTATCCACAATAAAGTAGTCTCCAGAGGCTATTCTCAAAAATTCAAGATACACATTTTATTTATCAAGTAAATATCTTATATATACGAGTTTTAATCAAAATCGTTAGAGCCATTGTTAAGAAAATCAACATTTTCGAAAAAAGGTCCATGTAAAGGGTAGTTGGGGTGGGGGAATTTTCTTGAAAATCTTCGTGTCGCATCCTTGGAAGATACCAAACTTAAATACCAAGACACGGACAGACACACATGGACCCTTTTTCAAAAATGCTTTTTTTTTTATTCAGGGGGACTGAAAACATGTATTTCCGGTGAAATCTCGGTATCGAATTTTTGGGTGCAATACAATACCTTCTTTATACAGTATGTACATAGTACTTGTAGAGAAAGTAATAATAAAAAACATTTACTCCATGACAGGAATCGAACTCATGATCTTTGGAATATCAGTTTACCACGTTACGCATTAAGCCACCAGAGCAGGTGAAAAAACGCCTGCAGAGTATGCTGCATTACTCAAGGATAGTTTATGGATGCTCAGTTCGAGATTTTACAGATTTTTGAGACATTAAATCTTGAGAACGCTAGTAATGAGGTGCTAAAAATCGACATTTCTATGCTCTGTAAGCAGCTTTAAAGACATTCTAAGCCATTTTTTCAACCTGCTTTGTTTTAACATTGATTCATCAGCACCTGATACCCACACGTTTAATGCTATGTAATTGCGTTATGTTTATCCGGGGACTTGCGTCACGGATCTCAAGTTACTTATCAGTCACGTGCACAATCTCGCAAATTATTTCGGTGTAGTTCAGTTTAAATATATTGAATTTTCTCAGAATTCACAAAATATGCATTTGTAATGTTCTATAAAGATATTACTTAAATTGTTCATTTTAAAAGTGCCTCTTGCTTAGCCAAGTACCAACCTCTTCACGTAGATCCTGGTAGATCTCAACTGTTCATATCACTTACCTGCAAGAAAAAAAAAACAACAGTATTAACTTAAAAGAACTACAATAAACAAACCTGAAACATGATAAAATGTTCAGTCTACAATACTATATTACAGTCTTGCCAAAATCCAGTTTACCATGCAATAATCAAGTTCCTTAAAGACCAAAATTTAAACATATAGTCTTATAGCATTAGTTTCATTCTCTCCCCTTATAGCCAAATGTTTTACATCTGAAGGCAGAAAAAATGTAGATTTTCCAAATTTCATAGTTGCAATAAATTTTCCTTCACTGACATTCCTCTGGTAGAGTCCCATACTTCCACATAGTGTTTGTTACTTTTGAGTACTGAAATAATTAAATGGCATCTGACCTAGGAGTAGAAAGATGGCGCTCCATCAAGCACACGTAAGAATGACCTGAATCACCATCGGTTAAATTGTTTTCAGCTGCGTTGTTCTATGATGTTCTCGTATCAACGGTTACGATACTCTCATATATTAGGGTTTCATGAAAACGTATCCAGCAACACTGGAGAGAATTTCGTAAATAATGGCGTCATTTGGAATTTAATTTCTTTTGCATTAGTGGAACTTTAAATCTAACATATATCTGATGTGGAAAGCTCGGCGAGATTTCATATATTTTACAGTAGCCAAATTATCCTCCTAATATAAAAGTTTGATCTGTGGCATTCATATGCCATTCTCTACCGTCATCATTTATTAGTGATTACACAAACTATTCTTACGAAAGTACTTTTTACTTTCTCTAGCACGTATGTACTATGTACATAGTGGGTAGTGAAGGTACTAGCTTCTACCCAAAAATGCAATACCAAGATGTCCCCGTAAATACATGTTTTGGGATAACTTGAATCCAAAAAAGCATTTTAGAAACATGTCCGTGTGTGTGCATAGCTCAAAAACGAAAGACAGTAAACTTTGTATTTAAGTACAGTCTCCTACAAGGATCCGAAACTTAAGATTTTCAGGAAAGTCCGCCAACTTCAACTACTCTTTACACGGCGCACTTTTGGGAAAATTTGATTTTCTCAAAAATGGTTCTAACATTTTTTATTAAAATACTACATGTTTACATTAAGTACATTACAAACAGTATTCATATACCCAAGGTAGCGGGTTCAAACCCGGCGGAGGACGATGGACTTTTTCGGACGTAAAAATCCTTAGCATGGCTTCCTTCGGAAGGGAAGTAAAGCCGTGCGTCCCATGTCGTAGATTTACGGCACGTAAAAGAACCTCAAGCCTGATTGAGAGGCCTCTGAGCAAAATTAAGCGGTCTTTCGCGCCCAATAGAGAATGGGACGCTGAGAACCACAGCAGTTAAAGAGCGTTCATATATAAAACGCCATTTCATTTCACAAACAGTATGTACTATATATCTTGAATTTTCTGGGAGTAGCCTCTGAAGAACCCTTCATTCTGGAGGAATTTTGTGTAACTGGCAAACCGTAAGAGACAGATACGGCTTGCTACACAAAAAATAAACATAAAAACATACATTTGATGTCATATCCATATTTTTTCTAGAATTAACTGTTCCGTGATATTCCTTGTTACCTGTTTCATTTTAAACTATTTAAACTTTTCTCAAACCGGAAGTCATCTTCCGTTTCATCTCTCTTTTATCTTACTCCTGGCAGAGAACCGAATTTCAATTGTTTAATCTAGTGACTAGCTTTTAAAAGATTGCTTATCGTTTTAGCCTAATGTATTCCCTTTATTTCTCTTCTACTTACAAGGAAGCAAGTAATACGACAATTTCTGCTGATATGCATGAAGGTAAACATTAGGTAAATAAAATAATATTTTTTTGTAAGAATGGTTTGTTTGCAGAACTGGTAGAGAAAATCACGTGAATAGAATACATCAGTTTTTCTTTTATTCAGTTGTTACTTTTTCCATACGCACTATGTACATAGTGTATAGAGAAAGTATTGCACTCCACCAAAAATTCGAAAAAGCATTTTCACAAAAAGGTCCGTGTGTGTGTGTGTGTGTGTGTGTGTGTGTGTGTGTGTGTGTGTGTCTGTGAACACGATAACTCAAAAACGAAAAGTCGGTAAAATACCAAACTTGGTATTTAAGTTTAGTATCTTCCAGGGATGCGACACGAAGATTTTGAAAAAAATCCCCCCACTCCCAACTACCCTTTACATGGAACTTTTTTCGAAAATTTTGATTTTCTCAAAAATGGCTCTAACGATTTTAATTAAAATTTCGTATATTAAACATATTTACCTGACAAATAAAACGTATATCTTGAATTTTCTGGGAATAGCCTCTGAAGAGTAGTTTAATCTGAATGAATTTTACTAAATTTTGAATAACTGCTAAACCGTAAGAGATGGACAAAAACTTACTACACAAAAAATGTAGAGCACATTGAAACACACAATTTATGTTATATACATTTTTTTTCGTGGAGTTCATCGTTTTTGTGACATTCCTTATATTTGGTTTCTGCTATGAAAAACGTATACTTTTCTCATACAGGAACTTGTCAACTCCTATCCATATAGACAAAGGAACTTCATTGACATATCAACCAGCTTTTGACTATCTCTTTAACCTACAGTTGTCCCTTATTTCGCTTCTACTTACAAGGAAGCGAGTAATTAGACCATTTCTGCTATTTTTTTCTGATTAGCATAAAGTAAATACAAGTATAAGTTTTTTAAGAATAATTTGTTACAGTCATATGGAAAAAGTCATGTGAATGGTACACATCAGAGTTTTTTTGGCTTGGATCGGTTTATGAGTTCCATACGTATGGCTTTCTATACATCTCAACAATAAATTATTGTTAAAATGTTTATTTTTCTATATACTTCATGCTACTCGATAAAAAAATAGCAGAAAGGGTCTTATTACTTGCTCCCTTTCAAGTAGAAAGGAAATAAGGCACTACCATACACTAAATCGATAGTTAAAGCTTTTAAAACTGGTTGACATGTGGTTGAAATCCGTTTCTATGCAGCACCTGAATTTTACAACTTCCCGTGTGAAAAAAGTCTCAAGTATTTTAAAGCTGAAATTAACAAGGAATATCTCAAAAACGGCAAACCTCATAAAAATGTATATAACATAAATAAAAAGGTGTGTTTTAATGAGCTCTATATTTTCTGTTAAGTAAGTTTTTGTCTATCTCTTACGGTTTTCCAGTTATGCAAAAATCCGTAAAATTCATCCTGAATAAAGTAGTCTGAGACCATTCCCAGAAAATTGAAGACATATATTTTATTTGTCATGTAAATATCTTAAATATAAGAGATTTTCATCAAAATCGTTAGAGTAATTTTTGAGAAAACCAAAATTATCGCAATTTTTTCCATAGGGGATTTTCTTGAAAATCTTCGTGTCGCATCCTCGGAAGATACCGAACTTAAATACCAAGTTTGGTATTTAACGGTCTTTTCGTTTTTGAGCTATGCTGTCCACAGACACACACATGGACATTTTTTCAAACATGCTCTTTTTGGATTCAGGGAACCCAAAACACGTATTTCTAGTGAAATCTTGGTATCGAATTTTTGGGTGCATTACAATGCTTTCTCTATACATATGCACGTAGTAGGTGAACAGAAAGTAAAAAAGAACAAAGGCCTATTCTCCCAAAAAATAATCAAATTTTGCCAAAAATTTGATTTTAAGAGAAATGCAATACCTTTCTTGCGTATTGTGTACATAGCACAGAAAATAAAAAGGAGACAAAGATATAGAATTTCTTTTTTGTTTCTCATTCCATGTAGGAAAGTAAACTTTAGGGTGTGACGTATTTTAACAAATGACGGCTACCCAAACCAAACCTTGAACTTATAAAGCTGAAATAATACATTGTTTTGCGTCACTTTTAGTGATAGGTTAGATTTATATCAATAAAAGGCGTAGTGCAAAGAGAAAACAACTTTTCTAGAATAATTTTACACTCTAGAACAACATAACTCATTCCAAAATTTATATCCGCCAAATACCGAAACAATTGCCACCAATTAAGCAGAAATAGCATCACTAAAGAAGTTGCTAGATGCCTTTTAAGATTTAATTTACACCATGTACCTACCCGGTTCTTATAACTCATTACCATAAAAATGTTAATAAAGGTATATTAATGGGCGCGGCCGTGTTCTGCTCGATTCTTACGCGCATCAATATTGGTGCTATCGATACCTTAATGGAAGGTAGGTACCGTCTAATAAGAAATTGTTGCCACCTATTCCGATTAATATACAAATATTGAAATGTAAACTATAACACAGGCAAATTCCTCCTGTAAAAGCGCACATCTCTCTCTCTCTCTCTCTCTCTCTCTCTCTCTCTATCTCTCTCTCTCTCGATATCTCAATCTCTCTCTCTTCTCTCTCAAACTCTCTGTTCTCTCAATCTCTCTCTTCTCTCATTCTCACTCTTCTCTCAATCTCTCTCTTCTCTCAATCTCTCTCTTCTCTCAGTCTCTCTCTACTCTCTCTATTCTTTCTACTCTCTCTCTCTCTATACCGTTGATTTTCTTTCTCTTATTTTTTCTATTTTTTTTCTTTTTTCCTCTCGCCCTCGTTATTCCTTCCTTACTGTCACTTTCTCATGTACTGATTTTCTTGTTTTGTATCTCACACTATATTTATAATGTGGTTTAGTTATATTATAATTTGGAATTTGTGGTTTATGGATTTTAGCAGTTATTCTATAATTCATTATACTTTTAAAGTATTATTATTATTATTATTAATGGAACTTGTTTAGTATTGATGTTAGGTATCATTAATTTATTTTATTCCTTTTGAAGGACATCTAATTCCTACTTTATCTTTAATTTTTGGATGGAGATTTTACAAGTTGATATTTTTTAGTTTTTCTACTTTCTCTATTATGTGGATAGAGAGTACATTGCATTCCACCTAAAAATTCTATACTGGTAGTTCACTGGAAATGCATGTGTGTGTTTATGTTTATGTGTGTGTGAACAGAATAAACAACGAAAAGTGTGTTAAAAACCAAAGTTGGTATCTGATTGATCTGTCAAAGAAAGAATAAGTAGACTTTCATGAAAATCCCCATACCTTAAACTAATATTTAAAAAGGGTTTTTTTGCGAAGTTTTGATTTTTCCAAAAATGGCTGTAGCGATTTTTATTAAAATACCATCTAATTTAGATATGTACATGACGAAAGTGTCTATATTAGATTTTCTGGAAGTAGTCCGAAAAGTGCTCTTCATTCTGGATGAAAGGTGAGAGGCGAACGCTCTAACGATTCCACCAGGGCACTACCGAAGGGTTACTCACTACCACAAAAAAAGTAAATTTTATTAAATTACACCATCTATATGAACAAAAATATTTGTACAATGTAGCTTTATTATGGGTTTGACTTGACAAATATTTTATAGTGTTCAGATGTAAAATGTTATTCGTCTCTCTCTCTCTCTCTCTCTCTCTCTCTCTCTCTCTCTCCCTCTCTCTAATGCAAAGAGAACGAACTTCAATGTCATCACTTAACTTGTTCTTAAATAATGTTACCATACTTTAGTTTAGTGAAAATTTATGTTCGCCTAGTACCTACAAGGAAATATGTAACAAAGCTATTTCTGTATTTGTTTATTTCGACTAACAGACGAATAATATTTTATAAAAATATTTTTTTTAAGAATGACTAGAAAAAGAAAGCTTTGCGAACATTATTATTATATTAATTATTATTATTATTTGATAGGTAGAGTCAGACTGAAAAATTTAATACCATAGCCGGGATTTGAACCACGGATCTCCCAGGTCTCTAGCCGGTTGCTCTTCCACTGAGCTACCATGGCAACATACCGGTATAGCATTGAATTTCTCAACTGACTCGCATGTTTCCCGGTAAACCTACAAGGTGATCTCAGTTTATTTTGAGATGACAACCTCAATGGCGACTTACAATGTTGTATGTGCTTTATTATTAAAGTAAGAAGTGCTGAGGATTCCTCGCAGATTTTTGTCTTGCAGACTCAGATGATGGAAATTGTAAACTCATAGAACCTAAATTCTGTCTTCGTTGAGATCGTGATATCTGTTTTTTCGGTGAAATGCCCTAAGTGCCAGGGACATATTCAACGTCACTAAATCCCAACTTAAGATGCGCAACACATCTAGTGTTTTATTTATTCAGTAAGATAGACCTCGCCCAGCGCTTCACTTTTGTTTCACGCAATTCTCCAACCATGAATGCTAATCACATTGTACAGCAACATACAAAACACAACTCGACTTCACAGAGAGTACAGGAGACTGAAGCGATGGTCAAAATTTTTAGATGCACCACACGATTTGCGACGGTTTTGAATTTACACCTTAATCTATACGAATAATGATTAAGCATTAAAAGCGTTAACTGTTGGAAAATTCAAACCAATAAAGACAATATTCCGCAAATTATATAATGCTACAAAAATAAATATAAAGTTTTAAAGACGCAAGTATTTGCTTGACCAGCTACATAAATCATTCGAAGTGACAGGACTTCACAAGGAATTGACAGGCAATTCAAAACATTTGATTAGGCATGCAAATGTATTAAACTAATTATATTTGATAAAAATTGTTAGACCCAATTTAGAAAACAAGAAAAAAGAAACAAAGTAAAGAGAAAGACCATTGAGTATAGCTTGAGACAGGGAGATTTTCTTGAAAATATCGCTGTATCTTTGGAAGACTCTGACTACCAAATTTGAAATGTTCACGAACATACACACATTTACAATTTGTTTCTTTTTAAGAGCACCTCAAAACATGAATTTTGTTTGAAATACTGTTACAGTAAAATACCAAACTTGGTATTTAAGTTTAGTATCTTCCAGGGATGCGACACGAAGATTTTGAGAAAAATTCCCCCACCCCACCCTTTACATGGAACTTTTTTCGAAAATTTTGATTTTCTAAAAAATGGCTCTACTGATTTTGATTAAAATATCGTATATTAAAGTTATTTACCTGACAAATAAAATGTATATTCTGAAATTTCTGGGAATAGCCTCTGAAGACTACTTTATTCTGGATGAATTTTTCATAGCTACTAAACCGTAAGAGATGGACAAAAACTTAACCCATAAAAAATGTAGAGCACGTTAAAACACACAATTTATGTTACATACATTTTTTTCGTGGAGTTGATCGTTTTTGAGATATTCATTTTTATTGATTTCAGCTTTGAAAAACTTACACTTTTCTCATACAGGAATTTGTCAACTCCTGTCAATATAAACAAAGGAACATCAGTCACATAGCAACCAGCTTTTGGCTTTCACTTTCACCTATGGTACTCCCATATTTCGGTTCTACTTACTATAAAGCAAGAAATAAGATTATTTCTGCTAATTTTTCTCGATTAGCATGAAATAAATAAAAGATGAGCTTATTAACAATAATAATTTACAGATATATAGAGAAAGTCATGTGAGTGTAACACATCAGATTTTTAATAGTTGTCTTAAAGCTGGCTATTTTCCGGATGCTTTTAAATTTTCCAAAGTAATACCAGTACCTATTTAAGAAAAGGGATAAAACTTGTTATGATAACTATAGGTCAATCAGTATAATTCCAATAATAGGCAAGGTATTTGAAGCACTATTATGCAAACAAATCGTTAATTATTTTTAAACCAACTTGTTGTTTCATAAAAACAATTTGTTTTTA
Organism: Hymenopus coronatus; assembly: GCA_030762935.1. NCBI lineage: Eukaryota > Metazoa > Arthropoda > Insecta > Mantodea > Hymenopodidae > Hymenopus > Hymenopus coronatus. The sequence goes on from CM060883.1 coordinate 33,000,991, forward strand.
GACAAGGCATGAGTACAATAAAGGTCGTTACAAACGTTGTCAAACAATGTTATGAAAATATTAAAAATGGAATATTGTACCAAGCAGGCTTTTTGATCTCTCCAGAGCCTTTGACACTGTTTCACCTAATATTCTCTTAGCGAAACTTAAATTTTATGGTTTTCAGAATAATAGCATTCAAATTTTAAGGTCTTATTTTAGCAATAGGAATCTGTCAACCTATTTTAATACATGTTTATCTGAGTTTAAATCTGTAAATTTTGGAGTTCCTCAAGGGTCAATTTTAGGACCTGTATTTTTTTTTAATTTATATTAACGATCTTCCTGCCTCAATCTGTGATAAAAATGTTCTCCCTATCTTTATGCAGATGTTTTAGTAATTACTTTCCTGACAAAGATGAACACATATTAAGACCTAAAGTACACACAGTAACATCAGTTGTTAACAATTGGTGTAATGCTAATAATTTGAGCATAAACACTGGAAAAATTACTGATATTCAATATAAATTTAACACTGGTTGTTTTGGAAGGTCATTAAAAATGTTAGGTATTCATATTGATTCTGACTTGGGATTTTCAACACACATTAATCATATTTTTAAAAAAATCACAACAGGAATTTTTATGTTGAGAATTCTGAGCTATAGTGTCACTAAGGATGTGCTGATGAAGGTGTATTATGCTCATATTTATTACAAAAAAGGTCTATTCGATTAATTTGTGGAGTTCATCCAAAAGAACATTCTAAACCATTTTTTATTGATTTAAATATCTTAACCTTGCCATCAATGTATGTGTTGAATGTCTCTTATATGTTAACGAAAATTTTAGCAGTTTTACAGTTTGCTCGAATTTTCATAATAATGCAACATAAAATTGCCAGGACTTATATATAAACACATTTAAACATACGAAAATTCAAAACAGCTGTATAGTTGTTTATATTAAACTTTATAATATTTTACCCCATAGATTAATGGAGCTTCCTATTTCAATTTTTAAAAGGACCATACGCCATACATTGGTGGATAATCCATTGTATTCTATGAATAATTTTAATAATTTAGCTTGGTAACTTTTAATTTATGACGTTGCTATACTGTAATATTGCTGGCAATAAACACTATCTATCTGTCTATCTATCTACCTACCTGCCGTAAATTAGGCAAAAAGTAGGTTCAAATTTCGTTGTCTTTTGCTTTTTCTATACGTACTATGTGCATAGTGTATAGAGAAGGTATTGTAATGCACCCAAAAATTCGAAACCGAGATTTCACAGGAAATATGTGTTTTAGGGTGCCCTGCATCAAAAAAAGAGCATTTTCAGAAAAAGGTCCGTGTGTGTGCGCATGTGTCAGTGTGCCTGTGAACACGATAACTCAAAAACGAATAGTCGGTAAAATACCAAACTTGGTATTTAAGTTTAGCATCTTCCAGGGATGCGACACGAAGATTTTGAGAAAAATTCCCCACCCCAAACTACCCTTTACATGGAACTTTTTTCGAAAACTTTGAGTCTCTCAAAAATGGCTCTAAGAATTTTTATTAAAACATTGTATATCAAAGATATTTACCTCACAAATAAAATGTATATTTTGAATTTTCTGGGAATAGCCTCTGAAGACTACTTTATTCTCGATAAATTTTAGGGAATTTTGCTTAACTGGTAAACCGTAAGAGATGTACAAAAACTTACCACACAAAACATGTAGAGCACATTAAAACACATAATATATGTTGTATACATTTTTTATGGAGTTGATAGTTTTTAAGATATTCCTTGTTTTTAGTTTCAGCTTTGAAAAACTTATAATTTTCTCTTTCAGGAATTTGTCAACTCCAATCCATACAAACAAAGGAACTTCAGTCACATAGCAACCAGCTTTTGGCTATCATTTTAACCTATGGTACTCCTTTATTTTCCTTCTGCATACAATGAAGAAGGTACTTCTGCTTTTTTTGCTCAATTGGCATGAAGTAAATAGAAGCTTAACTTTTTAACAATAATTTATTGTAGAGTTGTAGAGAAAGTCATGTGAAAGGAACACATCAGAATTTTTTGGGTGGAATGCAATGCCTTCTCTATGTTTACGTACATGCTAAAGGAAGTAAAAAGTGTACACCCGGAATTTGGGGGCAGAAGAGAGACAGAAGTCAGACAGAAGACTGCAAGGTTGACGCCAGTCTCCCAAACGATCCGTTGTCCTTGGCAGCTCGGCAGCCACCCTTTCAGCTCTCCCATCAAAAGGGTAAGTTAGTGCTATAAATAGATTACAGGATTGGCGAAGAAGTGGACAAGTAATAAATTACTAAGTTTGGAAAAGCAATAGTGAGTATTCTTTCTAAAGACTCTCCACACCACAAAGTGCCCCCGTGACGTCATCTTTACAAAAGAAATTATTTGTTGGTAATGTCTCTGGGGAGCAGATTTCTACATTTAAAAATTTGCACATTATTTATGATAAAAAAAAAACAAACAAAAAAACATAACAAATCTGATGTGTTCCACTCACATAACTTTATCTACATCTCTGCAACAAATTATTGTTAAAAAGCTTATGCTTCTATTTACTTCTTACTAATCAAGAAAAAATAACAGAAATATCTTATTACTTGCTTCCTTGTAAGTAGAGACTAAACAAGGGATTACCACAGCATAAAGCGATAGTCAAAAGCTGGTTGTGACTGAAGTTCCTTTGTTTGTATGAACAGGAGATGAAAAATTCCTGTATGACAAAAGTGTGTGATTTAAAGCTGAAACATAAATTGTGTGTTTTAATGTGCTATATATTTTTTGAGTGGTAAGTTTTTGTCCATCTCTCACGGTTTAACAGTTATTAGTCTTCAGTATCTATTCCCAGAAAATTCTAGATATACATTTTGTCAGGTAATCTTTAGTATACGATATTTTAATCAAAGTCTTTATAGCCATTTTGGAGAAAATCAAAATTTTCGAAAAAAGTTCCATGTAAAGGGTAGTTAGGGGGGGATTTTCTTGAACATCTTCGCATCCTTGCAAGATACCAAACTTTGGTGTTTAACGGTCTTTTCGTTTTTGAGCTATACTGTCCATAGACACACTCACACACACACACACACACACACACACACACACACGCTCATACTTACACACACGAACCTTTTTCCATAAATGCTTGTTTTGGGATTCAGGGGGATCCAAAACATGTATTTCTGGTGAAATTTTGGTATCAAATTTTTGGATGCATTACAATACTAAATGCTCTTTACCTAATCTAAAACAAACTTTTTTACTTTTTCTACACGTACTATGTGCATAGCGTCTAGATAAGGTATTGTGTTGTACCCAAAAATTCGATACCGAGATTTCATCGGAAATATGTGTTTTGAGACCCCCTGAATCCAAAAAAAAGCATTTTTAGTAAAATATCTGTGTGTATGTGTGTGTGTGTGTGCAGCATAGCCTAAAATTGAAAAGACCGTTAAAAACCAAACTTGGCATTTAAGTTTGGTATCTTCCAAGCATGCGACCCGAAGATTTTCAAGAAAATCCCGCCACCCCAAACCACCCTTTACATGGAAAAAATTTCGAAAATTTTTCTTAAAATTGACCAACGATTTTGATTAAAATCTCGTACGTTTAAGATATTTACTTGACAAGTGAATCTTGAATTTTCTTGGATTATCCTCTGAAGATTACTTTATTCTGGATGAATTTAAGGGATTTTTGCATAACTGCTAAACCATATGAGATGTACAAAAACTTACCACACAGAAAATGTAGAGCATATTAAAACACATAATTTATTTTATATATATTTTAACGTGGAGTTGATCGTTTTTAAGATATTCCTTGTTTTTTAGTTTCAGCTTTGGAAAACATACTTTTCTCATACAGGTAGTTGTCAACTCCTTTCCATACAAAGGAACTTTAATCACATAGCAACCAGCTTTTGACTATCACTTTAACCTATGGTACTCCCTTATTTCTCTTCTACTTACAAGAGTTAGTTAACAGTGGGGGAATGTTTTTGAAAATCTTGCTTTTCTAAAAATGATTTTATTTAGTGGTCCTCAAAACAAGTATTTCTAGTGAAATCTTGGTATCGAGTTTTTAGGTGAAATACAATACTTTCTCTTCCCTAGTATGTTTAGTGGTAGAGAAAGTTAAAAGTGTGATATTTTCACTCACTCTGGTTTTTGGAGGCGTTTTTTACTGTTTAATGTTGTTTAGCGAATTCATGGCGACATTCTAGCTTTAAGATGGCATACATCACTTTTTGGCAACACTGGGCAGAAGCTCTATAGGACAGTAAAAGTGACAGAAAGGACATCTACTGGGGTCAGCTGATAAGTCCCGTGCCTCTCAATGAAAACAGCATTAAAAACGTTTTGTTTGCTTTATTTCTCAACGTGATCTCCAGAAAGGCTAATACACGTGTCATATCGGTGTTCTAATTAAATTAAACCATCTCTGTAGTGCGATTTATCAAGGTCCTCAAAATAGTTGATTTCCGCATCACTGACTTTCTCGTTGCTGTGAAATCTTTCTCCTCTAAGACATTTTTTGAGATTTGCGAACAGGTGGAGGTCACTGGCTGCTAGATCTGGCGAATAGGGTGGATGTTCAAGCAAATTGAACTTAAATTCGCACATTTTTTCCATTGCAATGACTGAAAGATGAGCCGGAGCATTGTAGTGATAAAACAAGATTTCTTTTTATTTTTGCCAAATGAGGTCTTTTTCTTTTCACCTCATCACTCAAACGTTGCAGTAAACTTGCGTACTTTTACCCTTTTCCAAGTAATCAATAAAATTAATTCCCAGTGCATCCCAGAAAATACTCGCCATAACCTTGTTAGCTGACAAAATTTACTCTCGCCTTTTTTGGAGTTGGTTCACCTGGCGCAAACCACTGTTTTGACTGTGATTTACTTTCTGGATTGTACTGATGTAGCCAAGTTTCATTCATAATAATAAGCCGTCTCAAAAATTCATTGGGATTTTTACGGTACAGCTCCACATTCCTAACAGAAACAGGTTTTCTTTGCAACTTTTGATCAGATGTCAACAAACGCGGCACCCATCCTGCACAGACCTTGTGAAAGCCCAAAACATTACTTAAAATATTACCTGCACTTTCTTTTGATATGTTTACAGCCTCTGCTATCTCAAACAACTTTAAGCTGCGATCTTCCAGTACTAAACGATGACTTTTTTCAATGATCTCTGGAGTTGTCACTTCTACAGGTCGTCCAGAGCGAGGTTCTTCACTAGTGCTCGTACGTCCCATTTTAAACTTTGTAATCCAGCTTTTAATCATTGAATATGAAGGGGCAGAGTCTTTGAAATGTATTGTACATTTCCTCCTTGATTTCTTTAGGCTTTCAAATGGAAGTATTTAATCACTGCTCGTTTTTGCAAATCCCCCTTGTTTAAAATGATGTCATTCCAAAACTAAACAAGCTATTGACCTGTAACTATGGATATATGAGCTAGTCTAGAGTTAAAATATGCGATGGTACCGTCTAACTGGCCTAGTGGCGCCATATCTGTGCGAGGCCTGGGACTTATCAGCCGACCGTACTAAAGCAGGGAACAGTCGAAACTAAAGCTGGGGAGCGGTTGAACACAGGATAAGTTTGGAGAGCCGGACTGAGGATAATGCGTTTCACACGGGAGTTTCACGTAAGCCTGTTGTCAAGCATCACTCCATGACACTTCACTGGAGTGCGTAAAGACGGATATTGGTTCGTTGAGCAAAAGAACCGGAGTAGGATGCGTACAACGACCGAAGGAGAAAATGTTCATCTCCATAATCAGAAAATGAGCCAAGAGAATGTGTGGTTTCAAACATTGCTTGTAGACATTTTAAGCAACTGTTGAGATTTGGTAGCGTTTTTGCGTGCACTCGTTCATAAACGTTATTAATTTGCCTACACGTTCCAAGTACATGGTGTATTTCCTTATTTCTTTACCACTTACAAGGAAGAGTATGAATCGCAATTAGCATGATGTAGATAAAACAATACTCTTTTGAGTGGTCGAGTGGTCAGGAAGCTGACTCATCACCCGGAGATCACGGGTTCGATTCCCGGCAGGGGCGGGGAATTTTTCTTTAACCAGAATTATTCCCTATCCCCCACAGAGTCTGGAACTATGTATGTGAGAGTGAATGTGTGTGATGAAAATAAACTGTTTTTGATTTAAACTAAAGGTAAAAAAAAAAAAAAAAAGACTACACATCACGAGCTGTTTCAAAGTGCAAAGCCCCCAATATGACCTTATATGTTAAAAGGAGGCTATATAAATGAAACAAAAACAAAAAATAATAGTAATAATAATATCTTTTGACTGCCTCCGTGGTCCGGAGGTCCCGGGTTCGATTCGCGGCAGCGGCGGAGAATTTTTCTTTACCCAGAAGTATGTGTGTATTTGAGGAAAAGAAAATGATTTAAGCCAAACGTAAAAGAACCTACAGACGAGTTGTTTCAAGTGCAAAGCCCCCGATAAGATGTTAAAGGGGGCTATATAAATGAAACAATAAAAAAAATAATCTTCTGTAAGAATAGTTGTATTTTGAACAACTAGAGAGAAAAAAAAGCCAAGTTTTGGGGTTTTAATGTAAAACATGCACCACACTCTAAAACTATATATAATGTAATATATATTACGCTAAAAATCTTTTAAAAGCTGGTCGCTATGTGAAAGAGCAGATTTAGTTCACTTTTTATCGTCCGGCTTGAGAAAAGTTGGTACTTTAACTTTACAACCAATAAGTAATATCTCGAAAAAGGCCAACTCTGAAAGAAAAGCATATACAACATTAATTGAGTGTTTTAACGATATCTACATTACTTGTGTATAGAGAAGGTATTTGCATTCCACACAAAAATTTGATACATACATTTTGCCGGAAACATACGTTTTAAACTTCGCTGAATCCAAAAAAAGCATTTTTAGAAAAAGGCCCACATATATGTATTATATGTATGTGCGTGTCAGTGTGTCCATGGATCTATGAAAACGATAATCAAAAATGAAAAGTCGCTACAGAAATTGGTATTTGAGTTTAGAATATTCTAAGGATTTTGCGCAAAATTCCCTCACAACAAACTACCTTTACATGTAAAATATTTCGAAAATTCTTATTTTCTCAAAAATGCCTTTAACAATTTTGATTAAAATACAGTATACCAAAGATATTTATATAAAAAATAAAATGTATATTTTGTATTTTCTGAGAATAGCCCCTGAAGACCTCTTCATTGTGGATGACTTTTGCATAACTGGTAAACCATAAGATACACACAAAAATATAGATCTCGCTAAAACACACAACATATATTATGTACATTTTTTTTGTAGAGTTAACCATTTCCTACATATTCCTTGTTATTAGTTTCAGTTTTAAGCAATTTACACTTTTCTCAAACGGGAAATCATCTTTAATTTAATTTTTCTTTTGCTTTATTCTTATGCGTGTAAAGCGAAAACCGAATTTCAATTGTTTTACATAGCAACCGGTTTTTAAAACATTTTTACTATCGCTTTAGCCTAGTGTATTACTTTATTTCCCTTCTATTTAGAGGGAAGTAATGATTCATTTCAAATGCCAAGATGTACTAGATAAAGGAATAAGCTCTTGTATTCATATTTTGTAAAGAAAGTCATGTGAATGTAATAAGGATTTTTACTTTCTCTACACGTACTATGTACATAGTGTATAGAGAAGGTATTGTAATGCACCCAAAAATTCGATACCGAGATTTCACCGAAAATACATGATTTAGGTCCCCCCGAGCCCAAAAAGCAGTATTTATGGAAAAGGGCCCGTTTGTGCGTGTGTGCGTGTGTTTATGTGGACAGCATAGCTCAAAAACGATAACACCGTTAAATACCAAGTTTGGTATCTTCAAAGGATGCGACACGAAGATTTTCAAGAAATTCCCCCACCCCCAGCTACCCTAATACATGGAACTTTTTAATGAAAAATTTGATTTTCTCAAAAATGGCTGTAACGAATTTGATTAAAATATCGTATATTAAAGATATTTACCTGACAAATAAAATGTATATCTTGAATTTTCTGGGAATAGCCTCTGAAGACTACTTTATTCTGGAATTTTGTATAACTGCTAAACCATAAATTGTAATCTAACTTACCCCGGGGAAAGGGATGTGACGAGGGGAAACCACAGGCCAGAAAACAGGAAATAATGGAGCAAGCACAGAGACGCACGGAAGTCATTAACAGTGTCACTAGATGGCAGACCTGGCGCACCCCGGAGGCTATAGAGGCGCCGGGAGGCCGTCGGAAGTATGCCACTTCGACACCTCAGTGCAATCAGGGGAAAGAGTTTTACTCGGAGCAAGCGACAGTGCCATCTGCCGGCGAAGCCTCACCCACACCTGCCGCCGACTTGAAAAATCTGATGTGTTACACTGACTTGACTTTCTCTCTCTTCTATAAACTTCTTACATAAGATTATTCTTCTTTCTGCACCTTGCTAATCGAGATAATCATTAGCAGAATGTTCTAACTACTTAGTTCCTTATAAATAGGAAGAAAATAAGGGAATACACTAGGCTAAACCGATAGTCAAATGTTTTAAAAGCTGTCGTTATTTGATTGTCATCGCTTCTTTGTTTGGCCAGGAGTAGAACAAAAGAAAAACGGACACTTCTTGTCTGAGAAAAGTATAAGTACTCACAACTGTAACCAAAAACAAGGAATATCTCCGAAACGGTTACCTCCACAACAAAAATGTAAAGGACATAAATTGAGTGTTTTGATCAGATCAACATTTTCTGTGTTGTAAGCTTTTGTCTATCTCTTACCGTTTAGCACTTAAGCAAAACTTAGCAAAATTCATCCAGAATAAAGAGCTCTTCAGAGGCTATGCCCAGAAAATTCAAGATATACATTATATTTGGTATGTAAATATCTTTAATATACGGGAGTTTAATCACAATCGTTAGAGCCATTTTTTAGAAAATCAAAATTTTAGAACAGTTTTCCGTGTAAACAGTAGTTGGGCGTGGGGGGATTTTCTCGAAAATCTTCGTGCCGCATCCTTGGAAGATACCAAACCTAAATACCAAGTTTAGTATTTAACGACCTTTTCGTTTTTGAGCTATGATGTCCACAGACACACACACACACACACACAGGGACCTTTTTCTGAAAATGCTTTTTTTTTTATTCATGGGGTCCTAAAACATGTATTTGCGGTGAAATCTCGGTATAGAATTTTTGGGTGGAATACAATACTTCCTCTATACACTATGTATGTATATAGTACGTATAGAGAAAGTAAAAATGAAAAACGGAAATTATACGAGGGAATGAAGGAAAAGGAACCGTGATAGATGGATTGGCTTAAGCGGCCCTAGAAAAACCACGGAAAACCCCAGTGACAAAGTGCACGTCGACGGGGAGCGAACTCGGGTCTCCCGAATGAAGACAAAACCGCCTGAACCATCTGGCTCGGTGGAGCTAGATGGATATTTCCAATCAAGATTTTCCTAACCTGTTAAATTTTCGTAACAATCTTAAACTAGAATGCCGCTATTTCTCTTATAAGTTGCATAAGCCGCATAAAATATTTAACATAATGCAGGCATAATCCCTGTTAAGAAAACTTAAACTTCTAGTAAGTCTGCACCTACTGAGCTGAACTTTAACCAGGTAAGTTGCGAGAACTTGCAACATTTGAGAAAGTTTCAGTGATATAATCACCTGTAAATTCTTAACCTTCTTGGCTCCTTCCCGGATGCTGTTGGAAATTGGATTATGTCTAGCCTCTATGCTGTTTAAATAAATCTGTACATAATACAAAAAAATCTGATGTGCTACACTCACATAACTTTCTCTCACTGTTCTACAAACAAAACTCTTACAAAAGATTGTTCTTCTTTCTACACAATGCTAATCGATAAATATTAGCAGAATGTTTATATTACTTAGTCCCTTAAAGTACAAGGGAACTAAGGGAATGTTTTAAAAGCTCTTACGGTTTACCAGCTATGCAAAATTCAATAAAAATCATCCAAAATAAAGGTGTCTTTAGAGGCTATTCCTAGAAAATTCAAGATATATCTATATTTTATTTGCTATATAAATATCTTTAATATAGATATTTTAAACAAAATCGTTAGCCATTTTTTATAAAATCAAACTTTAAAAATGTTTTCCCTATAAACGGTAGTTTAGGGAGGGGTTTGCATTCCTGGAAGATATAAACTTAAATACCAAATTAGGTATTTTACCGACTCTTCGTTTTAGAGTTATCGTGTTCACGGACACACACACATGCACGGACCTTTTTGTAAATATATTTTTTTTGGATACAGGGGGCCCTAAAGCGTGTATTTCCTGTGAAATCTCGATATCGAATTTTGGGCGCAATATAATACCTTCTCTATACACTATGTAAATAGTACGTATACAGAAAGTAATAAATGCATCGTCAACGAAAAGGCAATACGAGAGACTTCCGTATATTTCCCAGTTTGTGTTCTGAAGGAAAAAAAAGGCAGAAACACAGATGGATTTTTCATTTAGGTACTAGAAAAACAGCGCCTTATTTAGTTCCTTTCACGTTAATATTATCCGAGTGCTATTTTATTACCAAAGCCAGTGACGATACAGAAATATTCCACTGGCCACGATGGGGACTTATATATCTCTCTCAGAATTACTCCCCCCCCCCCTCCAGTCCTAGATCCAGTGTTTGAAGTCTGACGGTAATAAAGAAGAAAAATAAACACTTTTTTCCCCTTTTAAGAGACAAATCGATGCGCAAAAACGCTACAGCCATCTCGGTTTTAATTCGAGGGATAGGTTAGCTCTCCGTAGTTCCTTTGTTTGCCTGCCTGCTTCTCAGATGAAAAGTGATGGCCTCGTATATTCTTCTTTTGCTTCATTTCGCTCATCAAGCAGGCTATGAGCGTGTTTTATGTTCAACTAAGGTATATTACCTTCATTTGCCGAACGACCTCTCTACGTTTTTGCAATATTTTCTGGCAGACACAAGCTGAAAGATGTTCCAAATGCACAAATCTTTGTAAATAGAGAGCGAAAAAATTAAGTATGGGCTCATGGAACAAAGTTGACCCAGGGGTCGCAAATCTGTACCGGCTGATATGGCGTAATGTGGCCGTCATGGGCAAAAGAATACGTCCCACTGTTTCAATCAACACGCTTCAAATGTAAACAAGCAGCGGTGTACGCATTATCGATACATTGCTCTTTTGAAACTACGAAACATGAAACATCAATTCCAACATGAGTGGGAGGAACATATTTTGTTCATGTGGACTGACCAATCAGACTGAGGTTTCTTTGTGGTTTCCTTCAGTCACCAAGGTAAATACCGGATTGGATAGTTAATACCACGATCCAAAGTTCCGCCTTCAATCAAAACTGCAGTATTTTCTTCTTCCACATGGAATAGGCTAAGCAGTCCGTTCCGACGAAGTAGTCTGTGGTGTCCATCTTTTACGGGGTCGGCCAGCGAATCTTATTCCTCTTGGGTTGTATTGCAAGGGTCTTATTGGTATCCTTTCATCAGTCATAGTCAAAAGCTGGTTGCTATGTGACTGAAGCTCCTTTGTTTGTATGGACAGGAGTTGACAAATTCCTGTATGAGAAAAGTATGTTTTTCATAGCTGAAAACAAAAACAAGGGATATCTTAAAAACGATCAACCCCACGAAAAAAATGTATATAACATAAATTGTGTGTTTTAATGTGCTCTACATTTTCTGTGGGGTAAGTTTTTATCCATCTCTTGCGGTTTAGCAGTTATGCAAAATTCCGTAAAATTGATCCAGAATAAAGTAGTCTTCAAAGGTTATTCCCAGAAAATTCAAGATACACATTTTATTTGTCAGGTAAATATCTTTAATATACGATATTTTAATCAAAATCGTTAAGTCATTTTTAAGGAAATCAAAATTTTCGAAATTTTTTCCATAGAAACAGTAGTTTCGTGTGGGGGATTTTCTTGAAAATCTTCGTGTCGCATCCTTGGAAGATACCAAAGTTAAATTCCACGTTTGGTTTCCAACGGTCTTTTCATTTTTGAGCTATGCTGCCCACAGACACACACGGACATTTTTTTTTTTTTTTGATTCAGGGGGTCTCAAAACATCGGCATCGAATTTTTTTGGTGCAACACAATACCTTCTCTATACACTATGTACATAGTATGTATAGAGAAAGTAAAAATATACAAGGTGCATTTATTTTTTCAATTTAAAATATAATAATGTACTTATAAAGTAATGTGTATAATGTGGGTCTACACATAGAATATTAAATCCTGTAAAGTTTACGTCAGTACATATATGATCACCTATATACCTACTGCATAGAATTACAAGGTAAATAGATTATGCGGCCGGTTGATGCGGTCTTCTCGATCTGGAGCCGCTACTTCTCAATCAAGTAGTCTCTCAATTGCCCCCCCCCCAGGGACCTCGAGGCTGAGTGTACCCCGGACCAGGTCTTCCGCCGGTATCGGGAATAGAACTCAGGTCTCCGCGCTGAGACGACCACTATACATACTAGAGAACCAAAAAGTGTACTTGATGTAATGATTAACGCTTTGACATGGAGTTATGGGTAATAAACGTCAGTTATTATTTGTTACTTTTACGGCCAAAGTGTAATGTAAGTAAAACCAGTTCCACTATGAACTAGAAATCTGATACAATGAATGGCTAACGTCCGTTGTTCTCTACTCTTAATTGGCCAGTGACAAACCACCTTTCAACAGTTACTAATTAACGTTTATTCGACATCCTAGTTAGTGTGTTCATGACGTGGAAAGTGTAATATATCAAGAGAGAATAATGTCACTTCCTTTGTGTCTATATCGGTGCAGCTTCGAAAATGCATCTGCTTGTTCAACTGGCAGGACAAAACTTTTCAAGAGATAATTTTCACTGCGTTTATAATAAACAATGCTTGCTGCAAACTATTTTAGGTGCGTTCGGTAACGGAGTGCATAATGGCGCATTCACGTAGTGCTTTTAGTTTTAGACAACTTTTGATTAAATTAACTTTCAGATTACAATACTGTATTACTCTTAATCAGAATTATTCTTATCTGATAAATTATAGACACAAAGTCTTACTACAATACAGTAATGATCCTTTTACCATAAACTGGAGATAATTTGGCTCTTAACTTTGGAAAGTATGCTATTTTATAAATATGTTTACTCTATGTATTGTTATTTTACATGGTATTCAATGTTAATATTCAAATTATTGCTGCATGTTATAATAGACGAACTCAACATTTACAAATATTCTTAATTATACAAGATTTCCCCTAGTATAGGTGAGTAATAATGCATTATATTTCATATTGGTTGCAGTATAAACTAAAAAATCTGATGTGTTCCATTCGCATGACTTTCTCTGCATTCCTGCATAAAATATTACTAAAAAATTATGCTTCTATTTACTTCATGCTAATCGAGAAAAAATTAGCAGAAATAATCTTATTACTTGCTTCCTTGTAAGTACAAGCGAAATAAGGGAGTACCATAGGCTAAAGCGATAGTCAAAAGTGGTTGCTATGTGACTAAAGTCCCTTTGTTTGTATGGACAGGAGTTGACAAATTCCCGTATGAGAAAATTAAGTTTTTTAAAGCTGAAACCAAAAACAAGGCATATCTCAAAAACAATCAACTCCAGGAAAAAAAATGTTCATATGATAAATTGTGTGTTTTAATGTACTCTACATTTTTTGTGTAGTAAGGTTTTATCTGTATCTTACGGTTTAGCAGTTGTGCAAAATTCCGTAAAATTCACCCAGAATAAAGTAGTCTTCACAGGCTATTGCCAGAAAATTCAAGATATACATTTTATTTGTCAGGTAAATATCTTTAATATACGACATTTTAATCAACATCGTTAGATCCGTTTTTGAGAAAATAAAAATTTCAAAACTTTTTCCATGTTAAGGGTAGTTAAATACCAAGTTTGGTGATTAACGGTCTTTTCGTTTTTGAGTTAAGCTGCCCACAGACACTCACACATATACTCACGGACATGTTTCTAATAATGTTTTTTTTGGATTCAGGGGGTCCCAAAATATATATTTCCGGTGAAATCTAGATATGCAATTTTTGAGTGCAATATAATAATTTCTCTACACTATGTATAGAGTACTAAAATGTGTTTATATTCAAGTACAAAGGCATTGTAAATCCTTTTTAATGTTTCAGCAATTTATGAAATGAAATGAGGTGTTTATAGCCCATGTATGTCAGAGCTAATTGGGCTTTTGAATGGCGAAATAATTATCAAAATCTGTTGAGTGGTTGAGGAGATTACTTCTATTCACACAAACACACAAATTTTCCCTATAACATTAGTATTTAATTGAGCGAATGTAATGCAGCAGACAGTGAATTACGAACAAGCAAATCCTCCTCACGTGTTGCAGGGCAGTGGAAGAGAAATTTAATTTTTTGGCAGTAGTCCTGGCGCCGTGGCCAAGACTGGAAGGCGCCCACATTATCGATCCCAACAACTCTCTCTCTCTCTGTCCCGGCGAACAAAAAGAAAACACACACAGTGTTTGTGGATATGTTTCCATAACATTCGAATTGGGTTAACAAAAGGCATACCATCTCCTTAAATCCACATCCTCAATGCAGGACACGTTCCCGCTCTTAACAATGCGCACCACGTTCTGGAGAACCCCCCGGGGATCTCAAGTTCCTGCCTGCATACCTCGAAAACAAGAACTACCCCGAATCTTTCCGCAGTAATGGCTTTCTTAGCATCTACTACAACCAACTTCTTTGTCGGCGCAAGCATTTGCTACATGTACACAAACAGTAACGTCACATGAGACAGAAAAATATTCTTGTGTGTTCTGTTCACTTGACTTTCTCTACATTTCTGTAACAAATTATTATTAATACTTCATGTTAATCGAGGTACAGATTAAGAAAATCGGTCTTATTAGTTACTTGTAAACAGAGTCACCCTCCGTGGTGTAATAGTTACCTTGCGTTCAAACCCGGTGGAGGACGATGGATTTTTCGGGCGTAAAACTCCTTAGCATGGATGCCTTTGGAAGGGAAGTAAAGCCGTTGGTCCCGTGTCGTAGATTTACGACACGTAAAACAACCTCAAGCCTGATAGAGAGGCCTCTGAGGAAAATTAAGCGGTCTTTCACGCCCAATTTAGAACGGGACTCTGAGAAACACAGTAATTAAAGAGCGTCCATAAATAACACTTCATTTAATTTACTTATAAACAGAAGGGAAATAAGGGAATACACTAGGCTAAATCGACAGTCAAATGTTTTAAAATGTGTTTGCTATCCATTTCTGTGCGTGGCCAGCAGTTGACAGTTCACGTATGAGAAAATATCTTTATAACAAAAAAATATCTCGAAAACGGTCAACTTCACGAAAAAATGTATATGACAAATTAAATGTGTTTTACTAGCTCTTATGGTTTACCAGTTAAGAATAATTCAGAAAAGTTCATCCAAAATAAACAGGTGTTCAAATCTATTCCCCACAAAATTAAACATACACATTTTCATTGTCATGTAAACATCTTAAATGTAAGAGATTTTAATCAAAGTTGTGGGCCATTTTTGAGAAAACCAAAATGTTCGAACATTTTCCCATGTAAAGGGTAATTTGGGGTGCGGGATTTTCTTGAAAACTACACTCTTGCGGTTTACCAGTTATACAAAAGTAATCGAGAATGAAGAGGTCTCCAGGCTCTTCCATTAAAATTCAAAATATACATTTTATTTTCCATGTAAATGTCTTTAATATGCGGTATCTTAAGTCAAAATCGTTAGAGCAATGTTTGAGAAAATCAACATTTTCGATTTTTTTTTTTCTATTTAAAGGGTAGTTTGGGATGGGGAGATTTTCTTCCAAATTTTGTATCGCATCCTTGAAAGTAAATTTAAATATCATGCTTGGTATTTTACCGACATGTTTTTGAGTTATGTGTTTCGGACTCACACACACACACATACACACGCGCACGCACATATACACGCGCACGCACACACACACGCGCACGCACACACACACACGCGCACGCGCACACCCACACACACACACTGTTATTCAAAAATGCTATTTTTGAATACAGGAGACCATAAAACATGCATTCTCGTTGATATCCTGGTATATGAGTGTAATTTTTAGTGGAATGCAATGCCTTCTCTACCCACTATGTACATTATATTTAGGTGCTAGATAGAGTAAAATTCTAATGTGTTACATTCATATGACTTTCTCTACTAATCGACAAACTTTTTCTTTTATTTATGTTATGCTAATTGAGATAAATATTAGCAGAAATGGTCTTAGTACTTGATTCCTCGTAAGTACTTTTAAAAAGTATCGCTATAAGAAACAATTGAAATTCGGTTCCCCGGAAGTAAAACAAAAGAGTAAAACGAAATATCACTTCCGCTTCCGAACATATGAAATAGTTTAAACTTGAAAGCAATAACAAGTAATATCTTGGAAACTGTTAACCCATAAAAAATGACAAAGCCGAGATCTAAATTTTTACTTGCTCTACATGTATGTACAATGTTCACAGTGGGTAGAAAAGGTATTGTATTCTACCCAAAAATTATATACCAGATTTCACCGAAAATACATGCTTTGAGACCTCCTGAATCCAAAAGAGAATTTTTAGAAACATAACCAAAATTGGTATTTAAGTTCAGCATCTTCCAAGGATGTGGCACGAAGTTTTTCAAGAAAATCTCCTCACCCTCAACTACCCTTCACACGGAGCATTTTTCAAAATTTTGATTTTCTCAAAAGTTTCTCAAGCAATTCTTATTAAAATACACATGTTTAAGATATTTTCATGACAAACAAAATGTATATCCTGAATTTTCTGGCAATAGCCTTTTGAAAACCTCTTCTTTCTGAATGATTTTCGTATATCTCGTAAACCGTAAGATATACACAAAAACTGTAGATATCATTGCAGCACACAAGTTAAATCAATTACATTTTTGGTTTTTTAGAGTTACCCGTTTTCGAGATATTCCGAGTCATTGGTTGCTTAAAACTGTTTTGTATCACTTAGCGACCGACTTTTAAAATATTTGATTACCGTTTTAGACTTATGTATTCCCTAATTTCCCTTCTACATACAAACAAGCAAGTAATAAGACAAATTCTGGTAATGTGTATCCTGATGTAAATAAAATAATAGTTTTAAGAATTACCTTTTGAGGAAAAGCTAGAGAAAGTCATGTGAATGGAACACATCAAATTTTTTGTAGATTTTTGCCTATTTATACAAAAGTGATGGAGAATTAATAGGACTTCACAGGCTATTCCCATTAAATTCAAGGTGCTAATTTTTTTGTCATATTTTTGTAAATATCTTTAATATAGGTATTTTAATCTAAATCGTTCGTCATTTTTGAGAAAACTAATTTTTTCATAATATTTTTGATTTAAAGGGTAGTTTGGGGTGAGAGGATTTTCTTGAAATTTTCGTGTCGCATCCTCTGAAAATACTAAGCATAAATGTCAATTTTGGTATTTAATGGTCTTTCGGTTTTTAGTTATGCTGTCCACACATACACGTGTGCGCGGACCTGTTCCTAAATATACATTTCTGGTTTCAGGGGACCTCAAAGCATATATTTCCGGTGGACTCTATATCGAATTTTTGGTTGTAATATAGCCTAGGTATATGCATAGTACATGTAGAGAAACTAATACTATATCTATCTATCCTTAGCGCGGTGGTAGCATTGCTGTTGCCAAGCGAGAGACCTGGGTGCGATTCTCAGTGCCGGCGTGGGGAGTTTTTCCCCGCTGGGAGACCTGGATCGGGGTGCACTCAGCCTCGTGAGGTCCCTGGGGGGCCAATTGAGGAGCTACTTGATAGAGAAGTAGCGGCTCCAGGTCGTGAAGACCACATTAACTGGCCGGAGAGGTTTAAAGCGCTGACCACGTCTCACCCACGTCTGTCATGGACCGAGGTGGCGGACGCAGCGGCCGGGAGGTAGGCCAAGGCTCTTAGTGAGAGTTGTTATATGAATGAAACACATCAGAATTTTTAAAATGGTATTAACCGACTTATCAGTAAGTTCTTGTATTCTACAGCTTCAGCAGATATTATGTATAGTATAATATGCTTATTACTGCATTAGAGCTATTCTTTATATAGAATGGAGGGCTTGAAGTTTAATTTTCTAAGAAGGAAAATGAACAGCAAAAATTCTGAGTATCGTAGGATGGAGAATATGAAAATTGGCTGGGGGAAGAACAGGGTAGTAATTAACTGAAGAAAACAAGGAAAGTGGTTATTGAAAAGAAGCCAGAAAAGGAGTGGCCATTCAGATAATAAACAATGCAATATGCCTCCTGAAGGTTCGCTAATGAACGGCGTTCTTGAGCAATAAACATTCGGCAACCAAGCCCAAAAGATGAGTCAACATAAAACAACCCACGTACTACACTGAAACGAGCGTGACGCAAGTAATGCAACTTCGGCAATACCCCGGCGATGCAATAGCTTTTAAGATATTTTACTTTCTCTACGCGTACTATGTACATAGTATATTAATGCACCCATAAATTCTATATCGAGATTTCACCGGAAATACATGTTTTGGGTCCCCCAGAATCCAAAAACATTTTTTTTTTAGAAAAATGGCCATGTGTGTGTGTGTGTGTGTCTGTGGGCAGCATAGCTCAAAAACGAAAAGACCGTTAACTACCTTTCATATAAAAAATTGTAATCAAAACCGTTAGAGCCATTTTTGAGAAAATCAAAATTTTCGAAATTTTTTCCATGTAAATGATAGTTTGGGGTGAGGGGACTTTACTAAAAATCTTCGTGTCGCACCCCTGGAAGATGCTAAACTTACATACCAAGTTTGGTATTTTACCGACTTTTCGCTTTTGAGTTATCGTGTTCACGGACACATTGACACACGGACACACACACATGGACGTTTTTCTAAAAATGCTTTTTATTGGTTTCGGGGGTCCCAAAACATGTATTTCCGGTGAAATCTCGGTATCGAATTTTTGGGTGCATTACAATATCTGCTCTATGTACATATTACTTGTAGAGAAAGTAAAAAAGCAATTTTCGATTTTTTGACCGATTGTAATAAATCTTTCACTTCCCAGTGTCCCTCAAGTAAGTTATAATAACCTATAAAAGTTTAGGGCATACCAAAGATGTAATTATAAGACAATACAAAGGAAGGTGATAAAGAGAAGAGTAAACACGAAATCTCGTAACATCCTGCAGAGAGAAATATTGGTATCCAGTCTTGCCTATTATTGCCCAAACTTGGCAGTGACACGTTTGGCTGAGCTCATTATAACACATTGACTCATGAGCAGGAGTCCACGGTTCAAATACAACCCTAAACATCCTCCCTGACTGACAAGGGGCTATTTAGCTGCGATTTTCTCTAGCACGTGCATAGAGACCATTGCATTTCACCCAAAAATTCGACACCGAGATTCCACCACAGATGTAAACTTTAAGGTCCTCTGAATAAAACAAAGCCTTTTTTAGAAAAAGGCCCGTTTGTGTGGGTATGTGCATGTAGTATAACTCAAAAAATTGGATGTGTTCCATTCACATGACTTTCTCTACATCTCTGCAACAATTATTGTCAAACAGCTTATGCTTCTATTTACCTCATACTAATCGAGAATAAATTAGCAGAAATAGTCTTATTACTTGCTTCCTTGTAAGTAGAAGCGAAATAAGGGAGCATCATAGGTTAAAGTGATAGTCAAAAGCTGGTTGCTATGTGGCTGAAGTTCCTTTGTATGGACATGAGACAAATTCTTGTATGAGAAAAGTATAAGCTTTTTAAAACTGAAACCAAAAGCAAGGAATATCTAAAAAACCACCAACTCCACGAAAAAAATGTATAAAACAAAAATTGTGTGTTTTAACGTGCTCTACATTTTTTGTGCGGTAAGTTTTTGTATATCTCTTACGGTTTAGCAGTTATATAAAATGTCATAAAATTCATCCAGAATAAAGTAGTCTTCAGAGGATATTCCTAGAAAATTCAAGATATTAATTTTATTTTTCAAGTTAATGTCTTTAACATGCGATATTTTAATCAAAATCGTTAGAGCCATTTTTAGAAAATAAAAATTTTCGAAAAAAATTCTATGTAAAGGGTAGTTAGAGGTGGGGGGATTCTTTTGAAAATCTTCGTGTCGCATACCTGCAAGATACTAAAATTAAATACCAGTTTGGTATTTTACGACTTTTCGTTTTTGAGTTATCGTGTTCAAAGACACACGGACACATACGGACCTTTTTCTGAAAATCCTTTTTTTTTTTTTTTGGATAAAGGGGACCCTAAAGCATATATTTCTCGGTATCGAATTTTTGGGTGGAGTGCAATACCTTCTCTATACACTATGTACATAAAGGACAAACATTAAATATTACACCTAACTTGGCATTTTGTTTTTCTGAGTTAAAATGAACACCCTGTAGAAGAAATAAATAAATTTTACTCATTGAAAGAGAAGTAAATTTCGAAAATCTTTATTAAAAATCTCGTCGGGGGGTTTCATTTTGACGACCATGTTGCAGATGAATGGAATGAAATGGAATGGAATGCACTTCAATATCATCTCTGGGATTGAGTGCGGGACTGCTGGTTACTACATACAGAACATCTGCTCCACACCGACCCGGTTTATTATTTCATAAGCTGTCAGATACACACATATCTCTCTCTCACTCGCTCTCTCTCGCTCGCTCTCTCATCCCTAATGGGTTTCGCCAATTTTTGTGTACCAAACATGCGACCTCACTGCAAGATTATCGGTATTTTGCAAATATGCGACAGATGCAGGAATTCGTCTATATTTATAGCAAAACTGCACCTGGAGTTTTACTTTCTCTACCACTTGCATAAGGTAGAGCACGATGGTATTCATTTAATAATTCCATATCTAGACTTTCGCGGAATGCGCTTTATAAAATCATCTTCATCCAAAATCGATATATTCGGAAAAACATGTACACAATAACATCACTTAAACAACGAAATAGAGGATGGTTCGTAGGTAAAGAAGGTATTGCACTCCACCCAAACATATGATACCCAGATTTCACCGTTTTAGCATCTCCTGTATCACAAAATAAGCATTGTTACTTTCTCTACATAATGTATAGAGAAGGTATTGCATTCCACCCAAAAATTCGATAACAACATATTGCCGAAAAAAGACGTTTCAGGGTACTGTATCCAAATAAAAAGGACTTTTAGAAAAAGGTCCTGTGCCTGTGAACACGATAGCTCAAAAACGAAGAATCCGTAAAATACCAAACTTGGTATTTAAGCTTAGTATCTTCCAAGCATGCGACAGGAAGATTTTGAGGAAAAGCCCCTCTCCATAAAACTACACTTTACAGAACTGTTCGAAATTTTTTATTTTCTTAAAAATGACTAACCAATTTGAATAAAATACCGCATATTCAAGATATTTATTTGGCAAATAAAATTTATATCTTGAATTTTCTGGGAATAGCCCTTGAAGATCTGTTTATTCAGGATGACTTGTTTCTTGATTTCACATGAATTGTAAATCGGAAAAGATAGACAAACACCTACTACAAAAAATGTAGATCTCTTTAAAGCACGTTACTTGCTATAAATGCATTTTCTTTCATGAATTTTACTATTTTTAGCTATTTCTTGTTATTAGTATTCTTGGTATTAGTTTCAGTTTTAAAATACTTAAAATGTTTCACACTCGAGAATCACTAAATTCCTGGGAATGCAAGAAAACGGATTTCATCCACATGGCAACCAGGCTTTAAAATATTTGACTATCACTTTAGCCTAGTGTATTCCCTTATTTACCTTCTACTTACGGGAAGCAAGTAATTAAGAAAATTTTCTAAGGTTTTTGTGGATTATAAAGAAGATAGAAGAATAAGCTGTTCCACAATAATTTGTTACAGAGATTAAAATGAATGAATGAATGAATATTGACATAACAGTATCATACATTGAGCTTAAACATTCGCACGGGTCCACAGACCGTACGTGCTTTTCTAATACAGAAAATAATAAGTAATATTAAAATAACAGCAACAAAGAATTAATAGAGTTAACACGAAAATACAAAGACAAAGATAATCAAAAACAGTCATTTCAATTTACAACACAAAGTACACCTTATTCAGATGCATAAATGTACCCTATTATAATAGACAAATACACATAAGTGAAATATAAACACAATATATACAACCACAACAAAACAATAACATAAGTATGACACAAAATATATTTATATAAAACATTGCGGTCACATTTCTTTAGTTGCTCAGTTGTTCTTATCCCCCCCCCCCCGCTCTTCTTTATTGGCAGTCTTCTCAGATCTCAACTTACAGCGATGTAGAGAAAGATATGTGAATGTAACACATCAGAAGTTTCTTAGGTAGGGCCTGTTTTACTTTCTCTACACGTACTGTGTACGTAGTGTATAGAGAAGGTATTGCATTCCACCCAAAAATTCGATATCGAGATTTCACCGGAAGTATATGTTTTGGGACCCCCTGAAACAAAACAAAACAAAAAAAGCAATTTTAGAAAAGTGTCCATGTGTGTCTGTGTATCCGTGTGTGTCTGTGTGTGTGTGGGGGGGGGGGTAGCATGGCTCAAAAACAAAAAGAGCGTTAAAAACCTAACTTGATATTTAAGTTTGGTATCTTCCAAGGATGCGACACGAAGATTTTCAAGAAAATTCCCCCACCATAAATTACTCTTTAGATGGAAAAAGTATTGACAATTTTGCTTTTCTTAAAAATGTCTCTAACGATTTTGATTAAATTCTCTTATATTTAAGATATTTACCTGACAAATAAAATGTCTATCTTGAATTTTCTGGGAATAGCCTATTAAGAGTATTTTATTCTGGATGAACTTTACGGAATTTTGCATAAATGCTACACCGTAAGTGATGTACAAAAAGTTAACACAAAACAATGTAGAGCACATTAAAACACACAATTTATGTCATATACATTTTTTCGTCGAGTTGATCGTTTTTGACGTATTCCTTGTTTTTGATTTCAGCTTTGAAAAACGTACATATTTCGCATACAGGAATTTGTAACTTCTGTCGAAACAAACAAAGGAACTTCAGGCACATAGCAACCAGCTTTTGACTGTCAGTTTAGCTTATAGTACTCCCTCATTTCGCTTCTACTTACAAGGAAGTAAGTAATAAGACTAATTCTGCATTTTTTTTTTCTCGATTAGCAAGAAGTAAATAGAAGCATAAGCTTTTTAACAATAATTTGTTGCAGAAATGTAGAGAAAGTCATGTGAATGGAACACATTTTTAACTCAATTCGCCCTGCGTAAACCCAACCAATTATTAACGAAAAGAGTAGGGTTTCATGTATAGTGTCTATAGATGGCAGATTGAGGGTAATACCGGATGATGTTCACCCTACTTGCATTTCGCATGACCCAAAATGGAAGTGACACGAGAGGAGCAGTATGGCGCAATATAGCTTTATTTTCGCTTAAAGCAGGGATTGCTAAACATTTCATAGCGGCAGACACATTAACCGTCGGGGAATGAATCAGTACCAAACCACATTTAATCCCCTGTAAAGTGTTTTTAATTTCTCCTGCCCGTAATGTACTTGTACATAGTGTAAAGAGAAGGTATTGTATTCCACCCAAAAATTCGGTACCATAATTTCACCTTAAATCTATGCTTTTAAGGTCCACCGAGTCCGAAAAAATCATTTTTAGTAAAATGTCCGTATGTGTATCTGTGTGTGTGTGCGTCTGTTGTCAGTATAGCTCAAAAAGAAAAGTCGGTTAAATACCAAATTTGTTATTTAAGTTCATTATCTTCCAAGGATGCGACACGAATATTTTAAATAAAATCCCCCCTCCCCAACTACCCTTTACATGGAAAAGTTTTCGATTTTTTTTTTTTTTTATTTTCTCAATAATGGTTCTAACGATTTTGACTAAAATATCGTATATTAAAGATATTTACATCACAAATGAAATGTATAGTTTCAAATTTCTGGGAATAGCCTCAAAAGACCTTTTTATTCAGATTTGAGTTTTGCAGTATTATGCATAACTGTTAAATCGTAAGAGATAGACAAAGACTTACTGCACAAAAAATGTAGAGTTCGTTAAAAAGCATAATTTATATCGTATATATACATTTCTCTAGTACATTTGACCGTTTTTATATTATTCTTTGTTATTGGTTTTAATTTTAAACTAATCAATTTTTCTCTCATGGGACCATGCAAAGCAAACCGAACCTCAATTGTTTCAAATAGCGATCTTCTTTTAAAATATTTGATTAGCGCTTTATCTTAGTGTACTCTTATTTCTATTTACAGGCAAGCAAGTAATAAGAACAATTCTGCTAATGTTTATCTAGATTAGTATTACGTAAATAAAAGAATACTTTTTTGTAACAAACATTTGTTTGTGGTACAGCAAGAGAAAATTGTGAATGGAACACATCACATTTTTAAATTAACAGCAAATTCAACGAGAAGATTTTAACGGACTTTTCTGTGTCTTAATTGCTGATATTTGTGGTGCTGATTTTATTCCGTTTTTCATCAAAATGGTCTACAATTGTTCATCAGTCATATATTTTCATTTGACATGTTTCATTTAAAAAAAAAAAACTGATGTGCTCCATTCACCTAACTTTCTCTATATCTCTGCAAAAAATTATTGTTAAAAGTTTATGCTTCTATTTACTTCATGCTATTTGAGTAAAAAATAGCAGAAATAGTCTTATTACTTGCTTCCTTGTAAGTAGAAGCGAAATAAGTATCATAGGTTAAAGTGATATTCAAAAGCTGGTTGCTATATGACTGAAGTTCCTTTGTTTATATGGACAGCAGTTGACAAATTCGTGTATGGGAAAAGTATACGTTTTTCAAAGCTGAAACCAGTAACAAGGAATATCTCAAAAACGATCAAGTCCACGAAAAAAACGTATATAACATAAACTGTGTCGTTTATCGTGATCTACATTTTCTGTGTAGAAGGTTTTGTCTATCTCTTGCGGTTTACCGGTTATGCAAAATTCAATAAAAATCATCCACAATAAAGAGGTCTTTAAAGGCTCTTCCCAGAAAATTCAAGATATACATTTCATTTGTCATGTAATTATATTTAATATACGATATTTTAATCAAAATTTTTAGAGCCATTTTTGAGAAAATCAAAAATGTCTAAAAAAAGTTCCAAGTATAGGGTAGTTGCGGGAGGGGGGATTTTCTTGAAAATCATCGTGTCGCATCTTAGGAAGATACCAAAATTTGGTGTTTAACGGTCTTTTCGTTTTTGAGTTATGCTGTACACAGACACACACACAAACACACATGCACACAGGGCAATTTCCAAAAATATTTTTTCTGGATTCAGGGGAACCAAAAAACGTGTATTTTCCGGTAAAATCACGGTATCGAATATTTGGGTGCATTACAATACCTTCTCTATACACTATGTAGATAGTACATTCAGAGAAAGTAAAAATGTCTTTACTTAAGTTGATGTGAGCATGATATAAGCTCTCTAGCAGTTCTTCAAACAAGGAAATGTGTCATTCGGATTTCACCGTTGTAAAAATCAATCACAGAAACTTCACTGTAATTAGAGTTAATTAATTTTTTTTCCCACACAGCCTTGTGTAGGACCGGAGTTGGATGGACAGAGCCAGACTGAAAAATACAATGCCATAACCAGGGTTTGAACCACCGATCTAACGGTTTCTAGCTGGTTGCTCTACCGTTAAATTCATTCAATTGACTGCCTGTTTCCAGTAAACCACCAGTTGATCCCAAATTACGAAGCGACCAGCGCCGTGACAGAGTGGTTAGATCACTCGCCTCCCACCTAGGCGGTCCGGGTTCGACTCCAATCGCCCGTATGTGGGATTTGTGATGGACGAAAAAGTGTTTGGGCGGGTTTTCTCCGGGTCAACTCGTTTCCCCCGCCACTCATTCCAGGAATTGCTATTATTCATTTCGCCTTCATTTCATATGATCCATTTCCTCATGCTCATGCCTGTATAAGGGCCGACCACTCGTTTCAGGTTCTTTATTCCGGGTAGCCGTTGCGGAATGCGAGTCCTACATAAGCGGAGGGTAAGCCGATTACGAATAATAAACTTAGCGACCAGCTCTTAAAAGTCTTGACTATCGCTTCAGCCTGCTTAGTGTAATACCTTATTTTCCTTTATTTGACACGACCTTCCCCAATGGCTACTCACAATGTCGTAAGTACTTTAAGTCCTGGGCTCTATAGTTAGGCCAATTATTAACTATCATTGTAATTGTTTTTCAGTGTCGTGACATTGTATGTAAAAATCTGAGCGCTTACAGTGGAATTTAAATTACTTTAGATTCCTGACAATTACTGCGAAGACGGGAGGAGTAGTAAATATGGTCACAACGGTGATACCGCCTCTTCAAGATTCAACCACACAACTGCAACCAATTTATACTTTCTCTACAAGTACATAGTGTATAGAGAAGGTATTGCACTCTACCAAAAAATTCGATACCGAGATATATATGTTTTAGGGTTCCCTATATCCAAAAAAGTATTTTCAGAAAAAGGTCCGTGTCCGTGTGTCTGTGAACACGATAACTCAAAAACGAAAAGTCGGTAAAATACCAAACTTGGTATTTAAGTTTCGTATCTTCCAGGGATGCGACAGGAAGATTTTGAGAAAACTTCCCCCGCCCCAAACTACCCTTCACATGGAACGTTTTTTCGAAAATTTTGATTTTCTAAAAAATGGCTCTAACGATTTTGATTAAAATATCGTATACTAAAGACATTTACCAGACAAATAAAATGTATATCTTGAATTTTCTGGGAATAGCCTCTGAAGAATACTTTATTCTGGATGAATTTCACGGTATTTTGCATAACTACTAAACCGTAAGAGATGGACAAAAACTTACCACACAACAAATGTAGAGCACTTTAAAACACACAATTTATGTTATATACATTTTTTCCTGGAGTTGATTGTTTCTGAGATTCCTTTGGTTTTGGTTTCAGGTATAAAAAACTTATACTTTTCTCATACAGGACTTTGTTAACTCGTGTCCATACAAACAAAGGAAATTCAGTCACATAGCAACCAGCTTTTGACCATCACTTTAACTTATGCTATTCCTTTATTTCGCTTCTACTTACAAGGAAGCAAGTAATAAGACTATTTCTGCTAAATTTTTCTCGATTAGCATGAAGTAAATAGAAGCATAAGCTTTTTAACAATAATTTGTTGCAGAGATGTACAGAAAGTCATGTGAATGGAACACATCAGATTTTTAAAATATTAATTAGTAAAATGTCTCCTATTTTCCATTTGCCAGTGTAAACTATGTAATGTCATTTACAATTCAAAGCAATTTCCAGATGGCAACCAATTAATTGTGTAACAAAATTGTTTGTCTTTGTTTACAGTTTGATGCACATATTTTACATAAAGTATGCCATATATTATATGGCAAAGCCCGACGTGGAAAACAAACATTAAATCGTTTGGAAAGCTGTACGGTTTTAATGAAACGTATGACCTAGTAATTGCATGCGCACATGTCATAAATTAACAGCGAGGGTACCCTTTTGTATTTAATGCGTTCCGACATTAGCTAAATACTCTTTGCTGTGATCAGCAATATAATGAGTAATAAGCACTCACAGAAAGAAAATGCAAAACAAAGTGAGTCCATAATTTCGTATGCAAAATAATGATGGAAAAACAAAACAGAATTTTATGTTGTTTTTTCATTGTTTCATTTAACTGCCTTTAACTGCGTGGCTCTTATCGCCGGCTTTTCTCTTTGGAATATATTGCCTGTGTTAACTATGTACTGATGCCGTTTGGTTTCTGGTTTATCATCAATTTTAATCATTAGATCACACATACACACATTTTACTTGCAAACTCTGGGGAAGATTAGGAATAATCTGAGCTAGAGAAAAACTCCCACCCCCAGACAGGATTCGAACCTCGCACAGCAGACAGGTGACTGTCACAATTTATACAGAGTGATTTATGTAGAATTGACACATTTCTTTCTTTAATTATCCGTTGGAAATTCATTCAATGACCCAATTTTAGCACCAAATTAAGCAGAATGTTCTGGAGTTTCGATTTCTTGTCACTAGATGCGCAAATGTTTATGTTTTATTCCTAATTGCGTTGTTGGCAGCTGTTTCGACATTTTGTTCTTGCAGTCAACGTGAAAATGCAGTACGATTTTCAGCAAGATGGCGCTACATGCCATTCATCAAATGAATCCATGATACTAATTGCAAGTTTCTTTGACGACCAGATAATTTCCAGGAACCTGTGGCCACCGAGATCTCCGGATTTGACATCGTCGGACTTTTCTATGGGGTTCCTTAAAATACAGGTTTATCTCACATGTCCCAGACATTGGACGATCTGAGGCACATCACAAAGGAGATTGAAGATACTGACAACAGAGTCCTCCAACGAGTGGCCAGTAACATGGAACGACGTGTTGAGTTATGCCTTAAGCAGCATGAAGGACATTTTCAACATTTGCTATAGAGGTAAATAATCTCCCAAAATTCCTCTACAATTTAGGTATAATAAGTTGTCGCTAGCATAACACGTTTTGAAACAATTAATGAAAGAAATGTGTCAGCTCCATATAAATCACCCTGTATAACAAATGTATCTACGCATAAACATAAAATAGCTATGAAATTCCATCACTAAAACATTCTTTAAAACGGTCTTCTTTTTGTTACTTTAAAAGACAGATATGTTGTTTTACAGCATAATCCTTTTTAAAAGGTCCAGAAAATGTTTGTAGTTCATTGTTCATAATTTTATTATTTTTGATTTTGAATATACTTGTCCATTTCTTTGGCAATAAAAATATCTATACTCTCGTCCATCCGTCTGTCTATTTATCTGTCAATATTTTCTTGCGCCTCTCAAAAATAAGTTTGCAGCGTTTGGGGATGGATTTCTGACCTCAAAACAAGAAAATAAGTTCATGTAAGCATATGCTCTAAAACGTTTCGTTTTCGCGTTATCAGTTTATTAAAGAAAGTCGCCTTCAAATGCTTTCTGGGTCCAACCTAATAACTTCATTTATTTATGCACTCATTTATAGAAGGCTTTACTCTGTGAAGTTGGCCTTGTGGCTACGTATTAACATTTGTCATTTATCAGATGTGTAATACATTCCTCCACCACGCCTTATAAATGCTGTCTACAGGGACTTCAATCAGCACAATCTTCAAGACTTTTAGAAAATGTGCCTTCTGCAAATAAGAAGAAACATATGGTTTATGTATAATGCAACAGCACATTGTTCGAGATGTACTGGCTGGAATATAGCATGACACATGGATAGGTAGAGGAGGACCAGCTCCATGATCTGCACATTCCTCCTATATCAATCCTTTGGATTTTTATATTTTAGGGGGCACCTTAAACCATTGGTGTATGCAGCAGACATCCAAATGAAGAAACTCTTAATCTACGTGTCATACAAGCCTGCAAAATCATACATCAAATGGGAGTATTTCACATTCGGCGAGTGCATAAGTGTCTAGACGCAGGAGGAGCTACATTTGGATAATTTGGTACAACCTCCTAACAAGCTGACATCAAAAATAAAATAATGTGTCTCTCGAAAATGTTTTGAACCTCAATAAACCGAGAACGAAGGAATTTGGGACATGTGTTTGTATAAACATTTTTTCTTGTTTTGATGCAAGGAACCTGTCTCCAAACTTTGTAAAGATATTTTTGAATCACTCTGTATATTTCAGCGAAATTCTTCCATTTCCCACAACGTCATTCCTTAATGCAGCAGGCCGCGATAAAATTCTATATTTTAATTAAGATGCCAGATGGCGAAAAGGAGAGGTGGAACATGGGTCTAATATTGCATAACGCTAACAGCTGACAGGTGAAATAGCACTACATACAATTTGATGTTGACAGTCGAGCTGGGAGTCGAGAAATCTCGATTGTCTCGGTCGCGTTGTCAAAGTGGAACTAGGACAGGCGATGTAAAATGGTTCCTGTTATCAGTGCTCGCAGGCAGGCGCCATTTACTCTTAGTGTGCGTATTTGCAACATATTTTTGAGAATAAATGAAACAGGCTTCTTAAGGTACTTCATTTTTATTTTCTTACCACTTATATAGTAGGTAGAGAAAGTCTTGCATTCCACCCAAAAACTTGATATCCAGAATTCACCGCAAAAATATTTTTGAGGTTCTATGAATTAAAAAAATCTGATGTGTTACACTCACATGACTTTCTCTATACAAATGATTATTCTTCTTTCTACACCATGCCAATCGAGATAAGTCTTAGCAGAATGTTCTTATTAATTAGTTCATTATAAGTCAAATGTTTTAAAATCTATCGTTATGCGATTGTCATTGAAATTCACTTCTTTGCTAAGCCAAGAGTATAACAAAAGAAACACGGACACCTCCTGTCTGAGAAAAGTACAAGTATTTTAAAATGGTAACCAATAACAAGGAATATGTAGGAAACGGTCAACTCTATAACAGAAATGCAGATGTCATAAATGCTGTGTTTTAACGAGATCTACATTTTTGTACAGTAAGTTTTTGTCTATCGCTTACGGTTTAACCGTTATGCAAAATTCTCCAAAAATTAACCACAATAAAGTGCTCTTCGGAGGCTATTCCCAGAAAATTCAAGATATAGATATTATTTGTGATGTAAATAACTTAAATATACAGCATTTTAATCAAAATTGTTACAGCCATTTTTTAGAAATTCAACATTTTTCAAAAATATTTCCATGTAAAGGGTAAATTAGGGTGGGGAATTTTCTTGAAAATCTTTGTGTTGTATCCTTGAAAAATGCTAAACTTAAATACGAAGTTTAGTATTTAGCGGCCTTTTAGTTTTTGAGCTATGCTGTCCACAGACTATCACACTCACACACGGACCATTTTCCAAACTGTTTTTTTTTTTTTTGCACCCAGCGGACCTCAAAACATTTATTTCCGTTGAAATCTCGACATTGAATCTTTGAGTTCATTACAATACCTTCTCTATACACTATGCACATAGTACATGTAAAGAAAGTAAAATATATTTTTAGAAAAAGGTGTAGTGTTTGTGTGTGTGTGTGTGTGTGTGTGCGTGTGTGTGTGTGTGAACAGCCTAACACAAAACCAAAAACAGTTAAATAGCAAACTTGTTATTTACACTTCAAAGATACGACAGCATGATTCCCATCTTTGAAGTCGTACTTAAACCACTTTATGTGGAGGAGTTTTCGAAAATTTTGATTTTCCCAAAATTGGCCCCAATATTTTGATTAAATTGCTATATGTTTAAGAGGTAATCATGATATATGAATTGAAATTTTTGGGAAATACTCTATTAAACTCTCTTCATTCTAACAACTTTTGCAATACTGGTCAAATATTAGAGATGGAGAAATCTTACTATTTTTGGCCATAATATTTTGAACTTAGTGGAAGGAGGGCGGACATAAGTAACTGACCTAGACATAAGCAAAGTTTTTGTACCTTTGCCCTTTGCACCGTGTTAAGAATGCACAAATAATGTAGATGTTAAAACACACAATTTATGCAATATACTTTTTTTCAATTAAGCTCTTCCGTGGTATTCCATGTTGTTAGTTTAATATTTTCTCAAATAGAAAGCCGTTATTCGTTTATGTTGCACCTGTTCAAGCAAGAGGAGAGAATTTCAAAGACACTGCGAACAGCTCTTAAAACATTTAACTATCACTAAAGCCTAGTATATTCGCTTATTCCTTAGTAAGTGCAAGTAAATATTACAATTATGAAAGCATAACGTAATTCTTCATGTTAATCAAGTAGAAGAGAAAGTCATGTGAATGGAACACATCAGATTTTTACTTTCTCTAGCCTCATATGTACAATTACATAGGGATAGAGAAGTATTGTATTCCACCCAAAAATTCGATACCGAGATTTTACCGGAAATACATGTTTTAGGACCCCCTGTATCCAAAAAAAGCATTTTCAGAAAAAGGTCCGCGTGAGTGTGTCCGTGTGTCTGTGAACACGATAACTCAAAAACTAAAAGTAGCTAAAATACCAAACTTGGTATTTAAGTTTAGTACCTATCAGGGATGCGACACGAAGATTTTGAACAAAATCCCCCCACCCCAAACTACCCTTTACATGGAACATTTTTCGAAAATTTTGATTTTCTTAAAAATGGCTCTAACGATTTTGATCAAAATGTCATATATTACAGATATTTACCTAAAAAATAAAATGTATATATTGAATTTTCAGGGAATAGCTTCTGAAGACCTGTTTATTCTGGATGAATTTTGCTTAATTTGGCATAACTAATAAACCGTAAGAGATAGACAAAAACTTACTATACAAAAAATGTAGGCCTTATTAAAACACACAACTTACGTCATATACATTGTTTTCGTTGAGCTTACCGTTTCCGAGGTATTCATTGCTATTAGTTTCAGTTGTGAAGTACTTATACTTTTCTCAGACGGGAGTGTCCGTTTTTCTTTTGTTCTACTCCTGGCCAAGAAAAGAAGCGATTTGTAATGACAATCGCATAACGACAGCTTTTTAAACATTTGACTATTGGTTTAGCCTAGTGTATTGCCTTATTTTCTTCCTACTTATACGAAACTAAATAATAAGAACATTGTGCTAATTAGTGCCACGATTAGCAAGGTGCAGAAAGAAGAAGACTCTTATGTATGAAGTTTGTAGAACAGCTAGAGAAAGTAATGTGAGGCGGATGTTCAAAATTATCATAGTAACGGCTTTATACTGCAGGAAATACTATTCTCATGCAAATAAGACTGTTCTTGGAATATAACAATTAGCTGTTAGTAGCACTGCCAATGTAACTTTAGCTATTAATTCATAACGAAATTAATAACCGCGCCGATACCGCGCGGTGCGTAATTCATCAACTGTGGAAACCTAATCAAAAAGTTCGCCTCGCATGCTCAAAGAACCATTAAACAAGAGTAAATTCATTCGCTGCGCAACTGCTTCATTAGATTGATAGCCTACGTACAGCAATGCATAAAGGTTTCCATTCAATAAAATAAAATGGAGAAATCTACTGCTTTATCTAAAACCTAAACACAGTAGAGCCTCAGTTATTCGAGATAATTGGGACTGGGGCTACCATGAACTGCAAAAAAAGTCTGACTATACGCAAATATCACTTAATCTAAGGTTAAATCATGAATAGATACTTAATAAGTAAAAATAATAACCAACAAATAAGTAAAAATCTGACGTATTCCATTCACAAGTCTTTCTCTAAATATTTGCAACAAATTATTGAATCGAGTAAACCATTAGCAAAAATATTACTTGCTTCCTTGTAAGTAGAAGTGAAATAAGGGAGTATCATAGGTTAAAGTGATAGTCACAAGCGGAAATGGAAATGGCGTGTTATTTATGGACGCTCTCAGCGTCCCATTCTAAATTGGGCGTGAAAGACCGCTTAATTTTGCTCAGAGGCCTTTCAATCTTTAGGTTCTTTTACGTGCCGTAAGTCTCCGACACGTGACCAACAGCTTTACTTCCCTTCCGAAGGAAACCATGCTAAGGATTTTTACGCCCGAAGACAGAGCACAAAGTAAATAGAATAACAAGGTTATAACACTAATTTGGAATTCAATACCACAGTAACCGTCATTTAAAATATTGACTGTTAGTTTAGCCTAGTGTATTCCCTTATTTCCCTTCTGGTTATAAGGAACTAAATAATAAGCTTTTGCTAATATTTATCTCGATTAGCATGAAGTAGATAGGATAACACGCTTCTAAAGAAAGTCATATGAATGTAACACCACAGATGTTTTGTTTGTGTTTTTGTGCGCTAAGCTCAACTCCAGTGTTTTAACATGAAGTATACACCAAAAACATACAGAAAATACCCACTTGCTAGTTTACATTACTTTCAAAACAGCGGGAGCGATCTTGTTTCGTGTAAACATCCCACATACGCTAAAACTTACCCCCAAAATGTTTTAACTTCTTGCTGTTGGTA
The DNA here is from genome assembly GCA_030762935.1 of Hymenopus coronatus. Classification (NCBI taxonomy): domain Eukaryota; kingdom Metazoa; phylum Arthropoda; class Insecta; order Mantodea; family Hymenopodidae; genus Hymenopus; species Hymenopus coronatus. The sequence goes on from CM060883.1 coordinate 33,035,117, forward strand.
ACGTTGCCTAGTTTCTTCAGGTCATGTTTTTGCATGACTGAGCCCGAGTATAGCCGGGCGACGGTAAAACCATCCTTTCGCTCACCTTCAACTGAATAAACACGGGAGAAATTTTACTTTTTTCTGTTTCGCGATATTTCAAACGTTAAACATTACTACCGCGAGTTCTCGTATGGCGCAGTCCTTACAGCGAAGTTACGAGAGTATAAATATTTATGCGCTGAATTTCATACGCGCGTTATGCTACAGTTAGTAAATAATGGCTGCAACTACATTACACAGAAGTTGCAAATTGCCTCATATCTATACCATACATGCAATAAAACTGTAAGTAGAATATTTTTGTAGCCATGGATCCTGTGTAAATAACTGAAGTTGAAGGTACCAAAATAAATTTTAGCATGTTTATTTTTATACATGAGTGAGTTTGTTACCTTTAGACTCAAGCATGACTTAATCAATTACATCAGCTCGGTATACCGAACGGAAGGGGTACAGCGATGGCCGACAAAACAGAGAATTATTGTAAAAGTTTATGAACATTTTTTGTTTATTACTTTCTCTACACGCAATATGCACATAGTGAACAGAGAAAGTAAAGCACTCCATCTAAAAATTTGATATAGAGATTTCACCGGAAATATATGCTTTGGGGTCGGCTGTATCAAAAAAAAAAAAAAAAAAACATTTTCAGAAAAAGGTCCGGGTGTCTGTGAACACAATAGCTCAAAAACGAAAAGTCGGTAAAATACCAATTGGGATTTAAGTTAATCTTCCAGGGATGCGAAACGAAAATTTTGAGAAAAATTCCCCCACTCAAAACTACCCTTTGTATGGAAGTTTTCTGGAAAATTTTGATTTTCTCAAAAATGGCCGTAGTAATGACTTTGATTAAGATATCTAGTATTAAGGATATTTACCTGACAAATAAAATGTATATCTAGAATTTTCTGGGAATAGCCTCTGGAGACTCGTGTGTCTGTGAACACAATAACTCAAAAACGAAAAGTCAGTAAAATACCAAACTTGGGATTTAAGTTAATCTTCCAGGGATGCGACACGAAGATTTTGAGAAAAAGCCACACACACCAAGCTGCCCTTTACATGGGACTTGGTTCGAAAATTTTGATATATCTAGAATTTTCTGGGAATAACCTCTGAAGACTACTTTATTCTGGATTAATTTTATGGAATTTTGCATATCCGCTAAACCGTAAGAGATGGGCAAAAATTTATAACATAAAAATATAGAGAACGTTAAAACACACAATTCATGTTATATAATTTTCGTTCGTGGAGTGGATCGTTTTTGAGCTATTCCTTGTTTTCAGCTTTAAAAGACTTGTGCTTTTCTCATACAGAAATGTTTCAACTCCTGTCCATATAAATGAATTTCAGTCACATTGCAACCAGCTTTTGGCTATCATTTTAACCTATGGTACTCCCTTATTTCGCTTCTACTTACAAGGAAGCAAGTAATAAGACAATTTCTGCTAACTTGTTCTCGATTAGCATGAAGTGAATAGAAGCATAAATCTTTTAACAACAATTTGTTGCAGAGATGTATAGAAAGTCATTTGAATGGAACACGTCAGATTTTGTTTCATGTACATGTGGAAAAGATTTTAAACTGCAGATGTTTGGTTGAGTGCGTCTTCCCTTGCAAATGGATAGGAAATCACACTTAACGGCTAAGTTCAGGACCACTGCAGAGCAGAATGTGCGTTCTTTTTCCGATAACTCTACGAAATTGTTACTGCATTACGTGAAGAACGTTAATTTCCAACACTTCTTACGCAAATTATGACAAAAAACTTCACCTTCTCTAACTTTGAATGAAACAGTAAAAGGAAATGATTATTGTAAGTTAAAGGTTTGCCTATTACTGTAGAACGTACATGCGGTACATAAAGACTGAAGTTCACTTCCAATTGAACTGTAGACGCAAGCACTACGTGCTCTGCGAGCCGGTTTTTGAGCAGTAAAGACGAAAGCAGGTGGGACCAGTACTATCTTCTTTTTTTTTTTTCATTTATATGGCCCCCTTTAATATTTAAGGTCATATAGGGGCTTTGCATTGGAAACAACTCATTGTCTGTAGGTTCTTTTTTTACTTTGGGTTTAAATCGTTTTATACTCCTCAAATACACACCCAGCCCTGTGGGGGATAGGGAACAATACTGGTTAAAGAAAAAGACTTCTGAAGTCAGCTCGCTGACCACTCGACCACGGAGGCAGTTCAGTTCGTATTTGCAGAATCAAATGCTTTACGATTGCATTTCATATCATAGTAAACATTTGCACATCAACAAGGTAATGCAATGCAAGTGTTTGTTTATAAAATGTAGCATATATATTAATTAATGTATCCGCCTATTTACACTATATGTTCGCAAACGTGTGGTTTGTAGTTATAAGTTGTAGTCACTCTACGCCAAAACTTGGTCGCCTCCACGGGTTACTATGATAATCTATAAAGCCCAAGATTAAAACTCGTCCTTACTGGCGGAGGACGATGGATTTTTTTGGAAGCTAAAATCCTTAGCATGGCTTCCTCCGGAAGGGAAGTAATGCCGGTGGAGCCCATACCTTGAAAGAAGGTTCCTGGGCAAAATTCCGCAATTTCGCAACTGCAGTGCCATCTGTGGGTGATGGGCTGATCCTTCGTCATCATGGCGCATTGCGGCTAACTCACGAACTAGAATTTCAAATCCGATCACGGAAACATCATAACGATGCCCTAGCTTCCACTTGGGAGTTATAGGAATAATGATAATGATGATAATAATAATAATAATAATAATAATAATAATAATAATAATAATAATACATAATAATAATAAGGATATGTTGCAGGTACCTACCACTCGAGTCTCTTTCATAACATCACATTAAATGGAATGGGAAACAATACACATTTTGAGAAATTTTGGGCTAAAGTTATAACGATATTTTGGTAAGCAGCGTTTATACCGAGAAAAACTTCTCTCAACATCACCATTAGTAAATAAAGAGCTCCAATAGAAACTCTTGTACAAATAGCTGAAGTTGCGAGCACCGCATCTTCGATGCTCTCGGCAAAATATCATACCAACAGTTTGGTATACAGTTTAAAATAAAGTAAAAATAGCAGGAGTAGTTAAGTTCTGTCGCCTTACTATTGGCGTGAGCGGACAGTGAGTGTACCACACCGATCTTTGTGCCTGACATCATCAATCCCCGTAGCGCTGTTTTTCAATCCCTCAAACGTTACCCCGTCTGTTTTCTCTCTCCTTATTATGTACTTAATATCAAAACCGAATGAAAAAATTTCCATTTCTGTCCGATTCTTCTCGTAATTTATTTTTCAAAGTTAATATGAAAAATAAATTAAGAGAAGAATCGGATAGGCATGGGAAAATTTGGAGAGTTAAATATATCCTAACCGATGACAAACTGATGTTGAGCCTAAGGGTTAAGGTCCTAGAGAGATGTGTAATACCAGCTTATGTATAGTAGTCAAACATGGCGAATGAAAGTGAAAATGAAGAGAATGGCCCAGGCATGTCAAAGATAAAGATAAAACTACAACAGATAACACTCAGGGACAATAATACTCAACAGAGGGGTATGAGAGACGCAATTATCATAGTTTAACGTTTGAAATGGAAATGGGGAAGCCACGTTGTAAGGATGTGTAAAAACAAATGGGCTTATTGAACAAACATATGGGACCTCAGAACAGGAAAGAGATGCGCCGACTCTTTAAGGGCATGTATGACTGAACTTTTGAAATTTCCAAATTAATAATGGTAAGTTTTTTTAGATTTATAGCATAGATGTAATATAATGCAAATAAGTTAAAGTTCAAATTTCATCCATTTTGCTCTAATGGCTTGGAGGTTATAATCAAATTTGTTTATGTTTTTCTCATGTCAATAAAAAAGTTCCTTGCGACAACATTAAAATATTGGTGTAATATTTTAATCTTAGGTTCATAATACACCTACTTTTTTAAATTGTCCTAGGTTTGTCTGTGTCTCCTTTGATTTAGGGTCCAAAAATTGTTAAAAGTTAGAATGTGATTTTTTGTTATAAAATATCATTTTTATGTTTCAAAATTGAAAACATGTGCTTAAAAACATCTGACAGTAAACCCTAAGGCTATTTTTATCCATTGTATCTCTGTGTACAGAAAATTTTTTTTGCGTAATATAAAAACTGCTCCGCAAGTAGCACTTTACAGGACTAAAAATGCTGGAAATATCAATAGATGGAAAACAAGGAAAGATTTGAATGCGTGAATCGCATTAAAATCCACCAGGTTGGTAGGTTGGACCTTCAGCTTTCCTTTTCTTCTCCTCTATTGCTGGCTTTTATATCCGTTTCTTTTGCAAAACTTCGTTTTTTGCTTTGCATGGTGCGAATGAGATCTCGTCGAACTGAAGTTTTTCTCGCCAAGTCCAGCACAGTTTTACCTCTAATGCTTTGCTGTAGCTCCAGTTAAGGCATTTAAAAATGCACCTGATTGCCACTTATTCCTATAAAATAAAACAGTAAACGTTTTGTCATTTTTCATGAATACATAACCTTTAGGAGAAATTGGGACATCTGTGGTCGAGGTGTGCAAGTGACATAAGTCTGGAAAGAACTCAAAACAAATTTAGTGTAAAAGCTGTACGGTTTAGAAGGGAAAGCGAGAAATACAAAAGAACTCTCAAAAGTTTAATGTAGAAATAATGTTCATGTTAATATAAATAGTGTACTGCGTAAGACATGCTTAGAATTAGCTCCACTAATAACTCTTTCTGATCTGCCTTAGTCCTTAAGGGATGAAACATACTAATAAGTAAATAATTCAACCAAAACTATGTGCAGTCTTCTGCAACATTAAATGCGACAGTACAGGCACTTATCAAAGTATATGTGCCCCCCCCCTCTCTATGATTAATTGAAACATATTTATTATTTTCTTACACACACCTCAAGCGAGCATATGAGCCAAACGCGCAAAAACGGACCCTTTTGGTTTACAACAACTGAACAAGGTTCTAGAAATATCCTTAATGTCTGAAAAACAAAACAACCATTATTATAGTTGAATAGCATTTTAACAGTAAATAAACTTGAACAGTTAACAAGTAACTGCGTAAAAATCTTTAGCATGGCTTCCTTCGGAATGAAAGTAAAACTGTTGGTCCCGTGTCATACATTTATGCCACTAAAAGAACCTAAACCTTGTTAAAGAGGCCTCTGAGCAAAATTAAGCCGTCTTGTACGCCCAAAATAGAATGGGATGCTGTCCATAAATAAAACGACATTTCATTTTGATATACTGCGCCGTGGCCCGGTTCGATCCCAGGCGACCACATTTGGGATTTATGGTGGAGTTTTCTCGGGTTTCCCCCGCCATCGCATTCCACCGGTGCTCCATCTTCATTCCATGCATCATCAGCGTCATCGCCTGCGGTCGTCATGTAGTAAAATCAGGCGTTAAGCACTATAAAAATATACTGCATTTTTTGGATCATACTGAACATTTTTCCACTGTTCCAGTATCCATAAACTTGAACAACTCTTCCCAAATAGGAAGAACATTTGTTGGAGTAGAGAGACTTTGAGGTATACCACTCGTTGAAGCCATGATAATACACGTATATAACATAGACACACACCGCCTCTGACCTTAACATTTATGCTGGCTTCATAGACGAGATTGCAGATTCTAGTTCAATTTTAGACTGCGCCTTTCCTATTGGTTACTAAGACAACATTGCTGAAACAGGTTTCGAGATTTCGTCGGAGTTAGGTTAGGTTACGTTACGTTAGGTGTGAGTTAATAAGAGGTAAGAATGGAGTTTCTGAAAATCGGCTCTTCTTTCCAATGCAAAATGCACAGTCTTCCGTTCGTTCTGTCTACTTGCGCATGCGCAACCATGTTGTTCAATCGACCAATGGCAGAGTTCCAGTCTAAAACTGAACTAGAATGTTTTTCAAATGGGAAGAGTTCCACGCCTCAGCGAATGAGATATGTTTTTGTGCTCTGCGTTGCCAGGTCGCTATCCCCACTCTTTTCATACTTCCCTCTCACTCGCACACTGAGCATACAAACCTGCCTGGAGATATAATGTTTGTTCATGTGTATTATGACAACTATTTGAGCTAAAAATCTGAGATTTTTAACGGTTCTGCTATGAACATTACTCCCATCTTCTTCGTGAAGTATTTTTCGCAAAAGTTTAATATTTTGTCTTAGCGTAAGTAGTATTTATGAGAGACGGAATCACTTAGCGCGTTACTTACTACCCAGTTAAGCGGGAATGCACTCCGATTGGCTGCCGGCCTGGTGGCGCTCTTGGAAAAACCTCATCCCATTTGAAAGCCACTGTAAAATCTGCAATCTCGCGCTCCGTAAGGCGCAACTAAGCTTGAGCGTCATATAATTTTCAGTTGGAAAAGCCAGGTTTATATCAAAAATATACGCACACGAAAGCGAGCGCACACAGACAACTTGGAAATTCTTCGGATATAATTAGACTTCACAATTAGACGTTAGCTTGGGAATTCTTTAGCCTGGTACTAACAAATTGAATACAAAAGTTTACTCTTAAACCTAGTAAATGTATGTATATAGTGTACCCGTGAGTCATTCTCTTGCCAAGTTTGCGTATTAAATATTAGAGTAAATTTGTGCTTGTGTTCCGGGCGCACTGCGTACAAAAGATACGCCACTGTGTGGATGGCAAGGACAGGTTTAAGGTCGGATGTTTCTCCGCAATATCTTAAAGAGTTATGAGTCTCATTTCCACAACAATTGTTACGTTCTCGGAGATTTATTCCACTTGCAAAAATACGCCTAGGAGAAAGTGTATTACACTTTTCGTGACAGCCCCTTGTAATGCAGTCACGCAATTTCGAGACATATGTATGGCCACGAAAATGGTACAATTCAGCGAAAACAGCACAGCCATGAACTCCGCAGGCGATCCAACTGCAGACTAGTGGAATTTCATTCAAAAACAAGTTACAGAGCTGTCTCAGACTTGAGTGATAACATGTTTAGGATTTCTAGTAGAGATGAGACCTCGATACCACCGATGTCTCGATACTCTCGATATTCGGTCATATCGAAGTGTCTTTTGTCTAATTCTTAATTATAAACATTGTATTCTTCAACATTTTTACCTTCTCTACCGAGTATTACGTACATACAAATTAGATAGTATTGTACTACACCAAAAATTCCATACCCAGATTTCACCGGAAATACATGTTTTAAAGACCACTGAATAAAATATTTTTTCCCTGTGTGTGTATGTATGTGGTAAAGCTCTAAAACGAGAAGTACATTAAGTGCCAAACCAGTTATTTAAGCTTAGTAACTTCAGAATGCTACGCAAGGATTTTCAAATTAAAATGGAATTTGCGTAGTATAAAATCATACTAAGTATTATTAAGCAAACAAATGTTTTGAAATACTTTTAAAAATCGAATTTTGGGCAAATTTGACTTTTTTGGGAGAATAGGTCATTGTTTTTTTATACTTAAACACCCCTCACATACCAATTCAACATATTCCTCACAAATTCCGAACATTACAAACTACCCTTCAAATGGAAAAATGTTCAAAAGTTCTCAAAAATAGCTCTTAATGATTTTAATTAAAATACCATATATTAAAGATATTTACATGAGCAATGAAACGTATACCTTGTATTTTATAGGAATAACCTCTGAAGACTCTCCATTCAGAATGACTGATAAGAGGTAATCAAAACTTAATACACAAAAGTGTAGATCTTGTTAAAACACAATTAATGTAATATACACTTTTGTGGAGTTAATTCTCTCCGAGATATTTTCTGTTATTGTCTAAATTTTAAAATACTTACAACATTCCTCATACAGGACAGCTTTTGACTGTCACTTTAGCCTACTCCCTTACTTTCTTTCTGCTTATAAGAAAATAAGTAGTAAGACCATTTCTGCTAATGTTTATCTCAATTAGTACAAACTAAATAAAATAATCTTCTGTAATAATAGTTAAAGATAGAGAAGGCCATGTGATTGGTAGTTTTGCATTATTGAAAGTTGTTTCGTTTAACTTTATATTGAAAGGAGCTTACATTTGCTCTGTATCCCAAAACAGTTGGGGTAATTTTAGATAAACGTTCTGTTTGTCAAGTAAATATATTTAATATACGATATTTAAATTAAAAGTCTTAGAACCTTTTTTTAAAAGATTATAATTTCTCAAAATTTATTCGTCTAAAATCTCTTGAAAATCTTCGTGTCACATTCTTAGAAGATGCTGACTTAAAATATTAATTTTGGTATTTAACCAACGTTCGGTTTTGGAGTTATACAGTTTGTTTACATGCGCGCGCGCAGACACAGACCCACATGGATCTTTTTCTAGTTTTTTCTCCCCCCGGATTCAGGAGATTATAAAACTTGTATTTCCAGCAAAATCTCGGTATCGAATTTTTTGGTGGAGTGCAATGCTATTTCTACCTACGAGTAGAGAAATTAAAAATCTGATGTGTTCCATTCACATGACTTTCTTTACATCTCTGCAACAAATTATTGTTAAAAAGCTTATGCTCTTATTTACTTCATTCTAATCGAGAAAAAATAAGAAGAAATAGTCTTATTACTTGCTTCCTTGTAAGTAGAAGCGAAATAAGGGAGTAACATAGATTAAAGTGATAGTCAAAAGCTGGTTGCTATGTGACGAAGTTCTTTTGTTTGTATGGACAGGAGTTGACAAATTCCTGTATGAGAAAAGTAGAAGTTTTTAAAGCTGAAATAAAAAAGAAGAAATATCTAAAAATTATCAACTCCACGATAAAAATATATATATAACATAAATTGTATGCTTTAACGTGTTCTATATTTTTGTGTGGCAAGTTTTTGTCTATCTCTTATGGTTTGGCAGGTATGCAAAATTCCGTAAAATTCATCCAGAATAAAGTAGCTTTCAGAGGTTATTCCCAGAAAACTCAAAGATATATATTTTATCTTTAATATACGATATTTTAATCAAAATTGTTACAGCCAATTTAGAGAAAATCAATTTTTTTTATCAAGTTTGGTAGTTTACTGACTTTTCGTTTTTGAGTTATCGTGTGCACAGACACACGGACACACACGCATACGGACCTTTTTCTGAAAAAAAAATTTTGGATACAGGGGACCCTAAAACATATATTTGTGGTGAAATCTCGGTATTGAATTTTTGGGTGGAGTGCAATACCTTCTCTATACACTATGTACATAGTACGTGTAGAAAAAGTAAAAATTACATACCATATGAGTTACATATACTTTAATTTGATGTATAAGTAAAGGAGGACCCCCGGCCAATAAAAAGCTGAGAGTAAACAGATAAATACGATAATCCAGTTCCACTGCACTGCACCTGATAGAACTCACGCCAGTCACGCGGTAACGACAAGGTTGCCATGGCAACTCTGCTAATTGAGACCACTAGATACACGCTTGGAAGACCACAGGGCAAAAACTCGTACACTCATCTGCACTTCACTTTTTGTTGGCCATTAACACGTGCGAGAATTGCTTTTCAACACTCACATGTTATCCTATTCTAATGCTCGTGACAATGACAATGCTATCATGAGTATCAACTGCGATGGAGGATAATTTACTACAATCTAGTTTCCTACTTTTACCCCAAAATTAAAAACAAAATCTAATGTACTACGCAATACTTTCTCTACTCATTTCAAATATCTGCCCCAGAATTCCAACGCTCAATTTGGGAGGATTGTTGAGGTGTCCAAGATGAAAACAGTTTAAGATAGAATGGGCGACGTTGATCAAACCGCAATAGACCGTGACGTGAACACCTGGATTTTGGAGACCGCAGACAGTTGCATTATTTGCTGCTATAGTTAGCGTGTGGACATCGGATTAAGCAGTTACTAGAGTTGAGGTTCAAGCCTCCGTATGTACTTATTTAGTTTCGTCTCCTTTGTTTATATTTTATAATGAAACCTTCATATTTTGCTGCGTTACTCAATATGATTTACTTATACTGACAAATCAAATAAATGTAATGTACGACTAGCATGTAGGTCTCCTTAAGTGATGGCGTCAGCCGTTATTAGATTTTCTAAAATTTAGTTGCGAAGGCTTGTCCAAATATTCGTGTATTGCTTTGTGAGAAGATTATTTTGAAAAATCTAGATTAATTAAAATTGTTAGAAGAATAATTGTACGAGGTCGGCTGATAAGTCCCAGGCCTCACACAGATATGGCGCCACTAGGCCAGCTAGACGGTAGCATCGTATAGTTTAACTCTAGACTAGCTTGTATCCATAGGTACAGGTCAATAGCTTGTTTAGATTTCGAATGACAGCATTTTAAACAAGACAACTTAACGTTTTCACGAAAATGGAGGATTTGGAAAAACGAGCAGTGATTAAATACTTCCATCTGAAATGCTTAATGCCTAAAGAAATCAAGGAGGAAATGGATAATATATTGAATGACTCTGTCCCTTTCATAGTCAATTATGGTGGGTTGCAGAGTTTAAAATTGGACGTACGAGCTCTAGTGATGAGCCTCTGGTCGCCCTGTAGAAGTGAAACTCCATTCATCGTTTAGTTCTAGAAGACCGCAGATTAAAGTAGTTTGAGATAGCAGAGGCTGTAAACATATCAAAAGAACGTTCATGTAATGTTTCTGTTAAGAATGTGGAGCTCTACCGTAAAAATCCAAGTGAATTTTTGAGACAGCTTATTTCCACGGATGAAACTTGGATGCATCACTACACTTCAGAAAGCAAATCACAGTCAAAACAGTGGATTGAGCCAGGTGAACCAACTCCAAAAAAGGCAACGTCAGTTTTGTCAGCTAACAAGGTTATGGCGAGTGTTTTCTGGGTTGCATAGGGAATTATTTTTATTGATTACTTGAAAAAGGGTAAAAGTATCACTGGTGACTATCACGCAGTTTACTGCAACGTTTGAGTGATGAGGTGAAAAGAAAAATACCTCATTTGGCAAAAATAATATTTTCATCACGACAATGCTCCGGCCTGTCGTTCAATCATTGCAAAGTGAAAAATGTGCGAATTAAAGTTGGAATTGCTTGAACATCCACACTATTCACCAGATCTAGTACCCAGTGACTACCATCTGTTCCCAAACCTCAAAAAAATTCTTGGAGGACGAAGATTTCACAGCAACGAGGAGGTCATTGATGCAATAAACAGTCATTTTGAGGACCTTGATAAATCAGAGATGGTTTAATTAAATTAGAAAACCGATATGAAATATGTATTAACCTTTCTGAAATATGTCGAGAAATAAAGCAAAAAAAAATGTTTTAAATGCTGTTTCATTGAGAGGCCCGGGACTTATCAGCCGACCCTAGTACTTTAGCGGTTATTTTTAAGTGTTCATAGTTATTATGAATTAAAGTGGAAATACAGCCACTTTTAATGGGCGTTGCGTTGCGATATAGCATGCTGATTTACAAAGGCCCAGTTAAGAATAATTAAACACTACCTTTATGTTTTATTCTACAAATGAAATGAGTAATGTCATGCAAATATTTTACTTCCCATAGATTTAACAAAAAGCGTAGAACCTTTAGCGAACTAACCTCCAATTTACATTGCATTATCGTAAATTGCATTGCAATTTACGAAAATGCAATGCGGCGAAACTTCAGTTTGTGGACCGATAATGGATTTTCCCCTGAAATCTTTAAATGTATTAAACGTAATGTTATAGCGCTGAACTGTTTTTTGTAGGTCAAAGGCCTAATTATGACGAAAAAAAACCTGATGTGTTCCATTCAAATGGCTTTCTCTATATCTCTGCAACAAATTATTGTTAAATTATGCTTCTATTTGCTTCATACTAATCGAGAAAAAATTAGGAGAAACAGTCTTATTACTTGCTTCCTTGTAAGTAAAAGCGAAATAATGGAGTGCCATAGGTTAAAGTGATAGTCAAGAGCTGGTTACTATGTGACTGAAGTTTCTTTGTTTGTATGGACAGGGGTTGACAAATTACGGTATAAGAAAAGTATGTTTTTTAAAGCTGAAACCAATAACAAGCAATATCTCAAAAACGATGAACTCCATGACAAAAATGTATATGGTATAAACTGTGTGTTTTATCGTGATCTACATTTTTTGGTTTGTAAGAGTTTGTCTATCTCTTACGGTTTACCAGTTATGCAAAATTCAATAAAAATCATCCAAAGAGGTGTTTAGAGGCTATTTCCAGAAAATTCAAGATATACATTTTATTTGAAATACAAAGATCTTATATATAAGTGATTTTAATCAAAATCGTGAGAGCCATTTTTGAGAAAATCAAAAATTTTAGACATTTTTTCCATGTAAAGGGTAGTTTGGTCAGGGGGGATTTTCTTGAAAAGCTTTGTGTCGTAACCTTGGAATATACCAACTTAAATACCAAGTTTGGTATTCAATGGTCTTTCCGGTTTGGGCTATACTGTCGGTAAAATACCAAACTTGGTCTATAAGTTTAGTATGTTCCAAGAGTGCAAAAGAGAGATTTTTAGGAAAATCCGAACATTCCCAACTACCGTTTCCATATGAGCATTTTCGAAAATGTTGACTTTTAAAAAAAATAGCTCTAATAATCTTGATTAAAACACCATAAGTTTAATATATTTTTATGACAAACAAAATGTATATTTTGATTTCTAGGAATACCCTCTGAAGGCTTGTCCATTCTTGGTAGTTTTTGTATAACTCGTAAACCGTAAAAGAAAACAAAACTTACTACACAAAAATAAAAATCTCATTAAAACTCATAAATGCTGTCTTATACATATTCTTATTTTTTGATAGAGTTAACCGTTTCCGAGATATTCCTTTTTATTGGTTTCAATTTTAAAATGCTTTAACTTTTCTTAAACAGAAATTTGTCAATCCTGTTTCTTTTGCTTTACCCCTGAGCATGCAAAGAGAACCGTATTTCAAACACATAGCAACTAGATTTAAAAGAGTTGACTACCGCTTCCGAGGTATTCCTTGTTACTGGTTACAATTTTAAAATCTTCAACCTTTTTCAAACGGGAATTGGGTATTCCTGTTTCTTTTGTTTTATTCCTAGTCATGAAAAGGAACCTAATTTCACTCACAGCGCAACCAGCTGATAAAAAGTTGACTACCGCTTACGAGATATTCCTACTCATTGGTTTTCAATTTTAAAACGCTTCATCCTTTCTCAAACGGGAATTTTACATTCCTGTTTCTTTTGTTTTACTGCTGGCGATGAACAGGAATCTAATTTCACTCACATAGCAACCAGTTGTTAAAAGAGTTGATTAACGGTTCATTGTCGCATTAGCCTAGTGTTTTCTAGCTTCGTTTCCTTTCTAATCGGCGTATTTGTAGGACTGACACCCTCCTAGGACTTACAAGCCAATGTCTAGGGGTCAGAAGTCTGTCTGGCAGCCAACGGCACGAAACCACAGAATGGAAAACCAGTTCCGAGGGGTGGATGATATGAAATGTAAGCGAAATTGATGATAGGAAAGGTGAATGATGGAGCAATTGGTGGAATGGGTGGCGGGGGAAACCGGAAGACGCTCGTGATCGAACCCGGGCCGCCTAGATGGGAAACGAGCGGTCAAACAACTCAATCACGGCGCTGCCTGTGTATTTTAGTGCATTCCCTTCTACATATTTGTAAGAATATTCACAGAAAATTTGAGTGGATGGAACATATAAGAGTTGTCGTGATTTTTTCTTGACTTGCTCGTTTATCCCTCAGAAGCCTGTCGGGGAGCCTACGGCACGAAACCACAGTATGGAGAACCTGTTACGAGGGGTCAGCCCGTATTCAGGCTTGAGCATTAGGAAGTGGACGATATGAAATGTAAGCGAAATTGATGATAGGAAAGGTGAATGATGGAGCAACTGTGGAATGAGTGGAGGAGGAAACCGGAGGACGCTCGGGATCGAACCCGGGCCGCCTAAGTATGAGACGAGTGGTCTAATCACTCAACCACGGCGCTGTGTATTCTAGTGCATTCCCTTCTACATATTTTGTAAGAATAGTTGGAGAATCTGAGTGAATGGAACACATAAGACAGTTTTAGTCGTGATTTTGTCTTGGCTTGCTCGTTTATCCCTCAGAAGCCTGTCGGGGAGCCTACGGGACGAAATCACAGAATGGATAACCTGTTACGAGGGGTCGGCCCGTATTCAGGCATGAACATGAGGAAGTGGACGATACGCAATGTAAGCGAAATTGATGATAGGAAAGAATGATGGAGCAAACCGGAGGACGCACGGGATCGAACCCGGGCCGCCTAGATATGAGGCGAGTAGTCTAACCACTCAACCACGGCGCTGTGTATTCTAGTGCATTCCCTTGTACATATTTCGTAAGAATAGCTACAGAAAAGGCGGAGAATCTGAGTGAATGGAAGACATAAGACAGTTTTAGTCGTGGTTTTGTCTTGACTTGCTCGTTTATCCCTCATACTTGCACCCCAGGTCGATAGGCACTTGAGAAACGTCAGTGGCGCACAAAATGGGATCAATCCCTTAACAGGTGTTGCAACACACGACGTGTAATTGGAACTTTATTGATTAGACTACGATGTGAAAGAAGCTGGGTTCGGAACCGGTTTCCCGATGTCAGTCACCCCAAACGACCGACCTTCCCCGGATTGCATTCCGCGACAGAGAGATAACCGGCTTTTGTTTGCAGCTACATGCATGCTGCGGAGATCCATACGTAATGCATTCCTTAATAAATGCTACCGATATGGAAAAACCCACCAATACTAGCTCACAGTTAAAAGCAACGTGCTACATTCACATCACTTTCTCTACATCGCTGTAACAAATTATTGTTAGAAAGCTTATGCTTCTATTACCTGATGCTAATCGAGAAAAAAATAGCAGAAATAACCTTATTACTTGCTTCCTTGTAAGTAGAAGCGAAATAAGGGAGTACCATAGGTTAAAGTGATAGTCAAAAGCTGGTTGCTATGTGACTGAAGTTCCTTTGTATGGACAGCAGTTAACAAATATGCTGTATGAGAAAAGTATAAGATTTATAAAATTCAAACACATAACAAGGAATATCTCAGAAACGGTCAATTCAACGAAAAAAGTATATGTCATAAATTGTGTGCATTAACGTGATCTACTTCTTGTAAATTTTTGTATATCTTTTACGGTTTACCGGTTACGTAAAATTCAGAAAATTTTATTCAAAAGAAAGAGGTCTTTAGAGGCTATACCCATAAAATTCAAAACACACTTTTATTTGCATTATAAGCATCTTTAATGTAAGGTGTTTTAATCAAAAACGTTAGAGCCATTTTTGAGAAAATAAAAATTTTAGGAATTTTTTTCCATGTAAAGTGTAGATGGGAGGATTTTTCCCAAAATCTTCGTGTCGCATCCCTGGAAAATACTAAACTTAAATACTACGTGTGGTATTTTACAGACTTTTCGCTTTTGACATCGACACACTGACAGACTGACACACACACACACACATGGACCTTTTTTGAAAATGTTTTTTTTGGGTGCAGGGATCCTAAAACATATATATTTCCTGCGAAATATCGGTATCGAAATTTTGGGTGGAATGCAATGCTTTCTCTATAGACTATATACATAATTTTTGTAGATAAAGTAATAAACAAATATCTGATGCGTTCCATTCACATGACTTTCTCTACATCATTGTAACAAATTATTGTTAAAAAGCATGTTCTATCTACTTGATAATCGAGATAAACATTAGCAGAAATTGCCTTCATTACTTGCTTCCTTGCAAGTGGAAGGAAAATAAAGTAATACTGTAGGCTAAAACGATAGTCAAATCTTTTAAAAGTCGGTTGCCATGTGGATAAAATCCGTTTCTATGTAGGGCCAGGAGTTTAGAACTTTCCGTGTGAGAAAGGTTTAAGCATTTTACATCTGAAACAAATAACAAGGAATGTCTCAAACGGACATATCAACGAAAAAAACGTATATATCATAAATTGTGTGTTCTAACATGATCTACATTTTTTGTGCAGTAAGTTTTTGTCTGCTTCTTACGGTTTACTAGTTACGCAAATTCAGCAAAACTCATTCAGAATAAAGAGGTCTTTAGAGGCTATTTCCATAAAATTTAAAACATGCTTTTATTTGCCATATAAATAAGTAATTTTAATCAAACATATAGGAAGAATTTTATATTCTCGCCTCTATGCTTTATCTGCTGTCCAACACCGATGTTGAGTGTTCGCCCACTGTAAATACAGTAGTGTTATTAATTTTATACAGTTTATGATTAAATTAACTTTCATTTTACAATATTGCATTAAACCCAGGATTATTCTTATCTGATAAATTATAGGCAGAAAGTGTTACCTACGTAATATACTGTTGAAACTTTTATCACAAACTGGACCTAATTTGATCGTTAATGGGCAGTTTATCCCAAATTTTGAAAATGCTGTTACAAACATATGTAAATATATTTGTCCTGTTGTACCTAACATGAAATAGAAATTATTGCTTTCATATTACATACATGAGCTAAACTTTAGGGACATCTAACACTTTTAAAGTTATGACACTTCAATACTCTAATAGTACCGTCTTATGCAATGGTTCTCATGTTTGCAGAACGCGCGTTGTAACAGGAACCTTAGGGAACACGACTCTTGGTTCTTCTCCAAGCTTCGGCTTCTAGTATCTTCGACAAGTTTCCAGAAAGTTTATGTCGTTATTTGCTAGCTATAAAAGAAGGAAGAATTGCGGTGCAGTGTTGCGTTGTGAACTGTACTGAGTCGTGAGTGACTGGAGTGTTAGAGCTCAGTGATGCACGAGCCATGGATGGCGTGCACCCTTAAACTGTCCACGCATCGAAACGTTCAGTGAATTATTTGCAACAGTGAATCAAAGACTAAACTTGTAACTAATTGTTGAGTAAATATAGACATTTGTTACATTATTGTGACTACGACCTGAGACGATAATCACCGAAAGTGTGAACGGCTTGCTTTGTAAGTATTGACTGATTGTCACCATCCATTGATACACCTGATATAGTGGACACGTGTGCCGGCAGCAAATTCTTTAATTGTTGAAGCTGCGATTGCTACACCTTTGCGAGTGGATATATGTGATGTCAGAAAGCTCTTTATCGATGTATTCACCATTGATATACCCGAGTGAGTTTATGACACCTGTGTTGGTTTTGCACGTGCGAATGTTTCTGGAAACTTCCTGCCACGTGATCTACAGGTATAAAAGTGTAACAAAGCCCTGCCTAGGGTTCAGTTTTAACTGGGAATGCATAGTAAGCAGCTGAGCGAGTTTCCACCAAATATGCATAGTGTGTAGAAGTAACCGTCGCCGCAACGAAAGTCGAAAGGCAGAATTGTTGCAGATTCTGACTGTAATCAGTAGAGCTCGGTCCAGGATCACGAAATTGCTGGACTGAGGTTCGGTGCACACAGAGTATAACTATGACGTGATGGAGTAGGCGTGGTCTCTACAGCCCGTTTCGAAACGTGTTGCACTATCTAGAATTGCTCACTGCCTGGCCTCGTTCAGTTCCTGCTCGTAATATACCAGTGAACACTAAAAGAAAGCGCAAATTGGAAATGTCGAAAATACTAAAGGATAATTGTTCGTCATTGAACAAACTTGTGGATAATTCAAACATATTTTGAGTGACAGGAGGAGAGCCTTTTCTTTCGATACAGTAAAGATGTATCTTGTAATTCACTGCAATGAATTGTCAGTGAGTTTGGTTGATTCGTGCTCAGTGTCTTTTCAAATCTCTGCACATTATTATTCTGAATTATTTGTATCAAACTTTATCCTTTTATTTGTAAATATACAAGGTGTTTTTACTTAATAATCATATGAACAATTGTTTTATTGTGCTACGTAATGAATTAGAACGATGCATATATCAGTACAAATAATGAGCTACTTTTGGAATAGATTATACCTCAAAGTGTGCATGTTTACGTTGCAAACCCCTCTCCTCTTTATACTGCTGACTACTCTGTGTGTTCGCAACTGTGTGCACTTCGGAACCCAAAACCGAGCTCTAGTAATGAGTTTGTGGAACAAATAGAGTTGTTTGTTGCAGCGATGATGATGATGATGGTGTTTAAGGGCGCTCAACTGCCGAGGTCATAACCGCCCTTATGATTAAAACTTGGCAATAGCCAGTAAGAAAATACCAAACAAAAAAGTAAACACAAATAAAAGAGCTAACACAGTTGAAACGGAAGTAACAGAAACGTCCAGCCCTCTAACCAGAGCTGGATATAAAACTCCATCTAAAATCAACACATTAAAACCAAAAGAGTTTAAAAAACCGCTATCACACTAAAACGTCAAGGTAAAAGAAACTTTTGCTAAAAATTTAAAAACCCTGTCCACTGCTCTTGGGTCATCTGCCAGGACCTCAGCAAGAGAGGCCGGCATGCCCATAGATGACCGAATGTGTGCCAGGTGACCACACTCCAGCAACACATGACGAACTGTCTGTGCCTCCCCACAGAGCGCACAGACAGGAGCAGGTTCACGTTTAAAAAGGTAACTGTGAGTAAAAATACAGTGGCCAATTCTTAGCCGAGCTAGTACTACCTCCTCCCGGCGGAATAAACGAGAGGAGGTTACCCAGTTGACAGGGAGGTCCTTCACCTCTCGCAGCTTATTACCACGGAGAGCCGACCACTCCGCATGCCAAGTCGAAAAAACGGCTCTCCGTACAGCCACTCTAAAATCTTCTGCTGTTGAATGGGTAATCGTAACACTGGGCGCTGTGACTGCCGATTTCGCTGCCAAATCCGCCGTGTCATTCCCTGGCAAGCCAACGTGTCCAGGAATCCATGCGCACTCCACATTAAAACCAGAAGCGTGCAAAATGTGGAGAACGTCCTGGATGCGCTGCACCAAAGGATGGTAATTGTACAGCTCACGAATGCTCTGAAGGGCACTAAGGGAATCACTAAGAATAAGGCAGTCACCTAATTTTCGACGTCGAATATACAGAAGGGCTTGATAAATAGCATATAGCTCGGCAGAATATATAGATGTGCAACTAGGCAAACCGTAAGTAGAAGTTGCGGTGCCAGTTACAAAGGCACATCCAACACCGTCGGGGCTCTTACTACCATCGGTGTAAATACAAATACGGCCACTGTATTTGGATAAAAATTCTAAAAAGCAACGACGAATACTATCAAGAGGCGTAACAGATTTCCCGTAGAGCGTCATCCCGAGATCGACATGGGAGGTAGCGCGTAACCAAGGGGGGTGTATACTCTCTCCCTTGGATAACAGCCGAGGAATGTCAACATGGTGCTGGCGTAGAAGCTCACGGAAACGAAAACCTGCTGGCCTGGGGCTCAGAGAGCGGAGGCAGTATCGCTCGTGCAGCTCAGGGGAGAAAAACGCGTGATAAGTTGGATGCCCAGGCATACACTTCAGCCCACAGCCATAATTAGCAAGCAGGACATCACGCCGACAACGCAGAGGAGGTTCTCCCGATTCGGCGTAGAGGCTAACAACTGGGCTCGTTGGAAAAGCTCCAACGGCCACACGGATGCCCTGGTTATGGACTGTGTCTAACCTTCTGAGCACTGAAGGTCGAGCTGAAGAATACACAATGCTGCCATAGTCCAACTTCGAACGAATCACAGCACGATAAAGACGGAGCAATGTCGTCCGATCCGCACCCCAAGACTTGCCACTTAGTATCCGTAAAAGATTTAGAGAACGGTCACATCGTGCTCTAAGCTGTGCTATTTGTGGTGCCCAACAAAGTTTCCGATCGAAGATCAAACCAAGGAATCTCGCCTCGTCTGCGAAAGGAAGTAAATCTGGCCCGAGTCGAAGAGACGGCGGCATATGCCACTTACGGCGCCAGAAGTTAACGCAGACTGTCTTCTCAGCGGAGAAACGAAAACCGTGTTTCGAGCTCCATGCATAGAGATTGTCCAAACACCGCTGGAGACGGCGTTCCAAAAACGGTGTACGCTGAGAAGTACAGAAGATGGCAAAGTCGTCCACGAATAAACAGGAAGAGACACCTTGAGGCACACATAGTGATATGGAATTTATCGCAATAGCAAATAGAGTCACGCTGAGTACCGAGCCCTGCGGCACTCCGTTCTCTTGAATAAAATGGTTAGAAAAAACCGAACCCACCCTCACTCGAAAAACGCGGTCCCGCATAAACTCCTGAATGACCAACGGTAGGCGTCCACGTATGTTCCAGTTGTGCAGAGAACGCAATATTCCCGCCCGCCAACACGTGTCGTAGGCCTTCTCGAGGTCAAAAAATATCCCAACTGTGGGGCTGTTCTTAAGAAACCCGTCCATAATCTGAGTTGACAGAGAGACAAGGTGGTCAGCAGTTGAACGTCGTCGTCGAAAGCCACACTGGATGTTCGTCAGAAGATTGTGGGATTCCAGCCACCACACCAACCGTCCATTGATCATGCGTTCCATCACCTTGCAAACGCAACTGGTGAGGGAAATAGGACGGTAACTGGAAGGAAGATGGCGGTCCTTTCCAGGTTTAAGAATGGGTATGATGGTGGCCTCCCGCCACTTGTCTGGAAAAATGCCATCAACCCAGACACGATTATAGACCTTGAGTAGGAAATCTTTGCCATCAGGAGAGAGATGTTGCAACATTTGGACGTGGATACCATCTGGACCTGGTGCTGAGTGTCGTGAAGAGGAGAGTGCATTGTCTAGCTCTGCCAGGGTGAAAAGGCGATTATAATCCTCAAGGTTGCCAGAAAGAAACGAGAATTCTTGAGATTCCACCTGGTTCTTAACTGTAAGAAACTCAGGGGAATAGTTGCCTGAGCTAGACACCTCAGCGAAAGCACTGCCTAAAGTATTCGCCACGTCAAATGTATCAACAACAGCTCCGGTAGGTGTTTTGAGACCGGCGATGGGCATATGGTTCGGTTTCCCAGCCACACGTCTTAACTTATCCCATACGACAGAGGAAGGTGTATATCGATTAAAGGAACCCACGAATTTATTCCATGACATCTTTTTGCTATCCTTAATAACCCGCCTAGAATGTGCACGCATCCGTTTATAGTGTATCAAGTTATCCAGTGTAGGAAAACGCTGGAAAACCCGTAGAGCTCGTCTGCGAGCGCGAATAGCATCCCGACAGTCAGCGGTCCACCAAGGTACCGGAAATCGACGGCTGTAGCCAGTCGAACGCGGAATGGATTGCTCAGCAGCAGAAAGAATGGTCCCTGTAAGATGTTCGACCAAGTGGTTCACAGAGTCGTGCTCTTCGTAGCTAAATTCAGCCAAGTGGGAGTACAGTTCCCAGCTGGCGTGGTCTAGGCGCCAACTAGGTAAACGGGTGGAACATACAACGGGTGTCAAGACACTAATACGACAAGGAAAGTGGTCACTAGAATGCAAATCCGAGATGACATTCCAGCATAAGGTGACTGCCAGCTGAGGGGAACAAATTGCAATGTCAATGTGTGGAAAACTATGAAATGCGTCAGATAGAAAGGTGGGCTCTCCGGTGTTCAAGAGAGCAAGATTCTGACTATCCAAGAAGTCTTTAAGTAGCGTACCTCTCGCACAAGCCCGAGGAGAGCCCCAAAGAGGGTGATGGGCATTCACGTCGCCTACCAATAAAAAGGGTGGTGGCAACTGCGAAATGAGGTGTTCTAAGTCGCTGTGCGAGAGGTCCGCAGATGGAGGCAAATAGATACTGCAAATGGTGAATGAAGCGGTGGGTAGCTTAATGCTGACAGCAACGGACTGGATTGCAGATTGTATGGGTACGGAGTTGGCAAAAATATCATCTCGAATAAGCATCATAGTGCCCCCATGTGCCGGGACACCGTCCTCCGGGGATAAATCACATCGTACGGAGGAGTACTGCCTGATGGTAATGGTGTCCTGTGGACGGAGCTTCGTCTCTTGTAAGCATACAGCCAAGGGTTCATGCTGGCGCAGCAACAAGTCAAGCTCTGGTCGATGTGGTCGAATTCCGCGTATGTTCCAATGGAGGATAGCCATTGAGTATATTATGGGATAAGTTTCAAATCGAAAGACGCTTCTGCAGATTGGGATTAGCTGGTCGGTTCAATTTGTTCTTCTTAGGCGTTGGGCTAGTACTATTTTCAGGAGCACGATCCTGCCGTTTCCGCACTGTCCCTCTGGCAGTGGCGGCAGAATCCTCCTGGTCCATCTCCTCCACAAGGGAGGTCCCTTCTTCAAGAGCAGTTTTAGGTCCAAGTAGTTCGAACCGATTGGATGTGCTGATCGGCGAAGACGGCCGTCGCCGATTCACGCCCTCCTCCCCAGATGACCCTTCAGAGGAGGATACACGTGTGGAGTTGCGTGAACTTTTCTTACCTTTAGATGACTTGGTAATAGATTGCACATTCTCTTTCAAGAAGTCTTGTCGTACATACTTGGTCTTAAACTGTTTTTCCGGGGCAGAAGACGTCGTGAATTTACCAACTTAAGTTCCAGAGGTCGAGGTTTTCGGTGACAACTGTGCAGGACTATTCTGTAAGCTAGCGGATTTGGCAGATGTTGATACCAACTTGGGTGTAGGTGCCGAAGGCTTTGGCAGCGCTTGGGCTAAAATAACCTTTTCCGCAATTGTAGCCCCGTTCATATCGCCGGTCTGTGTTGCGATTTCCCGACGCGGTACCGGTTTAGCTGCAACTGAGCTATAGGTACCGGACCTCGGGGCAGAGGGTTGGCGGAGTCGCAGGAGCTTCCGGGCTTCCAAGAAGGACACCTTCTCTTTCACCCGTATCTCCTGGATCGCTCGTTCCTCTGCAAAACGGGGGCAGTCTCGGGAACTAGATGGGTGTTCCCCGTTACAGTTCACACACGATGGAGCTGAAGCACAAGCCCCATCGTGGGAGATGTCACCGCAGTGGACGCAGGTGGACTTGCCGGTACACAACTCACTAGTGTGACCAAAACGTTGGCATTTAAAGCACCTCAGCGGATTGGGTATATAAGGCCTAACTTCGATGGCTTCATACCCTGCCCTAATCTTTTGAGGCAGATCAACCCGATCAAAAGTAAGAAACAGGGTACGAGTAGGCAGGAATTCACCGTTGATCTTACGTTGTACCCGATAAACAGCTGAGACACCCTGAGTCGCAAGATTTTCTTGGATCTCCTCAATGGACAAACCGTCCAACGCGCGGGTTGTTATTACACCGCGGGAGGAGTTCAGCGACTTGTGCACCTCGACCTTCACTGGATAGCTGGCTAACATGGTGGCTTTAAGTATTCTTGCAGCTTGCGAGGCGGAGTTGGCTTCGACAAGAAGTGTACCATTGCGAGCTCGAACGCAGGATTTAACAGGACCAGCAATGGCATCGAGACCCTTTTGGATAGTAAAAGGGCTCACCGTAAGGAACTTCTTACCTTCCTCTGTCCTATGAATAACCAAGTAGCGAGGACCACATGACTCGACTACTTCCTTTCCAACGTCTTTATTAAGGGGTTTTAATTTTGGTGCCATAGAAAAAATGGTATAAATTCATCCCCCAGTGCTCCCCACCCACCACGGAGCCCAACGAGGGGTCACCCCACTGGGGTGACAGGGCTACACAGGGGATATAGCGGGCTCGCCGTCCCACTCACCCTGGAGTTCGGTGTAATACCTAGTCCTGGCCGATTGACTAGGGGTGGGTTAGTCCCTAGCCTCCCGTTTAGGCAAATCAGAAACCAAAGCGGTGTATTAGGCTGCGCACCCTCCCCAGTTACTGAAAGACAGAAGCCCAGGCTCAGGTACGCAACCCTCAACCAACCAGGATATTCCTTTTCACCGACACGGGTCTCCACGCACGGCCTACACGTGGGTGGGCATTTTGACCTACTGACTCCCTCACCACTCTGAGGTTGCCCACAGAGGGAGTCAAGGTGGCTCGGGACCCCGGGTGCGCCTAACCCGTACCTACCGTAGTAGGCCCCTGGGGGGGTTTGTTGCAGCGAAAACAGCGTTTTTGTTACAATATACATTTCCCCAACTTGGAGCTCCCTATTATGAGAGTAGTAAAGCCGCGCCGTGGCAGAGTGGTTCGCCTCTCACCTAGACAGCCGGGTTCGATCCCAAGCGACCGCATGTGAGATTTGTGGTGGACAAAGCGGCGCTGGGGCGGGTTTTCTCCAGGTTCTCCGGTTTCTCCGCCATCGTATTCCACCGTTGCTCCATCTTCATTCATGTATCATCAGTGTCACCACCTGCGATGCCATAAGCAGTTAAAGCGGGCGTCAAACACTACCAAAAAAGAGTTATAACCCTTAATATTAGATTCAAAATATAATAAAAGTATGCTTGGAAATTATAATTTTTAGTTTATACTTCACCAAATGAACTGTTAGCCCCTTATAATAAGGGACATCAAATCGGGGAAATTTTGTATATTTCAGACTATGGTGTTCAGGTGTTATAATCCAAAAATATAATACTTTTCTCAAAATTTTGAGCCCATGCAATACAATATAGAGGATAATTCCAATTTCCACAATAGATACAACATAAAATAAAATTTGTTTATATATTTACAATATAATACATTTTCAAAATTGTGCCAAATTAGCTCCAGCTTGTGGTAAAAGTTTCAATAATATATTATGGTAATATTTTCTGGCTATAAAAATCTAATATGTTCCATTCGCATGACTTTTTCTGCATCTCTGCAAAAATTATTGTTAAAAAGCTTATACTTCTTTTTACTTCATACTGATTGACAAAATTATCACAAATAGTCCTATTACTTGCTTCCGTGTAAGTAGAAGGGAAATAAGGAAGTACCAAGGCTTAAAGTGTTAGTCAAAAGCTGATGGCTATGTGACTGAAGTTCCTTTGTTTGTACGGACAAAAATTGACAGATTCCTGTATGAGAAAAGTATGTTTAAGTTTTTCATAGCTGAAACCGAAAGCAAGGAATATCTCAAAGACGATCAACTCCACGGAAAATGGTATATAACATAAATGGTGTGTTTTAACGTGCTCTACATTTTTAGTTTTTGTTTATCTCTTACGGTTTAGCAGTTATGCAAAATTCGTAAATTTCATCCAGAATAGTCTTCAGAGGCTGTTCCCAGAAAATTCAAGATATACATTTTATTTATTAGATAAATATCTTCAATATCTGATATTTTATCTAAATCGTTAGAGCCAGTTTTGAGAAAATCAAAATTTTCGGAAAAAAATCCATATAAATGGTAGTTGGGGGTGGAAGGATTTTCTTGAAAACGTCCGTGTCGCATCCTTGGAAGATACCAGACTTAGATACCAAGTATGGTATTAAACGGTCTTTTCGTTTTTGAATTATGCTGTCCACAGACACACACACACACACACACACACACACACACACACACACGCACACACGGACCTTTTTCCAAAAATGCTTTATTTGGATTCAAAAGCCTCGGTATCGAATTTTTGGGTGGAATGCAATACCTTCTCTATACACTATGCACATAGTACGTGTAGCAGAGAAAGTAAAAATGACCATGAATAAGAGCTTAACGTAATATTGTAATCTGTAGGTTTTAACCATTCAATTCTGTGCGCTGTGAATCGTTTTTAAAATTTCAAAGTGTGGAAATTTGAAATGCGATAGTAAAGCATTTTTGCACTCGCAACTTGTAAATGCAAGTAAATATGGACACTAAATCTAACAGCAATGAATATTTACCTCGGATACATTTAAAATTAATTTTCCGTTCAATTTAATGAAAACTTTAGAAAATTGGATTTTCAGTATTCCATTAATGAACGATTGTACGCTTCTAAATTCAGTGAATTAAACTATGTGATGTAAAAGTCTGTCTGCGTTTCTGTTTCGAAATCCCCGGATGCTCGCATCTGTTTTAATTAAAATCTTGTTTAGAAGTGAAGTTCTCAGAAACAGGACGTAATGTTTCTGTTTAACGCTTAAACGAGACAGCAATGTGTTGATAAAACACTTAAAAGCGTTCAGAGTAAAAACAAAAGCAGTGCAGCAGCAACGCACGTTAGAAGCTGAGGAGGTGTGTAGGTATGTGCTCCATTGAGATTAGTTGAAAAGCCCCGTGAGGTAGACCACACTCCTGACAGCACCGGAAATTAAAGATATCGGAAATGAATTGAAGTTTCTGACGCAAAGCTAACGCCATTTCTGCAGCTGTGTGTGACTTTCCTCATATTACATATTGGTTTTCTTCTTTCTTTCCTGCTGTTTGAGTATAAGCAGTCAGTATGGACTGCAGTGACCTCCCAAGCCAAACTCTATACGTACTATGTACATAGTGTATAGAGAACGCATTGTATTGCACCCAAAAATTCGATACCGAGATTTTACCGGAAATATATGTTTTGAAACCCCCTGAATTTAAAAAAAAAGCATTTTTAGAAACATGCCCGTGTGTGTACGTCTCTGTCAGTGTGTGTGGCTGTGGGCAGCATAGCTCAAAACGAAAAGCCCGTTAAATGCTAAAATTGGTATATAAGTTCAGCATCTTCCCCCCACGCCCAACTACCCTTTACATGGAACAAATTTGGAAACTTTTGACTTTCTCAAAAATGGCTCTTAACGATTTTGATTAAAATATCACATTTTAAATATATTTACAAGACATAAAATGTATATCTTGAATTTTATGGAAATAGCCTCTGAAAACATCTTTATTCTGGATGAATTTTGCAGAATTTTGCCTTACTGGTAAACCGTCAGAAATATGCAAAAAATTACTTCACAAAAAGGTAGAGCTCGTTAAAGCACATAGCTTTTGATATATGCATTTTTTTTTTCGTGGAGTTGATCGTTTTTGAGATATTCCTTGTTATTAGTTTCAACTTTAAAATACCTATGATCAACTCTTGTCCATACAAACAAAGGTAGGTACTTCAGTCACGTAGCACCAGTTTTTAAAAGATTTGACTATTGATTTAGCCTATGGTACTCCCTTATTTCCCTCATACTTACAAAAAAGCAGGTAATGAGACCCTTTTAGCCATTTTTTTCGATTAGCATTAAGTAAGCAGATGAAAAAGCTTTTTAACAATGTATTGCAGGGATGTAGAGAATGTCATGTGAATGGAACACAGATTTTTTACCCAAAAAAGCACTAATAGTGGTATTCGGAAGCGTTAATGGGGTAAAATCATGCAGTATTAATATGGAATGTCCATGGATTTTGCAAATAGGGCGTAATGTACGGGATAGCATTATAATCGGGAGCGTATTTGCGGGGATTTACTATAATCTATTTTACTAGGTAACATATTAAGCAAAACTTCAGGTGTGCCCTATTTAATACATTCAGTCAGAATTAAACCACGGAAATACTTGTCTACACATCAATGACCTCATATCATGTGTGTGCATGTGTCACTGTGTGGTGTGCGACTGACTTTCAGCAGCATAACTAAAAAACGATAATACTGTGAATTACCAAACTTGGTATTAATGTTCAGTATCTAACAAGGATGCGACACAAAGAGTATGAAGAATATTTCCCCACCACAAACTACCTTTTACATGGAAAAGAAATCTCATGTAATCTATTCACATGACTTTCTCTATATCTCTGCAACAAATTTTTGTTAAAAAGTTTATGCTTCTATTTACTTCATGCTAGGTGAGAAATAAATAGCAGAAATGGACTTATTACATGCGTCCCTGTAAGTAGAAGCGAAATAAGGGAGTAACATAGGTTAAAGTGGTACCAAAAGATGGTTGCTATGTGACAGGAGTTGACAAATTCCTGTATGAGAAAAGTATAAGTGTTTTAAGGCTGAAACAAAAAACAAGGAATATCTAAAAAACAATCAACTCCACGAAAAAGAATTATATAACATAAATTGTGTGCTTTAATGTGCTCTCCATTTTTTGTGTGGTAAGTTTTTGTCTATCTCTTACGGTTTAACAGTTACACAGAATTCCGTAAAATTCATCCAGAATAAAGTAGTTTTCAGAGGCTATTCCAGAAAATTCAAGATACATATATTATTTGTCACGTATATATCTTTAATATACGATATTTTAATCAAAATCGTTAGAAAATCAAAATTTTCGAAAAATTTTCCATGTGAGGGTAGTTGGGGGTGGGGGGATTTTCTTGAAAATCTTCGTGTCGCATCCTTGGAAGACACATCCATGGAAATTTTTTCGAAAATTTTGTTTTTCTTAAAAATGGCTAACGATTTTGATAAAATGCCACATATTAAAGCAATTTCTATCACAAATAAAATGTATATCTTGAATTTTCTGTGAATAGCTTCTAAAGACCTGTTTATTCTGGACGAACTTTGCTTAATTTGGCATAACTAGTAAACCGTAAGAGATAGATAAAAACTTACTATAAAAAATGTAGATCTTGTTAAAATACACAAGGTATGTTAGTATATATTTTTTTTTCGTGGAGCTTACCGTTTCCGAGGTATTCCTTGTCATTAGTTTCAGTTGTGAAGTACTTATACTTTTCTCCGATGGGAGTGTCCGTTTCTCGTTTGTTCTACTCCTGGTCAAGCAAAGAAGCGATTTGCAATGACAATCGCATAACGACAGCTTTTAAAACATTTGACTATCACTTAAGCCTAGTGCATTCCCTTAGTTCCAGTCTACTTATAAGGAACTAAGTAATAAAATTCTAATGTTTATCTCGATTAGCGTGGTGTTGAACGAAGAAGTTTATTTTGTAAGAAGTTTGTTTGTAGAGTAGCTTGAGAAAGATTTTTCTTAATAGTATTTGGTGGTACTCAACATGTGTGCTACAGTTTTGCAGCTGATCAATGCGGCGAAACATTTTAGGAAATTTCTGTTGCAGGAAACTGTTATTTCTAAACTGTTTCGTGGCTGCAACAGAGACAGATTAAACCGCTTCGCAAAAATAGGAACTTTTCCCGCCACTATTAAATATAGCTTCAAATGATAGCAGTTGCATGCTATAAGATTCGAACCTTGGCTATGATATCATCCTGCCGAGTCATATGCCAGCGACCCCATGTGACTCACATCCGAAAAGTGAGCATTGCTTGAAACCTAATCACGTGCTTACCTGCGGGAGTGAGAGAGCTTGCCTCTCTCTAATGACGTCATCACCCTTGCCTGCAGTGCGATGTTAATGAGGCTGTGAGATGTGCAAGTAAAATTGTCAAAACGTGGCGCTGCGAAGAGCGAAAAATAGATCCAAGTGCTCAATAATTTAGTTACCGCAGTCAGTGACGTAACAGCTAGGGTTCTACTTTCAGGATGACAAACCGCAATTTTTGTTTGGCGGTTATAATTGTCATTACAGTTTAACGTCTTTGTATGTTGTTAACTGCAACCAGCACCAGTAATTGTTACGAAAAACTGTGTTACATTCACACGAGTTTCTCTGCTCTCTATCCTCAATTAGTGACTATGAAGCTATTCTTACGCAAACTTACAATTTTCTCTACCACGATTGTATATAGTTGGTGGAGAAAGTAATGTATTCCCCTGAAAACTTCGATATCAAAATATCACCGGATATATACGTTTATAAAACTCTAAATAAAAAAAATCAGTTTTAGAGAAAAGACCGTGAAGTTATTATGTCATATAGTTTTCTCTGTAACATGATGGCTCCTCCATTACACAGGGCAATAACCACTAGCAAACAAAAGACGAACCTGTACTAGGGGCGAGAGGCAACGTAGTAAAAATCTGTTTCCTGAAGACTCTGCTTGTAAGTCGAGGATCGCGCCTCAGTTATGGCACCAGTACGTGGAAGACATGGCAACAGCGAGGGATGGTTTCCAACCGCAAACCCCCTAAACGCAAACTTTAAAGGACTTTGGAGGACGAGTGGGGCAGGGTTATCATGCTATGAAAAATATTGTAATTATATTCTTCTTTTTGTAGAGTTAACCGTTTCCAAGATATTCCTTATCATTGGTTTCATTTTTTAACTACTTAAACTTAACTCAAGCGGGAAATGAACTATCTCTTTAGTCGTACTCCCGTGAATGCAAAAGAGAACCGAATTACAATTTCACATAAGGCATGAACTTTTAAAATATTTGATTATCGCTTTAGTCTAGTGTATTTCCTGCCTTCCCTTCTGCTTACAAGAAAGCAAGTAACAAGACAATTTATGCTAATGTTTATCTCGACTAGCATGAAGTAGATAAAAGAAAAATCTTTTGTAAGAAAAGTTTGTTTGTGGAACAGCTAGAGAAAGTCATGTGAATGGATCACATCATACTTTTACTTTCTCTACACGTACTATGCATAGTGTGTAGAAAAGGTATTGCTTACACCCAAAAATTAGGTACCGAGATTTCACCGGAAATAGACGTTTTAGGGTCCCCTGTATCCAAAAAAAGTATTTTCAGAAAAAGGTCCGTGTGTCAGTGTGTCTGTGAAAACGATAACTCAAAAATGAAAAGTCGGTAACATACCAAACCTGGTTATTTAAGTTTAGGGATGCGACACAAGATGTTGAGAAAAATACCCCCACCCCAAACTACCCTTTACATGGTAAAAATTTAAAAAATTGTGATTTTCTCAAAAATGGCTATAACAATTTTGATTAAAATTTCTAATATTTAAAATATTTATGTGACAAATAAAGTGTCTTATCTTCAATTTACTGGGAATAGCCTCTGAAGACATGTTTATTCTGGATGATTTTTTCAGAGTTTTGCATAACTGGTAAACCGTAAGAAATAGACAAAAGTTTACGACACAAAAAATGTAGAGCTCGTTAAAACACACACTAGCTGTAGTTGGCCGTTATTTAGGTATTCCTTTTTATTAGTTTCTGGTCTAAAATACTTATACTTTTCTCATACGCGAATTTGTCAACTCCTGTCTATACAAACAAGGGTACTTCAATCACACAGTAACCAGCTTTTAAAAGATTTGACTATCGATTTAGTCCAGTGTCCTCCCTTATTTCCCTTCTACTTACAGAGAAGCAAGTAATAAGACCCTTTCTGCTATTATTTCGTGATTAGCATGAAGTAAATAGAAGAATAAGCTTTTTAACAATAATTAATTGCAGAGATGTAGAGAAAGTCTTGTAGAGGGAACATTTAAGATTTTTACTTTCTCTACACCTACTATCTACATAGTGTATAGAGAAGGTATTGTATTTCACCCAAGTATTCGATACCGAGATTTCACCGGAAATACACGTATGTGCGTGTGTGTGTGTCTGTGAACAGCACAGCTCAAAAACGAAAATCCCGTTAAATACCAAACTTGGTATTTAAGTTTGGTATCTTCCAAGGATGCCACACGAAGATTTGCAAGAAAATACCCCACCCCCAACTACCCTTTACATGGAACTTTTTTGGAAAATGTTTATTTTCTCAAAAATGGCTCTAACGACTTTGATTAAAATATCGTATATTAAAGATATTTTACCTAACAAATAAAATGTATATCTTGAATTTTCTGGGAATGGCCTCTGAAGACTACTTTATTCTGGAGGAATTTTGAATAACTGCTAAACCGTAAGAAATGGACAAAATCTTACCACACAAATAATGTAGAGCACATTAAAACACACAATTTATGTTACATGATTTTTTTTGAGAAGTTGATCGTTTTTGAGATATTCCTTGTTTTTGGTTTCAGCTTTGAAAAACGTATACTTTTCTTATACAGGAATTTGTCAATTCGTGTCCATACAAACAAAGGAATTTCAGTCACCTAGTAACCAGCTTTTGACTTCACTATACCCTAAGATATTCCCATATTTCGCTTCTACTTACAGGGAAGCAAGTAATATGACTATTTCTGCTATTTTTTTCTCGATTAGCTTGAAATAAATAGAAGAATAAGCTTATTAACAACAATTTGTTACACAGAAGTAGAGAAAGTCATGTGAATGGAACACATCAGATTTTTTTCTCCTACAATGTCTCCTAAATACCAGAACACAATAAATGTTGTCGAACGCGCCTTAAATGTAAACTCTATGTGTACATTTATGTTCTTGTTGTAACTTAGTGTACTCGTTAACACTTACGCTTAACTCTAGGGAGTTCTAGGAGTAAAACTTCACGCTAGCAGCAAGTTATCGCGTCTTTGGTGGGTATTATTGCATACCGCATTAAACGGCAAACTGATCCTTCGAAATAAGTGGCTTTGTACTTGCATTCCTTAAACCCACTCAAAATTCCTGTGCTCTTTCACCCGAGAATAGAACCAACATCAAACTATTCATAACTTTGAGACAAACTATTCTCATCAGAGTGCTCACATCTGCGAGTCGCTTTCTCAGAATGGCACTGTTGATTGCAAGCAGACTGAACAAATACGTATAAAGATATAAACAAATACAAAAGTATATATTACCCAGGCACCCAAGTAACTACTAACAATTCTGGGTCATATATTCAAACTTTATTTAAAAAAAAAAAATCTGATGTGTTACACTCACATGACTTTCTCTAGCTGCTCCACAAACCTCCAACAAAAGATTCTTCTTCTTTGTATACAATGCTAATCGAGATAAATTTTAAAAGAAAAACGGACACTTCTTGTCTGAGAAAAGTTTAAGTACTTCACAATTGAAATAAATAACAAGGAATATCTCGGAAACGGTTACCTCCACAACAAAAACGTAAACGACATAAATTGTGTGTTTTGTCGTGATGTTTATTTTTTGTGTAGCGAGTTTTTTTCTCTTTTACGGTTTGGCAGTTAAGCAAAATTCATCCAGAATAAAGAGATCTTCAGTGGCTATTCCCAAAAAAAACGAGATATACATTTTATTTCGGACATAAATAACTTTAATATACGGGATTGTAATCAAAATCGTTAGAGCCATTTTTAAGAAAATCAAAATTTTCGAAAATCTTTCAATGTAAAGGGTAGTTTGTGGTTGGGAGATTTTTTTTTTAAAATATTCGTGTCCCATCCTTGAAAGATACTAAACCTAAATACCAAGTTTGGTATTTAACGGTCTTTTCGTTTTGGGGCTATGCTGTCCACAGGCAGACAGACAGACAGACAGACAGACAGACAGACACACACACACACGGACCTTTTTTAAAAATGCTTTTTTTGGACTGAGGGGACCCCAAAACATACATTTCCGGTGAAATCTCGGTATCCAATTTTTGGGTGTATTACAATATTTTCTCAATCCCTATGTACATTGTACAAATGAGGCTAGAGAAAGTAAAAAAAGCAGAAATAGTCTTATTACTTGCTTCCTTTTAGGTAGAAGCGAAATAAGGGTGTAGCATAGGTTAAAGTGATAGTCAAAAGCTGGATGCTATGTGACTGAATTTCCTTTGTATGGACAGGAGTTGCCAAATTCCTATATGAGAAAAATATGAGATTTTTAAAGCTGAAACAAAAAACAAAAAATTTCTAAAAAATGTATATAACATAAATTGTGCGTTTTAGTGTGCTCTACTTTTTTTTTTCTTTCTTTCTGGTAAGTTGCTGTCTATCTCTTACGGTTTAGCAGCTATGCAAAATTCCGTAAAATTCATCCACAATAAAGTAGTCTTCAGAGGAGGCTATTCCCAGAAAATTCAAGATATAAATTTTATTTGTCAGGTAAATATCTTTAATATACGATATTTTAATCAAAATCGTTATAAGTCATTTTTAAGAAAATTAAAATTTTCGAAAAAGGTTCCATGTAAAGGGTAGTTTGGGGTGGGGAGATTTTTCTCAAAATCGTCGTGTCATATCCCTGGAAGATAAACTTAAATACCAAGTTTGGTATTTTACGAGTTTTCGTTTTTGAGTTATTGTGTTCACCAACACATAGACACACGGACACAAACTCACACGGGCATTATTCTAAAAATACTTTTTTTTGATACAGGGGACCCTAAAATACATATTTCCGGTGAAATCTCGGTATCGAATTTTTTGGTGGAGTGCAATACCTTCTCTATACACTATATACATAGTACGTGTAGAAAAATTAAAAATCTCATGTGTTCTATTCACATGCCTTTCTCTACACATCTATAACAAATTATTGTTAAAAAGCTTATGCTTCTATTTACTGCATGCCAATCGAGAAAAAATTAGCAGAAATTGTTTTATTCTTGCTTCCTTGCAAGTAGTAGCGAAATAAGGGAGTACCATAGGTTAAAGTGATAGTAAAAAGCTGGTTGCTATGTGGCTGAAGTTCATTTGTTTCTATGGGCAGGAGTTGACAAATTCCTGTATGAGAAAAGATAAGTATCATATCCCTGGAAGATACTAAACTTAAATACCAAGTATGGTATATTACCGACTTTTCGTTTTTGAATTATGGTGTTCACAGACACACGGACACACACACAAATGGACATTTTTCCAAAAATATTATCTTTAGTTAAAGGGGACCCTAAAACATATATTTCCGGTGAAATCTCGGTATCGAATTTTTGGGTGGAGTGCAATACCTTCTCTATACACTATGTACATATTGCGTATAAAGAAAGTAAAAATGTATAAGGCATAAATTGACATTAGTATATAGATAAGGTATTGTCTTCCACACAAATATTCGATACCGAGATTTCAGCGGAAATAGACTTTTAAGATCCCCTGTATCCAAAGAAAACTATTTTCAGAAACAGGTCCGTGTGTTTGTCCGTGTGTGCGTTTGTCTGTGTGTCTGTGAACACGCTTACTCAAAAACGAAAAGTCTGTAATATACCAAAATACTGTAATTTTGGTATTTAAGATTAGTAACTTCCGGGGGGTGCGACACGAAGATTTTGAGAAAAATACCCCCATCCCAAACTATCCTTTATATGGATTTTTTTTCGAAAATTTTTATTTTCTCAAAAATGGCTCTAGCGATTTTGATTAAAATATCCTGTATTAAGGATATTTACCTGAAAAATAAAATGTATATCTTGAATTTTCTGAGAACAGCCTCTGAAGACTACTTTATTCTGGATCAATTTTACGGAATTTTGCATAACTGCTACACCGTAGGAGATGGACAAAACTTACTACACAAAAAATCTAAAGCACGTTAAAACACACAATTTATGCTATATACATTTTTTTCGTGGGGTTGAGCGTTTTTTAGACATTCCTTGTTTTTGGTTTCAGCTTTAAAAACATACTTTCCTCATACAGGGATTTGTCAACTCCTATCCATATAAACAAAGGAAGTTCTGTCACATAGCAACCAGCTTTTGACTATCACTTTAGCCTGTGCTACTCCCTTATTTCGCTTCTACTTATAAGGAAGCAAGTAATAATACCGCTTCTGCTAATTTTTCCTGATTAGCGTTAAGTAAATAGAAGCATAATCCTTTTAAGATCAATTTGTTGCAGAAATGTAGAGAAAGTCATGTAAATGGAACACATGAGATTTTTATCTATGCTGTCCACAAATACAAAAGGACCTTTTCCTAAAAATGCTTTTTTGGGGGGATCAGGGAACCTCAAAGCATAGATTTCCGATGAAATATCGGAATCGAATTTTTTTGGTGGGATACAATGTCTTTTCTATAAACTATGTACATAGTATACGTAGAGAACGTAATATACAGAATTGCTATTCTGTAGTCTGTGTGTTAAAACGTGTCTCCTTGAAATCTCGCTATATCGCGGCAGACTGGAGACAGTAAATAGAAACCAAAAGAAAGTGTTGGCACCTTATGACATATTTTGAGAGATGAATGACAAGGGTACATGAATCAGGTCATAGAAACATCCTTTGAATTATCTATTTCCTTGACACAATTAAAATTAATTCATCTTTAGGGGTCTCGAAGGTGGAGGGGTATGATTACAAAAGGGACTATGTTATGGAGGGAGTTTATAAAAAATGAAGCTTGAAGAGGGAGTGTTAGAGAAGCGAGGCACATAGTCTTGAGGAAAGCTCTAGAGATCCACCCCGCCCCAGCACACAACCCCTTTAATTTATTACTCGATGCCAGGAAGCAGGGAGGGGGAGGTGTTGCAGTAAAACTAGACTCCA
Source organism: Hymenopus coronatus (assembly GCA_030762935.1). NCBI lineage: Eukaryota > Metazoa > Arthropoda > Insecta > Mantodea > Hymenopodidae > Hymenopus > Hymenopus coronatus. Next base: position 33,071,037 of record CM060883.1, read on the forward strand.
TGTCACACATAATTCAGCGGTGTAATGGCTCGATACGGAAGGGGTTGCTTCAATACTTTATGTCAGTCCATTTGATATTAATGCTACCGACCCATGATAAAGGGTAAATAATTTAATTTCCCTTTGCAATTAACGCTTACCCAAGGGAGGACTAATAATAAGGGCACGTCCAACTGGTGACATTTCACTTAAGTGCATCTGTCTGGAAACTGCTGGAAGTGCCGTTCTTACGTCTTGATTCTGGAGGTATGGTCATATCCTGGGTGTACATATTCTTTTTACTTTCTCTAGCGCGTATGAACACCGTCAAAAGTGAACAGAAAATGTAGTGCATTCCACACAAAAATTCGATGTTGAGATTTGACCGGAATTATAGGTTTTGGAGTCCCTTGAGTCCGAAAAAAACATTTTTAGAAGAATGTCCGTGTGTGTGTGTCTGTCTCTTTGTCTGCCTGTCTGTGTGTGTGCCTGCCTGTGTCTATGGACAGCATATCTCAAAAACGTAAAGACTGTTAACTTGGTATTTAAGTTCGGTATCTTCCAAGGATGCGACGCGACGATTTTCAAGGAAAAACCCCACCAGACACTACCCTTTACACGGAATATTTTTCGAAAATTTTGATTCTCTCAAAAATAACTAACGATTTTCAATAAAATATTGTATATTGAAGATATTTACATGACAAAGAAAATGTATATCTTGAATTTTCTGGGAATACCCTCTGAATATCTCTTTGTTTAGGATGGTTTTTAATGAATTTTGAATAACTGGTAAACCGTAAGAGATAGACAAAACTTATTACATACAAGATATAGATCTCGATAAAACACGCAATTTAAATCATATACTTTATTTATGGAATTCGCCGTTTTCCAGACATTCCTTGATATTGATTTCAATTTTAAAATATTTAAAACTTTTCTCATACGGGTAGTTAGAATACAATATCTTCTCTATCCACTATATACATTGTACAAACGGGCTAGAGAAAGTAAAATTTGCCTCGCGTGGGTATATGGTCTATGGAAAAGTGTTAGGAAAAAGTGTTCAAGAAAACAAGGCTCAAAGCTGGGAGTGTCTATTAAAAAGTATGCGCCTGTCAATTTAAAGCTTCAGTTAATTGATAGTTGAAGTACACCAAGCGGGAAAAATATATGTTTTCTTAAAGAATTATTCCATTATGTATTAGTTTCTCTATACGCACTATGTGCATAGTGTATAGAGAAGGTATTGCACAACACCCAAAAATTCGATACCGAGATTTCACCGGAAATATGTTTTAGGATCCCCTATATCCAAAAAAAGCATTTTCACAAAAAGGTCCATGTGTGTGGGTAAAATACTAAACTTGGTATTTAAGTTTAGTATCTTCCAGGGATGCGACACGAAGATTTTGAGAAAAATCCCCCCACCCCCAACTACCCTTTACATGGAACTTTTTTCGAAAATTTTGATTTTCTCAAAAATGGCTCTAATGATTTTGATTAAAAGTTCGTATATTAAACATATTTACCTGACAAATAAAATGTACATCTTGAATTTTCTAGGAATAGCCTCTGAAGAGTAGTTTATTCTGGATGCATTTTACGGAATTTTGAATAACAGCTAAACTGTAAGAGATGAACAAAAACTTACTACAAAAAACATGTAGAGCACGTTAAAACACACAATTTATGTTGTATACATATTTTTCGTGAGTTCATCGTTTTTGAGACATCCCTTATTTTTGGTTTCTGCTATGAAAAACTTATATTTTTCTCATACAGGAACTTGTCAGCTCCGATCCATATAAACAAAGGAACTTCATTGACATGGCAACCAGCTTTTGACTATCACTTTAACCTATGGCAGTCCCTTATTTCGCTTCTACTTACAAGGAAGCAAGTAATAAGACTATTTCTGCTAATTTTTTCTGATTAGCATGAAGTAAATAGAAGTATAAACTTTTTAAGAATAATTTGTTGCAGGGATATAGAGAAAGTCATGTGAATGGTGTACACATTGGATTTTTTTTTATATTCTCAGTAAATTTAATTCTTGCAGCCTACCTACGCATACCCTGACTCGCCTAAACACTAGAAGATCTGGAACAATCGCCAAACACGTCAGTCAGTCTTCTGACCTCTTGTTCAAGCATTTATTGATTCCTGCAACGTCGTATAGCATGGGACTGCATGCTTCTCGGCAAATTGACCGTAACTAACAAAACCACTCTAGCAATGGTAGCTTTGCTTTTGTAGTTATAGATCTTTGGGATCTCTTGAATGTGTGAGACGGATTTTACAGGCCTATTTGTTCTTATCGATCTTTGTAGCTCTGTGGAGTGTAGAATTCGCCTCCAAGTATTGCTCACATTAGCATCTAATAAAACTCAGTTTTCATAATTAACATTTATTCAACTTGTTTCAGTCTATGTTTCAAATCTGATTGCAAATTGGTTAGTAATGTTAAAATGCGACTATACGAACCAACTGTATTGAACAATTCCACGGTCATTAACTAGGAAATGCCTTATGGCTCATAAAAGTAATTTAAAATAATTTTTTTGCTTCTTAAATGGAAGTAAAAAATCAACAAATGTATTCTTATTACTTTCTCTACATGTACTATGTAAATAGTGTATAGAGAAGGTCTTGTAATGAACCCCAAAATTCAATACCGAAATTTCACCGGAAATATATGATTTCAGACCCCCTGAATCCAAAAAAAATCACTTTTAAAAATGGCAGTGTGTGGGTCTCACCCCAACTACCCTTTACATGGAATTTTCGAAAATTTTGATTTTCTAAAAAATGGCTCTAACGATTTTGTTTAAAATATTCTTTATTAAAGATATTTACCTAACAAATAAAATGTATATCTTCAATTTTCTGGGAATAGCCTCTGAAAGCTTCTTTATTCTAGTTGAATTTTACGGAAATTTGCATAACTGCTAAACCGTAAGAGATTGACAAAAACTTACCACACAAAAACTGTAGAGCACGTTAAAGCACACAATTTATGTCATAAACAATCTTTTCGTGGAGTTGATCGTTTTTGAGATATTCATTGTTTTTGTTTTCAGCTTTAAAACACTTATACATTTCTCATACAGGAATTTGTCAACTCCTGTTCATACAAACAAAGCAACTTCAGTCACATAGCAACCAGCTTTTGACTATCACTTTAACCTGCGGTGCTCCCTTACTTCGCTTCTACTTATAAGAAAGCAAGTAATAAGACTATTTTTGCTAATTTTTTCTCGATTAACATGAAGTACATAGAATCATAAGCGTTTTAATAATGTGTTTTTGCAGAGCTGTAGAGAAAGTCATGTGAATGGAACACATCAGATATTTTTTCAATTAAAAAGGTGATATTTAAAATGTTTGAAATGTTATACTTATGTAAAATGTCAATAATATAAACAATTATATATGAATTACTAATGTAAATTAATACGCAAAGAAGACAAACGAGAAAATAATTAAAATTTAATATGCCATAAATTTCTAAAACAGTTTAAAATAATCTAATAAATATATAGTTTCATAATGTGTGACCACTGGCTAGGACTACTGTAGACATGAGGCAACTATTTTCAATAGATGCGGATTTCTATGACTAGTCATTATTTTCCCCTCACCATTTGTCAACCTTTTAAAATGTTATAACCGCGTTTCTAACATTTTGATGAAAATAAAGTGGTTTTGTATCATGCATATAAACGCAAAATTTATTCTTAACGTTATATGGCATATTTAAGGCAAACGCCAATATAATGACATATTTTTGGTATTTCAAATAAGAATAATATTTTAAGTACGAAAGTATACTGCATTTAGAACAAAATATTTTAGAATATTTTTAAATTACCTACAGGTTCTTTTAATAATATTATTAATATAATATTAACAATAATAGTAATTTGGGTGCCAAGTTCAATACAATATCGATAATCAGTTGTGGCACTACATGTTCTTGGAAATGTTTGTGTAATTTTTTTAATGGATTTTCAGCGTACTTTGAAAATTCTTATTTCCTGGTACGCAGATAACAATAGAATTTAATATTTTCAAGCAGAAGGTAGAATTTATCCTCAATCCTCTACGAAAAAAATATGAACTAAATAGGCAAGTTAGATATATTTTTTTCGCTAAACGTTCCTACCATTATTAACCTCATATCAGTGAAAAATAGCTGTTTTGCGTTGATGTATTTGGTAAAACAAATAGTACTAATGCATTGATCTGATATGCAAATTATGCAAGCTGAAAATAAAGGCCGAAAAACGTTTCCCAGTGTAACAACATTGCAATGCTGCAATACTTGACTGTTTACTTGCACTCCATCCAAAAATTCGACACCGAGATTTCACCAGAAATATATGTTTCAGGGCCCCCAGTATCCAAAGGAAAGTATTTTCAGAAAAAGGTCCGTGTGTGTGTCCGTGAATACGATAACTCAAAAACGAAAAGTCGGTAAAATATCAAACTTGGTATTTAAATTCAGTATCTTCCAGGGATAGGATACGAAGCTGTTGAGAAAAATCCCCCACCCCAAACTATCCTTTACATGGACTATTTTCGAAAATTATGATTTTCTCAGAAATGGCTCTAACGATTTTGATTAAAATATCGCATATTAAAGATACTTGCCAGACAAATAAAATGTATATCTTCTGGGAATAGCCTCTGTAGACTACTGGAGGAATTTTACGGAGTTTTGGATAACTGCTAAACCGTAAGAGATAGACAAAAACTTGCTGCACAAAAAATGTAGTTCACAATAGAACACACAATTTATGTCATATACATTTCTTTTGTGGAGTTGGTCGTTTTTGAGATATTCCTTGTTTTTTGGTTTCAGCTTTAAAAAACTTTGCTCATATAGAAATTTGTTAACTCCTCTTCGTACAAACAAAGGGATATAGCAACCAGCTTTTGACTATCACTTTAACCTATTGTACTCCCTTATTTCTCTTCTACTTACAAGGAAGCAAGTAATAAGACTATTTCTGCTAATTTTGGTATTTAACGGACTTTTCGTTTTTGAGCTATGCTGTCCACAACCTCACACATAGAGATCTTTTTCCAAAAACTGATGTGTTCCATATACATGATTTTCGCTACATCTCTGTATTAATAACTTTATTCTATCTGTTTCAGCTAAAACATTGGCATAAACGATCTTATTATTTAGTTCCTTATAAGTAGAAAGGAAATAAGGGAGTACACTATGCTAAACCGACAGTCAAATGTTTTAAAATGGTGTTACTATGGCACTGTTTCTTTGCGTGGTCAAGCGTTGACAAGTTCCCGTATGAGAAAATTTTAAGCATTTTAAAACTGAAATCAATAACAAGGAATATCTCGAAAACGGCTAACTCCACGAAAGAAATGTTTATGATATAACTTGTGTTTTATCGAGATCTACATTTTTGTGCACTAAGTTTTTGTCCATCTCTTACGGTTTACCAGTTATGCAAAATTCAATAAAAATCATCCAGAGTAAAGAGATCTTTAGAGGCTATTCCTAGAAAATTGTATATATACATTTTCTTTGGCATGTAAATTTCTTAAATATAAGAAATTTTAATCAAAATCGTTACAGTCATTTTTGAGAAAATCAAAAATTTTGAAAAATGATCCATGTAAAGGGATTCTAATGAAAATCTTTGTGTCGCATCCTTGGAAGCTATTGAACTTTTCGTTTTTGAGCTATGCTGTCAAGAGACCCACACACCCACAGACAGACAGACACGGACTTTTTTCTAAAATGTTTTTTTCGAACTCAGAAGACTCCAAAACATATATTTCCTTTGAAATCTCTACATCGAATATTTGGGTGGAATACAATACCTTCCTTATCCAGTGTGTACATTTTACATGCGGGCTAGAGAAAGTAAGAATACTGAACGTTGTACCTAGAGCACTGACTGCGAGAGTGTTTACTGACTGAAGGCCAAGAGACACATCTATCTCCGTGTTTGGTTTGCCGTAGGTAATGTGATGGTAAACTTGGCCGGGAGGTCATCGTCCACAAGGTGAAAAACGTATAAGAGCGGGCCTTGTGTGTTTGTTAACAAGAAGCATGATTTATACGGAGACGGTGTGTGTGAAGTGACAAGTGCTGCCGAGATGGTTCTGACGATAAAACCATTATGTGCTGCACTGCTCATCTTCCCTAAGAGTTTCATTGCTACGAACCGATTTCTCAAGCTTGCTAACTTGAGTGAAATTTATCAACTTACATAACAGCAAAAATTCACCGAATAATATCGCGTCTTACATATACATGCCGTTTCAAAACGACATCAAATGAAGGTACCAGTCGATAAGCTTATACTTTGACTTGTCCTAAACTTGATGTTGCGGCTTTCAAACTCTTCTATGTAAAGTTTTAAGTGTGTTTAACAATCGCACACATTTGGGATTAGGCAGCGAAGGAACAACGGTTGTCATACGCCACACCCACATGCTACGTGTCGCCCTCCATGGTGTAATGGTCGCGGAGGACGAAGGATTTTTTCGGGCGTAAAAATCCTTAGCATGGCTTCATTCGGAAGGGTAGTAAAGCCGTTGGTCCCGTGTAGTAGATTTACGGCACGTAAAAAAAACTCAAGATAGAGAGGCTTCTGAGCAAAATTAAGCAGTCTTTCACGCCCAGTATAGAATGGTACGCTGAAAACCACAGCACTTAAAAGAGCGTCCATAAATAAAACGGCATTTTTACATGCTATGTTTTCCATTACTAAGGTGATCTGTCCCGCGCCGGCGTGTCTATCAAACCACGCCTACACCACGCGACAGGGACCTTCGCTACCAACCGGCATCTCTCTTGGAGTGAGCCAGGTGCGTGCCATCTGGTTATGAACGACTGCCTAATTCATGGTAATTTTATGGCAGTTTTTGCATGTGTCGAATTAAGAACTGAAAATTATATTCACGTATCTTCGTTTGGTGTCGTTTTGAAACAGTGGATGCCCAGCTCTAAAGGAACCAACAGTTGAATGTCGTCTACACTATAAAAATATCACATCAGACTTCATATTAACTACATTTTTATCAGGAAATGGTAAATTTTGTTGTTTTGTTTGAAAGATTTAAGGTACACAGGCAGAATGGATATAAATGTATATGTGCTAAACAGCAAACGTTGAACATCTTTTATTTCTCTGCCCAGTCCTAGAGCATAAAAGAAAAATCTTCGTTACACATTTAAATTGTTGTGATGTTAGATTTGATAAACCACACCTTAAAGTTAATTTAATTGTTTTTTTTTCACATAGACAGTACCCATCCAACTCCTGTCCTACATGCTGCCTGTGTGATAAAACAATTAAAATTTACATTAATTGATGGTTTATCCATGCCCAGATATTGGCTAAGCATTTGTATTGTATATTTAATATCTTAATTAATGACCATTCTGTTTATGTTTTACGCTATGTACATAGTGCATGTACAGAAGGTATTGCATTGCACCCAAGAATTCGATACCGAGATTTCACCGGAAATACATGTTTTGAGACCACCTGCATCCAAAAAAAGCATTTTTAGAAAAATGTCCGTGTGTGTGTGTGTCTTTGGGCAGCATAGCTCAAAAACGAAAAGACCGTTGTAATACCTAATTTGGTATTAATTTCAGTCTTCCAAGGATGCGACACGAAGATTTTTAAGAAAATCCCCCCACCAACTACCCTTCACGTGGAAAAAATTTCGAAAATTTTGGTTTTCTAAAAAATGGCTCTAACGATTTTGATTAAAATATCGTATATTGAAGATAATTTACCTGACAAATAAAATGTATATCTTGAATTTTCTGGGAATAGCCTCTGAGGACTATTCTGGATCAATTTTTCGGAATTTTGCATAACTACTAAATCCTAAGAGATAGACAAAATCTTGCCGGACAAAAAATGTAGAGTTCTTTAAAACACACAATTCATGCTACAATTTTCTCATACATAAATGTGTGAACTCGTGTCCATACAAACAAAGGAACTTCAGTCACATAGCAACCAGCTTTTGACTGTCACTTTAACCTATAGTACTCCCTTATTTCGCTTCTACTTACAAGGAAGCAAGTAATAAAACCATTTCTGCTAATTTTTTCTCGATTAGCATGAAGTAGAGAGAAACAGTAGCTTTTTTAACAATAATTTGTTGCAGAGATGTAGAGTCATGTGAACGGAACACATAAGATTTTTAATGTATATATTGTTTTCGTTTTTATCCAGAGGCAAATACTACACTGATAAACCCAAAGCTAAAGCCATACCTTGCTTTTATCTAAGCAAACATTGGAATGCTGCCTGTTTATATAAAACATTTAGAAGCAGAGATGTTTATGTTATGAAGGAAGTGGAACCATTTTGCAAGAAACACTGGCAGTAGGGAGAGAAAATGAAAACAAATCAGATGTGTTACATTCACATGACTTTCTCTACCTATTCGGCAACAAATTATTCTTACAGACGCTAATTCTTCTATCTGCTAATTGATATGAACATTCGCAAAATTATTTATTATTATTATTATTATTATTATTATTATTATTACACTGTGGGTAGAAAGGAAATAGAGAATAGATCCAAGGGATAGTCGAATTTATTGAACGTTGTCGCCATGCGAGGCGACATGGCCAGGATTAAGACAAAAGACATATGAAACGAATGACTTCGTGTTTGAGGAAAGTATAATCATTTTAAAAATTAAAGGAATAACTCGGAAATAGCTCCATAACAAAAATGTATATTCCATAAATTGTGTGTTTTTGACGAGATCTGTACTTAGTGTATAGTAAGATTTTGTCCATCTTTTACGGTTTAACGGATATTCAAAAAGTCTACAGACTGCCTCTGCGGTGGTGTGGTCAGCGAGCTGTATTCTCACCCAGAAGTCCCGGGTGCGATTCCCGGCTAGGGCTGAGAATTGTTCTTTAACCAGAATTATTCCCTATCCCCCATTAAATCTGGAAGTATGCTGTGAGAGTGAATGTGCGTTTCATCACTTCCTTGGTCATGTGGACAGCGAGCTGGCTTCCCACCCGGAAGTCCCGGGTTCGATTCCCGGCTGGGGTGGGGAATTTTTCTTTAACCAGAATTGCTCCCTATCCCCCATAGAGTCTGGAAGTATGAATGTGAGAGTAAATGTGCGTGTGTTTAGTAATATTAAGTTTGTTAACCTAATGTTCTGAACCTACAGTTTCACAAGTCAAAGCTCTGATATGGCCATTGAAGTTAAAGGGGTCTATACAAATAAAAAAAAAAAAAAAAAAAGCTACTCAGACGAGTTGTATCACAAGTCAAAGCCCCCAGATATGACCGTAAATCTAAAGGGGGCTATGCAAATGAAACAATTAAAAAGAAATCTTCAGAATGGAGAGGCCTTCAGATTCTATTCCCAGAAAATTAAGATATACCTTCCATTGCCATAACAATATCTTATACATATGGTATTTTAACAAAAATTGCTAGAGTCATTTGAGGAAATACAATTTTTCGAAAAAATATAGTTTGAGATGGGGAGATTTCCTTGAAAATCTTTGTGTCATATTCTCGGAAGCTGCTGAACTCAAATACCAAGTTTGATATTTAACGACTTTTCCTTTGAGTTATACTGTTCACATACACATGCACCTTTATTCTATAAATGATTGTTTTTACGAGACCCTTTTTTTCAACCTCCGATATGCTATAAATAAAAGACAAGTTCATAGAAAATAATTATTTTATTACTAAAATTGTTGTACACTTTTCAACATAATCACCGAAAAGATTGAGACATTTTCGTGCCTGTGCACAAGCTTTGCAATACCCGCTTCAAAAAATTTTGTCGCCAATGATTTCAAATGAGCATTGACGTTCTTTTGAAGAAGTTGGCGGAGAGTCATTCAAAACAAACGAAGAGGAATACTGACTTCAGAAATTGTATTGATCCATGACAACGGTCGTCCACACACTGCTGGCACAACCCATCGGCTCCTTGAACAATTTCGATGGGACATTTTCGATCATCCACCGTACAATCCTGACCTGACACCCAGCGACTTTCACCTTTTCCCTGAACTGAAGACGTGGCTAGGAGGGCAGCACTTTCAAACCAACGAAGATCTTCAAAACAACATCAATGCTCATTTGAAATCATTGGCGGCAACATTTTTTGAAGCGGGTATTGCAAAGCTTCTGCAGTGATACGACAAATGTCTCTATATTTTCGGTGATTATGTTGAAAAGTAACCATAAGTGTACAAAACTTCTAGTAAAAAATAATTGTTTTCTATGAACTTGTCTTTTATTTATAGTCTAGGGGATGTTGAAAAAAACGGCCCTCGTATTTAGTTGGCCCCAATGAGTATTTTGATTGATTCTCGGTATCGAACTTTTAAATGGAATGCAATAGTTGCTATACCTACTACGTATGTGCTTGAGAAAGTAATACAGTCATGAAAATATTGGAAATAAATTCTGTTTGGAAGAAAGTGTTATTGGTGGCAGAAGCACTGGTTGGAAATGGTATTGATACTGCTGCATTGCCAAGAATTTGGTCCCCAGCTGAGAATGGATCCCTGAAATATCTTCCGTTCACTTCATGCGAAATAGATAGGAGTTTCTCCCCATACATGCAAACAAACGGACATCAGTTCTCATTAAAACATTTAGAGGAAATTTTGTACTCAATGTCACAATAAGATTAAAGAATGAAACATTAATGAATACTTCCCTAGTGCGTAAATATTACGGTATGGTTGCAATTTTTACTTTTCTCTATCACGTATGTACATGTACATAGTAGACAGAGATGGTATCATATTCCATCCAAAAATTCGATACAGAGATTTCACTGCAAATGCATATTTTGAGGACCCCTGACCAAAAAAACATATTTAGAAAAATGGCCCTGGGGGTGTGTGCGAGTGTGTGAGTGAGAGTGAGTGAGTGTTTGCGGACAGCATAACTCAATAACGAAAACTCGGTTAAATACCAAACCTGGTATTTCAAGAATGCAACACGAAGATTTTCAAGAAAATCCCTCCACACCAAGTACCCTTCATACGGAACACATTTCTAAAATGTTTGTTTAAACCAATATGCTTAAGCTATTTTATTACAAACGAATTGAATTCAATAAAAATCTGACAGTAGCCTCTAAAGACCTCTTCATTCTATATGATTTTTGTATAACTGTTAAACCGTAAGAGAGAGAGAGAGAGAGAGAGAGAGAGACAATTTTATTACACAAAAATTTAGATCTCGTAAAAGTAAACGTTTGTGCCATAGATATTATTTATAGAGTTAACCGTTTCCCAGATATTTTTTGATATAGATATCAACTTTAAACAATTTAAACTTTTCTCAAAAGGGAAGTTAACTTCCGCTCCATATCTCTAGTGGCCTTAGAAAGAAAACCGGATTTCAATGGCAAACGCATAGTGATAGCTTTAAAAAGATTTGAGTATTGTTAAAAGGACCTATATGATAAGACCATTTCTGGTAATATTTATCTTGATTAGCATTATGCCCATAAAAGAACAACATTTTGAAGAATAATTAGTTTACAGAACAGATAGAAAAATCTTATGTGTTACACTCACATGTCTTTCTCTAGCTGTTCTACAAAACTTGTTACATAAGATTATTCTTCTTTCCGCACCTTGCTAATCGAGGTACTCATTAGCACAATGTTCTTATTACTTAGTTCCTTATAAGTAGGAAAAAAATAAGGGAATACACTAGGCTAAGCCAATAGTCAAATGTTTTAAAAGCTGTCGCTATGCGATTGTCTTTACAAATCCCTTCTTTTCTTGGCCAGAAGTAGAACAAAGAAAACCGCACACTCCCGTCTGAGAAAAGTGTATGTGCTTCACAACTGAAACTAATAAAAATGAATACCTCGAAAACTGTAAGCTCCACGAAAAAAAAATGTATATGACTTAACTTGTGCATTTTTTGTATAGCAAGTTTTTGTCTATCTCTTACGGTTAACTAGTTATTCCAAATTAAGCAAAATTCATCCAGAATAAACAGGTCTTTAGAAGCTATTCCCAGAAAATTCAAGATATACATATTATTTGTCAGCTAAATATCTTTAATATACGACATTTTCATCAAAATCATTAGAGCCTTTTTTAAGAAAATCAAAAATTTCGAAAAAAGTTCCATGTAAAGGGTAGTTTGGGGTGGGGGGGATCTTTCTCAAAATCTTCGTGTCGCATCCCTGGCAAATACTTAACTTAAATACCAAGTTTGGTGCTTTACCGACTTTTCGTTTTTGAGTTATCGTGTTCACAGACACATGGACACATACACACACGGACCTTTTTGTGAAAATGATTTTTTTTTTTGATACAGGGTACCCTAAAACATATATTTCCGGTGAAATCTCGGTATCGAATTTTTGGGTGGAATACAAAACATCTCTATCCCTATGTACATTGTACATACGGGGCTAGAGAAAGTAAAAAGCAATGTAAATGCAAAGGGTAGTTGGGTTGGGGGTATTTTCTTGAAAATCTTCGTGTCGCATCCTTGGAAGACAGCAAACTTAAATGCCAAGTTTGGTATTTAACGGTATTTTCGTTTTTGAGCTATGTTGTTCACACACACGCGCGCGGATCTTTTTGGAAAAATGCTTTTTTCTGGATTCAGGAGAAACATGTATTTCCAGTGAAATTTCGGTATCGAAATTTTGGGTGCTTTACAGTACCTTCTCTATACACTAGGTACATAGTAAGTGTAGAGAAAGTAAAAACACGGAAAACCCCAGGGCCAGAGTGCGCGGTCGACGGGGAGCGAACCCGATCCTCCCGAAGCCAGCTGGATCGGTTTTCGGGTACTCACACATAGACTTTAAAATCAGTGCTGCTTATGCTAATTTTACAAGAACTATGACGGTGCTAGGCAGCTGCGCCAGGTGAGAAGGGAATCTACGCGTGAGAGGAGATAAGAGAAATCCGATTCCGTTTGAAGTCTGAAGTGTTAAAAACGTTCTTTAATATGCGAGGTAGGAATGATACGCTTCGCTGGTTAGCTTTGAAGCTCCACCACTGAAAGCAGCAGGCGGTGAGCCGGCATTATGCTTGGTCCATCATTTTTTCTAATGGCTTCTGGACCATACCGGTGTCATTAAACACGGTATGAATGTCTAAGGGTGGGGAGAGTACACTGAAGCTTTCTGTCCAAGTACTTCTACTTTACCCACTAGATATAGTAAATAGGAAGATTATTGAATTCGACCGAAAACAATTTTTGATGTCGTCTGAAGCCCAAAAAAGTGTTTTTAGAAAAAACTAGCTAACCCGACGAACTTTCTTCTGCCTTAGAAGCAATAAATGAGCAGATTCTGGACTTTATTAAGTTCAATTTTTTATTAGAATAATAAATATAAATACAACAAAAATCAAGTATTTTAATGATTATTTGGCCGTGTATTTTGGTGCATGGGTTGCACTCTTCAGTGAAGCACCTTGGGATAGACGAACTTTCTTGTTTTATTTTCAGGCGCAAGAACAAATAACGCAGATGATCTTCAGACCCGTGAACATGCCACATATAACTGACCGTGGGAAAAACATGGATTTTCTAGATTCAGACCATAAATTTTCAAGGATTGGCCTTGTGATTTGTTAATGGTCATGGCGAGCGCATGACGGATCGGAAATTGAAGTCGTTTAAACTCAATGGGCAAATCGGTTGGGATCCTCGGAATGAGAACTTCCTCACCTTCGAATTCTCCTTTGAGTATCGTCGCGTAAATCACATTGTTCATCAATTTACTTAACACCAAACGCCTTCCGTTGCACAGGTTTGGTTGGTTTATGTTTCGAAGCATGTGTACTACGGAGCCAACCTTTAGTCGTAAATTGTGCGGTGGTAAGCCAGGCACATCCAAAGTGTTTAAAAATTAATTGGATAGTTGTTCTTCACGTGCAATTTCATTTGCAATGTTTCGAATCCTAGTTGCATTACTGCTTTGTCGGGAAAGATTCGATTGTCTTGTCGCGGCATTGATAATGATAATATCGGCACAATAAGCTAATAGAAACTCGAAAAAAGCACCATAGAAAACAATGCGTTTTTCTGTCTATTGCGTTTTGTTATACCACGTTTTATGTCATGTCCCACGGAAACGGGATAAAAAGTATCCTATGTCCGTCTCCTGGTTCTCAGCTACCTCCACACCGATTTTCAGCCAAATTGGTTCAGCCGTTCTTGCGTTATAATTAGTGTAACTAACACGACTTTCTTTTACATTATATATATATATATATATATATATAGATAGATATTGTGTGACTCAATGAGAGAAAAGGGGTGAAGGACGGAGATCATAACGCAAATATTTGCTATGTTACATTCACACGACTTTCTCCACATCTAGTAACAAATTATTATTAAAAAGCTTATTCTTCTCTCTTCTTCATGCCAATCGAGATAAACAATTACGAGGGTGGTGTGAAAAGTTCTCGGCCTCACTCAGAAATCGCGGTACTACTTGCATGATGTTTTTTCTTACGTTGGTACACATGTTAATAGACCCTATGTAAAATTACAGGTCACTTCAGACAATAGTTGACTGTAGGCAGTTGTTTAAAGCAGTGAAAGTGCGCATTGTTTTGAAAATGGAGAAATTCGAGTATCGTGCTGTGATAACATTCTTCGTAAAAGAAGGTTTAACACCTACAGAAATTCACTTGCGGATTGTAAATGTGTATGGTGACTCTTCACCTTCAGTTTCCACTGTGAAGAAATGGGCGGCCGGTTTTAAACGTGGCCGTGAATGCGTCCAAGACGATCCACGCGAAGGACGTCCAAAAACTGTAACCACACCGGAAATCATTGAAAATTTTCAAAAAATCTTCGTGTCGCGTCCTTGGATGATACCAAACGTAAATAGCAAATTTGGTATTTTACCGACTTTTCGTTTTTCAGTTATCATGTCCACAGACGCATGTGAAATTGAAATTGAGTTTTATTTATGGACGCTCTTTAACTGCAGTGGTTCTTAGCTCCTATTCTATACTGGGCATGAAAGACCGCTTAATTTTGCTCAGAAGCCTCTTTATCAGGCTTTAGATTATTTTACGTGCCGTAAACCTTACTTATCTTACTTCCCTTCCGAAGGAAGCCATGCTAAGGATTTTTACGCCCGAAAAAATCATTGTCCTCCTCCGGGTTTGAACCCGAGACCTTGGGTATATAAAGACAGCATGGTAACCATTATACCACGGAGGGCGACTTCAGTAAGGTGTATTCCCTTATTTCCCTTCTAGTTATAAGGAATAAATGCGACCATGTTTGCTATTTTCTGTTTATCTTCATTAGCTCAAAGTAGATAAAAAGATCAGATTTTGTAAGAATAATCTGTTGCAGAAGTCAAGAGAACAGAACACATCAGCTTTTTTTGAGTTAATCATTTCCGAGACATTTCTTGTTTTCGTTTTATTTTCCATATATATTTAATTTTCTCGAACTGGAAGTCGTTCGTTTTACCCTTCTGATAGCAAAGTGAGCGGCATTTCAAATCTATTACATAGCGAAGAACTCTTAAAATCTCTGATTATCGATTAAACCTTTTGTTACAATCTCGTAAAAAACGCAGGAGATTTATAACTGAGAAGCAGTAGTAGACAGTGCGGGGAAACGAATACACGGAACACATCCGTGGTTGCGAATTATAGGGAATGCGCAGCAATTTATTTATTTATTTATGAATTGGCAACAGTATGGCTGAATGAATAAATTGATCGGCTCTCATCAAGGTGGATGGGTTCGATTCCAGGAGACCGCAAGTGGGATTTGTGGTGCACAGAGCAGCAGGTTTTTCTCCGGGTACTACGGTTTCATTCCACTGCTTGCTTTCATCAATTTCCCGCTATTTGATATATACTTCCTCGTTGTCATACTATTATTGGGCTGATCATCAATCCTGGTTACTCTCTCTGATTCAAGGTTTGCTCAACAGGCATCTGACCACAAGCACCGGATTTAAGTTCTCCATGCGCGAAGGATAAACAGCGAAAGAAGAATCGTTTAAGAAATAAAATTATAAGCAAAAATGTCTCTCTTTGTAATATTTTCCCAACTTACATAAGTAAAGTTTACTCACATATATTGCTGGAGAAACTGGCCGCGGTTAATCTTTTTGACTTACCTGCAACAAGAAGAAACAAAAATAAATAAATATCTTAAACATTTTATACTATACTTAAGAGTCTTTCTCGTTTTAAGCTTAAAAATCTGATGTGTTCCATTTACATGAATTTCTCTATATATCTGTAATGAATTTCTGTTGAAAAGTATATTCTTCTATCTATTTCATGCCAATCAATATAAACATTAGAAGAAATGGTCTCATTACTTGTCCCCTTGTAAGCAGTAGGGAAATAAGGGAATACGCTAGGCTAAAGCGATATTCAAATGTTTTAAAAGCTCGTCAACATGTGAACAGTTGAAGTTCGGTTCGCATTGCATTGTCAATAAAAAAAGAGACGAAATGTAAAGTGAGCCCATTTGAGAAGATACATAGTTTAAAATTGAAACCAATAATATAGAATATCTTGGAAGGGGTTAACTCTACAACAAAAATGTAAATTGCATAAATTGTATGTTTTAATAAGATCTACATTTTTGTGTAGTAAGTTTTTGTCTATTTCTTATCATTTACCAGTAATATAAAACTCAGCATAACTTGCCCAGAATGAAGAGGTATTCAGAAAATATTCACAGAAAATTCAATATATGCATTTTATTTGTGGCGTAAATATTTTTAATATATTCCATTTAAATCAAAATCGTTAAGAGCTATTTTCAATAAAAACAAAATTTTCAAAAATTGTTCCATGTAAAGTGTAGTTTAGAGTGGGGGATTTTCTTGAAAATCTTCGTGTCGCATTATTGAAAGATACTAAACTTCAATACCATACATTTACGGTGAAATCTCGACATCGAATTTATAAGTGGAATACAGTAGATAGCTTATCTATACACTTACTTTGCTGTAGCATTTAATAAACTTAAGTAAACATTAACAAATAAAAATCTGATGTGTTACACTCACATGACTTTCTCTAGCTGTTCTACAAACTTCTTACATAAGATTATTCTTCTTTCTGCACCTTGTTAATCGAGGTATTCAGCACAATGTTCTTATTACTTAGTTCCTTATAAGTAGGAAGAAAATTAAGGGAATACATTAGTCTAAATCGATAGACAAATGTTTTAAAAGCTGTCGTTATGCGATTGTCATTACAACTGGGTTTTTTTCTTGGCCAGGAGTAGAACAAAAGAAAAACGGACACTCCCGTCTGAGAAAAGTAAAGTACTTCACAACTGAAACTAATAATGAATACCTCGAAAACGGTAAGCTCCACGAAAAAAATGTATGTGATGTAAATTGTGTATTTTAACAAGGCCTACATTTTTGGTGTAGTAAGTTTTTGTCTATCTCTTACGGCTTATTAGTCATGCCAAATTAAGCAAAATTCATCCAGAATAAACGGGTCTTTAGAAGCTATTCCCAGAAATTTCAAGTTATACCTTTTATTTGTTAGGTAAATATCTTTAATATACGATATTTTAATCAAAATCGTTAGAGCCATTTTTGAGAAAACAAAAATTTTCGAAAAAAGTTCCATGTAAAGGGTAGTTTGGGGTGGGGGGATTTTTCTCAAAATCTTCGTGTCGCATCCCTGGAAGATACTGAACTTAAATACCAAGTTTGGTATTTTAGCTACTTTTTGAGTTATCGTGTTCACAGACACACGGACACACACACACGGACCTTTTTCTGGAAATGCTTTTTTTTGGATTCAGGGGGTCCTAAAACATGTATTTCCGGTGAAATCTTGGCATCGAATGTTTGGGTGGAATGCAATACTTCTTTAGCATTGTACATACGGGGCTAGAGAAAGTAAAAATGTACATTTCATTTATCATGAAAAAACAAACGAAACCGATGTATGTAATAATAGGTATAAATGATGCTGAAATCCACCCTAAAGATGGATATCGAAATTTTACCGGAAATACGTCTTTTGAGGACACATACATCCTTAGAAAAGCAGTTTTAGAACAAGGTAAATCTGTGTGTGTATGTTTTTATTACATAAGTTGAAAACCTACCAAGCCTGGTAGGTTTTTAGAAAAATCCCTAACCCCCAATTTCAAACTAACTTTTACATCGTATTTTCTCCTTTTTTCTCTCTAAAATGGCTCTAAATATTTTGATTAAATTGCCATCTAGAAGTAGCCTGAAAAATTCACCCAGTCTTCAGAGGCTATTCCCAGAAAATTCAAGATATACATTTTATTTGTTAAGTAAATATCTTAAATATACGAGATTTTAATTAAAATCGTTACAACTATTTTTGAGAAAATCAAAATTTTCTAAAAAAAGGTCCATGTAAAGGGTAGTTGGGGGGATTTTCTTGAAAATCTTTGTGTCGCATCCTTGGAAGATACCAAACTTAAATACCAAGTTTAATATCTAATGGTATGTTTGTTTTTGAGCTGTGCTAGACACACACACACACACACACACACACACACACACACAATCATATGCACACATGAACCTTTCTCCAAAAATTCAGGGGGACCCAAAACGTGTATTTCCGGTAAAATCTGGGTATCAAATTTTTCTGTGCGTTACAACAGCTTCTCTGTACACTATATACATAGTACGTGTAGAGAAAGTAATATACATATCACGCATTTTATGATTTTAGCGCGAATTTCTCACCACGAGCGGCGCAGTTTACGCCTCTGAGAAACAGGGCACACTGTGAGAATTTATGGCTACTAGGAAGCTGTTCTCCTTAATGTTGATTGGCTGACACACTACGTCATCAGATCACGTGGTTCAATTGTCCTAACACCATGTCATAAACGAATACAATGTAAAATACCCTCTTTGCAGAATTTTTGGGACTTCTCCCGAGTTCACACTTATATCTATGATGCACGCAAGTAAAATGAAGGTTTTCACATACAATAAAGGGTGCCTTTTATAATATTCTACTGCGTAGCTTTACAGCTTTGCTTTAGCACAAGTAGCATTACAATTAAAGAAATAAATACGAATAATATAGTTATGTAGTTCATATAAGACATGTAATTAAGACAGCTAAAAGTATAGTGAATTGTCTATAAATACTGGATTACAACACAATTGCTATTATTATGCAGTGACGTTAAAATTACCGTCTCAAGTAATAACTCTCAAAAAGAAAGTATTTTATTCTGAATCAGAGCTGTTAAACTACTCGTGGTTACATTCCTCACATAACTATGATGCTTATACCGCAGGGATCCGTTCTACGTTCTTGCTGTGGGAGCCCTAGACATGTTGGATTAAATATTTCACGAGGGGCTAGAAGACTCTGCGTCAGTAATTTTGTATGTTCTGGAGATGTAGTCTCGCTAAACGCTTGCTGAAGCAGACTTCATAACAAGAGTTCCGTGCTAAAAGCGAATGTTCCATATAAAACTTGAGACTTGCAGTATATCACTACATCCTCTTCAACACTGAGCTTGCTTGCAGCTAAACGATATCTCTGCTCCTGCTGACAAATGTGATAGTAGATTATGGTAACCAGAGAATACTTTGGCAGAATATATTTTTATTTTCTCTACACGTATTATGTACACTGTGTATAGAAAAGGTATTGTAATGCACTCAAAAATTCCATACCGAGATTTCACCGGAAATACATGTTTTAGACCCCCCCCCTGAATACAAAAAAACATTTTTGGAAAAAGGTCCGTGTGTGCGTGTGTGTGTGTGTGTGTGAGAGTCTGTGGGCAGCACAGTTCAAAAACGAAAAGCCCGTTAAATACCAAACTGGGTATTCCTAGGATAGGTCACGAAAATTTTCAAGAAAATCCCCCCACCCCCAACTACCTGTTACATGGAAATATTTTCGAACATTTTGACTCTGTCAAAAATGGCTCTAACGATTTTGATTAAAATATCACATATTAAAGATATTTTACCTTTCAAATAAAGTGCATATCTAGAATTTTCTGGGAGTAGCCTCTGAAGACTACTATATTCTGGATGAATTTTACGAAATTTTGCATAACTGTTAAACCGTAAGAGATAAACAAAACTTACCACACAAAAAAATGTAGAGCACGTTAAAACACACAATTTATGTTATATACATTTTTTTCGTGGAGTTGATCGTTTTTTAGATATTCCTTGTTATTGAATTCAGGTCTAAAAAACGTATACTTTTCTCATTCAGGAATTTGTTAACTCCTATCCATACAAAGGAACTTCAGTCACATAGCAAATATCACTTTAACCTATGGTACTCCATTATTTCGCTTCTACTTAGAAGGAAGCAAGTAATAAGACTATTTCTGCTAATTTTTTCTCGATTAGCATGAAGTAAATAGAAGCGTAAGCTTAGTGACAGTAATTTGTTGCAGAGATATAGAGAAAGTCATGTGAATGGAACACATCAGATTTCTTGTAATTGGTTTTAAGACAAAAACTTATTTGAAGAACATGTTTTCTAAAAATGATTTCTGCCCATTACCTGAACTTCATGTGCATGATTTAGTTCTACGTATCTAACGCAACTGTTATTACCCCATATGTCAATTGTTTTGTGTAAAAACAAAAGACAGGTGACAGTAGGATAAGTGTTTTATCAAAGGAAAGATTATGTCGGATACTGCCCATTGTCATGGCATACTTATCACATTTTGGAAGCTGTATAGAGACAATGTATCTAATACAATGGGTAGCATAATCTTTCCTTTGTTAGGCTACCTTAGCCACCCGTTTCCAGTTTATATGCTCACTGCAACCGAAGTAGTTCTTTTCACACTTCTATATTACCAAACTGCGCCCGTAAACTCTTTATTAGAAACATCTCTATATTTATTCGAAAACATTACATAATGTGATACATTCATGTGGTTCGCTCTACTCATTTTATTACTTTCTCTACACGTATTATGAACATAATGTAGAGAGAAGATACAGTATTGTACCCAAAAAATCGATATCGAGGATTCATATATGTTTTGAGGCCCCCTGAATAAAAAAAAAAGCTTTCTAGAAATATGTCCCTGTGTGTGTGTGTGTGTGTGTCTTTGGCCAGCATAGCTCAGAAACGAAAAGTCGGTTAAATACCAAACTTGGTATATAAGTTGAGTGTCTTTCAAAAGTCGCCCTCCGTGGTGTAATGGCTACCATGTAAACTCATATACCCAAGGTCGCGGGTTCAAACCCGGCAGAGGACAATGGATTTTTTCGGGTGTAAAAAATCCTTAGCGTGCTTCCTCCGGAAGGGAAGTAAAGCCGTTGGTCCCAAGTCATAGATGTACGGCACGTAAAAGAACCTCAAGACTGATAGAGAGGCCTCTGAGCAAAATTAAGCGGTCTTTCACGCCCAATTTAGAATGGGACGCTGAGAACCACAGCAGTTAAAGAGCTTCCATAAATAACACGCCATTTACATTTATTTTGAGCACCTTCCAAGGATGCAGCACGAACATTTTCAAGAAAATCCCCCACTAGCCTTTATATGGAAAAGTTTTCGAAAATGTTTATTTTCTCAAAAATGACTGTAACGATTTTGATTAAAATGCTTTATGTCTAAGATATTTTTATGAAAAACGAAATGGGTATCTTAAATTTTCTGGGAATAGCCTCTGAAGATCTCGTCATTCTGGAAAGCTCTTGTATAACTGGCAAACTGTAAGAGATATACAAAAAACCTACTACACAAAAAAATGTAGATATCATTTAAAAACACGCTTAGTCATATACATATTATAGATTATTGGTTTCAATTTTAAGCCACTTAACTTCTCTCCAATGGAAAGACACTTTTCTTCTCGTTTCTCGTTTGTTTACCCTGGCAAACAACCTGGCTAGAAGCCCGAGAAGATTTTGAATTAACACGTCGCCAGGAAAGCTATAGTTCTTATTTTAAGGAGAATGGAGTTTCAATTGTTTCACCTGCTTTTAAAATACTTGTCTATCACTTTAGCCTGTGCATTTTTACTTTCTCCATACGCACTATGTACATAGTGTATAGAGAAAGTATTGCACTCCACCCAAAAATTCGTTACCGAGATTTCATCGGAAATATATGTTTTAGGGTCCCCAATATCCAAAAAAAGTATTTTCACAAAAAGGTCCGTGTGTGTGTGTGTATGTGTGTGTGTGTGTGTGTCCGTGTGTCTGTGAACACGATAACTCAAAAACGAAAAGTCGGTAAAATACCAAACTTGGTATTTAAGTTTAGTATCTTCCAGGGATGCGACACGAAGATTTTGAGAAAAATCCCCCCTCCCCAACTACCCTTTACATGGAACTTTTTTCGAAAATTTTGATTTTCTCACAAATGGCGCTAACGATTTTAATTAAAATTTCGGATATTAAAGATATTTACCTGGCAAATAAAATGTATATCTTTAATTTTCTGGGAATAGCCTCAGAAGAGTAGTTTATTCAGGATGAATTTTAATAAATTTTGAATAACTGCTAAACCGTAAGAGATGGACAAAACCTTACCACACAAAAAATGTAGAGCACATTAAAACACACAATTTATGTTATATACATTTTTTTCGTGGAGTTCGTCGTTTTTGTGACATTCCTTATTTTTGGTTTCTGCTATGAAAAATATACTTTTCTCATACAGGAACTTGTCAGCTCCTATCCATATAAACAAAGGAACTTCATTGACATAGCAGCCAGCTTTTGACTATCACTTTAACCTACGGTTGTCCCTTATTTCGCTTCAACTTACAAGGAAGCGAGTAATAAGACTATTTCTGCTAATTTTTTCTGATTAGCATAAAGTATATAGAAGTATAAGCTTTTTAAGAATTATTTGCTGCAGGGATATGGAGAAAGTCATGTGAATGGTACACATCAGATTTTTTATTGCCATTCTACTTGTAAGAAAGGAAGCAATAAGACTAATTCTGCGCATGTTTATCGTCATAAGCATGATGTAGATAAAAGATTAATCTTTTGAATAAAAGGTTTGTTTGCGGAACAGCTAGAGAAAGTCATGTGAGTGGAATACATTTTTTACTTTCTCTACACGTACTATGTACATAGTGTATAGAGAAGGTATTCCACTCCACCAAAAAAATCGATACCGAGATTTCACCGGAAATATATGTTTTAGGGTCCCCTGTAACCAAAAAAAAGGATTTTCAGAAAAAGGTCCGTGTGTGAATGTCCGTGTGTCTGTGAACACGATAGCTCAAGAACGAAAATTCGGTAAAATGCCAAACTTGGTATTTAAGTTTAATATCTTCCAGGGATGCGACACGAAGAGTTTGAGAAAAATCCCCCACCCTAAACTACCCCTTACATGGAGCTTTTTTCGAAAATTTTGATTTTCTAAAAAATGGCTCTAACGATTTTGATTAAAATATCAAATATTAGAAATATTTACCTCACAAATAAAATGTATATCTTGAATTTTCTGGGAATAGCCCCTGAAGACTACTTTATTCTGGGTGAATTTTACGGAATTTTGCTTAACTGCTAAACCGTAAGAGATGAACAAAAACTTATCACACAACAAATGTAGAGCACTTTAAAACACACAATTTATGTCATGTACACTTTTTCGTGGAATTGATTGTTTTTGAGATATTCCTTGTTTTTGATTTCAGCTATGAGAAACTTACTTTTCTCATACGGGAATTTGTCAACTATCTCTTTAACCAACGGTACTCCCTTATTTCCCTTCTACTTCCAAGGAAACAAGTAATAAGACTATTCCTGTTAATTTTTTCTCAGTTAACATGAAGTAAATAGAAGTATAAACATTTTAATAATAATTTGTTGCAGAGATGTACAGAAAGCATGTGAACGGATCACATCAGATTTTTTTCTATCCGCTTTGTGTTAATCGATATATGCTCTGGCTGTCTCCTGTAGATTGCTGTAGGAGAAATCCGATGTATTCCATTTCTTTATTTATATTTTGCAACACACTACTCTTTGTAGTGTAGTAATCCTGGGAAAAAAACCCAGAGGGAATCTTTAAATAAACAAGTTTCGTAAGAGGTATAGGGAAACATTTCTAGGAAACCGAAAAAAAGACCTGTCAGAGCTTCACAATGTTTTTGGAATAACTTACTTCAACCGATTTCTCCATAAACTCTTGTAGTTAAAAATCTGACATGACTTTCTCTATATCTCTGCTGCAAATTATTGTTAACAAGTTTATGCTTCCATTTACTTCATGCTAATCGAGAAAAAATTAGCTGAAATAGTCTTATTGCTTGCTTCCTTGTAAGTAGAAGCGAAATAAGGGAGTACCATAGGTTAAAGTGATAGTCAAAAGCTGGTTGCTATGTGGCTGAAGTTCCTTTATTTGTATGGGCAGAAGTTGACAAATTCCTGTATGAGAAGTTATGTTTTTCAAAATTGAATCCAAAAACAAGGTATATGTAAAAAACGATCACCTCCACGAGGAAAATGTATACAACATAAATTGTGTGTTTCAATGTGCTCTACATTTTTTGAGATGTGGTAAGTTTTTGTCCATCTCTTACGGTTTAGCAGTTTTTCAAAAGTACGTAAATTCTATTACCGGAAAATTCAAGATATACAATTTATTTTTTTAGATAAATACTAAGTAAACTTAAATGCCAAGTTTGGTATTTTACCGACTTTTCGTTTTTGAGTATTTTCGGTGAAATCTCAGTATCGAATTTTTGGGTGGAGTGCAATACCTTCCCTATACACTATGTATGTAGTACGTACAGAAAAAGTAAAAGTGTAACAAATGTAACGTTCTTTGTTACAATCTGTAAATCATAAGTTATAGTCAATGAAACACAATTTGAACATAATGTAGTAACAAAGTAAACGCTTGATTGTCCCGAGCAAAAGTAGCTTTTCACAATAATAACAACTTAGTCTCGAGAAACATGTATAACTCCAAATTTTGCTTAAGCTGAAAGAAACCACACTTTTGCCTCACTTGACGGATACGCAGTAAAGATTCGCTGTGTTTTAGAAGACGTCTGTCCCAAGGCGAGTTCTCCAGCTGACTGACTTGCTTCTCTCTCCCACGAGGGCTTCTTTGAGAAGCGGCGAAGGGATAGTTCTAGCATTTCCCACATGGTCGCAGCACAATCTCAATTAAGTCACTCTGACAATAGCACTTAATATTATTTCTGTTAGTTGTATGACGTCAGTAGGTATCAGCAAACGCGGTTTGAACTGTGGAAGGGACAACGGATTATCTTACAAAAATTGTTCTATCTACTGCATCTAATCGCAATAGACGTTTGCAGAAACTGTTTTATTATATATTTACTTGCAGCTAGGTAAAAGGGGAATACGGGAATTGTTCATACGGTAGAGCCTGTGAACCGAATTCGGGGGGGGGGGGAGAGGTCCGCGGTCCAAATCCAATGGGCCGACCAATCTGGTTGTTTTTTGCCCTTTTTTTTATTTCTTTTTGTTTCCCTCAGTCGCAAAGACAAATACCGTATTGAATATATAATGTATTGAACCAAAGTTCCACCTACAGATAGTGTAAGCTTGTCGCGGACATACATGGTAAGTATGGTGTGATGAGATTGCACCTTAAAATATAGTTGCACTTGTAGAAAGTCTGAAAGGCTAACACCATCTGCTAGGCGCGAAGCTCTGGGGATGGGACCTTATTAGGCTAATGTCCATCACATACCGTCAACGAAGTATCTTACCGAAGTGATCCATCGCGATGACCAAGTTTTAAAGCGATGTAAAATATTTCAAGAGCCCGGTTGTTATGTTATGGCCTTGAAATTTGACCTCTTTGCATGACCAAGAACAAGAATGTAATAACAACTTCCCATTTGAAAATAGAATTACCATAGAAAAATTTAAACAAAAGCAAAGAAATATCTCGGAAATGGTTAGCTCCGCAAAAATATATTTACATAAATTCTGTGTCGAAATGTTTTGTGTAGTAAAAATGTTTATTTATCTCTTACGATATCCGATTAAGCAGAAGTCCTCCAGATTGAAGAGGGCTTCAATTGCTATTCTATAGAATGCAATATATACATTTTATTTGTCATGTAAATATCTTTAATATATTTGGAATTTTAATCAAAATTACTAGAGCCATTTTTGAGAAAACAAAAAATTCCGAAAAATCTTCCAAGTGAAAGCTAGTTTGGGGTGGGACAATTTTCCTGAAAATCTGTGTTGCGTCATTTGAATACACTGAACTTAAATACCAAGTTTGTTATTTAACAGAGTTTCGTTTTTGAGTTATGCTATTCACACGCGCGAGCGCGCGCGCGCACACACGCACACACACACATACACCACGCACACGAACACGCCCACGCGCACACAGCCTTTTCTAAAACGTTGTTCTGTTTCAGGGGGCCACAAACACCAGTTAAATCTCGAATATCGAATTTTCAATTGGAATACATTACCTTTTGACATTGTACATGGCTGGGAAAGAAAGCAGATTCCACTGTATTACACATTGATCGAAAGAATTTGCTTGGCGTTGTGTCTGTGAAATTGAAATTGAGTTTTATTTACGGACGCTCTTTATCTGCTGCTTTTCTTAGCGCCCCATCTGTTTTGGGCGTAACAGACCGCATAATTTTGCTAGAGGCCTCTTTTATCAGCCTTGAGATTCCTTTACGCGCTTTAAATCTACAACGGCGGCGACGTGGGCGAGTGGTTAGACCGCTCGCTTCCCATCTAGGCGGCCCTGGTTCGATCCCAAGCGCCCGCAGGTGGGACTCGAGGTGGACGAAGCGGCGTCTGGTCTGGTTTTTTCCAGGTCCTCCAGTTTCCCCCACCGCTCTTTTCCCCACATGCTCCATCATCACCTTTCCAATCATCGATTTTGCTTATATTTCATATCATCCACTTCAAGTTTATGCCTGGCTACGGGCCAACCCCTCGTAACAGGTTTTACATTCTGTGGTTTCATGCCGTTGGCTCCCAGACAGGCATTGGCTTGTAAGTCCTACAACACGGGATCAATGTCTTTACTTCCCTTTCGAAGGAAGCCATGCTAAGGATATTTATTTACACCTGAAAAAATCCAGCGCCCTCTGCTGGGTTTGAACCTACAACCTTGAAAACAAGAGGTTATCACGTTACCCCCCCCCCCGCAGGAACAGAGGAAGGAGGTACATTACGTTTGGGGTAGATTTTATGAAACGTTTTTCATTTATCACCGTGTATTTCTTCTCGTCTTTCAGTTCCAACAGAAAATGCTAATGCTGTTGCTCACACTTCTTATAAAAGGGCAGAAAACCAGACTTTTTTTCTTCGGTTGATGGGTTCTGTTTGCGAAAGTTTGTAATTTTGAAATTCTTCGACAGCGACACAATCAATATGACATCGTTATCGTGAATCAGAACTCCTAACGAGCAACTTCCCCCCCCTCCCCTCCTAAGGAAACGAGTTACATCTCACTATGTTATTACAACTTGGGGGATTTTTCAGACCCCGGTGTAATAATTATTTTATGTAATAAGTTCACCACTACCCTCCATTTCAAACTTGTTTTTAAGGGGTGATGCATTTCTCTTCTAGTTATTGCATTTATTTACTTACCTATAATTTTGCATTTCACGCATGTCCAAAGCTAGTTCTTGCGAGACACTGACGTCAGAACTTGTTCCCCCGGTTCTAGTTAAGGAGTGCATAAATTTGTAAAGTCCACAGTATGTAAGATACCGCCAGTGTGTCATTGGCGAGAGTTTAACTTATATCGTTTTAGTAATGTTTTATTAATTAAAAATTAATTAATCTGAATTTATTGGGATTTGATTCTTACATATCCTTGGAAAAATGCAAACTTTGTTATAAACTAAGTAATAGAATGGAAGTGATTAGCCTCTTCCGAGGGCAATCCCAGTGGACTTTTTGATGCCACCAACTTTCGTTGGGCTACGTGCACATTCGCACTTTATCGTCACACCGGATATTCTAGAACATTTGAATATTTGATGCTGATTGGCTAAGACCACCCATTGGTTCTCCAAATTAGGAGAACGGACACCATGAAGGAAAGCCCTTCCGGGATGCCGCTAAATCTATTTAAGGGACTGCAGATCCGATCACCAAGTCTTGCCTTTGACCGTCTTGGGGCGTCGCTCCGGGCTTGTTCAAAAAAAACTCGACTACTTCATCTCTCACTTCGCCTAGACACACCATGACATATTTCGTAAGGTAAGGTTTTATGTTAGTAACCCCATAATCAGAATAATATTGCCCAGAATGGATTAATGGAATAATTTGCAATCCCCCACCTTTGTAAACATTCGCTACCAAAAAATGATTTATTCTTACTTTATATATTAGCTTAATTTAAGTCCCATTATCATTGCTCTACCAACTGCCTTCCTTTCACCACCCTCTAATAGCTTTCCCCCCCCCCCACGTCCCAGAGTCTTGTTAGCGAGAATATCTCACTGAAATGCATACCGGTTATTACACACAATAATAGTGATACTTTTGCCATGTATCGGAATTCTAACTTACCCGACTCATTAAATACATTTTTATTGTCTAAACGTATTGTTCTAATAATTTACGTGATGCATTTTAAAATGGTAATACACTAGTCCGGTGGTAGTGCAGCTACTTACCAAGCGGGAGACCTGGGATCAATCCCCAGTACCGGCGTGGGGATTTTTCCCCCGCTGGGAGACCTGGACCGGGGTCACTCAGCCTCGTAAGGCCAATTGAGGAGCTACTTGATTGAGAAGTAGCGACTCCAGGTCATGAGGACCGCATTAACCGGCCGGGAGGGATTCGAGGCGCTGACCACGTCTCACCCTCCAATACTGCACCCCATCCATGATCCATGACGTCTGTAGTGGACCGAGATGGGGGACGCAGCGGCCGGGCGGTAGGCCAAGGTTCCCCGTGCCATGGAGTTATTAATACACTAGTCCAATAGCAAATGAGTTATATTATGTTTTATATTAGCCCTAATTAGTGCTGAAAATTATTACATTTTGTACGCTCCAACAATTTTGACTTTTCAAAATCTAATAATTTATTTAGTAAAACTGGAACATTGTTTCGAAAAAGTAATATGACCAGTTTCTCTAATATGCTTTTTTGAGGCTGCATGACATGTTTAAACAAATTAATGCAAATCCGTATTGTGTGGCACATTTTGATTATGGAAAATAAAGTTTAAAGTCTATTAATAGGCATGCGTTTACAGATCTATAACTTCAGTTAATTGAAGTTTAAAATTCATATCATTTTACTATGTAACTAATATTTGGTGAAAATTTAGAGAAAAATGTTGGTGGGTCACACATGCTCTCATAAATATATATAGCGCTCGGTAGCGAAAAGTACATATTTTAAGAAAAATGCAACTGGAATTAATTGTTCTAAAAAATCTGATGTGTTCCATTCACATGACACTCTCTACATCTCTGCAACAAATTATTGTTAAAAATCTGCTTCTATTTACTTCATTCTAATTGAAAAAAAAAATTAGCAGAAATAGTAGAAGCGAAATAAGGGAGTGCCAAAGGTTAAAGTGATAGTCAAAACCTGGTGGCTATGTGAATGAAGCTCCTTTATTTGTATTGACAGGAGTTCAAAAATTCCTGTATGAGAAAAGTATAAGTTTTACAAAGCTGAAACCAAAAAACAAGGAATATCTCAAGAACGATCAAGTTCACCAAAAAAAATGCATATGACATAAATTGTATGTTTGAACGTGCTCTACATTTGTGTGCGTTAAGAGTTTGTCCATTTTTTATCGTTTAGCAGTTATGCAAAATTCCGTAAAATTCATCCAGAGTAAAGTAGTCTTCAGAGGCTATTCCAAGACAATTCAAGATATACATTTTATTTGTCGTTTTAATATACGTTTTTAATCAAAATTGTTAGAGACATTTTGGAGCAAATCAAAATTTTGAAAAAAGTTCCATGTAAAGGGTAGCTGGGGGCGGGGTGATTTTATTGAAAGTCTTCGTGTCGCATCCTTGGCAGATACCAAACTTAAATACCAAGTTTGGAATTTAACGGTCTTTCCGTTTTTGAGCTTTGCCGTTCACAGACATTTTTTTTCCATTTTTTTTTTTGATTCAGGGGGACCCAAAACATATACGTATTTCCGGTGAAATTTTGGGTTCGAAATTTTGGGTGCATTACAATACCTTCTCTACACACTATGTGCATAGTACGTGTAGAGAAAGTAAAAATACAAACATAAAATTTTCGAAAGAAAAAAGTTGGGAGTTACTTAAATGATTCTTAAGGATTCATTTTCCAAATCATATTACATACACAACGCGACGATAATTTAGCTCATCTATTAAGGATGTGTACATCATCCTTAGAAGCAGATATTGATGGACTTGTCCAAGGTAAAACATAACACCGAAGTCACAAAACAACACTATATAGATGAAGAACACCTTGTATTTACAAACATTACATTATGTCGCACAGCGGTATGCACCAATGCTTCACACAGAATAGAATAAATTACAGCGGCTTACGCTCTGCACTTTCATTTGGACATACCTGCTGTATTCCATTTCGTGTATTTAACGGAAATTATGTGCAACAATTACGTGTTATTTATTTAAAATTTGCTGTTCTAACAGAATTCGTTGTTTCCCATGCATAATTTAGAAATTCCATACTTGTTAAGCATTATTTTGTTTTTCAATTATTATTATTATCTAGCCGATATTTGTCGACTATTATTTAGGAAACTAGTTAAGATAATTTGCTGAATGTTTCTAGGTATGTTGAGCAATACTTTTACAGTTGATTGATAAAGAATGTTTATCAGAAGCAAAACTATATCTTATTGCTTTTTCTACACGTATTATGTACATAGTGTATAAGAGGGATTGTATTGCACCCAAAAAATTCGATACCGGGATTTCACCGAAAATACATTTTTTGGACCCTCTGGATCCAAAAAAAAAAAAAATATTTTAAACATGCCTCTGTGTGTGTGTGTGTGTGTGTGTGTGTGTGTGTGTGTGTGTGTGTGTGTGTGTGTGCAGCATAGCTCAAAAAAACGAGAGGTCCGTTAAATATAAAACTTGATATTTAAGTTCAGTATCTTCCTAGGATGCAACACGAAGATTTACAAGAAAATCTTCACCATCCTTTATATGGAAAAAAAGTTCGAACATTTTGATTTTCTTAAAAATGTCTAACGATTGTGATTAAAATCTCTTATATTGAAGATTTTTCATGACAAATAAAATATATACCTTGAATTTTCTGTAAATAGCCTCTGAAGACCTCTTTATTGTGGATTAATTTTGCAGAATATTGCATAACTGGTAAAACATAAGAGATATACAAAAATTGACTAACCAAAAATGTAGATCTGCATAAAACACACAATTTATGTCGTATATATATTTTTTTTTTTTTTCATGGAGTTGCCCTTTTTCGAGATATTCTTTATTATTGTTTTCAGTTTTAAAATACTTCAACTTTTCTCATATGGGAACTTAACTCCTGGCCACGCAAAGAAAAGGATTTCAATCCCATAGCAACAACATTTTAAGACATTTGACTGTCGGTTTAGCCTTGTGTATTCCCTTATATCCCTCCTATTTATAAGGAGCTATGTAATAAGAACGTTTCTGCTAGTGTTTATCTTTATTAGCATGATGTAAATAGAAGAATAAGCTTATTAATAATAATTACAGAGAAATAGTGAAAGTTAGGCTAATTGAACACATGAGATTAGTTATATATAATGCTTAAACGTTTACTGGAAGTATATAGATGCAACGGATCTGAGGAATTAAATTCTGCAGACTTTTTACTTTCTCTAGCCCCGTATGTACAATGTACATAGGGATAGAGAATTATTGTACTCCAACCAAAAATTCAATGTCGAGATTTCATCGGAAACACGTGCTTTAGGACCCCCAGAATCCTAAAAAAAGCATTTCTAGAAAAATGTCCGTGTGTGTGTGTCTGTCTGTCTCTCTGTCTGTGTGTGTGAGTGTGACTGTGTGTGTGTGTGTGTGTGTGTGTGTGTGTGTGTGTGTGTGTCTGTGGGCAGCCTAGCTCAAAAACGAAAAGACCATAAATACCAAACTTGTTATTTAAGTTTGGTATCGTCCAAGGATGCGACACGAAGATTTTAAAAAGAAAAATACCCCCACCCCAAACTACCCTTCACATGGAAACATTTTTGAATATTTTGATTTTCTTAAAAATGGCTATAGCAATTTTGATTAAAATATCGTATATTAAAGATATTTACCTGACAAATAAAATGTATATTTGAATTTTCTGGGAATAGCCTCTGAAGACAACTTTATTCTGGATGAATTTTACGGAATTTTGCTTACTGCTAAACCGTAAGATATGGACGAAAACTTAAAACACACAAAACGTAGAGCACGTTAAAACACACGATTTATGTTAGATACATTTTTTTGTGGAGTTGATCGTTTTTGAGATATTTCTTGTTTTTGGTTTCAGCTTTGAACAGGAAGTTGTCAACTCGTGTCCATACAAAGGAGCTTCAGTCACCTAGTAACCAGCTTTTGACTATCACCTTAACCTATGATACTCCCATATTTTGCTTCTACTTACAAGGAAGCAAGTAATAAGCCTATTTCTGCTAATGTTTTTCTTGATTAGCATGAAGTAAATAGAAGAATAAGCGTATTAACAATAATTTGTTACAGAAGTAGAGAAAGTCATGTGAATTGAACACATCAGATTTTTTTTGGTTTATAGTCTTTTGTGAGGAGGATCGAGAGGAGGATAAAAAATTATGAGCTCTCTACAATTTGCAACAGCATGAAACTCAGTGACATCATCGCATATGTTATCCTTAACGAGTGTTATAATCATTTTGGGGGTGTTGAGTGGTAGTGTACATTTGGGACAAAGCATCACTTAAAAAGCAGCAACAGTGACATTAGTTGTTGAAATCATGCGCCTCATGGAGCGCATGTTGTTCACACGTGACGAGTCGGCTGTCACCACAGAATGTGCGTGTTTTCTCTTGCACACGCACATCAGCATGCACAACGTGCGTTCCTTTCTTTTATGTTACTATGGCATCTTCATTTGAATCAACACCACCATGGTCTGAAACGTGTCATCAAATTAAGTGAAAAACATCACTACACAAAATCCCCAGAGACTGCCTCCGTGGTCGAGTGGTCAACGAGCTGACTTATCACCCGGAGGTCCCGGGCTCGATTCCCGGCTGGGGCGGGGAATTTCTCTGTAGCCACATTTATTCCCTATCCCCCACAGAGTCTGGAAGTATATGTGAGAGTGAATGTGTGTGTATTTGAGAAAAATAACATGATTTAAACCAACGTAATGAACCTAAATATATATATATATATATATATATATATATATATATATATTCGTAAACTAACAGGGCTAATATTAGAATTATCCTGGAACAGTGCTTCCGGTTTAGACCGCGTCTTGAGGCAAAATCAGCTAACGTTTCGCCCACTTATGATGAAGCTTCCCCCAGAGCTGACTGCGACCACAAAAAGAAAACAATAACAAAAATCTGATGTGTTCCATTCACCTGACTTTCTCTATATCACTGCAATAAATTATTCTATTTACTTCATCTAATGGAGCAAACATTAGCAGAAATAGTCTTATTACTTGCTTCCTTTTTAGTAGAAGTGAAATAAAGGAGTACCATAAGTTCAAGTGATAGTCAAAAAGCTGGTTGCTCTGCGACTGATGTTCCTTTGTATGGACACGAGTTCACAAAGTCCTGTATGAGAAAAGTATACGTTTTTATAGCTGAAACCAAAAACAAGGAATATTTAAAAAAAAACAATGAACTCCACGAAAAAAATGTATGTAACATAAATTTTTGTCCATCTCTTACGGTTTAGCAGTTATGCAAAATTCCGTAAAATTGACCCAGAATAAAGTAGTCTTCAGAGGCTATTTCCAGAAGATTTAAAATATACACTTTATTTGTCAGGTAAATATCTTTAATATACGATATTTTAATCAAAATCGTACGAGCCATTTTTTGGAAAATCAAAATTTTCTAAAAATATTCCATGTAAAGTGTAGTTGGGGGTGGGGGATTTTTCTCAAAAATCTTCGTGTCGCATCCCGGGGAGATACTTAACTTAAATACCAAGTTTGGTATTTTACCGACTTTTCGTTTTTGAGTTATCGTGTTCACAGACACACGGACACACACACACACACACGGACCCTTTTGTGAAAATGCCTTTTTTGGATACAGGAGACCCTAAAACATATATTTCCGGTGAAATCTCGGTATCGAATTTTTGAGTGGAATACTCTATCCCTATGTACATTGTACATACGGGGCTAGAGAAAGTAAAAATCTGGTGTGTTCCATTCACATGACTTTCTCTACATCTCTGCAACAAATTATTGTTAAAAAGCTTAGGACGCTGAGAACCATAGCAGTTAAAGGGCGTCCATAAATAACACGCCATTTCATTTTCTTTTAATTTCTTATATTTAAAACATTTACATGGTAAATAAAATGTATGTACTCGTATATCTTGAACCTTCTGGGAATATCCTCTGGAAACCTGTCTATTCTGGATACTTTTCGCAGACTTTTGCGTAAATGTTAAATCATAAGTGAAAAGACAAAAAGTTGCTACACAAAAATATAGATACCATTAAACACTCTTACTGAACTTAAATACCAAGTTTGGTATTTGAAGGAATTTTCGTTTTTGATCAATACTGTCCATAGGCACACACATGCAAACACACGCACGGAAATGTTTCTAAAAATTCTGTGTTTTAGATTTAGGGAGTCTCAGAACATCTATCTCCGCTGATTCAGAATTTTTGGGTGGAATACAATGACGGCTATAGAAAATAATAAGTCATAGTGAGTAGAAAAAGACCCGTGAATGCATCATCAGCATTTTTGTCACATTTTTATTTATAGTAGACTAATGAAAAATTTGCTTCATATTAATTGTGTTCACAAGCAATTAACTTTAATGCTATAGGCTAATATTAAACCAGTTCCAATCAATTAAAATTCGTGCTCCAAAATAAGCATTTCGCCCTAAATGGAAAGAGTTGAAGTTCCCTTTCATTTTCCAGGGAACAATGTTGCATGAAATTAAATGTGAATACTGATTGATTCTGCATACTATTAGAGTTTTAAAAGTTTACATCATTAATCTCTGCAATTTGTGTTCGCCAACCGAGATCAAAGCTTTAGGTAGTCTGCCAATTAACACAAAGGCATTGTTAGAACCATGCTCTTGGTTCCCATTGGCAGTTTCAACATACTATTACTGTGCGCTAGAATGTATAATACAAATGTACGACTAAAGATATCCTGAATGTATTAAGAGAGCAGTAAGCATTTGGGAGATTCCGTATACAGCAATCAATTCGGATGTTTTTTACTTTCTCTATACGTACTATGTACGACACCGAGATTTCACCGGAAATATATGTTTTAGGGTCCCCTGTATCCAAAAAAAAGTATTTTCAGAAAAAGGTCCGTGTGTGTGTATGTAAGTGTGTGTGTGTGTGTGTGTGTGTGTGTGTCCGTGTGTCTGTGAACACGATAACTCAAAAACGAAAAGTCGGTAAAATACCAGACTTGGTACTTAAGTTTACTATCTTCCAGGGATGCGACACGAAGATTTTGAGAAAAATCCCTCCACCCCAAGCTACCCTTTACATGGAACTTTTTTCGAAAATTTTGATTTTCCAAAAAATGGCTCTAACGATTTTGATTAAAATATCGTATATTAAAGATATTTTACCTGACAAATAAAATGAATATTTTGAATTTTATGGGAATAGCCTCTGAAGACTGTTTTATTCTGGATGAATTTTGCATAACTACTAAACCGTAAGAGATGGACAAAAATTTAACCCACAAAAAATGTAGAGCACGTTAAAACACACAATTTATGTTATATAAATTTTTTTTCGTGGAGTTGATCGTTTTTGAGATATTCCTTTTTCTTGGTTTCAGCTTTGAAAAACTTATACTTTTCTCATACAGGAATGTGTCAACTCCTGCCATACAAACCAGCTTTTGGCTTTCACTTTAACCTATGGTACTCCCTTATTTCGCTTCTACTTACAATAAAGCAAGAAGTACGACTATTTCTGCTAATTTTTTTTTCGATTAGCATGAAATAAATAAAAGATAAGCTTATTAACAATAATTTGTTACAGAGATATAGAGAAAGTCATGTGAATGGAACAAATCAAATTTTTACTTTCTCTACACGTACTAAGTACATAGTGAATAGAAGAGTTATTATACTGCACCCAAAAATTCGATAGAGATTTCAACGGAAATACACGTTTTGTGACTCCCTAATTAAAAAAAAACCCTGATGTGTTACACTCATATGACTTTCTCTATCTACTCTACAAACAAACTTCTGATAAAAGATTATTCTTTATTCTACCCCATGCTAATCGAGATAAACATTAGCGGAATGTTCTTATTACTTAGTTCTTTATAAGTAGAAGGGAACTAAATGAATGCGCTATGCTAAAGTGATAGCCAAATGTTTTAAAAGCTGTCGTTATGCGATTATAATTGCAAATCGCTTCTTTGCTTGACCAGGAGTAGAACAAAAGAAAAAGTACACTTCTTGTATGAGAAAAGTATAAGTACTTTACAACTGAAACCAAATATCTTGGAATCTGTTACCTCCACAACAAAAACGTAACGCACATAAATTGTGTGTTTTAACGAGATCTACATATTTTGTGTATTAAGTTTTTGTCTATCTCTTACAGTTTAGAAGTTAAGCAAAATTCGGCAAAATTCATCCAGAATAAAGGTATCTTCAGATGCTATTCCCAGAAAATTCAAGATATACATTTTATTTGTCATGAAAATATCTTTAATGTACGGCATTTTAATCAAAATCGTTAGAGCCATTTTTTTAGAAAATTAAAAATTTAGAAAATGTTTTCATGTAAAGAGTAGTTTGGAGTGGGGGAATATTTCTCAAAATCTTCTGTTGCATCCCTGGAAAATACCAAGTTTGCTATTTTACCGACTTTTCGTATTTGAGTTAATCGTGTTCACAGACACACGGACACGCACATACACACACGCGCGCGCGCGTACCTATTTCTATAGATGTTTTCTTTGATGCAGGGGACCCTAAAACGTGATTTACTACACTATGTGCATAGTACATGTAGAGGAAATGATACTCTTATTCTTTAGAGTTCACGATGCCTCAACATATATTTTCGGTGAACAATATCGAATTTTTGGGAGGAATACACTACCCCTACTCACTATACCTAGTATAGAAAATCAAAATCTGACTATTGCTCTAGCCTGTTGCTTCTTCTTAAACCTGCCATTTTAAGTTTATCTTGATTAACAAGAATAAAATTGTATAAGGATATTTATAAGAAGAGAGAGGAGAGAAATCCAGGTGAATATAACAAACACGATTTTTGTGCACAATAAGGACAAGGCTTGTGCACTGATCTCTGTTCTGCAAGAACACTTATTCCGGCTAACCGGTTCTTCAGCAGGCTTGCGGTTGAGGTTGGTGGTGATGTTTCATTGTTTATTATACAAGTGAGCGCAATAAAAATGACAGTAGAAAGCTATTTACTTCACTACTGATTCTGTAACGTAAGACAACTTCTGGTGAAATGTGTAGCAGTTCAACGATCATTCGGCTGAACCGCGAAACTTCGTCACTGACGAGAAAAAATGGCGTATTGTTTATAGACGCTCTTTAACTACTGTGGCTCTCAGCGTCCCATTCTAAATTGGGCGTGAAAGACCGCTTAATTTTGCTCAGAGGCCTCTCTATCAGGCTTGAGGTTCTTTTACGTGCCGTAAATCTACGACACGGGACCAACGGCTTTACCTCCCTTCCGAAGGAAGCCAAGATCGTCCTCCGCCGGGTTTGAATCCGCGACCGTGGGTATATGAAGTTAGCATGGTAACCATTACACCACGGAGGGCGACTGACGAGAAAAATTTTGTGGTGGTTATTGGGTGCAAACTGCAGTTATTAATTATTTTCGCTCTTACGAGTAAGTGCTGAACTGCAATCAAAAGGTCGGTACCAATAACTTCATTAGAAATGTCATTTTCTTACTTTCTCTGGCGTGTATGTAAAATGTAGAGAAAAGTAGAAAAGTTATTGTAACCAACCCAAAAATTCGATACGAAGAACTACATGTTTTGTGATACCCCTGAATCAAAAAATGAATTTTTTAGAAAAATGTGTGTATGTGTACCCATACCTCAAAAACGAAAATTCAGTTAAATTCCAACTTAGCATTTAAGTTCAGGATCTACTAAGAATGCGACACGAAGACTTTCAAGAAAATCCCCCATTCCCAACTACCCTTTATAATATTTTCCGAAAATTTTTATTTTTCTAATGACGGCGCGATTTCGATTAAAATATCCACTGTTTAAGATATTCGTGACAAAGGAACTGTGTATCTTGAGTTTTCTGAGAGTAGCCTGTGAGAGCTATTCATTCTGGATGATTTTTATATAGTTGGTAGACGTAAGTTACAGTGCAAAAAAATCTCCTTAAAACAGACAATGTATATCATATACATTTTTTTAGAGTCGTCCGTTTCCAAGGCATTCTTTGTCATTGGTTTCATTTTTTAACTTCTTAAAGTTTTCAAAAGGGGGAGGCATCTCTTGATTCGTACCTCTTTTGTTTTATTCCTAGCAACGCAGAGAAAACCGAATTTCAATTGTTGCACATAGTGATATTTTTAAAACATTGTAGACAAAAACTTACTTATATATGACATAAACGGTGTGTTTTAACGAAATTTATGTTTTGTGTAGTAAGTTTTTGTCTATCTCTTACAGTTTACCAGTTACGCTAAAGTCATTCAGAATGAAGAGAATTTCAGTGAATATTGCAAAGAAATTCACGGTACATTTTATATGCCATGTAAATATCTCTAATATAAGGTATCAAAATCGTTAGAGCCATTGTTTATAAATAAGAAAACATTCATGTCCTATCCTTAGGAGATACTAAACATAAGAATGAAGTTTGGTATTTAACCAACTTTCATTTTAGAACTATCCTGCGTCCGTTTTGTAAAAATGCTTTTATTTATTCAGTGAGCCTCAAAACATGCCTTTTCCTGAAATATCGTTATCAAATTAAAGTACCTTCTCTACCAACTAGGCACATAGTACTAGAGAAAGCAATAAAGCAAACAAAAACGGTCAGATAAGGCAGGCCTGTAATGATTATATATATATATATATATATATATATATATATATATATATATATATTTATCCTTCAGATACCTGTAATAGACACCGTTGCTATGCAGAAACGACATAAGGAAACTTGGACTATAAATCAAACCGCAACGGGTGGGATAAAGTATACAAAATTCACTCGTTGCTTCGGTAACGAATAGGATAAAGTAAATTAACAACTGGTTGATAACTACAAATTTTCTATAATCTTATAACAGCAAAATTTAACATTTTTATTCCTTAACTACATGAAAGTGAACTTTCGTATAATTTCCGTGAAGTCGACGGTAATAAAGCCTTAACTGCTTCTTTTGCTTTATTTAATATATTATCTGGAACCGATATATTAACGTTCTCAACGTCCATCATAATCTTAATTTTGAAAATAGAAGCAATAAAAACAAAATTAGTATTCATACAACGCCGCAATTCAATACCTTATTCCTTATTTAATCTATTACTATCTGTTGTAAAATCACCAATGACTATTTGTCATATATTAATTTATCGTATCTATAAGATAAAAATAATGTATTATACAAGTAGACAAACCTCTATTATTCACTCGTAGAACTTAAAACGCTCCCCTTCGGGACGCGTTAATTGTTCTTGTATAATAAATAGCTAATAATAACTCCATGGCACGACAGCTTACAAGGAACCTCGGCCTACCGACAGACGTCATGGATGGGGTGGAGCATTGGAGGGTGAGACGCCGTCAGTGCATCGAACACCCCGGCCGGATAATGCGGTCCTCATGACCTGGAGCCGCTACTCAAGTAACTCCTCACGAGGCTGAATGCACCTCGGTGCAGGTCTCCCAGCGGGGGAAAAATCCCCAAGCTGGTACTACGAATCGATCAAACTCAGGTCTCCCGCTTGGCAAACAGCAACGCTACCGCCGCGCTAAGGAGACGACCATAATAAATAACTATTATATTAAAAACTATTTGGTGATATTTTCTATCAAGACAAATTCATCCGGAAATATTCAAAGTTTCTAATAACTGAAACTTAAATCTGACGTATGAAGGTCCCATTAGTTACCCTAACATTTTGATGTGAACGCCATTTCAATGTAAAGCGAGTATACGGATGAGCCAATTTTAATTACCGATTAATAGCATCACATGACTCTCTAATTATACATACTCACGTGCGTAATTACCGCAATTAATAAAGTTTAGACCAACCCACGTAAATTAAAGCCGGTTATTATGCAATCCTGCACAGAACCGTGCTCCAGGTTTATCATCGTCATCCGAGTGCCTATGCCATATCTGTGGATTATATACAGGCTGTGGAGGTATCCAAGAACCCAAATTTCTACACGAGAAATCTCCTTTGAAAACTGTTTAAGGTGATTCGTCTGTGAAAGTTGCAAAATCCCTATATCTTATTGAACTTTAGACTAGCTATTTTCTCGCCTGCGGTGCTTATGTAGTAAAAGCGAGCGTTAAACACTACCAACAAAAAATGTTAAAGTGTTCCATTCACATACATTTCGCTACATCTCTGCAACAAACTATTGTTAAGAAAGTTTATGCTTCTATTTACTTTATGCTAATTGAGAAAAAATTAGCAGAAATAGTCCCATTACTTGCTTCCTTATAAATAAATGCGAGATAATGGAGAACTATAGGCTAAAATGATAGTCAAAAGCTGGTTGCTATGTGACTGAAGTTCCTTTGTATAGACAGGAGTTGACAAAATCCTGTATGAGAAAAGTATAAGTTCTTCAAAGCTGAAACCAAAAACAAGGAATATGTCAAAAAAGATTACTCCACGAAAAAAATGTATAGGATATAAATTGTGTGTTTTAATGTGCTCAATATTTTTTGTATGTTAAGTTTTGTCCATCTCTTACGGTTTAGCAGTTTTGCAAAATTCCGTATAATTCATCCAGAATAAAGTTGTCTTCAGAGGCTATCCCCAGAAAATTGAAGATATTCATTTTATTTGAGGTAAATATGTTTAAACTTTGACATTCTAATCAAAATAGTTAAGAGCCATTTTTGATAGACTCAACATTTTTGAAAAAAGTTCAATGTAAAAGGTGGTTGGGGGTTTTCTTGAAAATCTTCGCATCCCTGGAACATGCTGTACTTAAATACCAAGTTTGGTCTTTTCGTTTTTGAGCTATGCTGCACACAGACACACACAAAGACAGACACACACACACACGCGCACACGGACCTTTTTGAAAAAAATTCTTTTTTGGATTCAGGGGGACCCAAAACATGTATTTCCGGTGAAATATCGATATCAAATTTTTGGGTGGAATGCAATACCTTCTCCATACACTGTAGATAGTATGTGTAGAGAAAGTAAAATACCTTATTGAAATTTAGACCAGCTTTTGTACAGCTTGCTTTTGTTGTTATTTAAATATATTTTCTAAGACCGAACGTAATTAAACAGTTGACAAGCTCTCTTCAGTTCGCAAACTTGTTTTTTACGGAATCCAGTCGCAAAGAAGTGCAGCAAGCGTAAAGTAATTTTGAGCCAACTTTACGCTCTCCAAAATAAACAGATATGGACCTACGTTTGTTTACCATTATTAAGAATTCAAATTATAGCAGGCCGTGATAAACCAATATTGTTGTTCTTTTGTCATGTGTTTTGAGAAAATGGCAGATTTTGAGAATTATAATATCCTTAGCGCTGTGAAAGAAGCAGAGACAAATTTACTATCTGCTAAATCCCAAAAAGTTATGAGGCACAACATGAGAAATTTATGAAGTGGGTTCAGAAAAGAACGAACTATAGCCCTTGGTGAATGGCCGAAACTAAATCTCAAATGTTTTTCTTATTTCCATACTTTTCTTTTAATATCAGAAAATTTTCGTAGAGAAAAACATTGTATGATACGCGAGCTTAAAGCTTCTTTTTGATTCTCGACTGCGACTCGTTTCACAATATTCCCGCTCGAATCAAGAACCATAACTTAACCTCTTACATCATAAATAACTATTTCATTGTCTATATTCATTATTCTAGTAAAAATAATCCACATAATAAACTTTATAAACATTCACATAAAGACGTCCAGTTTTACAGAAAATAAGTTTACAAACAGATATTTCTTATTTTTTATATTAGCTCAAATCAGTGTAGAACAATTATAACTTTTCTACTCTCCAAAATTCTTGATTTTTCAAAATAAAATATC
Source organism: Hymenopus coronatus (assembly GCA_030762935.1). Lineage (NCBI taxonomy): Eukaryota > Metazoa > Arthropoda > Insecta > Mantodea > Hymenopodidae > Hymenopus > Hymenopus coronatus. Next base: position 33,113,441 of record CM060883.1, read on the forward strand.
GTATTTATCAAAATTGGAGTATTAATTCCAAAAAGTAATATCACCATTTTCTTTAATATAGTTTGGAAAGGCAATATAAAAATGTTGAAACAAATGGGTGAAAAATTGCATCCTGTGAAACAGTACCCTGACCACTATTCCATTCTCCACAGTAAGATTTTTGTAAAACAGTAAAAGATATACATTTAATTCCTCATAGCAGAGAATTGAATGAAGATAAAAATATAGAATGAGAAAAAAATAAGGAGAAGTTTATCTACAACTTTATACTAGATCTATGTCATGGATGGCTTAAGTTTTTCTCAGGATATCTCTTGTTAAAAGCAGCAGTTCTGCGGGCACAGCGGTTTTCAGCTCCAAATATAATATTATATCTGTTCTTTCTTGATTAGAATATACACCATCTTAAAATCCTTTAATATACAACTGTTCAAAATAGTATTTTACTATAACAATCCAGGTTGCTTGGTAACGATTTAAAACAAAAGATATAGAAGAAATTAATGAGATGAATAAACAGTATTGGTTGCTTAGCTGATTTTATATGTAGAGCTTTCATTTAAAACCTCCCCAGTTTAAATAACTATTTATTTAAATGTAACTTCATTTTAAAAAATCCAAAGTGTTTCCTTCACATGACTTTTTCTACATCTCTAGCAAATTATTGGTAATAAGCTTATTTTCCGTCTACTTCGTGCTAATCAAAATCAACATTAGCAGAAATAGTCTTATTTCTTATTTGCTTATAAGCAGAATGGAAATGAGAGAATACACTAGGCTAAACCACCAGTCAAATGTTTAAATGTAGTTGTTATGGGATTAAAATCCGTTTCTTTGCATTGCCAGGGGTTGACAGGTCCCCGTATGAGAAAAATGTTAAGTATTTTAAAACTGAAACCAATATCAAGGAATTTCTCGAAAAGTCAACTCCACCAAAAAAATGTATGAGAAATTATGTGTTTTAAGGAAATCTACACTTTTATGTAGTAAGTTTTTGTCTATCTCTTACGGTTTACCAGCTATGTAAAATTCAGAAAAATAAATCAAAATTAATCAAACATTCAGGAGCTATTCCCAGAAAATTGAAGATATACACTTTGACATCTTAACATGTTAAATATAAGAGATTTTAAACAAAATCGTTAGACATTTTCGAAAATTTTCCGTGTAAAGGGCAGTTGGGGTGGGAATATTTTCTTTAAAATCTTCGTATTGCATCCTTGTAATATACTGAACTTAAATATCAAGTTTGGTATTTAACCGACTTTTCGTTTTTAAGCTATGTTGCCCACGGACAAAGACACACACGGAGATTTTTTTTTGTATTCAGGAAATCCAAACATGTATTTCCGGTATTGATTTTTGGATGTAATACAAAACCTTGTGTATACACCATGTACATAGTACTTAGCTATTGAGGGGGAAGCCTAAAAGTGGTCTTAATTTCTTTTTAGGTTTCACCCCCTCATTCTCGCTTTGAAATTTCAAATGGCACCACTAAATTTTTACACTTAAATATGAAAGAGTGTCCATAGAAAGGCAAATGAATAATTTGAATGACGGAAGAGCTGGAAATGTGAATGCGAGAGATTCCGTATTGTGTAAACAGTCACCGAAATAAATAAAAGGAAGAGGTGGAGGGGAGGAGAAGGAAGAGAATATAGCTACAGAATGGAATATAAATTGCCTTGTGTCAAGTTTTACATTTGTTAAATTTCTTGAGAATAGATTCAATTTGCATAGAGTACACATCAAGTAATAAATGCTGAGGCTTTCAGAACATTTTAAAATGGAAAATAAAGGTGCTGATTCTCGTAATGTGTTCGAGAAATCATTTTGGACCCAATCACCATAAAATTCTCGTCTTCAGCACCATGTAGGGTCTCCGAATTCTTCAAGTTCCACATCGTGTGATTGTTGAATACCAGGATCAAGCACATGTTTTCTATGCGTGGTCATAAACCTTATGCAAGGTCTCTCGAAACATCCTATGTGCATATTTTATTAGGTAGGCAGATGGGAGAGAAGCCAAATGTCACGGTCGGGGTTGCAGGTTGCCATGGCCTACGTTAGAGCCGTGATTAATCACGCCAATGCACAGTCAAGAAATATGATTTGCTGTCATGGGACCCAAACTCGAAATCAATGCACGCCGGTTTGCCCAAACAGGTTTTTGGGTGTAGCCTTTTCTCATCTTTTCTTTGCTTTTTTCCGAACCTGACATGAAAAAAGTTTTGCTGCGTACAGCATTGATACATCGACATGGATTTTACGAAAACTAGCACCGTTCGGCTATATATTATAATGGCCGTGCGCTTTGTCAACGCCGCATACTTACACATAAACCATGTAAAATCTTGAAAATAATGTCAAAGACTTTCAAGTATTTATTCATACAGAGAATCCTTTTGGGTGTGGAAAACATATGTAAGGTACTTCAAAAGGCACTTAAAACTTTAAAGGAAAGTAAAGTTGTATTTGTTCTACTTATAACATAGATAGAGGAGGTATTAATTACGAGGGTTGAATGAAAATTAATGCCTCCACCTTCGTAACTCTTCAACAGCTGGCAGCATTGGTATGCGGCAGGTACTGGATTGTTCCGTAGCCTCTTCTCTACAGCTCCAGTTGGCGGGAAGCCTTAGCATTGAATGGTTGTGTTGTTACAGTGTAAAGTATGGAACCCTGAGCAGACGGACGGTCAATGCGATTTGAATTCTTGACAGCAGAAGGTGTCACCCCAAAGAAGATTGATCAGAGAATGAAGATTGTGTAGATGTGAATACTGTGGGTCATTGGGCGAGTAAGTTTAAAGATGTTGAGGTGGGAACATATTACTTGCATTACAAAGAGTTGGACTTCCTGTGACAGCAATCATCGAGTATCACAAGCATAATGTTGACATATAGATAAACACGATCGTCCTGAATCAACCCTCATACATTCTATCCAAAAGTTCGATAACGGAATTTCACTGGAGATACACGTTTTGGGCCTCTGCAATAAATGATTGTTAAAAACCTCATTTTTCTATTTATTTAATGCTAATCAGGAAAAATTGGCAGAAACGGTCTTATTACTTGCTTCCTAGTAAGTAGAAGGGCAGTACCTACCATAGGCTAAGTTGATAGTTAAATCTTTCAAAACCTGGTTGCTATGTGATTGAAGTTCCTTTGTTCGTACGGAAAGGAGTTGACAAATTCCTGTATGAGAAAAGTATAAGTATTTTAAAGCTGAAACTAATAATAAGGAATATCTCAACAAAGATCAACTCTACGAAAAAAAATGTATATTACATAAATTGTGTGTTTTAACGAGCTCATTTTTTGTGTCGTAAGTGTTTATCTATGTCTTACGGTTTACCAGTTATGCAAATTTCCGCAAAATTCATCCAGAATAAACAAGACTACAGAAGATATGCCTAAAAAATTGAAGATATACATTTTATTTGTCACATAAATATCTTAAATAAAAGATATTTTAATCAAAATCGTTAGAACTATATTTTAGAAAATCAAAATGTTCGAAAAATGTCGCGTCACATCCTTGCAACATACCAAACATTACCACGTTGGGTATTTAACGGCCTTTTCGTTTTTGAGCTATGCTGCCCACAGAAAGAGACACACACACATTTCGATATTGAATTTTTGCGTGCTAATAAGATATTTACCTTTGACAATGTCACCGACATATGATTTAAATTAACAGAAAAATACATTTTTTTAAAAGCTAACCCGTAATTGAGCAACCCAGTGAAAATCCTGGCAATTACTGCCGTTGACATTCCTTTTCTCCTCCGTCAGAATATAATCCACCGCAATTTCAAGCATTATACAAAAAGAATGTCTGGTGAGTTGCATTTGCATAAACTTTTCTACACTGTGGCATTTAAAGACCTTCTCTAACATGTACATAGAAAGTATAGAAGGTTGCATTCCACCCTGAAATTATACATAAAGACTTCACGGCAAATACATGATTTAAACCTCTCTGAGTGGAAAAAAAAAAAAAAAAAAAAAATGCTTAAAATTATGCTGTGTGCGTATATAACCAGCATAGCTCAAAACGAAAAGTCGGATAAAGAATTTAGTTAAGTACTTCCAAGGATGTGGCACGAGGATAATTACCCGATTTTTACTTTCTCTATACGTACTATATACATAGTGTATAGAAAGGTATTGTATTCCACCCAAAAATGCGTTAGACCACTCAGCTCTCACCTAGACGGCCCGGGTTCAATCGCAAGCGACCGCATGTGAAAATTTTTGTGGTGGAAAAGCGGCGTAGGGGCGGGTTCTTCGGTTTCCCCCGCCATCTCATTCCACCGGTGCTCCATCTTCACTTCATGTATTACGGTGTCATTCATGCTAGTCAGAAAAAATTAAAAGATATAGTCTTATTACTTGCTTCCTTGTAAGTAGAAGCGAAATAAGAGAGTATCATAGGTTCAAGTGATAGTCAAACGCTGGTTGCTATGTTACTGAAGTTCCTTTGTTTGTACGGACAGCAGTTGACAATTTCCTGTATGAGAAAAGTATGTTTTTCAAAGCAGAAACCAGAAACAGGGAATGTCTCAAAAACGATGAACTCCTCGAAAAAAATTGTTTTAACGTGCTCTACATTTTTGATATAGTACGTTTTTTTTTTCCATCTCTTACGGTTTAGCAGTTATTTAAAAGTCCGTAAAATGCATCCAGAATAAACTACCCTTTAGAGGCTATTCCCAGAAAATTCAAGATATACATTTTATTTGTCAGGTAAATGTATTTAATATACGATATTTTAATCAAAATCGTTAGAACCATTTTTGAGAAAATAGAAATTTTCGAAAAAAGTTCCATAAAAGGTAGTTTGCGGTGGGGGATTTTTCTGAAAATCTTCCTGTCGCATCCCTGGAAGATACTAAACTTAAATACCAAGTTTGGTATTTTACCGATTTTTCGTTCTTGAGTTATCGTGTTGCCTGTTTGTGAAAATGCTTTTTTGGGGGGGGGGGGGTAAAGGAGACCCTAAAACATGTATTTCCGGTGAAATCACGGTATCGAATTTTGGGTTTAGTGCAATACCTTTTCTATACACTGTACATAGTGGGTATGGAGAAAATAAATAATGTATTCATTTGTCATGTGCCCTGTATAATCCAAGTAGCCAGAGGCGACACTATGACGTGGAACAACAGCTATGTTGAGATGGTCAGAACAATTATTCAGGATTTTACTTCCCATCGTGTCCGTCAGTGAAGGGCCTCTGTTGAACTGGAAGTCCTCCGTAAAAACGAGACAAACGCCCGGCTGTAATTTAGAGATTGAGGGGACGACTGAAAGCGTTGAAAAGAAAGATAGCCTGCCGCAGTCCCTTACTTTATAAGGCGCTAATTTCGTCAGTCCTCGGAGACAAACCAATTATTGCTGTTCACACTCCAAGAGTCTATCTGTCTCTTCCAGTCCTTTTAAGATTGCCTGTTGCATTACGAACTTCGGTCTACGCACGCACGATGTACATAGACTGATTTAATCATGGTGTTTGTTTTCACTATTCTTTTTCTAGCAGACATCTACACAATGTAAATAATAATAGATAGAAAAGGTATTGTATTTCAACCAAAATTTTGATACCGAGATTTCACAGAAAATACATTTAAAAAAAAATCTGATGTGTTCCATTCGCATGACTTTCTCCACATCTCTGCAACAAATTATTATTAAAACGCCTACGCTTCTATTTACTTCATGCTAATCGAGAGAGAAAAAAAAAAAACAGCAGAAATTGTGTTTACTTGCTTTCTTGCAAATAAGGGAATATCATAGGCTAAAGTGATAGTCAAAAGCTGGTTGCTATGTGACTGAAATTCCTTTATTTGTATGGACAGAATAGACAAATTCCTGTATGAGAAAATTACAAGTTTTTCAAAGCTGAAACCAATAACAAGGTATATCTCAAGATCAATCAACTCCATGAAAAAAATTACATAAAGTGTGTACTTTAACGTGCTCTGCATTTTTTATGTGGTAAGTTTTTGTTTATCTTTTACGATTTAGCAGTTACGCAAAATAAAAAAAAAAAATCGTTCAGAATAAACTAGCCTTCAGAGGCTTTTCCCAGAAAATTCAAAATATACATTCTAGCAGTTCGGCAAATATTTTTAATATACGATATATTAATCAAAATCGTTAGAACCATTTTTTAGAAACTCAACATTTTCGACAAAAAAATTCCATTTAAAGGGTATTTTGGAAGATACCAAACCTAAATACCAAGTCTGGTTTTTAACGGACCTTACGTTTTTGAGCTATGCTGCCTACAGAAACGCACATACTCACAGATAGACAGACAGACAGACAGACAGACACACACACACACGGACATTTTTCTAAAAATGCTCTTTTTGGACTCAGGGATTCCCAAAACATTTATTTCCGGTGAAAACTCGGTATTGAATTTTTGAGTGCATTACAATACCTTCGCTATACATATGTGCAAAGTACGTGTGGAGATGGTAAAAAAAAATTAGAAAGTGTGTGTGTGTGTGTGTGTTTGTGCACACGATAGCTCAGAATCGAAAAGTCGGTAAAATACCAAACTTGGTATTTAAGTTTAGTATCTTCCACCCACCTCTTTACGTGTAACTTTTTTAGAAAATTTTTATTTTCTCAAAAATAGCTCTAACGATTTTGATTAAAATATTGTTTATCAAAGATATTTAGCTGATAAATAAAATGCATATCTTGAATTTTCTGGGAATAGCCCATGAAGACAACTTTATTCTGGATGAATTTTACGAAATTTAGCATAACTGCTAAACCACATGAGATACACAAAAACTTCCCACACAAGAATGTAGAGAACGTTAAAAAACACAATTTTTGTAACATACATTTTTTTTGTGGAGTTGATCGTTTTTGAGAAATTCCTTGTCATTTCTTTCAGCTTTGAAAAACTTGTACTTTTCTCATACAGAAATTTGTCAACTCGTGTCCATACAAACAAAGGAACTTCAGTCACATAGCAACCAGCTTTTGACTATCACTTTAACCTATGTTACTCTATTTCGCTTCTACTTACAAGGAAGCAAGTAATAAAGACTGTTTCTGCTAATTTTTTCTCACTTAGCACGAAGTAAATAGAAGCATTAGCTTTTTAACAATAATTTGTTGCAGAGATGTAGAGAAAGTCATGTGAATGGAACACATCAGATTTTGTCTGTTATTATTTTCTCCGTACTGCTGTATTTTATAGTTATTGGAATATTTTTCTTTCTACTGCCTACTACATAGTGATTTTGTTTTTGAATAAGAGAAGTCACTTATTTATCAGCAATGTAACCAAAAATAATCTCACGTTAAACTCACATTCCCTATTCTCTATCATTTAGTAACGGGTATATAAACCATTCTTACGAAAAATTTGTATATCTACTTAATTTTATTCGAGTTAAACCCTTGAGTGCGTGCGCGTGTGTTTGTGCCTCTGTGAACAGTCTAACTCAAAAGCATCAAATATGACATTCCAGCGTATTTAGAGGAATCATAGAACTTAAGTACTTAAAAAAAATCGAGTTTATAAAACATTTTTATTGTTATCAGAATTATTATTAGAGCTATTCCCAGATAATTCAAGATACACATATATTTATGTAAATATCTTAAATATAAGAGATTTTAATCAAAATCATTAGTCATTTTTGAGAAAATCAAAATTTTCCATGTAAAGAATAGTCGGGGATGGAGGATTTTCTTGAAAATCTTCGTGTCGCATACTTGGGAGATACTGAACTTAACCCTTTCCAGTTCAGAGGTGCCATATGCCACCACCAAACTGCATTTGTTGGTCTAGATGGATAAAGGTTAACGACCATTAATTTTCAACCTTAATCATGTACATTTCGATATTTTCTTTCAGTTTGTTGATATTAACAGAGCTTTTAAAAAGGAAAACGAAAAATAAATCCCTTCAAAGACACCTTTTTCTATCAAATACAGAACTTTATTCCGCTATATTGCTAGCGAGGGCCAGTACACACTTACATATGTCAATCGTAATTTATTTTACCTGGACCCATCCCTTCCTTTATCACAGTAGTATTGTAGAAGGATTACAACCCAGGTTAACCTGTGACATTGAAATCTTGATAAATAATGTTCAGTGATTTAGAAGTTTAGGCAACTGAGCTACCAATAAGTGATCAATTAAGACCAACTTTTTATAGCAAATATGCATCCTATGGCATCAATTTTCAAAAAGCAATTTCAATCAAAAATAAATCGGGCTGGAAAGGGTTAAATATCATGTTTGGTATTTAATGGAATTTTCGTTTTTGAGCTATGCCCACAAACACATACGGACCTTTTTCTAAAAATGTGGTGTTTTTTTTTTTATTCAGCGGGTCCCAAAACATGCGCAAAGAAAGCAAAACTGTAATTTTATCTAAATTTCATTACACTAACAGTGAAATAGAACAGCAGAATTTCCGACTCCGTTGTGATATTATCAAAATGAACCAACAAATACAAAACAGCATGTATAAAATAAATTAAAAACGCTTCTAAATAAACGGAAAATGACCAGACAAAGACATGTGTTACCTGCAATACAGAGTTGAAGCCCTAATAAAAGCTTTGTCATTACTACTGTAATGAAGAACTACGGAGAGGCAGCAAAAAAAAAAAAAAAAAAAAAAAAACAAACAAACAAACAAAAAACAAACAAAAAAACTCTGAAGCAAAAACGTATAAAGCATACCAGAACAAAAGCTCGTATTTAAAATGCTATGCTTTATACGTTATCAGGAAGCAGTGTGAAAGCTCTCCCGGCTGAGCAATGAAACTGTGACGTATTAATCGAGAATATTCGTCAGCAACATGTTGGTGGGAGAGGTGTCTAGCTTTTGTTGCGGTATTCCACTGATCATGATTCTTTTCTAGAGAAAACTTGAAAGTTGCGGCGCATGTGTGTGTAAATGAAAGGGTTTTATTAGAAGCTGCGGTCTTGCCGCATATCAAAGAGGAAAAGGTTTTTCCCCTTCAGTAAACGAGGTTTTAAAATAATCCACAACGCTGGGGAAGCCAAACGACTGTAGGAGGGTTGGAAATCAAAGGCGTTTTATGAACTACTTAGTATGCAGCTGATAGAGACCCCAGACATTAGAGAAGCAAATTTTCTGATCACAAAAGATAACTGCACTATTCAGGCTCTGAAAAGTCAATACTACATTAAACAGAAGTCTATATTGTCATCAAAAGCAAGTGTCATATCTGGTATCTAAGCTATTTAAACTCTTGGGAACCAAATGTTTCTTCTACTCTCATAAAAACATTGCAGGGTGCACACAGAAATGCTCATATCCATTTCCCTTTACAGGTTTCCCCAACTACAATGTCACTTACAGGAGAAATCTGATGCGTTCCATTCAAATGACTTTCCCTGCGTCTCTACAACAAATTATTATTAAAAAGCTTATTCCTCTATTTACTTCATGCTAATCGAGAAAAAAATTAACAAAAATAGTCTTATTATTTGCTTCCTTGTAAGTAGAAGCTAAATAAGGGATTACTATAGGTTAAAGTGACATTCAAAACCTGTTTCTATGTGACTGAAGTTTCTTTGTATTGACAGGAGTTGACAAATTCCTGTATGAGAAAAGTATGCGTTTTAAAGCTGACACCAAAAAACAAGGAATAACTCAAAAACAATCAACTCCACGATAAAAATATACATAACATAAAATGTGTGTTTTAATGTCCTCTATATGTGTTGTATGTTAAGTTTTTTGATTATTTCTTGCGGTTTAGCAGATATGCAAAATTCTGTAAAATTCATCCAGAATAAAGTAGTCTTCAGAGGCTATTCCCAGAAAATTCAGGATATACACATTATTTGTCAGGTAAATATCTTTAATATACGATATTTATATCAAAATTGTTAGAGCCATTTTTGAGAAAATAAAAATTTTCGAAAAAAGGTCCATGTAAGGGGTAGTTGCGGGTAGGAGGATTTTCTTAAAAATCTTCGTGTCACATCCCTGGAAAATACTATACCGTATTTTGTATTTTACCGACTTTTCGTTTTAGAGTTAGTGTTCACAGACACACGGACACATATGGACCTTTTTCTCAAAATACTTTTTTTGGATACAGGGGACCCTAAATCATGTATTTCCGGAGAAATCTCGGTATCGAATTTTTGAGTGGAATGTAATTCCTTCTCTATACGCTATGTACATAGTACGTGTAAATAAAGTAAAAAGGTAAATCGCTTAACGTAATTACTATTAAAATACAAAAATGGCAACGTTCTCGCGTTGTATTTATTTTACCAAGTTCTCCAAAATGTAATTTCTCTTAGTAATTTCATCGAGATTCCAAACAACAGCTCTCAAAATATATATGACAGGAAACATTTGGTTTTATCGAGTAAATTACGGCGCTCGTGATATTACTGAAGAGAATATTGAGTGTATTGTTGCTATGAAACCTTAATACATTTATGACTACACAGATTGTTTGTAGAATTTCACTTTACAGAAGAAATATGCGGTTACCAAATACGATTACTGCTGACGTAATTCCTGGAATAGTTTATGACTTATTTAGCGTTTGAAATTCTGCGGTATTTCCTAGAAAAACAGGGGTCATTCGCTCATTGTATCACAGGATGGTGACTTCAGATGTTTATAACGAAACATGTGACAGTTTAAAACACACCCAACTGCCTCATGTTGTTCCATTTTTATTGCTTTCCTTAGCACATATGTACATATAATATACATAAGTAGTTATTATTATTCTCTAATAGGTATATAAAATTGAATGCAATGTACATAAGCTATGTTTACTTTCTCTACACGTGCTATGTACATAGTGTATAGAAAAGCTATTGCATTCCACCCAAAAATTCGATACCGAGATTTCACCGGAAATACATGTTTTGGGTCTGCCTGAATCAAAAAAAAAAGCATTTTAGAAAAAGGTCCGTGAGTGTCTGTGTGTGTCTGTGGACAGCATAGCTCAAAAACGAAAATACCGTAGAATACCAAACCTGGTAATTAAGTTTGGTATCTGCCAAGGATGAGACACGAAGATTTTCAAGAAAATACGCCCACCCCCAACTACCCTTTACATGAAACGTTTTTAGAAAATGTTGATTAACATATCGTATATTAAAGATATTTACCTGACAAAGAATATATATATATCTTGAATTTTCTCGGATTTTCTTTGAAGACTACTTTATTCTTAATTAATTTTACCCAAGTTTGCATAACTGCTAAACCGTAAGAGATAAACAAAACTTACAGCACAGAAGATGTAGAGCACATTAAAATACATATTATACACTTTTTCATGGAGTTGGTCGTTTTTTAGATATTCCTTTTTTTTGACTACAGCTATGAAAAACTTATACTTTTCTCATACAGGGATTTGTTAACTCGTGTCCATACAAAGGAATTTCAGTCACATAGCAACCAACTTTTGAGTATCACTTTAACTTATGGGACTCTCTTATTTTGCTTCTACTTACACGGAAGTAAGTAATAAGACTATTTCTGCTAATGTTTTTCTCGATTAGCATGAAGTAAATAGAAACATTAGCTTTTTAACAATAGTTTGTTGCAGAGATGTAGAAATACATGTTTTACGGTCCCCTGAATCAAAAAGGTACAGCTATATGTACAGCGTATATGTACAGCTGATGTACACAGTAGGTAGTGGATTTACTGAATTCCATCTAAAAATTTCGATAATGAGATTTCACCGGAAATATGTTCGAGTCCCCCTAAGCCCCCCAAAACGCTTTTAGTATCTTCCAAGGATGCGACACAAAGATTTTCAAGAAAATATCCAACCCCAAACTACCCTTTACCTGCAAAAGATTTCAAAAATGTCAATTTTCTCAAATATGGCTCTAACAATTTTTAAGATAGCATTCATATGTTTAGGATATTTTCATGACAAAGTGAATATCTTGAAGTTTCTGGAAATAGCCTCTGAAGATCCCTTTACTCTGGATGACTTTTGCATACGGTAAACTGTAAACATCTTAACATTTGGCATTTTAATCGAAATCCATTGGAGCCATTTTTGAGAGCGAGAAAAACAAAGTTTTTTTTGTTTTTTTTTTCTTTTTGTTTTTTTTACGAACGATAGTTTGCGGTAGAGATCATTTTAAAAATCGTCATGTCACATACCTGGAATATGCTGGAATTAAATAATAATCACTTTTTATTTATATTTATGCTGTTCACGCACACATACACACAGGCCGCGCCGTGATTAGACCACGCGCCTCTCACCTAGAGGGTCCGGGTTCGATCCCAAGCGACGGCATGTGGGATTTGTGATGGAGAAAGCGGCTCAGAGGCAGGTTTTCTCCGGGTTTTCCGGTTGCCCCCGCCATCGCATTCCACCGGTGCTCCATCTTCATTCTTGAGACTGACATTTTACGGCGCTATATATTATCAGTATCATCGCCTGCGCTGCCATTTGTAGTAAAAGTGGGCGTTAAACAGTATTCAAAACACACACACATAGAAGAGCGCTTTAAAAAAAAAAATCTTTCCTTTACCGATTGGATATGGTTCCCATGAAGACACCATCGTGAAATCTCTATATCGTATTTTCGGATGCAATACAATATTTTTAGAAAAACAAAAGAATAAAATGTTTTTCCAAGAGAAAATACGAAATCTGACATTCATAATTAATTTGGTTTTCGAGCTACCGTTAAAATTAATATAACCAGGCAATCACAGTATGCCATGAATCTGATATTACAATAAACCAGGATAAGTTAATAAGTAGTACAAAAGAATGGCGATCAGGCAAAAGAGTAAGAACGGAGCTTCCTTTTCTGAATGAGAATACCAACCGGTCTGAATTCTTCAACCAAATACGTACAGACAGCGAAGAAGAACTGGATTCCGTTGGAGGAGAGGATAGCAAAATCCAGTCAGGAAATTCCAATGCCAAAACAGAGACCTCCATCACATTCATATTACAATGTGCCTTCATATCAAACAAGAGTGAATGTAAAAGATTTGCTGCTCTCTCCTTGTTTAAAATGCAACGGATGCTCAGAAACAAACTTGACAGAGAATAGTTTACTCAAACGTGCAGACCTCTTCAGTAAGCATACAAATTTCCAGCAGTTCTCTATACTATATATATACCGCTGTAAAATATGCCAAGTCTCAAGAAACTTTCCAGAGCAACAACAAATTTTAAAGTAAAACTATTCTTGAAAAGGAAGAGGTACACGGAAAAACGCAATGCCAAAGCTGGGATTTAAACCGCAGATATCCCGGCCTCTAGCCTGTTGCTCAAACCATTGAGCTATAATGCCAATATGCCGACACGACATTAAATCCCTCAACTGACTCGCATATTTCCGGGTATTTTTCGATAGGAAGAATCAGATGGAAAAATACAATGCCATAACCGGGATTTAAACCACGGATATCCGGCCTCTAGCCTGCCACTCAAACTATTGAGCTACCATGGTAACATGCCGACACAACATTAAATCCCTCAACTGACTCGCATATTTCCAGCTCTTCTTGGATAGCAAGAGTCAAACATGAAATTGAGTTTTATTTATAGACGCTCTTTAACTACTGTGGTTCTCAGGGTCCGATTCTACATTGGGCGTGAAAGACCGTTTAATTTTGCTCAGAAGCCTCATCAGGCTTGAGGTTCTTTTACGTGCCGTAAATGTCGACACGAGACAAACCAGCTTTACTTCCCTTTTTTTTTTTGGTAGTGTTTAACGCCCGCTTTAAATACTTATGGCACCGCAGGCGGTGACACTGATGATACATGAATGATGATGGAGTACTGGTGGAATTCGATGGCGGGGGAAACCGGAGGACCCGGAGAAAACCCGCCCCAGCGCCGCTTTGTCCACCAAAAATCTCACATGCGGTCGCTTGGGATCGAACCCCGGCCCTCTAGGTGAGAGGCAAGTGGTTACTTCCCTTTCGAAGGAAGCCATGCTAAGGATTTTTTACGCCCGAAAAAATCCATTGTCCTCTGCCTGGTAACCAGTACACCTAGGAAGAGTCAGAAGAAAAAATGCAATGCCATAGCAGGGATTTAAACCACGGATATTCCGGTCTCTAGCCTGTTGCTACCACGACAACATGCCGACACGACATTAAATGCCTCAACTGACTCGCATATTTCCCGGTATTCTTGGATAGGAAGAGTCAGACGGAAAAATGCAATGACATAGCCGGATTTAAACCACGGATATCCCGGCTTCTAGCCTGTTGCTCAAATCATTGAGCTACCATGACAACATGCCGACACGACATTAAATCCCTCAACCGACTCAAATATTTCCCGGTATAACACACACACACACACACTTGCACTGATTTTTTTAATTCAGGAGGTCTCAAAACATGTACTTTCGATTAAATCTCGGTATCAATTTTAGGTGCAATACAGCACCTCCTCTATCTACTGTGTACATTGCACATACATGCTAGAGAAAATAAAATGTAGATCTCTTCTTAAAATACACTATTTGTGTTCCATACATTTTTACTTTCTCTATACGTACTATGTACATAGTGTATAGAGAAGGTGTTGCACTCCACCAAAAAATTCGATACCGAGATTTCACCGGAAATATATGTTTTAGGATCCCCTGTAGCCAAAAACAAAAGTATTTTCAGAAAAAGGTCCGTGTCTTTATGTGTGTCCGTGTGCCTGTGAACACGATAACTCAAAAAGTAGCTAAAATACCAAACTTGATATTTAGGTTTTAGTATCTCCCAGAGATGCGACACGAAGATTTTGAGAAAAATACCCCCACCCAAAACTACCCTTTACATAGAACATTTTTCGAAAATTTTGACTTTCGAAAAATGGCTCTAAGGATCTTGATTAAAATATCGTAATATTTACCTGACAAATAAAATGTATATTTTGAATTTTCTGGGAATAGCCTCTGAAGACTACTTTATTCTGGGTCAATTTTACGGAATTTTGCATAACTGCTAAACCGTAAGAGATGGACAAAAGCTTATTACACAACAAATGTAGAGCACTTTAAAACACACAATTTATGTTATATATATATATATTTCGCGGAGGTGATTGTTTTTGAAATATACCTGTTTTTGGTTTCAGGTATAAAAAACTTATACTTTTCTCATACAGGACTTTTTGAACTCGTGTCCATACAAAGGAATTTCATTCACATAGCAACCAGCCTTTGACTATCACTTTAACTTATGGTACTTCCTTATTTCGCTTCTACTTACAAGGAAGCAAGTAATAAGTCTATTTCTGCTATTTTTTTCTCGATTAGCAGGAAGTAAATAGAAACATAAGCTTTTTAAAAATAATTTGTTGCAGAGATATAGAGAAAGTCATGTGAATGTAACACATAAGATTTTTCTTGTTTGTATCTTGGTTAAATTTTCCTGAAAATTGAGCTAAATGATGCTCAATACTGTATACTCGAGAAGTGTGCATCTTCTCGGCCTATCTGTTATTTGTATTGTCAAAATAGACAAGTATGCTAAAAAGCAGGTTAAACATTTCAAATCAGAATCAACCAGTAAGTCCTGGCAATTGCTAATGCTGGAAAATATCAATCGCTGATTTCATTAGATCAGAATATATGAATAATGTAACAGAGCAAATTCAAGAGTGGTGCAGCCAAAGACGGAATGATGATTTCTTCATAGTTGAACTACGACATCGTTATGTCTGATATATTGGAAATGTCTATTGTGACGGCAAAAGAATGAACAGTCCCTAAATGCTACACAATAAAATGCCGAACAATGCAAACTAAAGGGAAGCCATTTTGGTTCATCTTGTTAGCTGCGAACTCATATCACATCTGGTATTTTCTGTGATGTCACAGGAAAAAGTATGGCATTTCATCAACTCCCGAGCCGTGCTTCTCAGCATGACTATAATTTTCTCCAAAACATGATAACGCTCTCCTATGCCACTGGGAAATAACCATTAGCAAACAAAAGACGACCCTGTACATCTCTGTTTCCTGGAGACTGTATAGACTCTGCTTGCAAGTCGAGAATTGCACCTCAGTTAAGGGATCCAAACTTTAAAGTCGCGCCACCTTTGGGAGAGAAGTGAGGCAGGGTAATCATGTTCTGAAAAATATGAACCAACTTCGATCTGGCCAAGTTTGAAAGTTATTGGGACAGAGAGTTTTTAGCAAATTGGCGGTATGCTGGTTTAGGATACTTCCTACTTTGAGAAACTGCTTTAAGCATTCCTTTATCTGGCATCCTTGTGTTCCAGAGAAATAATGACCAGATAGTTGAATTACGACACCACTAGGTCTGCAAGGAAGGTCTATTATGATGCCAAAAGAGGGGGGGGATATACAACAAAAGAATGAGCAGTCCTTAAATGCTATACAATAAAATGCCGAACAATGCAAAATAAAAGGTAGCCATTTTGGTTCATCTTGTGAGCTACGACACATTTCACATCCAGCATTTTCTGTGGTGTCACAGAAAAAATATGACATTTCATCAAATTCCGTGCCGTGCTTCCAGCATAACTAGTTTTCTCTGAAACATGATGGCGCTCCTTTCCGTCACTGGACAATAATCATTATGAAACAAAAGACGACCTGTACTAGGGCGAGAGGCTACGTAGTAAAATCTTTATTTCCTGGAGACTCTACTTGCAAGTTGAGAATCACGCCTCAGTTAAGGGACAAGTAAGTGGTAGACTTGGCAACAGTGGGGTTGGTTTCCAACCGCAACCTCCTAATCCCAAACGTTAAAATCGCGCCACCTTTGGGAGAGGAGTCGGGCAGGGTGTTCTGAAAAATACTGAACCGACTTCCATCTGGCCAGGTTAGAACGTTATTGCGACAAAGAGTTTATAGCAAATTGGCTGTATGTTGGTTTAGGATTACTTCATCCTTAAAGCAACTGCTTTAAGCATGTTACTTTATCTAGCATCCTTGTGTTCCGTTGATTAAAACCACGAGAAATAATGAGCATATTCTTTATAGTTGAATAAAATTACGACACCGCTATGTCTGCAATATTTGGGAAGGTCTATTATGATGGCAAAAGAGGGGGGGGAGAGATATACAACAAAGGAATGAGCAGTCCTTAAATGCTATACAATAAAATTACAAGCATTGCAAAATAAAGGGATGGCCATTTTGGTTCATCTTGTGAGCTACGACATATTTCACATCCAGCATTTTCTGTGATGTCACAGAAAAAATATGACATTTCATCAAATTCCGTGCCGTGCTTCTCAGCATAATTATAGTTTTCTGTCCTAGGTGCGAGAGGGAGCGTAGTAAAATCTCTATTTCCTGGGGACTCTAGAGACTCCACTTGAAAGTTGAGAATCACGCCTCAGTTAAGGGATAAGTGGAAGACTTGGCAACAGCGAGGGTTGGTTTCCAGCCGCATACCGCCTAATCCCAAACTTTAAAATCCATCCACCCTTTGGGAGAGGAGTCGGGCAGGGTTATCATGTTCTGAAAAATATTGAACCAACTTCGATCTGGCCAGGTTAGAAAGTTATTGCGACAAAGAGTTTTTAGCAAATTGGCGGTATGTTGGTTTAGGATTACTTCCGTTGATTAAAACCACGAGAAATAATGAAAAATTATGACACCACTATGTTCTGCAATGTAGGGGAAGTATAATGGTAAAAGAGGGGGCGAGGATGTAATAAAAAAAAAGAGCAGTTCCTAAATGCTAAACAATAATGCAAAATAAAGGGAAGCCATTTTGGTTCATATTATGACGCAACGAACTTATATCGGATCCAGAGTTTCTGTGATGGCACTTCATCAACTTCTGTGCTTATAGCATAACTACCAACTTCGATCTGGCCAGGTTAGAAAGTTATTGCGACAAAGAGAAATAGCAAATTGGCGGTATGTTGGTTTAGGATTACTTCCTCCTTTGAGCAACGTGCTTTAAGCATGTTCCTTTAGCTGGCATCCTTGTGTTCCGTTGATTAAAACCACGAGAAATAATGAGCAGATCCGAGGATCTGTTCCAAGAAGAGCAGAACCATTCCCAACTTTCTTTTCATGCAACTGTTCTAATGAACCAGGGCTGCTTCTTCGTTATTTCTAAGTGAGAATTTGCCGAGTTTTTCTTTCAAAAGCAACAGGCAGTGTCAAGATCATTCGTGCATAGAATGCGCTAAGGTCATTCAACTCAAAAGAATTCAAGTGGTTTGTATGCAACTGATTCTCTGTAAACATATTTGGATGACATCCACTCCCTTAGTCTGTACACCATTTGCCCTTGAGTAAAGTAAATTTTCTCGAAGCTCCTGTCCTACGTAACCGATTGCGCGGAAAGTAACAACAAATATTTTCTTTTACTGCTGTGGCTGTATGCAACGTTTTGCACCTATTGCAGGTTCATGATTGATAAAAGAATTATTGCTCTCCTTCTTGCATTAGTAGTTATTTATACAGTAAGTATGCTACAAAACTTGGCCGTCAGGCGCACGGCTCGTGTCCCGGTCATGTACTGTGCGCTTGGCTGGCGGTTGCATGGCCCGTCACAGTCACACATGCGTGGATGTTAAATATCTATCTCAAATCGCATTAAAATTATCAAAATAAACACAAAACATACCTTATAACAAGAGTTGCTGGCAACTCCTGAACAACAGTAACCTTGTATGGTTTGAGTTTTAAAAGTTTTGTTGCTTTCCATGCTGAAGTTTACGAAATGTCAGTTTCTTATGCAGTTTCGAGGTAACCGTTCTAATCTTTCTCCAATTTCCTCTAATTTCTGCTTCCTAAGCACACGCCTGTTACCTTTATTTTCCTATCACAAATTGACCCCGTCTCTCTGAATTTATTTACACGCAAACGAACTCTACTCGGAACATGCACACAGGAAATTTAGTTTCATCCCTACAAAATGACATAAGCACATACATAAATGCTGTTTGTGGTACGGCATACTGCATTCTGAAAGTACTTCAAGCAAAACTAAACACTTCTAAACATTCTTAAGAATATTCACTTGTAAACTGGTTTAGTAAAGAAGACTGACGCACGTGTGACGACAGAACGGATGTAGGACGCGCGCGCAGGGAAATGTAGTGAAGGCCACACGGGCCGTTTCGTGGCGGTCAAGTTTTATAACAAACGTACTATACTTCGGATATGAATATATACACATTATGTCAGTGTCATATACGCCCTCTCAAGTTCGCTTTGGCGGTGGGCTAGAATGTGATAAACACGAAAGCGACGCGCCAGTAACCGGAAGCCTTGAAACGCAAAATATCAGCCGACACATGCTAAAATCGTCCCAAAGTTCGGCTTCCACACTTTTCCAGAAACTTCTGCAACATCTCTTCTAACTATAAAAATCTAATGTGTTATATTCACATTTGTCTGTAACAAATTATTGTTAGAAAGCTTATTCTCCTATTTACTTTACGCTAATCGAGAAAAAAATTCTTTCTAAAGTTGTTTGCTATGTGATTGAAGTTCGTTTGTATGGCCAGGAGTTGACAAACTCCCGTATGAGAAAACTATTTTGAAACTTAAACAAGGAATGTCCCAAAGACGGTCATCTGCAGCAAAAAAAAAGTATATAACACAAATTGTGTGTTTTAACGAGTTCTATATTTTTAAAGTAAGTTTTTGTATCTTACGGTTTACCAGTTATAAAATATTCAGAAAAATTCATCCAGAATAAAGAGATTTTCAGAGGCTATTCCCAGAAAATACAAGATACACATTTTTATTTGTCATTTAAATATTTTTAATATGTGAGTGGGACACACCGGATTTTTGTTTTCTGTGGTGTACACTATTTTCTACACCATGGCATTCTCAACTAAACGTCATGGCACACTTCGCAAGCATGTTCTTTTACGAGGGTCTCTCCAAAAGTTGAGTATTGACAACAATGAGTTGTAAGCTAAAAGAATGTTTCCTAACTACAGATGGCAGCACCGCAAATGTAATCCTAAATATTAGATCGACAGCAATGAACCAATCTTGATTCCCCGCCATCTCACTAATGAGCGGAAGCAAGGACGTGTATAGTAATGTCAGCAAATGATTGAAAACTTCAATGGAAGAAGATCCAAAAATATTTTTACTTTCTCTGGCCCGGTGTCGATGTCCAGATTTCATCTGAAATACATGATTTGGGTACCCATGAATCCAAAAAAAAAGCATTTTCAGAAAAAGGTCCGTCCATGTGCATGCGTATGTCAGTGTACAGTATAGCTCAAAAACGAAAAGACCGTTGAATACCAACCTTGGTATTATTTAAGTTTGGTATCTTCCTAGGATGTGACACGAAGATTTTCAAGAAAATCCCCCCACCCCCAACTACCCTTCACGTAAAACTTTTTTCGAAATTTTTGCTTTTCTTAAAAATGGCTCTAACGGTTTTTGATTAAAATACTGTATATTAAAGGTATTTAACTGACAAATAAAATGTATGTCTTGAATTTTCTGGGAATAGTCTCTAAAGACTACTTTATTCTGGATGAATTTTACATAACTGCTAAACCATAACAGATGGACAAAAACATACCACACAAAAAGTGTAGAACACGTTAAAACACACAATTTATGTCACATACATTTTGTTCGTGGAGTTGATCGTTTTTGAGATATTCCTTGTTTTTAGTTTCAGCTTTAAAAAGCATACTTTTCTCATACAGGAATTTGTCAACTCCTGTCTATACAAACAAAGGAACTTTAGTCACATAGCAATCAGCTTTTGACTATTATTTTAATCTATGGTACTTCCTTATTTCGCTTCTACTTACAAGGAAGCAAGTAATAAGATTATTTCTGCTAATTTGTTCTAGATCAGCATGAAGTGAATAGAAGAATAAGCTTTTTAACAATAATTTGTTGCAGAGATGTAGAGCAAGTCATGTGAATGAAACACATCAGATTTTTAATATTTTATTGCGTTCATTCTCACCATTTTTGAGTGACTCTCCTATTGCTCCAAAATGCTCATATTAGGGTATAAGGTAAAAGGTAAAAGGTAAATAGGTTTTAATTTTTAGTAATTTATGAAATAAAACGAGGTGTAAATATGCCGCATGTCCGTCAGAAATAACTGGGCTTTCAATTGTGAAAAAGAGATCAAAATGGCATGAGTGGTTTTTGAGATGGCCCAATACACACCCATAAGTTTCTCTATTTATAATGTAGTATAAATTGCATAAATATAAATATTATTTTAGCAAACAAGATTAAAATAATCGAAAAATAAAAAGTCTGCATTCAGGAAAAATGCTGAACCCCGTAACTGATTTGCGTGGGAAATTAAATTGTCTGGAGCTCACACATTTTAACTACCCATCACTTAATATGCATAATATTCCAATTAATATTTCAGTTCCACATGTCTGGCCAGATTATACAAGAACTAGCAGGAATGTTAAAGAGGAAGACTCGCACTCAACCTGCAGCGAAGTTGTTTACTTTAACAAAATAACCGATGGGTTACATTTGCATGACATTCTGCCATACAACTTCAAATGCTCACTTATATGTTTCGTACTTTGTTCGCATCAAAATGATGTTCTTTCTTTTGGATTAAGTTACGACTCATCAGTAGTCGTACGCTTTCACGGCCGTAGTCCAAATTATAACTAGAAGAATTTTCCGGACTGAGAAGCCGTGGTCTGCTACTCCAGACGTTTCGCTCACGACTGCGGTGAACATCTTCAGAGGTGTAGTCCAAGTCTTCTCGGTGAAGGTTTGGTCGCAACTGACTCATTGGCTAAAATAGTGGCAATATTTTTACTCAGGCGAAAGCTCCAGCAGACCACGGCTTCTCAGCCCGGAAAATTCTTCTAGTTATAAGTTACGACGGTTTTTACTTTCTCTAGCCCGTATGTACATAGTGGAAGGTACCTATTGTACTCCACTCAAAAATTCGATTCCTAAATTTCACCGGAAATATTTTTTTAGGTCCCGAGTACGAAAGAAACATTTTAGAAAAAAATCTTGTGTTCCATTCACATGACT
The DNA here is from genome assembly GCA_030762935.1 of Hymenopus coronatus. Classification (NCBI taxonomy): domain Eukaryota; kingdom Metazoa; phylum Arthropoda; class Insecta; order Mantodea; family Hymenopodidae; genus Hymenopus; species Hymenopus coronatus. Next base: position 33,135,446 of record CM060883.1, read on the forward strand.
TTCTCTATATCACTGCAACAAATTATTCTATTTACTTCATCTAATGGAGCGAAAATTAGCAGAAATAAATAGTCTTATTACCTGTTTCCTTGTTATTAGAAGCGAAATAAGGGGGTACCATAGGTTAAAGTGATAGTCAAAAGCTGGTTGCTCTGCAACTGAAGTTCCTTTGTTTGTATTGACACGATTTCACAAAGTCCTGTATGAGAAAACTATAAGTCTTTATAGCTGAAAAAAACAAGGAATATCTCAAAAACAATCAATTCCACGAAAAAAAAATATATATATATATATATAACATTAATTGTGTGTTTTAAGGTGCTCTACAGTAGTTGTGTGGTAAGTTTTTGTCCATCTCTTACGGTTTAGCAGTTATGTAAAATTGACCGAGAATAAAGTAGTCTTCAGAGGCTATTCCCAGAAAATTCAAAATATGCATTTTATTTGACGTGTAAATATCTTTAAAAAACAATATTTTAATCAAAATTGTTAGAGCCATTTTTTAGAAAATCAACATTTTGAAAAAAGTTCCATGTAAAGGGTAGTTTGGGGTGGGGGGATTTTTCTCAAAATCTTCGTGTCACATCCCTGGAAGATACTAAACTTAAATACCAAGTTTGGTTATTTTACCGACTTTTCGTTTTTGAGTTATGGTGTTCACAGACACACGGACAAACACACACACACACACACGGACCTTTTTCTGAAAATACTTTTTTTTTTGGATAAGGGGACCCTAAAACATATATTTCCGGTGAAGTTTAGGGATCGATTTTTTTGGTGGAGTGCAATACCTTCTCTATACACTATATATACATAGCACGTATAGAGAAAGTAAAAAGATCCGTGAAATGAAGTTTTATTTATGTCGCTCTTTAACTGCTGTGGCTCTGTGTCCCATTCTAAATTAGGCGTTAAAGACAGATTAATTTTGCTCAAAGGCCTCTCTATCAGGCTTGAGGTTCTTTTACGTGCTGTAAATGAAAGACTTATTTCCAAAGTGACGTACCTCCAATTTTAAAAGAATTAGAGCTGAGCATACCAGAGCATTAAGAATACCTTCTGCGAAGGTGTAAGTTGTATTAAATGCTCAAAACGACGTAAATGCCAGCGTCAGGAGCTTTTGAAAGTTGATGTTATTTCCAATGTGACGCATCTCTCAGCTGTGTTTATTTCCAAAACGTCTCATCTCCTCATAGTTAATAGGAACGCTTCAAGTTACTTATTAAAAAAAAACACTATATTTTGATGATGATCCTGCAATGTCATTTTATAAGCAGGTATTTTCTTGTAGAAGTCATGTGATGATAACAGTGATCTTAGGCCCATACTATTATTCCTAGTGATAGTAAAAAGTTTGACATTGGCTGTTTATAAACTGAAAACTTGAAGAATTTAAATACACAGTCAGGTTACAATTAATTCTTAGCTAGTAATATTATTTCCAGTTAGAAAAAGAAGTTTGGTATTGGCTATCTAGTGTGTGAAGTTTAAATATTTAATCAATTATCTCGTCTGGTATGGCATTAAACTAACATTTTGAAGGCTTTTGGTTTATCATTGAGATGTTATCGTATTTAAATGATAATAAACATAAGACTGACAGCTATAGCACTTCTATTTTATCAATAATACATATCAACTTCTTCATATTGCAGTAGACATCTATATAAAACTTTAGTTTACTGCCAAAATGACTTAACTCCCTGTCACGTGATCCCAGTTCCACCACTCCTACCACTCTGTCATTTTTTTTTTTTCCACATATATAGCTACATTTGCAAGTTTTACTGAATTCCACATGCCAGAAATTAGGCTTCTACCTTAATACGACAAGGAATTATAAGACATTTGACTTTTGTGAAAAATGTTATTTCATGGACATAAGTCACTTTGGAAACAAACCTTTCACACGGGACCAACGGCTTTACTTTCCTTCAGAAGGAAGCCATGCTAAGGATTTTTACGCGAGATGTTATGTATACCATGTAAAAAGGATGTAAAGTTCAAAAGCCATATTATTTTATTATGAACAAATGTAAAAGTTTAATTTATCAAAGACTTTGATAAAACTTCACCGATGCGTTACATTAGTATACCAGAATATCTCATAAAATACTCCAAAACATACAAAATGCTGCACCTAAATAGCCCCAAGGACAAAAGCAATGAAGCAAGCAACGTTTTAATGATGTGCAACAGCGTTCAGCCAAGCGAAGTACAGATGACATTGAGACGTGTGCAAGATCAGTGCTCTACAGCGCAGGGATACAAACCGGTATATGCAGATCTTAATCCATTTATTCACTTCAAATTTCCCCCATTAAATGCCCGTTCTTTTTAATATCTCAGAATCCCATCATCGTCATATTTTAACTTCTTTTTTTCTTTTTCTAAATAGTACATGGTACGTAAGTAGAGACGTTATTAAACTCCCTCTAAAAATTCTAAACCGGAATTATACAGAAATACACGCTTTAGGGCCCTCTGCATAAAAACAGTTTTAGAAAAAGATCTGCGCACGCGTGTGTGTATATCTGTGAATACGATAACTCAAAAACAAAAAGTTGCTAAAATACCAAATTAAGTGTATAAGTTCAGTATCTTGCAAGGATGCAAACAAAGAATTTGAGAAAATTCCCCCACTCCAAACTATCCTTTACATGGAAAAAAGTTCTTAAAAATGCCTAACAAATTTGATTACAATATCGTATATTAAAGATATTCATATGACAAAATGCATATCTTGAATTTTCTGGGAATAACCTCTGGAGACCTCTTTATTCTGAATCAATTTTTGATGATTTTTTATTACTGGTATTCCGTAATAAATAGACAAAAACTTACTGCACAAAAAATGTACATCTCGTTAAAACACACAATTTATGTCATATACTCGTACATTTTTAGTGGAGTTGATCATTTGTAAGATATGTCTTGTTATTGGTTTCAGTTATAAAATACTTAAATTTTGCTCATTTGAGAATTTATAAACTCCTGGCCACGCAAAGAAACGGATTTCAAGCACATGGTAACCGGCTTTTAAAATATTTGACCATCGCTTTATCCTAGTGTATTCCCACATTTCCCTTCAACAACAAGGAATAAATAAAAGACCATTTCTGCCGATGTTTATCTCAATTAGCATGAAGTAGTTAGAAGAATAAGCTTTTTAACAATAATTTGTTACTGATATATATAAATAAGTATATATGTGGGTGTTACATTCATTTATACATATATATCATTCTTATATTCACCCTTTTGTATTCTCTATTACATATAAGTAGGGGAAAAGGGAATATTTCACCCAAAAATTTGACGATATATACCCGAAAATACACACTTTGATACTCTCTGGAAAAAAAAGGTCGTTATGTGTCTTTCAGGGTATGCACAGCTTAGATCAAAAACGAAAAATTGGTCAAATACCTAGCTATACATTTAAATTGTCTTTCAAAGATACGACACGTAGACTTCCATTAAAGCTCCCATCCGAATCTACCGTTAGAGTTTTTTTCGCAATTATTTTCTCACAAAATATTAACAATACTTACATGACAAAATGTATATCATGAATTATTTGGGAATAGTCTGCAAGACCTCTTCAGTCGGAAGGAATTTTGTATAGTCTCATGTAACTGGCAAATATTGTGCTATAGACGAAAACGTAATACACAAAAATCTAGATCTCTTTAAAATTCAGAACTTATTCAAAATAAGCTTCTGTGCCATTAGCCGTTGCCGAGAAATTCGTTATTAATGGTTGCAATTGTTCAATACTTTGTCATTCTTAGCCCCTTCGATATTCAGGTGTTTCTCGCGATTGCAAGTGTGTATGTGTGTCTGTGAACTATACAACTAAGAGAAAATGTTGGGTAAATACCAAACTTGATACTTAAGATCAGTATCTTTTAAGGACGAGTCAAAAAGACTTTCACGAAACCCACTCACCTCCAACTAACCTTACATGGAACAGTTTTCTAACTTATTTTTTTTTTTTTTCTAAAATGGCCCTTTTTTTTTGGGTAGCGTTTAATGCCCGCTTTTACTACTTGTGGCACCGCAGGCGATGACACTGGTGATACATGAAATGAAGATGTAGCACCGGTGGAGTGCGATGACGGGGGAAACCGGAGAACCCGGAAAAACCCAGCCCCTGCGCCGTTCTGTCCACCACAAATCTCATATGCAGTTGCCTAAAATGGCTTTAATAATGCTTATTAAACCAATGTACAAGGGCTGTAAAGAAAGTAGTGGCAACATGGTCCCCACATTCACAGGAGAGCAGGTATGAGCCAATAGGATATGGGAGCGATCAGATGACTAGTGTCGATGTGTGGTGTGCATTGTTCGGGCTGCCAGTTGAGTGTTGTTGCTGTGTGCGTTGACGTGAACAGTGTCAAGTGCACCGCTCTAAAGCATGTTTACCAAAGGCGATCAGCTTTCGTGGATTAAAACCGAGGTTGCCCGTGGAAAAAATGCATCAGGATGTTATCGAGGATTACGTGAAGCCTGTGGCCGGGAATGCATTGCCGTACAGGACGGTTGCACGATGGGTCAAGGCGTTTCGTGCAGGTCGGACTGAGACTGCGGATTTGCAGCGCCGTCCAAACCCCAAGATCAGATTGACATCGTGAGTGGTCTCCTTGCCATGGACCATCGATGGACTGTCCGGGAGTTATCCGTAGAGGTTGGTCTCTGTCATCAAATTGTGTGGCATATCCTGTCGAAATGTCTTCACCTGAGGAAAATTGCGTCCCGTTAGGTTCCATATCGACTCACTGAGGTACAGAAATGGAATGGCACCGGTATGTACTGGCTGACATTCACCTGGACAGATATCGCAACGAAGGAGACGCATTTCTGCAGCGTATTGTCGCCATTGATGAGACGTGGGCACGAGCCTATGAGCCGGAATTGAAAGTCAACAGAAAGTTCGACAGAAATCCAGTAGGGTGAAGCTGATGCTGATGCTGATGCTGATGCTGATGCTGATGCTGATTGTGGCATATGACTACGAGGGGGTTATTCTTACGCATTCTGTGCTTGAGGGACAAACCGTCAACATTGACTACTCTTGCCGATTTCTGGAGCGACATCTTTGTCCGGCTATGCGCCGCAAACGTCCACGTTTATTGCGAGACGATCACTCCATAGTGTTGCATGACAACGCACGTTTCCACGTGTTTCCGAAGTTGAAGGAACCCCTCCGAGGCCGCCGATTTCCTGACGTGGTATCTGTAGTCCGCGCAGTAAGGGCGCTCCATCGCAGTCATCAACAGAGATCGTCTTCCCAACGGCTGCCCTACATTTGGCAAAAGGTAACTTTGTGGGTGACTATATTGAAGAAATGTAATGCAATTGTACTTGTGAGTTCAATAAATATCGTGTTCTATCAATGTTGCCACTACTTTATTTATAGCCCTCGTATATTAAAGATATTTACATGACAAATAAAATATGTATCTTCAATTTTCTGGGCGTATCCTATGAAGTCAACTTCATTCAGGAGAAATTTTGTATAACCTTGTGTAACCTGTAAACGTCAAGCGATGGACGAAACGCACTACACAAGAAAATTTGTCTCTTTAAAACAGATAATTTATTCCAAATAACCTTTACGTAACTTTTCTGATTCCATACTTGTCACTGTTTTAAAGTCCTGTCGATTTTCATTTGTTTCTCGCGATTGCAAGTAAAGAGTAGTACAGAACTATATATACCATCAGTTCTTAAACATTAGACTATCGCATTCTAGCAGGTGGCCCAACTTCCCCGTATTTGACGTTAACGATATCACTTCGTGCGCTGAAAGAAATGCAGAACTCGGCGGGGTATTTCAGGTGTAAACCGGTGTTTATCAGGGATGACAGTGAGCAAGCCGTCCTCTTCAGTTCCCCTCTAGCAGGTTTTATCTTGAAATAGCCCCCCGTTGCGTTCTGCAACTCTTTGAATAAAGTAAAGGATATCTGAACAAGTCAAATATGGGACAATTGCTCCCCCTAGTGTCTAAACACGTATAATGTAGCTATTTTTGTAAAGATTTTTTCTCGATGAAAGTACATAGAAAAAAATATCTGATGTATTCCATTCACACAACTTTTTTAGCTGTTTCATAACCACATTTTTCTCACCACAAATTACAAGTTCTTTTATCTACGTCATGTTATGCCAGATAAACACTAGCAGAATTCGCCCTATTACTTGCTTCCTTGTAAGTAGCAGGGAAATAAGGAAACATATAAGGCTAAAGTTGGTCGCTATGTGAAACAATTGATGTTCGATTTGCTTTGTATGGTTCCGTATGAGAAAAGTTAATCAGTTTAAAATTGAAACCAATAACAATGAATATCTCGAAAACGAAAACCCTATCTGACATAAATTATGTGTTTTTGTGAAATATACACATCCTGTGCAGTAAGGTTTTGTCTATCTCTTACGGTTTAATAGTTATGCAAAATTCTGCAAAACTCAACCAGAGTAAAGAGCTCTTTAGATGTACACAGAAAATTCCAAATACACATTTTATTTGTGATGTGAATGTCTTTAATATTCTGTATGTTAATAAAAATCCAGTCATTTTTGAGAAATAAAAATGTCAGAAAAATGTTCCATGTAGAGGGTAGTTGGGGGTGGGAGATTTTCTTGAAAACATTCGTGTCGCATCCTTGGAAAATACGGAACTTAAATACCAAGTTGATTGATGATGATGATGATGATGATGATCATTGATGTTTTGAAGATCTTCGTTGGTTTGAAAGTGTTATCCTCCTAGCCACGTCTTCAGTTCAGGGAAAAGCAGAAAGTCACTGGGTGCCAGATCAGGATTGTACGGCGGATGATCGAAAATGTCCCATTAAAATTGTTCAAGGAGCCGATGGGTTGTGCCAGCAGTGTGTGGACGAGCGTTGTCAAGGATCAACACAATTCCTGAAGTCAGCATTCCTCTTCGTTTGTTTTGAATGGCTCTCCGCAAACGTCGTGAAGTACGAAGATCTTCAAATCAACATCAATACTCGTTTGAAATCATTGACGGCAACAGTTTTTGAAGCGGGTATTACAAACGTTGTGTACAGGTATGATAAATGTCTCAATCTTTTCGGTGATTATGTTGAACAGTAACCATAAGTGTACAAAACATTTAGCAATAAAATAATTGTTTTCTGTGAACTTGTCTTTTATTTATAGCCTTTCGAAGGTAGAAAAAAACCGCTCTCGTAGAAGAATAAGCTTATTAACTATAATTTTTACAGAGATGTAGATAAAGTCATGTGAAGGAGCACATCAGATTTTTAATAATTTGAAATGATCTTACTCTTATTTAAATGTCATTCAAGAGTTTGTCATGGCTAAGATGAATGCCATTTTTAACAAAAGAAGCTTAGTATATGTTGGGAAGGCAGCCTCATCGACGTGTGTTCTCTCTGATCTTGCAAACCAACAGAAAGATGCGGGCTTAATGGTAATTTACAGGAACAAAGGCCAGCAAAAACAAAGAGGGAAGAGACAAAAAGTAGAATCAAAAAAGTATTTCATTTCCATGAGAAAGAAGGGAGGGTTTATAGAAAGGTAAAGTAACTCACGTTGTGGGGGACAAATGTTACACAAACGAAAAAAAAGTCTCTAAAAGAGCCCGGACAAAGGAGTCTTTCTTGAACATGGTAGTCACATAGCCGCATTCATTTCAGCGGCTGGAATTGAAATTAACATGTAAACTTCTATTATAAAAGCAATGACATTCTCTCAAAATGGTTCATCTGTAATGAAAGTTTTATAAGCGTGCTTTACTTTTTACTTTAGCCATTCTTTGATGTCCACTAAACCAAAAATGGCATTTTTGCTTTCTCTATCAGCTATTTATCCAGGAAGTATCTACATATTTAGCTCAAGCTTCTTTGTAACTACAGAATTCCATGGTTTAAAGAATTATTGCAACTACATTTCTTATTGGATAGGTAAAGTCAGACTGAAAAATGCAATGCCATAGCCGGGATTTGAACCACGGATTTCTCGATCTCTCGCTGGTTGCTCTGCCACTGAGATACCATGGTAAAGAAACATATATTTTAAAATTGGGTATGAAACAGAGATCGGTAACAGTGTGGCTCAGGTTGGGAGGGTGGAAAACCCGTAAGGTTGATAAAGCTGGTAGGCGGATTTGCGGAGATCAGGAAGACTGGATGCATATTTTGGCAGATAGCGTGCAGATGGAGGATGCTAGGAAAACATTACTGCCGGAAGTATTTTTGGCTTCAAACGACGAAGTACAGCATTCTGGGATTTGATTCTAAACAGCCAAATCTGGTCAAGCCTGGGCTCACACTTAATGGAAGTACGTGCACTAAGAGATAAACTATTTGTGTAAATATTGTATAGACTTATTTTGTGTTCGACTAGTCTATATGTATGAATACGTAGTATAGTTGTGAGTGCAAGTGTGTGTGTGTGTGTGTGTGTGTGTGTGTGTGTGTGTGGCCGCGCCGTGGCCGAGTGGTTAGACCACTCGCCTCTCACCTAGACGGCCGGGGTTCGATCCCAAGCGACCGCATGTGAGATTTGTGGTGGACACAGCGGCGCTGGGGCGGGTTTTCTCCGGGTACTCCGGTTTCCCCCGCCATCGCATACCACTGGTGCTCCATCATCATTCATGTATCATCAGTGTCGCCGCCTGCGGTGCCATTAGTAGTTAAAGCGGGCGTTAAACACTACAAAAAAAAGTGTGTGTGTGTATTTCCAATGTTGTTAAGAGACATAAAATATATATGTAGGTAATATCTTAAACTCAAGTATTTTTCGATAGCATGTACAGTCATTCGGCCCATGCGACTGCGTGACGCAAATATTGCATTGTTGTACACTTTACTGTTGTTGACAAACGAATGGACTGCGGTTGCGAGGAGTTGCGGAGGTCAAATGCATGGTACAGTCCGTCGCGTATTGCAGGACATTTATTTTGACCGCATTTATCGGATTTATTATAACTCAATTACTGTAATGGCAGCACTGTTGTAATGGGGAGTTACGCACGAGTATGAACACACTCGTTTTAAGTACCTTTATACCCGAACACTCGTGAAATTCCTTATTTTCCTGTCCAGTGTATGACGCAACAGTTAGTGCGAATGCTCACCACCGGTAACGAGTATATATTTACCATTTTTCTCTTAATTAAACCAATTATTGCTTTAAACAAAATTCTGTTACGCATATTCTTCCATACCTGTTGGAAAACTTCGCTTAAGATACGTAAAGGAAATTTCGTTTGCAATAGCCAGTAAAAGCCAAGTATATTTTGGCCCTAGGATGTAATAACTAACCCTTCCGCACATTCTCTGAGGACGGAATTGCACTCAATTCCAAAAATGTATCTCGAGCAGATATGTTATAGATGACTTTCCTCCACGCAATCCAGATATTATGGTTCTTATGTAACCTAATTATATTTCGGTTATAGCTAAGCAACAAGGACACGGATGCTTATCGTATGAAATAATATTTATCGTCCGTTTCTGGTAAGCCACATCCTTTCACTGCAACTAAGCTGCTAAAGGATACAGGAAATACAATTACTATTTAGGCAGTTTTATCACCACTGAAAACCGCGATGCTGCAAAAACAAAAACTGATCTTCGACGAATCTTTTCACCGAATATAAACTCACATATAAGCACAATATTTGTATAAATTATATTATGCAATCAGATTAACTAATAATTTTAATACAAATTATATAATTTATATTCTTTAGATTTAGAAAAACATAGTAATAAATTGCCCGCCTGGGTAGTGTGGTGGTAGCATGTCTGCCTCACGTTCAAAAGGTCGTGAGTTCGAATCTCGCTTAGGGTGAGTTACCCGGGTAAGGTTTTTTTTATCCTGAGAAGACGAATGTCGAGTAACTATGACCAAACCCCGGTTAAAGGACGTTAAACTACCCAAAAAAAAAAAAAAATACAAATAAAATGTTGTACCCGTAGGATATCTGCCTGCTATACGAGGGGTCCCAGGTTCGATTTCAGGTTAGGGGTAGGAAATTTTTTTCTTCTCTAGCTTCACTTCTCTAAAGTCTGCAAATATGAATGGGAGTATGAAAGTGTGCGTATGAGTGATCTAATGAATCAAATACAAATAAAATCAGAAACTAGTGAAGAAGCACTGGAGTTAATACTGTTGCCGATAGGCAGTAGGGAACTGCCACCCATGTGACTCTGTAGTTAAAGTTGGGATATAAATTGAAAACAAAATAAAATAAAAATCAAGGTCTAAGGAATTACTTTAAAAAAATCTGATGTGTTCCATTTACATGGCTTTCTCTACCTCTCTTAACACATTGTTAAAAAGCTTAGTCTCTATTTACTTCATGCTAGTAGAAATAAACATTAGCACAAATTGTCTTATTTCTTGTTTCCTTGTAAGTAGAGCGAAATAAGGGAGTATCATAGGTTAAAGTGAAGTCAAAAGCTGGTTGCTATGTGACCGATGTTCCTTTGTTTGTGTGGACAGGAGTTGACAAATTCCTGTATGAGAAAATTATAAGTTTTTAAAAGCTGAAACCAAGAAAAAGGAATATCTCAAAAACGACCAACTTCACGAAAAAATGTATATAACATAAATTGCGTGTTTTAACGTGCTCTACATTTTTTGTGGTTTAAGCTTTTGTCCATCTCTTACGGTTTAGTAGTTATGAAATATTCATCCAGAATAAAGCAGTCTTCAGAGGCTATTCCCAGAAATTTCAAAATATACATTTTATTTTTCAGATAAATATCTTTAATATATGATACTTTAATCAAAATCGTTACAGCCATTTTTTAGAAAATCAAAATTTTCGAAAAAAGTTCTATGTAAAGGGTAGTTTGGGGTGGGAGGATTTTTCTCAAAATCTTCGTGTCACATCTCTGGAAGATACTAAACTTAAATACCAAGTTTGGTATTTTACCGACTTTTAGTTTTTGAGTTATCGTGTTCACAGACACACGGACACACACACACGGACCTTTTTGTGAAAATGCTTTTTATAGATAAAGGGGACCCTAAAAGATATATTTCCGGTGAAATCTCGGTATCGAATTTTTTGGTGGAGTGCAATACTTTCTCTATTCACTATGTACATAGTGCGTATAGAGAAAGTAAAAATTACAGTAATGTGAGCTTGTGTGTTTTGTTTTTATGATGTCATTGTACTTATTGAGCTCTTGGTATGTAGTTCCTTTGTTTGTTTACATTAGAACACGGAAGACATTCAATAAAGCTGAAAAAACAGTAGATATACTAGATATGAGAAAGAATACGGGCGATGCTTTTTTGTTAAACCTAACTTCTATATGGCAGCGAAACACGAACCCTCGACCAATAAAATTTAAAAAAGAATAGAAGCTGCAGAAAGTCGCTTATGATGAAAACTGCAGCAATCACGTTGTGAGATAGAAATGAAACTGCAGATATATTAACCAATTTTAAAACTTGTGTTAGGTTACATCTACAAAATTACAACAAAAAGCTGATGTGTACCATTCATTCACATGACTTTCTCTATATCCCAGCAACAAATTATTCCTTAAAAACTTATTCTTCTATTTACTTCATGCTAATCAGAAAAAAATTAGCAGAAATAGTCGACTTGTTTTATTACTTGGTGAAATCTCGGTATCGAATTTTTGGGTGGAGTGCAATACCTTCTCTATACACTATGTACATAGTGCCTATAGAGAAAGTAAAAAAGTAAAAATATGATGTGTTACACTCACATGACTTTCTCTATTCTACAAATATACTTCTTAAAAAAGATTATTCTTCTTTCTACACCATGCCAATCGAAATTTCAATATTAAAAATCTGATGTGTTACACTCACATGACTTTCTCTATTCTACAAATATACTTCTTAAAAAAAGATTATTCTTCTTTCTACACCATGCCAATCGAAATTTCAATATTAAAAATCTGATGTGTTACACTCACATGACTTTCTCTATTCTACAAATATACTTCTTAAAAAAGATTATTCTTCTTTCTACACCATGCCAATCGAAATTTCAATATTAAAAATCTGATGTGTTACACTCACATGACTTTCTCTATTCTACAAATATACTTCTTAAAAAAGATCATTCTTCTTTCTACGCCATGCCAATCGAAATTAGCATTAGCAGAATGTACTTATTACTTAGTTCTTTATAAGTAGAAGGGAACTAAAGGAATGATTTATGTTAAAGTGATTGTCAAATGTTTTAAAAGCTATCGTTATGCGACTGTCATTGAAATTGGCTTCTTTGCTTGGCCAGGAGTAGAACAAAAGAAAAACTGACACTTCCTGTCTGAGAAAAGTATAAGGAATATTTTGGAAACGGTCAACTCTATAACAAAAAGCATCTGACATTAATTATGTGTTTTAACGAGATCTTCATTTTTGTGTGGTAAGTTTTTGCCTATATCTTACGGTTTAACCGATATACAAAATTCTGCAAAAATCAACCAGAAAATTCAAATTATAAATTTTGTTTGTGTTGTAAATAACTTTAATATACGGTAGCTTAATCAAAATCGTTAAAGGTATTTTTGAGAAAAACAACATTTTCAACAAAAAAAATCCATGTAAATGGTAGTTTGTGGTGGGGGTGATTTTCTTGAAAATCCTCCTGTCGCATCCTTGGAAGAGAATAAACTGAAATACTAAGTTTGGTATTTAACGGCCTTTTAATTTTTTTAAAATATGCTGTCCACAGACACACACAGACCTTTTTCTAAAAATGTCTTAATTCATGGATCTCAAAACATGTATTTCCAGTGAAATCTTGGAATCAAATTTTTGGGTTCAATATAATACCTTCTCTATACACTTTGTACATAGTACGTGTAGAGAAAGTAAAACAGATGAAACATGTGAACACTATGAAAAGATCATTTTCATGAAAGGAAGAAGTAAAGTACAAATACAAACGATTGCATAATTGAAGAGTCAAAATATTAATATTTCGGATACACTGGTATGGGGATATATTTCAGAAAAGGATGCTAGTAAAATTATTTTGAAGCTTAGGTATTTTAGGAAGTAATCATTACTGAGGAAATGTTATTAAGCTAATAGCAAACTATTCGGAAGTTTGACCACAATAAAGCCTATATATAATTTTGGTGTACAAAAAGTATCATTCTATATACTTTACATGATTCACCTTAATATTTACCTCTGATTAAACATCCTTTATTTGATTTTGGTTACCTTAATTTGATATCTGCGTGGCATTATTTTCCCCAAATTTCTTTGACCATTATGCCAATACTATTTTCATAATTTTGTCATAGTGGTTTTCACTTTTATTGCTGCTTATAGTAAGTACGATAAAATTGTATTGCATCCAAATATTCGAATGTTAAAATTTCATCGGAAGTACATATTTTAAGGGCCTCTTGAACCCAAAATAGATTTTCAAAATTTTTAAGAAAAATATACGTAAAATATTTACATATTTTTCAAGTTATAAAAATGAAAAACAATTTGTATAAATACATTATCTTTAAGATAGTTTCATAATAAATGTAAAGCAAATACTGAATTTTCTGAGGATAGCCTCTGACGCGCTATTCATTCCGAATGACAAACAGAACTGGCAAACCGTAAAAAGATACAGAAAATCTTACTACATAAAAAACCTAGCCCGCTTTGGTTGTGTGCGGATAGCGTGTCTGCTGCACATTCAAGAAGTCGCGAGTTCGAATCTCGCTTAGGGTGAGCTAACCCGATATTTTTCTTTTTCAGGGTTTTACCTTATCCTGAAAAGACGCATGTCGAATAACTTAGGACCCCAAGATTGTTTGTGAACCGTTTCACCGATTTCTTTCATGATATAACCAACCAGATTAAAGGAAGGAGAAAAAGAAAGTAAGAAATAAGGAAAGAAAAAGAACTTGCACACAATTCTTTTTTACAAATATATATATATATATATATATATATATATATATATATATATATTTTTGTGAAATTTTTCTTGTTATGAGTTTTAATTTTAAATACAATATTTGTTTTGATTGTTTTCTCCCCTCTTAGCCACACAAAGAGAACAAGAATTTCAAAGCCATCATATAGCGACCCGCTGTTTAAGAAAATTGCCTATCGTTTACCGCTGAACTATATTCCCCCATCCCCCCTTTATCTACAAAGAAATAATAAAACAATATCTACTTCTTTTGTAAGAGTACTCGTAGTTTGTTTGCAAAACATATAGAGAAAGTCATGTGATTGGAACGCTTCAATTTTCTAAGTATATACCTTATTAACATTCCATTGAACGTTGTTTCTTTTCATTCTGAGTACTTTCCCAATTTGTAAACTCGCAAAGCGTTTAGATGTTACTCCATACTTGTGAAACTGTTTGAAAATAAAAAGATTTTTACTTAGTGCTTCTTTCCTGAAGAGGCTCTTACAAACAGTCCTTAAAAATCACTTTTACATAGTTGTTTCATAACTACTTCTCGTTTTAGTATCAGAAGGTGATTGACTTCCTTAATCCTACATTAGTGATGTAATTATTATGTAATTATCCATGTTTAAAAGCTTAGCGCGCTAATTAGATATAACCAAACTAAATTCTCGCTGTTTCTTCCTCCTTAATTAGAAAATTTGATACACATTCACATTGCTTACTTTATCTCTACTTTGTATAATTAGTGAAAGTACTACTTATATCGGAAATTCGATACTAAAATTTCACCCGAAATTTACATTTTGAGACTCCATGAATAAAAAAAAAGTATTTTAAAAAATAGATGTGTGTGTCGGTGAACTCAAAAGTGAAAAGTCTGTTAAATATCAATTTGATATTTATACACAGATGTTCCAAGAATGCGATACGAGGATTTACAACAAAATCCCCCACCCGAAACTACCATTCACATGGAAGATTTTTCAAAATCTTCGATTTTTCAAAAATAGCCCTAATGATATTGAATAAAATACCGTATATACAAGATATTAAATGATAAATAAAATGTATACCTTGAGGCATAAGTTCCTCTTCGCGTGAGCGCTAAATTTGAACTAAAAGTCTACTCGCGCTTATGCTTGGTTTGGAGTAACAATCAACTTTCTCAGGGCGTTTTAGCGGGCTTGTTGGGCTTCACAGACCCAGCCTTTCTTTTTGATAACTGGCTTCACAACGATGAAAATCAACACGTAACTATGATACTTATTGTTGGAAAACAAAATCGCATAGACAAAATCAAAACACTTATACGCGACGAAAAGCACAAGGAATAATAAACATTTGCATCCAGCGATTTCAACTTCGGAACACAACAGAACAAAAACATTTGAACATCAAATATTACAAAAATGACATGAAATTCACAAAATGTGGGCAGATTTTGTGGTTAAGATATAAATATTGCCACAACCTTGAATTTTCTGAAAATAGCCTACGAAGTTCTCTCCATTCTGAATGACTTTTGCCAAAGTGGTAAACCTTAAGAGATAGACAAACACTTATGACATAAAAATGTAGATATTTTTAAAGCACACAATGTTTTTTTTCGTGCAGTTGACTGTTTTCAAGGTATTCTTTGTTATTGGTTTCAGTTATACGGGAACTCGTCCAACTCCTAGCCACGCAAACAAATGCATTTCAATCCCACAGTATAACTGGTGCAACTAGACATGTGAAAATCTTAATGAGAGCTAGGAAGCGAGTTGTACTTTCAGATAAGCAGTTCACCAGTCTATCCATGCCTGTCACAGTCAGTCATATATGTCACCACGTATGACCTGCACCGTACGGCGCTGCACTGATAAACATATGTATATTCATATCTACAAAACATCTATACAAATGGCCTACTATATAAGCAATACCAATCGTCTGCCTCCAATTCTTCCGCACTTGACAGTCCATCTTAGTTCACATCATTGCCATCATCAACGCTATCTTTAGTTTCTGCACCATTATCCTGGATTACAATTCTTTCTTATGATTGTCAATGTTCTCAACATGTCGACATACATTTTCCCATTCTGGCCTACCAGTTACTGCTATTCGCTGGCGGCACCACTACTCCACATCTTTTAATTTAAAAGCCATATATTAAGTTTTATTTTTCTTTATTTATTTATTTCTTATCTTTGAGAATCCTGGAAACGGAAGTCAGTGAAATATCAGTTGCCTTGGCTACTCTTTCATTCACTTTCATCAGGTTTTGAAAGACTCGGGGAACATACATTTTCTTCCTTCATCTCTGCCTCATGAAATCAAGGACATTTACAATAATTTCTCTGCTCTAAGTAACGCCTAGCCACTTAACTTTGAAAAATGTAGGAGCCATGGTTAAAAAAATAAAATAAATAAAATGAACACTATTTACTGCCCATTTTGCATACAAACATATGCGAAACACTTTCGATGGAGACTGTACAAAATTTGCTCGCTGTGACTTTAAGGCCCGGTTGCATAAAAATCGCTAACTGTAGTTCACTAATAACCGAAGATCAGAAATGAACTTAGTTTGCTTCTCCGCGTGGGTTGTATAATACTGATCTTAGTTTAATGAACTCAGTTCACTGTTGATCCGAGAACACACAATCAAATATGGCAATATGACCAACATATGGCAATTTTCGTATTGCATCGAAAGGACTCGAGAATCTTCGGGACCATTCGGATTTATTGGATTCAAATGCACAGGATAACCAATATAGACATAAAAAGACTTAAATGGAAATTTCTGTTTATGGCCTTTATTCCTGAAAATAGTTTTATTTTATATAGATAGTATAATAATTGACTCTATATTTAAATCATATTTATCAAAAACAGTTAGTTGACGTTATCTTCATTAAATGCATAATCCCCCTTTCTCTCTCTCTCTTTTTTTTTTTTTTCTCCGTTTACAATACTGCGACTTGAAAGCATAACCTTAAAATGGATACTCAAGAAAAGAAAAAGGTGCGTTCTGCTAATTTTAAAAGCGAAGAGAAAGATATGTTAATAGATATTGTTCTAAAACACAAAGATATAATAGAAAACAAGAAAACAGACATCAACACCACAAAGAGAAAGGAAGAAACATGGAAGGAAATAACTTCGGAATTTAATTCCAGAAATGTTATTGCACGCGATTGCAAAAGTTTAAGATTGTGTTATGAAAACATAAAAAAGCGCACAAAGAAAATAAATGCTGAAGATAAAGTCAAACTTTACAAAACAGGAGGGGGTATGTTTGTGCCGTCTTCCTTGGTAGTGGCCACAAACTAATTGCAGCACTCAGGCCGCAGTTTTTGCCAGCTCATTGGGACTTCGACGATGATGTGGATTTCCATCCCGAAGTTATTACAAACTTAAATATGGAGGTCATCTCTAGTTCACCGCAGGATGAGGGCTTAGTGGAGGTCTGCAATTTTCAGGAGGAAGAAATACAGCCTGTTGAACCAGAGCCTTCAGCATCTACAAGTGCCAGTTCAACCAGACCATCATGCCCTGAAAAGCAAAGGAAGGAAGAAGACATTAGGATAAAATTCTACAAGAGGAGGTTGGAGTGCTTAGAGGAGGAACATGAACTGAAAATGAAAATTTTAAAGCTGGAGTTTGAACTTAAAAAATCACAACAAATGTAAATGTTATGAAATAATAAATTAACTTTAATACCTGAAGGTGTTGCTAATAAGTACAGTTCTCAGTGCAGTGTTTTCCCTTCTATTTCTCTGATTTAAATCAGGTATAGGCAGTTCCTGGTAGATTCTCCTTCCTCTGTAAACAGCACCGTCTACGTCAGGAGTGTCGTCGTCTGCATTAATGGCCAAGGTATGTAATACAAACGTTGCTACTATTATAGGAGGAACTCGAAGTAATTTGACGGCTAATTTCATTCTTAAGCATGGAAATCGTCTTTTGACAACGCCAAAAGACCTTTCTATAACTGATCTTGTTTTTCTATGGGCCCTGTTATATGCTCGTTCTGCAGGAGTTTCTTCATTCATTGTAGGTGTAAGTAAGAAATGACAGCAGTGATATACACTGTCTCCTAGAAGTACACCTCGGGGAAATTCTTCAGCTTCAAATTGTGCATGAATTCAAGAGTTTCTAAAAATGTTGCTATCATGTGCTGAACCTGGCCACCTAGCAACAACGTTCTGGAAACGAAGTTTTGAGCCGCAGACAGCTTGAACATTTAAAGAAAACCAACCATGGCGATTTCTGTATATCTCAGCATTATTCCCACCAGGTGATATAATTCGGATATGTGTGCAGTCTATTGCACCTAAAACTCCTGGAAAATTGCATATGTTACGGAAATCCCGCATAACCCTTCTTACTTCACACTCTTCCCTAGGCATATTGATGAAATGAGGTCTTAAGGCTGCAATCGCTCTTGTAACTTTGTGTATAGTTCTGCTTGCAGTCCCTTTATTTACATTAAAGATATCCCCAATCGCCATTTGGAAGCTCCTAGTTGCATAGAACCGTAATGTAAGAAGGATCATAAACATTGGATAGAGTGCATAATTCCTCCAAGTTTGTGCCCTTAATTGTGCATGTAGCCTATGCTCCAGTTCTTCAACTACAGGCTTTGATAGTCGAAATCTCATTTTGAATTCTCTGTCATTAAGCTCGAAGATGGGATTCCTTCTATGTTGAAAAACACGAGGAGCCCTTACAAATTCAAAATCCTCACCATCGGAGATATCCGAGTAATCTGACATCTGAAAATATTAGCATAGGTTATAATCAATGAATGCATAGGTTATAAGCAATGCATTCTGCAAGGGAATTGTGAAATATATAGGCTAATTATCTAAATAACTACAAACAAGTGTTACTTACCATTTTATTTAAGTCGTATTACAACTTGAACTAAGATCATTGTTTATACAACCAAAATTCTAAGTTCAGCTTGACTTGAGATCAATTTCAGGTGTTTGAACTCAGATTAACTTTTATGCAACCGGGCCTAAGTAAGCAAAGTATCATATCACGAACTCCGATAAGCTAGGCTCGGTAGCTGGGTTGGCGGTCAGGGTCACGATTCCAGAAGTTTTGCGCCGGCATAACCACATTTTAAAACATTTGACTGACGGTTTAGCAAAATGCAATCCCTTATTTCCCTTCTACTTATAAGGAACTGAGTAATAAGATCATGTCTGGTAATGTTTATCTCGATTTGCATGAAGCAGATAGAAGAGTAAGCTTTTTAACAACAATTTGTTACAGAGATGTAGAGAAAGGCATGCGAATGGAACACAGCAGATTTTTTTCTAAACGAATTTTATGCTCTTGTTTTACTTTCCCCTTCCCTTTCTTGTTTCTATGGCATTTTCATTGTACCCTGCAGCAACTGCACGTCAAGTCTTCATGTCTCTTGTTCGCGAAATTAAAATTAAAGAGCGACAGAACGAATCTACAAGTTTACTCTGTTTATCTAAACAGTTGGGATTTTCCAGCGAATGTTTAAAATACTTTGAAACACAAGGAAATTGAGGATTTAATCATTCGTTGCGTTGTACACCACGCTGAAGGTAAGATATTCTCAGCACTGCCATTTTTACTTTCTCTATACGTATTATGTACATAGTGAATATAGAAAAGGTATTGTCCGTGTGTCTGTGAACACGATAACTCAAAAACGAAAAGTCGGTAAAATACCAAACTTTGTATTTACGTTTAGTATCTTCCAGGGATGCGACACGAAGATTTTGAGAAAAATACCCCTATCCCAAACTACCCTTTACATGGAACATTTTTCGAAAAAGTTGATTTTTTAAAAAACGGCTCTAACGATTTTGTTTAAAATATCGGATATTAAAGATATTTACCTGACAAATAATATGTATATCTTGAATTTCCTAGGAATAGCCACTGAAGACTACTTTATTCTGGATGAATTTCACGGAATGTATAACTAGTAAACCGTAAGAGATGGACAAAAACTTACCACAAAAATGTAGAGCACATTAAAACACACATTTTTTTATGGAGTTGATGGTTTTTTAGATATTCCTTGTTTTTGGTTTCAGCTTTGAAAAACTTACACTTTTCTTACACAGGAATTTGTCAACTCGTGTCCATACAAATAAAGAAACTTCAATCACATAGCAACCAGCTTTTGACTATCACTTTAAACTATGATACTCCCATATTTCGCTTCTACTTACAAGGAAGCAAGTAATGAGACTATTTCTGCTAATTTTTTTCTCAATAAGCATGAAGTAAATAGAAGAGTTAGCTTTTTAACAATAATGTGTTGCAGAGATGCGCAGAAGTCACGTGAATGGAACACATCAGATGTTTCGTTTCATTACGTTATCAACCTTTCTTGGTTGATTTGGCTTGACTATCTAACACTGAAACTTAAGAATTTGTTGTATTACCTGCCACTATTGTTTTAGTTGAAACGTTCTGACTATTATTTAGGGAAAATGGTTTGTTAATAACATTTTTTTTTTTTGAATATCTTGAATTGCGTTTATCATACTTTTTCATAGGTTAAAATACCTACCGTAGGTTCATCATGATAGGTAGAAAAATTGCCTTATTATAATATCTCTATCATTAGTATTTATGTTTCTGATATTTGCAAAATAATACAAATAAAATAGTAAAATAAGTACCTCAAGTAGAAGACTACCATTGTAATCGCATTGTGCAAACAATTCGAGAATTAATTTGTAACGGAAAACTTTCACATTCATAGCACTGAATGTGAACAGAAATCTTAGTGATTAATTCATATTTAACAATATAAAAAGTCCTCCTCCTTGGTAACTGTCATACTCACTTGTATGCGTTGCGTAATGATGCTGCAAATTTAATTTTCTGAGTGCAGAACATTGCCACAGACTAAACGCTTATTCCACTACTTTCGACAAATAAGAAAATGTCCTCCTAGGGAGGCATTAGCCTATTGTAGGATTACTTTCTGTTCCCAACATTATAAATTGACACACGACGCACTGTGCATGAAAGAGAGACCATACCTGAGGTCACGTGTTTACCCATTGAATGCATGGAGCAAGCCTGTTTGTTCTAGTACAAAATCAACAGGATTGGTGACGAATGTTATAAAGCGTAAACTTGGAAGTTGCGATTAGACAGATTTTGAAATGTGAGCATATAGAAGAATAAAGTAAGTAGATGGACAAAATATGGTGCCTTATGGGACACCTGGGCGCGATGCCCGGTCTCTGTAGGGGCCAATTGAGGAGCTTCTTGATTGAGAAATAGCGGCTCCAGATCGAGAAGACCGCATCAACCGGCCGGGAGAGACTCGAGGAGCTGATCATGTCTCACCCTCCAGCACTGCACCCCATTCATGACGCTTTCGGGCCAAGATGGGGGACGCAGGGGCCGAGTGATAGGCCTTGGTCCCTTACGGACTGCTTTGCCATGAAGTTAAGCTATGTGCTTTATAAGAACAAGTAAAGAAGTGCTTAGAGAGATGTATGGATATCTGAGTACGAGAGGACCAGGTATTTAAAATAATTTTATTAAATGTTGAATTCTAGTAATTGGTGAACTATTTTGCCAGAAGTGGGTGTAACAAATTTAGAATCTGTAAATATGATTAATAATCATAAAAGTAGTAAGTGGTAAGAGAATTTTCGATATTAATATTGATGTTACAAGAAGAAGAGAATGTCTGAAGGAGAAAATATGTATTCAGTTCATCATCCTGAGGCGGTATTGAATCCACAGCATATTTCAAACGTTTGTCGCAAACAGTCCAGCACTCTTGCTATACGAATTAAATATTCTTTTGGTAGGCTCATTTTTCTTGGCGTTTGTCCTTGACTCCCGTACGCCGCCGGATGGAAACGTTCGCCCACAGCTCGTAAACATGCTGACAGTATGAAATACTCCTACAACACCAAGCTCGCGATCCGCTTCCTTAATTAAGATACCGACCGGTCCCTATGTTTACCACAAACCTGCTGTGGCCTGCACATACAAATTTATGTACTGGCATTTTAAATAAGGATATGATCCTTCATTACAACGTGATGGCATTCATATAGCGAATGTTGTCATCAACACTAAAAAATCTTATGAGTTAAACTCGCATGACTTTCTCTAGCTGCTCTAAAATCAAACTGGTAAAGCTATACGATGGTTCCACCACACATACAGATACGCGCGCGCGCACACATACTCACACACACACACACACACAAACAGTCTTAAGACTTTGTTCGTATGTGAAAGTTGCCAGTATGCCGAAATTTTTACTTCTTGGGATCATTGGGGTTTTAGCATTATTAGTATACGATGGTTCCACCACTTGGCGTTACTTCTCTACGTGGGCACTTTTGTTATTTCGTCATTAGAGCCGCATTGTAGTTACATTTAGGGCCCCACGCTGCAAAGTGTAACCCAACGTGGAGGGCCCTAAGCAGCATAGCGAAGATGAGGAATATTTTTACTTTCTGTACATGCACTATGTACATAGTGTATAGAGAAGGTATTGTAATGCACCCAAAAATTCAATACCGAGATTTCACCGGAAATACATGTTTTGGGTCCCCCTGATCCAAAAAAAACAAGGTCCGTGTGTGTGTCTGTGGACAGCATAGCTCAAAAACGAAAAGACCGTTAAATACCAAATCCTCCAACTACCCTTTACATGGAACTTTTTTCGAAAATTTTGATTTTCTTAAAAATGGCTCTAACGATTTTGATTAAAATGTAAAATATTAAAGATATTTACCTGACAAATAAAATGTATATCTCGAATTTTCTGGGAATAGCCTTTGAAGACTAATTTATTCTGGATGAGTTTTACGGAATTTTGCGTAACTGCCAAACCGTATGAGATGGACAAAAACTTAACACACAAAAAATGTAGAGCACATTAAGGCACACAATTTATGTCATGTGTATATTTTTTTTTCGTAGAGTTGATCGTTTTTGACATATTGCCTGTTTTTGGTTTCAGCTTTGAAAAAATTGTATTTTTCTCATACAAATCCTGTCCATACAAAAAACGAACTTCAGTCACATAGCAACCACCTTATGGTTATCAGTTTAGCCTATATTGCTCCCTTATTTCCCTTCTACTTACAAGGAAGCAAGTAATAAAACTATGTCTGCTATTTTTTCTCGATTAAAATGAAGTAAATAGAAGCATAAGCTTTTTAATAATAATTTGTTGCAGAGATGTAAAGAAAATCTTGTGAAAGGGACACATCAGAATTTTTTATAAGTTGAGGAGTATAGCAGTAGCGACCGAAGGCCACTACTGCGGAACGACGACAGCGTGTAGCCTTGGGATCTGAAGCTAAAACGGTAAGGCTATACGATGGTTCCACCACAAACCACTTCCTATAAAAGAAAAATTCTTCTTTCTACACAATACTAATAGAGATAAATATTAGTAGAATGCACTATTGCTTAGTTCCTTATAATTAGAAGGAAACTCAAGGAATGCGTTATTTTAAAGTGATAGTCAAATGTTTTAAAAGCTGTCGTTAAGCGATTGTCATTGCAAATGGCTTCTTTGTTTGGCCAGGAGTAGAACAAAAGAAAAATGAACACTTCCTGTCTGAGAAAGGCACAAGTAATTCACAATTGAAACCAATAACAAGGAAACGGCCAAATTCACGAAAAAAATAATTATTACATATATTGTATGTTTTAACGTTATCTACATTTTTTGTGTAGTAAGTTTTTGTCCTATTTTTAGGGTTTACCAGTAAAATATAGCAAAATTCATCCAGTATAAAGAGGTCTTCAGAGGCTATTCCCAGAAAATATGCATTTTATTTGTGAGTTAAATATATTTAATTTACGGTATTTTAATCAAAAGCTTTAGAGCCAGTTTTGAGAAAATTAAAATTTTAGAAAAATGTTCTATGTAAACGGTATTTGGAAGCGAGAGAATTTTCTTGAAAATCTTCTTGTAGCATCTTTGGAAGATACCGAACTTAAACACCAAGTTTGGTATTTAACGAACTTTTCGTTAGTCCACAGACACACACGGACCTTTTTCCAAATTCTTTTCTTAATTCAGGGGGACCCAAAACATGTATTTCCGGTGAAATCTCTAACTACTATTATAGGATAACTATTTGATGTCGTTTCTGGGACACAGAAGTGGAATATAGGCCACGTGTCTCGAAGCTTATGGAACGTGCTGCGTGCTATGGCAGATTCTCTTGACATTTCATTTGCACGGCTGATTAATCAAACACCGCACGTAGTTTTGCCTTCTCGGTTCTACTCAAAGAGGTAAATGGGCGCATTTACACATAACGTGAAAATGTTCTCACTGCATACGTAATGCCTCTTATCTCGCTTACAGGAGTCTTATCTGTGCTGTAATCATTACTAAGTACCGACCCACAAAGACCGTGCACTTGCAGTCAACCCGTCGTTATTTCAGTTCAACTGTTTACTGAATCCATCTTAAATATCCAGCATTTTAAGGGACACTGAGATAACATTTTCAAATTTC
The DNA here is from genome assembly GCA_030762935.1 of Hymenopus coronatus. NCBI lineage: Eukaryota > Metazoa > Arthropoda > Insecta > Mantodea > Hymenopodidae > Hymenopus > Hymenopus coronatus. The sequence goes on from CM060883.1 coordinate 33,159,883, forward strand.
TATATTTATTTACTATTTTCTGTATATTTACAATGAATACATGACTTATGTTGAATTCAATAGAACATTTCATTCAAATTTAATTTAATAATATCATAAATGTTATGTTGCAATATTAAAATGTGTCATGCACCACACAATTTGCGATATTTGGTTAGAATTTTTACTTTCTCTACACGTACTATGTACATAGTGTACAGAGAAGGTATTGCATTGCACCCAAAATTTTGATACCCGAGATTTCACCGAAAATACGTGTTTTAGGACCTCTTTAATCCAAAAAAATAAAACAGTTTTAGAAAAATGCCCGTTTGTATGTTTATGTACGTCTGTGAGCAGCATAGCTCAAAAATTAAAAGACCGTTAAAAAGCAAATTGGTATTTAAGGATGCGACACGAAGACTTTCAAGAAAATCCCAAACTACCCTTTACATGGAAAAAATTTCGAACATTTTGATTTTCTTAAAAATGGCTCAAATGATTTTGATTAAAATCTCGAATATTTAAGAAATTTACATGACAAATAAAATGTACATCTTGAATTTTCTGGGAATAGCCTCTGAAGACCATTTTATTCGAATGAATTTTACGGAATTTGACATTACTGCTAAACCGTAAGACATGGACAAAACCTGGTCACATACAAAATGTAAAGCACGTTAAAACACACAATTTATGTTATATACATTTTTTCGTTAAGTTGATCGTTTCTGACATATTCCTTGTTTTTGATTTCACATTTAAAAACCCTACTTTTCTCATACAGGAATTTGTCAACTCCTGGACAAAGGAACTTCAGTCACATAGCAACCAGCTTTTTACTATCACTTTAACCTATGGTACTCCCTTATTTCGCTTCTACTTACAAGGAAGCAAGTAATAAGACTATTTCTGCTAATGTTTTCTCCATTAGCATGAAATAAATAGAAGCATTTTAATAATAATTTGTTGCAGACATGTAGAGAAAGTCATGTGAATGGAACACACAAGACTTTTTTTAATTTTATTTTAATTACTATTTGTGTTTCCGGGATTGAGTGGATGGACCGCTCGCCATCCATCTTGGAGGGTCGGGTTCGATCTGAAACGTCCGCAAGTGGGATTTGCGGTGGACGAAGCGATGTTTTTTCCGGATATCCGGTTTCCCCCGCCACTTATTCTACCAATTGCTCCATTATTACATTTACTATCATGCATTTCGCTTGTATTTCATATAATCTACTTTCCCACGCTCAAGTCTGGCTACGGGCCGACCACTCGTTCCAGATTCTCCATTCTGTGGTTTCGTGCCGACAGGTTCCTGAGCCCTGGGCATCCGCTTATAAGTCCTAGGTGGGTGTCAGTCCTAATATTAGAATACTAGAATACTATTTAATGAATCAAGCAAAGGTTAACGAACCTCATGTTCTGATTTACCATGACTTTCTTTATTTAACTAATTTTCTACAGAATATTCTTACAGGAACTTGTTCTTCCATCTATTTTTACATTCTCTATCAAATACTTTTTACTTTCTCTACACGTACTATGTACATAGTGTATAGAGAAGTAATTGTACTCCATCCAAAAATTCGATACCGAGATTTCAGTGGAAATATGTTTTAGGGTCCTCTGTAATTAAAAAAAAAAAAAAAAAAAAAAAAACACATTTTCACTAAAAGCTCCGTGTGTGTGTGTGTGTCTGTGAACACGATAACTCAAAAACGAAAAGTTGCTAAATTACCAAACTTGGTATTTAAGTTTAGTAACTTTCAGGGATGCGACACGAAGATTTTGAGAAAAATCCCCCCACTCCAAACTACCCTTTACATGTAACTTTTTTCGAAAATTTTGATTTTCTAAAAAAATGGCTATAACGATTTTGATTAGAATGTCGTATATTAAAGATATTTACCTGACAAATAAAATGTATATTTTGAATTTTCTGAGAATAGCCTTAGAAGACTACTTTATTCTGGAACGAATTTTACGAAATTTTGCATAACTGCTAAACCGTAATACTTAGATAAAAACTTACTACACAAGAAATGTAGAACACATTCAAATAAACAATTTATGTCATATACATTTTTTTCGTGGAGCTGATCGTTTTTGAGATATTCCTTGTTTTTGGTTTCAGCTACGACAAACTTACTTTTCTCATATAGGAATTTGTCAGCTCCTGTCCATACAAAGGAACTTCAGTCACATAGCAACCAGCTTTTGATCATCACTTTAACCTATGTTACTCCTTATTTAGCTTCTATTTACAGGGAAGCAAGTAATAAGACTATTTTTGCTAATTTTTTCTCGATGAGCATAAAGTAAATAGAGGCATAAGCTTTTTAACAATAATTTGTTACAGAATGTAGAGGAAGTCATGTGAATGGAACACATCAGATTTTTTTAATTAAGACTTCTTTAAAATGCATTTCCGGTGAAACCTCCGTATCGAGTTTTTCGGTGGAATGCACTACTTTCTGCAACTTGGTTGGTATAAAGTTATAAAGCTGTTGAACTGGTCCATCACCTTCATATAAGATGTAATAGGCTCCTCTGACGAGGTCCTGCTGGCTAGCAAGCGAACACGGGTTCTATTTCCGGTCGGACTGGATTCTTTCGACCAGAGCCCTAAGTTGAATGTGTTGCACCTCCACCGCAGTACATCCCTTCCCAGAATACCCTTTGTGGAATCGTCTTTTATACAGAGGAACCTGTCTTCCTAGAACAACCGTCTCTTATTCTCAATTTATCTCTTACTATTTCAGATTTTAATACTGCGGGTTTTATACCGTAATACAGAGTTTAATACAATATTTTTAAGTTGTCCCTTATTTTGCACTGGAAAGCATGTTTTTGTAGCCTGCTGAGGCCCAAAAAGAAGCATTTTTTGAACAAAGGTTTCTAGCTACTATATCTAAAAAAATACTCCATAGAGAACGTAAAAATAGATGGAAGAACAAGTTCCTGTAAGAATATTCTGTAGAAAATTAGGTTAAGTAAAGGAAGTCATGGTAAATCAGCACGAGACTTGTTAACCTTTGCTTGATTCATTAAAGCTTAAAGGTGTATTTCTGGTGAAATCTGGAGATAGAATATTTTATAGAAGATTGGATAAGTAAAGAAAGTCGTATTAAATCAGCACATGAGATTGTTGTTAACGTTTATTTAATTCAGTGAAGTTTTAAGTTATATTTCTGGTGAAATTTGGAGACAGAATATTTTGTAGAAGATTAGGTAAGTAAAGAAAGTCATAATAAATCAGCACATGAGATTATTGTTAACCTTGCTTCATTCAGTTACGTTTAAATGTGCATTTCCGGTGAAATTTGGAGATAAAGTATTTCATAGAAGATAAGTATGCTAAGTCAGCAGATGAGATTTGTTAATCTTTGCTTGATTCATTGAAGTTTGAAGCTGTATTTCTGGTGAAATCTGGATATAGAATATTTAATAGAGAATTAGGCAAGTGAAGAAAATCATGCTAAATCAGCACATGAGATTTGTTAGCCTTTGCTTGATTCAGTGAAGTTAAAAGGTGTATTTCCGTTAAAATCTGGAGATGGAATTGAATATTGTTGAAACGCAGAGTGTAGTACAGGTGTATGTGCTTCATTTTGGTTGACCCTCTATGTTCTCAGTAATTATGGGTCATTTAATACCACAACGTACAGTAATATGGCTTGACGAAGTTCGTAGAAGCAGATGAATTAATCATAACCCTACAAATTAATGTCCCCTTTCCCCGAACGACAGCGACCATGGGCTTTGTATCAATTTGATTAGATTTGCTGACGCGCATGTCAACTGTTTCTGTGACCACGCAACCTGTTGCACATTTTTAGGTTGAGTTCTCGATGATTCTCAAAGTTAACAGTGAGAGAAGTGTTTGTTCTCACGTCCACAAGACAGAGGACGCGGCCCTCTCTTTTAATTCTAACAAGGAGCCAACGTTACAACTAAACTTTTTAATTAACCTCATTTCCAGGTCACAGAATACTTGCGAGACTGCGCACATTGCCACTCTTTTGTTTATATAGTCATTTAATTTAAACCAGTTAAAGGAACACTTGTTAGAAACTCAGAAGAGATACCGTTTTAAAATTTTACAACATCCTTGCCATAGCATCACTACTCTATGGTTCAGAAATTTAGTCTTTAACATAAAGTGAACAGCATGTGATAAACCAGCAGAAATGAGATTTTTGAGACTATTAGCTGAGTAGAAAATGTTAAAACTAAAATTCGGGAATCCGCGAACAACGAATTCAAGTATTATAGAAAAAAATCTGCTTTCAATTCACACGAGATTCTATCTGTTCTGGAAACAATTTTTTCTTACAAAAGATTCTTCTTTTATCTAGATAAACTTATCAGAACTGGTCTTATTACTTGCTTCTTTGTAAATATAAGAGAAATAAGAGGGAAAACTTAGGCTAAAGAGATAGTCTAATCTTTTAAAAGCTAGTCCTTATATCAAACAATTGAGGTTCAGCTCGCTTTGCATTGTCCCGTTTGAGAAACGTTAATTAGTATAAAATTGAAACCAATAACAATGAATAACTCGAAAACACACAAATCTAAAAAAAAAAAAAAAAAATTCAACATGCCCAGAATAAAGAGGTTTTCAGAGGCTTTTCCCAGAACATTCAAAAGATACATTTTATTTGTGATGTAAATATCTTTAAATTACGGTATTTAAAATCGTTAGAGCCATTTTTGAGGAAATCAAAATTTTCGAAAAATGTTTCATGTAAATGGTAGTAGAGGGCGGGGGCTTTCTTCAAGATCTTCATGCCGCATCCTTGGAAGATACGTAACTAAAATACCAAGTTTAGCATTTAACCGACTTGAGCTATGCTGTCCGCAGACACAGACATGGACCTTTTTACTTTCTGCACACGTACTATGTATATAGTGTATAGAGAAGGTATTGCAATGCACCCAAAAATTCGATACCGAGATTTCACCGGAAATACATGTTTTCTGTGGACAGCATAGCTCAAAAACGAAAAGTACGTTAAAAACCAAATTTGGTATTTAAGTTTGGTATCTTCAAAGGATGCGACACGAAGATTTTCAAGAAAATCCCCTCACCCCAAACTACCCTTTACATGGAACTTTTTTCCAACATTTTGATTTTCTGAAAAATGGCTCTAAAGATTTTGATTAAAATATCGTATATTAAAGATATTTACCTGGCAAATAAAGTGTATATCTTGAATTTTCTGGGAATAGCCTCTGAAGACTACTTTATTCTGGATTAATTTTGCATAACTACTAAACCCTAAGAGATGGACAAAAACTTAAGACACAAAAAATGTAGAGCACGTTAAAACACACAATTTATGTTATATACATTTTTTGTGGAGTTGATCGTTTTTAAGATATTCCTTGTTTTTGGTTTCAGCTTTGAAAAACATACTTTTCTCGTACAGGAATTTGCCAACTGGTGTCCATACAAACAAATGAACTTCAGTCTCATAGCAACCAGCTTTTGGCTTTCACTTTAAGCTATGGTACTCCCTTATTTCGCTTCTACTCACAATAAAGCAAGAAATAAGTCTATTTCTCCTAATTTTTCTCGATTAGCATGAAATAAATAAAAGAATAAGCTTATTAACAATAATTTGTTACAGAGATATGGAGAAAGTCATGCGAATGGAACACGTCAGATTTTTTTTAAATAGGGGCCCCTAAAACGAGTATTTCCAGCAAAATCTCGGTGTCTACTATTTGGATGGAATGCAGCACCTTTTCTACATGTGCACTATGTACTAAGTGAAGAAATTAAAAGTTAGAAGTAATTTTATACGTTATTTTACAGTAATTTTTAGGTAATAAACATCCTGGTTATCAACATTCCCGAAAGTTTTGATTGCAATAGTAGTTTTACGGTGTAACACTGCTCAAAAGTTGCAAAGAACATGGCCCATCTGTTTTGTAGCACTGGGCAGACAAACACGTAAATAAATCTCATTAGTGGCGCGCACACCTTTAGGAAAGGTTGGCACTATTGTTACGCACGTGGTGGTATCTGGATGTCTACCAACACAACCTGTCTGCCTGTCTTCGTCGCGACCTTACGCTCAAGGTTGATTCCGACATTTTTATTTAAACTGCAGGATGCGCCAACTGCCTTCTTGTCTAGCGCCTACACGGTTAGGGGCTCCAAAGGCACTTCTACAGAAACGCCACCTTACGTTCTCTGCTAAAGATTCCTGACTTCTACGTCAAAAATCTATGTGTTGCATTCACATGACTTTCTCTACAACCCTGCAAAAAATATTAAAAAGCTTACGCTTCTATTTACTTCATGAGAAACAATTAGTGAAATAGTCTTATTACTTGCTTCCTTATAAGTAGAAGCGAAATAAGGGAGTACCATAGGTTAAAGTGATAATCAAAAGCTGGTTGCTATGTCACTGAAGTTCCTTTGCTTGTATGGACAAGAGTTGACAAATTCCTGTAGAGAAAAGTATACGTTTTGCAAAGCTGTAACCAATAACAAGGAATATCGCAAAAACGATTAATTCCACGAAAAAATGTATATAACATTGTATAATTGTGTGTTTGACGTGCTCTTCATTTTTTGTGTAGTAAGTTTTTATCCATCTCTTACGGTTAAGCAGTTATACAAAATTCCGTAAAAGTTATCCAGAACAAAGTAATCTTCAGAGGCTATTCACATAAAATTCAAGATAAACCTTTCATTTGTAAGGTAAATATTTTTAGTATACGATATTTTAAACAAAATTTATGAGCCATTTTTGAGAAAATCAAAACTTTCCAAAAAAAAATCCATATAAAGGATAGTAAGGGATGGGAGAATTTTCTTTAAAATCTTTAGTGTCGAATGTTTGGAAGATGCCAAACTTAAATACCAAGTTTGGTATTCAATGGTTTTTTCGTTTTTGAGCTTTGCTGTCCACAGACACACGCAAACACGGGCTTTTTTCCAAAAATGAATTTTTTGGATTCAGTGGGACCCAAAACATGTATTTCCGGTGAATCTCTGCATCGAATTTTTGGGTGCATTACAATACTTTCTCTATACACTATGTACATAGTGCGTATAGAGAAAGTAAAAATAGGTGCTTAAAAATGTATATCTTACCTTCACATGACTTCTCTACCTATTCTTTAGTGAACTATTCTTATAAATTCTGATGTGTTCCATACACATGGCTTTCTCTACAACTCTGTAACAAATTATTGCTGAAAAGCTTATTCTTCTATCTACATAATGTTTATCCAGACAAATATTAGCAGAAATTGTTCTTATTACTTGGTCCCTTATAAGTAGAAAAAAATCTGATGTGCTCAATTCCCATGACTTTCTTTACATCTCTGTAACAAATTATTGTTAAAAGCTTATTATTCTATCTATTTAATGCTAAAGCACTAGCAGAAACGGCCTTATTACTTAGTTATTTTATAAGTAGAAGGGAAATAAGAGAATACACTACGCTAAACCGATATTTAAATGCTTTAAAATATGGTTGCTATGGGACTGAAATCCGTTTCTTTGCGTGGCCAGGAGTTGACAAGTTCCCGAATGAGAAAAGTTAAGCTAAAATCAATAACAAGGAATATCTCGAAAACGGCCAACTCCGTGAAAAAATGTATATGGCATAAATTGTGCGTTTTAACGTGCTCTACATTTTTTGTGTAGTAATTTTTGTCCATCTCTTACGGTTTAGCGGTAAAATTCATTCAGAATAAAATAGTCTTCAGAAGCTATTCGCAGAAAATTCAGGAATTACATTTTATTTGGCATTTAAATATGTTAAATATAAGACATTTTAATCAAAATCGTTAGTGAAAATCAAATTTTTCGAAAAAAAGTTCCACGTAAAGGGTAGTTGGGGGTGAAAATCTTCGTGACGCATTCTTGGAAGACACCAAGTTTGGAATTTAACGGTCCTTTCCTTTTTGAGTTATGCTGTCCAGAGACACACACATACACACAGATACACATACCGACCTTTTTCCAAAATAGCTTGGATTAAGGGGAACCCAAATTAAGGGGAACCCAAAATATACATTTCCGGTGAAATCTCAGTATCGAATTTTTGAGTGCAATATAACGCCTTCTATACACTATGTGCATGGTATGTGTAGAGAAAGTAAAAATGCTTTTTTTGGATTCAGGGAGACCCAAAACATGTATTTCCGGTGAAATCTCGGTGTCGAATTTTTGGGTGCAATACAATACCCTTTCTATACACTATATACATAGTACATGCAGAGAAAGTACAAATCTTTAAGTGTTCCATTCACATAATGCCCTCTAGATATTCGGTAAACAAGCCTTTTATTCTAAACATTGATTTGTTATCTGCATCATGTTTGAGTAAAGTAAGTGGCAAAAATTGAAACCAATAATCCGAAATATCTCGAAAACGGTTAATTCTACAAAAGAAATGTATAGACATAAATTGTTTGTTTTAACGAGTTCTACATATTTGGGTAGTAAGTTTTTGTAGATATATCTCTTACGGTTTGCCAGTTATACAAAAGTCATCCAGAATGAAGAGGTCTTCAGAGGCTAATCCCAGAAAATCCAAGATATACGTTTCGTTTGTCATAAACATACCTTAAACAGAAGGTGTTTTAATCAAAATCGTTAGAGCCATTTTTGAGAAAATCGAAATTGTCAATAATTGTTCCATGTAAAGGATAGTTGGGGGGATTTTCTTGAAAATCTTCGTGTCACATTCTTGGAAGATACCTAACTTTATAACCAAGTTTGGTATTTAACGATCTTTTCATTTTGGGGTTATGCTGCCCACAGATACAGACAAACTGGCACGAACATACACAACAGAAACACACATGGACATTTTTCTAAAAATGCTTTTTTTGGATTCAGAGGATCCCAAATCTTGTATTTCTGGTGAAATTCTCGGCATCGAATTTTTGGGTGTAAAACAATACCTACCTTCTCTATACACTATATACATATTACGTGTAGAGAAAGTAACAAAAACTTCCTTTTCTTCATATTGTGTCCCATCCAAAAATGTGATGTCGAAATTCGACCGGAAGTATAGATTTTGAGGTCCCATGAGTAAAATAGGCAGACAGACAGACAGACAGACAGACAGACAGACAGACAGACAGACAGACAGACAGACAGACAGACAGACAGACAGACAGACAGACAGACAGACAGACAGACAGACAGACAGACAGACAGACAGACAGACAGACAGACAGACAGACAGACAGACAGACAGACAGACAGACAGACAGACAGACAGACAGACAGACAGACAGACAGACAGACAGACAGACAGACAGACAGACAGACAGACAGACAGACAGACAGACAGACAGACAGACAGACAGACAGACAGACAGACAGACAGACAGACAGACAGACAGACAGACAGACAGACAGACAGACAGACAGACAGACAGACAGACAGACAGACAGACAGACAGACAGACAGACAGACAGACAGACAGACAGACAGACAGACAGACAGACAGACAGACAGACAGACAGACAGACAGACAGACAGACAGACAGACAGACAGACAGACAGACAGACAGACAGACAGACAGACAGACAGACAGACAGATAGACAGATAGACAGATAGACAGATAGATAGATAGATAGATAGATAGATAGATAGATAGATAGATAGATAGATAGATAGATAGATAGATAGATAGATAGATAGATAGATAGATAGATAGATAGATAGATAGATAGATAGATAGATAGATAGATAGATAGATAGATAGATAGATAGATAGATAGATAGATAGATAGATAGATAGATAGATAGATAGATAGATAGATAGATAGATAGATAGATAGATAGATAGATAGATAGATAGATAGATAGATAGATAGATAGATAGATAGATAGATAGATAGATAGATAGATAGATAGATAGATAGATAGATAGATAGATAGATAGATAGATAGATAGATAGATAGATAGATAGATAGATAGATAGATAGATAGATAGATAGATAGATAGATAGATAGATAGATAGATAGATAGATAGATAGATAGATAGATAGATAGATAGATAGATAGATAGATAGATAGATAGATAGATAGATAGATAGATAGATAGATAGATAGATAGATAGATAGATAGATAGATAGATAGACAGACAGACAGACAGACAGACAGACAGACAGACAGACAGACAGACAGACAGACAGACAGACAGACAGACAGACAGACAGACAGACAGACAGACAGACAGACAGACAGACAGACAGACAGACAGACAGACAGACAGACAGACAGACAGACAGACAGACAGACAGACAGACAGACAGACAGACAGACAGACAGACAGACAGACAGACAGACAGACAGACAGACAGACAGACAGACAGACAGACAGACAGACAGACAGACAGACAGACAGACAGACAGACAGACAGACAGACAGACAGACAGACAGACAGACAGACAGATAGATAGATAGATAGATAGATAGATAGATAGATAGATAGATAGATAGATAGATAGATAGATAGATAGATAGATAGATAGATAGATAGATAGATAGATAGATAGATAGATAGATAGATAGATAGATAGATAGATAGATAGATAGATAGATAGATAGATAGATAGATAGATAGATAGATAGATAGATAGATAGATAGATAGATAGATAGATAGATAGATAGATAGATAGATAGATAGATAGATAGATAGATAGATAGATAGATAGATAGATAGATAGATAGATAGATAGATAGATAGATAGATAGATAGATAGATAGATAGATAGATAGATAGATAGATAGATAGATAGATAGATAGATAGATTAGATAGATAGATAGATAGATAGATAGATAGATAGATAGATAGATAGATAGATAGATAGATAGATAGATAGATAGATAGATAGATAGATAGATAGATAGATAGATAGATAGATAGATAGATAGATAGATAGATAGATAGATAGATAGATAAACCATTTCACTGCTTAGGGCATGACCAGGTGGCAGCGCTGTCAACGTAATAATGGAACGTACAATTTAATTAAAATAATATCCTGTCAGAATTACAATATATTAAATAATAATAATAATAATAATAATAATACAAATAATACAAATACAATAATACAAATTTAACGTTTTATAGTGCTCAATATTTATATTTATTATCCCGACTGTAAATCACTCTTCTTTTCAAAAATATTTACACTTTGAGGCAGTCTTCAGTAACGCAGCAGGTATTTTCTTCTATTCGTTAATTGTTCTATTTGCGAAGGAAAATTTACCTATGTTTGTTTTCTGTTCCCTATTTCTTATTTTTGCGAATGATTATCTCTGCCACAGTATAACGACTTTAATAATCGCCAGAATATATCTATCTATGCAGATTTCCCCTTATAGGCTCTAAAATTTGCACATAGTCTTTGCTCGTCTCCCACATTTTTCTAGTGTTTCCCAGGAAGTAGCAGTGCTGGTATAAAATATTTTTAGAATAAGGCCAGTATGTGTCTGTGTTTGTGTACCCCAAGCTACTCTTTACAAGACAAAATGTAGAAAACATTTTTTTCTCAAAAATGCCCCTAACGATTTTGATTAAAAAACCATAATTTAAACATATTTACATGATTTTTTTCTCACGTTCATGCCTGGCTACGGGCCGACCACTCGTTCCAGTTTCTTCATTCTGTGGTTTCGTGAGGTTGGCTCCTCGACAGGCTTCTGACCCTTAGGCTTCGCTTGTAAGACCTAGGGGAGCGTCAGTCCTAACTAGGAGGAGAGTAAGCCGACTAGGAAACGAAACTTATATTTATTATTATTATTATTATTATTATTAGCTTTAATTCTTACTTTCTCTATACTACTATTTTCATAGTATATAGATAAGGTATATATACCGAGATTTCACCGGAGATTATGCTTTGAAACCCCCTGAATCCAAAAAAAACATTTTTAGTAAAATGTCCGTGTGTGTGTGTGTGTGTGTCTATGGGCAACATAGCTCAAGAACGAAAAGACCGTTAAATACCAAACTTGGTATTTAAGTTTGGTTTCGTCCAAGGATGCGACACGAAGATTTTAAAAAAAAAATCCCCCACCCCAAACTACCCTTTACATGGAAAAAATTTCGAAAATTTTGATTTTCTTAAAACTGACTAACGACTTTAATTAAAATATGGCATATTAAAGATATTTATCTGACAAATAAAATGTATATCTTGAATTTTCTGGGAATCGCCTTTGTAGACTATTTTATTTTGGATGAATTTTACGGAATTTTGCATAACTGCTAAACCGCAAGAGATGGACGAAAACTTAACACACAAATAATATAGAGCACGCTAAAACTCACAATTTATGCTACATACATTTTTTTCTTGGATTTGATGGTTTTTGAGATATTCCTTGCTTTTGGTTACAGCCTTAAAAGCATACTTTTCTCATACATGAATTTGGCAACTCCTGTCCATACAAACAAAGAACTCCAGTCACATAACAACCAGCTTTTGACTATCACTTTAACCTATGATACTCCCTTATTTCGCTTCTACTTACAAGGAACCAAGTAATAAGACTATTTCTGCTAATTTTTTTCTCGATTAGCATGAAGTAAATAGAAGCATAAGCTTTCTAACAATAATTTGTTGCAGAGATGTAGAGAAAGTCGTGTGAATGCAACACATCAGATTTTTAAAATTAAATTTTCCGCTGATGTAATTGTTTCCTCAAAAATAGAGTAACAGAATGGATTGGTGTAGAGAAATATGAACTCGTGTATCATAGTTTGTTCACAAAATAATTATAAATTTAATACGAAAACAATTGCGACATCAATGTAAAGCATCTAATTCATACTTCCATCAAATATTGATTTACAGAGCAGGGGAACAGTTTAGAAATATCATAGAAACAGCAGAATGCGATGCTCTGGTGGACGGATTTCAAAACGAAGCATTATCTGCTTGTAATGTTGCTGCAGCTGTGTATTGTATTTGAAAACAAAAGACACTAGCACCATTCGTGTCTGGGCAGTGTAACCGCAGCCAAAATTACCAATTCCTCTTAATCGAGGAGTGATGTTCGTCGTCTGCAATGATTCACCAAGCGCACATCGTTCACTGATTGGATGTAATTGGTAGACGGTCATGATTAACGGCAGTCAAATGCATACGTTTGCTGCATGACTCATTGTTTAAAAACAAGTTTGTCGCATTCTTTTTGTGCTCCCGATGATGTCAGCACTGCCGATTTGTGATTATTGATCTGATCCTGGTGGTGTGGGTCCATGAAAACAGCAGAGAATTGAGAATTTCCGATCTTTGGCTGAAATTTACTTGCGAAGTCTTTAAAGTGCTTAATCTAATGTAAACGCTTAATCTAATGTTTTATCCCATGATTGCAAACAGAAAATCAAAATTTTCTCGTAACAAATTATTGTTAATAAGCTTATTCTTTTATTTATTTCATGCTAATCGAGAAAAATTAGCAGAAATAGTCTTATTTCTTGCTTTATTGTAAGTAGATGAGAAATAAGGGAGTAGTATAGGTTAAAGTGAAAGACAAAAGCTGGTTGCTATGTGACTGAAGTTCCTTTGTTTGTATGGACACGAGTTGGCAAATTTCTGTATGAGAAAAGTATACGTTTTTCAAAGCTGAAACCAAAAACAAGGAATATCTCAAAAACGATCAACTACACGAAAAAAAATGTATATAACATAAATCGGTGTATTAACGTGCTCTACATTTTTTGTGTGTTAAGTTTTTGTCCATCTTTTACGGTTTAGTACTTATGCAAAATTCATCCTGAATAAAGTAGTCTTCAGAAGCTAATCCCAGAAAATTCAAGATATACGGTTTATTAGTGAGGTAAATATCTTTAATATACGATATTTTAATCAAAATCGTTAGAGCCATTTTTTAGAAAATCAAAATTTTCGAAAAAAAGTTCCAGGTAAAGGGTAGTTGGGAGTGGGGGGATTTTCTTGAAAATCTTCGTGTCGCATCCTTGGAAGATACCAAACCTAAATACCAAATTTGGTTTCTCACGAACTTTTCGTTTTTGAGCTATGCTGCCCATAGACACACATACACGCACACACACAGACACACACACACAGACAGACACACACACACATGCAGACAGACACACACGGACATTTTTCTAAAAATGCGTTTTTTGGATTTAGGAGATCTCAAAATATTTATTTTCGGTGACATCTCGGTATCGAATTTTTGGGTGCATTATAATACCTTCTCTATACACTGTGTGCATAGTACGTGTAGAGAAAGTTGAGCATATAAATCAGTGAGAAGAGCAAAAAGATTGTTATATTTTATGATTTAAATATATCGTTTACAGTTATGGTGTGAATTTGTAACGTGCTACAAAGTTAATAAGATAAAAAGAATTAAGAGTTTTTACGAAGATGGAGGATTGGGAAAAACGAGCATATTCAATGATTAAAAGGTGGGTTGCAGAGTTTAAAATGGAACGTATGAACACTAGTGATGAGCCTCACTCTGGACAATTGACAACTCCAGAGATCATTAAAGAAATTCATCGTTTATTGCTGTAAGACCGCAGATTAAAGTTGTTTGAGATAGCAGAGGATGTAAATATACCAAAAGAACGTGCAGGTAGTATTTTGGACTTTCACAAGAACTGTGCACGATGGGTGCCGAGTTTGTTGACAGCTGATCAAAAGTTGCAAAGAAAATCTGTTTCTGTTAAGAATGTGGAGCTCTACCGGATAAATCCCAGTGAATTTTTGAGACGGCTTACTACCATGGATGAAATTTGGATACATCACTACACTCCAGAAAGTAAATCACAGTCAAAACAGTGGATTGCGCCAGGTGAACCAACTTCAAAAAAGGCAAAGTGAATTTTGTCAGCTAACAAGGTTATGGCGAGTGTTTTCTGGGATGCACAGGGAATTATTTTTATTGATTACTTAGAAGAGAGTAAAAGTATCACTGGTGACTACTACGAGAGCTTACTGCAACGTTTGAGTGTTTAGGTGAAAAGAAAAAAAAAACCTCATTTGGCAACAAATCGTGTTACACCACGACAATGCATCCGGCCCATCGTTCAGTCATTGCAATAGGCAAAACGTGCGAATTAAAGTTCGAATTGCTTGAATATCCACCCTATTCGCCAGATCTAGCACCTATTGACTACCACCTGTTCCCAAACCTCAAAAAAAATTCCTTGGAGGACGAAGATTTCAAAGCAACGAAGAGGTCATTGTTGCGGTAAACAGCTATTTTCAGGACCTTCATACATCGCACTACAGAGATGGTTTAATTAAATTAGAACACCGATATGACAAATGTATTAGCCTTTCTTGAGATTATGTTGAGAAATAAAGCACTTTTTTTTAATTCTGTTTTCATTGAGAGGTTCCGGATTTATCAGCCGACCCTAGTCCATTTTGGATTGTTAATTGCGTGCATTGCTACGTACTACATTTGCAGGGTGAGCCTGTTTGTCATGCGTTTGT
Source organism: Hymenopus coronatus (assembly GCA_030762935.1). Classification (NCBI taxonomy): domain Eukaryota; kingdom Metazoa; phylum Arthropoda; class Insecta; order Mantodea; family Hymenopodidae; genus Hymenopus; species Hymenopus coronatus. Next base: position 33,175,357 of record CM060883.1, read on the forward strand.
GTCTAGATAAAGAGATATTCTTTATACATTTAGTCTACTTTTATTGTATGTGCTTTGAATTATGGAAATTGAGGTATTTGTACTAGTGCTTCTGCGCTAGCGATTCGCAGGTTGGTCCACCTAAAACATGTATATCCGCTGAAATCGCATCTAAATTTGGGTTTAAATCAATACTTTCTCTACTTTCTAGGGGCGAGGTAGAGAAAGTAAAAATCTGATGTGTTCCATTCAAATGACTTTCTCTATATCCCTGCAACAGATTATTCTTAAAAAGCTTATACTTCTATTTACTTTATGCCAATAAGAAAAAAATAGCAGAAATAGTCTTATTACTTGCTTCCTTATAAGTAGAAGCGAAATAAGGGACTACATAGGTTAAAGTGATAGTCAAAAGCTGGTTGCTATGTCAATGAAGTTCCTTTGTTTACATGGATCGGAGTTGACAGGTTCCTGTATGAGAAAAATATACGTTTTTTCATAGCAGAAAACAAAAATAACAAATGTCTCAAAACGACAAACTCCACGAAAAAAATTTATATACCATAAATTGTGTGTTTTAACGTGCTCTACATTTTTTGTGTAGTAAGTTTTGTCCATCTCTTACGGTTTAGCAGTCATTCAAAATTCTGTAAAATTCATCCAGAATAAACTACTTTTCAGAGGCTATTCCTAGAAAATTCAAGATAAACATTTTATTTGTCAGGTAAATATGTTTAATATACGAATTTTAATCAAAATCGTTAGAGCCCTTTTTGAGAAAATAAAAAATTTCGAAAAAAGTTCCATGTAAAGGGTAGTTGGGGTTGGGGGGATATTTCTCAAAATCTTCGTGTTGCATCCCTGGAAGATACTAAACTTAAATACCAAGTTTGGTATTTTACCGACTTTTCGTTTTTGAGTTATCGTGTTCACACACACACACACACACACACACACACACACACGGACCTTTTTGTAAAAATGTTTTTTTTCGGATATTGAGGACCCTAAAACATATATTTCCGGTGAAACCTCGGTATCGAATTTTTGGGTGGAGTGCAATACCTTTTCTATACACTATGTACGTAGTGCGTATAGAGAAAGTAAAAATGTGATATACCAATTCGGATAGCTGCGTGTGCAGGATCACATCTGCGTATTGGGGAGAGGTCGACCTGGCAGAAGCGAGACATCCGATTGTTCACTGGACCGGCGCGGGCAACGAACTTTCTCGTGTCTCCAATGAAATATATGTACTTCGGTTACGTCACACTGCAGGGCAAAACTAAGAATTATAGGACATCTCTTGTTTTATGTGTCCTTCATCTCATTGCCGCAAAGGTACCACACAACCACATCGCCTACAGTGTCATCTACCGTGTGTGTGAAAACTACGTTACCATCTGTAGGTGAATTCAATTTGATAATTTGAATTCGTCTATAAAGCACAACAGTACAAGGCACTTAGTTATACACGTCTAAACAAGGAGAAATGTCCAAGAGTTTACGATAAAGCTGCAGGTGACTGAGCAATTTTCTTAGTAGCCATTAAAATGTTTATTTATCCACACGCTGAAGAAACTAAAGTATTTTTACACGTACTCTGTACTTAGTGTACTCCACCCAAAAATTCGACACCGAGATTTCACAGGAAATTCATGTTTTAGGTCCCCAGTATCCGAAAAAAGCATTTTAAGAAAAAGGTCTGTGTGTTTGTCGAGTGTGTCTGTGAACACGATAACTCAAAAACGAAAAGTCAGTAAAATACCAAACTTGCTATTTAAGTTTAATATCTTCCAGGGATGCGACATGAAGATTTTGAGAAAAATCCCCCCACCCCAAACTACCCGTTACATGGAAGTTTTTTCGACAATTTTTATTTTCTCAAAAATAACTAACGATTTTGATTAAAATTTCCTATATTAAAGATATTTACCTGACAAATAAAATGTATATTTTGAATTTTCTGGGAATGGCTTCTGAAGACTACTTTATTCTGGGTAAATTTTACTGAATTTTGCATAACTGCTAAACCGTAAGAGATGGACAAAAACTTACCTCACAACAAATGTAGTGTACTTTAAAACGCACAATTTATTTTATATACATTTTTTCTAGGAGTTGATTGTTTTTGAGATAATCCTTGTTTTTGGTTTCAGCTATAAAAACATACCTTTCTCATACAGGTCTTTGTGAACTCGTGTCCATACAACCAGCTTTTGACCATCACTTTAACCTATGGTACTCCCTTATTTCGCTTCTACTTACAAGGAAGCAAGCAATAAGACAATTTCTGCTAATTTTTTCTCCATTAGCAGGAAGTAAATAGAAGCATAAGCTTTTTAACATTAATTTATTGCACAGTTGTAGAGAAAGTCATGTGAATGGATCATATCATTTTGTTTACACATACTATGTACATAGTGTATAGAGAAGATATTGCCACCCAAAAATTCGATACCGAGTTTTCACCGAAAATACATGTTTTAGGGTCCCCTGTATTAAAAAAAATCTGATGTGTACCATTCACATGACTTTCTCCATATCCCTGCAACAAATAATTCTTAAAAAGATTATACTTCTATTTACTTTATGCTAATCAGAAAAAATTAGCAGAAATAGTCTTATTACTCGCATCCTTGTAAGTAGAAGCGAAATAAGGGACAACCGTAGGTTAAAGTGATAGTCAAAAGCTGGTTGCTATGTCAATGAAGTTCCTTTGTTTATATGGATAGGAGTTGACAAGTTCCAGTATGAGAAAAGTATACGTTTTTCATAGCAGAAACCAAAAGTAAGGAATGGCACAAAAACGACGAAATCCACGAAAAAAATGCATATAACATAAATTGTGTGTTTTAATGTGCTCTACATTTTTTTGAAGTAAGTTTTTCTCCATCTCTTACGGTTTAGCAGTTATTCAAAATTTAGTAAAATTCATCCAGAATAAACTACTCTTCAGAGGCTATTCCCAGAAAATTAAAGATATACATTTTATTTGTCAGGTAAATATCTTTAATATACGAAATTTTATACAAAATCGTTAAGAGCCATTTTTGAGAAAATCAAAATTTTCACAGACACACGGACACACACACACACACAAGGACCTTTTTGTGAAAATGCTTTTTTTGGATATTGGGGACCCTAAAACAGATTTCCGGTGAAATATCGGTATCGAATTTTTGGTGGAGTGCAATACTTTCTCTATACACTATGTACATAGTGCGTATGGAGAAAGTAAAAAAGCACTTTCTGAAAAAGTCACGTGTTTGTGTCCATGAACACGATAACTCAAAACGAAAAGTGATAAAATACTAAACTTGGTATTTAAGGGGACAAGGTTGTCTAAACAAGTGGAACTTACACCTTAAGTGAGTTGAATTACCACTGCTCTTAAAGTATTCAATTGCTTTTCCAGAAAAGTGTATGAATTATTTTATACATTATCGCAATTATTTCAAGTGGTTGTTTGCATTAATAGATTATGTGATTGAATCTATAAAATGTATTTCATTCAGCAGAAAAACAATAAAACTTTGTCTTAAATCGTGTGAATTCATGTACATTTTTCTCTGATACTGCTTGCAGTACATAATCACACTTTGCATAATATAATCAGCTATCTTCTGAATCTCAATTATTTTGCTGCGATACCGTTTCAGTAGAAATTAAAAATAAATATATTTGCAAATTCAAAAAAGTAAATATGTGGAAAATTTGCAATGTTGTTGCTTTCTTAATATGATCAATGTATACTATAACATCTTCAAAACAACGTCAATGCTCATTTGAAATCATTTTCAAGCGGGTATTGCAAAGTTTGTGCTCATGTACGACAAATCCTCAATCTCTTAGGTGATTATGATGAAAAATAACCGAAAGTGTACAAAACTTTTAGTAATAAAATAATTGTTATGAACTTGTCTTGTATTTATGGCCTATCGGAGGTTGGAAAAAAAACGGCCCTCGTATTAGTAGCAATAGTTTGTAGAAAAAGTTATGTGAGGTTATGTGTATTGTCTAGCCGACATGTTGCGACAAGCAGGGTGCAGATGTTGATGAAGTGACGGTCAGAAGCGGAGGAAAACAACCAAGATATACATGAGAAGTAGATTACGTTTGCTCCTGAGGGAGCTTTCCATTCCGGTAGATGTGCTATATCTGTTTACACCTCGAAACGCCATTACGGCTCTAATAAAGCGAGGGGTTGGCATACACATGAGGTGGCTGTAGGCAGCACAACTTCTGCCATAACAGTATTGTGTTGTTAATAACTAGACCTGGGTCCTGTTTCAGCGTCGCTCCAAAGTGGCAGCGTAACCAAGTAATTGTGAGCTCATTTTATACTCCATGTTAATCAAGAGTGATAACACCATTTGGTGCCAATCTTTATACACTGTGTATCTAGTGTTGCATAAGGGCACACCGAGATGTAAACTGAGTGAAATCCTGCAAAAAGACAAATTCTACTTTCTCTAGCCCGTCTGTACAACGTACATAGTAGATAGAGAAGGTGTTGTATTCCAAAAAAAAAAATTCGATGTCAATATTTTATAGGAAATATGTTTTAAAGTCCCTTGAGTCCAAAAAAAAAAAGGATTTTTAGAAAAATGTGATGTGTTCCATTCACTCGAGTTCTTCCAGCTGTTCTGCAAACAAACCTTTTGTTAAAAACATTAATCTGTTATCTACTTCATGCTAACCAAGACAAACATTAGCAGAAATGGTCTTGTAGAAATAAGCGATGGTCAGATTCTTAAAAAGCCGCTCACACTGTGAAACAATTTAAATTCTAATCTCTTTGCTTGCCAAGGGCAAAGAAGTGAGAAACGAGAAGAAATATGTCTTTCCGTTCGAGTAAAGTTTAAGAGCCTTATAACTAATACCAACAATACGGAGTAACTGCCTCTGTGGTCGAATGGTCGGCGAGCTGGCTTCTCACCCGGGGGTTCCGGGTTCGATTCCCGGCTGTGGCGGGGAATTTTCTTTAACCAGAATTATTCCCTATCCCCCACGGAGTCTGGAAGTATGTGTGTGAGAGTGAATGTGTGCGTGCTTGAGAAAATAAAGTGATTTAAACCCAACGTAACCAACCTACAGACGAGATGTTTCCCATTCAAAGCCCCCAATATGACCTTAGATGTTAAAGTGGGCTATACAAAGGAATCAATAAAAAAAAATAATAATCCGGAATATCTCGGAAATGGTTACACTGCAAAAAATCTGTTGTGTTCCATTCGCATGACTTTCTCTACATCTCTGCAAAAAAGTATTGTTAGAAAGCTTATGCTACTATAATCGAGAAAAAAATTAGCAGAAATAGTCTTATTACTTGCTTCCTTATAAGTAGAAGTGAAATAAGGGAGTACCATAAGTTAAAGTGATAGTCAAAAGCTGGTTGCAATGCGACTGGAGTTCCTCTGTCAACTCCTGTCCATACAAACAAATTCCTGTATGGGAAAAGTGTAGTTTTTTAATCCTTAGCATGGTTTCCTTCGGAAGGTAAGTAAAACCGTGGATTCCGTGCCGTAGATTTACAAAACGTAAAAGAACTTCAAGCCAGTTAGAGAGGCTTCTGAGCAAAATTAAGCGGTCTTTCAGCCCAGTATAGAATGGGACGCTGAGACCACAGCAGTGAAAGAGCGTACATAAATAAAACGTCATTTCATTTTTGAAGTTAAAACAAAAAACAAGGAACATCTCAAAAACGATCAACTCCAAGAAAAAAATGTATATAACATAAATTGTGTATTTTAATGTGCACTACATTTTTATGTGGTAAGTTTTTGTCCATCTGTTACGGTTTAGCAGTTATGCAAAATTCCGTAAAATTCATTCAGAAAAAAGTAATCTTCAGAAAAATCAAGATATACATTTTATTTGTCATATAAATATCCTTAATATACAATATTTTAATAAAAATCGTTAGAGCCATTTTTGGGAGAATCAAAATTTTCGAAAAATGTTCCATGTAAAGGATAGTTGGGGTGGGGGGATTTTATTGGAAATCTTCGTGTCGTATCCTTGGGAGATACCAAACTTAAATACAAAGCTTGGTATTTAACGGTATTTTCGTTTTTGAGCTATGCTATTCACACCCACACACCGCACACAAGGACCTTTTTCCAAATTTTTTTTTTATTCAGGGGCCTCAAAACATGTATTTCCGCTGAAATCTCGGTATCGAATTTTTGGGTGGATTACAATACCTTCTCTATACACTATGTACATAGTATGTGTGGAGAAAGTAAAAATCTTATGTGTTCCATCCACATAACTTTCTCCAGCTTTTCCACAAATAAACCTTTTATTTAAAACATTAATCTGTTATCTACTTCATGCTAATCAAAATAAATATTAGCAGAAATGGTCTTATTACGTGTTTCCTTGTAAGTAGAAGGAAAATAAGCGATAGTCAAGTTCTTTAAAAGTGGGTCGCTATCTGAAACAATTGAAATGCCAGTCTCTTTGCTTGCCAGGAATAAACAAACGAGAAACGAGAAGAAATATTTCTTTCCGTTCGAGAAAGGTTTAAGTGCCTTAAAACTAATACCAATAATCCGGTGTATCTCGAAAACGGTTAACTTAAAAAAAAAAAAAAAAAATGTAGTAACCCTTTGTCTATCTCTTACGATTTGCCAGTTATACAAAGGTCACACAGAATGAAGAGGTATTTAGATGTTATAACCAGAAAATTCAAAATATATGTTTCGCTTCTCATAAAAATATCTTAAATATAAGGGCATTAATCAAAACCGTTAGAGCTTTTTTTTTTAGAAAATAACAATTTTCGAAAAATGTTATATGTAAAGGGTAGTTTGTAGTGGGGGATTATCTTGAAAATTTTCGTGTCACATCCTTGGAAGATACTCGAGCTATGTTGCCCACACACACACACACACGGAAATGCTTCTAAAAATATCTACTTTTTTTTGGAATCAACGGATCACAAAACATGTATTTCCGGTGAAATCTCGATATCGAATTTTTGGATGCATTACAATACCTTCTCTATACACTATGTACATAGTATGTGTAAAGAAAGTAATGAATGTGTGTGTGTGTGTGTGTGTGTGTAGACGTTAAATAACAAAACTTGATATTTATTTTTAGTATCTTCCAAGAATGCAATAGGAAGATTTTCAAGAAAATCTCCCTACTAAAAACTATCCTTCACATGAATTTCTTTTTTCGAAAATGTTTTCTCAAAAATGGCTGAAACGATTTTCATTAAAATACAGTATACTAAAGATATTTACGTCACAAATAAGATGTATATTTTGAATTTTCTGGGAAGAGCCTCTAAATACATGTATATTCTGGACTAGTTTTGCAGAATTTTGCAGAACGGCTAAACCGTAAGGGATATAGAAAAATTTACTACAGAATAAATGTAGATCTCATTAAAACATAATTTATGTCATATACTTTTTATGTAAAGCTGGCCGTTTCTGGGATATTTCCATTTAACATTACTTCAACTTTTCTCAAACAGGAAGTCATTTATCGTTTCATGTCTCCTTAGTTTTGCTCCCGGCCTTACAAAGAGCACCGTATTTCAATTGTTTTAGAGAGCGTCCAGCATTTGAAATGTTTGACTATCGCTTTAATCTAGTGCATTCCTTTATCTTCTACCTTCAAGGAAGTAAGTAATAAGACAATTTAATTAATATTTGTCTAAATTAGTATTAAATAGATACAAGAATAGTTAGAGAACAGGTAGAGAAAGTCATGAGAATGGAACTCATATCAAAATTCTAAATAAGGAATTGGAAATTGGTATTATAGGCAGAGTTCAAAAGTCGTCAGTAGCTTCAAATATTCATTGTGTCGTAAGATGTGTCCAAAGTTTCTTCAGAATTGGTCAACTAATTTAGATTTGCTCTAACAAGCAAACCCCTGACAATGCCGCTTCAAACTCTCAACGAAACTCGTATAACACTTTGCGAATGATATCAGACGACCATACCTTGCCACACAAATTTCGCAAATGTTTTTAACACAGCTCAATTGGCTGTCGAGTTTTACCATGCTGATAGCGCCTGGGACATACGCAACCCAACCTTCGCAAGTTAAATTGGATGAAACAGCCTAGAATTTTCAAGATATTCGAGCGTCGGAAGGTCACCTAACCCAACTACCTAGTGTCCGTGTGCCTGTGAACACGATAACTCAAAAACAAAAAGTCGGTAAAATACCAAACTTGGTATTTAAGTTTAATATCTTCCAGGGATGCGACACGAAGATTTTGAGAAAAATCCCCCCACCCCCAAATACCCTTTACATGGAACTTTTTTCGAAAATGTTGATTTTTTAAAAAATGGCTCTAACGATTTTGATTAAAATATCGTATATTAAAGTTATATACCTGACAAATAAAATGTATATTTTGAATTTTCTGGGAATAGCCTCTGAAGACGACTTTATTCTGGGTCAATTTTACGGAATTTTGCATAACTGCTACACCGTTAAGAGATGGACAAAAACTTACCACACAACAAATGTAGGACACTTTAAAACACGCAATTTATGTTATGTACATTTTTTCGTGGAGTTGATTGTTTTTGAGATATTCCTTGTTTTTGGTTTCAGCTATAAAGACATACTTTTCTCATACAGGACTTTGTGAACTCGTTTCCATACAAACAAAGGAACTTCAGGCACATAGCAACCAGCTTTTGATTATAACTTTAACCTATGGTACTCCTTTATTTCGCTTCTACTAACAAGGAAGTAAGTAATAAGACTATTTTTGCTATTCTTTTCTCGATTAGATTAAGTAAATAGAATAATTTGTTGCAGAGATGTAGTTAAAGTCATGGAATACATCAGATTTTTTCTGTTATAGAACAACTTTTGTTTATATATCGATAAACAATCTTTGTCAACGATACAACCGGATATTGTATCACGCTCACCTTGTTTGCATAAAGTGGCAGGAAAAGGCTAATGATATTTCGAGCACATTGCGTGATATCGTTGCCGATGAGCTATAGGCGTTGAATTTACGATCAGATATGCTCGTTATGATGATTTGTTTTGCGTTCCGGTGATCTTTCACCTCGCAATAAACGTGTTGATCATTTCAACCGCGATGTGTGATTAAAAAGAACCACATTTCCCCAAAACCGGATTTCAATCCTGCATACATTACAATCAGCTCATTCGGAAATAATAGCCGCAATGATTAATTCTTTCCTGAGTCGTATTTCATGATCTGAAACACTCAAGCATCAATTTGGTGTCCATCAACATTATTACGTATTCGTCACGATTATTCCAAAGTGATATACGCCCGCACCTGCCACGAATTCCATTGTCGACCAGTGGCACCATTCTCCTCAATTTGCCTGTAAAATTAGAGCCGTAACAACATTCCACCCACAAGCACACGCACTGGTTTTACGAGCTGCTGAACACAAGAGCACGGTATCCAAATAGAACAACATTGGATGAGAATTCCTTCATCTCAATTGTTTTCTTTTCGATTATAGTGTTTTTACTTTCTCTAGCCCATATGCACAAATAAATAAATAAAATCTGAGTACCCTACACCGGTTACTACACCGGGGCAACAATGCATAAAAGTTACAATATATAATTTTCTCTGATAACTTAATTCAACTTATAAAGCAAAATAAATTAAAATAACACAATGAGAAAAAAATACTACAGCAAACTAAATAAAATAAAACAATAATAATTTAATTGCAAAAAACGAGAAAAAAATAAGTATTTTATTACAATAACTAATACTATACGACAGGGAATAAGTTAAAGCAAAAATAATAAACGTATAACTACACTTCTATCTAATATTTACTGGGAGCCAGTAAATGTAACTAATAACCTATTACACCTAACTACAAAAACTACTCGAAGCCAGCGGAAAATGTGGTGGAAACCGGCACTGAACTAATATATTAACCTATGTATGGTAAGTTTCTACTACTTAAATTTATTAATTCCACAAAAGGACCTTTACTGTTTATTTTTATTATTACTTATATTTAATATTGAGATTATTATTATTATTATTATTATTATTATTATATTCATTTCTCATCTCACTTTGTTTATTTAAAATATTAAATAAATCAATTTAATCTCTCCATTTAACCTTTTAGTTAATAACTACTTCATTTCTTTATTTTGTGCCCATATGCACAATATACATAGTGTAAAGAGAAGATATTGAATTCGATACCGAGATCTCACGGGAAATACATGATTTGAAGTCCCCTGAGCATTTTTAAAAAACTCCGTTTGTGTACGTGTCTGTGGACGGTATACCTCAAAGACGAAAATACAGTTAAATACCAAACTTGGTATTTTAAGTTATCTTCCAAGGATACCGCTCACCTCCCTTCTAGGCGGCCCGAGTTCGATCCCGAGCGCGCGTATATGGGATTTGTGGTGGACAAAGAGGCGTTTGGGCGGGTTTTCTCCGCCACTCATTCCACCAATTGCTCCATCATCACCTTTCTTATCATCAATTTCGCCTACATTTCATATCATCCACTTTCTCATGCTCACGCCTGGCTACGGGCGGGAAAAAATTCCCCACGAATCTGGAATCGAACACAGGTCTCCCACTTGGCAAGAAGCATCGCTACCACCGCGCTAAAGAGACGACCAAACATTTAGGTACGAGAATGATTTAAAATGGTAAAAACACCACCTCAAAATAATTTTAAAATTTTAATTTCACTTTTGGCGATATGATTCGTATTAAAATAAGGAATTATTTGTGACAAGGCTCATTTCAGGGTCATGAGGGATTCCTAAAGTTGGTGGTTCGATAATGGCAAGTATATACATATATATTCTGGTGTAACCTGTTGTGTGATGGTCCTCTGCGGACGGTCTGCCTGAGCAAGTCATCTCCAACACTCGTCCACCCACGCAACAAATTCCTCCGTCTACTTCTTGTTCTGCGTTATTACGTACGACTGATCCTCTTGGATACCTCATCCACTTTAAGCACACACAAATAGTGAAATAAAAAAATCTGATATGTTCCATTCACATGACTTTCTCTACATATCTGTAACAAATTATTGTTAACAAGTTTACGCTTCTGTTTTACTTCAAGCTAATCGAGAAAAAATTAGCAGAAATAGTATTATAACTTGCTTCCTTGTTAGTAGAAGCGAAATAAGGCAGTACCATAATTCAAATTTTTTTTTGGTAGTGCTTAACGCCCGCTTAAACTAATTATGGCACTGCAGGCGGTGCCACTGATGATACTTGAATGAAGATGGAGCACCGGTGGAATGCGATGGCGGCGGAAACCGGAGAACCCGGAGACAACCCGCCCCCGTGCCGTTTTGTCCACCACATATCTCACATGCGGTCGCTTGGGATCGAATAGGTTAAAGCTGGTTGCTATGTGACAGAAGTTCCTTTGTTTGTATGGACAGGAATTCACAAAATACAAGTTTTTCAATGCTGATATCAAAAACAAGGAATATCTAAAAAACGCTCCACTCCAGGAAAACATAAGTTGTTTGTTTTAATGTGCTCTACGTTTTTTGTGTGTAAGTTTTTGTCCATCTTTTGCGGTTTAGCAGTTATGCAAAATTCCGTAAAATTGATCCAGAATAAAGTAGTTTTCAGAGGCTATTATTCCCAAAAAATTCAAGATTTGCATTCTATTTGCCAAGTAAATATCTTTAATATACGATATTTTAATCAAAATCGTTAGCAATTTTTTAAAAAATCTTAATTTTCGAAAAACGTTTCATGTAAAGGGTAGTTGCGGGTGGGGGATTTTCTTGAAAATCTTCGTGTCATATCCTCGAAAGCTACCAAACTTAAATACCAAGTTTGGTATTCAACAGTCTTTTCGTTTCTGAGCTATGCTGTCCGCGCGCACACACACAAGGACCTTTTTCCAAAAATGCTTTTTTTTTTTTGGATTCAGGGAAACCCAAAACATATATTTCCGGTGAAATCTCGGTATTGAATTTTTGGGTGAAATACAATGCCTTCTCTATCTATACACTTTGTACATAGTACGTATAGAGAAAGTAACACTTGTATCGCTGTTAAATGGATAAATTTGTACTTTCTGTAGCCCGATAGAGATGACATTATATTCCACCAGAAAATTCGATATCGAAATGTCACCGGAAATACATGTTTTGAGGCCCCTGTATGCCAAAAGAAAGCATTTATAGAAGCATGTCCGTTTGTGTAGTAAGATTTTGCCTATCTCTTACGGTTTACCTGTTATGCAAAATTTATCCAGAATGAAGAAGTCTTCAAGGGCTATTTCCAGAAAAGTCAGGATATAAATTTTATTTGTTATTTAAATGTATTTCATATGCATATTTTTTTTTCGAAATTTTCCCATGTAAAGGATAGTTTGGGGAGGGAGAATTTCCTCAAAATCTTCCTGAGGCATCCTTGGAGGATATTAAACTAAATAGCATTTAACCATTTTTTGTTTTTGAATTATCGTGTTCACAGAATCACGGACACACACAAAGACTCTTTTTCTAATGATATAGGGGACCCTAAAATATGTATTTTTGGTGAAATCACGGGGTTGAATATTTAGATGGAGTGCTATCTGTGTGTTCCTTTCAAGAGCCTTACTCCACATCTGTGCAAAAAATTATTGTTAAACAGATTAATCTCCTATCTACTTCACGCCAGTCGAGATAGATATTAATAGAAATTGTCTTATTACTTGCTTCCTCGTAAGTAGAACGGAAATAAGGGAATACACTAGGCTAAAACGATTGTGAAACTGTTTTTAAAGCCGTTGCTATGTGAATCAAACTCGTTTCTTTGCAGTGGAAGGAATTGACAAATTTCCATACGAGAATGTTTATTATTTTAAAACTGAAGCAACTAACAAGGAATATCTCACAAATGCTCAACTCAAATATGTATAGTATATAAATTGAGTGCTTTAACGAGACCAACGTTTTTTTTTTTTTTTTTTTTTTTTTTTAATAGTAAGTTTTTGTCTATCCTTTACGATTTACTAGTCCAGAATAAAGTGACTATTCAATTCAAGAAAATTCAAGATAATCATTTTATTTGTCATGTAAATATCTTTAATGAACAGCATTTTAATCTAAACTTTATAGTTAACACGTACAAAACAACACCTAGAGAATATGTTACTGCTATTCCCAAAGTAGTTACTGTGTTTAACGACAGATGTCGGTACATACAAAACGAGAAGCTCATTTTGCAGACCTCCCTATTTCATTCGTCCAATAATAATAATAATAATAATAATAATAATAATAATAATAATAATAATAATAATAATAATAATAATAATAATAATAATAATAATATTATTTACTCCAGTTACTCAAATGTGCCTTTTCGCAGCAGATGAAAAGGTACACGCTTTTATGCCTTTGACGTGCATAGCTCATATTCCTGCTAATGATTCGTGACCTGCTCCAACACACGATAAACCACTACTTCCTTTTTGTATCTCCTCTATGGAAACCACATCTGTTTTCTTTTCACTTTTTTATTCCTACTCACTGTATCTTGAATATATACAAAGTGGAGGCGGAGAGTGCAAAAGAGATGTGCAAGCCACGATGCATTAATACCCATCAAGTGCTGGTATAAACAAACAACTTACTGCGTGGTTATGAATAAACAGAGTGAGAGGGGAAGAGAGGGAGAGAGAGAGAGACAGTTTAAACTGCCTGGCATGTTTCTGCAGCTGCCACCGTCGCCCCTAGTAACGTGACATGCTTGCATTTTGATTCACATTTAAAATATTCCTATATAATAAACTTGCCTTAGAAGATAGATATCCGCGTAATGACATCGTTCAGGAAATACAACAGTGGATACCTGCTCACGTTGGTGCTAAAGGCTACGATGAAGTAGACTTTGCATTACGAGAAATCACCAAACACACCTTGAATGTTCTCACTTTGCCTAGCACTTATCAGGACGTTATATATGAAAAGTAAAATACAATTTAAATGTACAAATAAATGACTTACTACTCCCCAAACCAAATAGCATCATATATCTACTAAATTCCCATTGCCTACTATATTTTGTCTTAAGGGCTTGCCATACGGCGAGACCTGGGTTCGATCCTGGTACCGGCGACTTGGCTCGAGGTCGTGAGGTCCCTGGGGTGCTAATTGAGGAGCTACTAGATTGACAATTAGTGGCTCCAGAACGAGAAGACCGCATCAACCGGTCGGGGGACTCGATGCGCTAATCACTCTACAGCACTGCACCCCATTCATGACGCCTTCGTGCCGAGATGGGGTATGCAGCGGCCGGGCGGTAGCCCAAGGTCCCTTGTGGACTATCTTTTTGGATAGTGTTTACCGGAGAACTCGGAGAAAACCCGCCTCTGCCGAACTTACTGTTTGTTTTAGAGTTTGCTGTTAACACACACACAAAACTTTTTCTAAAAATGATCTTTTTAAATACAAAAGAAAAAGTGTATTTCTAGTGAAATGTTTGGGTGTAATGCAATACCTTATGCACCTATGTAGTATACGCTAAGTACAGAAAGTAAAACCGAGTTATTTCTCTGGTTTAAATAACCATCGATTCCAAATTGCCCGATTTTAATTAATTTCTGCACGAACATTTATTGTGATTGACGAAAATTGACAGCTATGTTCATATCTGTGACCGGTTTAGGTGTATTGACAGTTACAGGTGAACATTTTATTAAAAAACCGTGCTAATCCAGATAAAAAAATCTGATGTGTTTCATTCATATGACTTTCTCTACATCTCTGCAATAAATTATTGTTAAAAAGCTTATGGTCCTATTTCTTTCATGCTAATCGAGAAAAAATTAGCAGAAATAATCTTATTAATTGCTTCTTTGTAAGTAGAAGCGGAATAAGGGAGTACCATAGGTTAAAGTGATAGTCAAAACTGATTGCGACGTGACTGAAGTTCCTTTGTATGGACAGGAGTTGACAAATTCCTGCATGTGAAACGTATAAGTTTTTCAAAACTGAAACAAAAAAACAAGGAATATCTTAAAAACGATCAATTCCACTAAAAAAATGTATGTAACATAAACCGTGCGTTTTAACGTGCTCTACAGTTTTTGTCCGTCTCTTACGGTTTAGCAGTTATACAAAATTCCGTAAAATTCATCCAGAATAAAGTAGTCTTCAGAGGCTATTCCTAGAATTCAAGATATACATTTTATTTGTCAGGTAAATATCTTTAATATACGATATTTTAATCAAAATCGTTAGAGCCATTTTTAAAAAAAATCCAAATTTTCGATAAAAGTTCCATGTAAAGGGTAGTTGGGGGTGGGGAGATTTTCTTGAGAATCTTCATGTCGCATCCTTGGAAGATACGAAACCTAAATACCAAGTTTTGTATTTAACGGTCTTTTCGTTTTTGGGCTATGCTGCCCACACACACACACACCCACACACACACACCCACACACACACACACACACACAATGACATTTTTCTATTTTTTTTAATTCAGGGGGCCACAATACATGTATTTCCGGTGAAATCTCAGTACATGGCATTAGCTTCTCTATTACATTATGTACATAGTGCATGTAGAGAAAGTAAAAATGTTCTTTTTTGGATACAAAACAAAACATGTATTTCCAGTGAAATGTTTGGGTGTAATGTAATACCTTATGTAGTATGTCCTAAGCACATAAAGTAAAAGTGAGTTAGTTCTCGTTTATATAACCACGGAGTACAAATTGCCCGATTTTAATTAATTTCTGCACGAACATTTATTCTGATTGGCGTAAAGTGACAGCTATGTTCATATCTGTGACCGGGTCAGGTGTATAAAGTGATTTGACAGTTACAGGTTAATTTTTTATGCAATATCCCCGCTAATCCAGACCAAAAAAAAAAGTTCTCCTTCGTTAAGATTAATCAAACCTTCCCTGTCAGCTGTCGAACCTGACTTTTCCGATAGAATGATGTAATGGATCGCGCTATCAGCTGGTTGCCACGGCAAGTTCAAGGTCACCGCATAATGAACGCATTCCAACATATTAATTCACGTTACCAACATGATAGCCATAAACACCAACATCACAGGAATTACCCATCTTCAGTAAATGAGCGATTCGGTTACCACAACACAAAATAAACACTGCTGCCACAATTACATGTTCAGATTTATTACACATCCTGTGTAAATTTGCTGAGTGAAGTGGTAATTTATGTTTGTGAACATAAATTTACCGTCGGAGTAAGCATAAAGCGTGTAATTAGGTGGAGTGGAAGTGACAATCAGAGTTGAACAAAATGATACATTTCGGTTTTCAACAGCTCACACCGCATGAGTGCGTGCTTCCGGAACAAAAGCGAATCTGCATATCTGTTTACGTGTGCCCATTTACACTCTATGAAGAACACTATTGTTACCTTCTCTTTCTTTTTCTTTTTCTTTTCTTTAACGCCAGATTTTACTACTTCTGACATTGATGATACATTGAATGAAGATGGAGCACCGGTGGAATGCAATGGTGGGGGAACCCGGAGGAAACCCGCCCCTGCGCCGCTTTGTCCACCACAAATCTCACATGCGGCTGCTTGGGATCAAACCCGGGATGTGTAGGCGAGAGTGGTGTAACCATTCGGCCTTACTTTCTCTGCCACGTACATAGCATGCACGGCAGGTGGTGCATTCCACCCTAAAATTCGGCACCAAGGTTTCACAGAAATGCATGCTTTGAGGACTCCTGAATCTTAAAAATCATTTTAACTTCTCTAGCATATATGTTCAGTGTACATAATGGATAGAAGAGGTATTGTATTCCATAACAAAATTCGATACCGAGATTTTACCGAAAATATAGGTCGGTATCTTCCAAGGAGGCGACACGAAGATTTTCAAGAAAATCTCGCAACCCAAATACCCTTTACATGGAACATTTTTCAAAAATGTTTATTTTCTGAAAATGGCTCTTACGATTTTGATTAAAATACCGTATATTAAAGATATTTACATCGCATATAATATGTACATTTTGAATTTTCTGGGAATGGCCTCTGAATAGTTCTTTATTCTGGTCGAGTTTGCAGCATTTTGCCCAACAGTTAAACCGTAAGAGACAGACAAAAACTTACTCCACATAAAACGTAGACCTCGTTAAAACATATAATGTAAATCTAATTCGTTTTTCTTGTAGATTTGGCCGTTTTCGTGGTATTCATTGCTATTGGTTTCAATTTTATACTACCTTACTTTTCCCAAATGCACCACTCAAAGTGCACTGACCCTCAATTATTTCAGATAGGGAGGAACTTTTAAAGATTTGAGTATCGCTTAAACCATTATTTCCCTACTACTTACAAGGAAGTAATAAAAACTGTTAATATTTATTTGGATTAGCAGATAAAAAAATAAACTTTTGTAAGAACAGTTTGCATATGGAATAGCTAGAGAATGGAATATACTATATGTGAATGGAATACACAGTTTTTTTTTTTTGTTTGTTTTTTTTTTCTCCTGGGAATCTCAAATCATGTATCTCCGAAAATGATATGAAATCTTTATATCGAAGTTTTGGGTGCAGTGCAATACCTTCTCTACCTACTATATACATTGTACATATGTGCTTAACTTAACTCCATGGCACAACAGTCCACAAGGCCCATTCTCCATTTCGGCTCGCAGGCGTCATGAATGGGGTGCAGAGCTGGAGGGTGAGACGTGATCAGCGCCTCGATTCCCTCCCGGCCGATTGATGCGGTCTTCTCGATCTGGAACCATTACTTCTCAATCAAGTAGCTACTGAGTTGACCTCAAGAGGCTGAGTGCACCCCGGACCAGGTCAACCCAATGCTGGTACCGGGAATTGAACCCAGGTCTCCCGCTTGGCATGCATCCACGCTACCACTGCGCTAAGGACACGATCATATTTATGCTAGGGAAAATAACATTAATTTCGAATGTTCATCATGTGTAGTGTTTCAGGGACTTTTTAATTTTAGAAAAACATTTCTGCCACAAATATTTGAACAAATCCATAAAACAAAATCTGTTGTACTCCATTCACATGGCTTTCTCTACATCTCTGAACAAATTAGTGTTAAAACTTATGCTTCTATCTACTTCATGTTAATCGAGATAAACACCAGCAGAAATGCTTTCTTTTAAGTAGAAGGTAAATAATTGAATACGCTAGGCTAAAACGAGTTAAACCTTTTAAAAGCTGGTTGCCATGCGGATGAAATCCATTTCTTTGTATTGCCAGGAGTTGACAAATTCCCGTATGTGAAAAGTAAGTACTATTTTAAAGTTAAAACCAATAACAAAGATTATCTCAAGAATGGTCAATTCTACGAAAAAAAATGTATATGATATAAATTGTGTGTTTCAATGAGATCTACATATTTTGTATAGTAATTTTTTGTCTATCTCTTACGGTTTACTAGTATGCGAAATCCAGCAAAATTCATTCAGAACATAGAGGTCTTCAGAGGCTATTCCCAGAAAATTCTAGATTTGCATTTCATTTGTCCTGTACATATGTTTAATTTACGATGTTTTAATCAAAATCGTTAGAATCATTTTCGAGAAAGTCAAAATTTTCGAAAATTTTTTCCAAGTAAAGGGTAGTTTGGGATGAGGGGATTTTCCTCAAAACTTCGTGTCGCATCCTTAGAAGATACTAAACTTATGCACCAAGTTTGATATTTTACCGACTTTTCGTTTCTGAGTTATCGTGTTCACAGACACACACATACACAACGACCTTTTTCTAAAAATCTGAAGGGTTCCATTCACATGCCTTTCTCTACATCTCTGTAACAAATTATTGTTAAAAAGCTAATGCTGCTATTTAGTACATGCTCATCGAAAAAAATTAGCAGAAATTGGCAGTAGAAGCAAAATAAGGGAGTACCATGCGTTAAAGTGATAATCAAAAGCTGATTGCTAAGTGACTGAAGTTCCTTTGTTTGTATTGACACAAGTTGACAAATTTCTGTATGAGAAAAGTATACGTTTTTTTAAAGGTGAAGTCATAATCAAGGAATACATAAAAACGATCAACAACACGAAAAAAAATGTATATAGCATAAATTGTGTGTTTTAACTTGCCCTACATTTTTTGTGGGCAGTGATGCAAAATTATATAAAATTCATCCAGAATAAAATAGTCTTCAGAGGATATTTGCAGAAAGTTTAAGATATACATTTTATTTGTCAGGTAAATATTATCTTTAATACACGATATTTTAATCAAAATCGTTAAGAGCCATTTTTGAGAAAATCAAAATTTTCGATATTTTTTCCATGTAAAGGTTAATTTGGGGTGGGGGGATTTTCCTCAAAATCTTCGTGTCGCATCCTTGGAAGATACTAAACTTATATACCAAGTTTGGTATTTTACTGACTTTTCGTTTTTGAGTTGTGTTCACATACACAGGACCTTTTTCTAAAAATACCTTTTTTGGATACAGTGGACCCTAAAATGTATAATTCCGGTGAAATCTCGGTATCGAATTTTTGGGGTGGAATGCAACACCTTCTCTAAACTTGTGTACATAGTACTTGTTGAAAAAGTAAAAATGTTCAGCTAAATAAATTGCAGTTTCAGACAGTCGTTACGGAGTACGACCCCAGTAGTATAAAATAAAAATTTCCTTTAGAAGCGTTGGGAATAATGCAACTCCATGTTCCTCTGAAAAAAAGTTTATTTTGCCGTCCATCGTTTTAAAGATGTAAGGAAATCAAGGTGGTAGTTTCTAGATTCAAGTCTTTGAAGTTATAGTGCACTCAGATTCTGCACAATCCAGGCGAGTTGCATAATGAGACAGAGTCATTTAGGCGAGGAATTCAAGGGGAATGAAACGAACAATTGCTTTCTTCTTAGGCGATCTTTCTCTGGCCCCGTAGATAAGAAAAGCACAAGTGAAACGAGGGAAGGAAGGAAGAACAAAAATAAACAAGGTGGCGTAGAAGCCAGAGGCCATATACGAAGAAATTACTTTGAGAAAAAGGCGACGTCGTGGAATAGCTGCTAGCTTTTGATGCGAAAGGACCTCCAGCTAACAGTGTTAGTCGCACTCCGAGATAACACATGGCCAAGTGTCATTATTAAACACATATGGAGCAAAACTTCTTGCTACACAAGACCTCACTTGTTGACTAAGATACTGAGAATTTCCCAGGAGGAAAGAAAAGTGTCAGACTTCACCAACTTCTGACGCAAAAACGGTCTGGATTGTATCAAATGGAATAGGCTAATACCAGCTGAGTTATACAGGGTGTTTCAATTATCTTGACATGGATTAGTTTTGCAGAGCTGTTCTAAAGTATATTAGATTAATTTCCTGTAGCTCTTAAAGTCCATAGTGATCCCTGACAGCCAGCGCAGTCTCAGCTGATAAAGAGGTGTGTCTGCCTCTCTGCCAATAGATTCATACTACGTAAGCAATGATGTTATCCTTGTTGCAAGATGTAACCGACACTCTTCAATGCAGTTTTAGTTGCAGCCGAGTAATCCTAATGTAATTGTAAATATAAACAATGATAATGATAGTGATATCAGTGACTTTGACTTAAGAAACAGCAATGAAGATGATTTAGGAAAGGAGTCCCTACCCAGCGACCGAGAGGTTTGGTGCTGACGAAGTGGATCTCTCCCACTTAAAGTGGAGCATAGAGCATAGTTACGATGTTTCCTTCATTGGATTTGAATGTCTAGTTCGCGACTTCGCCGCTATGCGCCAAGAGGATGAGGGTTCGGTAAGTCGCCCACAGATGGTACTGTATGACGAAATCACGGCTCGCGGACGCGAAAAGGTGGAATTCTGCACAGAAACCTTATTCTTTCAAGATATGGGGTTCTTTTGCGTGCAAATAAACATTACACGACCACCCGCTTCAACTACTTTCCGGAGAAAGCCATGCTAAGGACTTTTGCGTCCGAAAGTTTTGAACGTGCATTCTTGGGTTTTAGAGGCTAGCATTTTTTTAGAGTATTAACTACCTGTGTAACAGTGTTACTCGCACTCCGAGATAACACATGGCCAAGTGTCATTATTAAACACATATGGAGCAAAACTTCTTGCAACACAAATCCTCACTTGTTGACTAAGATGCTGGGAATTTCCCAGGAGGAAAGAGAAGTGTCAAGACTGCACCAACTTCTGACGCAAAAACGGTCTGGATTGCATCAGATGGAATGGGCTAGTGCCAGCGTAAGTTAATGCAGGATGTTCCAAAGATATTCACATGAAGCCAGTGAGGGCAACTTTGCAGAGCTGCTCTAAAATATGTTAGTTAAATTAGGTCAATTTCCTGTAGCTCCTAAAGTCGGGGAGATCCATAATGATCCCCGTCAGCCAGCGCAGTCTCAGCTCATAAGAGGTGTGTCTGCCACTCTGCCAATAGATTCTTGCTACGTCAGCAATGATGTCATCCTTGAAGCAAAATGTAACAAACATTTCTCAATGCAGTTTTATTTGGCGCCGAGTAATCCTAGTGTAATTGTAAATATAAGCAATGATAATGATAGTGATAATGTCAGTGACTTTGACTTAAGAAACAGCAATGAAGATGATTTAGGAGAGGAGTATCTACCCAGCGACCGAGAGGTTTGGTGCTGGCGAACTGGATCTCTCCCACTTTAAGTGGAGCATAGAGCATAGTTACGATGTTTCCTCCATTGGATTTGAATGTCTAGTTCGCGACTTCGCCGCTATGCGCCATGGTGATGAGGGATCGCTACGTCGTCCACAGATGGCACTGTAGGGCGAAAGCAGGACTTGCGAACGCGAAAAGGTGGTATTCTGCAAAGAAACCTTCTTCTTTCAAGATATAGGGTTCTTTTGCGTGCAAATAAACATTACACGACCACGGCTTCACTTACTTTCCGGAGAAAGCCATGCTAAGGACTTTTGCGTCCGAAAGGTTTGAATGTGCATTCTTGGGTTTTAGAGGCTAGCATTTTTGAGAGTGTTAACTACCTGTTTAACCTTCTTCTTTCAAGGTAACTGGGACCACCCTACCCTTCCGGAGAAAGCCATGCTAAGGACTTCTGCGTTCGAAAAAGTTAAACATGCAATCTTGAGTTTTAGAGGCTAGCAGTTTTTTTTTATAGTGTTTAATGCCCACTTTTACTAACTGTGGTACCGCAGGCGATGACACTGATGATATATGGAATGAAGATATAACACTGGTGGAAGGTGATGGCGGGGGAAACCGAAGAATCCGGAGAAATTCCACCCCTGCTTCGCTTTGTCCACCACAAATCGAACCCGGGCCGTGTGAGAGGCGGGTAGTTCTTTCCGGGTTTCTTGAGAAGGCGAATGTCTGGTAAGTTTAACCTCTGTGAACTCCCTGGCTCGTTTCATCCACTTCATTCATCGTCCAATATGGCCTTAAAGGTTAAAGGACGTTAAACTAGAAAATAAATAAATCAGTATTTGACACGCAGTCTGTGGAGGGTCGCGGTAAAGTATTGTACAAATGAACTATTTAAACACTTTTTACTTTCTCTACACGTATTATGTACATAATTATAGAAAATATATTGTATGCCACTCAAAAATATAATACCGAAACTTCATAGAAAATATGTTTTGAGGTCCCCGAGTCCAAAAAAAAAAAATATTTTTTAGAAAAATAGTCCATGTGTGTCTGTGTATGAACATCGTGACTCAAATAAGTCGCCCTCCGTGGTGTAATGGTTAGTATGCTGACTTCATATACCCAAGGTCGCGGGTTCAAACCCGGCGGAGGACGATGGATTTTTTCGGGTGTAAAAATCCTCAGCATGACTTCCTTCGGAAGCGAAGTAAAGCCGTGGGTCCCGTGTCGTAGATTTACGGCACGTAAAAGAACCTGAAGCCTGATAGAGAGGTCTCTGAGCAGAATTAAGCGGTCTTTCACGCCCAATTTAGAATGAGACGCTGAGAACCACAGTAGTTAAAGAGCGTCCATAAATAACACGCCATTTTACATGGTAACTCAAAAACAAAAATACGCTAAATATCAAATTTGTATTTTAAGTTCAGTATTTCCTAAGGATGCGACACGAAGCTTTTCAAGAAAATTTCCATCCAAAATACCCTTTACATAGAAAAGTTTTCGAAAACTGTATCTTTCTGAACACTGGCACTAATGACTGATTAAAATATAGTATATTATACATATGTATTTGATAAATAAAATGTATATCTTAACTTTTCTGGGAATAATTTCTGAAGACGTCTTTATTCTGGAAGAATTTTGCATAACGGGTAAACCGTAAGCGATAGACTAAAAGTTACTGCACAAAAAATGTAGATATCGTTAAAGCATACAATTTATGCCATATACCTTTTAAGCTAACCGTTAATCGTTTGTTTTTAGTTTCCATTTTAAAAATATGTTTACAGAAGTCATTCGTGTTCTTTTGTTATAGTCCTGGCCAAGAAAAGAGAACAGAACCTCAACTAGTATATTCTCTTAATTCCGTTCTACTTCTGAGTAAATAAACGACCATTCCTGCTAATGCTTAGCTCGATTAGCATGAAATAGAAAGAGAAATAATCTTTTGTAAGAAGTTTGTTTTTAGAATAGATAGAGACAGCCATGCAAATGAAACACACCAGATTTTGTACTAATCCTTATCTCTAAAGCTAAAACAGAAACTATACAATTAAAACTCATTTAAATGGAATATAATACATGTGCTAATTAATTTAAAATTCTGATCTGATCCATTCGCACGATTTTCTTTGTTATAAATCATTGTTAAAAAGCATGTTCTTCTATCTGCTTCATGCTAATCGATATTAACATTAGCAGAAATTGTCTTCATCACTTTCTTCCTTGCAAGTAGAATGAAAATAAGGGAAAACACTACGCTAAAGCGTTAGTCAAATCTTTTAAAAGCTGGTTGTCATGCGGTTGAAATTCGTTTCTTTGCATGACCAGGAGTTGATAAATTTCTGTTGAGAAAAGTATTTTAAAACTGAAACCAATAACAAGAAACTTATCGGAAATGGTCAATTCCACGATAAAAATGGATGACATAAATTGTGTGTTTTAAGGAGCTGTACACTTTTTGTGTAGTAAGTTTGTTTATTTCTTACGGTTTACCAGTTGCGAAAAATTCAACAAAATTAATCCAAAATGAACAGGTTTTTAGAGGCTACCGCCATAAAATTCAAGACATACATTTTATTTGTCAAGATAATACATTAAACTATGGAATTTTAACTAAAATCGTTAGCCATTTTTGAGGAAATCAACATTTTCAAAAATGTTCCATGTAAAGGATAGTTTGGTGTGGGGAGATTTTTTCTCAAAATCTTTGTGTCGGACCCTTGGATGATACTAAGCTTTTGAGTTATCGTGTTCACAGATTCCTTTTTGGATGTAGGGGATCCTAATCGACTTTTTGAGTGTAGTGCAATACCTTCTCTACCTATGTACTAGGTACTATGTAGAGAAAGTAAGCATTCTTTAAATATCCATTATGCATTGCCTCGGCTCTGATAACGAGCGTAGGCCTGCAGTATAGAATATCGTGTGACTATTACCCCATCAGTTTTAGCAAATGGAGCCGAAGTGCAATAGGTATGTCTTGATTAGTGCAGTGTGGATGTTATATCAGATAAATTCTTTCAGGAAAGCGAACTTTACTGAGAGTGTTGAAGTTGTTTTATTTTACAGCATGCTCCAGTAGTTTCTGCAGCAAGACTGAAAGAGCTTTTCTGTGTACTCCACAGAACCGCCGATGTTTCTCTTTTGCTATTCCTCTTGTGAACACTTTGAAAAGTCATCGTCGAAAGGAAATGCACGCTTTTGCAATTACTCACTAAAGAAATAAAAGTGCACATTTACTTCTGTGCGATTCTGAGTTTACTTATTGATACTGTATCATCAGACTTCTCCCTTTACTCACTACGCCCTCACCAAGGTACCTCCGATAGGCTTAAATAAAAGACAAGTTCATAGAGAACAATTATTTTATTACTACAAGTTTTGTACACTTATGCCGCCAATGCCTCCTAGCCACGTCTTCAGTTCAGGGAAAAGGTGAAAGTCGCTGGGCACCAAGAATGTCCCATCGAAATTGTTCAAGGAGCCAATGAGTTGTGCCGGCAGTGTGTGGATGAGGGTTGTCATGGATCAACACAATTCCTGAAGTCAGCATTCCTCTTTATTTGATTTGAATGGTTCTCCGCAAACCTCGTAAAGTTTCACAATAAACAGCTGCATTGATAGTTGCTCTGGGCTGCATCATTGGCGGCAACATTTTTTGAAGCGGGTATTGCAAAGCTTGTGCACAAGTACGATAAATGTCTCAATCTTTTCGGTGGTTATGTTGAAAAGTAACCATAAGTGTGCAAAACTTTTAGTAACAAAATCATTGTTTTCTATGCACTTGTCTTTTATTTATAGCCTATCGCAGTTTGAAAAAAAAAAAAGGCCCTCGTTTTAAGAACCAGTAACAAATAACGCAAAGGTGGCATTGTAACGAAATGAAATGGAGTTTTATTTATGGGCGTTCTATAACTGCTGTGGTTCTCAGCGTCTCATTCCATACTGGGCGTGAGAGACTGCTTAATTTTGCTCAGAGGCCTCTTTATCAGGCTTGAAAATCTACGACACGGAACCACGGGCTTTACTTCCCTTCCGAAGGAAGTCATGCTAAGTATGTATACGCCCGAAAAAGTTCATCGTTGATTTGAATCCGCGACCTTGGATGTATGAAGTTAGCATGGTAACCATTACACAACGGAGGGCGACTACATTATTAAGATTACCTTCATGTAAAGAGTTACTGAAGTAATGGAGACATGCAGTAAATATTTGCCCTTTAACGTTATTGGAAACTGCTACATGTCACAGTCATCGCATTGAAACTTGTACAGTATTGGTATCTTTCACGGCGCTTCATTTGTATGTGTTCAATTTTTACAATATTTTTTTAGAACAGGATGAACCTGTGTTTAAAGTTTGGAATTGAGGTGTGGGCGGCTGGAAACCAACCGTCGCTGTTGCAAAGTCTTCCACTTACTGTTCCCTTAAATGAGGCGCGACTCTCAACTTGCAAGCAAGTGTCTCCAGGAAACAGATGTTACTACGTTGCCTCTCGCACCCTAGTAGAGCATCATCTTTTGTTTGTTAATGGTTATTGCACAGTGGTAAAGGGCAATCATGTTTTGGAGAAAATTATACACGTAGGTACTATGCACGTATTTTATAGAGAAAGTATTCCACCCAAAAATTCAATGTTGACATTTCGCTGGTAATGTATCTTTTGAGATCCCCTGAATCCAAAGAGAGCATTTTTACAAAACTGTGCGCGCCAAGGGGGGGGGGGGCACATAGCTAAAAACTAAACCAGCGTTAAACACCAAACTTTGTATATTTTAAATTTAGTATTTTCCAAGAATGCAATAGGAATTACCCTTTACATGGACAAACGTTTAAAAAGTGTGTTTCTCTAAAAAATGGTTTTAACCTTTTCGATTAAAATATCGTATATTAGAGACATTTACATCACAAGTGAAATGCATATCCTGAATTTTCTGGGAATAGCATTGAAGTCCTGTTTATTCTGTATGAGTTTTGCTAAATTTTGCATAATTAGTAAACCGTAATAAATAGACAAAACTTTGGCATAGCGCATTCCTTTAGTTCCTTCCTACTTATAAGGAACTAGGTAATAAGGACATTCTGCTAATGTTTATCTCGATTAGCATTGTGTAGAAAGAAGAATAATCTTTCGGGCGAAGTTACTTTTAGAGCAGCTAGAGAAAGTCATGTGAGTGTAACATTTCAGATTGTTTTTCCTTATTCAAGGGACCCTAGTGCATGTATTTTTCGTAAAAGTTTGATACTGAATTGTTTGGATGGAATGCAATGCCTTCCCAACTTATGTACTATGAACTAAGTTGAGAAAGTAATAAGGGTATTGTATGTTTGAGCTTTTTAACCTCCACCCGACAATATTCCAAATTCTGGAAACGCTGCATCTATCAGCGGTGAAAGAATGATCGAAATGGTTGAGTAATTAAATAAAGTATGTCTTCCGCGAAAGGACGCCTTGGCAGTAGATTAAACGAGACGTTTTGTTCGCAAACGACATCCTCGTACGGAGACATGTTTTATTTATTTGATCACACCGACCACCGACCGTAAAATTCTACGATCTTGCTCCGTTGAATAATTTTACTCTCTACGATATACCCAGTAGATAGAGAATTGCATTCCACTAACATATTTGATACCGAGATTTCACCAGAAATGTTTTTGGGACTACAGAATAAAGGAAGACATTTTTACTTTCTCTATATAGTGTATAGAGAATGTATTGCAGTCCACCAAAAAATTCGATACCGAGATTTCACCGGAAATACATGTTTTAGGACCCCCTGTATCCAAAAAAAGCATTTTCAGAAAAAGATCCGCGCGTGTGTGTGTGTGTGTGTCCGTGTGTCTGTGAAAACGATAACTCAAAAACGAAAAGTCGGTAAAATACCAAACTTGGTATTTAAGTTTAGTATCTTCCAGGGATGCGACACGAAGATTTTGAGAAAAATCCCCCCACCCTAAACTACCCTTTACATGGAACTTTTTTCGAAAATTTTGATTTTCTAAAAAATGGCTCTAAAGATTTTGATTAAAATATCATATATTAAAGATATTTACCTGACAAATAAAATGTATATTTTGAATTTTCCGGGAATAGCCTCTGAAGACTACTTTGTTCTGGATGAATTCTGCATAACTACTAAACCGTAAGAGATGGACAAAAACTTAACACACAAAAAATGTAGAGCACGTTAAAACATACAATTTATGCTATATACATTTTTTTCGTGGAGTTGATCATTTTTGAGATATTCCTTTTTCTTGGTTTCAGTTTTGAAAAACTTATACTTTTCTCATACAGGAATTTGTCAACTGCTGTCCACACAAACAAAGGAACATCACTCACATAGCAACCAGCTTTTGGCTGTCACTTTAACATATGGTACTCCCTTACTTCGCTTGTATTTACAATAAAGCAAGGAATAAGACTATTTCTACTATTTTCCTCGATTAACATGAAATAAATAAAAGATAAGCTTATTAATAATTTTTTACAGAGAGATAGAGAAACTCATGTGAATGGAACACATCAGATTTTTACTTTCTCTATACCTATTATGTATATAGTGTATAGAGAAGGTATTGCACTCCACCAAAAAATTCGATACCGAGATTTCACCGGAAATATATCTTTTAGGGTCCCCTGTATTAAAAAAAAAAGTATTTTCAGAAAAAGGCCCGTGCGTGTGTGTCCGTGTGACTGTGAACACGATAACTCAAAAACGAAAAGTCGGTAAAATGCCAAACTTGATATTTAAGTTTAGTACCTTGCAGAGATGCGACGCGAAGATTTTGAGTAAAATCCCCCCCCACCCCAAACTACCCTTTACATGGAACTTTTTTCGAATATTTTGATTTTCTCAAAAATGGCTCTAACGATTTTGATTAAAAGATCGTATATTAAAGATATTTACCTGGCAAATAAAATATATATTTTGAATTTTCTGGGAATAGCTTCTGAAGACTACTTTATTCTAGGTCAATTTTACGAAATTTTGCATAACTGAGAAACCGTAAGAGATGGACAAAAACTTACCACACAACAAATGTAGAGCACCTTAAAATACACAATATATGTTATATACATTTTTTTCGTGCAGTTGATTGTTTTTGAGATATTCCTTGTTTTTTGTTTCAGCTATAAAAAACTAATACTTTTCTCATATAGGACTTTGTGAACTCGTGTCCATACAAACAAAGGAACTTCATTTACATAGCAACCAGGTTTTCACTATCACTTTAACCCATGGTACTTCCTTATTTCGCTTCTACTAACAAGGAAGCAAGTAATAAGACTATTTCTGTTAATTTTTTCTCGATTAGATGAAGTAAGTAGAATAATTTGTTACAGAGATGTAGAGAAAGTCATATAAATGGAAAACATCAGATTTTTATAAAAACTCCGTGTATGCGAAGTGCATCCAGAAAGTAACTCCCGATGACCCATAAAGAAAACAAACACATCACTAAATAAGAAATATTTATTGGTATGATTACATAGACTCACTGGCTACTTTTCAACATAGTCACCACTATTGTTGAGGCATTTATCGTAACGCTGCACCATTTTGTATGCCCAAGTCATAGGATTCTGCCTCCAATGTCCGCAGCCATGAAGTCACTTCATTCTGCACCTCAGCGTCACTGTGAAAACGATTTCCTGCCAGAAATCGCTTCATGAAAGGGAAGAGATGAAAGTCACTTGGAGCGAGGTCAGGGCTGTAGGGTGGATGATCCAAGACCTCCCATCTAAACTTATTCAACACATTTCGTGTGGCGTTGGCTGTACGGGGTTTTGCATTGTCATGCGCAAGCGTAATGCCTCTTGTCAACATTCCACGTCTCTTGTTCTAGATTGCCCACCTGAGTTTCAGCATGCAAAAATCGCCTGTGGCGGGAGACAATATCGGAGCAGCCATTTTCTCCTAGCACAGAGCGGTAACCACTGCCGTCACTAAACTGAAACGTTACTACAATGTTATCATATACTGCCTCTTTTCTCCTGCGCACGCGCATTCCTATACGACGGGTGGTGCCATCTCTGGACCTACTGCGATTGGGACTTACTTTATGGATGCACCTCGTATTTATATCTTGTGTGACTGACTGTGAACAGTAACATTTAAAAACGAAACATCTGTGTGTTCCATTCACATGACTTTCTCCACTCTCTGTAGCAAGTTTCATTGTTAATAAGCTTATTCTTTTATCTAATCGAGAACTTGTAAGTAGAAGGGAAATAAGTAATATACTAGGCTTAAGCGTACTCAAATCGTTTAAACGTGGTTGTGATGCCAATAGAATTATTTCTCTTTGCATTGCCAAGAGTTGATATATCCCAGTATGAGGAAAATTAAATTCTTTTCAAATTGAAACCAACAAGATATAACCCGCCTGGATAGTGCGATGGTGTCGTGTTTGCC
Source organism: Hymenopus coronatus (assembly GCA_030762935.1). Taxonomy (NCBI): domain Eukaryota; kingdom Metazoa; phylum Arthropoda; class Insecta; order Mantodea; family Hymenopodidae; genus Hymenopus; species Hymenopus coronatus. The sequence continues at coordinate 33,205,329 of CM060883.1, forward strand.
TCACATTCAACAGCTCGCGAGTTCTTATCTCGCTAAGCGTGAGTTACCTAGTTAAGCTTATTTAGGGTTTTCCCCTTATCCTAAGAAGACGAATGTCGAGTAACTTTACGCTCTAGGGACCACAGGATCATTTGAACATCATTTCATCAACTTTCATTCATCGTCCGAAATGACCAATAAGGTTAAAGTACGTTAAGCTACCCCCCTCCAAAAGAGAGATCTTGAAAATGGCTAAATCCACAAAAAATTATTTATGACATGAATTGAATGTTTTAACGAGATCTGCATTTTTGTGAACTGTCTGAGATATGTAAAAGTCGTCCAGAATAAAGAGGACTTCATAAGATATTCCCTAAAAAATTAATATGTATATTTCAATTGCCTTGAACATATCTTAAACACATGAATGGACGAATGAAAATCTAAATCTATTAGTACACGAAAAAGCACTCCGTAATCTATTTTTCGACAGATCACCCATTGTTGAGGTGTTTTCCATTGATGGGAACCAATTTCACTGCCGCCAAAATACCTTCCACTGAACTCACATCAGGTTCAAGAACAGATCTGGGCTGCACGGCGGGTGATTAAATAGCTCCCAAACGCATCGTTGAACAAGGTTTTGTGCGTGGTCATGAAGCGATACAATAACTTGACTAAGCTTTCCAAGCCTTTTGTTTTGAACTGCGCGCCGAAGATTTCTCAATGTTTCACAGTATCGTACCGCATCGATGGCTGCATCTCGGAGAGGCAACTCAACAAGCAAAATGTCCCGTCTATCCCAGCGCATTCCACATGATTTTTCGTGCTGATTGCATTGTTACTTTCTCTTTACGTACTATGTATATAGTGTATAGAGAAGGTATTGTATTGCACCCAAAAATTCGAAACCAGATTTCACCGGAAATATATGTTTTAGGATCCCCTGTATCCAAAAAAAGTATTTTCAGAAAAAGGTCTGTGTCTGTAAACACGATAACTCAAAAACGAAAAGTCGGTAAAATACCAAACTTGGTATTTAAATTTTGTATCTTCCAGGGATGCGACAGGAAGATTTTGAGAAAAATCCCGCCATCCGAAATTACCCTTTACATTTAAAATATTATATATTAAAGATATTTACCTCACAAATAATATGTATATCTTGAATTTTCTGGGAATAGCCTCTGAAGACTACTTTATTCTGAATGAATTTTACGGAATTTCGTATAACTGCTAAACCGTAAGAGACAGACAAAAGCATACCCTACAAAAATGTAGAGCACATTAAAATAAACAATTTATGTTACATGCTTTTTTTCGTTAAGTTGATCGTTTTTGAGATATTCTTTGAGTTTGGTCTCAGCTTGAAAGTTATTATTATTATTATTATTATTATTATTATTTCATAACGAAACGATGAGCCCCTGAGTGTTAAGAAGAGTCGTACGATAAATTCACTATAATTGTCAAGCTTATTCTTAATATTATCAAAATTATTATTAATTTACGGTTTAACAATCACAAGAAGAGACATTTCAGTGGCAATTTTATGTTACTCGCTTTTTGGGATGACGTAAGCAGTTTGTCATCAAGTAGCTAAAATCATGTAAGAGGAGAAGTAATAAGTAGTCGTTTGGATAGGGCAGAGCTACATATTCCAGTACCAACTTGAATCTCCTTGTTCCTATTGGGATCACCTTTTTTGATCTCAAGCGTACATAACCTGTAACTAGAAATTCGGAAGATATCTGAAGCCATCAAAAGGTAAACGCGAACATCTGTTTTTTTATTGCAGAGGAGTTCATTCAAGCGGCAGATTTGGAGGAAAGAAAGCCGAACGCTTTGAAGGGAGACCTTAATGAAAGTAGATTCTGCATGTTTTTTCTCTCCCGAGTTGTGTGTTGTTTTAAGAGATTAAGGTGCTGCTATTTGGTATGCATACGGTTTACAAGAAGAAGTTCTTCCGTGAATAAATGATTGAGAAATGAACTTTGCCGTCCTAGAAAGAAGAGAGAGAGAGAGAGAAAAAAAAAAAGAGCGTTGCAGAACCGCAGCAAAGAAACCTCAGATCTCAACATTAAAGGGCTATACAAATGTGATTCCTTCTTCCGCAGCGCTGGATAGCGCCTTGGCTTGTGTTTTAAATCTCATCAAGTAGAACATCTCTTAGAAGTTAAATTCTTTTTCAGGCAAGAGAGAACAGAAAATAAATATTGTGCAGCCTCTGTTAATTTAAAGACTTGGAATAAAATCAATGGCTAATGCTACCGCGAGTAACGATGTACGACGAAAATTCAAATAACCAAGAACAAACCAGATTTACTTCTTCTGAAAACTATTTTTAAATTTCTCTACGCATACTATGTGCATGGTGTACAGAGAAAATTCAATGTTCAGATTTCACCGGAAATATATGTTTTGATCTCCCTCGAGACCAATAAAATCATTTTAAAAAAATCTGATGTGTACCACTCACATGACTTTCTCTACATCTCTGCAACAAATTATTGTTAAAAAGTCAATGCTTCTATTTACTTCATGCTAATCGGAAAAAAATTAGCAGAAATAATCTTCCTTGTATGTAGAAGTGAAATAAGGGAGTATCATGGGTTAAAGTGATAGTCAAAAGCTGGTTGCTATGTGACTGAAGTTCCGTTGTTTGTATGGACACGAGTTGACAAATTTGTGTATGAGAAAAGTATAAGTTTTTTTAAAGCTGAAACAAATAACAAGGAATATCTCAAAAACGATCAACTCCATGAAAAAAATGGATATAACATAATTGTGTGTTTTAACGTGCTCTACATTTTTAGTACGGTAAGTCTTTGTCCATCTTTTACGGTTAAGCAGTTATGCAAAATTCCGTAAAATTCTGTAAAACGCAGAATAAAGTAGTCTTCAGAGGCTATTCCCAGAAAATTCAAGATATACACTTTATTTGCCAGGTAAATATCTTTAGCATACGATATTTTAAACAAAATCGTGAGCCATTTTTTAAAAAATCAAAATTTTCGAAAAAAAGTTCCATGTAAAGGGTAGTTTGGGGTGGGGGATTTTCTTGAAAATCTTTCGTGTCGCAACCTTGGAAGATATCAAATTTAAATACCAAGTTTGGTATTTAACGGGCTTTTCGTTTTTGAGCTATGATGCCCAAAGACACACACAGACAGACAGACACACACACGCAGACATGTTTCTAAAAATGCTTTTTTTTATTCAGGGGGGCCCAAAACATGCATTTCCGGTGAAATCTTGGTATCGAATTTTTGGGTGCATTACAATACCTTATCTATACACTATGTACATAGTACGTATAGAGAAAGTAAAAATATGTGTTAAGTGTAATGTAAGCAGTAACCGAGGTTGAGAGTGAATACACGAGACTGACATCACTAATCGCCCTCCGTGGTGTAATGGTTACCATGCTAGCTTCATATACCGAAGGTCGCGGGTATGTGACGATGCATTTTTTCGGGCGTAAAAATCCTTAACATGGCTTCCTTCGGAAGGGAAGTAAAGCCGTTGTTCCCGTGTCGTAGATTTCAGGCACGTAAAAGAACCTCAAGTCTGATAGAGAGGCCTCTGAGCAAAATTAAGCGGTCTTTCATGCCCATTATACAGGTGTATATAACTGAATATCGGGGTTTTAACTCTTTATAATATTTATTACATTCAACTTACAGTTATAAATGATATGTCAAATGAAAAAGCACCTCAAACAGTTTTGCTTGTTGGCACAAGTGCGCATGTGCGTGCAATGTTTCTGCGCAATCCGCTAGACAACGGTAGTAGCAAAGATGGCGACTTCTAAACAGAAAGCGTTTTGTGTTTTGCAGTTTGCAAAGACCGAATCTGTAGTTACTGTGCAACGTGCGTTCCGTAGTAAGTTCGGTTTGGATCCTCCTAGTGATAAAAACATTCGTAGATGGTGTAATCAGTTTGAAGATACCGGCTGCCTTTGTAAAGGGAAGAGCACGGGACGACCAGAAGTAAGTGAAGAGACTGTTGAGCGAGTGAGAGAGTCGTTCACTCGTAGCCCAAAGAAATCAGTCCGGAAGGCTAGTCGTGAATTACAAGTTCCTGTGTCGGCGGTTTGGAAAGTTGTAAGAAAACGCTTACAGCTACGTTCTTACCGTTTACAGTTATTACAGGCTTTAAAGCCGGCAGACCACGGATTGCGTGCCAAATTCGCAAACGGCATGTTGTTTCATGACGATTTTATGGAGCGTGTTGTCTTCAGTTCTATGCATGGCCTCCACGTTCTCCTGACCTAACGCCATGCGATTTTTATCTTTGGGGCTTCATCAAGGATCGTGTGTACGTGCCTCCGCTACCAGCCGACCTCACTGAACTAAGAAACCGGATTGAAGCAGCTGTTGCTACAATTACTGAATACACGCTTATCAACGTTAGGGAAGAACTCGCTATAGACTTGATGGGTGCCGTTTGACAAAGGGTAGTAACATTGAACATTTATAAGCTTCTTGGTAAAACTGAGTTGCTTTTTCATTTGACATATCATTCATAACTGTAAGTTGAATGTAACAAATGTTATGAAGAGTTAAAACCCCGATATTCATTTATATGCACCCTGTAGAATTGGACGCTGAGAACCACTGTAGTTAAAGAGCATCCATAAATAACACGTCATTTACATTTGACATCACTAGAAGGTGATATTTGCTTTGTAGTGACTGTACTACTGCAGCGTAGAAACCTAAGAATGACGTACACAATATTGTTGTCGTTCCTGCTTCTGTATACCAATGCTCCAGTAAAGGTAACTAAGAGACACATCTAACCTCTCATTTGAAAATGTCATTCGTCAAGAACTGGCGCGCGACCTATGCAGGTTAAATGGGGCATTCTGTCGCCACATGTGTTATAACAACGTCGCAACTTTGGCACCCCCAGCTACGACCGAGCTACCACTCTAATATTATCTTACGGTTCATATATCACGAAACAATAAAATATCAGCACTGAAATTTAAGGCCATTTAAGGCATTTTCACCTTCATTTTATCTCTCCTCTGTATTTTTTGTACTCCGAAATACGATTTTACAGGCATAAAAATATATATCATGTAAATATGAAGCTATAAAATGATGAAAACTTTAAGTTGGCAGCGTATCATCACTATTTACCCTTGACAATATTGCATTCAACGTGGGAGACATGTCAAACAGTAAAGAATGAAGGGTGCGCCGCACTCGGCTTTGCTTTATTCCGTCATATTGCGTTTACTTATCGTCCTTTTTTTTTTCAGTCTTTTTTGCTGTCGTTTTTTGTGCCGCACTTAGAGCCCTTTCATTCATAATCATTTTCTCTGCTTTGTACAAGGTACGTAGGTAGACAAGTAATTGCACACCGCACAAAGAATTCGATACCGAGATTTCAAATTTTAAGAGTTCCCCGTAAAAAAAATCTTATGTGTTCCATTCACTTGAGATGTAGATCTCTGCAACAAATTACTGTTAAAAAGCTTATGTTCTTATTTACTTCATACTAATCGAGAAAAAAATAGCATAAATAGTCTTATTACCTACTTCCTAGAAAGTAGAACAGAAATAAGGGAGTATCATAGGTTAAAGTGATAGTCAAAAGCTGGTTGCTATGTGACTGAAGTTCCTTTGTTTGTACGGACAAGAGTTGACAACTTTCTGCATGAGAAAAGTATTAAGTTTTTAAAGCTGAAATCAAAAAGAAGGAATATCTCAAAAAAGATCAACTCCAAGAAAAAAATGTATATGATATAAATTTTATGTCTTAACGTGCTCTACATTTTTTGTGTGGTGAGTTTTTGTCCATCTCTTATGGTTTAGCAGTTATGCAAAATGCCTTAAAACTCATTCAGAATAAAGTAGTCTTCAGAGGCTATTCCCAGAAAATTCAAGATATACATTTTATTTGTTAGGTAAATATCTTTAATATACGATATATTAATCCAATAGTTACAGCCATTTTAGAGAAAATCAAAAATTTCGGTAAAAAGGTCCATGTAAAGGGTAGTTTGAAGTAGAGGGATTTTTCTCAAAATCTTCTTGTCGCATCCCTGGAAGATACCACACTTAAATGCAAAGTAAGGTAGTTTACCGACTTTTCATTTTTGAGTTATCGTGTTCACGGACACACGGACATGTACACACACCCGGACCTTTTTCTGAAAATGCTTTTTTTTATACAGGGGACCATAAAGCATATATATTCCCGGTGAAATATCGGTATCGAATTTTTGGGTGGAGTGCAATATTTTCTCTATACACTATGTATATATTACGTGTAGAGAAAGTAAAAGAAAAAGTTTTGAGTCTGCGTGTGTGTGTGTGTGTGTGTGTGTGTAAACATGATAACTCTAAAACGAAAAGAAAATAAGATACCTACTATACTTTGTATTTCTGTTTAGTATCTAACAAGGATGCGACACGAAGATTTTGAGGAAAATTCCTCCACCCCAAACTACTGTTTACGTGAAAAAAATCGAAAATTTTGAATCTCTCAAAAAATAACTAATAATTTTGATTAAAATACCGTATATTAAAAATATCTACATACAAGATATAATGTATATCTCGAATTTTCTACTAAGTGAACTTATTCTGGATGAATATTGCATAATTGGTAAAGCGTAAGAGATCTCGTTAAAACACTTTTTTTTTCGTGGGAGCCCATTTTTGAGATATTCCTGGATATTTCTATTTCAGTAATAAAATACTTTTCTCATACGGAAAATTTTGAACTCTTGGTAATGCAAGGAAACGGATTTCAACTGCGGCATTTAAAAAAATGTGCCTATGCTTATATATTTGTTTATCTGTTACCGCAGGCGATGACACTGGTGATACATGGAATGAAGATGCAGCACCAGTAGAATGCGATGGCGGGGGAAACCGGAGAACCCGGAGAAAACCCGCCCCTGTGCCGCTTCGTCCACCACAAATCTCACATGCGGTCGCTTGAGATCGAACCCGGGCCACGGCGCGGCCCCTATCGCTTTAGCTTAGTGTATTCCCTTATTTCCCTTCTGCTTAAAAAGAAGTAAATAATAAGAACATTTCTGCTAACGTTTATTTCTATTAGCATGTAGTAGAAGAACTATAATATGTTACAGAGATGTCGAGAAAGTTATGTGGGTGGAACACGTAAGCACTGTTTATTTTACTGAGTTACTAACACTCATTTTACTTGAATAATTTAACACCATATTATTTTGCGTTTCTTCTTGCTAACATTTCCTTCTTCTAGTTTCTCCCTATGTAACTGAAAATATTTACGTGAAATGTTAAATAAATAACCGACAAAAACCGTCAGTGTTCGAGGAGCTATTAACCTGCAAATTTACAGCTGATGTTAACCTTTAAAGACTTGTACCTCGCGCCTGGCGGCATTTAGCTGAGTAGATGGATGACTTTTGTTATACACAATGAATGCAAGAAGTTACAAAAATTCCATTCACATGACTTTCTCTACATCTCCGTAATGAATAATTTTAATAAGCTTGTTCTTCTATCTACTTCATGTTAATCAAGATAAACATTAACAGAAACAGTTTTATTACTTAATTTCTCATGAGTAGAAGGGAAATAAGGGTATAAACTAGGCTAAACCGAGTCAAATGTTTTAAAATGTGGTTGCTATGGAGTTGAAATCCGTTTTTGTGCTTGGTCAGGAGTTGACATGTCCCTGTTTGAGATAAGTTTCAGTATTTTAAAAATCAAACCAGTAAAAAGGAATATCTCGAAAACGGTCGACTCCAGGGGAAAAAATGTGTGTTTTAAGGAGAACTACATTTTTAGTTTAGTAAGTTATTGTCTTATCTCTTACAGTTTACTAGTTATACAAAATTCAAAAAAAAAAAAAAAAAGAATGAGGAGGTCTTTAGAGGCTATTCCCAGAATATTCAAAATATACATTTTTTTTTGTATGTAAATATTTTAAATATAAAAGATTTTAATCAAAATCGTTAGAGCCACTTTTGAGAAAATAAACATTTTCGAAATGTTTTCCACGTAAACGGTAACTGAGGTAGGGGCATTTTCTTGAAAACCTTCGTGTCACATACTTGGAAGATACCGAACTTAATTCCAAGTTTGGTATTTAACGGTCCTTTCTATTTTTTGAGCTAAGTTGCCCACAGATACACACACATATGGACATGTTTCTAAAAAAAAATTGTATTCAGGGGATCTTAAAACATGTATTTCCGGTGAAATTTCGGTAACGAATTTTTGTGTGCTTTACATCGCTTTCTCTATATACTATGTACATAATAAGTGAAGAGAAAGTTAAATTTGTTCGTTCCGTTTACTGTACAGATTTTGGGGGGATTGGGGTTTTTATTTCTGATCTGATGTAATGTGTTTGTAACTTTTTCCATTGTTACTCAGCGTCCTTTTATCAATCCTGCACGTTACGCGAGGATATGGGAACTTCCGGACAGCATGGTAGTTACCTGAAACAAAATTTGAATTTAATTCTGGACGAACGTGAGGATCCCGGAAATCCGGCCCCACACTTGCTGATGTACAAAGTCCACCATGATAATGAAAATGCAAAAGTTAGCTTCTGCAAATTAATGCATAACATTACGCGCCAGCGAGAAAAGTTTACGTGAGTGATTAACATAAATCCTTAAATCCTTGATTTCGGAGAATACTCGCTCCACTGAAATGGAAACAAAAAGTGTCAAAATATCACGATTTTCTATTTTCCATCAAGAAAATCTCCAAATATTGTCGATTCATAATATATTCGCACTTTCTAATACCCGCACATTCTTTCGGTTTGATTCGCATAGTAGATATTCTGTTAAGAAGGAATTCACTACCTCACTTAACATTTTTGTTTGCTTTTGTACGTTCTCTACTAGTTTAGTAAGGTCGTCTCCTTAGCGCGGTTGCTTACGAAGCGAGAGACCTGGCTTCGATTCCCGGTATCAGCGAGATTTTTTTTCCCGCTGGGAGACCTGGTCCGGGGTGCACTCAGCCTCGTGAGGGTCCCTGGAGGAGCTACTTGACGGAGAAGTAGCGGCTCCAGGTCATGAGGACCGCATTAACCGGCCGGGGGTTCCAATACTACACCCCATCCATGAAGTCTGTCATGGACCGAGATGGGGGACGCAGCGGCCGGGCGGTAGGCTAAGGTTACTTGTGAACTGTCGTGCCATGGAATTATTATTATTACTAGATTATTAAATCAAGGTCGTATTTGTGTTTTCACCCAAAATTTTCAATTTCCATTTCCATGTTATTATGCGGTTCCCTGAATAAAAAAGCTTGTGTGTTGCATTCACACGACTTTCTCTAGCTGTTCTGCAAAAAAAAATCTTACAAAAGATTATGTCCTACCTACGTCAAGCTATAGAGATAAACATTACCAAAACTGTACTATTTAGTCTCTTATAAGCAGAAGGGAGATAACGAAATATGCCGGCTAAATCGATAGTCAAATCTTTTAAAAACCGGTCGATATATGAACAATTGAAGTTCGTTTCGCTTTCCATTTCAAGAAAAACAAAAGAGAGATGAAACGAAATGCTGCCTCGTTTAAGAAGAAGCGTAGTTTGACATGTATAGAGTAACAAGGAATATTTCGGAAACGGTCAACTCTGCAACAAAAATATATATGACATAAATTGGATATATATACACACACATTTTTAATTGGCTTCAAATTTAAACCATTTAAATATTTCTCAATCCGGAAGTCATTTTTCCTTTCATCTTTCTTTTGTTTTACAGCTGACCAGTGAACTGAATGCAGGTTTGTTTTAGGTTTGACTAGCGCTTTAGCCTAATGTAATCCTTTATTTCCCTTCTACTCACAATGAAGCAAGTAACAAAGATAATTCTTCTACTGTTTATCTCGATTAGTATTACGTAGATGAAAGAATAGCATTTATAAGAATATCTTGTGGAATAGCTAGAGAAAGTAATGTGAATGGAGCATGTCAAAATTTTTATTCTGGGGCCTCAAAACAATGTATTTCCGGCGAAGTCTCAGCTTCGAATATTTGTATAAATACAATAAATACTTGCTTAACTTCTTTATGTAATAGACAAAAGTAAAAAGTCTACCAGGTATTAGTTTTTGAGCAATACACTATCAAATAACCAATTAAAATCCGTTCTCATTGATAAATACAGCACCATAGAGCATGCACGTAAGCTGAATGGCTCTCATACCTAATAATTATTGCCGGCGCAAAACTTCTGGAATCGTGACCCTGACCGCCAACCCAGCTATCGAGCCTAGCTTATCGGGGTTTGTGTTATGATACTTTGCTTACTTAAAATCACAGCGCGCAAACTTTATACAGTCTGCATTGAAAGTGTTCCGCATATGTTTGTATGCAACATGGGCAGTAAATAGCGTTCGTTTTATTTTTTTTAACCATGGCTCCTACGTTTTCAAAGTTAAGTGGCAAGGTATTACATAGAGCAGAGAAATAATTGCAAATCTCCTTGACTTCATGAAACAAGAGATGAAGGAAGAAAATGTATGTTCCCCGAGTTCTTCAAAAGCCTGCAGAAAGTGAATGAAAGAGTAGCCAAGGCAACTGATATTTCACTGAGTTCCGTTACCAGGGTTCTCAATGATAAGAAAGAAAGAAAAATAAAACTTAATATAACACCTTTAAATTAAAGGATGTGGAGCAGTTGTGTTGCCAGCGAATTGTAGAAATTGGCAGGCCAGAATGGGAAAATGTATGTCGACATATTGAGAACATTGAAAATCATTAGAAAGAATTCTAGAAAATCAAATAGAAAGAATTCTAATCCAGGATAATTGGTGCAGAAAGTGGCGATAACGTTGATGATGACAATGACGAGCGAAGACGAAGGACTATCAGGTGCGGAAGAATTGGAGGCAGTTGACGTTGTTTATATAGTAGGCCATTTGTATAATAGATGTTTTGTAGATATGAATATACACATGTTTATCAGTGCAGCGCCGTATAGTGCAGGTGCATAAGAGGTGAGGCACTCTTACAGCATGCATGAATCGACTGGTGATCTGCTTATCTGAAAGTACAACTCGCTTCCTAGCTCGAATCGTTCACGGAAACCAATCTCTAATTAGGGCAGTCTGCTACCGTGAACAGTTGCGAATGGAAGGTAATTCGATGTGGGCATCAAAATTAAAGAAAAGGCTGGAAACCATTGGGATGGGAAACATTTGGATGGCGGGGCAGGAAAACAGGCGGAGTGTTTGGAGAAAAATTAAGAACCGCCTCTGTAATATTGACAGACAGCAAATAATTGCGCAATGCACAGAGAAGGTGTCATTAGAAGTACAGTCTGGGCTAAAATTGGAGTGGGGTATGGAGCAATACATCAAAACAGGTACCAAACTCATTAGAGAGGGGCTCGCGTGGATTAGACTAGGAGCATGGAGGAGCACGAAAATTTCTGACGAGAATGGTACGAGAATCTGTCCCATTTGCGAGGAAGAGTCGTGGACTCACATCTTGTCAAGATGTAGGGGTACGGAGGAATGGCGGAAAAAATATTTACCGCGATTTTTTACCACTGCGAATGTAGGACTAGAAGCATGCTGGATGCTACTGGCAGGCACGGAAAACATGGACGGGCTAAGTAAATTTATACTTAAGGCAAGACAGCTGAGATCTGAGGAGACTGCCAATAGAGAAGGGGGGGGGGATAAGATCAACTAAACAAAAGTGACTAGAATGTTCTACATATATATTATGTCATACTTAGGTCACTATTGTGCTATAGTTTTATATATGGTGTATATATTATGTGTATATATGCCTTTTAAGTGTAGTTATCTATTATAAGAGGGTGCATTTATGAAAATGCACTCTTGCGCTGTAAATTTAAATTTCTATATTTGAATATCTTTGTATTTTTATTTTTGGGTTCACTTTTAATTCTTTATTGTTGTTTAATATTGCTTTTGACTGTGTATTACCTTGTCTTTTTATTTTCATGTTTACTCTTTTAATTCTTTGTTGTTGTTGTTTTAATATTGCTTGTAATGTGTATTACAAAAGCACGTACGATCTGTGGACCCGTTGAAATTCTATGTATGATATTGCTATGTCAATAAATACACTTATTCATTCATTCATTCATTAAGGTTTTCACATGTCTAGATCTGTTGCAACAGTAATATCAACAAAATTTCGACTATAATGTTGTTATATGCATGGAAGTTTGTGGTGACCGCTTCCGTATTAGCAACATGGAAGATGCCTGCAGGAAATGGTGCAGATGCAAGATAACACCTCCAGAAAAGCAGTCTTAACTTAACCTCGGAGAACATGCAAATAACTCAACAGCATCATCGATTGTGGGGTTTCCGCCGGCATCTACTTCTGCGCATGTGCGGATGGCTACACCTGTGATAAGTAAAGTTGGCTTAGACCTTTATTGTTAATATAAAAAATTCCTAATGTCTCTTAGACAAACTCCAGCTCACAGCGCTAGTTACTTTCTCTACACGTACTATGTACATAGTGTATAGAGAAGGTATTGAATTGCACCTAAAATTCCATACCAAGATTTCACCGAAAATACATGTTTTGGGTTCCTCTGAATCTCCCCCCCCAAAAAAAAGTATTTTTAGAAAAATGTCCGTGTGTGTGGGGGGGGGCAGCATAGCTCAAAACGCAAAGATCGTTAATTTGGTACCTTCCAAGGATGTGACACGAAGATTTTCAGGAAAATCCCCCCACCCAAAAATACCCTTTACATGGAAAAAATGTCGAAAAATTTAATTTTATCAAAAATGGCTCTAACGATGTTGATTAAAATAACGTATAATTAAGTTATTTATCTGAAAAAAAAAAATGTATATGTTGAATTTTCTGGGAATAGCTTCTGAAGACTACCTTATTCTGGATGAACTTTACGGAATTTTTCATAACTGCTAAACCGTAAGAGATGGACAAAAACTTACCACACAAAAAATGTAGAGGACGTTAGAACACACAATTTATGTTATATACATTTTTTTCGTGGAATTAATCGTTTTTGAGATACTCTTTGTTGGTTTCAACTTTGAAAAACATACTTTTCTCATACAGGAATTTGCCAACTCCTTCCTGTCCATACAAACAAAGGAACATCAGTCACATAGCAACCAGCTTTTGACTATAAATTTAACCTATGGCACTTTAATGTTTTTTCTCGGTTAGCACGAAGTAAATAGAAGCATAAGCTTTTTTAACAATAATTTGTTGCAGAGATGTAGAGAAAGTCTTGTAAATGAAACACATCTGATTTTTTTTCATGTAGTGCTAATATTTGGCAACTCTTATACAAATTACAATCGATTACAATTTTAGGGGCTCGCTGTTGTCTTATTCTCCAAACACAATTAAGATAGTGTGAAAGCATGGTGCTTAAAATCTAGGAGCTTAGGTTCCCCCCCTCTTAATTCATTTTCGCCACTTTCTCTACTACTTACATTACGTAGTCGGCTTACCCTCCCCTTAGGACTTACAAGTGGGTGCCTAGTGGTCAGAAGCCTGTCGGGGAGCCAACGGCACGTAACCAAAGAACATGGAACAAGTGGTCGGCCTGTAGCCAAACATGAGGAAGTGGATGATATGAAGTAAAAGCGAAAACAGATGATGAAGTGGAGGAATGAGCGGCTGGGGAAGGCGGAAGATCCGGAGAAAACCCGCCCAGAAGCCGTTTCGCCCACCACAAATGCTACACGTGGACGCCTAGGACCGTACTTGGGCCGCCTTGGTGGGAGGCGAGCGGTCTAACCACTCTGCCACGGCGTCGCCTTCTCTACTACTACTACGTATAGTAAATATGGATGCTATTGTATTGCACCCAAAACTTCGATGTCTAGATTTCACCGGAAACATGTTTTGAAACCCCTGAATTAAAAAAAAGAAATGAGTGTTTCATTCTCATAGCTTTCTCTACTTATTCTGTAACAAAATATTCTTGCAAAAGCTAAATCTTCTATCTACTTCTTGCTAATCGAGATAAACGTTAGCTGAAATGTTCGTTTTATTTACCTCCTTATAAGAGAATGCAAATAAGGAAATACACTAGGCTAAAGCGATACACAAAATACAGAGTGATTTATGTAGAACTGACACATTTCATTCTTTAATTACTCCGTTGGAAATTCATTCAATGACCCAATTTTAGCACAAATTAAGCAGAATGTTCTGGAGTTTCGATTTCTTGTCACTAGATGCGCAGATGTTTATGTTTTATTCCTAATTCCATTGTTGGCAGCTGTTTCGACATTTTGTTCTTGTAGTCAACGTGAAAATGCAGTACGATGTAGAGCTGAACTAAGGATATGTTCAGCAAGATTGCGCTACATGCCATATATCAAATGAATCCATGAACCTAATTGCAAGTTTCTTTGACGACCGGATAATTTCCAGGAACCTGTGGCCACCGAGATCTCCGGATTTGACATCAGCGGACTACTTTCTATGGAGTTACTTAAAAGACAGGGTTTACGCCACACGTCCCCAGACATTGGACGATCTGAAGCTCAGCATCACAAAGGAGATTCAAGCTATTGACAACAGAGTCCTCCAACGAGTGGCCAGTAACATGGAACGACGTGTTGAGTTATGCCTTATGCAGGATGGAGGACATTTTCAACATTTGCTATAGAGGTAAATAATCTCCCCAAATTCCTCTACAATTTAGGTATAATAAGGCAGGGCTAGCATAACACGTTTTGAAGCAATTAATGAAAGAAATGTGTCAGCTCTATATAAATCACCCTGTACTTTAAAAGCTTAAAGATTTGAAGCTTTCTCAGTGTTGATTATTACACGTGACTTCACGAGCTAGATTGAAAGACCACAAACTCAAGATGGTCGAAAGCTTGGATTTCTTTGATTCCAATCTATGTTGCTATACCGTGAAGTCGTCAGTAACTTTAAAAGCTGGTTGTTAGGTGTTTGAAATTCGGCTCTCTTTGTGCATGATAAAGAGTAAAATAAAAAGGAATGACAAACTCCCGTTTGAGAAAATGTAACATATTTCAAAATATAACAGGGAATATCTCAGAAATGATTAACCTCAAGGGGAAAACATGTACATGAAGTAACGTGTTTTAATGAGATCTACTTCTCTGTATAGCAACCTTTTATCAACTCTTACGGTTTACGAGTTATCAAAAGCCCTCAAGAATGAAGGTCTTCAGAGGTTATCCCCAGAAAATTCAAAATATACATTGTCGTGGAAACTACAAGGATTGCATCAGGGTTTCCATGCGAGATAACTTCTGAGTTGCCATATTACTGGCAGTAAATCTAAACTTAGAATCATGGGTTAGAATTGAACTCAGAACCTTGGACACAGATAACAGAGGGAAAATTTATGCCGTTAATGTAAGTGAATCTGTTAAAAATTCTTCGACAAGAAGCTTTAAGTAAGACAGCCCTTCCTATGCTGGCCATGCTATTAAATAATTCGCCATTAGAGCTAATCTCCCGAACTTTGCACACATTATTTTTGAGGCCTTCTTGTGCTATTTACTCTCCGTGTATGGAGAACTTACACCCTCCTTATAAGCCAGCGGCTGAGGTCAGATAATTGTTGAGGAACAGACGGACTCTGGATCAGAGAGACTAGCCAGGAAGATGATCGATGCCTCCTGGTATGAGGGCGATGAAGATCACAAGAAAGGAAAGGTGATTATGGAGCAATTGGTGGAATGTATGGCGGATAACCCAGAGAAAACCCACACAGAAACCGCTTTGTTCACGACAACAAACCCTACATACGCTCCCCTAGGGTCGAACTCCGGCCGCCGTGGTGAGAGTCGAGCGGTCTACGCATTCAGTCACGGCAGCGCCGGATTTGAATATCTAGTTCGTGAGTTCACCGCAATGTCATGGTGACAAGGTATCTGTGAGTCACCCGCAGATGGCACTGTAGGACGAAATCACGACTTGCGGACGCGACATCACGGAATCTTGCCCAGCAACCTTCTTCTTTCAAGGCATGGGGTTCTTCCCTTCCGAAGGAAGCCAAGCTAGAGATTTTTTCATCACCCTCCGCCAGGTTTGAACCTACAATCTTGAGTTTTAGAGGCAAGGAAGGTAACTAATCACTGCATAACGGAGGGCGACATTAATGGTAATATTAATAGAGTAAGCACTTTAGGCCTTTAGCTTCATTTGTGCACAGATAATGATAACATTAGATTAGAAAGAATTCTGTAGGTTCGTTTAGACCAGGAAGCCACTGAACATAGAACTTGTCAAGGGATATACATGTATACATATGTTTATATAATACGAAAAAAAAATTGATGTGTTCCATTCACATGACTTTCTCTACATCTCTGCAACAAATTATTGCTAAAAAGCTTATTGTTCTATTTACTTAATACTAATCGAAAAAAAATGTAGAAATAGTCTTATTGCTTGCTTCCTTGTAAGTAGAAGCGAAATAAGGGAGTACCATAAGTTAAAGTGGTAGTCAAAAGCTGGTTGCTATGTCAATGAAGTTCCTTTGTTTTTTATGAACAGGAGTTAACTAAGTCCTGTGGGAGAAGAGTATAAGTTTTTAAAGCTGAAACCAAAAACAAGAAATATCTCATAAACGATCAACTGCATGAAAGAAATGCATATAACATAAATTTTGTGTTTTAAAGTGCTCTACATTTTTTGTGTGTTAAGTTTTTTTTCTATCTCTTACGGTTTAGCAGTTATACCAAATTCCGTAAAATTCGTCCAGAATAAAGTATTCCTCAGAGGCTATTCCCTGAAAATGCAAGATATTTATTTTATTTGACAGATAAATATCCTTAATATATGGATATTGTAACCAAAATCGTTAGAGCCATTTTTTATAAAATCCAAATTTTGGAAAAAGATTCCATGTAAAGGGTAGTTTGGGGAGGGGGAATTTTTCTCAAGGACTTCGTGTCGCACCCCTAGAAGATACCAAAATTAAATACCATGTTTGGTATTTTACTAAGTTCTCGTTTTTGAGTTATCGTGTTCACAATCACACGGACACACACACACACACTCACGGACCTTTTTGTGAAAATGCTTTTTTTGGATACCGGGGACCTTAAAACATATATTTCCGGTGAAATCTCGGTATTGAATTTTTGGGTGGAGTGCAATACCTTCTCTATACACTATGTACATAGTACGTGTAGAGAAAGCAAAAACCAATGTATAAAGCTCTAGTGCTAAAAGCACGGGCTACAAAAACAGCACAATTGACATATAATCACACCATTTTCTTTTGAGGCCTGTACGCCACTGCACTATACTTAATGTGTTCTATAAAAGCATATGTACTTCCTTTTTTTTTTTTTTTTTTTTTTTTTTGCTTGCCCATAAACAAAGAGTATCAAAAATGAATTATCGACATAATAGTTACTATTAGTAATTATATACAACTAAAATATGATTATTAAAATGTGTATCTGAATGTCAAAAAGCTATTGAACTGAGAAAACAAATACAAAGATATTATTAGAATGTTTCCCATTCAGGTATTTAGAAGGACCCATGACAAAAAGTAGAATTCTGTATTCGCTGGTTCTTTTGTGCTCCCCTGCTTAGGAATTCAAAATTTTGTCTTTTGCAGCTTAGGAAATACGAATTTGAATTTTGTTGTAGGCACCAAGTTTGTTTACGTATTAACTACATACCAATTACAATCAACTGTAGACTATGTGCAAATTCGTTGCTGACCTAATTAATTTGCTACCTCAGTTAAACAAAGCCCCCGGGGCTTATAGATCGACTGGATAGCTATCATTAGCTCTTGCTTCCTTCTCCCTTATCTCCCTTGTGACCTCTATTTCTCGTTCCGTTTATCTTCCTAATTCATTTTTATTTCATCCTGCTCAGGAACTCTCCCCTGTGCTGCTATGTTTTTATAAAGAAAATTTAGATATTAAATATATGTTGTGTTCCATTCAATGACTATCTCTACCTCCACTGCAAACAAACTGTTCTTGCAAAAGATGAATTTATCTAGACTATGCTAATCTAGATAAACATAAACAGAAATTGACATACTACTTAGTTTCTTGAAAGTAGAAGGCAAATAACGGAATATTCTAGACTAACGCGATATTAAACCTTATAAAACCTATCACTATGTGAAATTGAAATTAGATTTTCTTTGCGTAAAACAACAGATATGAAACGAAAGAGACTTCCCCTTCAAATTGATAGCTCTAGAAAAAGTTATCACATTAAATTGCGTATTTAAACGAGGTCTGTGTTTTTTATAAAATAGGTTTTTCCTCTTACTGTTTATAAGTTGTATAAAAAGACACTGGTCTTATTCAAGATATACACTTCATTTGTAATGAAAATATCTTGAACATTTGATGTTTTAATCAAAATTTTCGAAATTTTTTCCAGGTAAAGGATAGTTGGGGTGGGGGTATTTGCTTGAAAATTTGCATGTTGCATCTCTGAAATATACTAAACTTAAATACCAAGTTTGACATTTAACCGACTTTTTGTTTCCGAGCTATGATGTCCAAAAACAAACACATACACAATTTTCTAAACATTATTTTTATTTTATTTATTTATTTATTTGGGGGAGACTTAAGGGGATACCCTGGTGCATTCTCGGTACCAAATTTTTGGGTGGAATGCAATATTTTCTGAATCTACCTTGTACGTTGTACATACGTGTTAGATAAAGTAATACATTCTGTAAAAAGGATCGTTGTCTTTCATAAACATGATTGACATGCAGTCTTAAATGTTCTAAAGGATCAAAAACTTCTAAAATTGACATTGTCCGTAAGAAGCTTTCAGCACTGTTACCAAAATCGTGATTTATTACCCCAGTTTGACTGATTTCCTCTTTAAACTAAATTATCTCAAAATAACCTATGCTTGTATAATATCGACAGGTATATTTTAAAATGTCTTGCTGTGTTTACTGTAAACTAGGTGACTGACAGAGCAATAAAAACAAACATGAGGTGAAGAGGGTCGTTAAGAAAAGGTAAGAATTTCTTTGCATTGACAAAAGCACCTTTCAACAGGTATACATTGTCCGCGAGTCGCTACCTGGGTTATGTCTGTCATATTTCAGACCTCTTTGACAGCAAAAGTAGCGTTCCGTTGCTTTATGACTCTACTTAAAAGTATTTCCGCTCACAATGGCAAAGAGGAAGCACTTCTAGTTTTCTAAGAGTGTGCCATATTCCCTGAAACTTTTATAGTTCACTCCTGGAGCCCTCAGCAAAACAGTATTATTAAAGCGCTACGATATTACCTTAGAGTTTGCAATGTCTCACACGAATATAGAGAAAAGTTACTGAAGCTTCTTAAAACAGTAAGGTTGTCGCATACGAATCTAGAGAAAAGTTACTGAAGCTTAAAACAGTAAGGTTGTCGCATACGAATCTAGAGAAAAGTTTCTGAGCTTCTTAAAACAGTAAGGTTGTCGCATACGAATCTAGAGAAAAGTTACTGAAGCTTCTTAAAACAGTAAGGTTGTCGCATACGAATCTAGAGAAAAGTTACTGAAGCTTCTTAAAACAGTAAGGTTGTCGCATACGAATCTAGAGAAAAGTTACTGAAGCTTCTTAAAACAGTAAGGTTGTCTCATACAAATATAAAGAAAAGTCACTGAAGCTTCTTAAAACAGTAAGGTTGTCTCACACAGATATAGAGAAAAGTTACTGAAGCTTCTTAAAACAGTAAGGTTGTCGCATACGAATCTAGAGAAAAGTTACTGAAGCTTCTTAAAACAGTAAGGTTGTCTCATACAAATATAAAGAAAAGTCACTGAAGCTTCTTAAAACAGTAAGGTTGTCTCACACAGATATAGAGAAAAGTTACTGAAGCTTCTTAAAACAGTAAGGTTGTCGCATACGAATCTAGAGAAAAGTCACTGAAGCTTAAAACAGTAAGGTTGTCGCATACGTATCTAGAGAAAAGTCACTGAAGCTTCTTTAAACAGTAAGGTTGTCGCATACGAATCTAGAGAAAAGTCACTGAAGCTTCTTAAAACAGTAAGGTTGTCGCATACGAATCTAGAGAAAAGTCACTGAAGCTTCTTTAAACAGTAAGGTTGTCGCATACGAATCTAGAGAAAAGTCACTGAAGCTTCTTTAAACAGTAAGGTTGTCTCATACAAATATAAAGAAAAGTCACTGAAGCTTCTTAAAACAGTAAGGTTGTCTCACACAGATATAGAGAAAAGTTACTGAAGCTTCTTAAAACAGTAAGGTTGTCGCATACGAATCTAGAGAAAAGTCACTGAAGCTTCTTAAAACAGTAAGGTTGTCTCATACGAATCTAGAGAAAAGTCACTGAAGCTTCTTTAAACAGTAAGGTTGTCGCATACGAATCTAGAGAAAAGTCACTGAAGCTTCTTAAAACAGTAAGGTTGTCGCATACAAATATAGAGAAAAGTTACTGAAGCTTCTTAAAACAGTAAGGTTGTCTCACACAGATATAGAGAAAAGTTACTGAAGCTTCTTAAAACAGTAAGGTTGTCGCATACGAATCTAGAGAAAAGTCACTGAAGCTTAAAACAGTAAGGTTGTCGCATACGTATCTAGAGAAAAGTTACTGAGGCTTCTTAAAACAGTAAGGTTGTCGTATTCGAATCTAGAGAAAAGTTACTGAAGCTTAAAACAGTGAGGTTGTCGCATACGTATCTAGAGAAAAGTTACTGAAGCTTCTTAAAACAGTAAGGTTGTCGCATACAAATATAGAGAAAAGTCACTGAAGCTTCTTAAAACAGTAAGGTTGTCTCATACATATATAGAGAAAAGTTACTGAAGCTTCTTAAAACAGTAAGGTTGTCTCATACAAATATAGAGAAAAGTTACTGAAGCTTCTTAAAACAGAAAGGTTTTCTCATACATATCTAGAGAAAAGTCACTGAAGCTTCTTAAAACAGTAAGGTTGTCTCATACAAATATAGAGAAAAGTTACTGAAGCTTCTTAAAACAGTAAGGTTGTCGCATACGAATCTAGAGAAAAGTTACTGAAGCTTCTTAAAACAGTAAGGTTGTCTCATACAAATATAGAGAAAAGTCACTGAAGCTTCTTAAAACAGTAAGGTTGTCTCATACATATATAGAGAAAAGTTACTGAAGCTTCTTAAAACATTAAGGTTGTCTCGTACAAATATAGAGAAAAGTTACTGAAGCTTCTTAAAACAGTAAGGTTTTCTCATACATATCTAGAGAAAAGTCACTGAAGCTTCTTAAAACAGTAAGGTTGTCTCATACAAATATAGAGAAAAGTTACTGAAGCTTCTTAAAACAGTAAGGTTGTCTCATACAAATATAGAGAAAAGTCACTGAAGCTTCTTAAAACAGTAAGGTTGTCTCATACAAATATAGAGAAAAGTTACTGAAGCTTCTTAAAACAGTAAGGTTGTCTCATACAAATATAGAGAAAAGTCACTGAAGCTTCTTAAAACAGTAAGGTTGTCTCATACATATATAGAGAAAAGTTACTGAAGCTTCTTAAAACAGTAAGGTTGTCTCATACAAATATAGAGAAAAGTAACTGAAGCTTCTTAAAACAGAAAGGTTTTCTCATACATATCTAGAGAAAAGTCACTGAAGCTTCTTAAAACAGTAAGGTTGTCTCATACAAATATAGAGAAAAGTTACTGAAGCTTCTTAAAACAGTAAGGTTGTCGCATACAAATATAGAGAAAAGTTACTGAAGCTTCTTAAAACAGTAAGGTTGTCTCATACAAATATAGAGAAAAGTTTCTGAGCTTCTTAAAACAGTAAGGTTGTCTCATACAAATATAGAGAAAAGTTACTGAAGCTTCTTAAAACAGTAAGGTTGTCTCATACAAATATAGAGGAAAGTTACTGAAGCTTCTTAAAACAGTAAGGTTGTCTCATACAAATATAGAGAAACGTTACTGAAGCTTCTTAAAACAGTAAGGTTGTCGCATACAAATATAGAGAAAAGTTACTGAAGCTTCTTAAATCAGTAAGGTTGTCTCATACAAATATAGAGAAAAGTTACTGAAGCTTCTTAAAACAGTAAGGTTGTCTCATACAAATATAGAGAAAAGTCACTGAAGCTTCTTAAAACAGTAAGGTTGTCTCATACAAATATAGAGAAAAGTCACTGAAGCTTCTTAAAACAGTAAGGTTGTCTCATACAAATATAGAGAAAAGTTTCTGAGCTTCTTAAAACAGCAAGATTGTCTCATACAAATCTAGAGAAAAGTTACTGAAGTTTCTTAAAACAGTAAGGTTGTCTCATACAAATATAGAGAAAAGTCACTGAAGTTTCTTAAAACAGTAAGGTTGTCGCATACAAATATAGAGAAAAGTTACTGAAGCTTCTTAAAACAGTAAGGTTGTCTCATACAAATATAGAGAAAAGTTTCTGAGCTTCTTAAAACAGTAAGGTTGTCTCATACAAATATAGAGAAAAGTTACTGAAGCTTCTTAAAACAGTAAGGTTGTCTCATACAAATATAGAGAAAAGTTTCTGAGATTCTTAGAACTGCAAGATTGTCTAATACAAATCTAGAGAAAAGTTTCTGAGCTTCTTAAAACAGTAAGGTTGTCTCATACGAACCTAGAGAAAAGTTACTGAAGCTTCTTAAATCATTAAGGTAAGTCATTTTAGAAGAACTACCGTACTATTAAAAAATTCTGATCGTTAATCCGGGTCGCCACTGCTTCAACAATCAACAGAATACGTTTACTCAACATTTAGGAAGTTAACGAGTGTCTCCACTGAGCAACAAGCCTTGCATAACATGTTGAATCAACGTGTTTTGGCTAAATAGAAATTGCTTTCCATCGGCATTGGAAAACATGTTGTTGGGCTATATACACAGCTAACTTCACGCAGCCCCAACTAACTTCGGTCAGACAGACAATTGAACCAATCACATTATTTATTGTTTCATTAGTTATTTTCTGTAACTGCTAGGTGAAGTATAGGGCATCGTTACGATGTTTCCGTGATCGGATTTTGAGTTTTTAGATCGCCAACTCGCCGCTATGCGCCATGATGATAATAGGATCAGCTCTTCGCCCACAGATGGCATAGAAGGGCGCAATCACGACTTGCGGACACGAAATGGCGGATATTTGTCCAGGAACCTTCTTCTTTCAAGGTATAGGGTCCTTCTAAGCACAAATAAATATACAGAACAACCGGCTTTACATGCCTTCTGAAAGAAGCCCTGCTAAGGATTTTTGCGTCCGAAAGAATCGATCACCATCAAGATAAAGATTATCAGAAACGGTCTTACTACTTAGTTCCTTATAAGTAGAAGAGAAATAAACAAGTGCACTAGGCTAAACCAACAGGCAAATGTTTTAAAATGAGATTGCAATGGGATTGAAATCAATTATTTGCGTGGTCAGGATTTGACAAGATCCCACATGAGAAAAGTAAATATTTTAAAATTGAAACTAAGAACAAGAAATATCTCAAAAAACAGTCAACTCTACGACAAAAAATGTATATAACATAAAATGTGTGTTTTAACGAAATCTATATTTTTTGTAGTAAGTTTTTGTCTATTTCTTACGGTTTACCAGTTATGCTAAATTTCACAAAGTTCATCCCGAAAAGATATGTCTTCAGAGGCTATTCTCAGAAAATTGAAGATATATACACTTTACTTATCACGTAACTATATTTAATCAAAACCGCTAGAGCCATTTTTGAGAAAATCAAAATTTTCGACATTTTTTCCATGTTAAGGGTAGTTTGGGGTGGAGGGATTTTCTTGAAAATCTTTGTGACACATCCTTGGAAGATACGAAATATAAATACCAAGTAGTTTGGTATTTAACGGTTATTTTTGAGCTAATTATTGTTATTTTAGGTTTGTGATAGTTCATACCTCCTAGCATTAATTTATTTAATATAAAAAATATGATGTGCTACACTCACATGGCTTTCTCTAGATCTCTGCAACAAATTGTTAAAAAGTTTATGCTTCCATTTACTTCATGCTCATCGAGAAACAATTAGCAGAAATAGTCTTATTACTTGCTTCCTTGTAAGTAGAAGCGAAATAAGGGAGTACCATTGGTTAAACTGATAGTCAAAAGCTGGTTGCTATGTGACTGAAGCTCCTTTGTTGGTATGGACACGAGTTGACAAACTCCTGTATGAGAAAAGTATGTTTTTCAAGGCTGAAACAAAAATCAAGGAATATCTAAAAAACGATCAACTCCACGAAAAATAAGTATATAACATAAATTGTGTGTTTTAATGTGCTCTACAATTTTTGCATGGTAAGTTTTTGTCTATCTCTTACGGTTTACCAGCTATACACAATCCCGTAAAATTCATCCAGAATAAACCAGTCTTCACAGGCTATTCCTAGAAAATTCAAGATATACATATTATTTGTCAGGTATATATCTTTAATATACAATGTTTTAATCAAAATCGTTAGAGCCATTTTTTAGAAAATCAAAATTTTCCAAAATGTTTCAATGTGAAGAGTAGTTAGGAGTGGGGGGATTTTTCTCAAAATCTTCGTCTCGTATCCCTGAAAGATACTAAACTTAAATACCAAGTTTGGTACTTTACCGACTTTTCGTTTTTGAGCTATCGTATTCACAGACACACACGGACATTTTTCTAAAAATGCTTTTTTTTGTATTCAGGGTGTCTCAAAACATATTTCCGGTGAAATCTCGGTATGGAATTTTTGGATGCATTACAATATCTTCTCTATACACTATGTACATAGTACGTATAGAGAAAGTAAAAATTATAGCAAAATTACACTGGAAATGGGCTGCTAGATTTTATAGCGGAGTCACGTGTCAGCATACTTTAGTCGCAACGTAAAAGCCCATATTACAGCCTTTTCCCCGCCATGCCCATACAACATTTTTACAACGATATGGGCGAGCTAGCATTATGTTAAAGCACCTGGATACCACTATGTACTAAATATTAAATAATTCGCGTGCAGCGACAGTTTCCGGAGGTAGTTAGCTTTTTAATAAAGTTTTCCTGTTATTATCCGCGGTATCGATCGATGGCTCGCTTTTAACACAAATTTCCTCAGAAAATTACACGAAACGAATGAACGAGAATGTTTTGGGCCTAATCTCCCTCAAGAGACCGTACTAATGTTTCCTGAAATATTGCGATAATCGCCACTCTATAGCTCATAAATTGTTTTGACAGTGCTCCACTTCCGAATGTACCACTGAGAATAGTAACGGTGTATATCAATTTATGGCATTGGCAATTCTCGGAAATTATCTGTCACCTCCCCCTCTCCCCAAAAAAGATGTGCTCCATTCACATGACTTTCTCTATATCTCTGCAACAAATTATTGTTAAAAAGCTTATGCTTCTATTTACTTAATGCTAATCGAGAAAAATTAGCAGAGTAGAAGTGAAATAAGGGAGACAGTCAAAAGCTGGTTGCTATGTGACTGAAGTTCCTTTGTTTGTATGGGCAGGGGATGACAAATTCCTGTATGAGAAAAGTATGTTTTTCATAGCTGAAACCAAACACAAGGAATATCTCAAAAACAAACAACTACACGAAAAAAGTGTACATAACGTAAATTGTGTGTTTTAAAGTGCTCTACATTTACTGTGTGGTAAGTGTTTGTCCATCTCTTACGGTTTAGCAGTAAAATTGACCCAGAATAAAGTAGTCTTCAGAGGCTATTCCCAGAAAATTCAAAATATACATTTTTTTTTGTCGGGTAAATATCTTTAATATACGACATTTTAATTAAAATCGTTGGAGCCATTTCTTAGAAAATCAAAATTTTCGAAAAAAGTTCTATGTAAAGGGTAGTTGGGGGTGGGGGGGATTTTTCTCAAAATCTTTGTGTCGCATCCCTGGAAGGTACTAAGCTTAAATACCAAGTTTGATATTTTACTGACTTTTCGTTTTTGAGTTATCGTGTTCACAGACACACGGACACACACGGACCTTTTTCTGAAAATGATATTTTTGGATACAGGGGACCCTAAAACATATATTTCCGGTGAAATCTCGGTATCGAATTTTTTGGTGGAGTGCAATACTTTCTCTATACACTATGTACATAGTGCGTGTAGAGAAAGTAAAAAAAGAATGTCTCAAAAACTATCAACTACACGAAAAAAATACATAACATAAATTGTGTGTTTTAACGTGCTCTACATTTTTTGTATGGTAAGTTTTTGTTTGTCTTACGTTTTAGCAGTTATGCAAAGTTCTCTAAAATTCATCCAGAATAAAGTAGTCTTCAGAGGTTATTCCCAGAAAATCCAAGATATACATTTTATATGTCAGGTAAATATCTTTAATATACGATATTTTAATCAAAATCGTTGGAGCCATT
Source organism: Hymenopus coronatus (assembly GCA_030762935.1). NCBI lineage: Eukaryota > Metazoa > Arthropoda > Insecta > Mantodea > Hymenopodidae > Hymenopus > Hymenopus coronatus. The sequence goes on from CM060883.1 coordinate 33,231,594, forward strand.
TTTATGAAAATCAAAATTTTCGAAAAAAGTTTCATGTAAAAGGTAGTTGAGGATGGGGGGATTTTCTTGAAGATCTTCATGTCTCATCCTTGGAAGACGCCAAACTTGAATACCAAGTTTGGTACTTAACGATCTTTTCGTTTTTGAGCTATGCTGTCCACAGTAATCTCGGTATCGAATTTTTGGGTGGAAAGCAATGCCTTCTCTATATACTATGTACATGTACTTTGAAGTTCATATCTTCCAGGAAGTCCAGTTTGCTAATGAAGCCTGAAGGACAATAGAACGTGTTCGTTACTGCAGTTGTCTGAACGTTAACGAAGAAGGCCCTTCAGCTGCAGTCTGGAGCACCTCTATAATTACCAGCAACCCACAATAGCCCCATCTTATATTGTTTTCTGTGGAATTAGAGAAACGGAGCATGAAGTACTTGCATATGTGGACTGTAAAGAGTTACGCGCTATTCAAATGTTTTGTTCGCGTTCTCCACGGCATTACTCTTCCATACTTGTGCACATATTCTAGGAAATATTCGCCAAGCGCAGAGTCCTCTCCAACCTACTACTCGGAACTGCACTAACGAGCCACTTGGGTCAGAAATTCTATTTTCTTAATATGCAGCAACTCCAATCTCAAGTATGTTAAGCAGCTATCTTCATGACTGTAAATTATTTCTCTGTTTCTTTAGAAAAATGCACAGTGGTTGCCGCATTGTGGAACATAAAACATGAGATTGTATGTAAAGGGTTATATACAATCTACCATTATAAAAATCTAATGTGTTTCATTCACATGACTTTCTCTACTTCTCTGCAATAAATTACTGTTAAAAAGCTTATGTTTCTATATACTTCATGCTAATCGAGAAAAAATAGCAGAAATAGTCTTATTACTTACTTCCTTGTAAGTAGAAGCGAAATAAGGGAGTACCATAGGTTAAAGTGATAGTCTAAGGCTGGTTAATATCTGACTGAAGTTCCTTTGTCTGTGTATGGACACGAGATCACAAATTCCTGTATGAGAAATGTGTAAGTTTTTCAAATCTGAAACTAAAAAGAAGGAATATCTAAAAAGCGATCAACTCCACGAAAAAAATGTATATATCATAAATTGTGTGTTTTAAAGTGCTCTACATGTTTCGTGTGGTAAGTTCTTTTCCATCTCTTACGGTTTAGAAGTTATGCAAAATTCCGTAAAATTTGTCCAAAATAAAGTAGTCTTCAGAGGCTATTTCCAGAAAATTCAATGTATATATTTTATTTGTCAGGTAAATATCTTTAATGTATGACATTTTAATCAAACTTCTTGGAGCCATTCTAAAATATTCTAAAAACGTTCCATGGTATTTTACCGACTTTTCGTTTTTGAGTTATCGTGTTCATAGACACACGGACACACGGGCACACACACAACGGACCTTTTTCTGAAAATACTTTTTTTGGATACAGGGGACCCTAAAACATATATATCCAGTGCAATCTCGGTATCGATGTTTGTGGTGGAGTGCAATACTTTCTCTATACACTATGTACATAGTACGTAGAGAGAAAGTAAAAATTGTAGGTAAAGGGTTATATACAATCTACCATTATAAAAATCTGATGTGTTCCATTCACATGGCTTTCTCTACTTCTCTGCATCAAATTATTGTTAAAAAGCTTATGTTTCTATATACTTCATGCTAATCGAGAAAAAAATAGCAGAAATAGTCTTATTACTTGCTTCCTTGTAAGTAGAAGCGAAAAAAGGGAGTACCACAGGTTAAAGGGATAGTCAAGAGCTGGTTGCTATGTGACTGAAGTTACTTTGTATAGACAGGAGTTGACAAATTCCTGTACGAGAAAACTAAGTTCTTCAAAGCTGAAACTAAAAAGAGGGAATATCTAAAAAACGATCAAATCCACAAAAAAAATGTATATAACATAAAAGTGTGTTTTAACGTGGAAAGTTACACGGTTTGAATGGGACACAAAATAAAAAATTCGGAATATGTAGGTGAATGTTCTTTAAAAAAAAACTACACAATAATGCTATAACCACAATATTTCTGAATGTAATTGTTTACGACTTATAGAAGAAGTTATATAGAAGATTTGTCGTAGTATTGTTTATAGCCTACACTGATTGTCGCGGTTTGACCACTATTCACACTGCAGGTATTAGGATAAGACACCATTTTTTCTTCAGTTTTAAGTTTTAAGAGCAGTCCTCTTATCGGTTCTCAAAACATAGCATCGATTTTAAGTTGTACGGCGTAAAAATGAGAGGGAGGAAGGGTTATGTTGGAAAGAGTGGATATAAAGGGAGAGAAGGAGGAAGACGTAGGGAGGAGGGAAAATGGCGGGAGCACAGAGACAGAGAGAGATTCAGAGAAGAATCTTTGCATTTAACGCAATAACGCGAGCAAAATAGCAGGTTCTTACGCAAACACTGTATCATAACGAAATCTACATTTCCATATTATAAGAGTAAGCTTGTGTTTGTCTCAGATGTTTACTTTCTCTATACGCACCATGTACATAGTGTATAGAGAAGGTATTGTAATGCACTAAAAATTCTATACCAAGATTTCACCGGAAATACATGTTTTGAGACCCCCTGAACCCAAAAAAAGACATTTTTAGAAAATGTCCTTATGTGTCTGTCGGTCTGCGTGCGTGTGTGTGTTTGTGTGTGCGTGTGTGTGTCTGTGGACAGCATAGCTCAAAACCGAAAAGACCGATAAATACCAAACTTGGTATATGAGTTTCGTATCTTCCAAGGATGCGACACCAAGATTTTCAAGAAAATCCCCCCACCCCCAACTACCCTTTACATGGAACTTTTTTAAAAAATTTTGATTTTCTAAAAAGTGGCTCTAACGATCATGATTAAAATATCGTATATTAAAGATATTTACCTGACAAATAAAATATATATCTTGAATTTTCTGGGAATAGCCTCTGAAGACTATTGTGGATGAATTTTACGGAATTTTGCATAACGGTTAAACCGTAAGAGATGGAAAAAAACTTAACACGCAAAAAAGTTTTTCGTGGAGTTGATCGTTTTTAAGGTATTCTTTGTTTTTGGTTTCAGCTTGGAAAAGCTTATTGTACTTTTCTCATATAGGAATTTGTCAACTGCTAACCATACAAACAAAGGAACTTCAGTCACATAGCAACCAGGTTTTGACTGTCACGTTAACCTATGGTACTCCCTTACTTCACTTCTACTTACAAGGAAGCAAGTAATAAGACTATTTCTGCTAATTTTTTCTCGATTAGCATGAAGTAAATAGAAGTCTTGTGAATGGAACACATCAAATTAATTTGTTGTTCCACTGAGCCACCAAAACACCAACATGTGCACCCGCTTTTCTTTAATGTTATTGTTTATTGCTGTGGATCCGGCGAAATCCCTAAAATTTTTGTCTTGCAACGGTAGAAGGTGCCATAGTGCTTAAATATGCAATTTGTTACGCGAGTTACATTTCTTCACTTACCTGTTTACTTTCTCACGTATGTAAAATGTAGTTAGTAAAAAGAGAAGGTATTGTATTCCACCCAAAAATGTGATACCAATATTTAATAGAATATATACCTATGCTTTGAGACCCTCTAAATCCAAAAATCATTTTTAGAAAAAAGTTAGTGTGTGCGTATGTGGACAGCATAGCTCAAAAAGGAAAAGTCCATTAAATACCAAATTTAGTATTTTAATTTAAACGTCATACAAGGATGCAACAGGAAGATTTTCAGGATAATCCTTCCACCCCCAAGCACCACATGGAACATTTTCAAAATTGTTGATTTTCTCAAAAATGTCTCTTAATTTTTATTAAAATACCGTGTATTAAGGATTCTTACATGACAAAATGTATATCTCGAATTTTCTGTGAATAGCCTCTGCATTCTGGATGGCTTTTGCATAACTGGTAAACCGTAAGACATAAACAAAAACTGTAGCTCTCTTGTTAAAACACATCATTTATGTCAAATACTTTTCTTTATGGAGTTAACCATTTCGGAGATATTTTGTTTCTTGTTTAACCATTTCAATCTTACTATACTTATTAACTTTTCTCTTACAACAATTTTTCAACTCCGAACCGTGCAAAGAGAATAAATTTCAATAACACAGCAATCAGGTTTTAAAATATTTGACTATCACTTTAGCCTAGTGGATTCATTTATTTCCTTTCTACTTATAAAGAACTTAGTAAGACCATTTCTGCTAATGTTTATCTCGATTAGCATGAAATAAAAGAATAAGCTTTTTAAAATATTTTGTTGCAGAGATGAGAAAGCCATGTGAATGGAACACATCAGATCTTTATATATAAATTTCTGTAAAATCCCGACACAAACAGTTTTGATGGAAAGTGATTAGTTTCTCTATGAAAAGAATTTGGGCAGCAGAGAAAGTAAAATGGGAATTTTAATATTTCTTTTTAATTATATTCACTTCTAAAGTAGAGGCTAAAAATAGCTCAACATAGACCTGTAAGCATATTTATTTTGCAAACTTAATTTAGTCTTCATTTATTGCGTGTCAGTTCCGAAAATATCCTGTTTAACGATAAAAAAATGTCAGAGAAATCAAATGCCTGCACGACTGAGAGATTGCCGTGTTATTGGCAAGTTGGTTATTAAACATGAAACGGTAGGCAGTTTTCAAGATTAAATTCTACAAACTTCCAACTTCTGCTTTATAAAGAATCTCACAGCTGGTCTCCTTACCACGGTAGTAGCGTTGCTACTTGCCAAGCAGGAGACCTGGGTTCGATTACAAGTACCGGCGTGGGGATTTTTCCCCCGCTGGGAGACCTGGACCGGGGTGCACTCAGCCTCGCGAGGTCCCTGGGGGGCCAATTGAGGAGCTACTTGATGGAGAAGTAGCGCTTCCAAGTGATTTTATGTGTCAATTTTGATAAAATCAAAATTTTCGAAAATGTTTCCATATTAAGGGTGGTTTGTGGTGGGGGATATTCTTGAAAATCTTCGTGTCGCATCTTTTGGAAGATACTAAACCTTAATTTGGAATTTAGCGGTCTTCATTTTTGAGCTATGCTTTCTACAGACAGACACACACGCACATATTTTTCTAAAAATGCTTTTCCCGGACTCAGGGGACTCCAAAATATATATTTGCGGTGAAACCTCATCAGAATTTTGGGTGAAATACAATACCTTCTCATACATATGCACATAGTACGTGTAGAGAAAGTAATAATCTTTTTATAATAATGGTTTCTTCTCAAAGCAAGTACAGAAAGTCATATGATACATAAGGTTTTTAATAATTACTGTGTTAACGCTAAATGAATAAAAATACCATAAAACTTACTGGATCGGAGTAATTTGGTTAAGAAGGATGAAAAGTTAGGATAAAGCATTTAAAAATCATGGAGAGAAATGTAAATATCTGTATTTGGCACTTTCTGATCACCTAATTACGAAAAAAACCTATATTTAGAGCTCTTAACTTACACCTGTGTATTTTAACTGGGCATGCTAAAAACAGTTATTTATAGTGTCAATGAAACTATACAAGCTTTCATTACTGCAAAGGCTTGTAGGTACATGACCAACCACTCCGGTATCATCTTGCGCAGTATGTCCTTGACACCCTGAATCCATTGCATTCTAACCTCAAAAGACTGGAAGCTTTATAACAAGGACGTCTAGAAACAGAAACGTGCATATTCACCTTGTACACATTCACGCTTTAAGGTGGTGCACGGTGCCCGTGCTATGATTCGAAGAGGGCATGTTCGAAAGTTCAAAAGTGAGAAGTGTACATACATCTATGTAGCTGCAAGCAAGATTCTTAAGTCAATCTTTCAACTTCTTTTGTGAATCATAATGAATACATTTTAATTTATTATAATGGTTTCCAAGAAGGGAGGAAGTATAACTTGAAAGAAATAAAACAAAATCTATTACTTTCATAAGGGCTTCTCTAACAATTCTGACAAAAGCTTACTCTCGTATCTACTTTATTTTAATCGAGAAGCATTTAGTGAAATCATTTCTACATATTTCCTTATAGGTACATAAGAATAGAGGGAATACAGTAGATTTAAGAGCTAGTCGCTATGTGATGGTCTTGAAATTCACTAGTTTAGCCTCAAATGAAATATTTTTCTATTCTAATAAAATTTTATTAACCATAATTTCTTTTCCAATTATCTTTACAAGAATGTATTATATCAATATAAATTATTCCATAAATTTATACGAAAATTCTCTTTGCATGCCAGGAGAAGAAAAATAAAGCCTTCCAATTTGAGTCCATATTGCTCCAAATAAAAACGTATTATAAAGAACTGTAACTGGATTTGCATTTTTTGGCAGTAAGATTTTGCCTTATCTTGTGGAAAACTCATTGCGAAAAGAGGACTCCAGAGGTTATTAACAGAAAATACTAGGCATACATTTAATTTATCATGAATATATGTAAAGTGTGCTGTAATTTGGGGGAGGCCTCAGATGGCCTCGAAACATATTTTTGGTTAAATTTCAACAACAAATTTTCGGGGAAAATACAATTTTAGAAATTTTTAGACAAAGTAAAATGGAAACGCGTAGACAAATGCATATATTTGATATATTTTGACATCCTCACTGTATTATTAAATTTAAACTAATTAGTAACACATACAAATTATGGATAAAATACACAGGATTATCCGGTGCTCTTTTGTTTCTTTAAATATTTTCCAGGTTTGTTTTTATATCGGTTTGTAACTTACTAAACATAATTAATTACCCAGCACAATCAAGATCTGTATTAACAATTGTTATAGGCTTCAAAATGGAAGTTGTATTTACTTTAGATCTTATAAGCACACAGTTCAACATTAAATTTACCTTGTTGCCTTTTAATAAACAAATATAATAAAACAAATGACGTCAAGAGTGAGAACTCTTTTTTCTCTTCATTAGCATTCAAGCGCTTTTAACTTGTTTTAATTAATGCGAGAGTAAACAATTCAGTTGCATGTTCCTTTTAAATTTCTTCTCAGACAATATTTACGAATAAAAACAGCAGATTCATGCAAATACTTTTTATAATACTCCCTTTACATTTTTCTTCCAGCCAAACACTATAGTTATTTTAAAATGTCTATTGAGAACGCAGTAAAACTAATTTATTCTGCATTTTCTCAAACTTTGAGAGAAGAAAGCTGGGAAGGTTTAGGAATCATTTATTTATACACAATAACCAGTCTTTTCATTAACTAGGATTTATTTAAAATATACATTTCAATCTCCCTCATCCCCTACAGAATCTCCACTTCTCCCTAAGGAATACGATCACCAATTCGCTGAATAAATTAACGGAGAGATTTCAGGAGCATACATAAATCCGATTTAAAGTATCAATTTATGTGTATATACTTCCTGATTAAAATAAAAACATCCGCTTTCACAGATTTTAAGCTGCAAGTGTCACTTTTAAAAATTCCATTTCTTAATACTTCTGTAGAAATGTCTTCGATGAGAGCTTTCCTACTGTGGGTAACTTTTAAAAAACAAAGTTATGTTGCAAACTGGTAAACCAGTAGAAAAATTGCCGCATACGTTAAACTTTTTAAAACAAAATGAAAGCGGTAAAAATGTCTTTGTGGAAATTTTACTATTGTTAAAAAAATTCTGACCTTAATAATTATTTTTGTTGGACAAGATAGATGTAAAAAATAGGGAGGGGGATTCTACAGGAAAACCTGAATGCGAGAAAAATGATTATTGCAGAATTCTTCAAACAGCGAAGCACTTAGAAATGTCGGCTTAGATGTGGTTTCTGCTCAAAGGAATAGAATTTTTCAAAAAAATATTGTTAGTGAAGATTAAAGGACGCAACATTCCGAAAATGGCAGTTTTAGTTGTTTTGTTTGGTCCTCAAACTGACATTTCCTCTTTAAAGACATATAATTACCTGCATATAAAATAATTATAGGTCTAACGCTCGTCTTTTAAATACAATTACAAAATGCCACTGCGTTTGATACTTTGAATTCTGCTCTTTATAGACAAAAAATCTGATGTGTTCCATTCACATGACTTTCTTTACATCCCTGCTACAAATTATTGTTAGAAAGCTTATGCTTCTCTTTACTTCATGCTGATGAAGACAAAATTAACAGAAATCGTCTTATTACTTGCTTCCTTGTAAGTAGAAGCGAAATAAGGGTGTGCCATAGGTTAAAGAGACAGTCAAAAGCTGGTTGCTATGTGACTGAAGTTCCTTTGTTTGTATGGGCACAAGTTGACAAATCCCTGTATGAGAAAAGTATAAGTTTTATAAAGCTGAAACCATAAACAAGGGATATCTCAAAAACGAACAACTCCACGAAAAAAATATATATGTAACATAAATGGTGTGTTTTAACGTGCTCTACATTTTTGTGTATTAAGTTTTTGTCCATCTCTTACGGTTTAGCAGTTATGCAAAATTCCGTAAAATTCATCCTGAATAAAGTAGTCTTCAGAGACTATTCCCAGAAAATTCAAGATATACATTTTATTTATAAGTAAATATCTTTAATATACGGTAATTTAATCAAGATAATTAGTCATTTTTAAGAAAATAAAAAATTTCGAAAAAAGTTTCATGAAAAGGTTAGTTTGGGGTAGGGGGATTTTTCTCAAAATCTTCGTATCGCATCCCTGGAAGATACTAAACTTAAATACCAAGTTTGGTACTTTACCGACTATTCTTTTTTGAGTTATCCTGTTTACTGACACACGGACCTTTTTCTGAAAATCTTTTTTTGGTACAGGGGACCCTAAAACATGTATTTCCGGTGAAATCTCGGTATCGAATTTTTGGGTGGAATGCTATAGAGAATGCTACGTGTAGAGAAAGCAAAAAGACTTTAATAACATTAGCAATATAATAAATCAAATTCTGTTTGGAGCAACCTGAGATAGCTCGCGGTGACGTGTGAATGCTATGTTGAACCTGATAAACTAACTTTCCTTTCTTTATTTTCAAGCCCGAGCCCCACAAATATCTTTACCTTCTCTAGTTCCTACAGAGATAGAGAAGGAATTGCATTTTACTCAAAAATTCGATACCGAGGTTTCACTGGAAGTACATACACATTTTAGGATTTCCATTCACATGACTCTCTCTACATCTCTGTAAGAAGTTATTGTTAAAAAGCTTATGCTTCTATTCACTTCATTCTAATCGAGAAAAATCTGATGTGTACCATTCACATGACTTTCTCTGTATCCCTGCAACAAATTATTCTTAAAAAGCTTATACTTCCATTTTCTTTATGCTAATCAGAAAAAATGAGCAGAAATAGTCTTATTACTTGCTACCTAGTAAGTAGAAGCGAAATAAGGAACTACCATAGGTTAAAATGATAGTCAAAAGCTGGTTGCTATGTCAATGCAGTTCCTTTGTTTATACGGATAGGAGTTGACAAGTTCCTGTATGAGAAAAGTATAAGTTTTTCATAGCAGAAACCAAAAATAAGGAATGTCTCAAAAACGACGAACTTACGAAAAAAAATGTATGTAACTTAAATTGTGTGTTTTAACGTGCTCTACATTTTTTGTTGAGTAAGTTTTTGTCGATCTCTTACGGTTTAGCAGTTATTCAAAATTCAGTAAAATTCATCCAGAATAAACTACTCTTCAGAGGCTATTCCCAGAAAATTCAAGATATACATTCTATGTGTCAGGTAAATATCTTTAATATACGAAATTGTAATCAAAATCGTTAAGAGCCATTTTTGAGAAAATAAATATTTTCGAAAAATGTTCCATGTAAAGGGTAGTTGGGGGTGGGACGATTTTTCTCAAAATCTTCGTGTTGCATCCCTGGAAGATACTAAACTTAAATACCAAGTTAGGTATTTTACCGACTTTTCGTTTTTGAGTTATCGTGTTCACAGACACACGGACACACTGACACACGGACCTTTATGTGAAAATGCTTTTTTTGGATATTGGGGACCCTAAAACACATATTTCCGGTGAAATCTCGGTATCGAATTTTTGGGTGGGGTGCAATACCTTCTCTATAAACTATGTTCATAGTGCATATAGAGAAAGTAAAAATTAACAGAAATAGTCTTATTACTTGCTTCCTTGTAAGTAGAAGCGAAATAGGGGAGTACCATAGGTCAAAGTGATAGTCAAAAGCTGGTTGCTATGTGATCAGATCTCATACTTTCTCTCATACTTTCTGAGAAAAATATACATAAGTATTAATGCTGTTTTGAGAAAACTGAATTTAAAGATCAAATGTTCTAAAAACAGGCATTGCATAACAGCTTTAAAGGAATGCATACTAGCATTTAAACTATATTTAAATTGATTAAAATTCTCTTAACACCCCAAAAGCATACATTTTCTGAAACTAGAAATAATAGAGGTTTTGTTAGTGTCTAAAACAAAACAAAAAATATTTTTCACCATTTCAGATTACCTTGTCCCCTTAAATTAGCCCTGTGGCAAGATTTAATATTTTGACCCAATAGGAAACCTGCTTAATGCCAAGCTACCGCCCCAGATCTGCTGTACTGCGCCTCACCCCTTCCCTCCTGGAGGTTTAGAAAAGCAAAATTATGCGAGCCGTAATCCAGTTCCGCTTTCTGATTATTACAACCATAAAGTGTTCAAGGTCTTCAATATGAAAGGTGACCGCTCGCGCGAAGTTTTACATCTGGGTGGCACGACATGCAACAGCCAACTGTGCCGGTATTCTGTCTTCGGTTGTTAAATCGTGAAGTCTGTGCATAAAAATTTGTTTCGTTACATTCACAGAACTTTCTGTACAATTGTTAGAAACCTTACTCTTCTATGCACTTTATGCTAATTGAGATAAACATTAGCAGAAATTGCCTTATTACTTGCTTCCTTGTAAGTAGAAGGGATATAAAGGAAAACACAGATTAAAGCGATAGTCAAATAATTTAAAAGCTAGTTACTGATTGAAATTCGTTTCTTTGCATGGGCAAGAATTGACAAATTCCCATTAGAAAAAAAAAAATGAAATGGAGTTTTATTTATGGACGCTCTTTAACTGCTGAGGTTCTCACCGTACAATTCTATATGGAGCGTGAAACACCAATTAATTTTGCTCAGAGGCATCTTGAGGTTCTTTTACGTGCCGTAAATCTACGACACGGGACCATCTTCTCTTCCGATGGAAGCCATGCTAAAAAAATACCCGAAAAAAGTTAGCATGGTAACCATTACACCACGGAGGCCAAAATAAGAGAAAAGTTTTAAGTATTTTAAAAATGAAACCAATAACAAGGAATATCTCGGAAATGGTTAATTCCACGAAAAAAATGTGTATGGCACAAATTATGTGTTTTAAGGAGATGTACATGATTTATGTAGTAAGTTATTGTCTGTCTCTTACGGTTTACCAGTTATGCATAAGTCATCCAGAATGAAGGGGACTTCAGAGGCTTTTCCCAGAAAATTCAAGATATACATTTTATTTGTCATGTAGATATGTTTAATATACGGTATTTTAATCGTAATTGTTCCGGCCATTTTTGAGATAGTTAAAAATTTCGAAAAATGTTCAATGTAAATGGTAGTTTGGGGTGCGGTGATTTTCCTGAAAAAGTTTGTATCGTATCCTTTGAAGATCTAAACTAAAATACCAAGTTTGCTGGTTTTTCGTTTTTGAGTTATCGTGTTTACACACACACGGATGCACAAACACACATACACACGGACCTTTTTCAGAAAATGTTTTTTTTATGGATACAGCACATCCGTTCCAGGTATTTCCGATGAAATCTCGGTGTCGAATTTTGGACAGAATGCAATACATTCTCTATACACTATGAAGATAGTATGTGTAAAGTAAAAAGGAAACCTTTAACAAGGAATATCTCGGAAATGGTCAATTCTACGAGAAAAAGAAATGTAAAGTGTGTTGTAACGAGATCCACATTTTTTGTTCAGAAGCTTTTGTCTATCTCTTACAATTTAACAGTAGAAGTCATTCAGAATAAAGATGTCCTCAGAGTCTATTCCCAGAAAATTCAAGATATACATTTTATTTTCTAACAAATATCTTCAATATACGGCATTTCAATTAAAATCGTTACGTCATTTTTGACAAAATCAAAATTTTCGAAAAATGTTTCATGTAAAGTGTAGATTGGAGTGGGAGGGGGGGAGATTTTCCTCAAAATCGTCGTGTCGCATCTTTGAAAGAAACTTAACATATATACTAAATTTGGTATTTTACCAACTTTTCGTTTTTGAGTTATCGCGTCCATAGGCACACGGACAACGAACCTTTTTCATTAAAATACTTTAGTTTTCTTCTTCATTTTTGGATACAGGGGTCCCTAAAACGTCTATTTCAGGTGAAATCCGGGTATCGAATTTTTGGGTGCAATGCAATAGCTTCTCTTTACACTATATACTTGTAGAGAAAGTAATAAGGTATCTTTTCTAACATTAATTGTTACAAAGTTATTGATGCTTTACCAAGTGAGTGTACCAAAATGTTCTAAAAAAGTACTCCACAATATTTTAAAACCATTTAAAACTAGCGTACCGCTATGAAAGTTATACCAAAATTTTCGGGAGATTCGAAATATCGATGCGCAATTAAAACATATAAATGGGGGAAAAAAATGTTATGTGTTCCATTCACATGCCTATCTCTAAACCCCTGCAACAAATTATTGTTAAAAAGCATAAGCTTCCTTTTACTTTATGCTAATTGAGAAAAATTAGCAGAAATAGTCGTATTACTTGCATCCTTGTAAGTAGAAGCGAAATAAGGGAGTACCATAGGTTAAAGTGACAGTCAAAAGCTGGTTGCTATGTGACCGAAGTTCCTTTGTTTGATGGACAGGTGTTGACAAATTCCTGTATGAGAAAAGTATAAGTTTTTCAAAGCTCAAACTAAAAACAAGGAATATGTCAAAAACGATCAACTCCACAAAAAAAATGTATGTAACATAAATTGTGTTTTAACGTTCTTTTTTTTTTTTTTTTGTGTGTGTGTGTGTGGTAAATGTTTGTCCATCTCTTACAGTTTAGCAGTTATGAGAAATTTTGTAAAATTCATCCAGAATAAAGTACACTATTCCCAGAAAATTCAAAATATACATTTCATTTGTCGGGTAAATATGTTTAATATACGATATTTTAATCAAAATAGTTAGTCATTTTTAAGAAAATCAATTTTTTTTTTAAAAACGTTCCATGTAAAGGGTAGTTGGGGGGTGGGAGGATTTTCTTGAAAATCTTCGTGTCGCATCCTTAGCAGATACCAAACTTAAATAACAAGTTTGGTATTTAACGGTCTTTTCGTTTTTGAGCTATGCTGACACGCACACACACGGACTTTTTCCAAAAATGTTTTATCTAGATTCAGGGGGACCCAAAACATGTATTTCCGGTGAAATGTCAGTATCGATTTTTGGGTGCATTACAATACCTTCCCTATAATGTATATAGTAGGTGTAGAGAAAGCAAAAATTATGAAAATCCCATTTCGACTTGCCCCAAAATGAAACTAGGTGGCAGCACAATACATTTCCAGTCTCAAATTGACGTAACAAAGCCAGGTTCACTTTCAAAGGGAAGCCTGTGATCTGCTTGAGGCAATACACTCGTTTGATTTTTGGAGCGTGAAATGAAATTGACAGAAATGCGTATGTATTCCTCACACGGTATGGGGCATTCCAAGAGATAGGAAATTACTCGCAGTTGATGTTTATTTTAGTGAAAGTGCGCTATTTCCGTCCTTAATATTACATTTTGATGCATTAATTAAAATATGAGTTGGTATATAAAAAATCTGATGTGTTCCATTCACATAACTTTTTCTACTATAGTTGGGTCGAGCGATTCATTTTCAGCAATCGATTCGTTCACGATTCATTGATCGTCACCATGCTTCTCTGTGTTTGACTCAAATTGTACTCGGGGATGATAAATCATATGTTAGCTCCTTTAGCATAAACACAGTAATTTATTTAAATACATCTTACTAATGTAGTATCGATTTAGCTGCGTATATATTATATCTAAGATATTGCAAAAAATAAATAAATATAAATAAAACTGTTGTAAATTCTAACGGTTGCTTTCACATGTGCAATAGCTCATCCCTAAACAATGTAAAGACGCTCGTGGTGGCTTCGGTAGTGTTCGTTTTCTTATGTATATTGTCATTATATATAAATATACATATATAATCTATATATTTTACATTATATATAATTTATATAACTTTTATTTAACCTCATGGCCTCAGCACTATTTTCTCACAATAAAATAAATGGTTATAAATCCCCGTACACTCTCGTGCGCACTCGGCAGTTTTCGTCAAGACTCGGCTTGGTACTTCGAAAGGTGGAAGCAAAAGAAAAACAAACCCCCAATACGTAATTACGATTCTTCCTGAACGACGTCACCTGCTATTTTTTTCGATTCATGCGATTTTTTTTGAACGACGATTCATGCCAAGATTGGCACGATTCATGCGATTGCAGTCGTTCATATGAACGATTCGTTCATGAATCGCTCCAAGTCTATTCTCTATATCTCTGCAACAAATTATTGTTAGAAGGCTTATGCTTCTATTCACTTCATGCTAATCGAGAAAAAAATAGCAGAAATAGTCTTATTACTTGCTTCCTTGTAAGTAGAAGCGAAATAATACCATAGGTTAAAGTGATAGTCAAAAGCTGGTTGCATTGTGACTGAAGTTCCTTTGTTTGTATGGACAGGAGTTGACAAAGCGTTTTAAAGCTGAAACCAAAAACAAGGAATATCTATAAAAAAAAAACAAAAAAAAAAAAAAACGACCAACTCCGTGAAAAACATGTATTTGACATAAATTGTGTGTTTTAAAGTCCTCTACATTTTTTGTGTAGTAAGTTTGTATCTATCTCTTATGGTTTAGCAGTTATGCAAAATTCCGTAAATTTCATCCAGAATCAAATAAACTTCAGAGGCTGTTCCCATAAAATATCATTACATATACATTTATATACATTTTATTTGTCAAGTAAATATCTTTAATATACGATATTTTAATCAAAATCGTTAAAGCCAATTTTGAGAAAAGCAAAATTTTCGAAAAAAGTTCCATGTAAAGGGTAGTTTGAGGTGGGGGGATTTTACTCAAAATCTTCCTGTCGCATCCCTGGAAGATAGTAAACTTAAATACCAAGTTTGATATTTTACCGACTTTTCGTTTTTGAGTTATCGTGTTCACAGACACATGGACACACGGACACACACGGAACTTTTTCTGAAAATGCCTTTTCTGGATACATGGGACCCTAAAACATATATTTCCGGTGAAATCTCGGTATCGAATTTTTGGGTGGAGTGCAATACCTTCTCCATACAATGTACATAGTACGTATAGAGAAAGTAAAAAGGGACAAATCTGTATGATTAAATGGCCCGTATGTACATATCCCACCCTGAGTACACATTATTCATGGTGCTGTTTAGCATTGCCGCCGTTAGACACAAGCACACGTCATCACTAGCGATTGTTATTTATTACATAAACACTATATACACCTACATTATGCTCCGTAACTATTCTGTTGTGCTGCAATAATTACAAAAGAATTCACAGATATAAGCTGGCGCTTGGATCTTCAAGTTATAGGAAGATAACTAACTGAAATGCCATAAAACAAAAAAATCTGATGCAACTTTCTCTACATCTCTGCAACAAATTATTGTTAAAAAGATTATGCTTCTATTTACTTCATGCTAATCCAGCAAAAATCAGCAGAAATAGTCTTATTACTTGCTTCCTTGTAAGTAGAAGCGAAATAAGGGAGTACCATAGGTTAAAGTGACAGTCCAAAGCTGGTTGCTATGTGACTGAAGTTCCTTTGTTTGTATGAACAGGAGTTGAGAAATTCCTATATGAGAAAAGTATAAGTTTTTTTTTAAAGCGGAAGCTAGCAACAAGGAATATCTCAAAAACAATCAGCTCCACGAAAAAAGAGTATGACATAAATTGTGTGTTTTATCCTGATCTACATTTTTGTGTGGTAAGTCTTTGTCCATCTCTTACGGTTTGCCAGTTACGCAAAATTCAATAAAAATCAACCAGAATAAAAGAGGTCTTTAGAGGCTATTCCCAGAAAATTCAATATATATTTTATTTGGCATGTAAATGTCTTAAATATAAGGGATTTTAATCAAAATTGTTAAGAGCCATTTTTGAGAAAATCAAAATTTTCGAAAAAAGTTCCATTGTAAGGGTAGTTGGGGGTGGGGGGATTTTCTTGAAAATCTTCGTGTCGCATCCTTGGACGATACCAAAATTGAATACCAAGTTTGGTATTTAACGGTCTTTTCGATTTTGAGCTATGCTGTCCACAGATATACACACAAACACACGGACCTTTTTCCAAAAATGTTTATATAACTATATTATATGTATATCACAAACTGTTTGTTTTAATGATAAGTACAGGTTTTGTGTACTAAGTTTTTGTCTATCTCTTACGGTTTACCAGTTTTATAAATGTCATTCAGCATGAAGAGAATTTGGAAGGAAGAAGAATAATCTGTGTAAAATGTTTTTTAAACATTTGACTATCGTTTTAGCATAGTGTATTCTCTTAGTTCCCTTTTACTTATAAGGAACTAAGTAATAACAACATCCTCTAATGGTTATCTCAATTAGCATTGAGAAGAAACAACAATAATCTTTGTAGATAGTTTTGTGTGTAGAATAAGTAGAAAAGTTTTGTGAATGGAACACATTAGGTTTTTTCTTTTGGGATCCTCTGTTCCTTCAAGGGTAGCCTTTATTTCGCTTCTTGTGGCTTCCACATCAAAACAATATTTGACACAGCAACGCTCGAACGCAGTGTTCATTGTTGTCCATTACATGAACAATGTGTCTGTTGTAGCGGTGCAGGATGTCAGTAACGGCCCCGGTTCGTGTCCACACGGCGGTAATTTTCCTCTAAGTGCCACATTGTCCTGCATGCAAGTCCTTGGAAATCATTTGTCCCATGACCTCGCTTTCATTACACAAATAGCGAGGAAATGTCGCTTTGCCTTTGTTTTATACCGCTGCCTTTCACTACATCACGTCGAACAGCTGCTTTGTTCATTGTGAATGAATCGTTAAGTAAAGATGTAACTTGACTACTGGTCTGTTTATTCACCAGAATTAATCAGAAAGTTGTTACGTTCTTGGCGAATACGTATGCAAGTAATTTTCTGTTTATATGTGAGTTACATTCATTCCAGCTATTTCACGTATACATTAAGTAAATTAATAGCAACAGAATAATATAATAACAAAATGTATCAAGGCTTACACAACTGTTTAATGTTTATTAGTATAGCAAATGTTACATATATGTTTGCCTGGTACTGGCTCTAGCCAGCTACCACACAATACACATGGGCGTGCCGGGCTAAGCAATATTATATCCTACTATTTTCAAAAGTCAAGAAAATTATGTTTACTAATTGTCATCTCAAAATAATTTGAGAACACCTTGTGGTTTACCGGGAAGCATAGAGTACCTTTAGAAATTCAATGCTATGCCGGTATTTGCCATGGTAGCTCAGTGGAAGAGCAACCGGCTAGAAACCGGGAGATCCGTGGTGCAAATCCCGGCTATGACATTGAATTTTTCAGTTTGACTCTACTTATCCAACTCCTAACCTACACACGGCTTGTGTGAAAAAACAATTACATTAGTAGTTATTGTTGATAAATTTATAGCACCATATTTTAAACAAATAGGACAACAATTCTGATTTGTTCCATTCACACTACTTTATCTATTCTGCAAACAAACTATCCTAAAAATATTATTCTTTTATCTACAGTATGCTAATCGAGATAAATATTACTAAAATTTTTGGCTTAGTTCCTTATAAGAGAAGTGAAAAGCGATGGGTTAAACCAATCCATTTTTTTTTTGGCTTAATTTGGTAGGTCATATTGAACGAATGAACCCGGTGAAATGATTCTCAAATAAGCTCGGGTCCAAGAGGTTAAATTTACTCGACATTTATTTTTTTAAGATAAGAGAAAACCCCGAAAATCATTATCCGGGTAACTTGCCCTAACCAAGATTCGAACTAGGAACCTCTTGAATATGAGGCAGACGCGCCTCCGCCACACTACTGAGGCGGGCTCATCTTTTTATAACAACAAAATCCCGACTTTTGCTATATTTTGTACGCAAGGGTTCTCTGGGCTCTGAAAGAACTACATTACTTGGAACGTCAATAAATCAAACAAGGCCATCCATTGCAGTCAGCAAATATCGCCCTTTCGAACGAATTTGATCCCGCCCGGATATTTAAGCTGCCATAGCATGGTTTTGATGGTTGCATACGCAGCAAGGCATACGTTGCCTTCGTTTTAAGTGTACGATTGCTGTTCATTTTGAAATTGTGCAGTGCCATCAGATTAAGCGACCACGCTCTTATCGGCACTTAGGTCTCGGGCGCGCTACTCGCCTTCTGAGATTACAGTTCCCGCTATTGCGTGACCTAACTCACGTAACATAAACTAAGCAAGTAAAGTATGCTTTAGTGGTTTTCAATTGCATGTCAGCGCAGTCATGTTCCAATGTACTACAGAACAAAAGTTTCCATTTGTTGCAAATTTATAAAACACGAATGTCATACAGCATTTCGGGAATGTTACAGTTCATAAATTAGTCAATAAATGTGTTCAATGTTAGACCGGGAAGAAGTCAAAGAAGTAACGTTTTATATGTGAAATAATAATGACTCTAGTTGTCCGTTCATCCTATTCGTTTCGATGCATAAGATGATGCCGCTTAAGGGGAGTCAAAATGCCCTATCTTGCCAGTGCTAAAATGTTATTGAAAAACGAAGATTTTTAATTTTTTAAAAAAATAATTAATCCATATACTTAAAAACTTTTAGGTTAAAATAAAGCCTATTTAGGTGCAAATGTGTGGTAAAAATCTCAGCCCTTAGTGTCAATTAGTTTCTGAGATAATGGGGCATTTGTATACACAATCTTACTTCTTCAGAAACTGCTTTCAAATAACATTAAAAAAATGTAACCTAACTTTCTAAACATAGCTTCGTAGTATTTCGAAAATCTCATGTGAAGGAAATATGAGTGGGATGTCAATGCTGCGAATAACTAAAGTTAAATTTTCGATCAAAATTGGAAAAAACAAAAGACTAGTATTTACAAACCAAGTGAATGTACAACATTGTTCTAACAAATTACTACTCAGGTTTATTTTCAACAATAATTTACAATTAGCGTACCTCTCTGAAAGTCATACTAAAACGAGTGGGAGATTCGAATTATTCAAATGCAATTATAATATGAAAATGGCAAACATTTCGAAAATCCCATTTCGACCTCCCTTAATCTGATGACCGTGTACATAACCTCCTTTGTCGCTGGCCGCTTTCCAGATCACTATATTAGCTCATTTGTTTGAAGCTCTCTTGCGATAGGCTGTTGTTTAAGTCACAATAAATTATATCTACGTTTATATCGTTCTGTTAAAAATTAATTTTCATTGTGAATGATCCCTGAATAAGACGACGAAGTTGAAAGATGTTAAGTCGAACCCACCACTGCTGGCAACTGGAAAAGGGTAATTTATGGGAAAATAACTACATTACGCTTTGTTGACAACAGGCTTCTTGAAGCTTGTTTTAAATCATCTTAGCAGAAACCGCACCTCTACTTATGATATTGAGTTAATATAGAATTTCGCCTTCTTCCCTTCTCTTCCCTACGATTCTCTCGCTGCCTCTTTCCAAATCTCTCTCCGTCTTTTAGACCCCCTTCCCATTCTCTCTCTCTCTCTCTCTCTCTCTCTCTCTCTCTCTCTCTCTATGCGCAGCTACATAGTACGATATTTAAACACCAGTAATAAAACATATGCGTTTAACGATAATTGATAAAACGTGTTAATATTTTCGTAATCTTCTAAATTACAAACTTGTAAATGTGTATGAAAAGTATTTCACAAAACTCGGCAATAAGAGTGATACTTTAGGCCTTTTAATGCAATTTTGGCCTTATAAACTATAACTTGTATAATTGTGTCATTATGACACGAGGAACAATAACTTCTTTCTCTGTTTACCCTCCTCGTATGTTGAAAACTAGCGCCTCGAGTCAGACGCCTGTAGAGGAGAAGAGGTTCTGGATCAGAATGGATAATCAGTTCGATACCTGGTGCAATTATAACATGAAATAACGGTGAAATGGATGGAATGAATGACGGGAGAAAAGCCGCCCAGACGCTTGTCCACCACAAATCCCACATGCAGCCTCCTGTGATCGATCCCGGTCCATCTAAGTGAGAGGCGAGCGGTCTAACCAACAATAGCAATACACCACCACCAATAATGCAATACTAGTATTTCAAGTTGTTGTAGCTTATATAGAAAAGATGATATCATTGTGGTATTTATACTGTGAGCAAGAATATGTAGTTATTAAAATAGAATAAATAAGATCTGAATTTATAATTACTTGCCAAGCAGTGCCGATAACAAGCTACATCATAGACCGTAACAGCTACTCACTTCTCTCCCAGGTAGGGAACGCATGCAAGCGATTGCCTTGTTTATCGGTTCAATACACCAGAGAGAAATTAGCAACTCATGAAGACGCTCTCACTGTGAGAGCTATGGATGTCGAATGATGCTGCCATGATTTATTTCCTACAATTTATACCGTTAGATTTGCTTAAAATGATGTGTCCAATCGGTGAATAATGTTAATAACACTTGTGAAAATTTTCTTACTCATGTTATCAACAGAAACATCTACTTTTTACATAAATTACTAATTACCTCTTTAGGGAAGGTAACAACAAAACGTTTTAGCTTGCTATATATGACTTCAAAATAGATTTTAATTCACATCAACACCATTATGACCATTACAGATGCAATCAGAAAAAGAGTGGTTTATTGCAGTTTAATTTCGTGTATAATACGTATATACATGTACTATCGTGAATAAAATGGCCCATACGAAATGGGGCTGTTTATGTTTGCAATAGAAAATTTAGCACTGTCTTCTGCCAGAGTGAACTTCCTCTGTTACTCGAGCATAATTCAAGTCACTGAATTGTCAGGGTAGTTTACAATCCCATGAGACTAGAGTTCTTACGGACCTGATGCTACCAACCCAACTACCAGAAGTGGACGATCATCCAACCGATACGGGGAGATGTGGCAAGCATCACGCGTCTCTCAGCCGGAATGTAGGCTATCAAGGCCTGGATTGCTGCCTTTCGCAGCTTCTCACTTTCCTCATGCATTGTAGACTCCGTTCCTATGCCCAAGACTTAAAATCTGCATCTCCATAGTGGGTTCGAAACTGGGTGCATTCGTGTCCGGAAACCAGAACATTCTCTAACCTTTTGCATGGCGACAAGAGACTTTAGCTCCAAAAATATGGCCGAATTGCCAAAGAGTAATACTACAAGTAGTTGTCTATGTTCTCAATAGTGCAGTACCTTAAGGCAAATGCTACGTTTAACTTTTGCGCAAAAAAGAATATAAAGTAGCGTAACGCTTGATGTGTGATATTAGTTAATATGCTATTCTATATTATAAAGGGTTACTACAAAAGAAATAGACAACTTCAACTGTCTGTAAAACAAAAACTGTTAGAGATAGGAACCTAATTATTTTGGAGGTATGTTGAGAAACTCTCAAAGTTTCGTCTATTACTATTGGTAACCCTATAGTGTTTTGTTTGTTGTTGCAGAATCTGAAATGGCGGAAAATCCTGTGGAAAGGGCATATTGCGTGTTGGAATTTGCTAGAAAGCAATCAGCAACTGTTGTCCAACGACATTTTAGAACACGCTACCACAAAACGCCGACTAGACAGTCAATCTACGACTGGTATAGAAAATTCGAGACAGCGGAATGTTTGTGCAAAGGGAAGAGCTCGGGAAGACCAAGAGTTTCGGAAGAAAACGTTGAACGTGTTCGTTCTGCCTACATAAGAAACCCACAGAAATCGACATCTACGGCAAGCATGCAATTACAAATTCCACAGCAAACTGTATGGAAAATCTTGCGGAAGCGACTGCACATGATGCCTTACAGATTACAGATGTTGCAGTTTCTGAGTGAAGAAGATAAGGTCATACGGCGTGACTTTTGCATCGACATGTTGCGACATGATGAAGACGATGCTGATTTTTGTGAGCGCATCATTTCATTTTTGTGGTAACGTGTTCTAAAATATCGTTGGACAACAGTTGCTGATTGCGTTCTAGCAAATTCCAACACGCAATATGCCTTTTCCACAGGATTTTCCGCCATTTCAGCTTCTGCAACAACAAACAAAACACTACAGCGTTACCAATAGTAACAAACGAAACTTTGAGAGTTTCTCAACATACCTCCAAAATAATTAGGTTGCTATCTCTAATAGTTTTTGTTTTACAGGCAGTTGAAGTTGTCTATTTCTTTTGTAGTAACCCTGTATAATACAACATATTATAAAAACGTAGAAATGAAGACGAAGTTTAAGACCTTACTGTTTCTTGTTTTTAAACCTCGTATCTTCATGCTACGCTAACGTTTTCTTACTGTCAGTTTCCTTATTGACACTCGATGGCTGCTATAACTTTTAACCTTCATCTTAAATGTTGTACAATATAAATCCTTCCTTTAGTAGGCCGAATTATGCTTTGTGGTTCAACATGCATTTGTGTACCTGCCAACCGTAGCGAAACACTTTCATAGAGTTGGTATTCGAGGTTCACTGTTTCGTTTTAGAGTCTCTGAGTTGTTTTTCACCCCAGTCACATAAAGAACCGATACCGCTGGGTGGGGTAAAAAGTTGATTACTTAAAGGTAGAAAGCTTACAGATCTAGGGATCTAGGAGAATGGGCCACTTTTTATGTACGTTAGTGTACCTCTTGGTTCCTCTGTTGTCTTGTACATAAACTAGACATAGGAGCACATGCTCGTATAATTCTAGCTTGCCAATAAACTACCACAACAAAAGTCTGACATGGCCCCGATGGAACAGAGGAGTTACAGCGACATCTGTGTTATGTTCCAGCTCCATTACGTGGTAGAGGATTAGTAGCGTACCAAAGGCTCAGGTGCACATAAGATACATTAATAACTGCGGGAAAAGCAATGTCCTTTAAGGCCTTATGGCATTTTCATTACCTTCCACACCTGTGCCGATTATTATTTTTTTCGCTGCGTTTTCCGTTAATTATCTTTGCGTTCCTCCTATTCCTTTCACCATGTGAGTGCAATGAACGAGCGCAAACTACAAGCAATATCTCCAGAAGGAGATAGGACTATTTGCCACAAAGTAATAAATACCAAACTTTGGCTAACGATTCACAAATCGTGAGTTTAAATCTTCAGGGTAACCTACACCCATAATTTGAAATGGAGTTCGAAATTGGCTGGCATTGCAAAACCTTGTTTGTTCAACTAAACCTATAAAGTTCCTTTCTTCTCTCTCCTTGTTGGTTACGAAGTATATGATTTGGAATAGGAAAGGTGGAGAAGTAGAGCTTTATTTGCCAAACAGTGAGATTTATTTTTCAGAAAACAAAGGGAACAAATTAAAGTTTCCTTTACTGCAAACGTTATCAACAATACATAAATGGTGAGTAGAACAATAAGAACTACAAGAAAATAATAAAATACAACAATATTAAATCGAAGTTATACTGTTATAGATAAAAGTATTTGAAATAAAAGAAATATTTTGAGTTCTAGTGGAAGAGCATGGTAGGCATCATTAAGGTGGATTCCTTAAGGTAGCTTTTGATCCCTTCAAAGCTGAATGTACCAATTAATATTTTAATGCCTGTTTCACATGGACAGAATGGGGCTTCACTGTCCCTTAAACATATGCTGTTATTAGAAAATATATTTATTTCTTTATCCTGGTTGGAGTCAAAGCCATAAGACCTTCTCTTCCACTCTACCAGGCAATTATTAAATCCAACACAGCAATAATACAATGAATAAAGGAATAAAGAACAAACACAATTCTATACAACCTAATAAAAACAAATATAAAAATCTTATGTGTTCCATCCACATGACTTTCTCAACATCTCTACAACAAATTATTGTTAAAAAGCTTATGCTTCTATTCGCTTCATGCTAATTGAGAAAAAATTAGCAGAAACAAGTCTTATTTCTTGCTTCCATGTAAGTAGAGGCGAAGTAAGGGACAACCATAGGTTAAAGTGATAGTTAAAAGTTGGTTGCTATGTGACTGAAGAATGTCTTTGTTTGTATGAACAGGAGTTGACAAATTCCTGTATGAGGAAAGTATAAGTTTTCCAAAGCTGAAACAAAAAACAAGGAATATTTTAAAAACGATCAACCCCACGAAAAAAAATGTATTTGACATAAATTGTGAGTTTTAACGTGCTCTACAGTTTTTGTGCTTTGAGTTTTTGTCCATCTCTTACGGTTTAGCAGTTATGCAAAATTCCGTAAAATTCATCCAGAATAAATAACTCTTCAGAGGCTATTCCCAGCAAATTCAAGATATACATTTTATTTGTCAGGAAAATATCTTTAACATACGAAATTGTAATCAACATTTTCGAAAAAAGTTCCAAGTAAAGGGTAGTTTGGGTTGGGGGGATTTTTCTCAAAATGTTCGTGTCGTATCCCTGGAAGATACTAGATTAAAATACCAAGTTTGGTATTTTACCGACCTTTCGTTTTTGAGTTATCGTGTTCACAAACACACGACACACGCACACGGACATTTTTCTGAAAATGCTTTTTTTTTGGGATAAAACATATATTTCCGGTGAAACCTCCATATCGAATTTTTGGGTGGAGTGCAATACCTTCTCTGTACACTATGTACACAGTACGCGTAGAGAAAGTAAAAAGTCGCAACAAATAATATAGAAATGAAAAGAAAAAGACTGTAAACAAAATTATTTTAAGTGAAATATTCATGTAGGTTGAATATTTAGAATTGAAATGCATATTACTTGCCAGCACATAAAATATAAATAACAATAAATGAAAGCAGCGTTATATTTATCATATTAATACAGCAGCAGATTAGGTTTGATTACAAATGTATGTCCTAACTTTATGCTTGAACATTATAACGTTCCGGCAGTCCCTTAAGTCTTCAGGGAGGGAATTCCAAAGATGAGCTAAATTTATTGTAAATGTTAATGAATAGAAGGTTGTATGATGAGCAGGTAGAGCAAGAAGGAAAGAGTGTCGTGAGCGAGTTTCTCGATTATGTCACTCAGAAGGATATTTGAAGCGAACATTTAGATAGTTTGGAATGCGAGAATGAAGGAGTTGATAGAGAAATAATGAAGAATGCAATTCTCTTCTATTCCTAAACTGAATCCACTTAAGTGTTTTGAGCGATGGTGTAATATGATCAAATCAGCGGAGGTTGCATACAAAGCATACACACGTATTCTGAACCCGATGAAGTCTTGGAGTATTTAAGAGAGACGAGGTGAGGATTTGGATCCGAGTAATAAAACCAGGAATGGAATGTCAGACAATATCAATTTTCCTCGAAAGACTGGCAGGAGTTAGCCTGGCACTTATGCATTCCTCCACGTCAAACAGCCCGAGGTCAATCAACCTCCCCAGCTTCCAGAATCGATTTGTACCGCGGTATAAGTCTCATTAACTGCCTGTGTCTACTGCTTACACCTTCAACACGCATGCATAGCGGATGACCTCACAGCTTTTCGATAATAATCTCAACCAGGTAGGAAGAAACGAGATGAATTCAAATTTACCTTTATGTCTATTGCATCCTACTGGAACCTCTTCGAGCTTGTATTTAAATATTGCCCTAAGGAGCATATCTATGAAAATACGGGTAATATCATATTATTTTGAGATTTTGAATAACTTCCGAGGGATGTTCAATAAGTACTTAGAGAGAGAAAAACAAATTATTTTTGATAGATGTGTATTTATTTATTTTTAATTTTTACTTTCTCTAGCCCCATATATACAATGTATATAGGGATAAAGAAGGTATTGTAATGCACCCAAAATTCGATACAGAGATTTTACCGGAAATATATGTTTTGGGGTCCCCTGAGTCCGAAAAAAAACATTTTAAAGAAAAGTTCGTGTGTGTGTCTGTCTGTGGACAGCATAGCCTCAAAACGAAAAGACCGTTAAATACCAAATTTGGTATTTAGGTTTAGTATCTTCCAAGGATGCAACACGAAGATTCTTAAAAAAAACCACCACAAAACAACCCTTTACATGGAAAGATTTTCTTAAAAATGGCTTTAACGATTTTGATTAAAATCCCATATATTAAAGCAATTTATCCGAAATAAAATGTATATCTGGAACTTTTTGGGAATAACCTCTGAAGACCTCTTTATTCTGGATGAATTTTGCCGAATTTTGCTTTACTTCTAAACTGTAAGAGATAGAAAAAAATTCACTGCACAAGAAATGTACATCACGACAAAACACACAATTTATGTCCTTTACGTTTTTGTTGTGGAGGTAACCGTTTCCGAGATATTCCTTGTTATTGGTTTCAAATGTGAAGTACTTAAACTTTTCTCAAACAGAAAATATCCCTTTTTCTTTTGATCTACTCCTGGCCAAGCAAAGAAGCGATTTGCAATGAAAATCGTATAGCGATAACTTTTAA
Organism: Hymenopus coronatus; assembly: GCA_030762935.1. Taxonomy (NCBI): domain Eukaryota; kingdom Metazoa; phylum Arthropoda; class Insecta; order Mantodea; family Hymenopodidae; genus Hymenopus; species Hymenopus coronatus. The sequence goes on from CM060883.1 coordinate 33,258,231, forward strand.
AACATTTGACAATCACTTTAGCACAGCGTATTCCCTTATTCCCTTCTACGTATAAGGAAGTAATAAGAACATTCTGCTAATGTTTATCTCGATTACCATTGTGTACAAAGAAGAATAATCTATTGTAGCAGGTTTGTAGAGCAGCTAGAGAAAGTCATGTTAGTGTAACACTTCAGATTTTTCAACATAATCTCATTTTAGCTTGATACACTTTTCCCAGCATTTCTTCAACCGTTTTAAGTAAGTAGGATTTCGGAAGGTCCTAAAAATAGTTATCTGTTTGGGAGATGACCCCTTTGTTAGACGTGAGTCGTTTTCCACCAGGCCACATTTTCAAGTTTGGAAATAAAAAAGTCATTTACGGCCCAATCTGATGAATACGGTGGATAATGTAGTAATTCGAACCTTAATTCTACAAATTTCGTCATTCAAATATCGAAACTCCGCAGGTGTGCACCCCTGCATTGTTTTGATGGAAGAGAATATTTTTCTTTGCCAGATAAGGGCGTTTTTACTTTCTCTAGCCCCATATGTACAATGTACATAGGGATAGAGAAGTATTGTATTCCACCCAAAAATTCGATGTCGAGATTTTACCGGAAATACACGTTTTAGGGCCCCCTGTATCCAAAAAAAAGCATTTTCAGAAAAAGGTCCGTGTGTCCGTGAACATGATAACTCAAAAATGAAAAGTAGCTAAAATACCAAACTTGGTATTTAAGTTTATTATCTTCCAGGGTTGCGATACAAAGATTTTGAGAAAAATCCCCCCAACCCCAAACTACCCTTTACATGGAACTTTTTTCGAACATTTTGATTTTCTCAAAAATGGCTCTAACGATTTTGATTAAAATTTCGTATATTAAACATATTTTACCTGACAAATAAAATATATATCTTGAATTTTCTGGGAATAGCCTCTGAAGAGTAGTTTATTCTGGATGAATTTTACTGAATTTTGAATAACTGCTAAACCGTAAGAGATGGACAAAAACTTACTACACAAAAAATGTAGAGCACAGTAAAGCACACAATTTATGTTATATACATTTTTTGTGAAGTTCGTCGTTTTTGAGGCATTCCTTATTTTTGGTTTCTGCTATGAAAAACGTATACTTTTCTCATACAGAAACTTGTCAACTCCCATCCATATAAACAAAGGAACTTCATTGACGTAGCAACTAGCTTTTGACTACCACTTTAACCTATGGTAGTCCCTTATTTCGCTTTTACTTACAAGGAAGCAAGTAATAAGACTATTTCTGCTATTTTTTTCTGATTAGCATAAAGTAAATAGAAGTATAAGCTTTTTAAGAATAATTTGTTGCAGGGATATAGAGAAAGTCAAGTGAATGGTACACATCAGATTTGTAACATTGTTTAACGCCCGCTTTTACTACTATGGTTCCACAGAACATAACATGATACATGGAATGAAGATGGAGCACCAGTGGAATACGATGGCGGGGGAAACCGGAGAAAACCCGGCTCTACGCCGCTTTGTGCACCACAAATCCCACATGCAGTCACTTGTGATCAAACCCGGGCCCCCTTAGTGTGAAGTGTGTGGTCTAACCACTCGGCCACGGCGCGGCCCAATAGTCAAATCTTTTAAAAGCTCTCGCTATGTGAAACAATTGAAATTCGGTTCTTTTCTGCATTCCTGGAGTTGAAAACAAAAAGAAATGATAAATTTGAGAAAATTTTAAGTAGTTTAAAATGCAAAACCAATAACAGGGAATATCTCGGAAGTGCGTAACAAATGGTATGTTTTAATGGGACCTACATTTTTTGTGCAGTAAGTTTTTGTCTATCCCTTATGATTTACTAGTTATGCAAAAGTCATTCAGAATGAACAGGTTTTCGAAGGTCTGGAAATTCAAGATATACATTTCGTTTATCTTTAAAATATCTTAAACAAATCCCATTTTAATCAAAACCATTAGCTATTTTTGAGAAAATAATTTTTTTAAAAAAATATTTCATTTAACGGGTAGTTGGTGTTGGAGGATTTTCTTGAAATGCTTCGTGTCACATCCTTGCAAGATAGTAAATTAAATACCAGGTTTAGTATTAGACCGATTTTTCTTTTTTGAGCTATGCTGCCCAGACAAACACGGATATTTTTCTACAAATGCTTTCTTGGATTCAGGGGATCTGAACACATGTATTTCCGGTGAGATTTCCGTATTGAATTTGTGGATGGAGTACAATACTCTTTTTATCTACTATAAATAAGGTAAAAATCCCTCCATGCCCAGTGCTACATGCAAAGGAAAATAACTACAGTAGCAACATAACCTCCAATGGGAAGTAATTACTGATTATCATAGTGTTCCGAATTAGTCTGGGTTAAACCAATCTATTTACCTTTTATATCAACAAATTCCCGACCTTTGCTACCGTTTAGAAACAAGGGTTAACTCAGCTCTTAATGAACTACAATGAACCGACATGAAACGTCAGTAATCAAAGCAAGGCCATCCATCCCAGTCAACAAATGCCCCTTGAAACGAATGTGACCGTAATCGACATCCTAGATTACACGTTCCACTGATAGGTCTTGATGGCTACATATGCAGCAAGGGTCACGTCATTGTTCGAACAATGGACGACACTAGCACGTATATATATATCTACTTTTATATTTATATGATGCTGTATGTAGAACTTGGGTCACGGTATTGAATATCCAATAATCCGGTAACCTGGCAACCGAGGGAAAGTACGAAAATATCTCGGTCAGATTGCCCGGTTGAATCCACGACCTTCCGAATGTAAGCCGCAGTTGAACATTAGTTTATCAGTTGCGATAAAAATGCTGGATCTGAAAGTTTAATTCCGGTGAGTAGTAATGTAAAATGTCATATTTCTGACATATTGACAGGAGTATTAACTACAAAACCTTCACAATAGGGTCACAAAGAATGTATTCATAGTGTAAACTTAATAATATACAAAGCACGTAACAAGCAGCAATACAAAATATTATACAAGTAAAAGAAGTTGTTTCATGCATTGTTGTGTAAAAATGGTGGGTGTTACTATAATATAAACATGACAATACAGAGTGATTTATGTGAACTGACACATTTCTTTCTTTAATTATTCCGTTGAAAATTCATTCAATTATCCAATTTTAGCACCAAATTAAGCAGAATGTTATGGAGATTCGATTCCTTGTCCTTAGATGCGCACATGTTTATGTTTTATTCCTAATTCCATTGTTGGCAGCTGTTTCGACATTTTGTTCTTGTAGTCAACTTGAAAATGCAGTACGATGTAGAGCTGAGTCAAGGATATTTTCAGCAAGATGGCGCTACATGCCATACATCAAATGAATCCATGAACCTAATGGCAAGTTTCTTTGACAACCGGATAATTTCTAGGAACATGTGGCCACCGAGATCTCCGGATTTGACATCGCCGGACTTCTTTCTATGGGGTTGCTTAAAATGCAGGGTTTACGCCACAGGTCCCCAGGCATTGGACAATATGAAGCACAACATCACAAAGGAGATTCAAGCTATTGACAACAGAGTCCTCCAACGAGTGGCCAGTAGCATGGAAGACTTGAGTTGTGCCTTATGCAGAATGGAGAACATTTTCAAAATTTGCTATAGAGGTAAATAGACTCCCACGTTTTGAAACAATTAATGAAAGAAATGTGTCAGCTCTATATAAATCACCCTGTATTTACTTTAACATCTTTGTAATATGCACATCGAAGCAAGAACTGTAGATTAAATTTTATTACACAATTGGATTGTTTTTAAGAAGTTCAGAACGTTGTTGGAGAATTGTAGTAGCCCCAGGGCTGTCGGGAGTTCGTTTGACACTTTACATATAGTTCGCTACTCCTCATAGAGACTGAATTTCGTAATGAGATGTTTCACTGTTAGCAAACAGTTGTAATTATTACATAATGATGGGTTTTCACGACAGATATGAATGTGTGAGTGACGTATGTCCATTACGCAGACTAGTCTGCAATAATATGGTCCTTACGATGAAAAGATTCATAGCAAAAGCGAGTGTGTGTACTTCTACATATACTATGTACAATGTAGAGAAGACATTGCATTCCACCCAAAATTCGATACCGAGATATCACCGGAAATACACGTTTTAGGGTCCCCTGTATCCAAAAAACATTTTTAGAAAAAGGTTCTTGTGTGTATGTGTCCGTGAATGATAATTCAAAAACGAAAAGTCGGTAAAATACCAAACTTGATATATAAGTTTAGTATCTTCCAATGATGCGACGCGAAGATTTTCAGGAAAATCCCGCCCAAACTAAATTACTTTACATGGAAATATTTTTTGAAATTTTTGATTTTCTCAAAAATGGCAATAACGAGTTTTATTAAAATACCATATATTCTATTCTGGACTAATTTTGAGGATTTTGATAACTAGTAAACCGTAAGAGAGACAAAAACGTACTACACAAAAAATGTAAATCTCGTTAAAGCACACAATTTATGTCATATACATTTTTTTCGTATAAATTGACCATTTTTGAGATATTCCTTGCTACTGGTTTGAGTTTTAAAATACTTAAACTTTTCAAATACGGAAATTTGTCAATTCCTGACAATGCAAAGTAACGGATTTCATTCACATGGCAACCAGATTTTAAAAGATTTGACTGTCGTTTTAGCTTAGTGTATTCCCATATTTTCCTTTTTACTTACAAGAAAGCATTTCTGCTACGATTATAATGACGTAGCATGAAGAAGCATAAGCTTTTTAACAATAATTTGTTACACAGATGTAGTGAAAGTCATGTGAATGGAACACGTCGGTTTTTTTGTTGTTGTTGTACAGGGTAGACCATTCTTGTTTCTACTTTTGGATAACCACACCTTGAAGAAAGCTGATGTGAGGAGTCTTGAAGTCTGTTGGGCAACATGGATGTTTGGTATAGCCTGTTCCAGTTCATGACGGTGTCGCTAGTGTTGTTGTTGCCTAACAAATGTAGACTATTGATGGGCAGAGGAGAGTTGCGCGGATCGAGCGCATGGCAGTGTGCCGCAGAAAAATACCGAGGTCTCTCTAAAGGATAATTAGCTTCACATTTATAACCTAAAATACTTAAAACTTACCAAACCGGACACCAAATTGAGAACTCACTTACCTGCAAGCAAAAATAAAATTAATGTTAGGCACATTTAAGGAATTATTTGCACAATATGTAGCTAATATTATTTGCTATAAACATGGCTCGTATATAATGTGTACATCAGTAAAATATGCAATTACAATTATACAAAATCAAGAACAGAAATGATTTACAGCAGCAAAGTCCAACTTCTTCACTTACGAGCTAATGACGTCACATCCCGTTTTGTGTTTATAGTCACCTATCAATGCATGAATCTCTTCTCCAGTTATACCAACGGATGGTCTCAATGGGATTTCCCAAGATAACTAAATATTAGAGAGGTTTGTTTGAAACTGCCATGGGTATATGGATCTGTAATAGCTTCGCGAACAATGCGTGAAGGTAAATTCGCCCCTCCCCATTTCTTCTAAAGTTGATTTAGAAGAATTTACATTCTCTTGTGAATAACGTGTATTTTTTAAATGTTTGTAGTTATTTAAGATCTCTCCTTTCACCGATGGGGCTGACAGTGAGCGAAGAATTTCCCCTCCACTCATTCATTCAGTAATCAATGAACGCAATGGCATGTTCTAAAGTAACCAAACATTAGAAAGGTTTATTAGTGACTGTGACGAGTACATGAATGCGTCATAGCAATGCTTGGAGACTAATCCACCTTCCCCTCTTTCGATTAAGGTGGGTATCACTGATTTGGAGGAATCAAAGTCTCTTGTATATTTCAAATGTTTACTTTCTCTAGCACATATGTAGGTATAATGTACATAGCAGCTATAGAAGGTATTGCATTCAACCCAACATTCCATACTGAGATTTCACCAGCAATACACGTTTTAGGGTCACCTGTATACAACAAGGGCCGTTTTAGAAAAAGGTCCGTGTGTCTGTCAACACAACTCAATACTAAAAAGTTGGTAAAATACCAAACTTGGTATTTAAGTTTAATATCTCTCAGGATGCGACATACATTTTCAGGAAAGTACTCCCAGCTCTACCCTTTACAAGGAAAAAAATTCGAATATTTTGATTTTCTTAAAAATGACTTACGATTTTGATAAAATACCGTATATTAATGCTATTTAAATGGTAAATAAAATATATATCTTGAAATTTCTGGGAATAGACTCTGAAAACTACTTCCCTCTGAACGACTTTTGGTAAGTGGTAAATCGTAAGAGGTAGACAAAAACTTAACACACAAAAAATGTAATCTTATTAAAACAGACAATTTATGTTTTATATTTTATTTATATATTCTAGAGTATATATGTACAATGTACATAGTGGATAGATTAAGTATTGTATTCCACCCGAAAATTCCATGTGGAGATTTCACCGGAAATATGTTTTGAGGTCCCCTATGTCCGAAAAAACATTTTTGTGTCTTTGGGCAGCATAGCTCAAAACCGAAAAGACCGTTAAATACCAAACTGGGTATTTATCTTTATTATCTTCCAAGGATGTGACACGAAGATTTTAAAAAAAAAATCCCCCCTCCACACACATTACCGTAATAAGTTCATTTCTGCTAGTGTTTACCTTGATTAATATGCTGTAGATAAAAGAATAATCGTTTACAAGGAAAATTGTTTGTGCAACAACTAGAGAAAGTCATGTGAACGGAACACTTTAGATTTATCTTGTAGAGTTGAACGTTTTCAAGATATTTCTTATTGGTTTCAATTTTAAACTACCCAACTTTTCTCAAACACGCCATGCAAAACGAACCGAACCTCAATTGTTTCACATACCGATGATCTTTTAAATTATTTAGCTAATGCATTTCCTTATTTCCCTTCTAGTTGTAAGAAATAAGACCACTTCTGCTAATGTTTATCTCGATTAGCATGAAGTAGATTAAACAATACTGTTTTTAAGAATGGTTTCTATATGAAACAGCTAGAGAAAGTTATGTGAGTGGAACACATCATATTTTATTTTTGTTGTAAATATATTTAGTATGTGGCATTTTAATCAAAATCGTTAGAGAAATTTTTGAGAAAATCAAAATTTTTGGGTTGGTTGTGTTGGGGAATCTCCCTGAAATTCTTCGTGTTGCATCCTTGGAAGATACTGAACCTAAATACCTAGTTTGGTACTTATTCAACTTTTCGTTTTTGAGTTACGCTGTTAATGCACACGAACCTGTTTCTAACTCTTTTTTTTTTTTTCCCCTTCAGAGGTCCTTTAATTCCGGTGTTGAATTTTGTCACAAAAAGATTACAAATAATTTCAAATGTTACATATTGAAATGTTCGTTATTTATAGCAGTGGCCAAGTGGTTAGACTACTCGCCTTTCCGGCTTCTCCCACCACCGGTATTGTGTCTTCATTACATCTATAATCAGTGCCATCGCCTGCGGTGCCGTTGTAATAAAAGCAGACCTTAAACATTATATAGGTGGTGGTTTGGGTTGTGGGGTACTACCCTGAAAATCCTGATGTGTTCCATTCACATGACTTTCTCTATATCTCTACCACAATTATTGTTAAAAAGCTAATGCTTCTATTTACTTTATGCTAATCGAGAAAAAAATTAGCAGAAATAGTCTTATTACTTGCTTCCTTGTAAGTAGAAGCGAAATAATGCAGTACCATAGGAAGTGATAGTCAAAAGTTGGTTGCTCTGTGACTGAAGTTCCTTTGTTTGTATGGACAGTAGTTGACAAATTCCCGTATGAGAAAAGTAGTTTTTTAAAGCTGAAACAAAAAACAAAGAATATCACAAAAACGATCTACTCCACGAAAAAAATGTATATAACATAAATTGTGTGTTTTAATGTACTCCTCATTTTTTCTGTGGTAAATTTTTTAGCAGTTATGCAAAATTCCGTAAAATTCATCCAGCATAAAGTAGTCTTCAGAGGCTATTCCCAGAAAATTCAAGATATTCATTTTATTTGTCAGGTAAAATAGCTTTGATATACGATATTTTAATCAAAATCGTTAGTCATTTTTGAGAAAGTCAAAATTTTCGAAAAAAGTTTCATGTAGAGGGTAGTTTGGGTGGGGGGATTTTTCTCAAAATCTTCGTGTCGCATCCCTGGAAGATATTGAACTTAAAACACCAAGTTTGGTATTTTACCCACTTTTCGTTTTTGAGATATCGTGCTCACAGACACACAGACACACATGGACCTTTTTCTGAAAATGCTTTTTTTGGATACAGAGGATCCTAAAACATATATTTCCGGTGAAATCTCGGTTTTGAATTTGTTGGGTGGAGTGCAATACCTTCTCTATACATTATGTGCATAGTACATGTAGAGAAAGTAAAAATATGAATCTGAATACCTAGTTTGGTATTTAACCAACCATTCGTTTTCAAGTTAATACAAGATAGATAAACAAGACATACGCGGACCTTTTTTAAAACTGCTCACACTATACGTCTTTCTGTAATTTGTGTACGCATTCATTGGCAAAAGTGACGCGCTCATTGGTGAACTGTTAAACGTCGGCGACTTCCCAGAAAAATCCGTGCGTTATCAGAGAGGTTTGTATTAACAAAGATAAAGCCCATGTTAAACTATACAGTAGCACGACCAGTGTTGCCAATTTAGCCATTTTATAGATCTAGCTATTTTGAAAAGCGGTTTGCTACATAATTTTGAGTTTAGCTATTAGCTATATTTTTAGCCATTAATTTCTTTTTCGTTCGCTATTTTGATTTAATTCATTTTAATACTATTTTTAATGATTCGTGTTTTTCTATCCCACTGCGAATGACACACGAGTCAGTACAGTGACTATGCGTTGCATCATTGCAGGTACCCTAATGCCAACGCTTACCTGCTCATCTGCAACACAGTATTCGTGCTGTGTTTCAAAAAACAGATGAGTACAATGAGCAATAAATTGTGACGTAAAGTAAATGAGTGAAATATACGACTGAAGCTGACAGTGTAACATAAATAGTAATATAGTGCTAGGAGAGCTATTGGAAACCAAGAGGAGGATGAGAACATATTTTTCATTCATTAGGTGAGTTAATCTAGCCTTAAATAGGATCTGAAGCTTTCCTGGCGACGAACATATTCTAGACGTTTTCAGGCTTCAAGCCATGTGTAGTGATGAAGTCAACGACGTTTCGGGAGCGCACATCTCTCCCTTCATCAGGATTACACCTGGCTTGAAGCGGAGAACGTCTAGAATAACGTAGCATTTTATTTAGCTATTTTTACTTTCTCTAGCCCCGTATGTACAATGTACTTAGGGATAGAGAAGTATTGTATTCCACCCAAAAATTCGATTCTGAGATTTCACCGGAAATACATGTTTTAGGACCCCCTGTATCCATAAAAAGCATTTTCAGAAAAAGGTCCATGTGTGTGTCCGTGTGTCTGTGAACACGATAACTCAAAAACGAATAGTAGCTTAAATACCAAACTTGTATTTAAGTTTAGTATCTTCCAGGGATGCGACACGAAGATTTTGAGAAAAATCCCCCCACCCCAAACTACGCTTTACATGGAACTTTTTTCGAAAATTTTGATTAAAATATCGTATATTAAAGATATTTACCTGACAAATAAAATGTATATCTTGAATTTTATGGGAATAGCTTCTGAAGACCTGTTTATTCTGGATGAATTTTGCTTAATTTGGCATAATTAGTAAACCGTAAGAGATAGACAAAAACTTACTATACAAAAAATGTAGATTTTTTTTTAAAATACACAAGTTATGTCATATATATTTTTCTCGTGGAGCTTACCGTTTTCGAGGTACTTATTGTTATTAGTTTCAGTTGTGAAGTACTTATACTTTTCTCAGACGGGAGTGTCCGTTTTTCTTTTGTTCTACTCCTGGCCAAGAAAAGAAGCTATTTGTAATGACAATCGCATAACGACAATTTTTAAAACATTTGACTATTGGTTTAGCCTGGTGTATTCCCTTATTTTGTTCCTACTTATACGGAACTAAATGATAAGAACATTGTGCTAATGAGTACCACGATTAGCAATTTATTTGTAATTATAGCCACTTTTAGCTATGTTTTTGAGGTAGTTTAGCTACTTGATCTGTTGATAAGTTGGCAACACTGAGCAAGGCAATAACACCCACACAGCCTGCAGCGTTGCGAGCTTGTCTGTCTCTTGCTTTAGACAAAACTAAAATATCTCCGTATGAAATGGTCAAAGACAAAAACGTAAGATACAAAATGAGTGATCTATCACTAGTTTAAATTAATATAATGACTTCCCTTCCACCGCTATAGGCTTTGTGCACTCAATAGCCTGTACGATCGATCGACAAAGCGCACAATCCCATTTGAAGCACGTAAACACAAACACTCGAGTAACGAAAGCAAGGTTCTGGCCGGAAGAGAGGTGCTTGCACTTTTGTCTATAGAAGAGGAAGCTACTGCGCTGCTGGTTGCATTTCAAACTGCCTCAAGGCACGGCGAGTTTCTCTCCGGAATGGATAATAGCTCATTTCTCCTACAGAGGAAGTCTGTCTCAAGCGGTGTTTATGATTTCCAGACCAATGCACCTCTGGCTGTGTACATAGAGTTTTCATAAGGATTCTTAACGTCATTGTCAAACACAGGAAACTCTACAGGCTTTTACTTTCTCTACAACGTATGTACATAGCAGGTACAGTTTCATGCAACGTTTAGAAAAGATTCAAAGGACTTGCCGCCTGAAAGAAAATAACAGTTTCCATTCTCAACTGACCATACATATTCATCACGGTTAATTTGGCCGCATTCAATGCAAAAAGACATGCTCTAACGAAAAAGTGACATGACACATTGCATGTTGAAAGTTAAAAGTTTACAACTTCTTTCTAATTTTTTTGAGAAGTATATAGACGACATTGCACTGCATTTAAATATTCTATACCGAGCTTTGACCTATAATACCTGTTTTGAGGATCCCTGAATCCAAAAAAAGTATTATGTGTTCCATTTACATGACTTTCTCTACTTTTGTGTAACAAATTATTGTTTATAAGCAATTCTTCTATTTATTTCATGCTAATCGAGAAAAAATTAGCAGAAATAGTCTCATTACTTGCTTCCTTGTAAGTAGAAGCGAAATATGGGAGTATCATGGGTTAAAGTGAAGTCAAAAGCTGGTTACTAGGTGACTGAAGTTCTTTTGTTTGTATGGACACGAGTTGACAAATTCCTGTATGAGAAAAGTAAAAGTTTTTTAAACCTGAAACCAAAAACAAGGAATATATCAAAAACGATCAACTCCTCGAAAAAATGTGTATAACATAAATTGTGTGCTTTAATGTATTCTATATTTTTGGTGTGGTAAGTTTTTGTCCATTTCTTGCGGTTTAGCAGTTATGCAAAATTTCGTAAAATTCATCCAGAATAAAGTAGTCTTAAGAGGCTATTCCCAGGAAATTCAAGATATAAATATTATTTGTCAGGTAAATATCTTTAATATACGATGTTTTAATTAAAGTCGTTAGAGCCATTTTTGAGAAAATCAAAATTTTCGAAAAAAGTTCCATGTAAAGGGTAGTTGGGGGTGGAGAGATTTTCTTGAAAATCTTCGTGTCGCATCCTTGGAAGATACCAAAATTAAATACCAAGTTTGGTATTTCACGGTCGTTTCGTTTTTGAGCTATGCTGTCCACAGACACACACACACAAACACACACACACACACACACACGAACGTTTTTCAAAAAAATGGTTTTTTTGGTTTCAGGGGGACCCAAAACATGTATTTCCGGTGAAATCTCGGTATCGAATTTTTGGGTGCGTTACAACACTTTCTCTATACACTATGTACATAGTTTGTATAGAGAAAGTAATACAAAATGTCAATCGTTTTGTCTGCCTATGAATAGTTAATTGTAAAATGAAAATTTGCATAAATAGCACACCTGGTATTCAAATTAGGTATTTTATAGAGATGCGACACTTAGATCCTAGCCCCAAAAACCTTTACTTGAAATATTTTTCGAAATGTTTAAATTTTCTCAAAAATGACTTACGATTTTAACTAAAATGCCATATATTAAAAGAATATTAATAACAAATAAAAATATGTGCATCTTGAATTTTCTGAGAATGTTCAGTGAGGTCCTCCTCTTACGGAAAAATTTTGTATAATTTTTAATATATGTTAATAATAAATGGAGTTTCATTTATGGACGCTCTTTAACCGCTGTGGTTCTCAGCGTCCATTCTAAATTGGGCGTGAAAGACCGCTTAATTTTGCTCAGAGACCTCTCTAACAGGCTTGAGGTTTTTTTTACGTGCCGTAAATCTACAACACGGGACCAACGGCTTTACTTCCCTTCCGAAGGAAGCCTGCTATGGATTTTTACACCCAAAAAATCCATCGTCCTCCGCCGGGTTTTAACCCGCGACCTTGGGTATATGAAGTTAGTATGGTAACCATTACACCACGGAGGGTGACTCTAACGAAGCAGCAGCATGGCACATTGCACGTTGAAGGTTAATGTTTATAGCTTCTTACAAACAACGGCACATTATTTGTATATTTTTAAATATTTCGAAGGTATATAGACGGTATTGCATTCCATTCAAATATTCTATATCGAACTTCGGCATGGAATACATGTTTTGAGGTCCCTTGAATAACTAAAACTAATACAAATTTAATCTTTTTCTCTTTCTATGTACAGCATACTTTTAATTTCAAAATTTGCGTAAATAACAAACCTGGTACTTAAGTTCAATATCTTACAAAGATGTGACACTTAGATCCCGGCCCCAACAACTTCGATTTGAATGTTTTTTTTTTCTCAAAAATGACTAACGATTTTAAGTAAAAGTCATGTATTAAAAGTAAATGCTACTATAGAAATAGTTTTTGTTCATTAGGTGTTATTTCATATTAAGTTAACCTTGAACCATTAAACACAATTAATGATTTTGGTTATTATAGAGAACTTGGGCCCCTCTAGAAATTAAACAAATTGTGGTTTGACTGTAAGTTTGGTTTATACTTGTTACGTTTTTTTTATCGGAAAAGCTCCGTAATTAAGTTAGACGCTAATTTATTACGTGCGCGTAGCGATACTTTTTTGTGAATATTTATTAAGTATGCTGCCTAGAAGGAGTAGAATATAAATAAAGAAGTCTTGTAGTACTTTTGCAATGTAAATATATTATAATACTACACACTAAAGTGCCTAAAACCTGAGTTTCATTGTCGGCGGCAGGCGAACAGTGTTGTGGAATGCAACACGGGCATATGTCGCTAGACGCTGTGCTGATGTATGACAAGTATGTTTCACGCAGATACAGCTGTTCAGTGAATTTTATTATGCAGAACTTCGGCCGCTCTAAAATCGAATGAAACTATGTGCGATTGAATGACTCTGTATTTATGATGACAATTTCAAAGCCTGTGGATTTCAAATTTGCGAGGTTAGGTTCCAATCCGTTTAGGTTAGTGTGTGTATATAAATTTATGTTTCCAATATTATATCGTGGTAGTACTTCATTATCGATATTTACAACAACTCCTAACAGCGCAATGGATACAACATTAGTTTTTTAAACCATCTCCCCACCAATAATCCCTCTCTAACCACACCGGTCCCGTTAGAGTGCAAAACTGGCATAAGTCGCAGCGGAGAGATGTAGCGGCTCAACTTGTAAATAATTACCATGATTTTTTCCATCTTTTTTAAGGAAAATACCAAAATCCACGCAATTGCGGTCAAATATAACCTCGTCAGCTTCCAAGTGTATCATTACACCGATTGTTTTACTGAGAACCTCCCCGTCCTTTACCACAGGCACATTTATCTGCAGTTGTTGAGATTGGAAATCGTGACGTTTTACTTTGAATGCATGGTGACCTCATCACTTATCACCTTAATGCTCACGGCAATCAAACTGCTTCAATGACAGTACCTTCGGAAGGGATATTAAGGCAGATTTAAGAATTAGAAGAAGATTAGCATATATAACAAGGTTAGCGTACACAGCAGGCTAATAATCTTACCGCAGTGGAAGAAGATTAAGATTAAAATGAGTTCGCTATACCCTGCCTACCTGGCCGCAGCAGTAACGTGTGAGGCTCGCGGGTTCATTTCCGATTACCGCCCACTCTGATTTGGGTATTATCGCAGTTTACCCCTAGTCCCAAGACGAATGCCGGAGTGATGCATTCTACCAGAATTCTCCTTTCCTTCAGGTGTACTTTCTGGTCCTGCAGTGTCGGCGGTGCCGGACAGATGTCGCAGTTCCTTCCACTGTCGAAAGGTTTCTCCCCGTGGTGACATAAGTGAGATCTCTTGCACTTGAAATTTGTTATAAATATTATGTTATTTTTATTTATAATTTTAAGGTTACTAATTATATTATATTTATTTTTGTAAACTATTGAATTTTTTTACTTTTTATTTATTTAGTTTTAAAGCAGTTTAATTCTTAGTTTATTTTTAATCTTTAGGATTACTCTCTAAATGTGCGCGGGGGTTCTCTGCCTGTTGCTCTGGGACCTCCTCCGGCTCCTTCACTTTATGCCTGCCTCCCGGAGGATATAGTGAATGGTCTAAATCTTCTTACTCTACTGTCCGAATTTTATAGAGTAAATGACATTCAGCCCAATGCGATTCCATCATGGATTTCTCTGTTAACTCGTTAATTCCAACTTTAGGTCAGAAATGATCACGGTGTATTTCTCATTATAAACTATAAGCACGTGTTATTTCGTAACTCTGATTTGCTGCATTTTAATCAACAAAGTAAGCGGGTTTCGACTTTGATGGTTAATAGAAAACTTAAATAAGAAAAAGTGTCGCTTAGCAACTGTGTAGTGAAAGGAAAGGGTTACGTCAGAGATGATCGAATTGGCACGGTCTGGGTTCTAGTAATGCTGGGAAGCTAAAGGGGATTTTGAGCTTGCCGAAGTTCGCCAGAATTTGGTGAAGAAAATCGGATCGATGAAGAATGGAACAACTGTGCAGAAGTGACACGAAAAATCTGTCTTTTGACGACCGTCTAAAAAATATAGAAGTGTTGTGTTGGAGTATTCTTGTTCAGTTTTGTTCATATATTACTGTCTCAGTTCATAAGAAAATTCCTCAAAATTCATTACAAAATCCTTTTTACTTCCTCTACACGCACTATGCACATACAAGGTACAAAAAATATTGGATTCCACACAAAAATGTGATGTGCGAGATTTCACTGGAAATATGCTTTGAGGTACCTACACTTAACTCCCTTCTAAAAAGAACATTTTTAGAAAAAAAATGCGTATGTGTGTGCATAGCTCAAAAACGAAAAGACCACTAAATACCAAATTTTGCATTTAAATTCAGTACCTTCCAAGTATAGGACACGAAGATTTTCAAGAAAATTCTCCACCTCAAACTACCCTTTCACGGAACATTTTCCGAAAAATTTATTTTTCTCAAAAATGGCTCTTATCGGTATGGATTAAATGTTAGAGATATTTACATGACAAATGAAATATAAGAGATATACAAAAAACTATTGTACAAACAGGTCTCGTGAAAACACAATTTGTCATATACATGTTTTTATTTAACCGTTTCCGAAATATTTCTTGTTATTGGTTTCAATTTTTGGCACTTAAACTCTTCTCAAAATGGAAGTCAACTTGCGTTTCACTTCTCTTTTGTTTTTCTCCCGAATTTCACTTGTTTAACATAGCGACAGTTTTTAAAAGATTTGATACACATTTTATTTGTGATGAAAATTACTTAAATATGAGGTATTTTAATCAAAATCTATTAACCATTTTTCAGCATCTTTGGGAGATACTAAACTGAAGTTTAATAAGATACCTAAAATCCTAAATACCAAGTTTTTAGCTATGCTGTCCACAGATAGACAGACACTCACAGATACCAGACCTTTTTCTAAAAGATATTTTCGGACTCAGGGACCTCAAAAGCAGTTATTTCAACGAAATCTTGACATCGAATTTTTGGGTGGAATACAATACCTTCTCTAGCTACTATGTACATGTATATACGGGCTAGAGAAATTAAAAATATATATCTTCATTGTGTGGATCATTTCTCATTTATACTAAATAAATGTTTAAACAATAATGTCAAAGCTACGAAGATATTACGATATATATATATATATATAAATTATCACTTTCACAATCCTTAAGCAAGTTGGTTCACTAACCTCTAGTGATAGATTTCGTTCAACTTACTAAAACATTAGACATTTAATGTTCGTTGTTAAAATATCAATGGGGATACATTTAATGTTTACAATTACTACTAATTGTAAATATTCCCATTATTTTTGCTTAATATATGCAATAAAAACCATTTCACACCTTTCTAACTTTACTTCAAATTGTTTTTAGCCAATGAATAAAGCAATCATAATATCCATCTTTGAATCTTTATATAGTACACTGGAAATTGCATAAAAATCAGAAAAAAACTGAAACGCTAAGTATGAATTTGTAGCGCAAACATTTAAAACTGAGAGAAGAATCACACACAGAAAGGGGAAGTAGGTTGGATAGGTAACTGAGTGTTTTAAATGAGGGATTTCAAGATGATACTAGGCGTTTAAACATGCGATTCATGAAAATAATAGGCCAAAGTGATTCACGTGTGTCAATAGAACACTTATGTGTATTAAATAAAAAAGCTAAAGCTGTTGTCATTTTCAACCAAAAATTCAGTTCTAATGCCCTATAATAATTATTTTATAACTGAATAATGGGTAAATAGAGAAATAATTGCGATTAATACTTTCATGCATTTATCCGACGAATAATGCTAAAATACGTTAAGTTTTAACTCTGATGTGGGTTTTGTCAGAATTATGTCAGTAAGTGCAAGATCGTTAGAAGAAACAATTAGCTCGAAGTCAAAGGCAATTGAGTTCCAGGAATCTCAGTAAACGAGGAAACCCATTTGGCTCAAGGTTCAGTTTATCAAATTAATGTGTTCACAAACCAAAGGAAAGCTAGACAGGTTGTTAAAAAACACGAATATAGCAGAGTGTACGTCTCAGCTGCTACGTAGAACATAGGATCTATGGTGGAGGTAGACAGTAGGCGGGACTTAGGAAAATAACAGAGAATACATTGCTAAAATGTTGTTACACCCGGATGCTTCTTGAGCTTCAAGTGACATTCTCTCGCGATTGGTATTTTAAGTGACTGTTCTTTATTGCGTTAAGTTGTTCAAGCAAACACATACACCTACGGATCTTTTTTTAAAGATATTTTTTATTCAGGAGGTTTCAATAGTGTATTTTCAGTGGAATTTTTATATCAATATTGGTGTGGAATGGAATATCATCTCTGTTTACTATAGGTAAAAAAGTATGTCAAACTAAAGATGGCCGCGATAATGCTTTTGTAATACATTTTTAGGAATCACCTTTAGTTCTATAAGCTCGCGCAGTGAAACTTATACGAAAATATTACAATACCAGATGCATGCTCTGGAAACGAGTAAACTACGTACCAATGCTGTGGAAAAGCAGACCGTCAGTTGTTTACCATCTGCAAGAGACGGACGGCAAGGCAACCTCGATATTGCCATCAGGTGCGGGTTTTTAGGGGTTAGATGCAGAAAGTTACGAACTGCTGGGAAAAGTGAACTGTGGCTGACGTATTCCACATTCATTTGTTACCACAGTCTGTCATATTGTGTCTGGGTAGATGGTGATACCGATACTCAAATTGCTCAGGTTAACACTACTTTTGTTAATAAATAATATGCTTATTCAGCAACAAATAAGCCAGTTTTAAGTTTTCTTTTTTGGTTTCTATATGTAATACAGAATACATAGGTAAAGAAGGTATCACAATTAAGGTACTCCCTTATTTCGCTTTTACTTACAAGGAAACAAGTAATTAGACTATTTCTACGAATTTTTTACTTTCTCTATACGTACTATGTACATGGTGTATAGAGAAGGTATTGCACTCCACCCAAAAATTCGGTACCGAGATTTCACCGGAAATATATGTTTTAGGGTCCCGTTTATCTAAAAAAAAAAAAAAAAAGGATTTTTGGAAAAAGGTCCGTGTGTGTGTGTGTGTGTGTCTGTGAATACGATAACTCAAGAACGAAAAGTCGGTAAAATACCATCTTCCAGGGATGCGACACGAAAATTTTGAGAAAAATCCCCCACCCCAAACTACCCTTTACATGGAACTTTTTCGAAAATTTTGATTTTCTCAAAAATGGCTCTAACGATTTGGATTAAAATATCGTATATTAAATGTATTTACCTCACAAATAACATTTATCTCGAATTTTCTGAGAATAGCCTCAAAAGACTTACTTTATTCTAGATGCATTTTACGGAATTTTGCATAACTAAACCGTAAGAGATGGATAAAAACCACACAAAAAATGTAGAGCACGTTAAAACACACAATTTATATTATATTTTTTTTTCGTGGATCTGATCGTTTTTTTTTTTTTTTTTTTTTTTTTTTTTTTTTAGATATTCATTGTTTTTGTTTTCAACTTCGAAAAACTTAGCTTTTCTCATACAGGAATTTGTCTACTCCTGTGCATACAAATAAAGAACTTCAGTCACATAGCAACCGGCTTTTGACTATTACTTTAACCTATGGTACTGCCTTATTTCTCTTCTACTTACAAGAAAAGCAAGTAATTAGACCATTTCTGCTAATTTTTTTGTCAATTAGCATGAAATAAATAGAAGATTTTTAACAATAATTTGTTGCAGAGATGTAGAGAAAGTCATGTGA
This sequence comes from Hymenopus coronatus, assembly GCA_030762935.1. Classification (NCBI taxonomy): domain Eukaryota; kingdom Metazoa; phylum Arthropoda; class Insecta; order Mantodea; family Hymenopodidae; genus Hymenopus; species Hymenopus coronatus. Next base: position 33,277,044 of record CM060883.1, read on the forward strand.
ATGGAACACATCAGATTTTTTAGTTTCTCTACGTAATACATGATACATAGGTAGAGAAGCTATTATACATATGGTACTCCTTTGTTTCGCTTTTACTTAGAAGTAAGTAATAAGACTATTTCTGCTAATTTTTTTCTTGATTAGCATGAAGTAAATAGAAACATAAGCTTTTCAACAATAATTTGTTGCAAAGATGTAGAGAAAGGCATGTGAATGGAACACATCAGTTTTTTTTTTTTTTTTTTTTTTTTTCCCTTTTCCTTAACTGCTGCGGTTCTCAGTGTCCCATTCCACACTGGGAGTGAAAGATCGCTTAATTTTGCTCAGAGGTCTCACTATCAGGCTTGAGGTTCTTTTACATGCCGTAAATCTACGACACGGGACCCACGGCTTTACTTCCCTTCCGAGGGAAGCCATGCTAAGTATTTTTACGCCCGAAAAAAAAAAACATCGTCCTCCGCTAGGTTTGAACCCGCGAATAAGTTCTAGGAGGATGTCAGTCCTACAAATATGGGTAAGGTAAGCGGAACGAAATTGACTGTCTCCGTGGTCGAGTGGTCAGCGAGCTGACTTCTCACCCGGAGGTCCCGGGTTCGATTCCCGGCTGGGGCGGAGAATTTTTCTTTATATAGAATTATTACTGCCGATCCCGGTGGCCGCGCTCGCTAAAGTGTGCACAGCATCGTGGAGTCCTGAGAAGCCTCCGATACTGTATTTTTTATAAAAAAAAAAAAAAAAAAAAAAAAAAAAGCGAAACGCCTGTAGAGTTTGTGGGTGTAGCTGTTGCTCCTTCAACCTGTAGGCGGGTCCATCTGATTGCATCTATTGTCACTCCGTTGCCCAATTAAACCCTGGTATGACGCAGTGCGGAAGATGCGACGCAGATGTGTACCTTGTTTATTTGCAATCGCTCTAACGTCTTTCAACGGCATCCCAGCTGTTTCCATTGTTTCCTGGAAAATTCATCACGCACATGAGACGTGCGGCAATAACTCAGCTTGTGGGCAGTATCCAAACTTTCCCGTCAAACAACACACAGTTTAATCATAGCTAACCTCGTCACCCTAGTGTTTAAGATGATGCGGCTGTGAAATTTAGAAAACCAAGATTAAATAATCATTTTTACTTTTTCTACATCTACTATGTACATAGTTTATAGAGCCGATGTTGCATTCCACCCAAAAATTCGATACCGAGATTTCACCGGAAATATATGTTTTGGGTCCCCCTGAATAAAAAAAAAAGAATTTTTGGAGAAAGGTCCGTGTGTGTGCGTGTGTGTGTGTCTGTGGACAGCATAGCTCAAAAATGAAGAGACTGTTTAATCGCAAACTTGGAACTTTTTTCGAAAAGTTTGATTTTCTCAAAAATAGCTAACGATTTTTATTAAAATTTTGTATATTAAAGATATGTACCTGACAAATAAAATTTATATCTTGATTTTTCTGGGAATACCCTCTGAAGACTACTTTATTCTGGATGAATTTTGCGGAATTTTGCATAACTTCTAAACCGTAAGATATAGACAAAAACTTATTAACAAAAAATGTAAAGCACATTAAAACACACAATTGACATTACATATATATTCGTGGAGTTATCGTTTTTGAGATGCTCCTTGTTTTTGGTTTCAGCTTTGAAAAACTTGTACTTTTCTCATACAGGAATTTGTCAACTCCTATCCATACAAACAAAGGAACTTCAGTCACATAGCAACCAGCTTTTGACTATCACTTTAACCTGTGGTACTCCTTTATTTAGCTTCCACTTACAAGGAAGCAAGTAATAAGACTATTTCTGCTAATTTTTCTCGATTAGCATGAAATAAATAAAAGAATAAGCTTATTAACAATAATTTGTTACAGAGATATACAGAACGTCGTGTGAATGGAATACATCAGATTTTTTTGTATGTTTTACAAATGTTTAGAGCTTATTTGCATGGATATTTTTGCACATCTGGTTATAGCAATAGAGAGGAGTAAATCGCCGCAATTGTCATTCTGTCTGAGAAGTGCATCCTCAGACAGTGGCAAGAGCACCAGCAGATTCGCGTGACTAGTTCAATTTGTCTTCCAGGCGAACTGAACTGACAATGTGTTTGAAAGCCGAGGTCGGGCCAACAGCCAAGAACATAGTTCACGAAAAAGAATAACGAGCTCTAAATCACTCCTCTACGAGCTGGAGGAGAGGTTTTTTTTGTTGCTTTGCCCCACTTTGTGCATATAATAGGAAGCCACAGAGACGTGAACTCGGTCCTCTGCATCATTCACACTGCTTTGTCACTTCGTCAGATGTTCCAAATCTTCAACCATATTAATGATCCGCTTCACCAACCACCGGCAAATAGATCCTCAAAATGTCGGTGTCCTCAATGCTAATCGCGTCAAAATGAGGGCACATCAAACATGACGACTCATAACATAAGTTAACAACAGAAATGTATGCATCACCTCTCTTCAGTAGCTGAAGTTATGCCTTCATAAACAAAACAGAAATATGTGAACATGTTTGTTTATAAACATTCTAGGAAAAGGAGTTTTATTTATGGATGCTCTTTTACTGCTGTGGTTTTCAGCGTCCCATTCTATACTGGGCGTGAAAGACCGCTTAATTTTGCTCAGAGGCCTCTTTATCAGGCTTGAGGTTCTTTTACGTGCGCAAATCTACGACACGGGACCAATGGCATTACTTCCCTCGTGAAGAAAGCCAAGCTAAGGATTTTTACGTCCGGCATTGATCTCGCGACCTTGGGTATCTTAAACTAGATATACATTCTAAATTACGTGTTGTGAATTAAAGAAACAACATCCAAAAAAAAATCTGATGTGTTCCATTCACATGACTTTCTCTATATCTCTGTAATAAATTGTTAATAGGCTTATTCTTTTATTTATTTCATGCTAATCGAGAAAAATTAGCAGAAATAGTCTTATTTCTTACTTTATTGTAAGTAGAAGCGAAATAAGGGAGTAACATAGGTTAAAGTGAAAGCCAAAAGCTGGTTGCTATGTGATTGAAGTTCCTTTGTTTGTATGGACATGAGTTGGCAATTTTCTGTATGAGAAAAGTATAGTTTCTCAAAACTGAAACTAAAAACAAGGAATATCTCAAAAACGATGAACTCCACGAAAAAAATGTATGCAACATAAATTGTGTGTTTAAATGCGCTATACATTTTTTGTACGGTAACTTTTTGTCCATCTCTTACGGTTTAGCAGTTATGCAAAATTCCGTAAAATTCATCCAGAATAAAGTAGTCTTCAGAGGCTATTCCCAGAAAATTCAAAATGTAAATTTTATTTGGCAGGTAAATATCTTTAATATACGATATTTTAATCAAAACCCTTATAGCCATTTTTGAGAAAATAAAAATTTTCGAAATTTTTTTCATGTAAAGGGTAATTTGGGGTAGGGGGATTTTTCTCAAAATCTTCGTGTCGCATCCCTGGCAGGTACCAAACTTAAATACCAAGTTTGCTATTTTACCGACTTTTCGTTTTTGAGTTATCATGTTCACAGACACACTAACACACACACACGGACCTTTTTCTAAAAATACTTTTTTTGGATACAAGGGATCCTAAAACATATATTTCCGGTGAAATCTCAGTATCGAATTTTTCGGTGGAGTGCAATACATTCTCTATACACTATGTACATAGTATGTATAGAGAAAGTAAAAAAGGGTTGGTATTAAGACAAAAATACAGATAACTGAACAATAAAAATAATATTACAAAATGCAAAACGGTCCGTGTGTCTGTAGACAGCAAAACTCAAAAACGAAAAGACCATTAAATGCTAAACTTGGTATTTAAGTTCAGTATCTTTTAAAGATGCGACACGAAAAATCACTCCTGCCCAAAATTACCTTTTTATGGAAGATTTTCGAAAATGTCAACTTTAAAAATAAATAGCTAATTAAAGATTCTATATGTCAAATAAAATGTATACCTTGACTGTTTAAGAGTATCCTGTAAAGTTCTCTGCATTCCGGATGACTTTTGCATAATTGTTAAACAGTAAGTGATGGACAAAAACTTACTATACAAAAAATTTAGATCTATCAAAGCATTTAATTTACATAATTCTGTACCGTTTCCGAGATATTCCTCATTGTTGGTTTCAATTTGAAAATACTTATATACCTTTCTCAAACAGAACAACAGTAATCCGTATTTCATTTTAGTCTTGGTCATCAAAGAGAACAGAATTTCAATGACAATCCCAAGGCGACAGCTTTTAAAACAATTGACTATCGCTTTAGCCTAGTGCATTCCCTTAGTTTCATTCTATTTGATAAGGAACTAAGATAATACCAGTCTGTTAATGTACATCTCGAATAGTATATGAAGTAGAGAGAAGAATAATCTTTTATAACAAGTTTGTTTGCAGAATTGGTAGATAAACTCTCATAAAAGGAACACATCAGATTTTGTTTCTTACGCATTTTATATCAGCGGCCTTTTGACCTTTGGAAAAATATTGCTCATCATCAGTGGTGTTAACTTCTTCACAGCTAGAAGGGTGGTAGAAGAATAATTATTTCCCATTTAAAATTTAAACCGATAATAAGAAATAAGTCTCGGATGTTTTAACACCACAAAAATAAATGTCTTGGACATAAAGTTGTTTTTTTAGAAAACTAGATTTTTGTGTAGAAAGGTGTCTATCTCTTACGTTTACCAGTTGTGCAAAAGGCTATTCCTAGAAAAATACACATTTTATTTGTAAAGAAAATTTCTTAAACACATGGCATTTTTATCACAATCGTTAAAATCCATTTTCGAAAGAAACGAAATGTTTGAAAATTTGTGCATGTAAGGAGGGATTTTCTTGAAAATTTTTGATGCATCTTTGGAAGGTTTCGGTGAGTGTCAAGCTTGTACTTTTACGACCTGTCATTTTTTAATTTTCTTTCTCTCTCTCTCTCTCTCTGTCTCTCTCTCTATCTCTCTGACACACACACTCGGCCTTTATCTAAATTTCTTTTTATTCAGAACATTTCAAAGCCTGTATTTTCAGTGAAATCTCTGCATAAGTTTTGTATGGAATGCAGTACCTTTAACTACCTACTATAGAGAACGTAAAAGTATGTATTATGGTTCATATCAATAAAATATATTGCGTAATATATAAATTCAAATTCCCGAAGTGTTTAAAGACCCATTTCTGCTAAAAACAGCTCATAATATAATCTCTACCTGAGAAAGGCACTTTGTATGTGTGTTAGGTGCGGGCACGCGCGAAGTCAAACAAAAAACAGAAAACAAAGAAAACGTAGGAGGAATACCCAACCAGTGCCTTTAAAGACGAAATCCTAAGTTTTTCATGGCGTATTCCCTTCCAACATCAAATAATCCTTTGCACGGAAAAGCATTCACTTTATTTTATTTTGCCAAAGAACTTTCTAAGGCCTTTGATTGGAATATTCAATGTTTGAAACACGAGCATGACCAAAACAGAAGAAAGAAAAAAAAACGGGTTTATTGAATGTTCTGCTAATAACCAGTAAAGTCCTATTAGTCCTTTTTATTTCTGTGTAATCTGGAAGCTGTATAAATAAATAAATAAACGAATAGCTTGTTAAAATACAGTTTTTGTCAAATACATTTTTAGCAACATTAACAGTTATATTGGTTGCTGGACTGTTTAAGTTTTTTTCCAAACTTAGGTTTAATATGAAAGCTTTGAAAATGTATGGCTCATTTTATTTCTCCTGCTGTCTGCTTTACTGAAGAACGCTGGCATTTTACAGAAATTGAAGTGTATTACCACATAACAAGCAACCAGCTTTTGACTATCACTTTAACCTATGGTACTCCCTTATTTCGCTTCTACTTATAAGGAAGCAAGTAATAAGTCTGTTTCTGCTAATTTTTTGTCGATTAGCATGAAGTAAATAGAAGCATTAGCTTTTTAACGATAATTTGTTAGCCCGCCTGGGTAGTGTGGTGGTAGCGTGTCTGCCTCACATTCAAAAGGTCGTGAGTTCGAATCTCGCTTAGGGTTAGTTACCCGGAAAAGGTTTTTTTGGGGGTTTTCCCTTATCCTGAGAAGACGAAAGTCGAGTAACTTTATGCCCCATAGACCCCGAGATCATTTGAGCATCATATTATCAATTTCATTCATCGTCCGATATGACCAAACTAAAAAAAAAAAAAAAATTGTTGCAGAGATGTTGAGAAAGTCATGTGAATGGAATACATCAGATTTTTACTTTCTCCATACGCATTATGTACATAGTGTATAGAGAAAGTATTGCACTCCACCAAAAAATCGATACCGAGATTTCACCGGAAATATATGTTTTAGGGTCCCCAATATCCAAAAAAAGCATTTTCACAAAAAGGTCCATGTGTGTGTGTGTGTGTGTGTGTGTGTGTGTGTGTGTGTGTGTGTGTGTTTGTGAACACGATAACTCAAAAATGAAAAGTCGGTAAAATACCAAACTTGGTATTTAAGTTTAGTATCTTCCAGGGATGCGACACGAAGATTTTGAGAAAAATCTCCCCACCCCCAACTACCCTTTACATGGAACTTTTTTCGAAAATTTTGATTTTCTCAAAAATGGCTCTAAAGATTTTGATTAAAATGTCGGATATTAAACATATTTAACTGACAAATGAAATGTATATCTTGAATTTTCTGGGAATAGCCTCTGAAGAGTAGTTTATTCTGGATGCATTTTACGGAATTTTGAATGACTGCTAAACCGTAAGAGACGGACAAAAACTTCCTACACAAAAAATGTAGAGCACTTTAAAACACACAATTTATGTTATATACATTTTTTTCGTGGAGTTCGTCGTTTTTGTGACATCACTTATTTTTGGTTTCGGCTATGAAAAACGTATACTTTTCTCATACAGGAACTTGTCAACTCCTATCCATATAAACAAAGGAACTCCATTGACATAGCAAGCAGCTTTTGGCTATCACTTTAACCTACGGTTGTCCCTTATTTCGCTTCTACTTACAAGGAAGCGAGTAATAAGACTATTTCTGCTAATTTTTTTCTGATTAGCATAAAGTAAATAGAAGTATAAGCTTTTTAAGAATTATTTGTTGCAGGGATATGGAGAAAGTCATGTGAATGGTACACATCAGATTTTTTAATGACGTGACAAAAACAAGAACAAATTTGACACTAACCATTATATGGATGACATTTTCACTGCAACTTATTTGCATTATATTATATCTGTGGTATCAATTTCAAAAAGTTAGCTTTATGGTTTGGAATTTCAAACCTTCAGTCATGCATGTCTTTAATGTAGATACGTGGAAAAAAAATGTAAAAGGTAAAAGTTGCTAATGTTCTTGTAACATGGAATTCTCTACAGACAATAATGCTCATTGCTTCAAACGTTAACAAAGTATCAGACAATGCCATATACTTGTTCGCAAAGAGTTTTCAAATTAGTGCTCCCAGTTGTCGACATTGGAGAGAACGTGTCTTGCAGCAGATGGATCTCACATTTGCCAATTTACTAGCGACTGACTCTGGGAAGAGGTCCCGTGGGTAAACTAGTGCCCTGAGCGTTTCTCTCTTGGGAGATCTGTTTTCTGCTGGATCAACTCTTTACAACCCGCTACTGAACACACCCCTCCATGCCATTCTTAACCTCATGTCATTTAAAACTGTATACTTTCTTTCCAGTTTCTTAAAGCAGTAGCTGTAATTAAAAACATCTGATGTGTCCCATCCACATGACTTTCTCCATATCTAAGTAACAAATTATTGTTAAAAATCTATGCTTCTATTTACTTCATATTAATCGAGAAAAAATTAGCAGGAATAGTCTTATTACTTGCTTCCTTGTAAGTAGAAGCGAAATAAAGGAGTACCATAGGTAAAAATGATGGCCAAAACCTGGTTGCTAAATGACTGAAGCTCCTTTGTTTGTATGGATAGGAGTTGACAAATTCATATCTGAGAAATGTAGTAGTTTTTCAAAGCTGAAACTAAAAACAAGAAATATCTCAATAACGATTATCTCCACTAAAAAATGTGTAATATAAATTGTGTGTTTTAACGTGCTCTAAGTTTTTTGTGCGGTAAGTTTTTGTCCCTCTCTTACGGTTTAGCAGTTATGAGAAATTCCGTAAAATACATCCAGCATAAAGTACTCTTCAGAGGTTATTCCCAAAAAATTCAAGATATGCATTTCATTTGTCACGTAGGTACATTTGATATACAATATTTTAATCAAAATCGTAGAGCCATTATTCAGAAAATCAAATGTTCGAAAAAAATTCCATGTAAAGGGTAGCTAGGGGGTGGGATTTTCTTGTAAATCTTCGTATTGCATCTTTAGCAGATACCAAACATAAATACCAAGTTTGGTATTTAACGGTCTTTTCGTTTTTACTTTCTCTAGCCCCATATGTACAATGTACATAGGGGTAGAGAAGTATTGTATTCCACCCAAAATTCGATACCGAGATTTCACCGGAAATACATGTTTTAACACCCCTTGTATAAAAAAAAAAAGCATTTTGAGAAAAATATCCGTGTGTGTGTCCGTGTGTCTGTGAACACGATAACTCAACAACGAAAAGTAGATAAAATACCAAACTTGGTATTTAAGTTTAGTATCTTCCATAGATGCGACACGAAGATTTTGAGAAAAATCCCCCCACCGCAAACTACCTTTTACATAGAACATTTTTCCAAAATTTTGATTTTCTTAAAAATGGCTCTAACGATTTTGATTACAGTATCATATATTAAAGATACTTACCCAACAAATAAAATGTATATCTTGAATTTTCTGGGAATAGCTTCTGTAGACCTGTTTATTCTGAATGAATTTTACTTAATTTGGCATAGCTAGTAAACCTAAGAGATAGACAAAAACTTACTATACAAAAAAATTTGGTCTTGTTAAAATACACAAGTTATGTCATATACATTTTTCTCGTGGAGCTTGCCGTTTTCGAGCTATTCATTGTTATTAGTTTCGGTTGTGAAGTACTTATACTTTTTTCAGACGGGAGTGTCCGTTTTTCTTTTGTTCTACTCCTGGCCAAGAAAAGAAGCGATATGTAATGACAATCGCATAACGACAGCTTTTAAAACGTTTGACTATTGGCCTAGTGTATTCCCTTTTTTCTTCCTACTTATACGGAACTAAATAATAAGAACATTGTGCTAATGAGTACCACGTTTAGCAAGGTGCAGAAAGAAGAAGAATCTTATGTATGAAGTTTGTAGAACAGCTAGAGAAAGTCATTTGAGTGTAACACATCAGATTTTTTAGCTATGCTGTCCACACATATACACAATTGAGGAGCTACTTGATAGAGAAGTAGCGGTGCCAGGTCGTGAAGACCGCATTAACTGGCCGGGGGGGGGGGGTTCGAAGCCATGTCTCATCCTCCAATACTGTACCCCATCCAGGACGTCTGTCGTGGACCGAGATGGGGGACGCAGCGGCTGGGCGGTATGCGGTAGGCCAAAGTTTTCTCTGAACTGTGCGATGGAGTATGTATATTGTGCATACGGGCTAGAGAGAACGTCATTTTATTCACAACAGTGAGCTAGTCAAATGGATAGCCTCTGAAACGAGACTGCACATTATTTTGTATAAAACAAGGTTTATAAGGACTATAAACGAAATTTATGCGCCTAATGGCGTTGAAGCAAAGCGCGGAAGTATTCCTTTTGGCTCTCATAACTAAATTATTTTCGCTAACACATATTTTGCTTTTAATTACATCGGCAGTAAACAAAAGAATAGCAACAAATGTGCCGTAAATTATTGCATCCGCCACAATGCTCGATATTTTACTTTACTTGTTTACCTAACAATAAATTATTCCAGGCTGCAGCATCCAGCCGTTTCATTTTATCTGAAGTATCATTCTTACTTTCATAAAAGCTATGATTTTTAATTAGCATTAAAATGCTGCATGTGATAGTCATTAACAGAATAAACCAATTATTTTGCACAGAGTATGCAGGGTTGTGAGAGAAAATAATGTTTAATGACTGTCTCCTCCAGTATCCGCAGGGCCATTATCCACAAATTATTTTCAGCTCCATTAATATGCTCATTTTAAAAATAATTCTACAAGTTTCTCTAGTAGCATCATTAAAACTGAAAAATATGCTATTTTATAAAGGAGGATTTGGACAGGCGACTATGACCATTCAACATTTTGAAACTGAAAACTCATGCGTGCCATCGGATTACATTTTGTTGGTGAGCGACCTCTTAAGCAGTAAAAAGTTAAAATTTTTACTTTCTCTATACGCACTATGTACATAGGGTATAGAGAAGGTATTGCACTCCACCAAAAAATTCGATACCGAGATTTCACCGGAAATATATGTTTTAGGGTCCCCTGTATCCAAAAAAAAATATATTTTCAGAAAAAGGTCCGCGTGTGTGTATGTGTGTTTGTGTGTCCGTGAACACGATAACTCAAAAACGAAAAGTCGGTAAAATACCAAACTTGGTATTTAAGTTTAGTATCTTCCAGGGATGCGACACGAAGATTTTGAGAAAAATCCCCCCAACTACCCTCTACATGGAGCTTTTTTCGAAAATTTTGATTTTCTAAAAAATGGATCTAACGATTTTGATTAAAATGTCGTATATTAAAGATAATTTATACGACAAATAAAATGGATATTTTGAATTTTCTGGGAATAGCCTCTGAAGACTTACTTTATTCTGGACGAATTTTACGAAATTTTGCATAACTGCTAAACCGTAAGACTTAGGTAGAAACTTACGACACAAAAAATGTAGAGCACGTTAAAACACGCAATTTATGTTACATACATTTATTTCGTGGAATTGGTCTTTTTGATATTCATTGTTTTTGGTTTCAGCTATGAAAAACTTACTTTTCTCATTTAGGAATTTGTCAACTCCTGTCCATATAAACAAAGGCACTCCCTTATTTCGCTTCTACTTACAAGGAAACAAGTAATAAGATATTTCTGCTAATTTGTTCTCGAGTAGCATGAAGTAAATAGAAGCATAACCTTTTTAACAATAATCTATTACAGAGATGTAGAGAAAGGCATGTGAATGGTACACATCAGATCATTTATTAATTTCTCTGGCTCCTATGTGTATACAATGTTCATGTACATACACGTTTTAGAGTCTCCTGTTTCCAAAAACGGTATTTTTAGAGTGTCTGTGTCCATATGCCTTTGAATACGTTAACTCAAAAACGAAACATCCGTAAAATACCAAACTAGGTATTTGAACTCAGTATCTTCCAAGGATACGCCACGAAGGTTTTCAAGAAAATCTCCTCACCCCAGCTGCTGAAAAAATTTGGACTTTCTCAAAAACGGCTCTAACAATTTTGATTAAAATAGCACACATTATAGATGTTTACATGAAGAATAAATATATATCTTGAATTTTCTGGGAATAGCCTCAAAAGACCTCTTTATTCCGGAATGAAGTTTTGCATAACTGGTAAACCATAAGAGTTAGACAAAAATTTACCACAAAAAAAAAATGTAGATCTCGTTAAAACATACAATGATATTTGTTTTTAGAGAACTTTTCTGAAATATTCCTTATAGGTTTCAGCTTTAAAATACTTAAAACGTTTCTCATATGGAAAATTTTCAACTCCTGGTCATACAAACAAGGGAATTTCAATCACGTAACAAACAGCTTTAGTCTATGATACTCCCTTATTTCCCATCTACTTCCAAGGAAGCAAGTATTAAGACTATTTCTGCTAATTTTATATCAATTGACATGAAGTAATAGACAAATAAGCTTTTAACAATAATTTAGTGCAAAAATGTACAGAAAGTAATGTGAATGGAACATATCAGTTTTTATAAAAGGTTCGTGTGTGCGCGCGCGCGTCTGTGGAAGAACAGCTCAAAAACGAAAAGACCGTTAAACGCCAAATTTGGTACTTCTGTTTAATATTTTCCACGAATGCGAAATAAAGATTTTCAAGAAAATCCCCCCACCGCAAACAAATCTTAACATGGAAATTTTTTTGAAAATTTTGTTTTTCTCAAAAATGGTTTCAAACAATTTTGATTACAATACAGTGTATTAAAGACATTTACTTCATAAATAAAATCTATTGAATGTTCTGTAAAAGCTACCGAAGACCTCTTTATTCTGTATGAATTTTGCGTAACTGGTAAACCCTAAGAGATAGCCAGAAACCTACTACACAAAAAATGTAGATCAGTTAAATTATATAATTTATATCATATACGTTTTTATGTAGATTTGATTGTTTCCGAGTGTTGTTTTCATTTAAAACTACGTAAAGTTTCTGAAAAAGGAAGTCACCTTTCGTTTCATCAGTCTCTTTTCTTTTACTGCTGGCCATGCAAAATGAATTCAATTGTTTCACGTAGCGACTGTTTTTAATTTCTCTACATGTAGGTACTATGCACATAGTGTATGGAGAAGGCATTGCACTCCACCCAAAAATTCGATACCGAGATTTTACCAGAAATACACGTTTTAGGATCCCCTATATCCAAAAAAATATTTTCAGAAAAAGGTCCGTGTGTGTCCGTGTGTCTGTGAGCACGATAACTTAAAAAAGAAAAGTCGGTAAAATACCAGACTTGGTATTTCGATTTGGTATCTTACAGGGATGCGACACGAAGCTTTTGAGAAAAATCCCCCCACCCCAAACAACTCTTTACATGGAACATTTTTATTTTTCTCAAAAATGGTTCTAACGATTTTGAGTAAAATCTCTTATTTTTAAGATACTTATGTGACAAATAAAATGTATATCTTAAATTTTCTGGGAATAGCCTCTGAAGACATATTTATTCTAGATTTATTTTGCGGAAGTTTTGCATAATCGGTAAACCGTAAGAAATAGACAAAACATTGCAATGTAGGGCTCGCTAAAACACACAATTTATGTCATATAATTTTTTTTTCGTGGAGTTGACCGTTTTTGAGATATTCCTTGTTATTAGTTTCAGCTTTAAAATACTTATACTTTTCTCATACAGGAATTAGTCAGCTCCTGCTCATACAAACAAAGCAACTAGCTTTTAAAAGCTTTGACTTTCGATTTGACCAAATATACTCCCTTATTTCTCTTCTACTTACGAGGAAGTGTACAAGGTATTTTGTTTGCTAAGCATGTTATGAAATACTCGTTTTATTCCGTTACTTTATGAATTAGAACGACGCATATAATGTCAATGTATGTATGTAATAAGCTAATTTTGAAACATGTGATACATCAACGTCTACATGTTTACGCAATAAACCCTACCCCATCATTTTCTCCTTATATCTCCGACTGCTCTGTATGTTCGTAACTTTGTGCCAAACTCTATCATATGCATGCTGGGCTACATTCCTGACTTCCACAATTCTGTAATCGCGATACAAAGCTGCCGACTCCTGGTTTAAATCAACCAAGCACTGCAAACTTTTTCCTTACGGTATACAAGGCACGTCATTGTGTGACATCCGGTGTTATTCTCCTTTATTCCTTCATATGAATTGCGGATGGTCGGACTTTACGGCGTCACAGTGCTAATAGAATAGAAGAACTTTGGGCGGTAGGAAAGCCGAGAAACAAAACACGCGTTAGTTTAAACCTCGTATCTCTCCAGCAGAAGCCCTGCGTACGCACAAGCAAAAAGGTTTTTATTGCATATTTCGTTCATGTGGGGAAAAAACTTGATATGCAGATTGACGTTTAAGAACGCTTTAACAGAAGTAAAAAAATCTGATGTGTTACACCCACATGACTTTCTCTAGCTGCTCTACAAACCTCCTACAAAAGATTTTTCTTCTTTGTACACAATGCTAATCGAGATAAACATAAGCAGAATGTTCTCATTACTTAGTTCCTTATAGGTAGAAGGGAATGCGCTATCCTAAAGTGATTGTCAAATGTTTTAAAAGCTATCGTTATGCGTTGTCATTGCAAATCACTTCTTTGCTTGGCCAGGAGTAGAACAAAATAAGAACGGACACTTCCTGTCTGAGAAAAGTTTAAGTACTTCACAGTTGAAACCAATAACAAGGAATATCTCGGAAACGGTTACCTCCACAACAAAAACGTAAAGGACATAAATTGTGTGTTTTGTCGTGATGTACACTTTTTTTGTGTAGTGAGTTTCTTTCTATCCCTTGCGGTTTAGCAGTTAAGCAAACTTCAACAAAATTCATCCAGAATAAAGAGGTGTTCAGAGGCTATTCCAAAAAATTCAAGATATACATTTTATAGCTTTAATATACGGGATTTGAATCAAAATCGTTAGAGCCAATTTTTGAGAAAACCAAAATTTTCGAAATTTTTTCCATGTAAAGGGTAGTTTGTGGTGGGGGGATTTTTTTGAAAATCTTCGTGTCGCATCCTTGGAAGATACTAAACTTAAATACCAAGTTTGGTATTTAACGGTCTTTTCGTTTTGGGGCTATGCTGTCCACAGACCTTTTTTTAAAAATGCTTTTTTCGGACTTAGGGGACCCCAAAACGTATATTTGCGGTGAAATCTTCGTATCGAATTTTGGGTGCATTACAATACCTTCTCTATCCCTCTTCTATCAATTCGCGTTAATCGAGGCAAACATCTACAAAATTCTTATTACATATTTCCTTATGGGTTCAAGGAGACTCACACAGTTTTAAAAGATACCGAAATATTTTAGAACTAGTCGTTGTGTGCCGGCTTTCAAATTCCGTTGTTGGCTTGATCAGCAGAAAGAAAACAAATTACCGCTGGCTATTTGAGTATAGTATATACTTATTTTAAAATTGAAATCAATAGCAAGGTTTTCTTGGAAATTCTTAACTTTTCCAAACATACACTTTATATAAATTATATGCTTTAACAAAACCTGCATTTTTTGTGTAGCACTTTGTCTATTATGGTTCACCAGTCATGCAAAAAGTAATTCAAAAGAGCGGAACTATTTCCAGAAATATATTTTATTCATCATCCAAATATCTCAAATATACAGGGTGTTTCAAAAATACGGGGCATAATTTCAGGTGTGTATTTCCCACATGAAGACAATCAAAATAGTTCATTATAACATGTGTCCGGAAATGCTTCATTTCCGAGTTATGGCCTTCACAACATTGAAAGTCCCACCTGTAGACAATCAAAGTAGTTCATGTCCGGAAATGCTTTATTTCCGAGTTATGGCCTTCACAACATTGGAATTCACTGGAACGTTTTTCTTTCCGCAGGTCTTTGCCGTCAAAGAAGACATTAGGAGAGCGCTCTGATAGTTCATTCTGAGGAAGGTTATATTCAGTGTTCTTTAGGCGTTAAGACTGTGCGACATGTATTCAAATCAAGAGCTGGCAGAGATACACTTCATGTACGGCAATGCTGCGCTGGCTCGTCGTTTGTACCAGGAGAGGAACCCACAGCGACAATGTCCAGATCGGAAGACATTTGTACGTCTCCATTCCCGTCTGTGCGAGTATGGAACATTCACCTCTCCTGGTTTGGGAAGGGGACGACCAAGATCTACAACTCCAGAAGTGCAGGAGGAGATTCTGGAGGCTGTGGACAGGACTCCTTCTATCAGCACACGACGGTTAGCGTTGCAAGTCAATTTTCCTCATACGACAGTCTGGAGACTGTTGAACGAGTATCAATTGTATCCTTATCATTTGCAACGTATACAGGTCCTGTCACCAGCAGATTACCCTGCACGAGTTAGGTTCTGTCAGTGGTTCTTGCAGCAGTGTGGTGTAAATCCGAACTTTTCTGCCGTCGTATTATTTACAGATGAAGCACAGTTCACAAGAGATGGCATAACAAATGTCCACAATCAGCATGTATTGTCGCATGAAAACCCACGTGCAACTGTTGTATCTCATCACCAGGTGCGATTCTCCCTCAACATGTGGGCCGGTATCATTGGTGATCGATTAGTTGGACCCCATGTACTTGTAAACAGACTTACGGGGCAGGCGTACACAAACTTCCTGGAAAACACCATACCTGACGTTTTCGAAGACACTCCACTGATCAATCATCAACACATTCACTTCTTGCATGATGGCGCTCCTGCACACTTCAGTCTTACGGCTCGCCGGTACTTGGATCGAAGGTTTCCTGATCGATGGATAGGTAGAGGTGGCCCCAATTGCTTGGCCTCCACGCTCACCTGATCTGAACCCTCTCGATTTCTACTTGTGTGGCCATTTAAAATCATTGGTTTATTCGTCTCCGGTGCCGGATTTGGAATCCCTTCGGAATCGAATTGTGGCAAGTTGTGAGGACATACGCAATACTTCTGGAGTTTGGGATCGTGTTCGCAGGTCAATGAGACATCGATGTGAGGTCTGTATTCAAGCAGGAGGTGGACATTTTGAACATACTCTGTAATGACAACAACCTGAGGAAAGAAAAACGTTCCAGTGAATTTCAATGTTGTGAAGGCCATAACTTGGAAATGAAGCATTTCCGGACACATGTTATAATGAACTAATTTGATTGTCTACATGTGGGAAATACATAAAAACTTCATATCCCATCCTTGGAAGATTTTAATTAAAATATTGTAACAACGCCGTCCTGCATGTGATCGCTCCCATGTTAGCTCTGGTGTGCAGCAGCGAAGCTGGAACGTGAGACATCACAGTTCGACAGTAAACAACGGCGCCACGCAACAGGATCCTTTGGAGCCCGAGAGTTCTCTCGACATCACGATTCTTCTGATATTAGAGATATTTCTCTAAGCTTCGGTTTCTACAAGTGTCCAAAAAGTTTGTGATGTCATTTTTTCGCTATAAAAGCAGGAAGACTTGCAGTGTTGTGAATCGCCGAGTCGTGAGTGACTGGGGTGTTAGCGCTCAGTGGTGCGCGACCCATGAATGGTGTCAGTTGTCTACCGAGTGATTAATTAGAAGAAGTGATTTAAAGACGTTATTTGAAATTAACTGTTGAGTCAATAAAGATATTTGTTACAATATCAAGTTAGTATTCAACCGGCTTTTCGTTTTTTTTAGCAATGTTCAAAACAAAACACACATCTTTTAACTCAATACATACATTTCCGGTGAAATCTCGACATCTAATGTTTGGGTGGAACACAATTATTCCCCTACTTAATTTACATAGTATAGAAACAAAAATGAGTATTTTTGACTCCGTTAATATATTACGCGCGTTCAATAAGTCCCTAGAAAATCCAAGATATTAAACTCGTAGCATCAAAAAAAGTTTATATTTAGTAACCGTTCTTACAGCAGTTAAAATTTCAGCTATATTCATCATAAGGTTTTCTTGATATAGGCGATTGAATAAAAATGCCTGTGCTTCTTTAGAAAGAGTTTCCTGCTGTGATTAAACGGTTCTATTTAAAAAAACTTAACACAGAAAGAGATAAAAGCCGAGTTGGGCTGAAGTTCATGGCCCATCTGTTCCTGCGTTTGGAACAATTTACAATTGGATAAATGAATTTAAACGTGGCCGTACATCCACAAACGGTGAGCATCGTTCCGGACGTCCAGTAGAAGTGTCTTACTCCGAAATGGTTCACAAACCCAGGATATGGTTTTGAGTAATCGAGAATCAAAATTCGCGAAATAGTAGAAGCACCGGGCATGTCACAAGGACAAGGTTGTCAATTTTGCACCAAAAATTAGGTCTGCCAAAGGTATCGGCAAGATGGGAGGTGCGTTTGCTCTCAATGGGGAAAAAAAGCAAAAACAATCATCTATCACTCTAACCTATTGTACTCCATTATTTCCCTTTTACTTCCAAGGAAGCAAGTAACAAGACTATTTCTGTTGTTTTTTTCTCGATTAGCGTGAAGTAAATAGAAGCATAAGCTTTTTAACAATAAATTGTTGCAGAGATGTAGAGAAAGTCATGTGAATGGAACACATCAGATTTTTTGGATTCAGGGTGACCCAAAACATGTATTTCCGGTGAAATCTCGGTATCGAATTTTTGGGTGGAATGCAATATCTTCTCCTTATGTACATAGTACGTGTAGAGAAAGTAAAAATACAAAAACAACTTGTTTTTCTGTTTCTAAGTACTTATTGAACATCCCTTGTAACTACTGGAATTTTTCATAACCGAAACTAATAGTGTATGCCAGCTTTCAGTACCGCAAATTGAATCATATAAATGAAGCAATGGTTTCATGCAGCCAGGATAGAATTCGCTGAAATGACAAAAGACAAGTTGCGCAGAATGTTGTTTTGCGAGTAAAGAGAAAAATGAGGTTCAAGTGGAAGTGCCAAAGTGCATAATAACTCTGAGAAAAGAATACGATGACTCGACGCAAAAACAAGAGCATACTCTCGTCAAGAAGTGTGTTTCCCACATCTGCACCCCAATCTCGGCAAAGCGCCACTCGGCACCTGCAGGCCCCACAAAGTTTCGTAGCGAGGGTTCAGGATATTCCAGGTGCAGCACCAAGGGCCCTGGGGATATTAATTAATAGCAAAGTCAACATACCAAAATACGTCAGGAAACCTGCGTTGCTGCTTGTACATTTCTCAGTTAGATTCTTCAATTGTGCCATCAAAGTCATGAATAAAACAGTTATTAAGCTAATTAGATAGGGCCTCGCGTAGGCTTGGTGTATGCTTTCTCTACATCTCTGCAACAAATTATTGTTAAAAAGCTTATGATTCTATCTACTTCATGATAATCGAGAAAAAATAGCAAAAATAGTTTATTACAAGCTTCCTTGTAAGTAGAACCGAAGAGTCAAAAGCTGGTTGCTAAGTGACTGAAGCTCCTTTGTTTGTATGGACAGGAGTTGACAAATTCCTGTATGAGAAAGGTAAAAGTTTTTCAAAACAGAAACCAAAAATAAGGAATATCTCAAAAACTACCAACTCCACGAAAAAAATGTATATAACATAAAGTGTGTGTTTTAACGTGCTCTACATTTTTTGTGTGTTAAAACACACAATTTATGTCAAATATATTTTTTTCGTAGAGCTTGTTTCAGTTTCAAAATACTTAAAACATTTCACATATGGGAATTCCTTCAGGCAATGCATAGAAACGGATTTAGTTCACATAGCAAACAGCGATTAATGTCGTTTTTGCTAATGTGTATTCCCTTATTTCCTTTCTGCTTGCAAGAAAGCATTTCCGCTAGTATTTATCTCGATTAGCATAAAGTAAATAGAAGCATATGCTTAAGAATAATTTGTTGCAGAGATGTAGAGAAAATCATGTGAATGGAACACATCGGATCTTTACTTTCTCTACAATACTATGTACATAGTGTATAGAGAAGGTATTGTAATGCACCCAAAAAAATCGACCCCGAGATTTCACCAGAAATGCAAGTTTTGTGGTCCCCCTGAATCAAAAAACAAAATGCATTTCTGGATAAAAGTCGGTGTGTGTGTGTGTCTGTGGATAGCATAGCTCAAAACTGAAAATACCGATAAATACCAAATTTGGTATTTAAGTTTGGTATCTTGTAAGGATGCGACGCGTAGATTTTCAAGTAAATCCCCCCACTCCCAACTACCCTTTACATGGAACTTGTTTCGAAAATTCTGATTTTCTAAAAATTGGCTCTAACGATTTTGATTAAAATACTGTATATTAAATATATTTACATGGCAAATATAATGTATATCTTGAATTTTCTGGGAATAGCCTCTGAAGACCTCTATTTTGGATACATTTTGCTGGATTTTGTATAACTGACAACCCGTAAGAGATAAGACAAAAACCTACCATATAAAAATGTAGAGCACATTAAAACGCACAATTTATGTTATATACATTTTTTCGTGGAGTTGATCGTTTTTGGGATATTCCTTATTTTTGGTTTCAGCTTTAAAAAAAACATACTTTTCCCATACAGGAATTTGTCAACTCCTGTCCATAGAAACGAGAGAACTTCAACCACATAGCAACCAGCTTTTGACTATCACTTTAACCTATGGTGCTCCCTTGTTTCGCTTCTACCTACAAGGAAGCAAGTAATAAGACTATTTCTGCTATTTTTTTATTGATTAGCATGAAGTAAATAGAAACATTAGCTTTTTAACAATAATTTGTTGCAAAGATGTGGAGAAAGTCATGTGAATTTTTATACCTTGCATTAAAGCAACAATTTCACTGATGATTTCACTTATCATGACCAAGTGTTGTGTGCCCAAGGCAAGCGGTACACACTTGAACGGATGCCATTTATTCCCGTTGCCTAGCGACAAGAACAGGTCCAGCGAGCGGTCAGTTATTTCTAGTCCAGTACATTTTATTCCAAAAGATTAAAAAACTTCCTCTCCAACCACAGGATTCCCTCCACTTTGTAACCCACGAGCGCGTCGGAGAAATTTTATTTCTGTCTCTTCAATCAGTTTCCGGTGCTGCTGGGCTAGGCTCCAAATTCTCTGCCCCAAAGCCACCAGCTTTGTGAAAAATTTTCACTCACCTGTTTACAGGCACGCTTAGACTCCATATTTTGCAGCATATGTATAAAAATCTCATGTGTTACACACACATGACTTTCTCTAGCTACTCTACAAAATTCCAACAAAAGATTATTCTTCTTTCTACACACAGCTAATCGAAATAAACACTAGCAAAATGCTCTTAATACTTAGTTCTTATAAGTAAAAGAGAACTAAGGTAATGCACTAGGTTAAAGTGATAGTTTTTTAGATATTCGTTGTTATTGGTTTCAGCTTTTAAAAACTTTGACTATTGATTTAGCCTATTGTCCTTCCTTATTTCCCTTCTTCTTAAACTTTTCTCATTTGGGTACTTCTCAACGCTTAGCCACGCAAAGAAACGGATTTCAATCAGCAACCGCATTTTAAGACATTTGATTATCGGTTTAACCTAGTGAATGGAGCGCATCATATTTTTTCTTAAAGTTTATAATTCATATCATTTTATTATCAAATAAAATAATATTTTAATTTTTAATAGTTTTTGATCAAATTTCACCTTAAGTATAATGGTATTTTGGAGCCGTTATTCACCATAGCTGTATCTCACCCAGTGACGTATTGGCTATCATGCTCCCTCGCCAGCCAGTGTCCGAGAAGTGTGGCTAAGTACATGCTCGCAGTCTGACTCACCAGAGCAAAGTTGAAACGGCATTACTTAGATGTTTAAATGTACCGTATGCAACACTTTTATTACATTGATGTTGCCTTGCTCTTCAAACAGTGATGTAATGAACAGCTAGCACTAATTGCTGTTCTGTTAGGATAAAAGTAGAGAAAGAAGAGAGATTGCGAGAAATGGATAATTGAAAATCGTTTCCATTTTGCATGATGTGCCATTTGCAAATGTAAAGGCTTAGCAGCGATGTATCTGAGAACATGTTTGCTTTCATGTCTATAAAACATGCATCACTCGGTCAATAGAAGAGCAGTTTTAGGATTGATAGCGAGTCATTATGTATCACAGATAACTTTTGGTGTAGGCGCCTCACATTCAAGAAGACTCGAGTTCCAGTCTCGATTAAGGTCGTCATTATGACTTAAACTGATTGAGAAATACATTTATGGAATGCTACAAACTCAGACGTTATACAGGCTAATTACTTTTTTTTTTTTTTTTTTTTTTTCCATCAGATAAAAGCCTATTCGCACCCAAATTTCAGGTATCATATCAAAAGCTTTTGCCTGTTAAATGCAGTTTTGTAAGCATGCATACGAAAAAGTTTAAAAAAGTGGTGTGTTAAATTCGCATGACTTTCTATACCCATTCTGCATTAAACTATTCTTAAAAAAGCTTATTTTACCTTGAGCTAGCTAAACATAACAGAAATAGTTTTAGGCACAAGCAATGGTCAAATATTTTAAGAGCTGGTTGCTAAATGATGGTCTAGATATTCTGCTTTCCTTGCAAGTCCAGAATGCAAAACAGAAGAAAAATGAATGACGACTCCTCATTTTATAGAGTTTAAGTATTGGGAAAGTTATCACACAGATTGGCAATATTTCGGAAATGGCCAATGCTACAATAAAATGCAACTGCCATAATGTTTATGTTTTAACGAGATCGACATTTTTATGTAGTAAGATTTATTTATCTCTTATGGTTTACCACTTATGTAAAAATGATCCAAAATATAGAAGGATTCAAAGGCTATTCCCAGTTAATGAAGATTCATTTGTGAAATAAGTATTTGTAATATACGGCATTTTAATCAAATTCGTCTAAGCTATTTTTGAGAAAATCGGAAATTAAAAAAAAAAAAAAACTTCCATATAAAGGGTTGTTTGGCTTGAACATGTCACATACTTAGAAGCTATTGAACTAATACACCACACCGACTTTTCGTTTTTGACTTATGTTATACACAATACACACATACACCCGCACGTTTTTCTAAAAATAGCGTTTTCGGGACCTTCTATGCCTATTTACATTTACGTGGTTAAATAAAGTAACAAACTAAGTTTAGTCACTAATAAAGGACAGCAGATAGAGAATGTAGGTACATCAGATATTTGTTACTTTCTCTACACGTACTATGCACATAGAGGTAGAGAATGTAAGTATTGTATTCCACCCAAAACTTCTAAGAGATTTCACCAAAAATTGTATGTTTTAAGCACCCTTAAGTTCAAAAAAGCATTTTTAGAAAAACGTCCATGTGTATGTATGGACATCATAGCTGAAACTTGGTATTTAAATTTACATCTTCCAAGGAGACCTGAAGATTTTCAACACAATCTCTATACTCCAAAATACCTTTTACGTGGAAATATTTTTGAATTTGTTGGTTTTTTCAAAAATGGCTGTAACGATATTGATAAAAATAACGTAGGTATATTAAAAATATATGTACTTCAGAATTAAGATGTATGCCTTTAATTTTCTGGGAATAGCTTCGGAAGACCTCCACATTCTGCATGAATTTAGCATAATTGTTAAACCGTAAAAGGTAGACAAAAAAGCTTACTGCACAAAAAATGCAGATCTCGTTAGAACATGCAATTTACGTCACACATTTTTACTTTCTCTACACGTACTATGTACATAGTATATAGAGAAGGTATTGCACTCCACCCAAAAATTTGATACCGAGATTTCACCAGAAATATATGTTTTAGAGCTCCCTGTATCCAAAAGAAGCATTTTCAGAAAAAGGTCCGTGTGTGTGTCTGTGTCCGTGTGTCTGTGAACACAATAACTCAAAAACGAAAAGTCGCTAAAGTACCAAACTTGGTATTTAAGTTTAACATATCCCAAGGATACGACCCGAAGACTTTCAAGAAAATCCCCATACCCCAAACTACCCTTTACATGGAAAAACTTTCGAAATTTTTGATTTTCTCAAAAATGGCTAACGATTTTGATTAAAATGAATTTTCTGGGAATAGCTTCTGAAGACCTCTTTTTTCTGCATGAATTTTGCACAACTGGTAAACCGTAAGAAATATACAAAAACTTACTAAATTAAAATGTAGATCTCGTTTAAACACACAATTTGTCACTTTTTTTTAGAGGTGGCCGTTTCTGAGATATTCCTTGTTATTGGTTTCAGCTTTAAAATACTTAAATTTTCTCTTCCGAGAACTTTTTAACTCCTGGCTATACCAATAAAGAAATTTTAATCACATGGCAACCAGTCTTTAAAAGATTTGACTATCGTTTTAGCCTATGGAGGAAGCAAGCAATAAGATGATTTCCGGTAGTTTTATCTCGATTAGTATGAAGTAGATAGAAAAATGAGCGTCTTAACAATTATTTGTTACAGAGATATAAAGAAACTCATGTGAATGGAACATCATTTTTTTTTTTTTTTTTTTTTTACTAGACACGCGAAATGACCTGTCACTCAAAGCAAACACGAACAGTGGCAAAAAGCAGAAACTTTCTCTCTCAGCTGTTATTAACGTAAAGTATCTTTTCCACTCACAAACAACTTCATCAAACACAGTGTAGAAGATTAATCTTGAAATGGCCCTGCTGGAGGTTAATGAATATTTCACAGACAAAAACACAAAAGCTTGTTTCTTGCCTAACTTGTCGCTACTTCTTGGTTTGTTTCTCTGATCTGGTTTCAGAAGCTGATCTTTTGTTTGTGACGTATTTTGATATATCAAAATGTCTTCCCCATTAACCACAGCCAGCAGTAACAGAACAGAAATTTTCTGACCGCAACTTTTGAACACTTAGATAAATAAATATTCTGTTACAACAGCTGCAGTAAAGATATTCCATTACATCCCAGATAGGTTCGTCGAACTTCTTATACACCTGTAAGAAGTGAATTAACTTCTCAGCTATGCGTGTGTGTTATGACATTTCTGAATTTCTGTTATTAATAGCTGCTAGATTTCCAAGCTCTGGAGTTACCAAAATCACATACTTGTACAAGAGATGCCTAGAGAACGTATTGTATTTTACCCAAAAATTCGATACCGAGTTGTTGAGTGGTTTTTAAGGGGCCCAACTGCAAAGGTTATCAGCGCCCACAGAAAATAAAAGCTCGGCTAAAACCAGAAATAAAAATAATAACTCCATGGCACAACAGCTTACGGGGAATCTTGGCCTACCACCTGGCCGCTGCGTCCCCCATCTCGGTCCACTACAGAAGTCATAGATGGGGTGCAGTAATGGAGGGTGATACGGGTCAGCGACTCGAGCCCCCCTGGCCGGTTAATGCGGTCCTCATGACCTGGAGCCGTTACTTCTCCATCAAGTAACTCCTCAATTGGACCCACAGAGACCTTAGGAGGCTGAGTGCACCCCGGGTCAGGTCTCCAACGCGGGAAAAAATCCCCACGCCGGTAATGGGGATCGAACCCAGGCCTTCCGAAGAAATAAAAAGTACATTTAAAAGAAATTAATAAAATACCGAAAGGAACCAGAAATTAAAAACACTATTTAAAGCACTCAGAGAATAAAATTGGCATATAAAATCTGTATAATAAAAATATTTAACGCCCAAAGACATACGTAAATCAACAAAAACAAAGCGACCAATGGAGAGAAAAGGAAATAAAGATGGTTAAATTTTAGGCCAAAGTTGCAAAGGTATTAAAATATTTTAAACGCCTTTTATATCACTCCGTTGTGTTATGTCAAAACCTAAAAATCAAAATAAAACTAGATTCTTAAGTTTTTGATACCGAGTTTTCGTCGGAAATACATGTGTTGAGACTCCCAGAATTTAAAAAAATAAAACAACGAAAAAAGGGAATTTTTATTTTATGTACACTTACTACATACTGTGTAGAGAAGGTATTGTATTCTACCCAAAAATTCGATCATAAGATTTCATCGAAAATACATGTTTGAGACCTCCTGAAAAAAATTAGTTTCTGTACCTGCATCTGTAGGTAGAGAAGGCATTGTATTCCCCCCGAAAATTCGATGTCAATAGTCACTGAAAATGCATGGTTTGATGCCTCGAGTCCATAAAGGTATTATTAGAAAAAATGGTCAGTTTGTGTGTCTGTGTGTGTGTATGTGTGTGGACTGAAAAAACAAAAACTCGGCTGAATACCAAAAGTGGTATTTAAATTTACTATCCTTCAAGGATATAACAGCAAGATTTTCACACCCAATTATAGAAACTTTACAAACATTTTGACTTTTTCCAAAATGGCTGTAACGATTTTTATTAAAGTACCATGTGCTTAAGATATTTTCATATTTACATAAAATGTATATCTGAATTTTCTTGGAATACCCACTAAAGACTTCTTCATTGTAGATGACTTTTGTATAATTGTATAACTTGTAAATCGTAAGAGAGAGAGAGAACTTTTTTTTTCTTTTTTTTTTTTTTTTTTCTTTTTGAGTTAACCATCTTCGAGATATTCCTTCCTAAGAAAAAAGTTCGAATATTTTGATTTTCTCAAAAAGGAGTCTAACGATGTTTATAAATTACCGTATATTACAGATAATGCGGCAAATAAATTATCTTGAATTTTCTGGGAATAGACTCTAAAGACCTCTTTATTCTGAAAGAATTTTGCGATAGAAAAAAAGTTATTACACAAAAATGTATATCATGTTAAAACACACAATTTATGTCATATACATATTTTTCATTGCATTGACCTTTCTGAGATATTCGTTGTTATTTGTTTCAGATTTAAAATACTTAACCTTTTTTTCACACGGAAGGTTGTAAACTCCTAGCCCTACATGGAAACGGATTTCATCCACGTGGCAACCGGCTTTTAAAAGATTTGACTATCGTTTTAGCCTCGTGTATTCCCTTATTTTCCTTCTACTTACAAGGAAGCAAGTAATTAAGACAATTTCTATTAATTTTATCTCGACTATCAGTAGATAGGAGAATATGCTTTTTAACAATCATTTGTCGCAGCGATGTAGAGAAAGTCGTGTGAATTGAACACATCAGTTTTTTTTCCGGTTTATAAAATTATTGTGGTTTTGTTAGTATTATTCACTTCTGTGTTTCTTGTTCTTTCTCTTATACATAACATTTTTGTATTTATGATTATTTCAATAGAAAAGCAATAGTGTTAATTGATTTTACTTCCTCTAGCAAGTATGTACAATGTACATAGTAGATAGAGAAGATACTTATTGTATTCCACCCAAAAATTCAATATCGAGGTTTCACCACAAAATCATGTTTTGAGACCCCTGAGTAAAAAAAAAAAAAGCATTTTAGATACATTTCCGTGTGTATTTTGCTCAAAAACCAAAACTCGATCAAATACAAAACTTGGTATTTACGTTCAGTATCTTTCCAGGATGCGAAACGTAGATTTTCAAGAACCCCCCTCCCGTCCCAAACTACCCTTTACACGGAACATTTTTTGAAATTTTTATTTTCTCAAAAAAGGCTCTGACAATTTTTATTAAAATATGTTTAAGATGTGTTCATGACAAACGAAATGTATGTCTTGAGTTTTCTGGGAATAGCCTTAGAAGACTTCTTTATTTTTAAATGAATCTTGTGTAACTGGTAAACCCTAAGAGATAGAAAAAAACTTACTGCACAATAAATATAGACCTCATTAAAAAATACAGTTTATGTCGTATACATTATTTTAGAGTCAACTGTTTTCGAGATATTCCGAGTTTTTTGTTTCATTTTTAAGCTACTTATTCTTCTCAACGAGAAGGCATATTTCTTTTCGTCTCTCTTTTGTTTACTTACAGCAAGCAAAGAGAACCGAATTTTAATTGTATCACATGACAAGCAACTTTTAAAATATTTTACTATTCCTTTAGCCTAGTGCATTCCCTTATTTCCCTTTCACTTATATGGAAGCAAGCAATAACACCAATGCTGTTAATGTTTATCTTAGCGTGATGTAAATAAAACAATGATCGTTTGTAAGAAAAACTTTGTTTGAGGAATTGTTAGAGAAAGTCATGTGAATGGAACACATCAGATTTTTTCCCCACAAAAATCGTGTTTAGGATAACAAGTTGGATAGGTTCAGGCTGAAAAATGCATTGCCGCAGTCGAGATTTGAACCACTGATCTCGCGGTCTAGCCGGTTGCTCTAACCATTGAGCTACCATGGCAATATGCCGACACGACATTAAATTTCTCAACTCCTGGTTTCCCAGTAAACTATAAGATGAATAAAAAGTATTTTGAGATGACATTCTCAATGGTGACTTAAAATGTCGTAAATATTTTAAGTCCCGTAAGTATTTTAAGTCAATTAGTGTTAATTGTTTTTTCCACACATTGTAAGTCGACATTGAGGTATGTTAAATATTCATTTTTCTCTTCCAATAAAATATCTGTAGCCTGATTACTCTTAAAGTTAGGTTATTGATACCGAGCCAGTTGGCGCTGCAGCAATATGTGCGACTTACATTCCGGAGGCCCTTGGTTTGATGCCGGACGACTACCCACTCTAACTTACGGATTTTTCGTGGTTTCTCAGGTCGTCATGTGAATGCTGTAGCAGTTTCTCGTCTTCCACGATTTCCTTTCATTCCATTTCAACTTCCAGGGTCGTGGCGTATGGCCGTTAGGGCAGATGGCGCGGATGCTGTCCATCCCCTATGGACACAAGGTGCTGCTCGCTTGCTCATCCTCACTGGCCATCCGGCAGTGGAATGGGCCATTAGGACTTCAGCGCGTCACCTGTGACCTGTTTGTTTGCGTTTTCCCTCTAAGTTGCATACAACAGTCTAAAACCCTTCAGACACATAAGTTGAACCCTCCTTCCTCTTCCTTCTCTCCTCTGCAGCCAGTTTTTGTCAATTTTAGTTTAGCAGAAACAAATTATTAAACTGTCATCTTATTAATTTTTTATTTTTTATACAGTAAAATGAAGTTTATTAATTAATTACACAAGCACTAGTGATATTAGAAAAGAAATCATCTCATCTATTTTCTTTTGTACTATTTCTAATCAAGCATAAACATTTTCAAGCTTCTGTTTCGAAAATTACATGTGTGGAACTCCAGGTTCGTGGAGTATGGCAGTTCGGGCAGATGGCACAGATGCTGCCCATCCCCTGTGGACACAAGGTGCAGCTCGCTTGCTCGACCTCTCTGGCCATCCGGCTGTGGAATGGGCCATTGGGACTTCAGCGCGTCACTTGTTTGCGTTTTGTGTTGCTTTATATGATCCCATCATCCTGGGGGTGTTACCAAACATAGATTAGCATAGGCCAGAGTATGTGAGGTGTCCCTCTCCGTTCTCTACTCTTTAAGCTATTCAAGTTGAAGAAATTCTTCAAATGGGCGGTTTAAAAGGTATCTTTGAACAAAAGGTACAATTATATTTCCTTGTTAAATATTAGCGTAAAGTAAAATTCTTACATAAAGACATATTTTTCTTCACTATACATTTTATACTACTCTGAATTAAGCAACGAAATGCTAAAAGATTCCCAGATATGCAAGTAGCCGTGAAACGGAGAATAGACAGAAGAGTCAATAAACCCTTATACAGCGAGTGTTCACACGCTGCACTCAAAGTAATTAATAACAAGCACCATCTCAACAACGTGGTTATGCTCATTATTAGCGTAATTAATTAGCACACATACATGGGACGGATACAAGGTCACGTAGAGTACGAGCTGATCTACTCTATTCTGGGAGTAGGGAATAGCGATATCCATCAAGAAAAATCTGATGTGTTCTATTCACATGACTTTCTCTACATCACTGCAACAAATAATTGTTAAAAAGCTTATGCTTCTATTTACTTCATACTAATCGAGAAAAAATTAGCAGAAATAGTCTTATTACTTGCTTCCTTGTAAGTAGAAGCGAAATAAGGGAGTACCATAGGTTAAAGTGAAAGCCAAAAGCTGGTTGCTAGGTGACTGAAGCTTCTTTGTTTGTATGGACAGGAGTTCACAAATTCCTGTATGAGAAAAGTTGTTTTTCATAGCTGAAGTCAAATACAATGCATATCTAAAAAAACGATCAGCTCCACGAAAAAATATATATAAAGCATAAAATGTGTGTTTCAATGTGCACTACATTTTTTGTGTAGTAATTTTTTGTCCATTTCTTACGGTTTAGAATTTATGCAAAATTCCGTAAAATTCACTCAGAATAAAGTAGTCTTCAGAGGCTATTCCCAGAAAATTCAAAATATACATTTTATTTGTCAGGTATACGATATTTTAATCAAAATCATTAGAGCCATATTTTAGAAAATAGAAATGTTCGAAAAAAGTTCCATATAAAGAGTAGTTTGGGGTGGGAGGATTTTTCTCAAAATCTTCGTGTCGCATCCCTGGAAGATACTAAACTTAAATACCAAGTTTGGTATTTTACCGACTTTTCGTTTTTGAGTTATTGTGTTCACAGACACACGGACCTTTTTCTGAAAATACCTTTTTGGATGCAGGGGACCCTAAAAAATATATTTCCGGTGAAATCTTGGTATCGAATTTTTTCGTGGAGTGCAATACCTTATCTATACACTATGTACATAGTACGTGTAGAGAAAGTAACAATCATCCAAATTGACTTTTACTATTTTTCTGTAACAAATTATTTCAAAATGTGTATTTTTACTTTCTTTACACGTGCTATGTACATAGTGTATAGAGAAGGTACTGTAATGCACCCAAAAATTCGATACGGAAATTTCACCGGAAATACATGTTTTGAGGCTCCCTGAATCCAAAAAAAAAAGCATTTTTAGCAAAATGTCCGTGTGTGTGTCTGTCTGTGTATGTGTGTGTCTGTGGGCAGAAAGCTCATAAATGAAAAGACCCTTAAAATCCAAACTTGGTATTTAGGTTTGGTATCTTCCAAGAATGTGACACGAAGATTTTCAAGATAATACCCCCACTCCCAACTACCCTTTACATGGAACTTTTTTTCGAAATTCCGCAAAACTCATCCAGAATAAAGATGTCTTCAGAGGCTTTTCCCAGAAAAATCAGGATATACATTTTTTTTCATGTTATCTTTAATATACGACATTTTAATAAAAATCGTTAAGAGCCATTATTAAGAAAATCAAGATTTTCGATTTTTACTTTCTCTATAGGCACTATGTACATAGTGTATAGCGAATGTATTGCACTCCACCAAAAAATTCGATACCGAGGTTTCACCGGAAATATATGTTTTAGGGTCCCCTTTATCTAAAAAAAAAGCATTTTCAGAAAAAGGTCCGTGTGTGTGTGTGTGTGTGTGTGTGTGTGTGTATGTGTCCGTGTGTCTGTGAACACGATAACTCAAAAACGAAAAGTAGGTAAAATACCAAACTTGGTATTTAAGTTAAGTATCTTCCAGGGATGTGACACGAAGATTTTGAGAAAAATTCCCCCACCCCCAACCACCCTTTACATGGAACATTTTTCGAAAATTTTGTTTTTCTCAAAAATGGCTCTAACGATTTTGATTAAAATTTCGTATATTAAAGATATTTACCTGACAAATATATCTTGAATTTTCTGGGAATAGCCTCTGAAGAGTAGTTTATTCTGAATGAATTTTACTAAATTTTGAGTAACTGCTAAACCGTAAGAGATGTACAAACACTTACTACATAAAAAATGTAGAACACGTTAAAACACACAATTTATGTTATATACATTTTTTCGTGGAGTTCGTCGTTTTTGTGACATTCCTTATTTTTGGTTTCTGCTATGAAAAACTTATACAATTTTAATACAGGAATTTGTCAACTGCTATCCATACAAACAAAGGA
Organism: Hymenopus coronatus; assembly: GCA_030762935.1. NCBI lineage: Eukaryota > Metazoa > Arthropoda > Insecta > Mantodea > Hymenopodidae > Hymenopus > Hymenopus coronatus. The sequence continues at coordinate 33,308,097 of CM060883.1, forward strand.
ACATCAGTGACATAACAACCAGCCTTTGATTATCACTTTAACCTATGGTACTCCCTTATTTCACCTCTACTTACAAGGAAGCAAGTAATATGGCTATTTCTGCTAATGTTTTACTGATTAGCATGAAGTTAATAGAAGTATAAGCTTTTTAAAAATAATTCGTTGCAGAGATATAGAGAAAGTCATGTGAATGGTACACATCAGATTTTTTTTTCATATAAAGGGTAGTTGAGGTGGGGGATTTTCTTGAAAATCTTCGTGTCGCATCCTTGGAAGATACTAAAATACCAAGTTTGGTATTTTGGTTTTTCAGTTATACTACACACACACACACACACACACACACACACACACACACACACAGACGTTTTTCTAAAAATGTTTTTTTTATTCAGAGGGTCTGAAAATATATATTTTCGGTGAAATCTCGGTATCGAACTTTTGGGTGCAATACAACACCTACTCTATATACTATGTGCATATTACATGTAGAGAAAGTATAAATATATGTGGCATAATTTTAATGAGATTTACATTTTTTGAGTAGTAATTTTTTTTTTCTATCTCTTACGATGTGCCAGTTATACAAAAGTGTTTCATAATGAAGAGGTCTTCAGAGGCTATTCCCAGAGAATTCAAGATATACATTTTATATTTCATTTAAATATCTTTAATATATAGAATTTTAATCAAAATTCTTACAGCCATTTTTAAGAAAAACAAATTTTAGAACACTTTTCTATGTAAAGGGTTGAAAATCCACGTATCGCATCCTTGGAGGATACTGAATTTAAATGACAACTTTGGTATTTAATGGACTTTGGTTTTTGAGCTATGCTGCCTTCAGACACATACAAACACTCGCGGTCATTTTTCTGAAAATGCTTCTTGTTTTTAGATTCAGTGGGTCTCAAAACATGTATTTTCAATGAAATCTCGGTATCGAATTTTTGGATGCAATACAATACCTTCTCTATACACCAAGTACATATTACGTGTAGAGAATAGTAATTTTTTTTTTCGTACTTACATTTCCGGTGAAATCAGGACATAGAATTTTTGACTGGATTACAATATCTACCTTCTCTAGCTGCTATGTACATGGTAGAGAAAGTAATAAATAAAAACTGTACTGCACGCACTTTTTATTACGTAGAGTTTAATTATTTGCACTTGTATATCCTACAAGAGTATAATTTTTGCCATCGAGTTTGGTATGAAATAGTTCGAGAGAGATATTTACAGAAGGGCAAAAGCCTTTGATGGTTTGACCGGAGAAAAGTAATTGTGAAGTGTAAGCAGAGATTCATTAGTGGAATGAGACTCAGGTAGGTGTAGTGTATGACATTACAGGCCACATTAAGTACCTTTTGTTCCCGAGCACCATGCTTTCCCAATTTGTGTTGCGATCTAATTCCAAACCGCATCAAAGGATTTTGGGTGTTTGTACCGGAGAATCCTGTGAGGCGAAGTGTATTAATTGAAGCGTTATTCAAATAACACTGCTACAATCATTTTCAGCGCGTACAACACAAAGGAAAATAGCCACCAATTCTGCCCAAGTCTGCTTTCGAAAATATAACAGCAGTGCAATCATGCCCGCCTCTCTGGACTCATCGTACTTCGCTTTTTACATCTCATAGCGTTTCACAAGGTCTTCGATTATACAAATGAACTGATAATCAAACAACATTTTAACCTTCAATTGCGCGACACAAAGCATCTGTGATAAAAAAAAATCTGATTTGTTCCTTTCACATGACTTTCTCTACGTCTCTGCAACAAATTATTGTTAAGAACCTTATGCTTCTATTTACTTCAACCTAACCGAGAACAAATTAGCAGAAATAGTCTTATTGCTTGCTTCCTTGTAAGTAGAACCGAAGTAAGGGTGTACCATAGTTTAAAGTGATAGTCAAAAGCTGGTTGCTATTGACTGAACTTCCTTTGTTTGTATGGACAGCAGTTCACAGATTCCTGTATGAGAAAAGTATAACTGTTTCAATAACAATGCATATCTCAAAAACAATCAACTCCACGAAAAAAAAATGTATATTACATAAATTGTGTGTTTTAACGTGCTCTACATTTTTTGTGTTTTAAGTTTTTGTCCATCTCCTACGCTTTAGCTGTTATGCAAAATTCTGTAAAATTATTCCAAATAAAGTAGTCTTCAGAGGCTATTCACAAAAAATTTAAGATATACATTTTATTTGTAAGGTAAATATCTTGAGAAAATCAAAATTTCGAAAAAAATTTCCATGTAAAGGGTAGTTGCGTGTGGGGGATTTTCTTGAAAATCTTCGTGTCGCGTCCTTGGATAATACCAAACCTAAATACGAAGTTTGGTTTTTAACCGGCTTTTCGTTTTTAAGCTATGCTGCCCACAGACACATATACGGAGATTTTTCTAAAAATGTTTTTTTTTATTCAGGGGGTCTCAAAACATGTATTTCCGGTGAAATCTTGGTATCGAATTTTTGGATGCATTACAATACCTTCTCTATACACCATGTACACAGTACGTGTGGAGAAAGTAAAAATCTGAAGTGTTCCATTCACACGACTTTCTCTACTTTCCCGCAAACGAATCTTTTATCTACATCGCGATAAACATAAGGAGAATTAGTCTTATTATTTTCTTCGTTGTAAGAAGAAAGGAAGCAGAGAAATGCTTACGCTAAACCGATGGTCAAGTCCTTTAAAAGCCGGTCGCTATGTGAAACAATTGAAATTCTGTTAACTTTGCTTGTCAGGAGTAAACAAAAACGAGAAGGAAAATGTCTTCCCGTTTGAGAAAAGTGGTTTAAATTGAACCCAATAATCCGGAATATATCGAAAACGGTTAACTCTACAAAAACTGAATACAACAAAAATTGTGTGACTTAATGAGATCTACTTTTTCGTACAGTAAGTTTTTGTCTATATCTTATGTTTTGTCAGTTATACAAAAGTCATCCAGAATAAAGATGTCTTAAGAGGCTAGTCCCATATATTCAATACATTCAAGATATATATTTTATTTGACATGTAAATATCTTTTGTATATGACATTTAATAAATATCGTTAGAACCATTTTTGAGAAACTCAAAATTTTCTCCATGTAAAGGGTAGTTGGGGTGGGGAGATTTCCTTGAAAATCTTCGTGTCGCATCCTTGGGAGATTCCAAACTTAAATACCAAATACACACACACACCTTTCTCCAATTTTTTTTTATTCAGGGCGACCTAAAACATGTACTTCCGGTGAAATCTCGGTATCGAATTTTTGGGTGCAATACAATACCTTCTCTATACACTATACTATACATAGCATGCGTAGAGAAAGTAAAAATTGATGCATTCCATACACAGGTTTTTCTCTACCTATTCTGTAATAAACTATTCCTACAAAATCTTATTATTCTCTCTGCAGAGTAGCATTAACAGAAAATGCCTTATTACTTAGTTCTTTGTAAATAAATTCAAAATAATGGAACACTCTAGGCCAAACCTATAAAAATAATCTGAAAAGTTCTATTATCATAATTTTCTCTACATCTCTGTAACAAATTATTGTTAAAAATCTTATACTTCTATTTACTTCATGCTAATCGAGAAAACATAAACAGAAATGGTTCCATAGGTTAAAGTAATGGTCAAAAGCTGGTTGCTATGTAACTAAAGTTCCTAGTTTGAGTAGACAGGAGTTGAACAAGATCCCATATGAGAAAAGTAAGTGTTTTAAAACTGAAACCAATAACAAGAAATATCTCAAAAACGGTCCAGTCCTCGAAAAAAAAAATGTATATAACATAAATTTGTGATTTAACAAGATCTTCATTTTTTGTGCAGTAAGCTTTTGTCTATCTCTTATGGTTTGCCGTTTATGAAAAATTCCGCAAAATTCATTCAGAATAAAGATGTCTTCAAGGATATTCCCAAAGATATTTATTTGTCATGTAAATGTCTTTAATATGCGATATTTTAATCAAAATTTTGGAGAAAATCAAAATCTGCTCGTAAAGGATAGTTATTGTAGGCAGTATTCAATGGGACGCTGAAAACCACAGCAGTTAATGATCATCCATAAATAAAATTCCAATTTTAATTTGAATGTTACTGTTTTACTTTCTCTATACGTACTATGTACATAGTGTATAAAGAAGATATTGTATTGCACCCAAAAATTCGATACCCAGATTGCACCAGAAATATATGTTATGACACCCCTTGAATTAAAAAAAAACATTTTTAGAAAAATGTCCGTGTGTGTATGTGTGCAGCATATCTAAAAACGAACAGACCGTTAAAAACCAAACTTGGTATCTTCCAAGGATATGACCCGAAGATTTTCAAGAAAATCCCCCACCCGATCCTTCTGATGAAAAAAATTTCGAACATTTTGATTTTCTTAAAAATGGCTCTAAAGCTTTTGATATTAAAGATATTTGCCTGACAAACAAAATGTATATCTTAAATTGTCTGGGAATAGCCTCTGAAGGCATGCTTATCCTGGGTGAATTTTGTGAAATTTTGAATACTGGTAAACCGTAAGAGATAGATAAAAACTTATCACACAAAAATGTAGATCACGATAAAACACACAATTTATGTCATGTACATTTTTCTCGTTGAGTTGGCGGTTTTAGAGATATTCCTTATTATTGATTTCACCTTTAAAATACTTACTTTTCTCATACGGGAACCTGTCAACTCCTGGTCGCGCAAAGCAACGAATTTCAATCCCGTATCAACCAACTGTATTTAAAACATTTGTTTGTCAGTTTTAGACTAGTGTATTCCCTTATTTCCCTTCTACTTATAAAGAAAGTAAGTTATAAGACCGTTTCTGCTAAATTAAATAGATAGAACAATAAGCTCACTAACAATAATTTGTTACACAGATGTAGAGAAAGTCATGTGAATGGAGAACATTAGAGTTTTACTTTCTCTACACGTACTATGTACATAGTGTATAGAGAAGGTATTGTATTCCACCCAAAAACTCGATACCGAGATATCACCGGAAATACACGTTTTGGGTCCCCCTGAATCCAAAAAAAGCATTTTTGGAAAAAAGGTCCGTGTGTGTACGTGTGTGTGTGTGTCTGTGTGTGTGCCTGTGGACAGCATTGCTCAAAAACGAAAAGACCGTTAAATACCAAACTTGGTATTATTCGAAAATTTTGATTTTCTCAAAAATGGCTCTAAGGATTTTGATTAAAATATCGTATATTAAAGATATTTACCTGACAAATAATATGTATATCTTGAATTTTCTGGGAATAGCCTCTGAAGACTACTTTATTCTGGAGAAATTTTGCATAACTGTTAAACCGTAAAAGATAGACAAAAACTCACCACGCAAAAAATGTAGAGCACATTAAAACACACAGTTTATATTATATGATTTTTTTTTCGAGGAGTTGATCGTTTTTTAGATATTTCTTGTTTTTGGTTTCAGCTTTGAAAAACTTATACTTCTCTCATACAGGAATTAATCAATTCGTATCCATACAAATAAAGGAACTTTAGTCACTTAGTAACCAGCTTTTGACTATCACTTTAACCTATGATACTCCCATATTTCGCTTCTACTTACAAGGAATCAAGTAATAAGACTATTTCTGCTAATTGTTTCTCGATTAGCTTGAAATAAACAGAAGAATAAGCTTATTAACAATAATTTGTTACATAGAAGTAGAGAAAGTCATGTGAATGGGACACATCAGATTTTTTAATTTTAAAATCAGTGACTATCGAGTTCCTAAAGAATGCCCGTCATTTCTCCTCTGGAGTACATGAAGACTAAAATAGCTTTTTCTGGAAACTAGAGTTTTCGCTGTGTTTCCGTACAGAGAAAGATATCCGCCTCAGTGCTTACATCAGCCGTATGTCCGGATGTATTTGTTGCTGACACTGGGACAGAGGATGTGCCTACATTACGGTTTCATTACCATGGTTACCGGCCCAGAAAACAACTGCATGTACATTTCCGTAGTCAGTGCGTGTTGTCTGTACACCTATGAAAAAATCTCTATGTGTTCCATTCACGTGCCTTTCTCTGCAATAAATTATTCTTAAAAAGCTTGTGCGTCTATTTACTTCATGCTATCGAGTAAAAATTAGGAAATAGTCTTATTACTTGCTTCCTTGTAAGTAGAAGAGAAATAAGGGAGTACCATAGGTTAAAGTGATAGTCAAAAGCTGGTTGCTATGTGACTGAAGTTCCTTTGTTTGCATGGGCAGGAGTTGACAAATTCCTGTATGAGAAAGGTATAAGCTATCAAAGCTGAAAAGAAAAACAAGGGGTATCTAAAAAACGATCAACTCCACGAAAAAAATGTATATAACATAAATTGTGTATTTTAACGTACTCTACATTTTTCTGTGGTAAGCTTATATCTATCTTTTATGGTTTAAAAGTTATGCAAAATTCCGTAAAATTGATTCACAATAAAGCAGTCTTCAGAGGCTATTCCCAGAATTCAAGATATACATTATATTCGTGATAGAAATTGCTTTAACATGTGATATTTAAAATCAAAATCGTTAGAGCCATTTTTAAAAAAATAAAAATGTTTGAAAATTTTTCCATGTAAAGGGTAGTTAATGGTGGGGGGATTTTCTTGAAAATCTTTGTGTCGCTTCCTTGAAAGATACCAAAATTAAATACCAAGTTTGGCATTTAACAGTATTTTTGTTTCTGAGCTGTGCTGTCTATAGACACACGCACACACGGACAGACACACACACACGGACGTTTTTCTAAAAATGCTTTTTTGGATTCAGGGGGTCCCAAAACATATATTTTCGGTGAAATCTCGGTATCGAATTTTTGAGTGCATTACAATACTTTCTCTATATACACTATGCACACAGTACGTGTAGAGAAAGTAATACTGAACGTTAAATATTTCCAGACGTATTTTTAAAGTCTTTGAGTGTACATAAGTGCTAGAGGAAGTAAAAGATTGAGGGGGACTGAAAAATGCAAAGCCATAGCCGGGATTTGAACCACGGGTTTCCTGATATCTGCGCGCGGTGCTGCAAGCGTTTAATTAAATTGCTGTAAAAGCAAAACGAGAGAAAACAACTGCCAACACAATGTGGAAGAGTCTATTTAATCGCTATACACGTGTCACACTGCGGTTTTTCCGTGGGAGTATGTATCACTATGGAAACGCGCGTAATTAGTGTACGAGAGAAAAGTACGTACTGAGATTTGTCGGTGTATGAGCCGCCATACGCCCTCGTTTACCTGCGAGGAACAATGGCAGGTAATGACTCCGGCAGACTCCCTTTCGTAATTCCAGTTTGAAGACCAGCAGAGTTTTTACCTGCTTTTCAGTCCAAGTCACAACTTGCAGCGGACTAGTTTCAACCCGAACATCAATGGAGACGTAGCCGGAGGGAAAATGTCAAGAGATTCGACCTTCAAGGATACATATGTGCGGCTACCTTGTGGTATACTATTACTTCAAATGTCAACACCGTTAAAACATCGTTTTGGAATTCCCATTAATGCATCAATACAGAGCAGTAACGTTTTATATTTACCAGCCATAATGGGATGGGTACTCAGTTCCGTCGATATTCAATGTGATCGAACATGGAGGCAAGAGAAGCACTGTTTCCGCTTTTAATTGTTACTTATATAAGGGTATTTTTTTTTCAACCTCCGATAGGCTATAAATAAAAGACAGGTTCATAGAAAACAATTATGTCACTACTAAAAGGTTTGTACACTTATGGTTACTTTTCAACATAATCATCGAAAAGATTGAGACATTTATCGTATCTGTGCACAAGCTTTGTAATACCCGCTTCAAAAATGTTGCCGCCAATGATTTCAAATGAGCATTGACGTTCTTTTGAAGATTTTCGTACTTTACGACGTTTGCGGAGAGCTATTCAAAAAATAACTAAGAGGAATGCTGACTTCAGGAATTGTGTTGATCCATGACATCGCTCGTCCACACATTGCTGGCACAACCCATTGGCTCCTTGAACAATTTCAATGGTACATTTTCGATCATCAGCCGTACAGTCCTGACTTGGCACCCAGCGACTTTCACCTTTTCCCTGAACTGAAGACGCGGCTAGGAGGACAGCACTTTCAAACCAACGAAGATCTTCAAAACAACGTCTTTTATTTATAGCCAATTGGAGATTGAAAGGGTGATGCAGAAAGTAACGGACGATTTGACATAACTAAATAATAAAGAAACATGTGAACCCAAAACTTTATCTCTAAACGTTCTATGTGCATAGTGTATAGTCAAGGTATTATAATGCACCCAAAATTCGATACCAAGATTCCATCGGAAATACATGTTCTGGGTCCCCATGAATCCAAAAAGAGCATTTTTTGGAAAAAGGTCCGTGTGTGTTTATGGACAGCATAGCTCAAAAACGAAAATACTGTAAAATACCAAACTTGGTATTTAAGTTTGGTATCTTCCAAGGATACGACACGAAGAATTTCAAGAAAATCCACCCACCCCAAACTACCCTTTACATGGAAAAATTTATGTTGATTTTCTCAAAAATGGCTCTAACGATTTCGACTACAATATCGTATACCAAAGATATTTATCTGACAAATAAAATGTATATATTGAATTTTCTGGGAAATGACTCTGAAGACTCTTTATTCTGGACGAATTGCTAAACCGTAAGATATGGCGAAAAAAAAAAACCACACACACACACACACAAAAAATGTACTTTAAAACACACAATTCATGCTATATGCATTTTTTCATGGAGTTGATCGTTTTTTGATATATTCTTGTTTTTGGCTGGAGCTTTAAAAAATTATACTTTTCTCATACAGGAATTTATCAACTCCTGTCCATACAAATAAAGGAACTTCAGTCACATAGCCACCAGCTTTTGACTATCAGTTTAACTTATGGTACTCCCTTATTTCTCTTCTACTTACAAGGAAGCAAGCAATAAGACTATATCTGCTATTTTTTTCGATTAACATTAAGTAAATAGAACAATAAGCTTTTTAACAATAATTTGTTGTAGAGATGTACAGAAAGTCATGTGAATGGAGCATATCAGATTGGTTATTTTCTCTTGAAGTATGTGATTGGATATCGACATCTTGATTTTTCTACTCCTTCAAATATTTCCGTTGTGGAATTGTCTGCTATTTAAAAAAAATTGTAATTCGATTAATTTCGATAAAATCTCTTTAAATAGCTCTAGAATTATAATTCACTTAGAACGTTCAGTTTTGGAGTTTTATGTTTAACAGCAGTTGAAAAGCAGTTTCAAGACAGTGTAGATATGTTTCCTTTTACTACTCTTAAGAAAACATTCGTACATTATATTTTAAATCAATCTGCTTAATCAAGGAAGACTTTTAATGAATAAAACTGCATCAATGCTATGCCGGCATGTTGCCATAGTGCTCAGAGTAGATTAATCGGTTAGAGACCAGGAGATCCGGGGTTCAAATCCCGGCTATGGCATCGTCTATCCAACTCCTGTCCTACACACGGTTTCTGTTAGAAAACAATTAAATTATCACAGTTGTCTATAATAGTTGGCTATACTATACATCCTGCGTCTTAAAGTACTTATTACATTGCAAGTTGCCATAGGGATGTGTCATCCCAAAATAATTTGAAATTATCTTGTGGTTTGCCGGGAAACATACGAGTCAGTTGAGAAATTTAATGCTATTCCGGTATGTTACTATGGTGGCTCAGTGGTAGAGCTACTGGCTAGAGACCAGGAGGTCCGTGGTTCAAATCCCGGCTATGGCATTGAATTTTTCAATCCAATGAAATTCCATGTTGTGTATTTTGGCCCTCTATACACATTTATAACCGTGAAATATCAACGACTTTAGGTGAAACAAAATATACACCAAAATAACAGAAAAAGTAAAGCTATATTACTTATTAAAATGAAGTATCGTCGGAATTTCAGAATTTATAAAGAAGACCTCCAGCTGGAAAACTTTGAAAGTCATAAACGAAACTGTATGTATATACTTATATAATGAAAACCAATTGAATATTAGTACGGTTTTTATCCTCCGCTCGTGTTACTTATGAGATAAAAATGTTATCGTTTCCATTCTTCTGTTTCGCCGAAAGATAAGCGCAAACTTTTTCCGAGAAAACCAACTGTTTATTATTAAGAAGCCTCATTAATGGCAGCAAAACCTTCAGAAATGAAGCCTAGTTTAAAACGGATTAGATATATTAAAAATCTGATGTGTACCATTCACATGACTGTCCACATCTCTGCAACAAATTATTCTTAAAAAGTTTATACTTCTATTTACTTCATGCTAATTAGGAAAAATTAGCAGAAATAGTCTTATTACTTGCTCCCTTGTAAGTAGAAGCGAAATAAGGGAGCACCATAGATTAAAGTGATAGCCAAATTCCTGTATGACAAAAGTTTTTCAAAAGTTCTTCAAGGAATGTCTCAAAAACGATGAACTCCACGAAAAAAATCTATATAACATAAATTGTGTGCTTTAACGTGCTCTACATTTTTCGTATAGTAAGTTTTTGTCCATCTCTTACGGTTTAGCAGTTAAGCGTAATTCAGCAAATTGCATCCAGAATAAAGAGGTCTTCAGAGGCCATTCCCAAAAAAATTCGAGATATACATTTTATTTCGGACATAAATAGCTTAAATATACGGGATTTTAATAAAAATCGTTAGAGCCATTTTTAAGAAAATCAAAATTTTCGAAACGTTTCCATGTAAAGAGTAGTTTGTGGTGGGGGGATTTTTATGAAAATCTTCGTGTCGCATCCTTGGAAGATACTAAACCTAAATACCAAGTTTGGTATTTAACGGTCTGTTTGTTTTGAGGCTATGCTATCTACAGACACACATACGGACCTTTTTTAAAAATGCTTTTTTCGGACTCAGGGGACCCCAAAACATATATTTCCTGTGAAATATCGGTATCGAATTTTTGGGTGCATTACAATACCTTCTCTATCCCTATGTACATTGTACACATGGGGCTAGAGAAAGTAAAACGCTTATTCTTCTATTTACTTCATACCAATCAGAAAAAATTAACAGAAATAGTCTTATTACTTGCTCCGTTGTAAGTAGAAGCGAAATAAGGGAGTACCATAGACTAAAGTGATAGCCAAAAGCTAGTTGCTGTGTCACTGAAGTTCCTTTGTATGGACAGCAGTTGAAAAATTCCTGTATGAGAAAAGTACAAGTTTTTCCAAGTAGAAGCCCAAAAACAAGGAATGTCTCAAAAACGATGAACTCCACGAAAAAGTCTATATAACATAGATTGTGTCTTTTAACTGCTCTACATTTTTCGCAAAATAAGTTTTTGTCCATCTCTTACAGTTTAGCAGTTATTTAAAATTCCGTAAAATTCATCCAAAATAAAGTAGCCTACAGAGGTAATTCCCAGAAAATTCAAGATATACATTTTATTTGTCAGGTAAATAACTTTAATATACGACATTTTAATCAAAATCGTTAGAGCCATTTTTGAGAAAATCAAATTTTTCGAAACAACTTCCATGTAAAGGGTAGTTTGGGGTGGAGTATTTTCTTGAAAATCTTCGTGTCGTATCCTTGAAAGATACTAAACCTAAATACCAAGTTTGGTATTTTACCGACTTTTCGTTTTTGAGCTATCGTACTCACAGACACACGGAACTTTTTCCGAAAATGCTCTTTTTAGATAAAGGGAACCCTAGAACATATATTTCCGGTGAAATCTCGGTATCGAATTTTTGGGTGGAGTGCAATACATTCTCTATACACTATGTACATAGTGCGTATAGAGAAAGTAAAAATGTAAATATGTAATGTTTTTGGCCTTAGCAAAGCGGGATATCAGAACTTGTCTCCGTTTATTTCAATTCAATTCAAGTTCCATTACGCCATGTCGGTGAATATTGGGCCACCTTGACATGGGTGTTTTCATCAGGTAATTTCTAGTTCGAGGGTTCGCCACTATGTGCACATAATGACGAGGGTTCAACTTATCGCCCATAGATGACACTTTAGGACGAAATCACGACCTGCGGACGTGAAACATTGCCAATTTAGCCCAGTAGACCTTTTCCTTCAATGTATAGAGTTCTTTTACGTGCAAATAAGCATTAAACAGGACCAACGGTTTTACTTTCCTTCTAAAAGAAAGCATTCTAAGGATATTTACATTCAGAAAATAATTTAATTAGCCTCCGTCGGGTTTGAACCCGCAATTTTAACTATTAGAGGCTGCCGTTACACCAAGGAGGTCGTTTTCTTAGCGCAACTACTTACCATGCGGGAGACTTGGGTTCGATTCCTGGTACCAGCGTGGAGATTTTTCCCCCGCTGGAAGACCTGGCCCGGGGTGATGGAGAAGTAGCGGCTCCAGGTCATGAGGACCGCATTAACAGGCCGGGGGAGGGTACAAGATGCTGACCACGTCTCACCCTCCAATACTGAACCCCATCATGGACCGAGATGGGGGACGCAGCTTCAAAAACTTTCGGAAATTTGCAGCCCTGTAATGTGCATTTATTTAGACATGCTTCGAGGGTAAAGTATGTGGTAACGTTCCTCAAAATCATTTAACAATATCACCACATCATCCTCAGCGATCTCTTACTCGTGTGATTTCCAACGCTACTCGTAAGTATCCGATTAGTCGTGCAACAACTCAACAACATACCTCTTACCAGGTACTTGTCAATGTACTATATAGACATTTGGATGGCGGGGCAGGAAAACAGGCGAAGTATTTGGAGAAAAATTAAGAAACGTCTCTGTGATATTGACAGACAGCAAATAATTGCGCAATGCACAGAGAAGGTGTCATTAGAAGTACAGTCTGGGCTGAAATCGGAGTGGGGTATGGAGCAATACATCAAAACAGGTACCAAACTCATTAGAGAGGGGCTCGCGTGGATTAGACTAGGAGCATGGAGGAGCACGAAAATTTCTGACGTGAATGGTATAAGATTCTGTCCCATTTGCGAGGAGGAAGAGTCGTGGACTCACATCTTGGCAAGATGTAGGGGTACGGAGGAATGGCGGGAAAAATATTTGCCGCGATTTTTTACCACTGCGAATGTAGGGATAGAAGCATGTTGGACGCTACTGGCAGGCACGGAAAACATGGACGGGCTAGGTAAATTTATACTTAAGGCAAGACAGCTGAGATCTGAGGAGGCTGCCAATAGAGAAGGGGGGGGGGATAAGATCAACTAAACAAAAGTGACTACAATGTTCTACATACATGTATATTATATCAGACTTAGGTCACTGTTGTGCTAGGGTTGTATATATTATGTGTATATATGTCTTTTAAGTGTAATTATCTATGATAAGAGGGTGCATTTATGGAGGTGTACTCTGTGCTGTAAATTTAAATTGGTATATTTGAATATCTTTGTATATTTATTTTCGGATTCACTCTTAATTTTTATTGTTGTTTAATATTGCTTTTGACAGTGTATTTCCTTTGTCTTTTTATTTTCGTGTTTACTCTTTTAATTCTTTGCTGTGGTTGTTGTTTTAATATTGCTTGTAATGTGTATTACAAAAGCACGTACGGTCTGTGGACCCGTGCGACTGTTGAAATTCTATGTATGATATTGCTATATATTAATAAATACACTTATTCATTCATTCATTCATATCGCAAATATCTCAAAAAGTTTTCCTCATCTATGTGGTCCATGCTAAAAATGTAACTTGCTGGATCCAACTTGGATAAAAAACGAACGTGTTAATATTTTGGTCAGTTTGAGCTTGAGTTATGTAATAATAGTAGTGATGAAATTTACAGCTCCTATAATGTAATGAAAACTGTGCACATGACGCGATTATTTGTTTTGCATGGTGCCAAACGAATTTGCGTTCTAACCACTACATCAACACCAGTCATTTCTGTTTCGCTTTCGTCTCTACAAGACGCTAACCAGGGCGGTCGTCTTTACGCATTCCGAAGGCCGGTCTGAAGGTAAGAAAGGGATGTGCAACTTCCGTTGTTCCACTACTTCGATTTGACATTTCCATCTTGGAATTCACCAATTTTGTTCATTTGGTCACCCACATTCAATATCTAGACAACAAAGGAAATCTGGGTTATAGGAAATTTCCCCAGCCGGGAAACAAACCTGGGAGTATTTTTGTACTATTTGATGTCGTTAGATTACGATTTTCTTTAATTTTGTTCCACTCACACACATTCACACTTTCATCCATATATCTAGACAGGAGATAGGAATAATCTTGGGTTAGAGAACATTTCCAACCCCAGCCGGGAATCGAACCTGGGACTATTTATGTACTACTTGATGTCATTGGATTACTGTTTTCTTTATATTTGTTCATTAGCTCACAAACATTCACATCTAGACAGGAGATAGGAATAATCTGGGCCAGAGAAAACTCCCACCCCCCAGCCGGGAATCGAACCTGGGACTGCTTGTTGATGTCGTTGGATTACCATTTTCTTTAATTTTGTTCCATTAGATCACACACATTCACACTTTCATTCCTACATCTAGTCTGGAGGATACGAATAATCTGGGCTAGAGAAAAATAACCACACCCAGCTGGGAATCAAACTCGGGACTATTTGTGTACGATTTGATGTAGTGTACGATTTGATGTAGTTGGACTACCACTATCTTTAAATTTGTTCATTAGATTACAGTCACACTCTCATTCATACATCTAGATTGGGGATACGAGTAATCTGGGCTAAAGTAAAATTCCCGCCCCAGCCGGTAATCGAACCTGGGACTCTTTAATGTCTTTGGATCACCATTTTCTTTAATGTTGTGTGTACATTCATACTCTCATACATATGTATACTGAGCATAGAAATAATCTGGGCTAGAGAAAATTTCCCACCCCCAGTCGGGAATCAAACCCGGGAACCCTCGCACAGAAGTCAGGAGCTCTACCGACTGAGTTACGGGAGCCAACTAACATTATCTTATGGACATATCATAAAATCAACAGGATGCGTACCTAAAGAGTATTGTTTGCTCCAAAACTGATGGCCTCAAATAGGACCGCTTCCCCCTTCCACTGGGCAATTACCATACGCAAACAAAAGTTGAATCTGTACTAATAAGGGGTGAGAGGCAACGTAGTAAAATCTGTTTCTTGGAGATACTGCTAGCAAATCGAAAATCCAACCTCAGTTAAGGGGCCAGTTATTGGAAGACTTGGCAACAGCGAGAGTTGGTTTCCAACCGCAAACTTTAAAGGAAGGAGAGTGGGGCAGGGTCATCATGTTCTGAAAAATACTGTACTGCATATTGTCTATACAACCGGGCGCTGTAACGTGAAAGTCATTCTGTACATCGCTCAGTATCAAAAGAAAACAAGCAAGTTAATGTTGAGCTTGAAGGGAGGTGTGTGTGGGTTGCAGAAGCAGACCTCCACAGTTTATCCAGTGCTTGCTGCGAATGTAAATAAGCCGACAGAAACCATGTTTGTTCGTAGCGTTCCATTAATGCTAGTGTAAACCACATCAAGCAAATCCTCACTGTCGTGTTGTGTCTAGTGCGCAGCTGCCACGTAATCTCTTGATATTTCAGGTAGATGTTCACTTTTAACCTTTTATTGCTTCCGTTTGTTTTAAGCGTAACTATACAAATAGGGTTGTACTCAGGATTGATTTCACGTTATACTACCCTTCAACCATAAACGACAAGCAATGAAGACTGTTTTTATTATAAAAATATATAAAATTTTTGCCCTAAATTGCAGTGATTTTTTTAAACAAATAAAAGAGTAAAACCACATAACTACAGTAAAATGTAACCCGATTAGCTTCCAAGCACCACACCGGTTATTTTATTTCAGCTCTTCCCGTCATTTACCACACTCTCTGGGATTTGAACTTTCAACATTTGGCTTTGAATGGATGGCCAGTCCATTACCTATCACTCATGGCCATTTAAACCACTTTTTTGGTAGTGCCTTTGGCAGGATTATGAAAAATGGTTTAGAAAATTTTAAACTATTAATTGGAAAGAAAAAGATTAACAAAGGATCTACATATATTTTTACTTTCTCTAGCCCCGTATGTACAATGTGCATAGGAATAGAGAAGTATTGTATTACGCCTAAAAAATTGGATGTCGAGATTACACCGGAAATACATGTTTTAGGAACCCCTGAATCCCAAAAAAAATTAGAAACAGGTCCGTGTTGTGTGCGTGTGTGTGTGTGTGTGTGTCTGTCTGTGTGTGTGTGTGTGTTTGTGAACAGATATCCCAAAAACGAAAAGGCGATTAAATACCAAACTTGGTATTTAAGTTCGGTGTCTTCCAAGGATGCGACACGAAGATTTTCAAGAAAATCCCCCCACCCCTAGCTACCCTTTACACGGAAAAATTTTCAAAAACCTTGTTTTTCTTAAAAATGACTAACGATTTTGATTAAAATACCACATATTAAAGCCACTTCTATTACAAATAAAATGTATATATTGCATTTTCTGGGAATAGCTGCTAAAGGCCTATTTATTCTGAATGAATTTTGCTTAATTTGGCATAACTAGTAAACCATAAGAGATAGACAAAAACTTACGATACAAAAAATATAGATCTTGTTAAAATACACAAGTTATGTCATATACATTTTTGTCGTGGAGCTTACAGTTTTCGAGGTATTCATTATTATTGGTTTCAATTGTGAGGTACTTCTAATTTTCTCAGACGGAAGTGGGTGTGTGTATTTCTTTTGTTCTACTCCTGGTCAAGCAAAGAAGCGATTTGCAATGACAATCGCATATAGACAGCTTTTAAAACATTTGACTATCACTTAGGCCTTGTGCATTCCCTTAGGTCCAGTCTACTTATAAGGAACTAAGTAATAAAATTCTTAGCATGGTGTTGGAAGAAGTGTTATCTTTTGTAAGAAGTTTGTAGAGTAGCTAGAGAAAGTCATGTGAGTGTAACACATCAGATTTTTATTTATATTTGCTCTATTATTTATATAATAATTTTATAGGTTTACATCCATATATTTTTACTAGAATTCCAGTTTTAAACTTGAATTAAAGGAAAAACGACATATGTAATATACTGATGCAGGCAACTAAGGGTTAAGCGCACCAGAATAGAGTGCGCACACTCTGGTGGTCAGTATTGCCATCTATCAACCCTTTCCAGCCCAATGGTACCATATGGCATAATTATGTGTATTTGTTGTTCGAACTTGGGACGGTTCATGTTTTATAATTCTCAACACAATTATGTGTGCAGATTTCGAACTTTTCTTATATTTATTTTATGTCAGCATATCTTACGACAGGCAAAACAAAATTCAATAATACATTTTCTCTAACACAGATACAGAACCATATTCATCCACACTGGTGCCGATGTCCAGTATGCCAATCACCATTTATTTTACTTGGACTCATCCCTTCATTTAGCACATTTAGTAGTTTTCATCGAGGAGTCCAACTTAAGTTAACCCCACATTGAAATTTTGATCAGTGATGTCCATTTCTTCAGAAATTTATACAACAGAACCACCAATAAGAGATCAGCTAATAACAAACTGTTAAGGCCAAATTATCCATCCTATGTCATCAGTTTTCAGAAAGCAATTTGAGTCGAAAATAAATCAGGCTGGAAAGGGTTACACATAAATACATCTTACCAAGCACTTAGAATTATCATATATCTAACGAAATTTAATTAACGATCGGTTTTATATAAAGGTGAGATACTCACATCTGGAGTTTCTCTTCAAAAGGGTCTTAACGTCCTTTAACCTTTATAGGTCATGACGAACTAGGAACGAAACCGCTGAAATGATCACGTGAGCTTTCACTTATTCGACATTCGTTTTCACAAAATTATTAAAAAATCCAGAAAAGGTATCCGAGTAACACAATCTAAACGAGATTTGAACTCGAGGAAACCTTGAATGTGATGCAGAAATACGCTGCACTTACACTATCTACAGAGGCGGGTACAGGGTTTCTATTTGACGGATTAAAAATTATAAAGTTTTAAATCTTTACAGATGACTTAAGCTCTGTCTTCCACCCAACGATCAGCTGCTGGTACTATTTGCCAGCACCGCAATTGTTATACAAATATCTGCGCGAAAGAACTGAAGATAACTTAACAAGGCTTATTTAGCGAACAGAATATCTCCCGCAGTTGTTTTTTTTCCCTCCAGTGATACGTGTCTCCAATAAAAAGAAATAAAGAAAAACGGTAACAAAAAAAATCTAAAGAGTTCCATTCCCATAGCTTCCTCTATTTGTTCCAAACACAAACGATTCTTACAAAAGATTATTCTTTAATCTACATCTTGCTAATCGAGATAAACATTAACAGAAGAAGGGAAATAAGGTAATAACCAAGCTAAAACGACGGTCAAATTCTTAAAAGATGGTCGCTATGTGAAACAATTGAGGGTCACATTGCTTTACATGGTCCCGTTTGAGAAAATTTAGGTAATTTAAAATTGAAACCAATAACAAGAAATTTCTCGAAAACGCTCAACTCTACAAGAAAAAACATGTATAACGAGACCTGCATTTTTATGGAGAAAGTTTAAGTCTATCTCTTACAAATTCTTAAAAGATGGTCGCTATGTGAAACAATTGAGGGTCACATTGCTTTACATGGTCCCGTTTGAGAAAATTTAGGTAATTTAAAATTGAAACCAATAACAAGAAATTTCTCGAAAACGCTCAACTCTACAAGAAAAAACATGTATAACGAGACCTGCATTTTTATGGAGAAAGTTTAAGTCTATCTCTTATGGTTTAATCATTATGTAAAATTCTGCAAAACTTATCCTGAATAAAGAGGTCTTCAGAGGTTATTCCCAGAAAATACAAAATATAGATTTTTATTTGTGATGCAAATATCTTTAATATACAGTATTTTAATCAAAGTTTTTAGAAACATTTTAAGAGAAACAAATTTTTAAGAAAACTTCAATGTCAGCTTTAGTTTTGGTAGTGGATGATTTGAAAAAAAAAAAAAAAATCGTGTCGCATCCTTGGAAGATCCTGAACATCAATACATCAAGTTTGAATTTTAACGGTCGTTTCGTTTTTGAGCAATGCTGTACACACACACACCCACGCACGCACGCACACACACACACACACACTCGGAACTTTTCCTAAACTTTTTTCGAACTCAGTGGACCTCAAGACATATATTTCCCGTGAAATATCGACATGGAATGTTAGGGTGGAATACAATACCTTCTCCAGTCACTATTGTATGTACCTACAAAGGTATGTGATTGACAAACTAAAAACCCTGAAGAGATAAATATTGTGCTCATTTTTGCAAGTTTTCTCGTACTTTTTAAACGGCGATATTTTCAAGGAACTAAATATAATTATTGAATAATTGTAATGTGTAAACAATTACTTTCTCTACACGTACTATGTGCATAGGATATGGAGAAGATTTTGATTGCACCCAAAAATTGGATATCGAGATTTCACCAGAAATACAAGTTTTTAGAACCTCTGAATCCAAAAAAAAAAGTATTTATAGAAAAAGGTCCATGCATGTGTCTGTATGTATGTCTGTGGGCAGCATAACGAAAAGCCCGTTAAATACTAAACTTGACATTTAAGTTCAGACTTTCCAAGAATGCGACACGAAGATTTTCAAAAATCCCCCACCCCATCTACCCCTCACATGGAACATATTTCTAAAATTTTGGTTTTCTCAAAAATGGTTCAACCGATTTTGATTAAAATCTCTTATATTTAAGATATTTATATGACAAACAAAGCGTATATCTTGAATTTTCTGGGAATAACCTCTGAAGACTTCTTTATTCTGGATGAATATTTCTGAATTTTGTATAACTGGTAAACCGTGAGAAGTGCAAAACTTACTGAACATGTAGATATCGTTAAAACACACAATTTATGTTATATACATTTTTTTCCCGGAGTTCACTGGTTTCCAGATATTCTTTGTTACTTTTCAGTTTTAAAATAAACTTTTCTCATACGGTGACTTATCAACTCCTGGCCACACAAACTAATGGATTTATATCCCATAGCAACCACATTTTAAAACATTTGACTGTTGGTTTAGCCTAGTGCTAATGGTTATCTCGATTAGCATGAAGTAGCTAGAAGAATATGTTATTAATTTCTTTTAGAGATTGTAGAGAAAGTTTTGTGAATGGAATAAGATATTCTTTACTTTCTCTAGTCATATGCATATACAATGTACCTCCATAGTGGCTGGAGAAGGTATTGTATTCCACCCAAAAATTCGATGTCGAGATTTCACCGGAAATATATTTTTTGAGGTCCTTTGAGTCCGAAAAAGGCATTTTTAAAAACAGGTCGCAACTGATTTAAAACTCTGAAAATTTTCCTACATATTGGAACCGAGTACAGTGGTTTCAGAAACTGAAAGAGAATGATTGGTTTATAATTCATAATGAGAAAATAGTTTGGAGGATGTTCCGTGATGTGCTCTGCCGGTGTATGGCCGATTGCATGTTTAGATGGTGGACGCGTCCGCCAAAGCATCACATTTTGCAATCTTCTGCAGACTGTAAACAACATGATGCAAAAGGTACTAGCCGGCTGATAAGTCCGGGCCTCACGCAGACATGGCGCCACTAGGCCAGTTAGACGGTAGTATCGTATAGTTTAACACTAGACTAGCTTGTATCCATAGTTACAGGTCAATAGCTTGTTTAGTTTTCAAATGACAGCATTTTAAACAAGACAACTTAAGAGTTTTCACGAAAATGGAGGATTTGGAAAAACGAGCAGTAATTAAATACTTCCATTAAGGCTTAACGCCTAAAGAAATCAAGGAGGAAATGGACAGTACATTGAAAGACTCTGCCCCTTCATATTCAATGATTAAAAGGTAGGTTGCAGAGTTTGAAATGGGACGTACGAGCACTAGTGATGAGCCTCGCTCTGGACGCCCTGTAGAACTCCAGAGATCATGGAAAAAATTCATCGTTTAGTACTGGAAGACGGCAGATTAAAGTTGTTTGAGATAGCAGAGGCTGTAAACATATCAAAAGAACGTGCAGGTAATATTTTAAGTAATGTTTTGGGCTCTCACAAGGTCTGTGCAAGATGGGTGCCGCGTTTGTTGACACCTGATCAAGAGTTGCAAAGAAAAACTGTTTCTGTTAAGAATGTGGAGCTCTACTGTAAAAATCCCAGTGAATTTTTGAGACAGCTTAAACCTTGCATGAAACTTGGGCACATCACTACACTCCAGAAAGTAAATCACAGTCAAAAAGTGGATTGCGCTAGGTGAACCAACTCCAAAAAAGGCAAAGTCAATTTTGTCAGCCAACAAGGTTATAGCGAGTGTTTTCTGGGATGCACAGGGAATTATTTTTATTGATTACTTGGAAAGGGTAAAAGTATCACTGGTGAATACTACGCAAGCTTACTGCAAAGTTTGAGTGATGAGGTGAAAAGAAAAAGGCCTCATTTGGAGAAAAAAAAAATCTTGTTTCATCACGACAATGCTCCGACCCACCGTTCAGTCATTGCAATGGGGAAAATGTGCGAATTAAAGGTGGAATTGCTTGAACATCCACCCTATTCGCCAGATCTAGCACCCAGTGACTACCACCTGTTCCCAAATCTCAAAAAAATTCTTGGAGGACGAAGATTTCACAGCAACGAGGAGGTCATTGATGCGGTAAACAGCTATTTTAAGGATCTTGATAAATCGCACTACAGAGATGGTTGGAGATTATCTAGAGATATAAGGCAACAACAAAGATTAATGCTGATTTCATTGAGAGGCCCGGGACCCTAGTATAACTAATTTTATCGTAAGAATGTATACCGGCACTTACATATTTCCATTTCGGTTTGAACATCATTTACAAAGGCAAGGATGAAGCCACCATTTTGGTCTAGGCGTTTCCCGGAGAGCCCAAACACGTTCGCGAGGACGCATGTTGGTAATATCCTGCAGCAGGCGAGGGGACGACCTCAAACTTTAATGGACGTACAAAAGATGCCTGATCCAGTCCGCAGCAAAATTAACCTCAGCCCCCATCCAAGTAATTAAGCACAAATGGAGCGAGATAGCGCAGCAGCGGTGAGGTCCTTGACATACGACGTTCACCTTATCAGCTGGTGCTGTCGTGACATCACACATATCTCCACGTTGTCACAGCTATTGCTAATGACACACGCTGACATGAGTTAGTGTCGTACCTAGTGGCTTCTCGCATTTGTTACGATAAACCACATATCTCAAAATAATGTTTTCCTGAGACTGTTTAACTAGCCCGGACTGGGTGTCCTTCTGGTTACAAGGTCTCGGCTTCAAACGTTCTCATTTGTTCCATTCATATGACTTTCTCTACTTATTCTGTATCTGAAATGGAGGTTTATTTATGGACGTTCTTTAACTGCTGTGGTTCTCAGCGTCCCTTCTATATTGGGCGTGAAAGACCGCTTAATTTTGCTCAGAGGCCTCTCTATCAGGCTTGAGGTTCTTTTTGTGCCGTAAATCTACGACACGGGATATACGGCTTTACTTACCTTCCGAAGGAAGCCATGCTAAGGATTTTTACGCCCGAAAAAATCCATCGTCCTCAGGAGGGTTTCAACCCACAACCTTGGGTATAAGAAACTAGCATGTTAACCACTACACAATGGAGGGCAGCAGTGGTTAACATGCCAGTCTCTAAAACCCAAGATTAAGGTTCAAACCTGGCGGAGGATGGATTTATTTCGGATGCAAAAATCCTTAGCATGACTTCTTCAGAAGGGAAGTAAAGTGGGTAATGTTTATTCGCATGTAAAAGAAAAAGAAGGTTCCTGAGCAAAATTCCGTCATTTTCGTGTCCGCAAGTTGTCTGTTTTTTGTAGTGTTTAACGCCCGCTTTTACTTCTTGTGGCACCGCAGGCGATGACACTGGTGATACATGAATGAAGATGGAGCACCGGTGGAATGCGATGGCGGGGGAAACCGCAGAAACAGCATCGCTTTGCAGTGCCATCTGTGGGCGACGAGTTGATCCCTCATAGCCATAGCGGCGAACTCACGAACTAGAAATTCAAATGTCCTATGCTCCACTTAGGAGTTACAGGAAATACTGCTTCTAAATACTGTAACCAATTATTCTTACAAAGGTCTATTCTTCGATCTACTTCTTGCTGATCAAGATGAACATTAGTAGACAACTGTCTTATTGCTTTCTTGTAAGGGAATACACTAGGCTAAAGCGGTAGTCAAATCTTTTAAAAGTTGGTTGTTGTGTGATTAAAGTTCAGATCTCTTTGCATGGCCAGCAATAAAAAAAAAGGAAAGGTAGGTATGTACAATGTACAATGTAGATAGAGAAGTTACATGTAGTTGTTCCGCAAACAAAATTTCTATATAAAAGATTATTATTTTATCTATGTCATACTAATAGAAATACACATTAGCTTCCTTGTAAGTAGTAGAAGGGAATACACTACGCTAAAGAAATAGATAAATCTTTTGAAAGCTATCGCTATAAGAAACAACTGATATTTGGTTCTCTTTTCAATTCTCGGGAGTTAAACAAAAGAGTTGAAACGAAAAGTAGACTTCCCGCTTTAGAAAAGTTGAAATAATTTAACAATGAAACACATAACATGCAATATCTACAATAAAAACATCTGATGTGTTACATTCACATAACTTTTCTACATCCCTGCAAAAAAAGTATGTTAAAAAGCTTACGCTACTATTTACCGCATGCTAATTTAGAAAAGTTGGCAGAAATAGTCGTATAACTTGCTTCCTTGTAAGTAGAAGCGAAATAAGGGAGTACCATAGGTTAAAGTGAAAGCCAAAAGCTGGTTGCTATGAGACTGATGTTCCTTTGTTTGTATGGACAGGAGTTGACATATTCCTGTATGAGAAAAGTAAGTTTTCATAGCTGAAACCAAAAACAAGGAATATCTAAAAAGCGATCAACTCCACGAAAAAGAATGTATATAACATAAATTTGTGTTTTAACGTGCTCTATATTTCTTGTGCAGCAAGTTTTTATCTAAGTCTTACGGTTTAGTAGTTATATAAAATTCCGTAAAATTTGTCCAGAATAAACTAGTCCTCAGTGGCTATTCCCAGAAAGTTCAAGATATATATTTTCTTTGTCAGGTAACTCCATGGCACGACAGCTCACAGGGAACCTTGGCCTACCGCCCGGCCGCTGCGTCCCCCATCTCGGTCCACTACAGACGTCATGGATGGGGTGCACTATTGGAGGGTGAGACTGGTCAGCGTCTCGAGTCCCCCCCGGCCGGTTAATACGGTCCTCATGACCTGGTTCTTTGTCAGGTAAATATCTTTAATATATGATATTTTAATTAAATCGAGAGCCATTTTTAGAATCAAAATTTTCGAAAAAAATTCCATGTAAAGGGTAGTTTGGGGTGGGGGGATTATTATCAAAATCTTCGTGTCGCATCCCTAGAAGATACTAAACTTATATACCAAGTTTGGTGTTTTACCTTCTTCTCGTTTTTGAGTAATCGTGTTCAAAGGCACACTCACACACACACACACACACACGGACCTTTTTACTTTCTCTATACGCACTATGTACATAGTGTATAGAGAAGATATTGCACTCCACCAAAAAATTCGATACCAACATTTCACCGGATATATATGTTTTAGGGTCCCCAATATCCAAACAAAAAAAAAGCATTTTCGTAAAAAGGTTCGTGTGTGTGTGTGTGTGTGTGTGTGTCCGTGTGTCTGTGAACACGATAACTTAAAAACGAAGAGTCGGTAAAGTACCAAACTTGGTATTTAAGTTTAGTATCTTCCAAGGATGCGACACGAATATTTTGAGAAAAATCCCCCACCCCAAACTACCCTTTACATGGAACTTTTTTTCGAAAATTTCGATTTTCTCAAAAATGGCTCTAACGATTTTGATTAAAATATCGTATATTTAAGGCATTTACCTGACAAATAAAATGTATATCTTGAATTTTCTGGGAATAGCTTCTGAAGAGTAGCTTATTCTGGATGAATTTTATGGAATTTTGAATAACTGCTAAACCTTAAAAGATAGACAAAAACTTACTACATAACAAATGGAGATGCACGTTAAAGCACACAATTTATGGTATATCTTTTTTTTTTTTTTTTCATGGAGTTCATCATTTTTTAGATATTCCTTGTTTTTTGTTTCTGCTATGAAAAACTTATACTTGTCTCATACAGGAATTTGTTAATTGCTGTCCATACGAACAAAGGAACTTCAGTGGCATAGCAACCAGCTTTTGACGATCCCTTTAACCTATGGTACTCCCTTATTTCGCTTCTACTTACAAGGAAGCAATTAATAAAACTATTTCTGTTAAATTTTTCTGATTAGCATGAAGTTAACAGAAGTATAAACTTTTTAAGAATAATTTATTGGAGAGATGTAGAAAAAGTCATGTGAATGGTACGCATCAGGTTTTTTCTGAAAATGTGATTTTTTGGATACAGAAAACCTAAAACATATATTTCACGTGAAATCTCGGTATCGAATTTTTGGGTGGAGTGCAATACCTTCTCTATACACTAGGTACGTAGTACTTATAGAGAAAGCAAAAATAGTATAGGGCAAAAATTGTGTATTTTAATAAGATCGAAATTATTTGTGTAGTCTCTTACGGTTTAAGAGCTGTACAAAAGTCATCCCGAATCAGAGGCGATTCCCAGACAATTCAAGGTATATATTTCGTTTGTCATGAAAATATCTTTAAAACATTTCATTTTAATCAAAATCGTTAAAGAAATTTTTGAAAAAAGAAGTTCCACGTAAAGGAGTTAATAAGGGGGTTCTTAAAAATCTTCGCGTCGCATCCTTGGAAAACACTGAACTCAAAAGTGTACAAACTGAAAATCACCTCCAAATGTACCAACTCGCTAATAAAACAAAAAACAAAAAAAAAAAAAAAAAAAAAAAAAGAAGATATTCAATCCTACAAAACAAGATCAGCCCATCAAATCTCCATATAATGACTAAACTCTACCAAATATGGAATATAAAGTATATTACATAATGCCACCAAAACATGTCTCCCACTTAACATAAAAAATCTGATGTGTACCATTCACATGACTTTCTCCATATCCCTGCAACAAATAATTCTTAAAAAGCTTATACTTCTATTTACTTTATGCTAATCAGAAAAAATTAGCAGAAATAGTCTTATTACTCGCTTCCTTGTAAGTAGAAGCGAAATAAGGCTCAACCGTAGGTTAAAATGATAGTCAAAAGCTGGTTGCTATGTCAATGAAGTTCCTTTGTTTATATGGATAGGAGTTGTTAAGTTCCTGTATGAGAAAAGTATACGTTTTTCATAGCAGAAACCAAAAATAAGGAATGTCACAAAAACTACGAACTCCACGAAAAAAATGTATATAACATAAATTGTCTGTTTTAAAGTGCTCTACATTTTTTGTGTAGTAAGGTTTTCTCCATCTCTTACGGTTTAGTAGTCATTCAACATTTAGTAAAATTCATCCAGAAGAAACTACTCTTCAGAGGCTAATCCCAGAAAATTCATGATATACATTTCATTTGTCAGGTAAATATGTTTAATATCCGAACTTTAATCAAAATCGTTACAGCCATTTTTGAGAAAATCAAAATTTTCGAAAAAAGTTCCATGTAAAGGGTAGTTGGGGTGGGGGGATTTTGCTCAAAATCTTCGTGTCGCATCCCTGGAAGATACTAAACTTAAATACCAAGTTTGGTATTTTACCGACTTTTCGTTTTTGAGTTATCGTGTTCACAGTCACACGGACACACACGGACCTTTTTGTGAAAATGCTTTTTTTGGATATTGGGGACCCTAAAACATATATTTCCGGTGAAATCTCGGTATCGAATTTTTGGTGGAGTGCAATACTTTCTCTATACACTATGTACATAGTGCGTATAGAGAAAGTAAAAAATCACTCAACTTATTCTAATTTAAATACAAGCTCTTCAAATACCTACATGAGTAATACTGTAATTCCTTACAATTTGACAACACAAAATCCTTACGGTGTTTGTTGAAATATTGCATTAAGGTTAATCACACGCCCACACAAAAAAAGTAAAAAAAAAAAAGTAAAAAAAAATCTGGTGTGGTCCATTCACATGAGTGTCTCTATATCTCTGCAACAAATTATTGTGAAACGGCTTATTATTCTATTTACTTCATGCAATCGAGAAAAAATTAGCAGAAATAGTCTTATTACTTGCTTCCATGTAAGTAACTGAACTAAGGGAATACCATAGGTTATAATGTAGTCAAAAGCTGTTTGCTATGTGACTGAAGCTCCTTCGTTTGCATGGACAAGAGTTGACAAATTGCTGTATGAGAAAAATATAAGTTTTTTTAAGCTGAAACCAAAAACAAGGAATATGTCAGAAACGATCAACTCCACGAAAAAAATTATATAGCATAAATTGTATAAAATGTGCTCTACATTTTTTGTGTGGTCAGCTTTTGTCCATGTTTTACAGTTTAGGAGTTATGCAACATTCCTTAAAATTCTTCCAGAATAAAGTAGTCTTCAGAGGCTATTCCCAGAAAATTCAAGATACACGTTTTATTTGTCAGGTAAATATCTTTAATATACGATATTTTGATCAAAATCGTAGAACCATTTTTGAGAAAATCAACATTTTAGAAAAAAGTTCCATGTAAAGAGTAGTTTGGGGTTGGGGGATTTTTATTGGAAACCTTCGTGTCGCATCCTTAGAAGAAATCAAACTTAAATACAAAGTTTAGTATTCAGCGGTGTTCTCGTTTTTGAGCTATGCTATCCACAGACACACACACGACCTTTTTGTAAAATGTTTTTACTTTCTCTAGCCCCGTATGTACAATGTACATAGGGATAGAGAAGTATTGTATTCCACCCAAAAATTCGATGTCGAGATTTCACCGAAAATACATGTTTTAGGGCCCCCTGAATAAAAAAAAAAACATTTCCAGAAAAAGGTGCGTGTGTGTCCGTGTGTCTGTGAACATGATAACTCAAAAACAAAAAGTAGCTAAAATACCAAACTTGGTATTTAAGTTCAGTATTTTCCAGGGATGCGACACGAAGATTTTGAGAAAAATCCCCCCACCCCAAACTACGCTTTACATGGAACTTTTTTCGAAAATTTTGATTTTCTTAAAAATGGCTCTAACGATTTTGATTAAAATACTCTATATTAAAGATATTTACCAAACAAATAAAATGTATATCTTGAATTTCCTGGGAATAGCTTCTAAAGACCTGTTTATTCTGGATTAATTTTGCTTAATTTGGCATAACTAGTAAACCGTAAGAGATAGACAAAAACTTACTATACAAACAAAATAGGCCTTGTTAAAATACACAACTTACGTCATATACATTATTTTCGTGGAGCCTACCGTTTTCGAGGTATTTATTGTTATCAGTTTCAGTTGTGAAGTACTTATACTTTTCTCAGACGGGAGTGTCTGCTTTTATTTTGTTCTACTCCTGGCTAAGAAAAGAAGCGATTTGTAATGACAATCGCATTAACGACAGCTTTTAAAACATTTGACTATCGATTTAGCCTAGTGTATTCCCTTATTTTCTTCCTACTTATAAGGAACTAAGTAATAAGAACATTGTGCTGAATACCTCGATTAACAAGGTGCAGAAAGAAGAATAATCTTATGTAAGAAGTTTGTAGAACGGCTAGAGAAAGTCATGTGAGTGTAACACATCAGATTTTTTTCTTTTATTTAGTGGGACCCAAAACATGTATTTCCGGTGAAATCCCGGTATCGAATTTTTGGGTGGAATGCAATATTTTCTCTATACACTGTGTACATAGTACGTGTAGAGAAAGTAAAAGATGTAACTTTTTTGCTAGATTGTAAGTGCTGGAAGTTAGTAAACTGCGACACACTAGACAGATTATGTCGTCAGCGACACGATAATCCGGATGACTCATTATTTACACTGCGAGTGACAGACACGGCAGAGTATTTAACTTATAAACAACGTGACCTGATTATTTTAACACACATGTTAGGCTCAGATGTATGCCCTCCATTTTATTTGTGTCTATGCTTCTTTGTTTTATATTAATCTCACCTCAGGTTTGTTCCAATAACGGTATAAGAGCACAATGGCACGCTGAGAAGTATAACCACGTTATTACTTTCTTTACCAAGCTGTGTACGCACGTATTAAGTAGAGAAGGTATTGTATTCCAACCAAAAATTAATAACGAGATTTCAACTCATATACAGGCTTTGAAGTATCCTTGATTTGAAATAAAAACATTTTAGAAATAGGTCTCGATGTGTTTGCGTCAGTATAACTAATTTTTTTTTTTATGAGTCCCATTCACAAGACTTTCTCTACGTCTTTGCAACAGATTATTGTCAAAAAGCTTATGCTAAAATCGAGAAAAATTAGCAGAAATAGTCTTATTACTTGCTTCCGTGTAAGAAGAAGGGAAGTAAGGGAGTACCACAGGTTAAAGTGATAGTCAAAAGCTGGTTGCTATATGACTGAAGTTCCTTTGTATGGACAGGAGTTGACAAATTCCTGTATGAGAGTATGTTTTTCAAAGCTGAAACCAAAAAACAGAAATATCTCAAAAACGACCAGCTCCACGAAAAAAATGTACGTAACATAAAATGTGTGTTTTACCCTGACATACATTTTTGGTTTAGTAGGTTTTTGTCTATCTCATATGGGTTACCAATTGTACAAAATTCAATAAAAATCTTCCAGAACAAAGAGGTCTTGAGGCCATTCCCAGAAAATTCAAGGTATACATTTTATTTGGTAAGTAAATATCTTAAATATAGGGGATTCTAATCAAAATTGTTAGCCATTTTTAAGAAAATCAAAATTTTGTAAAAAAATTCCCTGTAAAGGGTGGGGATTTTCTTGAAAATCTTCGTGTCGCATTCTTGGAAGATACCAAACTTAAATACCAGGTATGGTTTTTAATATTTTTTTCGTTTTTGAGATATGCTGCCCACACACACACACACACACACTCACACACACACACACACACGATAGAGGATTTTTCTAAAAATGCTTTTGTTTGGATTCAGGGGGTCTCAAAACACATATTTCCGGTGGTATTTCGGTATCGAGAAATAGTGTAGAGAAAGTAAAAATCTAATGTGTTCCATTCACATGACTTTCTCTACACCTCTATATCAAATTATTGTTAGAAAGCTTATTCTTCTATTTACTTCATAATAGTCGAGACTAACATTAACAAACAAGGAGTACTCTCAAAAACGATCAACTCCACGAAAAAAAATGTATATAAGATAAATTGCGTATTTTAAGGTACACTACATTTTTTGTGTTGTAAGTTCTTGTCCATCTCTTACGGATTAGTAGTTTGCAAAATTCCGTAAACTTCATCCAGAATAAAGTAGTCTTCAGAAGCTATTCCCAGAAAATTCAAGATATATATTTTATTTGTCACGTAAATATCTTTAATATACGAAATTTTAATCAAAATCGTTAGAGCCATTTTTAGAAAATCAAAATTTTGGAAAAATGTTCCATGTAAAGGGCAGTTTGGGGTGGGGGATTTTTCTCAAAATCTTCGTGTCGCATTCCTGGAAGATACCAAACTTAAATATCAAGTTTGGTATTTTACCGACTTTTCGTTTTTGAGTTATCCTGTTCACACACTCGGACCTTTTTCTGAAAATACTTTTTTTGGATACAGGGGACCCTAGAACACACATTTCCGGTGAAATCTCGGTATCGACTTTTTTGGTGGAGTGCAATACCTTCTCTATACACTATATACATAGCAAGTATAGAGAAAATAAAAAAAAAACTAATTTCAATAGCACTCACGAAATGACAGCCTTTAAATATTTTAAAATTGAAACTAATTAAAAGAAATGTCCCGGAATCCTTATCTCTATAAAATGTGTTGCAAATAAAATATTGTGTATTTTAACAATATCTACATTTGCATATTAAGCTATTGTCTATTTCTTACGGTTTTCCATTTATGCAAATTCTGAATGAAGAGATATTTTGAGGCTATTCCCAGAAAATGAAAATGTACATTTTATTTCCCAAATAAATATGTATCTTTAATATGCGGTATTCTAATGTAAGCTGTGAAGGTCATTTTTGAGAAAATCGATAATTTAGAAGAGTCTTCCCTGTAAAGGGAGTTTGGGGAGAATACACTCTGTTAAAACGATAGTCTAATCTTTTATGCAATTGAAATTCGTTTCTGTTTGCATGGCTAGGAGTAAAATAAAATAGAAATGAAATGAATGGAAACTTCCCGTTTGTTAAAAGTGTAAGCATTTTAAATTGAACAACAAGAAATATCTTGAAAATCGTTAACTCCATAAAAAATATATATGACAAATTGTGTGTAACGAGATTAAATTTTTCAGCAGTAGCTTTTTGTCCATCTCTATCGTTTAACAATTATGCAAAATTCATTCAAAATGAAGAGGACTTCAGAATTTATTCACACTACATTCATTATATACATTTTTATTTACCATGTAAATGCTTTTACCGTATTATAATCAAATTTCTTAGAAATATTTTTGAGAAAAACCAAAATTCCTAAATGTAAGAGTAATTTGGTTGGTTAGTTATATCGTTATTTCCTGTAACTCCTGAGGGCATATTGCATCCTTAAGATGTTTCCATGATCTGAGTTATCTTTTTAATTTGTGAGTTCGCCGCTAGGCGAAATGGAGACTAAGGATCAGCTTGTCGCCCTCAGATGGCACTGTAGGACGAAATCACGACTTGCTGACCGAAATGGGGTTCTTTTACATGCAAATAAATATTACACAGGACACTGCACTCTTATAGTCCCCCTGATGCTCTATGCCTGCGAAGTGTGGGGAATGGCAGCAGACTCCTGGCTTCTCTGGTTACAGGAGGTACAGAATAGAGGACTCCGGTCCATATATTGTGTATGTCGACGTTTCCCTTTGAGGCTACTACATGAAGCTTCGGCCCTCCCATATGTGGAAGATGTTATTAGGCGCCGGGCTCAAAAATTCTACGCCAGATTGGGCGAACATGAGAACGCACTTGTCAGATCTCTGGGGGAGTACTTACCCTCTGAACGCCGAAAGAGGCGGTTCTGGGTTCCCCGCATGGCTTGTGGGCACCCCCGGTAACAACGGTTATAACAACGGTTATAAACCAGCCAACAAATAGCTGAACAAAGCACTCCCCCCTCCCATTGGGAGAGATCTATCAAAATTCACCACCATATTTAAACAAAATAAACACCATTGGAGCAGAGGAAAGGATGCTGCTCCTGAAAACGCAACCGCTCGAGGAACTACCAGCGCTACCTCCTTAACACTAACACTCGAAACCTCAAAATAAAACCTCAACCTTCACCTCATTCCTGTGGTTAAACCCTTACCAGGGTAGGTACACAGCAACAACACCCAGGCTCACCACGAGCCTACCAGACACGCACGCACTGCATTTACTTCACTTCAGAAGGAAAACAATTCAAGGATTTTTGAGACCTTGGGGTTTAGCGTCTAGCCCACTACACCACGGAGGGCGAAAAGGGTTGTTTGTGGTGGGGGATTTTGTGAAGATCTTCATTTAGCATCCTTGAAGATGCTGAATTGAAATATCAAGTCTGGTTTTTAACCGCGCACGGCCTTTTCCTATTTTTTTTTTAAACAGGGGACTCTAAAACTTGTATTTCCAGTGAAATCTTGTATCGAATTTTAGGGTAGAATATAATAGCTTCTCTGCTTATGTACTACGACTAAGTAGAGATATTAAAGTGAAGCGCTGTAAGTTTTAGAAGTGCGGAACGGTACATACACACACAGTTCATGGTTATCGATATGCGACATGCGATACGGAATCGACCTTGATGATGGACGCGTGCTGCCCAGTGTAACCCTATCCTTGTTGTGAACAGTCTACTTGCAGGCGGCGCCACGTATCTTCGCTAAATCATCAAACTGCCTGCCCCGCCTTCCTCTACTGCAACTTTCTTCTTGTAGCTCTCCTTACACCAGCTGCTAACCTGCAGGTAGTAGTAATTGATGCCCTCGTTGCTACGTGCTGGAATCGAACCGCGGACATACGTGCTAACTACCTATATTGCTAGAACTTTAGACACTTATAACCGATAACATCTTACATGCTACATGCACGTGACTTCTCTATCTATTCTGCAACAAACTATACTTACAAAATGTTATTCTTCCACCCAGTTCATACTGGTTACTATGTGATGACATTGAAATTCCGTTATTTGCTTCACCAGATGAAAAATGACTTCTTTGTTGTTTAAGAAAAGTACAAGTACTGGGAAATTTAAATTAAAAACAAGAAATATCTCGGACATTGTTAACTTCACAAGTATTGCCGGCGCAAAACTTCCAGAATCGTGAGCCTGACCGCCAACCGATCCTAGCTTATCGGAGTTTGTGCTATGGTACTATGCTTACTTAAAGTCACAGCGAGCAAACTTTGTACAGTCTGTATCGAAAGTGTTCCGCATGTTTGTATTCAAAGTTGGCAGTAAATAGTTTCATTTTATTTATTTTACTTTTTTTAACCATGGCTCCTACGTTTTTAAAAGTTAAGAGGCAAGGTATTACTTATTCAGATCAGAGAAATAATTCTAAGTGTCCGCCTCTTCATGAAACAAGAGGCAGAGATGAAGGAAGAAAATGTATGTTCCTCGAGTTCTGCAAAAGCCTGTACAAAGTGAATGAAAGAATAGCTAAAGTAACTGATATTTCACTGAGTTCCGTTTCCAGGGTTCTCAAAGATAAGAAAGAAAAATAAAACTAAATATATCACTTTTAAATTAAAAGATGTGGAACAGTTGTGTCGCCAGCGAATTGCAGAAATCGGCAGGCCAGAATGGTAAAATGTATGTTGACATGTTGAGAACATTGCAAATTATTAGAAAGAATTGTAGAAAATCAAATAGAAAGAATTCTAATCTAGGATAATGGTGCAGGAAGAAGCGATAACATTGATGATGACAATGGCGTGAACGAAGACAGGACTGCCAGGAGTGGAAGAATTGGAGGCAGACGATTGACATTGTTTATATAGTACCCTATTTGCATAGATGTTTTGTAGATAGAAATATACATATAAACATATTTTTCAGTGCAGCGCCGTACAGTGCAGGTGCATAAGAGGTGACATATTTGACATTGACTGTGACAGGCACTCTTCCAGCATGCATGCATCGACTGGTGAACTGCTTATCTGAAAGTACAACTCGCTTCCTAGCTCTCATTAAGCTTTTCACATGTCCAGATCTTTTGCGCCAGTTATACACTTTTTGATAGTGTTTAACGCCCGCTTTTACTACCAAGGCACCGCAGGCGATGACACTGGTGATACATGGAATGAATCGGTGGAATGTGATTGTGGGGGAAACCGGAGAATACCCGCCCCTGCGCCGCTTTGTCCACCACAAATCCAAATGCCGTCATATGGTATCGAAACCAGGCCGTCTAGGTGAGAGGTGAGTGGGCTAACAACGGCGCGGCCCCTCAAGTAGATATACTACACAAAAATTGTCTGTATTAACGCCATCTACAAGTTTTGTGTGACAAGATTTGTTCTATTTCTTACAGTTTACCAGTTATGAAAAAAACCCTCTTCATTCCAGAAAATTAAAGATATATAATTTTATCTAAATACGTTATATTATCAATTTTAATCAAAATCGTTTGAGGTATTTTTAAGAATAACGAAAATTTCGAAAATCCTTCATGCAAAGGGTAGTTTGCGATGAGGGGGGGATCTTCCTTGCAAATCTGCGTGTCGCATCCTTTGAAGATATAATAATAATGATAATAATAATAAATAAAATAATAATAAATAATATAATAATTACAACAACAATCCGGTGTCGCTACATAAACAAAAAATCTGATGTGTTCCATTCACATGACTTTCTTTACATCTCTGCAACAAATTATTGTTAAAAAGCTTATGCTTCTATTTACTTCATGCTAATCGAGAAAAAAATAGCAAAAATAGTCTTATGACTTGCTACCTTGTAAGTAGAAGCGAAATAAGGGAGTAGCACAGGTTAAAGTGATAGTCAAAAGCTGGTTGCTATACGACTGAAGTTCCTTTGTATGGACAGGAGTTGACAAATTCCTGTATGAGAAAAGTATAAGTTTTTCAAAGCTGTAACCAATAACAAGGAATATTTCAAAAACGATCAACTCCAAGGAAAAAAAAATATATTACATAAATTGTGTGTTTTAACGTGCTCTACATTTTTTGTATTGTAAGTTTTTGTCCATCCCTTACGGTTTAGCAGTTATGCAAAATTCCGTAAAATCCATCCAGAATAGTCTTCAGAGGCTAATCTCAGAAAATTCAAGAAAATACATTTTATTTGTCAAGTAAATATCTTCAATATACGATATTTTAATCAAAATTGTTAGAGCCATTGTTGAGAAAATCAACATTTTCGACCAAAAGTTCCATGTAAAGAGTAGTCGGGGGTGGGGGAGGGGTTTCTTGAAAATCTTCGTGTCGCATCCCTGGAATGCCAAGTTTGGTTTTTAACGGACTTTTCGTTTTTGAGTTTTGCTGCCCGCAGACACACACACGGACATTTTTCTAAGAACGTTTTCTTTTTATTCAGGAGATCGCAAAACATGTATTTCCAGTGAAATCTCCATATCGAATTTTTATGTGCATTACGGTACCTTCTCTATACACTATGTACATGGTACGTGTAGAGAAAGTAAACTTCTGATGTGTTCCATTCTCATGACTTTCTCTACATCTCTGCAAATAATTGTTAAATAGCTTATTCTTCTATTTACTTCATGCTATTCCAGAAAACATTAGCAGAAACCGTCTTATTACTACTTACATATAAATAAAAGCGAAATAAGGGAGTAAGCTGGTTCCTATGTGACTGAAGTTCCTTTGGACAAGAGTTGACAAATTCCTGAATGAGAAAAGAATATGTTTTTTAAAGCTGAAATCAAAAATAAGGAATATCTCAAAAACGATCAACTCCACGAAAAAAAATGTACATAATATAAATTGTGTGTTTTATCGTGATATTCATTTTTTGTACAGTGAGTTTTTATCTATCTCTTACGGTTTACCAGTTATGCAAACTTCAATAAAAACCATCTAGAACAAAGAGGTCTTTAGAGGCCGTTCCCAGAAAATTCAAGATATACATTTTATTTTTCAGGTAAATATCTTTAACATACGATATTCTAATCAAAATCGTGAGAGCCATTTTTGAGAAAATCTAAATTTTCTTAAACATTTCCACGTAAAGGGTAGTTGAGTTGGGGGGATTTTCTTGAAAATCTTCGTATCGTATCCTTGGAACATACCAAACTTAAATACCAAGTTTGGTAATTAACTGTCTTTTCATTTTTGAGCTATGCTGTCCAAAGACACACACAGACACACACGCACGCACAACTCACGGACATTTTAATAATAAAAATTTGTTGGTTTCAGGGGGACCCGAAACATGTATTACCGTTGAAATCTCGGTATGAATTTTTGGGTGCATTACAATACGTTCTCTATATACTATGTACATAGTACGTGTGGAGAAAGTAAAAATTCGTGAGTCAAGATAAGGTTTGCCACTTTGCCGCAATCGCCAATTGTCGCCCGAAGTCAAATCTAATCTCGCGAGAAACAACTGGTATCTACTGGAGTTATCTCATTTCCGATATTAGCTTTAATTTTCAAATAATGTTTTCTGAACCGTGATTTTGTGAACCATGGAAGGAGTCTATACCACCAGAGCCGCAATTAAAATGCTACTCGGAAGATACACGCAACACTGAAACCAATCTAATTACTACTCCATTGTTACCTATTGCATCAAATGCACACGAAAAATATGCGTTTTTGTTTTCATAAGCTAATACGAAATACGCTACATATCTGTATTATTTATGGTTATACAATTCTATTTTTAAGAAAGTTTATTTTTCGCTCCACGTTATTAATCGAGATAAAACTTTGCAGAAATAGACATATTCCATATTTATTTATAAATAAAGCGAATAATGATAATCAAAAGTTTAAAAATCTTATGTGTTACACTCACATGACTTTCTCTAGCTGCTCCACAAACAAACTTCTTGCAAAAGAAAAGTCTTCTTTCAACACCATGCTAATCGAGATAAACGTTAGTAGAATTTTATTACGTAGTTCCTTATACGTAGACTGGAACTAAGGAAATTCACTAGAATAAAGTGGTAGTAAAATGTTTAAAAGCATTGCAAATCACTTCTTTATTTGGCCAAGAGTAGAACAAAAGAAAAACGGACTCTCCCGTCTGAGAAAAGTGTAAGTACTTCACAGCTGAAACTTATAACAAGCAATACCTCAAAAACGATAAACTCCACGAAAAAAATGTATATGACCTAATTTGTATTTTAACAAGACCTAAATTTCTTGTTCCATAAGTTTTTGTCTATCTCTTATGGTTTACTAGTTATGCAAATTAAGCAAAATTCATTAAGAATAAACAGGTCTTTAGAATCTATTCCCAGAAAACTCAAGATATGCATTTTATTTGTGATAGAAATGGCTTTAATATGTGGCATTTTAATCAAAATCGTTAGAGCCACTTCTTAAAAAAACAAAATTTTCGAAAATTTGTCTATGTAAAGGGTAGTTAGGGGTGGGGGTATTTTCTTGAAAATCTTCGTTCCCATCCTTGGAAGATACCAAACTTAAATACCAAGTTTTGTATTTAACCGTCTTTCGTTCTTGAACTATGCTGTCCACAGACACACCCCCCTCCCACACACAGACAGATAGACACACACACACGGACCTGTTTCTGAAAGTGATTTTCTTTTTGGACTCAGGGGGTCCTAAAGCATGTATTTCCGGTGAAATCTCGACATCGAATTTTTGGGTGAAATACAATACTTATCTATGCCTATGTACATTGTACATGCGGGGCTAGAGAAAGTAAAAATTGGACGCTATATGGTGGTCTTAAAATTCTGTATCTAGTGTTTTCAAGCAATCACGACTAAGCAAGTATGAAGAAACTGAAACTTAATTAACATGTATCTGAAATGGAGTGTCACAAAGAGGGTTATTTGGAACAAATTGTGTGTTTTGAAGAGATCTACAGGTTTTTTTATGTACGTTTTCGTCTATCACTGAATATTTTCAGTTATACAACATTCCTTCTGAATAAAGGCAATTCATAAGCTATTCCAATAAAATTCAAGATATTTATGATATAAGTATATTTAATATATAGGACTCGAAATCGATAGGTCATGCCGTGGCTGAGTGGTTAGACCACTCGTCTCTCATCTAGACGGCCCGAGTTCCCAAGCGACCGCATGTGAGATTTGTGGTGGACAAAGCGGCGCAGGGATGGGTTTCCTCCGGGTTCTCTGGTTTCCCCCGGCATCGCATTCCACCGGTGCTCCATCTTCATTCATGTATCACTCATCAGTGTCATCGCCTGCGGTGCCACAGTAGTAAACGCTGTCATTAAACACTACCACTATCGAAATCGATAGACATTTTTTATAAAATAAAAGAAAAAAATTAAAAACATTCAATTTAAGGCTACCTGAGATAGGGAATTTTCTTGAATATTATGCCGTTATTTCTTGAACGAAGTATGACTTTTCGTTTTTGAGTTAGGCGATTCACATTAATCTTTTCTAAGATTTTTTTTTTTTTCAGGGGTCCTCAACACGTGTCTTTCTGGTGAAATATCGGCACCAAATTACTAAATACATAGTAGATAAACCATTTATATGAAAACTTATTCTAATATTTTATATTAGATCTCCTAGCAGCCTGATCCGGGAGCATAAAACATAAAGATACAAGATAATGCATTTAATTTTATTTCTCGAGAGTCATTCATTGGAAATGAAGAAATTTAGAGAACGTTTCTTGTTCTTTTCTTTTTTTTAAGACAGTTCCGGAGGCTTATCAAGGCACTGTATTCCTTTTTTCCTCTTTTTTTTCCAGTTTCCCACATTTCCTTAGTTGACCTATAAATGTTTGTTTTCCTTTTACACACACAGACATATACACATTTACAAACACAGGAACACCCATGCCCAAGACGGGACTGGAACGTACGATCCCCTGCGCCACGAAGCACCAAAGCGAGGCGCTTTAGCGAGCGCGGCCATCGGGACCGACATTTCCTCAAACCTTGCTTTATAACGTCACTAAGTTTCAGTGTCTCATTGTGCTGAATTTTGTTTTAAAATGGTGGTGTGGTTGATTTCTTTCTGCGAGGCAGTAAATCAAATTAAACATTCATAGACGCTTACAAAACGTCTATGGGGCTGAAGCAGTGGATAGGAGATCTTTCAGTCATCTGAATTAGCATAGTGTCAGAGGTAGAACGGGGTAAAGCATGTCGCATCTTCCACGCTAGGGAGAGCGAGTCCTGCTGAATATTACCGAACTGGAATATACAATCTGACTTGTAGATGGCGTTGGTCAGATATTTGAACGGAGACTGTGAAATAAAGGTACCTGTAGCCAATCAATAGGGGAATAATATAGTATATACGAGGGCCGTTTTTTTTTCAACCTCCAATAGGCTATAAATAAAAGACAAGTTCATAGAAAAGAATTATTTTATTATTAAAAGGTTTGTCCATTATGGTTACTTTTCAACATAATAACCGGAAAAATTGAGACATTTATCGTACTGTGCACAAGCTTTGCAATACCCGCTTCAAAAAATGTTGCCGCCAATGATTTCAAATGAGCATTAAGCATTTTGAAGATCTTCGTTGGTTTGAAAGTGCTGCCCTCCTAACCACGTCTTCAGTTCAGGGAAAAGGTGAAAGTCGCTGGGTGCCAGGTCAAGACTGTATGGCGGATGATCGAAAATGTCCCATTGAAATTGTTCAAGGAAGCGATGGGTTGTGTCAGCAGTGTGTGGACGAGCGTTGTCATGGATCAACACAACTCCTGAAGTCAGAATTCCTCTTCGTTTGTTTTGAGTAGCTCTCCGCAAACGTCGTAAAGTACGAAGATCTTTAAAACAACGTCAATGCTCAATTGAAATCATTGGCGGCAACATTTTTTGAAGCGAGTATTGCAAAGCTTGAGCACAGGTACGATAAATGTCTCAATCTTTTCGGTGATTGTGTTGAAGAGTAACCATAAGTGTACACAGCTTTTAGTAATAAAATAATTGTTTTCTATGAATTTGTCTTTTATTTATAGCCTATCGTACATCGAGTCAGAAAGAAAATCAAGTGCATTACTTATTGAACGTTCCTGGTATTTTCTTTTCCATTTATTGGGTGGAGTGCAAATCTTCTCTAACTTCTATGTGTGCACGTGGTACACAAAGTAGGTTTTCCCATGCGTATGTGATTTGAGTTCGGTCGAATTTTCAGAAAGGACTTTCCATTCTTCATAGTGCTTGACTCATATATGAAGAATAGTGTAAAACTTGAAATTGAGTTTTATTTAAGGTCGCTCTTCAGCTGCAGCGGTTCTTAGCGTCCCATTCTATGAATATTGGGCGTGAAAGAAAATTTTGCTCAGAGACCTCTAACAAAATTGAGGTTCTTTTACATATTTCACGTTTTTTCTTTTACGACGCTGGACCAACGGTTTTACTTCCCTTCCGAAGGAAGCCATTCTAAGAATTTTTACGCCCGAAAAAAGTTCATCGCCCTTCTCCGTGCTTGAACCTTCGGTTTTAAAACCATATGTTACCCCCAGACCATGGAGGACAGACGCTTAGTATAGATAGACATTTTGCTTGTACGCGCGCGCGTCTTTTTCATTGTTTTATCTGTCTCATCCGGGACTTGAACACGGTTCTCCCGCTCTCCGTGCGATTGCTCTAACCATTAAGCTCTAAACCATTTTTCAACTGGTTTCAATTTTATATAGTAAAAAATCTGATGTGTACCATTCACATGACTTTCTCTACATTTCTGCAACAAATTATTCTTAAAAAGCTTATACTTCTATTTACTTCATGCTAATCAGAAAAAGAAATTAGCAGAAATAGTCTTATTACTCGCTTCCTTGTAAGTAGAAGCGAAATAAGAGAGTACCATTGGTTAAAGTAATAGTCAAAAGCTGATTGCTATGTCACTGAGGTTCCTTTATTTGTATGTGCAGCAGTTGACAAATTCCTGTATGAGAAAAGAGTAAATTTTTCAAAGCTGAAACCAAAAATAAGGAATGTCTCAAAAACGATGAGCTCCAACAAAAAAATGTAGATAACATAAATTGTGTGTTTTAACGTGCTCTACATTTGTTGTGTAGTAAGTTTTTGTCCATCTCTTACGGTTTAGCAGTTATCCAAAATTCTGTAAAATTAATTCAGAATAAAGTACTCTTCAGAGGCTATTCCCAGAAAGTTCAAGATATATATTCTATTTGTCAGGTAAATATCTTTAATATACGAAATTTTAATCAAAACCGTTAGAGCCATTTTTGAGAAAATCAAAATTTTCGAAAACAGTTCCATGTAAAGGGTAGTTGGGGATGGGGGGATTTTCCTTAAATCTTCCGTGTCGCATCCATGGAAGATACTAAACTTAAATACCAACTTGGTATTTTACCGACTTTTCGTTTTTGAGTTATCCTGTTCACAGACACATGGGCACACACACACATACGGACCGTTTTCCGAAAATGCTTTTCTTAGATAAAGGGTACCCTAAAACATATATTTTCGGTGAAATCTCGATATCGAATTTTTGGTTGGAGTGCAATACCTTCTGTATACACTATGCACATAATGCGTATAGAGAAAGTAAAAATCGTTACCAAGTGTAATATTCAATATATATATATATATATATATATATATATATATATACACACACACATAAATATAAGAGGAGTATTACCATTATAATATTTTTACATGTTTATATGATCCTCTGAATAATCAATCTTACCAACCATGAAGCCGACACAAAAACGTTCCATTCCTTCATGGAAATTTATCAGATTTATCAAGCCACCCTCGTTGATGTAAAATTATAAGATTAGAACTCGAAATGTAATCAAGAAATGATTACCTTAGCAATGGCCTAGTTTTGTGCCTGGAGAGTTACGAAGACTGAACATTAATTTGAGACAGAGTAGCGAACAACAAATCAAGTTTAATGAGAGAAGCTACTCAGAGCGAAGTTTGCGCTGTCAGATTGCAAAGGGATGATCCGCTTGTGGGACAGTGGCGCCGTCCCAGTGTATTCTACAACTCCATTTTGCGTGTTCTTAAAGCCTTCCCCAAGTTCTGCTTTGCGCTAGAATCGCACACGAAATAAGCTCCTTTAAAACGTTCCATCGCTAAGCCCCATTGTCTTGGCGGAGAGATTCCATGTTCACGATATGAGCGAGATAATTTCGTTTCAACATCTGTGTTAAACAAGCAAAATTACTGTAAACTAAACTAGTAAGGAGAAATGCTTTCCTTAAGTAATGCCTGCTTTACGCCACTCTTTGAGGAAACAGTCGTCTGTAAAACAAATCCAACGTAGAGCATCTGTCTACTGTGCGAGATGTACCGGGTTTCATTCTTGAGTATGGGAAGTTTTCTCTAACTAGGTTTATGCCAAGGGTGCCCAACCTCTGCTCCTATGAGCTAACGTCGCCACTTAGTCGCGTTACCCCGCCACCTTCGTTTTGTCCATGGCCAGGTAGGAAGCATTTCAGTGGCGTTTAACTGAACGGTTCTACACGATGGCAGGTTTCAAGCGAACCAAATACAAGTGTTCCAGAAAGAATGGGAGGGAGTATATTTTTACTTTCTCCACACGTACTATGTTCATAGTTTATAGAGAAGGTATTGCTTTCCACCCAAAAATTCGATACCGATATTTCACCGGAAATACATGTTTTGGGTCCCCCTGAATCCAAAAAAAGTATTTTTGGAAAAAGGTCCGTGTGTGTATCTGTGGATAGCATAGCTCAAAAACGAAAAGACCGTTAAATACCAAACTTGGTATTTAAGTTTGGTATCTTTCAAGGATGCGACACGAAGATTTTCAAGAAAATCCCGCCACTCCCAACTACCCTTTACATGGAACTTTTTCGAAAATTGTTATTTTCTCAAAAATGGCTCTAACGATCTTGATTAAAATGTCACATATTAAAGATATTTACCTGACAAATAAAATGTATATCATGAATTTTCTGGGAATATCCTCTGAAGACTACTTTATTCTGGATGAATTTCACGGAATTTTGCATAACTGCTAAACCGTAAGAGACGGATAAAAACTTAAACACACAAAAAATATAGAGCACATTAAAACACACAATTATGTTATATACATTTTTTTCGTGGAGCTGGTCGTTTTTGAGCGTATTCCTTGTTTTTGGTTTCAGCTTTGAAAAACATATACATTTCTCATACAGAAATTTGTCAACTGTCTATACAAACAAAGGAAATTCAGTCACATAGCAACCAGCTTTTGACTATCAGTTTGGCCTATTGTACTCCCTATTTCCCTTCTACTTACAAGGAAGCAAGTAATAAACTATTTCTACTATTTTTTCTCGATTAGCATGAAGTAAATAGAAGCATAAGCTTTTTAACAATAATTTGTTGCAGAGATGTAGAGAAAGTCATGTGAATGGAACACATCAGGTTTTTTTGTTAAATGTGAAATGTCTTATTCATTTATTTTGGGGTTCCGATGTAATATTAAAAAAATACCATCATACTGATTATGGCAAACACTTTTATCAGGTATGCAATCAGTAACAGCACTTGAATTTTAATTAATTTGCCTGCAAAGACGCATGATCTTCAAATGGAACTAGCTGCTTTGCAAAATTCAACAACCATTAAATATTCTCAGAAAAAAGAATGGCATTTATTTAAATCTGTTCCCACCGAAAATTTTCCCAAATTGCGAAATCTTTCTCAATATTTTCTCTACATATATTTGCGAATAGATGTGCTCGAAAATGAGTCAAATAAAATGCATAGATTGTAGGAGGAAAGGGAGGGTAGGGTCATTTGGTCTACCTTTTAAGACTCTGTTATTCATCGCTGTCCGAACATTGATGAACTGGTTACAAGAAAATAATACGAGATTCACTAACAAGAATGGCGTCCAAGTTTTTTTTTGTTTTTTCTAGTATTTGTACCATCCGATATAAAATTAACGTGCCCCCGTCACTGATGAAACTGGACGTCATAGATAGAGAGGTATTTGCCTGCCGCTACAAAAAAAAATGGGTGGAGCTAAATCTACCCCCTCTAGCGCTGTATGTTGGGCACCTATGGTTTATGCCCTTCCTT
Organism: Hymenopus coronatus; assembly: GCA_030762935.1. Lineage (NCBI taxonomy): Eukaryota > Metazoa > Arthropoda > Insecta > Mantodea > Hymenopodidae > Hymenopus > Hymenopus coronatus. Next base: position 33,352,345 of record CM060883.1, read on the forward strand.
CCTCAGTGTCCCCAGATATAATACGTTTAAAAAACTCCCGGAATGTGTAAATAACACAGAAATTAATTACCATAAGGTAATTTATACAACATTCCCTTCAAAATAGTTCCTTTCCGCAGACACTTCTGCCACCGCGTGTAAAGAGACTGGAAGCACTCCTGGAAGTCGTTTTCAGAAACCTGTCCTAGTGCCCTTGTCGCATGTACACTAATTTCTTCAGTGTTCGAAAATCTTGCCTGACACGTTTATGCCATTCATACACTGAGTTTTCTTCATCGCTGATTCAGCTTTATCGTCTTTCATTATTTTCAATGTCTCTGAGAAGATTATTTATGTTCGAAAGTACTCCGTTGCCGACATAATGAAATGCCATAACCGAACATGTATACATAAAAAACTAGCTACCAAGCAAAAACAACAAACATTATTAACATTGCAAATTGATATGAAGTGTCAAAATGAGCATTACGAACACCTTAAAATAAAATATCCTTAACTTCATATACACCAAAGAGAAAATAAACGATACCGGAGACTTTTTGTATCTAGGGTTGTGAATGGGAGTATGAATGTGTATGATCTAATGTATAAAACATATTAAAATAAACTCCAATGACAACTGTATACGAGTTAAAACATATTTTCCGAAAACCAACACCAGGTGACCCAACTGCCCCATATTTTGCATTCCTTCGTGTGTTAAAATAGTTGCAGAATTCAACGGAGTATTTGAAGCTAAAATCACTCAGTGAGGAACTAGCGAAAGATATCTTCGTTTTACCCCTCTCAATGAGTTGACCCGCCTCACCGTCTCGGTGATAAGCAAGAAGGGTATGTGAAGGTTGCTCATCCAGTTCTTCACTTACCGGTTTTGACTTGAAATAGCCCCGCTGAGTACTGCAACTCTTTTAACGCAGGCACACGCCAAATATAGGGTAGGTGGGCTGACTGGTGTGATCCCAAGGATAAAAGACTGCCGTTATGACCAATGCAGTTAGAACCGGAGCATAAGTGAAACAATTTAAAACATCTGATGTGTTCCGTTCACATGATTTTCTCCATCTGTTTTGCAAACAGACTACTTACAAATCATTATATCGAGATAAACATTAGCAGAAATGGTCTTATTACTTAGTTCCTTTTAAGTAGAAGGAAATAAGGGAATACACCAGGTTAAACGACAGTCAAATCTTTTCAAAGCTATCATTATGCCATTGGCTTGAAATTCCGTTCTCTTTAATGGCCAGGAATAAAACAAGAGACACATGAAACGGATGTGGAGTTCTCGTTTGAAAAACATTTTAAATGTTTTAAAATTGAAACTAGATATTTGTACAGATATATATTTTAATACAAAGGTTCTACGCGGAAATAGTGTAGTGGGTTCCAACCCGGCGGAGTGTGATGGAATTTTTCGGACGTAAAAATCCTTAGAATGGCTTCCCTCGGAAAGGAAGTAACGCCAATGGTCCCGTGTCGCAGATTTACAAGCCCAACAAAGAGGCCCCTGAGCAAAAGGAAGCGGTCTCTCACGATCGATGTAGAATGGGACGCTGTGCGTCCAATAAATAAAATGTAATTTAAGCTGATATGACTGAGTTATCAGAAGGGAAACTGAACATCGCTAGCTCTCTACTCGAGGACTAAAGCGAGTAGTTTGGGAGCTTCCAACTATTGTTTTCGTATCTTGTCGCTGGGATAGATGTTCAGCTGTGGTTCGATTTCGCCTTGGGCAAAGTGGTTTCTGCGGTGTCTGGTCTCTGACAGTGTTTCTCGTCCTCGCTATTCAGCGCCTTCCTAACACCAGAGCCTTCTATAAATAACAGCAACACATTCTGGGACTCCATACCCTCTTAATTACCGCGCGCTTTCGTAAACTAATTGCCAACTGCTCCAGAAAAAGCGATAGGTGCTGGATCGAAGCTGGGTTGTATGCGGGATGACTGGGTAATGTTCCTGTAGTAGTGTGCTAAATCTCTAACATACTTGGAGTCTGTTTATTACTTTTCTCTACTTAGTACATAGGTAGATATGGTATTATATTCCATACAAAAATTCAATACCCAGATTACACTGGAAATACACATTTTAGAGTCCCCTGTGTAAAAGAATCATTTTTAGAAATAAGTCCGAGAGTGTGTATGTGTATATATCCGTGTCTGTGAACACGATGACTCAAACACGAAAATTCGGGTAAAATTCCAAACCTTAAGGATTCGACATGAAGATTTTGAAGAAAACCCTCATTCCAAAACTACCCTTTACATGGAAAATATTTCTAAAATTGTAATTTTTTCAAAAATGGCCTAATGATTTTGATTAAAATAACCATGGTATATTTTCCAAAGATATTTACATGATAATTAAAAGTTATATCTTGCATTTTCTGAGAACAGCTTTTGAAGACATTCTGGATGACTTAAATAACTAGTAAAGCATAAGAGATAGACAAAACAAAGGTACTGCAAAAAGCTGTAGATCTCGTTAAAACACACAATTTATGTAATATACTTTTTTCTGTCTGTCTTTCTTTCTTTCCTGCTTTCTTTCGTGGACAATTTCCTAGATATTCATTATTATTGGTTTCATTTTAAAACAATTTTTCATACGGGAATTTGTCAACTCCTGGCCATGCAAAGAAGCAATATAAATCATGCAACAACCAGCTTTTAAAAGATTTGACTATCGCTTTAGCCTGTAGTATTCCCTTATTGCCCTTAATACTTACAAGGAAACAAGTAATACTACGATTTTTGCTAATGTTTGTCATTTAGAATAAAATAGCACAATAATTTTTGTAATAATACATTGTAGGGAAAGTCATGCGGATGGGTCACCTGTCATTTTCTTTTTGTTAGCTGGTCTTTGAATATTCCATTTATATCTGGAATCCCTTATCTTGTTCCGCCCTTTCGTTTGTTCACCTAATATCTCTAAAATCGATAACAAAACTATTTTTACTTTCTATGCACGTACTATATACATAGTGCATATAGAAGGTATTGCACTCCACCCAAAATTCGATACCGAGATTTCACTGGAAACATACGTTTTAGGGTCCCCTGAATCCAAAAAAAAGTATTTTCAGAAAAAGGTCTATGTGTGTGTGTGTCTGTGAACACGACAACTCAAAAACGAAAAGTCGGTATAACAGCAAACTTGGTATTTAAGTTTAGTATCTTGCAGGGATGCGACACGAAGATTTTGAGAAAAGTCCCCCCCTCACAAACTACCCTTTACATTGAAAAAATTTCGAATTTTTTGATTTTCTCAAAAATGGCTCTAACGATTTTAATTAAAATTTCGAATATTAAAGATATTTGCCTGATAATAAAATGTATATTTTGAATTTTCTGGTAATAACCTCTGAAGACTACTTTATTCTGGATGAAGTTTATGGAAGTTTCCATAACTGCTAACCATAAGAGATGGACAAAAACTTAGCAAACAAAAAACGTAGAGCACATTAAAAGCCACAATCTATGTTATATACATTTTGTTTGTGGAATTGATCGTTTTAAAGATATTCTTTGTTTTTGGTTTCAGCTTTGAAAAACTTGTACTTTTCTCATGCAGGAGTTTGTCAACTCCTGTCCATACACACAAAGGAACTTCACTCACATAGCAACCAGCTTTTGACTATCACTTTAACCTACGGTACTCCCTTATTCCGCTCCTACTTACAAAGAAGCAAGTAATAAGACTATTTCTGATATTTTTTCTCGATTAGAATGAAGCAAATAGAAGCATAAGCTTTTTAACAATAATTTGTTGCAGAGATGTAAAGAAAGTCATGTGAATGGAACACAAGATTTTTTTAGAATCAAGTTAGTAACCAAACTTATGTGCTTTGCATCAATCCAAAGGCGAATATACTCTTCTGCTTAATTCTCTGATTACCATGCTCGTATGTAAGACTTACATCTCCAGGTCTTATAAACCAACGTTTGGGTCAGACGTCTGTAGAGGATCAGAAAGAAAACTGGATGATCAAGCCGATGTCTAGTATGAAAGTGAAGAACTGTATGAAATGGTAAAAGGAATGTTGATTATGGAGTAATTAGTGGAATGAATGGTGGGGAAAACCGGAGAAAACCATCCAGACGAGGCTTCGTCCACCACAAAATCCACATGGGGTCCCTTGGGATCGAACCTGGGCCGCCTTGATGAGAGGCGAGCGGTCTAACCACGCGGCCATGGCGGTGAAAATAATAAAATGCTATATAATTCAAATTTGTATGCGATACTAATACATTCCCATGTGCTCTACAAACAAACAGAATTTGACACCTTTAAGCTAAGCCACAACTGAGAAATAAACGGAGTGTTTGCGAAAATGTTAGGGTCCAATTTTGTACTCTTCCTAAAATGCTCCTCAAAAATACGATTCTCTTAGCGCTAGAGCTACCGATTCAACTTTCCAAATCACCGCATTTTCGCGGCTATAGAGAAAGAATAATAATTATCACATTTGGTATGTTTGTTTTTCGCACGTGTCAACACCATGCATCCTGATTCTTATGTCCCAGGTACAAAACCAGCCCATACTTTTGTTTTAGTGTGCTTAGAAACGGCAGCCACATATCAGTAGATTTACTGGCATGTAAAAGAAAAACCAGCAGCGCTAATATTAACCTACGAATTGAAAGCGTCGTTATTAAACAAATAACTTAAAGGAAACCCCTGGCGCTATGGGCTACAGTGGAATTTAAAGTACTTTAGGATCCTGACATTCACTACGAAGGCTAAGGGAGAGGTGGTTTCTATGAAAACGCTTCTCACTACACAGCTCCATCCAATTAGAGCGAGTCATCCTCTTTTAACCGTTATGCATCTAAAGTCATTTAAATTCCAATGTAGGGCGTGGAGCTGTGGTTCCCTACACTGAATACGCCCGGATTGCATCGTGCCCATGGTGGGGGCGGATATAAGGACTGGCGCCTATTCAGCATAATAAATTGAGGAGCTCCGACAGGCAGCGCCCCTGACAATCTGCTCTATAGCGAGATCGTCCAACTCTAACACGCGTACGTAGGCATGAGGTAGGTAGTTGCGTTCATAGCCTCAGGTCACAAATACGCTGAATCACCAAGGGATGATGATAATAGTAATAATAATATTGAAATTACTAACCGACAAGAGGATTCTTGGTAGACTTTCCCCTCTATTGGAACCTAAGCACTAAAACAGGGACCGTTCGAAGTATCGCTCTGTAACCACGACCTCTCCTCGATCAAAGCGTTTCTTTGGCATGGGTTAAAATATTTGAATGCCAGCCTTGATACTAGCTATTCCAACTTAAGCGCGCCAGAGAGCAGCAGAGTACTCGCGACTCACAGGAATCTGCATGCAACTTACGGTAAGCCTTCACCACGGCTGAAAGATAACTGGTATGAAGTGCATTCATTTATGCCTTCCAGTGACTATTGGGTATCACGCTCCCCCTCCAGCCGGGCTCCGAAAATTGTTGTTGCATACACGCGAGTCCTCGACGCAGATGAGCAGAGTTGGAACAACCTGTTTTTAATGAAAAATTGGGGGACTGGTGTTGCCTACGGTTAATTTTTGGGATTGCTGTATTCTCGAAACCATTAAAAAATAACGATTGCATCATTTCTCCATGCCTCCAATTGAAAGATTGCTTAAAATATTACTTGTATGATTCAAGGGGACATTAAGGATATTATTCTGATATTTCAAACAACGCTATTTGCGCCATTACGTAAACAGAGATCAGCCAAAGCAGTAGAATTTACAGCTAAAGGAAATACATTCAATTTTAGAAATTGCTCGACAGAAGCTTGAATGCAGTTACCAAGAACAAAAAAGATAGCTTATGCTAGTGTTCTGGCTTTACCATAGTGCTATCTAAAAACTAATTGAAGCAGATAACAGAAAAGAACTACCTGAAAACATTTCCAGGACTCGATGGTTTCAAAGCAAACACTAATTAAAATGACACTTGTTAGGGTACATGTTGACTATCCACTCGCCAATCAAGAGCACTGATAACAGATACGGGGCATGAGCTGATAACACGCCCAGCTTTAACAACATATGCATCTACGCGATAACTGAGTAACTTCTAGTTTTGAGGGCGAGGTCTGCGCTCTTTCATGTTCTACACGGCGTTGTCAATTCATTTGTTATTACACCGGATGTAGAGGTTTTGTCTACATGACTTGCGCGAAGTATTTTATCGCAAATAGTGAGAATTGGAGGAAGTAGTAGTAATAGCAGTAGTACTGTCAGCGGTAGAATAGTGCCCGTGGTGTTGATAGTGGTGGTTGTGGCAGTAATGGTGGCAGAGTGGTAGCATTAGTAGTAATAGTAGTACTGACAGAGGTAGTGGTGGTGGTGGTAGTAGAAGCTATAACTGATATTATGGCTCAGACTTGGCACAGTTGGAAATTAATGCAATCAATAGTCACAGAGATCATTGTACAAAGGAAGTACAAAGGAAGCAGATAGAAATGAAAGACAAAGATATAATACACTATAAGGTCTCAGGTTTCCTGATTGATGTGTTACCTATTCTTAGGTAGTTCCAAGTAGGATTCCAACGGAAAAGAGGGGTTTTTTTAGTCGGTAAGAGTCCGGCACATCAGGCTATCTCCCCTGATGCCCATGTGGGTTTTTCCCCCCTCTTTATAAAAAAAGTAGTAATAGTAGTAGTCGTGGTGGTGGTGGTGGTGGTGGCGACGGCGGCGGTGGTGGTGGTGGTGGTGGTAGTAGTAGTGGTAGTAGTAGTAGTAGTAGTAGTAGTAATAGTATTAGTGGTAGTGGTAGTAGTGATAGTGGTAGTAGTAGTGGCAGTAGTAGTGGTAGTAGTACTGGCAGTAGTAGTGGTAGTAGTACTGGCAGTAGTAGTGGTAGTGGCAGTAGTAGTGGTACTGGTAGTAGTAGTAGTGGTAGTAGTGGCAGTAGTAGTAGTGGTAGTAGTAGTGGTAGTGGTAGTAGTAGTGGTAGGGTAGTGGCAGTAGTAGTGGTACTGGTAGTAGTAGTGGTAGTAGTGGCAGTAGTAGTAGTGGCAATGGTAGTGGTAGTAGTAGTGGCAGTAGTAGTGGTAGTAGTAGTGGCAGTAGTAGTGGTAGAGGTAGTAGTGGTGGTGGTAGAGGTAGTAGTGGTAGTAATAGTGGTAGTAGTGGTAATAGTGATGGTAGTGGTAGTAGTAGTAATGGTAGTAGTAGTAATACTGGTGGTAGTTGTAGTGGCAGTAGTAGTGGTAGTAGTGGTAATAGTGGTAATAGTGGTAGTAGTGGTAATAGTGATAGTAGTGGTAATAGTGGTAGTAGTGGTAATAGTGGTAGTAGTGGTAGTAGTGGTAATAGTGGTAGTAGTGGTAATAGTGGTAGTAGTGGTAATAGTGGTAGTAGTGGTAGTAGTGGTAATAGTGGTAGTAGTGGTAGTAGTGGTAATAGTGTTAGTAGTGGCAGTAGTAGTTATAGTAGTGGTAATAGTGTTAGTAGTGGCAGTAGTAGTGATAGTAATGGTAATAGTGGTAGTAGTGGTAGTATTAGTAATGGTAGTAGTAGTAATAGTGGGGGTAGTGGTAGTAGTAGTAGTAATAGTGGTGGTAGTGGTAGTAGTGGTAATTCCTACAACTTCACATTTATGTTTCAGATTCTATGGGCCAGCAAACATACCTCATCTTGGGAATTCTAGCGACTTCTATTCTGATAGTTAATGTTAAAATAAATATTTGTTTTCCAAAACAGAAACTCAGGTGCCCCATTCTTTTATACAAGTTTCTAGTACAACCTTTACTGATAAAACACGTTCATAAACTTCAGGTATTCAAAATAAATTTAAAGTTGAACCAATTATGCTTGGTACATTAGAAACATTGAACTACGTAAAAGTTTGACATCCATCAAACAATACATCATGTCTCTCTCGACGCACTAGTATAGAATACACTCGTAAGAGAAAGAATACGCCAACACGCCAAGGAAAGTTACCTCTGAACATCTTTAACATCAGACACCAAATTGAAGAACAACATTGATTTAACTAACTTGTAATAATTAGATAAATCAACTTGTTTTGAAACAACACGGATTGATTAAATCACTTCACATAGCTAAATATCACATAGTATTTAAATATGAAATTGGTTTATAAAAATAACATTTAAAAGTGTGGAACACTAACACAATTATTACATCTGGAACACATGGAACGCAGCAGCCTCTCCCCAACAAAGGATTTCAAGGGTCACTGAAGGAAATTTTGAGAAAGGACAACAAAGAATTACGGTAAGCCAAAGTAGATCTTCGTAGCATTAGACTAAGTTCATATAGTAACGCTTGCAAGCCTGTATGTACTTCCTCAATGTGCAGCATGCACTTCTGTGTACGCATGCGTTGCTGCGCCATGTGCTAGGATGGATCTCAAGCGAAAGAGTTTCTGTGCAGTATAAATGATAGAGAATGCCTTAAAAGACTATCTCGGGCTTTGGGAATCTCTGGCCTTTGTAATCCATAATTTGCGGAGTTTAGAAGAGTTAGGAATTCCCCCGAAGATGAAGACTGCATGACGACCGCTACAGAACCAAAGAATGATAAATGTGATAAAATCTAAGCGCGTGTTGCGAAAAGAGATCATCGAGATTCAGGAAGTGATGAATATTGAATTAGTAGCAGTGAACATATTCCTAAATGTTATATTTTTAAAAAATCGTCTTAAGGAAACTGTGCACAAATGTGTGGAAAGTTGATGCTGGATGATCTATAAATATATTTAACATCGCAACAGGTGATGAAAGCAGAAAATACCAGTATGATCCAGAAACAACGCAATAACCATCAATCTGGAGGACAGGTTGTCCCAATAAACAGATGTTGGCAAGAAGATAATCTGTACGTTTTACTAAGCCAGTGGCCATATTGTGACAATTCCACTTGAACAAAACATGTCACTGCGGGGTGAAAATGTCCGCCACAAGTCTTAAAACTAGTCTAAAACTCGGAATAAAGCATCCTAATACATGGCATTTTATCACACAATAATGCCTTTGCCCACATTGCCAGAAACACCAAATGTCTGCAGGAGTCACGAGTCAAATATTTGTCCCATCCATCCTACAGTCCAGACATGGACTCAAGCTACTTGCTTTTATCGCCCAAAATAAAAGAATAATATCGAGGTCAATGAGTTAATTAATCTGGAGCTGCATTAGCTGTGTGTTTAAGAATATTTGTACTCTTTTCAAGAACAATGGCGTTCAATTTGAATATTTGATTGTAAGGACGAGACGTTGTATAGAATGTAATAGTGAATGCTTTCCAAATATGCAATGCTGATATAAAAAAATTTAAAATCTTATTGCGTTCATTCTCAAACTTTTGGAGTAACATCGTGTTTGCTTTAAACTAAAAAGTTAACATCCTGGATGAAAATATCTCTGCCGTCAAAATAACAGCTGCAATTAACACCAATTAAGGCCATAAAGAGGTCCAACAAGGGATTTCTGCGGCATGGTTCAAATTCTGGGGTTGAGCTTCATCCTCACATGCAATGCATACAGCACGAGACTGGGAAAAAATATAATGGATAGCTGTGTCCTAGTAAAATAATTGCTTTTCCATTGTCAATCAGAATGGTTCAATCTAATGGATGGTTGAAAACTACGAAGCACGGGAACTAAAACCTTACGACAGTTAAGTCGCCTTTGGGATATGTCATCTCAAAATAATTTGAGACCTCTTTGTGTGGTTTACCGAAGAAAACTCGGGTTATGGCACGTTGCCATGGTAGCTCGGGGTTAAAGCAACTGGACGAAGACCAGAAAATCCGTGGTGCAAATCCCGGCTATTGAATTTTTCAGTCTGACGGCAACGTTCCAGTTGTAACCTATCTTTCCTACTATATGAAGCATAAACTTGTGTCATAACAGGCAGAAAAAGAAACATAAAAGAAAAATGCAAAAAAATGTGGGGTCAGTCTTCAAGATGAATCCGCTGGGAAGACCTGAGGAAGATGATTATCAGCCACCTATACCAAATGGAAGTGGGTGAGCCACATCATAAGTATTGGCCATCACAAATGGGCGCACAAAGCAGCGTGGGCCTCAAGAACTCGTCACAGGAACGTAGGACATCAGAAAAGAAGATTAGAAGACGATCTAAAAACTTTACTTTGGGCTTAATTGGACAACAAGTCAAGAACCGAATGAGTGGAGACTGCTGTCAGAAGTAGTAGCAAAATGATTAACATATTTCCCAAAATGACTATGCGGGATTGCCAGAACAGCCACCTTGTCAACCAAGAGGACATTACGGGTTAATGTTAATTCTAATTCTAAGGTTGTATCTTTACCATGCGAATATTTTAGTAGCAGTTGCTGGTACTGATGCCAACTGACAGAATCTTACCAGAAGTATTCAGGGAGCACTACATTGGGGGAAATGTAGTTGGCTTTGGTTAAGTCCAAAAGATTGCGTTCCCTATGCAACGTACACCACACAAAAATTGTAGAAATTATAGGGTGCGCAGCCATGATATTGCTACTATACGAGGATGACTACAAAAGTTTAGAGATACGCGTAAACTAAAGTTGATCAATTTAAACAGATTGCACCATTGGATAGCCACATTCTTTGCTAGTGTAAACATGTATCAGTTTGCAACCTCCGTCACCCCTCGCAGTCTACACAGCAAGGTCAACAACCTCTGGTGTGACGTCAGTTGCTTGCCAGCATGGAGGTGGAAAGAGAGCGATTTCGTGCAATGATTATGTAAGATTTTAAAATGGGTTTAAATGATACCCAAAGCCTTGAACGCTTACAACAATCTTTTGGGGACCATGCTCCGTTCCGTGCCACAGTTTTTCGGTGGTTTCAAGAGTTTAAAAGAGGCCGAGCTCATTAAAGGACGAGGTTAGAAGTGGTTGTCCGTGTACAGCAGTGACTGAAGAAAACTTAGCTGCTGTGGAAAGAATGGTCCGCGAAAACAATTGTGTGGCATTTAAGGAAACTGAGGCAAGTATGCAGATTGGATAGCCAGCAATTTCGAAAATATTGCATGACTATCTTCACGTGAGGAAGGTGTCATCCCGTTAGGTGCCCCACAATTTCATTGATCTGCAAAAGCGCACCCATGTTGAATGCTGTGAAGAAATGCTGGCCAGATTTGATGGAAGCAATTCTTGGTGGGTTTCTGACATTGTCACTGGTGATGAAACTTGGATATACCAGTTTGACCCTGAAACTGAGCGATAGTCGGTTGTGTGGATCTTTCCGGATGACGATCTTCCAATGAAAGTGCAGCGGCCACGCAGCATCGGCAAGAAAATGGTGGCCAATTTCTTCTCTAAATCTTATCATGTGGCTACCATTCCACTTGTGGAGCAAAAGACAGTTACTGCGCACTGGTACACAACAGTTTGCTTACCACAAGTTTTTGAAAAGCTTCGTGAATTGCGGCCAAGAACAGGACTGCGAGAAATCCTGCTCCACCATGACAACGCCTCTGCAACGATCCAGTTTCTGGAGTCCACAGAGGTGAAGTTGATGACTCATACCCCCTGCAATCCAGATTTGACTACATGTGACTTCCTTTTGTTCCCCACAGTGAAAAATCGCATGCGTAGAACGAGGTTTCGAGCTCTGAAGAAGCTGTTGCAGCATTCGAAAGTGAACTTTTACACCTACATGAAAATGAACGGCAGGAATGCTTCCAAACGTGGTTTGAGAGAATGAGAAAGGGCACACAGTGTGGTGGTGAATACTCTGAAAAGCTCCAGCAGTAAAAGTGGTTTTATCCAGTTCTTGTGTAATTCAAAAGTTTCGTAGTAATCCTGGTAGTGCTATCCAGTCACCGATAAACTCCATAAGTTTAAAACTAACAAACGAGAGGTAGTACAATTTACGATGGTCTGATTTAAATTAGCCTAGATAGATCACATTTTGTGTTTGTTCTCTTACCTGTTTAAATAACCCGAATTTTCTGCGAATTTCCCAACAAAAAATCCTGTCTGCTGCATGTAATGGAACCTGGTAAATGAAAAGGAAGATTTACAAGGAAACAAACAAAAGAGCGGTGGCAGTTTGATTTTACGAGCTTAACCATTAAAGGCTTGAACGACTAGACAAAGGGCGAAATCGATAAATAGCTCGGCGTCCATAAATTCACCTGTGACGTAGTACTTGATTAATCGCGCCGGGAGATGGTGCGGCAGACTGCGGTTTATGGGGGAGGGGGTGCTCTTCCTACATAGCGACTCATTACTAAATTTAAATATCATTACTATAACGGCTGCTCAAACATTGACTGTAATTCATACCTTGGCAAAGGTTTCTATACGACACTAAGTACACTTACGAGCAAATAAATTTATCGATATAATGTGCCAGTTTCAATGGTATTGAAATGTCAAACATCCCCTCCTTCTCCCTTCGCCAACCTTCTTCCCCTGCCCCACTATCTGCTTTCAGCAACTCCCCCGTGTTGATTAACAATTTGCTTCAGCCACGCATGTCAACCAACAATAGTGTGGTCATGGCTAATGCTCACAGCGAGACCTTTGTCTTTGCTTTTGCTATTTCGACAGCTTTAAAATACTTACATTCCAATATCCTCCCTCCATTTTACTTTCTCTACCATGTAAGTAAAATACACGTAGTAGGTAGAAGGATTTTACCTATTCCACCCAAAGTCACGGATCTTCCGCTCTCTAGCCGGTCCTTCTAACCACTGAGTTATCATGGCAACATACCGGTATGGCATTAAATACCTCAACTTCGGATGTTTCCGAGTAAACCACAAAATGATTTCAAATTATTTTGAAATGAATTTGTTGACTTACAATGTGATAACTACTTTTAGTTCCGCGATTCATAATTTAGCCAATGATGGTCAATTAGCAGTAATTTCATTATTGGATAGGTAAAGTTAGATTGAAAAATTCAATGCCATAGCCTCTACTTGAACTACAGATCTCCTGGTCCCTCTAACCACTGAGCTATTACCATAGTAGCATACCGGAACGATATTAAATTCCCCAACATACTCGCATGTTTCCCGGTAAAACAAAGATGATCTCAAATTATTTTGAAATGACATACCCCAATAACGACTTACAATGCCTCAAGTACTTAAAAGTCCTGGGCTTCATAGTTCAGCCAACTATTATGGTCAATTAGTTTAATTGTTTGTTTTTCTGTTGTTTACTTTCTCTACACGTACAACGTACAATGTATAGAGAAGGTATTAGATTCCATCCAAAAATTCGATACCGAGATTTCAAGGGAAATAGACGTATTAAATTCTCTTGTAACAAAAAAAGTCTGATGTGTTCCATTCACATGACTTTCTCTACTCCTGTGTAAAAAATTATTGTTAATAAGCTTATTCTTCTATTTACTTCATGCTAATCCAGAAAAAAATTTAGCAGAAATAGTCTCATTACTTGCTTCCTTGTAAGTAGAAGCGAATATGGGAGTATCATAGGTTAAAGCGAAGTCAAAAGCTGGTTACTAGGTGACTGAAGTTCCTTTGTTTGAATGGACACGAGTTGACAAATTCCTGTATGAGAAAAGTACAAGGAATATCTCAAAAACGATCAACTCCTCGAAAAAAAATGTATATAACATAAATTGTGTGTTTAAGTGTGTTCAATATTTTTTGTATGGTAAGTTTTTGTCGATTTCTTACGGTTTAGCTGTTATGCAAAATTTCGTAAAATTCATCCTGAATAAAGTAGTCTTTAGAGGCTATTCCCAGAAAATTCAAGATATACGTATTATTTCCAAGTAAATATATTTAATATACGATATTTTAATCAAAAGCATTAGAGCCATTTAGCAGCAAATCAAATTTTCGAAAAAAGTTTTATGTAAAGGGTAGTTGGGAGTGGGGGGATTTTCTTGAAAATCTTCGTGTCGCATTCTTGGAAGCTACCAAACTTAAATACCAAGTTTGGTATTTAACGGTTTTTTCGTTTTTGAGCTATGCTGTCCACAGGCGCACAGAATCACACACACACACACACACACCTTTTTCCAAAAATGCTTTTTTTGGATTCAGGGGGACCCAGAACATGTATTTTCGGTGAAATCTCGGTATCGAATTTCTGGGTGCATTACAATACCTTATCTATACACTATGTATATAGTATGTGTAGAGAAAGTAAAAACACGTTTTTAGAAAAGTATCCGCGCGCAGGTGTATGTGTGTGTGCGTCATTGTCTCTGTGAACACGATAACTCAAAAATGAAAATTCGGTCAAATACGAAACTTGGTTTTTAAGTTTTGTATTTTGCAAGGATTCGACACAAAGATTTTCAAGAGAATCCCCCACTCCTAACTACCCTTTACGTGGAAAAAATTTCGAAAGCTTTGTTTTCTTAAAAATGGCTCTAACGATTTTGATTAAAATACCACATATTAAAGCCATTTCCATCACAAATAGAACGTATATCTTGAATTTTCTGGGAATAGCTTCTGAAGACCTCTTTATTTTGGATGAATTTTGCTGAATTTTGCATAACTGGTAAACCGTAAGAGATAGACAAAAACTTACTACACAAAATATAGATCTCGTTAAAATACACAGCTTATGCCATATACATTTTGTTCGTGTAAAGTAATTATACTTTTCGCAGACAGGAAATGTCCGTTTTTCTTTTGACCTACTCCTGGCCAAGCAAAGAAGCGAATTGCTTTGACAGTCGCATACTGATAGCTTAAAACATTTGATTATCACTTTAGCATAGCGCATTCCTTTAGTGCCCTTCTAGTTATAAGGAACTAAGTAATAAGAATATTCTGCTAATGTTTATATCGTATACATGGTGCAGAAAATATATTTTGTAAGAATTCGGTTTGTAGAGCAGCTAGAGTAAGTCATGCGAGAGTAACACCAGAATTTCACGGAGCACCGTTTACAGCTGAAATATTGCTTGTATTGTTTACTGAACACAACTGTAATCCTCGCAATATCTCCTTAGGATAAAAGCTTTAGTCATGTGACACTTTCTATGATAGAAATGGCAAGCTATATGGAAGAATTAGCGATGTTGCAACATTCATAAGTTGAATGGCGGCAGCTGTGTTGTGCGATAGGCGGTTTAATCGTAACATATGATACTACTGGTCCGGGTTGACACTACCGCGCAGAGTTACACTACTGTTTATGTTTTTTCGGCCTGGTAGTGTGTATTTTAGGTGGCATTTTGGAAGTTTTATGAAATCTGAAGCTTGCAAACCATATATGACGAGATTTATATCCGATCACAGTATTAACGTAAATAGAAATTTGTAAATGGACAAATGTACTGTTGGTTGCCCAAAGCCTCCCTACACCCAATTGCTGAGTATACGCTTTGACTTTTTACTTTCTCTACACGTACTACGTACGTAGTGTATAGAGAAGATATTGCATTACACTCAAAAATTCGATACCGAGATTTTGCCGGAAATACACGATAAAAAAAAAATGTTAAAAAAAAATCTGATGTGTTCCAATCGCATGACTTTCTCTACATCTCTGCAAAAAAGGTATTGTTAAAAAGCTTAGGCTTCTATTTATTTCATGCTAATTGAGAAAATATTAGCAAAAATAGTCTTATTACTTGCTACCTAGTAAGTAGAAGCGAAATAAGTATCATAGGTTAAAGTGATAGTCAAAAGCTGGTTGCTATTGGCTTCAGTCAAAAACAGAAGGATGTGTTTAGCAAGTTCATTGAACCATCACCAGCGCTTATAACAACGCAAGGAATTAGTTGAAAATGAAGGAAAGTAGTCCTTCAAAACATGTTCCAGCAAAAATCCCAAGTAAGTGTTGTTTGGTGTAATTAATCGACCCACTGTCAAATAAATGTAAGATATATATGTGTTTCAACCCTGACTCTTAACTTTCTGTTATTTTTAATTACATATCACTGTTATTAGCTTATTCAAATATAATTTTTTTTCTGTATACATAGTTCCTTTGTTTGTATGAACAGGAGTTGACAAAATATGAGAAACGTAATTTTTTCAAAGCTGAAACTAAAAACAAGGAAAATCTTAAAAACGATCAACTCCCGGAAAATAATGTATATAACATAAATTTTGTTTGTGTTTTAATGCGGCAAGGTTTTGTCCATCTATTCCGGTTTAACACTTATGCAAAATCCGTAAAATTCATTCAGAATAAGGTTGTCTTCAGAGGCTATTCCCAGAAAATTCAAGATATACATTTTATTTGACAGGTAAATAAATATCTTTAATATACGATGTTTTAATCAAAATCGTTAGAGCCATTTTTGAGAAAATAAAAAATTTCGTTAAATTTTTTCATATAAAGGGTAGCTGGGGGTGGAGGGATTTTCTTGAAAATCTTCGAGTCGCATTTTTGGAAGATACCAAACTTAAATACCAAATTTGGTTTTTAACGGTTTCTTCATTTTTGAGCTATGCTACCCACAGATACACACACGAACATTTTTCTAATTTTTTTTATTCAGGGGGTCTCAAAACATATTTTTGGTGAGATCACGATATCAAATTTTTGGGTGCAATACAATACCTTCTCTATACACCATGTACATAGTAAGTATAGAGAAAGTAAAAAGGAGTATTTTCAGAAAAAAAAAAAAGTCCGTGTGTGTGTGAACACGATATCTCGAAAACAAAAAGTCGATAAAATATCAATCTTGGTATTTAAGTTTAGTATCTTCCAGGGATACGACACGACGATATTGAGAAAAAATCCCTTCACACTAAACTACCCTTTATATGGAAAAAAATTTCGAAAATGTTTATTTTCTCAAAAATGGCCAGCGATTTTGATCAAAATGCCTTATATAAGGATATTTATATAGCAAATGAAATGTATATCTTGAATTTACTGGGAATAGCCTCTAAGGACCTCTTCATTCTGAATGAATTTTGCTGAATTTTCCGTAACTGGTAAACTGTAAGAGAGGACAAAAGCTTACTAAACCAAAAATGTAGATCACGTTAGAAAACACACTTTATGTCATATGTTTTCTTCCCCCGTTGAATTGACCATTTCTTGGATATTTCTTATTATTTGTTTCAGATGTAGATTACTTACTTTTTTCACACACAAAGTTGTAAACTCCTGGCCCTGCATAGAAACGGATTTCATCCACATGGCAACCGGCTTTTAAAAGATTTGACTATCACTTTAGCCTAGTATATTCCCTTATTTTCCTTCTACTTACAACGAGGCAAGTAATGACAAGACAATTTCTGATAATGTTTATCACGATTATCATAAAGAGAATAGAAGAATATGCTTTTTAACAATAATTTGTTATAGCGATGTAGAGAAAGTCGTGCGAATGGAACACATCAGATTTTTACCTACCCTAACAAATTAACTATCGTAAAGGAAGCTATCCTGCTTGTTATAACCAGAGGGTGGTTTTGTGCAGACAATTATTTTAAAAATTTACATTAATAATTTTAAGTCTTTTGTTTTGAATATTTTACCACATATATTTATTATTTTCGTGCTAATTTTAGGGAGTAATTAATGAGTAATGAATAACTGAATTAAAATTAACAATTCGTTAGTGACAATATTAAGACTTGGTAATTAAGATCAGTACCTTCCAAGGATGCAATACAAAGATTTTCAGGAAAGTCTTCACACCCCCAAATATTCTTTATTTGGAGCATTTTTCGAAAACGTCTCAAAAATGGCTCTAAGAGTTTGATTAAAACACAATATATTTAAGATATTTTTATGAAAAACGAAACTTATGTTGAATTTTCTGAAGACTTAATTTTGGATGGCTTTAGTAAACCGTAAGCGATGATAAACAATTTCTACACAAAAATATAGATCTCGTTAAAACTATAATTTAAATTATATAATTTGTTGTAGAGTAAACCGTTGCCGAGATATTCTTTGTTACAGGCTTCAGTTTTAAACTAATTTAACTTTTGTCAAACGAGAGATGATATTTCACTCCTGACCATGCAAAGAGAATCGAATTTCAATTGTCTCACATTGTGAGCAGCTTTAAAAAAAAATGACTCACTTTAGCCTAGTGTATTCCCCATTTCCTTCTACTTACAAGGCAGCAAATAATAAGACCAACTCTGCTCATGGTAATCCCGATTACCATGAACCAGATAGAAGAATACTACTTTGTAAGAATATTTTAGATGGATAGATAAATAGATATAGATAGATAAATATTTTATTTCACTGCTTAAGACACGGCCGGTGGCAGCGTTGTTATATAATAGTACAATATAAAATTATAATTAATATAAAGTCGAAATAATAATAATAACAATATCAATAATAATACTCTGCCAGACTAATAATACAATATCCTAGTACACTGTCAGTATACTAGCACAGTTTAAAAAATCTGACGTGTTACATTCACATGACTTTCTCTATATCTCTGCAACAAATTATTTTTAAAAAGCTTATGCTTCTATTTACTTCCTGCTATTCGAGAAAAAAATTAGCAGAAATAGACTTATTATTTGCTTCCTTGTAAGTAGAAGCGAAATAAGGAACCACCATAAATCAAAGTGATAGTCAAAGGCTGGTTGCTATGTAACTGAAGTTCCTTTGTTGTATGGACACGAGTTCACAAAGTCCTGTATGAGAAAAGTTTTTAAGTTTTTTATAGCTGAAACCAAAAACAAGGAATATCTAAAAAACAATCACCTCCACAAAAAAATGTATATAACATAAATTGTGTGTTTTAAAGTGCTCTACATTTGTTGTGTGGTAAGTTTTTGTCCATCTCTTACGGTTTAGCAATTATGCAAAATTCCGTAAAATTGGCCAGGAATAAAGTAGTCTTCAGAGGCTATTCCCAGAAAATTCAAAATATACATTTTATTTGTCAGATAAATGTCTTTAATATATGCTATTTTAATCAAAATCGTTAGAGCCATTTTTTAGAAAATCAAAATTTTCGAAAAAAGTTCCACGTAAAGGGTAGTTTAGAGTGGGGGGATTTTTATCAAAATCTTCGTGTCGCATCCCTGGAAGACACTAAACTTAAATACCAAGTTTGGTATTTTACCGACTTTTCGTTTTTGAGTTATCAGACACACGGACACACACATGGACCTTTTTCTGAAAATACTTTTTTTTGGATACAGGGGACTCTATTTCCGGTGAAATCTCGGTATTGAATTTTTTGGTGGAGTGCAATACCTTATCTATACACTATGTACATAGTACGTATAGAGAGAGTAAAAATAAACACAATATTAAAATGTTTATAATTCAATGCTTCATAGCGATAACATATTTTAACTATCCATTAATTAGAACAGGTAGAGAAAATCATGTGAATAATGTGATCCTAACTGACATTTATTCATGGAATAGTCTTTATAAATCCTGCTCGAGGTTAAGAGTTACACGTTCTTATAAAATGCACAGCGCTGCTCTTTTGTCACGTGTTCCGTTGGCCAACCTGATAAGATAACAATTGCAACACAGTTTCCGCAGCGAGGAAGAGCAACTGCAGCCTGCACCAGGCTGATGCGTATCGTGAAAGCACACAAGCCTCTTGACCTCGGAGACGTAGTCAACTACCAAACTGATTGAAAGATAAAGCACTAGCCGGTTCCTGCATACCGTCGTCCTATGTTGGTCAGGTACTTTCACACTATCTTCTACACTTGTAAACAAGCTTCATGTTCGTAGTGTGTCCTCGTCTATCCTTAATATGTCTACAAGTAGAACCAGCAGCAAAGAGGAGAAAAGAATTACGACCTCCCATATGAGAAAACTATATTTCTTCACAATTAAAATATCGAAAATCTCGGGAAGTATTTATTTCACAAAAGATAAGAAAAAATCTGATGTGTTACACTCACATGACTTTCTCTAACTGCTCTACAAACAATCTTCTTACATAAGATTATTCTTCTTTCTACACAATGCTAATCGAGATAAACATTAGCAGACTATTCTTATTACTTAGTCCCTTATAAGTAGAAGAGAACTAAAGGAATGCCTCTATTTCAGGTTGAAAATAAAATAATATGCACTAGTATAGTATAGTAATATGTTTCAAAATTTACAAAACAGGTCTCACATCGGGTGTTTCTACCTGCCCCGTCATCATCCAGGTATGCCGTACCACCGATTATTTAACCTGGGCCCTCCCCGTCCTAAACCACAGGAGAGATAAGAGCACCCGGCGGGCCTTCCTACAACCCACCAATAGCATATTTCCAGCCGTGAAATAGACTGTTTTGGCGGCAGAGTGCAGCTTGACTCCCACCAAATGCGATTTACTGGTTTAGAGTTTTTTCAACATTTTTTGTCATTCAAAATGTTCCACACGATGCAGGTTCTATTCAAGCTCTCTTAAATTTTTAGGATAAGTTCTTAAAAAGCAAAAAAGGGTTCCCGTCATGTGATTTTTTAAAATTTCTAATATTGTTTTAGATATTGATTATAAAGTCAATTGTATTATAACATTTTTTTGAATTTTTTACCTCTAGAAAATATTGTGATACAATAAATTCATATGACAGTTCTGTTCCCAATATTTAAATACAGTTTTTTAAAATTAAAAAAATAAAATCTTTCACCATTTCAGCGTGTGGAGTGATTTGAATTTGGCGCCAAAATTTTAATTTAAAA
The DNA here is from genome assembly GCA_030762935.1 of Hymenopus coronatus. NCBI lineage: Eukaryota > Metazoa > Arthropoda > Insecta > Mantodea > Hymenopodidae > Hymenopus > Hymenopus coronatus. The sequence continues at coordinate 33,372,935 of CM060883.1, forward strand.
ATCAATAACTCAAAAACTACTTATGATACGCAAACAAAATTTTAAAGCACAGAACATAAACACGTGTTAAAAATTTCAGCCTGATTAGTTGAAAACTGATTTAGGACTTTGGGTGTTGCAAGCCCTTAAGAGCTAATCCTTCAGTTAATTTTTGCTAGAAGTTTTAGGGAATATTTACTGTTAAGTACCTACCTTAGTAAAGTACATTGGGCTACGCACCCTCATTAATTTAGGGGGAAACAGAAACCCTTTATTGTTGTGCTATAGATCACTACAAATTACCCAATAAACTTAGCAAATATCCTTTTAATTCCTATCGACATTAACCGTTTAATGCCGCCATGTAACAAATAACGGCACAAAGCTACTTTCTATTTTATTTGCTTACGGCAGGGGTTTAATTAGAAGGTCAAATCGAGTGATTTGCAGCATGTCGCTGTTATTGCTACCGTTCCGTTGTGCTCGACAAAATCGAAAGTCACAGTTTCCATTTTACTTTCTCTACTACGAAGACTATTAAGGGAAATATAGTATGTTTTGAGACTACCTGTTAAAAAAAAAAAAAAAAAAATCCGATGTGTTCCATTCACATGACTTTCTCTACATCTCTGTAACAAATTATTGTTAAAAACCTCATGCATCAATTTACTTCATACTAATCGTGGAAAAAAAATTAGCAGAAATAGTTTATTACTTGCTTCCTTTTAAGTAGAAGCGAAATAAGGGAGTACCATAGGTTAAATTGATAGTCAAAAACTGGTTGCTATGTGACTGAAGTTCCTCTGTTTCTAGGCATAGGAGTTAACACATTCCTGTACGAGAAAAGTATAAGTTTTTCAAAGCTGAAACAAAAAACAAGGAATATCTAAAACACGATAAACTCCACGAAAAAAATGTACACTCCATAAATTGTGTGTTTTAACGTGCTCTATATTTTTTTGTGTGGTAAGTTTTTGTCCATCCCTTACGGTTTAGCAGTTATGCAAAATTCCGAAAAAGTTATCCAGAACAAAGTAGTCTTCAGTGGCTATTCTCAGAAAATCCAAGATATACATTTTATTTGTCAGGTAAATATCCTTAATATACGATATTTTAATCAAAATCGTAAGAGCCAGTTTTAATAAAATCAAAATTTTTGAAAAAAGTTCCTTGTAAAAGGTAGTTGGGCTGGGAGGATTTTCTTGAAAACCTTCGTGTCGCATCCTTGGAAGATATCAAACTTAAATACCAAGTTTAGTATTATTTTGAGCTATGCTGTCCACAGACACACACGGGCCTTTTTCTCAAAATGCTTTTTTTGGGTTCAGGGGGACCCAAAACATGTATTTCCGGTGAAATCTCGGTATCGAATTTTTTGATTGAATGCAATACCTTCTCTATACACTATGTACATAGCACGTGTAGAGAACGTAAAAATTGTGTTTTAACGAGGTATTTTTGAAGCAAGTTTTTGCAAGCAACCTCTTACGGTTTAACCACTGTGTAAATTCTATAAAACTCATAGAGAATAAAGAGGTCTTCATTGGAAATTCCCAGAATATTCAAAATACACATTTTCTTCCTATCGTAAATATATTTAACATACGACATTTTAATCAAAATCGTCAGTCATTTTTGAGAAAAACATTTTCAAACATTGTTCCACATAAAGAGTAGTTTGTGGTGGAGGGATTTTGTTTAGCATTCAACACTCTTTTTGTTTTTGAGTTGTGCTGTCCACAGGCACACATTCACCCCCTCCCACGCTCACACATTCACGAATATTTTTCTAAAAATGATTTTTTCGGACTCTATACGTACTATGCATTTAGTGTATAGAGAAGGTATTGCACTCCACCCAAAAATTCGATAGTGAGATGTCACCGGAAATATATGTTTTAAGGTCCCCTGTATCCAAAAAAAAAACATTTTCAGAAAAAGGTCACGTGTGTGTCTGTGAACACGATAACTCAAAAACGAAAAGTCGGTAAAATACCAAAATTTGTGTTTAATTTTAGTATCTTCCACTAAGATTTTGAAAAAAATCCCCCCACCCCAACTACCCTTTACATGGAAAAAATTTCGAAAATTTTGAATTTCTCAAAAATGACTAACGATTTTGATTAAAATATCACACATTAAAGATATTTACCTGACAAATAAAATGTATATCTTGAGTTTTCTGGGAATAGCCTCTGAAGACCTCTTTATTCTGGATGACTTTTACCGAATTTTGCATAACTGCCAAACCGTAAGAGATGGAGAAAAAGTTACCAGACAAAAAAATGTAGGGCACGTTAAAACACACAATTTATGTTATATACATTTGTTTCGTGGAGTTGGTCGTTTTTATTTTTAGATATTCCTTGTTTTTGGTTTCACCTTTAAAATGTGAATGGAACACATCAGATTTTTTTTTAAATCTCGACATTGAATTTTTGGGTAGAATACGATAGCTTCTCTAGCTGCTATGTGCATTTACATACGTGCAAGAAAATGTAAAACATGGCGCCTTTATTCCTAACATTAGCACTTATGGAACGTTCCTCGTCTATTAAATAAGAAAATATTGTGAACTGTATAACAAACCAATTCCACGACAGCAACCCATAAAAGGTGACGAGAGTTACGGCGCAAAGCTATTTGGAACAGACGTTCAAGAATTTCAAGCTAGAGAAACAAGACTGGCTTCACTCCGGCTCTATTTGCTCAAAACAAAGGAAGGTAAACTGCGCCGAAATTGCGAGAGTTATACACCAGAAAGAAGGTGGAATGTTTGTACCAGAAGTGGGAATTAACTCCAACCTGTGTGTACACAGTCCTTCCAAAAACAACACTTAATAGCGCCATAAAAAGTTAGACTTTGAAAAACTGAATTATTCAGCTGTTTTCCTTTTCACAACATGTAATTAATTGCTGGCTGTAGTAACATGGCCTACACTAATTAAACTTGGCTGCTGAAAAGTTGTGAGTCGTGCGCCAAAAGCCGTATGTCATCCCCTCCCCCAAATGCACATTTGGGATTGGATGCACCTGCATAGGTAGCGAGCCCCATTTCCATAAACGAGTCGCGTGCGTTTGGTTCAGAATACCAAACGAGTGAAGCACGGGGGGGGGGGGAGCTATCGCTAAAGGGAAATATAATGAACTTTTGCACTTTCTGCTGCACCCCAGCGCTGATCTATACTCCATTTTCATACACAAATGTTACATTTAACTTATGCTTTACCTCTTTAACCACTATTCTACAAAACGAATTAAAAGCTTAGCAAGGAAGAAAATGCTTAAAAATTCAAAACAACTAACCAAAAATCATGAGAGTCTTAAGAATTCTCACTGAGGGGCAATGAAAATGGAGTTTTATTTATGGACGCTCTTTAAATGCTGTGGTTCACAGACGCCCATGAGAGGCCGCTTGCTTTTTCTCAGATGCCTCTTTATCAGGCTTGAGGTTCTTTTACGTGCCATTATTCTACGACTTTCATTCCGAAGGAAGCCCTGCTAAGGATTTTCACGCCCGAAAAAATCCTTCATCCGTCGCCGGGTTTGAACCAGCGACCTTGGGTATATGAGGTTAGTATGGTAACCATTACAACACGGAGGGCGACAAACTGAGGGACGCATCCCCTAGAGAGCCGTCGTTCTTAGGGGGTGCCCTTCCTAAGAACAAATGGAATTAATGATATTTTGTATCAACATCAAAAAAGCAAATCTGATCACAGGACTTTCTCTAACTGATCCGATAAAAAAAAACTGATGTGTGACACTCACATGACTTTCTCTAGCTACTCTACAAACTTCTTACGAAAGACTTCTTCTTTCAACAGCATGCTAATCGAGATAAACATTAGCTGAAATAGTCTTATTACTTGCTTCCTTGTAAGTAGAAGCGAAATATAGGAGTATCATAGGTTAAAGTGAAGTCAAAAGCTGGTTACTAGGTGACTGAAGTTCCTTTGTATGGACACGAGTTGACAAATTCCTGTATGAGAAAAGTATAAGTTCTTTAAAGCTGACACAAAAAGCAAGGACTATCTCAAAAACGATCAACTCCTCGAAAAAAATTTATATAACATAAATTGTGTGTTTTAATGTGCTCTACATTTGTTGTGTGTTAAGTTTTTGTCCATTTCTTACGGTTTAGCAGTTATGCAAAATTCTTCCAGAATAAAGTACTCTTCAGAGGCTATTCCCAGAAAATTCAAGATATACTTATTATTTTTCAGGTAAATATCTTTAATATACAGTAGTTTAATAAAAATCGTTAGAGCCATTTTTCAGAAAGTTAAAAATTTTCGAAAAAAGTTCCATGTAAAGTGTAGTTCGGGGGGGGGGTTTCTTGAAAATCAAGTCTATCAAACTTAAAATACCAAGTTTGGTATTTAACGGTTCTTTTCGTTTTTGAGCTATACTGTCCACAGACACACGCGCACACACGTACCTTTTTCCAAAAATGCTTTTTTTGGATTCAGAGGGATCCAAAACATGTCTTTCCGGTGAAATCTCGGTATCGAATTTTTGAGTGCATTACAATACCTTCTCTATCCTTATGTACATGGTACATATGGGGCTAAAGAAAGTAAAAACATCTTAGAAGAGATTATTCTTTTCTCTAAATCATAGCTAATCGAGATAAACATTAGCAGAATTGGTCTTACTACTACTTCTTTATAAGCAGAAAGGATATAATGGAATACACTATGGTAAAGCGAAAAATGATGTGCTCCATTCACATGCCTTTCTCTACATCTCAGCAATAAATTATTGTTAAAAAGCTTATGCTTCTATTTATTTCATGCCAATTGAGAAAAAACTTAACAGAAATAGTCTTATTACTTGATTCCTTGTAAGTAGAAGCGAAATATGGGAGTATCATAGGTTAAAGTGATAGTCAAAAACTGGTTAACTTGTGACTGAAGTCCCTCTGTTTGTATGGACGTGGGTTGACAAATTGCTGTATCAGAAAAGTGCGAGGTTTCTAAAGCTGAAAACAAAAACAAGGATTATCTAAAAAAAAAAAAAAAAAAGAACGATCAACTCCACGAAAAAAAAATATATAACATAAATTGTGTGTTTTAATGTGCTCTACATCTTTGTGCGGTAAGTTTTTTGTCCATCTATTACGGTATAGCACTTATGCAAAATTTCGTAAAATCCACCCAGAATAAAGTAGTCTTCAGAGGCTATTCCCAGAAAATTCAAGATATACATATTATTTGTCAGGTAAATATTTTTAATATACGATATTTTAATCAAAATCGTTAGAGCCATTTTAGAGAAGATCAAAATGTTCGAAAAAGTTCCATGTAAAGGGTAGTTGAGTGGAGGAATTTTCTTTTAATCTTCGTGTCGCATCCTTGCAAAACACCAAACTTAAATACCACTCTCACACCCACGGACCTTTTTCCAGATTTTTTTTGGACCCAAATCATGTGTTTCCGATGAAATCTCGGTATCGAATTACAATACCTTCTCTATACACTTTGTACGTAGTACGTATAGAGAAAGTAATAGTCTTTCTTTTACGGTTAACTAGTTATACAAAATCCATCCAGAATGAAGATATCTTCAGAGGCTATTCCCAGAAAATATAAGATATAAATTGAATTTGTCATAAAATACCTTAAACATATGGTGTTTTATCAAAAACGTTAGAGCCATTTCTGAGAAAAAAATCGAAAAGGGTAGTTGGAGTAGGGAATTTTCATGAAAATCTTCATGTCGAATTCTAGGAAGATGCTGAACTTAAAATACCAAATTTGGTATTTAATTGACACACACACAATCTCGGAGCTTTATCTCATTTTTTTTTTATTCGGGGTCTCAATACAAATATTCCCGTTGAAATCTCGGTATCGGATTTTGAGTGGAATACAAAACCTTCTCTGACTACCTTGTACATTGTACCTACATGATAGAGAAAGTAAAAATGGCAGCTCCTTAACTGCCTCGTCTTATTTCTTTTCACGTGTTTCTACGCAGGCGGCCATGTCAATGTGTGGGAGATAAATTAACTGTCAGGAATTCTTTTGCTGTTGACACTGATAAACTGCCAGAAACTTTTCAAGAAGAAGCAACAGAACTGAACTATGATTCAAAACGAAATAAATTTTAAAAGTTCAGGACTAGAGCAGGTTTAGATAAATCACTTGTATTATTTCTTTAAATGGCCAGACTTACGATGACCATTATTGAAGCATTTTCATCCACATATTTATGTGAGCAAAGATTATCAATTTTGACTGTCTGAAACAGAACAAAATTTTTAGCTAAATTATTGGTAATAATTGCCGTTGTGCATTGTGAATTTGAAACCAAATATAAGGTATAATGAAGGAAATATGTTTTTTTTGTAGTGTTTAACGCCCGCTTTAACTACTTATGGCACCGCAGGCGGCGACACTGATGATACATGAATGATGATGGAGCACCGGTGGAATGAGATGGCGGGGGAAACCGGAGTACCCGGAGAAAACCCGCCCCAGCGCCATTTTGCCCACTACAAATATCACATGCGGTCGCTTGGGATCGAACCCAGGCCGGAAATACGGTGTGAATGACCTACTGACATAATAGTGATTTTTTTTTTGTGTGGCTTAACGTCCTTAAACGTGGTTGGTCATATCGGATGATGAATGGAATTGTCGAAATGACGCTCAAATGAGTTCAGGGTCCATGGAGCTTCCTGGCGGAGGACGATGGATTTTTTCGGGTGTAAAAATCCTTAGCATGGCTTCATTCGGAAAGGAAGTAAAGCCGTTGGTCCCTTGTCGTAGATTTACGGCACGTAAAAGAACCTCAAACCTGATGTAGAGGCCTCTGAGCAAACTTAAGCGGTCTTTCACACCCAATTTAGAATGGGACGCTGAGAACCACACCAGTTAAAGACGTCCATAAATAACACGCCATTTACATTTATTTCCATGGAGCTTAAAGTTATTCGATATTCGTCTTTTCAGGATAACGGAAAACCCCGAAGAAACCTTATCCCGGTAACTCACCCTAAGCGACATTCAAACTCACGACCTATTGAATATGAGGCAGACACGCTACCACCACGTTACCCAGGCGGGCTTTAGTTAATATTGCTTTCACTAGTTAACTTAATATTGTTTTTAGAAATGCTTATTTTTACTTTCTCTATATGTACTATGTACATAGTGTATAGAGAACGTATTGTAATGCACCCAAAAATTTCATACCGAGATTTCACCAGAAATACATGTTTTGAGACCCCCTGAATACAAAAAAATAGAAAAATGTCCGTATGTGTGTCTGTGAGCAGCATAGCTCAAAAATGAAGACCGCTGAATACCAAACTTGGTATTTAGGTTTGGTATCTTCCTAGGATGCGACACGAAGACTTTCAAGAAAATCGTCCCACCCCAAATTACCCTTTACATGGAAAAAATTCGATTTTTTTTATTTTCTCAAAAATGGCTCAAGATTTAGATTAAAATATCATATATTAAATATATTTACACGACAAATAAAATGTATATCTTGAATTTTCTGGAAATAGCCTCTAAAGACCACTCAATTCTGGATGAATTTTACGGAATTTCACATAGCAGCTAAACCGTAAGATATGAACAAAAACTTGTCACACAAAAAATGTAGAGCACCTTAAAACTCACAACTTATGTCATATACACTTTTTTCGTGGAGTTGATCGTTTTTAAGATATTTCTTGTTTTATTTTTCAGCTTTATAAAACTTTTACTTTTCTGATATAGTAATCCGTAAAATTGACAAACAAAGGAGCTTCAGTCACATAGCAACCAGGTTTTGACTATCACTTTAATCTATGGTACTCCCATATCTCACTTCTACTCACAAGAAAGCAAGTAGTAAGACTGTTTCTGTTAATTTTTTCTCGATTAGCTTTAAGTAAATAGAGGCATAAGCTTTTGAACAATTATTTTTGCAGAGATGTAGAGAAAGTCATATGAATGGAACACGTCAGTTTTTTTACAAACATGTTTAATTTACTTTATAGTTATTTAAACATTTTTATTCAACTACATGCTTGCTATGTTGTCTTAGTTTACATTTGTACACTCAAGATACTGCAAAGTGATAGAGGGCACAGTGACTTACCGCATCTCAAAATGTGGGTAGCGTCAAAACGATATGGTTTATATCCCGTGAGCTAATATCTCCTTAGCGATTCTACCTATAATCTACACACATCAAGATGGATAGCGCCGCAATAACGAGTGCGAATCGCATCGTAAGGATCCGGGTTCTATTCCCGGTGACCTATGGTTCTTTTTCGGGGGTTTCTCCGGGTCGTCAGGCGAATCCTGGAGTGGCTTCTCTCATCCTTGAATTTGCAGTCCATCCATATTGTTCCATTAATAATTACTTTCGTCCTTCACCTCGTTTGGTCTGTTTCAGGATTGGAAGTACCAGCGATGGTGTTTCGGTGCAGCCTAGAGATTTCTAAAGTCTCTCAGCCGTCGCACGGGATATACGGACCGTTGCATGGGGGGGTCTCAATTTGTTATTGCGTGCTACCTGGTTCTGGCCATCCAGTGTCTCCTCTCACCCCATTCCACCCTCGGTGGCACCCTTTCGTGGGTCAGGTGACAAGTCCCTTCTGAAAATGCCCTATTCCTATGTCTACTCACATTTCCTTCTATTTGCTGTCAGTGACTCCAGAAAACGTTTAAAAAAATGTGTTATTTATAGACACTCTTTAACTACTATGGTTCTCAGCGTCCCGTTCTAAATTGGGCGTGAAAGACCGCTTAATTTTCCTCTGAGGCCTCTCTATCAGGTTCTTTTACGTGTCGTAATTCTCGACACGGGACCAACGGCTTTACTTCTCTTCCGAAGGAAGCCATGCTAAGGATTTTTACACCCACGGAGGACGACTAGAAAACAGTTCCTTTATAAAACTGTAACGCTGAAGTAAAGGAGGGAAAACTTTCACTTCTCATACTTAATGTCTTAATTGTTTAATTTTAATTTTCTTTAATGCTTGTCAACAGGTATTAGAATTACAGAATTCCACCGTAACAATTCAGTGCCAAGTTCTCACCGAAAATACACGTTTTGAGATTCTCTGAAAAAGATCACTTTCAGAAAAATATATTTGTGTGTGTCTGTGAACAGCAGAGCTTTGTACCAAACTGGAAGATTAATTTCAGCATTTTCTAGAATATTTTCAAGAAAATTCCGTCCCTTTAAACTACCGTTTACATACATTTTTCATATCTTATTACCTCAATAGCGTCTCTAATGACAAAGTTTTATAAATTTTAGATATTTATAGGAATAGCCTTCATTTTGAATGACAATTGTATAACTGTAAACCTTAAGAGATAGACAAATCTTACTAAGGAATATATCGTTAAGCACACAATTTATATCAAATAAATGTTCTATGGTGTTAATCATTTCAGATATATTCTTTGTTGTAGGTTAGATATTTTCAGCTGGAAACTCACTATTAATTTGTTTCTCTTGGTCAATCAAAGGCCGTGGAGTTTGAAAGCCACCATACAGTGATTCGCTTTTTTAAAATTCTGACTATTGCTTTTCTTAATTTATGCTTCTTATACCTATAACGAAGTGGTCAATGACAGTTTATCTCGACTAAAACAGTATAAAAGAGGATAAACCTTTGTAAGAATATTTTATATAGAGTAGAGAAACTTGCATAAATTCAGCACTACAGATTCTTTATATAAAACATATTTAAAATGTCTTAAGTATAGCAACGTTAAGGAATACGTGACAACAGAATCGAACGTTATATAAACTGAAAGGAAGATCTGTTTCTTAAGTTGCAAAAACTAAGGTATTAACGTGAAAGCTAAATTATTATTTTTTTTTATTTATTTGGTTTAACGACATCTATCCTTATATAAACAGGGTGTTAATGGACTACGCCGAAATAATTTGCAAGATTGTGTACGTGACTGATATTAAGTAATTAAGTGATCGGCGATGTATGGTCTCCGGATAAACATAACGCAACTATATAGCGTTAAACGTGTGGATATCAGGTGCTGATAAAGTGTTAAAGCAAAGAAGGATGAAAAAGTGGCTTAGAATGTCTTTAAAACTGCTGCCCAAGTATAGAAATGTCGATTTTTTAGCAGATCGTTACTAGCGTTCTCAAGATTTAATGTCGCAAATCTGTAAAATCTCGAACTAATCACTTGACAGTGCGACACTGAGCATTCATTAACTACGTTCTTGAGTTATGTAGCCTACTCTGGAGGCGCTTTTTCAACTGCACTGTTGGCTTAATGCGTAACGCGGGAGGCTGCTATCCCAAAGTCATGAGTTCGATTCCTGTCATTGAGTAAATGTTTATTATTATTATTTTCATTCCAGACGAAGTGCCGCGATGCGTGGCGTACTGGCACTTCAGAAACTTATAGCCGTTACTCCGAAATGTCAATAAACAGACCATAAGTCTCCTATCTCACATTACTTAAGTAATCTACATATTCTGTGAAAATATTTCGGTATAGTTCATTAAATATTGCCAATTGTCAGGATCGTATTACTGCCGCCGGTGTGTAGGAATTTCATTCTCTCAGGAATCCTTTTTCATGCCAGTAAATCTACTGACATGGGAAGCCACATTTAAAAACCATCGTTTTGGGTCGGACCTGAACCCACAACCTCGGGATCAAAAGACCAGCGCCTAACCAATTGAGCCCCCAGAAGGACATGCTTTAACTTGGTAAGTCACGTGGTCGATTAACAAAATGATCCCGGGGTCCATAGATTTTAAGTTCCCCAGCATTTGTCTTCGCAAAATAAGGAAAAACGCCAGAAAATAAACCTTATCCGGGTACTGCATCCCAACCCAGATTCGAGCTCAAGGTCTATTGAATGTGAGAGCCGCTCCAGCACACTGCAGAGGCGAAAAACTACATTTTAATTTGTTTCGATTAGTTACAAATATCCACAAAAATTACATGCAAAAATGTTTAAATCCTAAGGCATTTATGTTTTGAACAAAGGTCGTGTAAATATGTCAAGTTCAATGTTAAAATATTAAAACTATTTACATACGCATTCGTTTGTTTATTCCCATTCTTGTAACTACTAATGATTTTGATTTAATTTACACGGAAACATAAGTTTTTACAAGGTCTCAAATTTCTAAGAAACAACTATGACGTCACCAGCATAGTTTGAAGCATCAGTGCCGCTAAAACACAGAAGACTGCATTAACATAAAGGAATCAGTGGGAGAAATCTAACATGAAAGCAAGTAACATATCCTTCAACTCTAAAACGAAAATTTAATAATAGTTCCCGAACCTTAAACTAAACACCGTTCTATTTGTGCACACGTAAGGGTATATTTTATTTCTGCCTTATTTACCATGTACTTCTTTACGGCTTTATAAGCGAGAATTTATGTGCCACATTGTCGAATATACATGTATGGTTATTGGGAACAACGAATAAAACACATCAGCAAATCATCCGATTTTTTCGAAGCGCAAGCAAAACAATAGACGATCGCTATGTCTTGCAGTTTGCTCATTCAGCACATAGTCCACAGTTTAGGTTATGTTTTATTTTGCCATTTATACAGAAAACTGTCTGCTGTGGCGAAAAAAAACTGCTCATAATTAGGTTTTATGAGATAATTAGTTAGGCAGCAGATGTTATTGATGGAATATGGTGCATTAACTAACAGAAGAAGCAGCGTCCTCTGTTAACACAGACATAAAAGGGAACTACAGGTCCATTTGGCATACAAATGGAGATGCCTAGAATTCCACTTCACATGTGCAAGTACAAGGCTAGGAAGGAGTTTTCGGAATGTGGCCCGGCCGAGCCGAGGACAGGCTGGAGAAACCAGTCTGAACCTGCGAGGTCGAGATGACCACATTGTGGCTTTCAAATGTTGCGTTTATAATCTATACACAGATCTGAAGGTATTAACACCTCTGCAACTTATAGAAAGAAAATACCGAATTAATAATCATTTAATCAGCTTTATACATACTTTAATATCTTAAACAGTAAAATGCACTCGCTTCCACAAACATTTCTGCTAATCAGCTAGAAGTCACATTTGTTTTCAAGTATGTAATCCTGATTATTATCAATAATTTCGTTGCTCATGAATCTACCTAGAAGCTCTAGTTGCATTTATTTCGAACATTTAGCAGATAACTACAAAAATAAATAGGCATCTAATGATTATAAAATCATTGTATGTAAAATACCCTCTCTGTTGCATTCATATTACTTTCTCTGCCCTGTATCATTTTTAACGGGTGTAAAATATTTTTAGACTGCTTCTTTTTTGGCTACTTCATTTTAATAGAAATAAACGTAAGAAGAATTACATATATTACACATCTCGTTATAAATAAATAACGATAGTCAAAATTTTAGGAACTGGAAGCTACATGCTGCCTCAAAATGTCATACTCTTTCCACACAATCGCGAGAAAAAACTGAAGGACAACACGACTTTAAAAGAATGGCAATTAATTGAACAACTAGAACCATTAATAAAGGATATCTCGGAAAAGGCTTATGTCTCAAAAACATTTATTTGTAATTTTGTTTTATTATATATATAAATAAATAAAACAAAAAAGTCTCTGAGTAGCTTCTTGGAAATATGCTATATTTAAATACCAAACTTAATATTTATACAGCTTTTCGTCTTTTGAGTAATCATGGTTAACATTTACATGCACTTTCTTTTTACTTTCTCTATACGTAATATGCACAGCCTATGGAGAAATTATTGCATTCCACCCAAACATTGAATACAAAGGTTTCATCGGAAATAGACGTTTTAGGGTCCTCTGTATCCAAAAAAAAAAAAGTATTTTCAGAAAAAGTTCCATGCGTGTGTCCGTGAACACGATAACTCAAAAACGAAGTCAGTAAAATACCAAACTTGGTATTTAAGTTTAGTATCTTCCAGGAACGTGACACGAAGATTTTGAGAAAAATCCCTCACCCCAACTACCCTTTACGTGAAAAATTTCGAATATTTTGATTTTCTCAAAAATGGCTCTAACAGTTTTGATTAAAATGCCACCGTATATTTATATGGGAAATGTATTTCTTGAACTTCCTGGGGAGAGCCTCTAAAGACCTCTATTCTGAATGCATTTTGATGAATTTTGGATAACTGGTAAACCGTAAGAGATAGACAAAAACTTACTGTACAAAAAATGTAGATCTTGTTAAAATACACAAGTTATGTCAATTACATTTTTTTCGTGGAGCTTACCGTTTTCGAGGTATTCCTTGCTATTAGTTTCAGTTGTGAAGTACGTATACTTTTCTCAGACGGGAGTGTCCGTTTTTCTTTTGTTCTACTCCTGGGCAAGAAAAGAAGCGATTTGTGATGCCAATCGCCTAACGACAGCTTTTATAACATTTGACTATCGGTATAGCCTAGTGTATTCCCTTATTTTCTTCCTGCTTATAAGGAATTAAGTAATAAGAACATTGTGCTAATGAGTACCACGATTAGCAAGGTGCAGAAAGGAGAATAATCTTATGTAGAAGTTTGTGGAACAGCTAGAGAAAGTCATGTGAGTGTAACACATCAGATTTTTTTTCGCCACACTTATAGAAAGAACTCACAACATATTAATGGGGCCCTAGTAAACAGCAGAACTGCATCAAATATACCTACGAGTTTTCTTCAAACTACTATGAAAACAGGCAGAAAAAAAAATCATTCAGTTGGGTCCTTCAGATAATTTATGTTTTTATAAAATACCATAGAAATGCTAAAAGGAATTGTTTGCGCAACCGATAACATTAGTAACCTACAAATGTTTTGGGGTGCTTGATGAGGAAGTTAACAATATTTTGACAAAACATCGGAATGTGATTGTTAAAGGCATTACTCACAACCGTTGTGACACGATAACAAACACCTGTTTTGTTTCCTGGATTGTGTTTGGAAGACCTTGAAAATTTGGTTATGTGAGAACTTCCATCGTGCAAACTTTCTTTTGAGGCATTTATAAGATGTAAAATATAAAATTATAACAACTAATTTAATAGTATTGCGAAGTTATCCTGTTACATTTGGAAACTAAACTCAAGATATACATTTTATTTATCAGGTAAATATCTTCCATATACGATATTTTAGTCAAAATCGTTGGAGCCATTTTTAAGAAAATCAACATTTTCGAAAAAAGTTCCATGTAAAGGGCAATTTGAGGTGGGGGGATTTTTCTCAAAATCTTCGTGTCGCATCCCTGGAAGATACTGAACTTAAATACTAAGTTTGGTATTTTAGCTACTTTTCGTTTTTGAGTTATCGTGACACACACGGACCTTTTTCTGAAAATGCTATTTTTGGATACAGGGGGACCTGTATCCAAAAATTTTACTTCCGGTAAAATCTCGGTATCGAATTTTTGGGTGGAATACAATACTTCTCTACGTTGTACATACGGGGCTAGAGAAAGTAATAAACTTTATGAGAATAACGAATTGAGGCTATAACTGAACTGTTTGGAACAAGCTGCCGATTGCAATAAAATGAATATTATTTAACTGTTCTTGAATCTAAACACGAGGAATTATAACTGCGCCACATTAAATCTGTGAACTTGCATTAAGAACTTTATTTACGTTGTAGGCAACATTTGTTTCCGCCTTAAGGAAACCCATATGTGAAAAACCTAAAATCTACAATTTTGCTTGGATTATTTGAAACTTTAACACAGCAGTTGCAGTATTAAAAAAGTTTACATGCCAATTTTCAGACTTTTGTTCAAAATAGTCCCTGCGATATTAACATATTTATAGTATTTTATTGTCATTTAATTAAATCATTCCATACGATGCAATTTCAGTTACACAAATGCAATACTTAGCAGTTATACTGATAAATACAGTATTAGTAAATTGACGAGATGAAATCTTCATCTGAGGAGAAAAAAACATTTGTCATTTTATTGATTTTTATTTTCTCTATACGAACTATGTACAGGGAGTATAGAGAAGGTATTGCATCCACCAAAAAATTCGATGCCGAGATTTCACCGGAAATATATGTTTTAGGGTCCCCTTTATCTAAAAAAATATTTTCAGAAAAAGGTCCGTGTGCCTGTGAACAGGATAACTCAAAAACGAACAGTCGGTAAAATACCAAACTTGGTATTTAAGTTTAGAATCTTCCAGGGATGCGACACGAAGATTTTGAGAAAAATCTCCCCACCCCAAACTACCGTTTACATGGAACTTTTTTCGAAATTTTTGATTTTCTAAAAAATGGCTGTAACGATTTCGATTAAAATGTCGTATATTAAAGATATTTACCCGACAAATAAAATGTATATTTTGAATTTTCTGGGAATAGCCTCTGAAGACTACTTTATTCTGAGTGAATTTTCTGGAATTTTGTATAACTGTTAAACCGTAAGGGATAGACAAAAACTTACCACATAAAAAATGTAGAGCACATTAAAACACACACAATTTATGTTTTTTTTCTTGGAGTTGATCGTTTTTGAGATATTCCATGTTTTTGATTTCAGGGTCGAAAATCTTAACTTTTCTCATTCAGGAATTTGTCAACTCATGTCCATACAAACAAAGGAACTTCAATCACTTAACAACCAGCTTTATTATCACTTTAACTTATGGTACTCCCTTATTTTCTTTCTACTTACAAGGAAGAAGGTAATAAGACTATTTATGCTAATTTTTCAAGATTAGCATGAAGTAAATAGAAGCAGAAGCTTTTTAGGAATAATTTGTTGCAGGGACATAGAGAAAGTCATATGAATGGTACACATCAGATTTTTTATTTTTGCTAAGGAAATATGAAGTTTATTATTTAATTACAAAAGCACTGGTGATATTAGAAAAAAATCACCTCATCAATTTTCTTTTGCACTATTTTTATTCAAGCATAAACATTTTCAAGCTTCTGTTTCGAAAACTGCATCGGGTGGAAAAATTTGAATTTTCAAAAATGCTGAAAAATGAAAACACGAGAAAATAGGTTTTAAAGGTTAACAACCAATTTAACACTATTTCTTTGTAGGTCTTAGAAGTTCATATTCGCCTGCAGCAAGTTTTCACCATAGTGAAAAGGTTAAAGCACCACATCCACTTACAGTCATCCATTTAAATCGTCACGCGATACGGTTTAAAACGCCGCATGGTAACAAAAACAACAGTAAATTCAAGTACAAGCATTACATTATTTAATTATGCAAAAAAAATTGTTTTTAATCATTTTTTGATCGATTTTCACAGATGGGTATCCTTAAGTAAAGAGTTTGCTACCATGACTCGCTAAACTGCTACATAGCTAATCATTTACCGATCATGCTAAACGAGTGATAAGCCTAGCGTTGGACTACGACCTCTATAGCAAGTTGAGTCTTGAGCGTTAAAAGTGTAAGTGGTGCCAAAGTAGCCATATTTTCAAAATGCAGGCTGTTTTATTAACCTAAATCCCGGTTACCACCCTTTACAGCCTCTATGTTTTACGTTGCAAAATCTTACTCTTCACAGCAACTTCGCTGAGTTGTTAATCCTAAGTACTCTTTGCCATTTCTAAGTGTTCGAAATGACTTTTAGTTTTTAGAGCGTATTGACAACTCAGCTTTGAGCTTAACGGAGTTCCTGCTTCGCAACTTTCTCGGGATTTATTTACATCCAGTACTACGAACTCGAGTTCTCTTCAACGTTAACTTGCATTTGCCAGTGATTTCTTACATAGCATCAGTTTTAGTGATCTTTTAACATTATGCCTCACTAATGTCTTTCGACTACAAAAATTGAGCGTTGTTTAGATGGAGATTCGCCTACAAATTTTAAAATTCTATGCAAGCTACTTCAAGTACGGAGCTGAATGTTGATCATAAAGGGTAGAATACAATTTATGGACATTACGAGTGTTTCCGGGAATCCTCATTAATCGAATTTTTGAGTGAAATATAATAATTCCTCTGCCTTACATAGTTATATGGTATGTCGGTATTTTTTCTTAAATTTGGTATTTTCAGAAGTTGAAAATTTCCAACATAACTAATTTTTACTTTCTCTAGCCCCATATGTTATTCATTGTGAAGTACTTATACTTTTCTCAGTCGGTAGTGTCCGTTTTTCTTTTGTTCTACTCCTGGCCAAGATAAGAAGCGATTTGTAATGACAATCGCATAACGACAGCTTTTAAAACATTTGACTATTGGTTTAGCCTTGTGTATTCCCTTATTTTCTTCCTACTTATACGGAACTAAATAATAAGAACATTGTGCTAATGAGTACCACGATTAGCAAGGTGCAGAGAGGAGAAGAATCTTATGTATGAAGTTTGTAGAACAGCTAGAGAAAGTCATGTGAGTGTAACACGTCAGATTTTTATTACACATATTGGCCTTCAAACGCATCATTTCAGGCCATCAGGAGGATATATTGTCTTAGTACACAAACACATAATACTGTACATCCATGCTCATAGTGGGATTCGAACCCGCGAACCTCTCGCGGCAGAGCATCAACGCCAAACCGTTAACGAACACTGCAACCTGTTTCAGTAGAAAGTTTCCTGGTTCACACCAAACCACTCCTGTTGGATCTATGATCATTCCTTATCAGTTACCTCGATAACAGATCAAACATGTCAAAGTTTCCTCTACACTAACATATTTATGAAAGTAAAATAATTGAACATCTTAATCAGTGTCTCTCGAACACGCGGCCGAGTGGGCGCGCACGCATATATACATTTTCCAATAATATTTTTGTTTACTCAGTGGGTAAAACACGCACTATTCCCAGTGAAAAATTGGATGTCAAATTTTAAAATCGAATGCAATAACTTTTTATACATAATATAGGCAAGTGTTCGATAAAGTAGAGTGGAACATATGGACAACATACACGGTTCTAACGATTTTGATTAAATTACCGTATATTAAATACATTTTCTGTAAATAAAATGTATGCTTGATTTTGTTGGGAATAATCTCCGAAGAGCTCTTCATTCTGAAAAAAAATCTGATGTGTTCCATTCACATGACTTTCTCTATATCTCTGCAACAAATTATTGTTACAAAGCTTATGCATCTATTTACTTCATACTAATCGAGAACAAATTAACAAAAATAGTCTTATTACTAGCTTCCTTAAGCGAAATATGAGAATATCACAGGTTAAAGTGATAGTCTAAAGCTGCTTGCTATGTGACCGAAGTTCCTTTGTTTGTGTGGACAGGAGTTGATAAATTCCTGTATGAGAAAGGTATGTTTTTAAAGCTGGAACCCCCCCCCCCCAAAAGACGAATATCTAAAAAACGATCAACTCCAGGAAAAAAATGTATGACATAAATTGTGTATTTTAACGTGCTCTACATTTCTATGTAGTAAGTTTTTATCTATCTCTTACGGTTTAACAATTATGCAAAATTCCGTAAATTTCGTCCCGAATAAAGTAAGCTTAAGAGGCTATTCCCAAAAAATTCAAGATATGCATTTTATTTTTCAGGTAAATATCTTTAACATGCGATATTTTAATCAAAATCGTTAGAGCCATTTTTGATAAAATCAAAATTATCGAAAAAAGTTCCATGTAAAGGGTAGTTTGGGGTGGGGGGATTTTTTTTTTTTCAAAATCTTCGTGTCGCATCCCTGGAAGATACTAAACTAAAGTACCAAGTGTGGTATTTTACAGACTTTTCGTGTTTTTGATTTATCGAGTTCACAGATACATGGATCTTTTTTGTGAAAATGCTTTTTTTGGTTACAGCGGACCCTAAAACATATATTTCCGGTGAAATCTCGATATCGAATTTTTGGGTGGAGTGCAATACACTCTCTATACACTATTATGTACGTGTAGAGAAAGTAAAAATGTCAAATTTTTGTTGTTTATTTAGCAAACGATTTTTTGAAGTTAATTTTTTTTTTCAGACAAACTACAAAATATAGTAAAGAGACATAGGTACATATATATCCAGATTAAACATTTACATTGATCTATAAATTACAGCCAGAGAAATTTACATATCTTGGGTTAGCTGTATGTGTCTTGAATTTCGATTACTCCTCTGGGATCGAAATTGTTAAAATCCATCATACCTCCAATCAAGTGGCTAAAGAAGCCTTTGGCTTTCAAATTCAAAGAATTCATAGTCGGCTTACCCTCTCATATTTAGGACTGACGCGCCCACCTAAGACTTATAAGCGACCGTCTAGCGGTCAGAAGCCTGTCGGGGAGCCAACGGTAAGAAACCACAGAATGGAGAAGCTGGAACGAGTGATCGGCCCGCAGCCAGGCATGAGCGTGAGGAAGTGATGATATGAAATGCAAGCGAAATGGATGATAGGAAAGATGGCGATGAAAAAGAAATGTCGTGTTATTAATGGACACTAACTGCTGTGGTTCTCAGTGTCCCATTCTATGCTGGGCGTGAAAGACCGCTTAATTTTGCTCAGAGGCCTCTCTATCAGGCTTGAGGTTCTTTTACGTGTCGTAAATCTACAACACGGAACCAACGGCTTTACTTCCCTTCCGAAGGAATCCATTCTAAGGATTTGTGCGCCCGAAAAAAATCCATCGTCCTCCGCCGGGTTTGAACCCGCGCCCTTGGGTATATGAAGTCAGTATGATAACCATTACACCACGGAGGGCGACAAAAGGTGGTGATGGAGCAATCGGTGGAATGCGTGGCGGGGGAAACCGGAGGACCCGCACAAAACCTGCTCAGACGCTTCGTCCACCACAAATCCCACATGCAGGCGCTTGGGAAAAATAAAATAAATGGCGTGTTATTTATGGATGCTCTTTAACTACTGCGGTTCTCGGCGTCCCATTCTATACTGGGCGTGAAAGACCGCTTAATTTTGCTCAGAGGCCTCTCTATCAGGCTTGAGGTTCTTTTACGTGTCGTAAATCTACAACACGGAACCAACGGCTTTACTTCCCTTCCGAAGGAATCCATTCTAAGGATTTGTGCGCCCGAAAAAAATCCATCGTCCTCCGCCGGGTTTGAACCCGCGCCCTTGGGTATATGAAGTCAGTATGATAACCATTACACCACGGAGGGCGACAAAAGGTGGTGATGGAGCAATCGGTGGAATGCGTGGCGGGGGAAACCGGAGGACCCGCACAAAACCTGCTCAGACGCTTCGTCCACCACAAATCCCACATGCAGGCGCTTGGGAAAAATAAAATAAATGGCGTGTTATTTATGGATGCTCTTTAACTACTGCGGTTCTCAGCGTCCCATTCTATACTGGGCGTGAAAGACCGCTTAATTTTGCTCAGAAACCTCTCTATCAGGCTTGAGGATCTTTTTCGTGCCGTAAATCTACGACCCGGGTCCAACGGCTTTACTGTCCTTCCGAAAGAAACCATACTAAGGATTTTTATTCCCAAAAAAATCCATCGCCCTCCGCAGGGTTTGAACTCGCGACCTTGGGTATATGAAGTTAGCATGGTAGCCATTACACCACGAAAGGCGCTTGGGATCAAACCCGGGTCGCCTACATGGGAGGCAAGCGTCCAACCACTCAACCTCGGCGCCGCCCAATTTCAAAGAAACGTGATTAAAATGCGGTGACACGAATATGAAAAAGAGTTCTGATCATCTGGAAGAATAGGGCATTTCAATTGCGAAAGTATTATAAAAATCGGTTGAGTTGTTTATAAGATTATCCTATAGGAAATTAACATAGAATAACGCACAATTATTTTAATTTATTTTTTTTTATATTTTAGGATTACAGCTTATTTCTGTTAAATGTAGTTGGATCTATTGAATGAGTATATAATCTTCCTCCTGCTGAACATAGGTAGTTTTAATGAAGCAATTCTTAATAATTTTTATCAAAATATACAATCAATCAATATAAA
The DNA here is from genome assembly GCA_030762935.1 of Hymenopus coronatus. Classification (NCBI taxonomy): domain Eukaryota; kingdom Metazoa; phylum Arthropoda; class Insecta; order Mantodea; family Hymenopodidae; genus Hymenopus; species Hymenopus coronatus. The sequence continues at coordinate 33,393,761 of CM060883.1, forward strand.
TAATCTTTATTGCATTATATTTGTTTTTAATTCCAATAACAGTAGTTAAAACTATTAATAATTATAAACTGATTTATAACTGATCTCATTAAAGTTTTATAGCATGCGTTTATATCATTATTAGCTTATTTTAACTGTGTTGATTTAATCGTCGTGGAGTATTTTATGGACAGCGTAGATTCATACCTATCGTAATTAACCCTACTACTGCTAATGATTTTATTAACTGAATTACTAATTTATTAACCTTAAACACACATGTCTGCAATAGTCGCATTTTGAGTAACTTTTTAGAAAAACCACTTTCCATTCCACCAGTGCTAGCGTAAAGGAATGCTCTTTGAAACCATAGAATATGTTGATATTGCTCAGTGCATGTATCGGCATTTCGTATATGTGTTTGTTTTCACAATTTGTGATGACAGTATTTGATTTAAAACCTTAAATAACAAACATTTCTCTAAAGGTAAATAGGTTATCTCGAAAATGTGCGGGAAATTGACATAACTATATGAATATGTTAGGGTGTACGTTTCACGAGCTGTGATTATGCAGTTGATACAAAGAATTGTCATGTTACTGGTGCTATTTTGTTTTTGTCAAAATGGAGAATAAACCATTTTAATGTTAAGTAAATAAACTAATCTTAAATATGTCTCACTAGTTAATGATTCACATATTTTCAAATAATGGGCACAATCGTCAGTAGAGCACAAAATTGCTTATAAATCTATAAAATGACGAATGATATACAAACGAAGGATAACTCCATGGCACGACAGCTCACGGGGAACCTTGGCCTACCGCCCGGCCGCTGCGTCCCCCATCTCGGTCCACTACAGACGTCATAGATGGGGTGCAGTATTGGAGGGTGAGACGTGGTCAGCGCCTCGAGCCCCTTCCGGCCGGTTAATGCGGTCCTCACGACCTGGAGCCGCTACTTCTCCATCAAGTAGCTCCTCAATTGGCCCCCCAGGGACCTCACGAGGCTGAGTGCACCCCGGTCCAGGTCTCCCAGCGGGGGAAAAATCCCCACGCCGGTACTGGGGATCGAACCCAAGTCTCCCGCTTGGTAGGCAGCTGCGCTACCACCGCGCTAAGGAGACGACCGCAAACGAAGGATAGTTTACTATAAAAAATCTGATGTGTTACACTCACATGACTTTCTCTAGCTGCTCTACAATCTTCTTACACAATGCTAATCGAGATAAACATTAGCAGAATGTTTTTATTACTTAGTTCATATAAGTAGAAGGAATGCTAAAGTGATAGTCAAATGTCAATGCAAATCCCATTTTTTTCATTTATTGTTTCATTTATATAGCCTCCTTTAACATCTTAGGTTCATATGGGGGCTTTGCACTTAAAACAACTCGTCTGTAGGTTTTTTTTACGTTTGGTTTAAATAATTTTATTTTTCAGAAACACACATTCACTCTCGCATACATGCTTCCAGACTCTGTGGGGGATAGGGAATAATTCTGGTTAAAGAAAAATTCGCCACCCCAGCCGGGAATCGAACCCAGAACCTCCGGGGTGAGAAGTCAGCTCGCTGACCACACGCCCACAGAGGCAGTCTAAATCGCTTCTTTGCTTGGCCAAGAGTAGAACAAAAGAAAAACGGACACTTCCTGTCTGAGAAAAGGAAAAGTACTTGACAATTGAAACCAATAACAAAGAATATCTCGGAAACGGTAACCTCCACAACAAAAACCTAAAGAGTGTGTTTTGACGAGATCTACATTTTCTGTTAAGTTAGCTTTTGTCTATCTCTTACGGTTTACCAGCTATGCAAAATTCCGCAAAATATGCGCCCACAATGAAGTAGTCATCAGAGGCAATTCCCAGAAAATTTAAGATAAACATTTTATTTGTCAGGTAAATATCTTTAATATACGATATTTTAATCCAAATCGTTAGAGCCATTTTTGAAAAAATCAAAATTTTCTAAAAAGTTCCTTGTAAAGGGTAATTGGGGTGGGGGATTTTCTTAAAAATCTTCGTGTCGTATCCTTGAAAGACACTGAACTTAAATACCAAGTTTGGTATTTTGAGCTATGCATTTCGTTTTTGAGCTATGCTGTCCACAGACAGACATACACGGAACTTTTTCTAATAAAAAAATTCGGACTCAGGGGATCCCAAAACACACATTTTCTGTTATCTCGGTATCGAATTTTTGGGTGGAATGAAATACTTCCTCTATACACTATGTACATAAGTACGTGTAGAGAAAGTAAAATGTATAATGCTAATGAATTCCATATAGAGTTATTAAAGCGACTGAAATATTACACCTGTTTGAAAATGCTGCATTATTTTTCTACCCATCATCAGTTATTTTATTTCCCAATACACAAACTAGTTTATAGAAAAGGATATACTTTCCAGTTCTTCTTGTACATTTTAGTAAATATTGGTAAAATAGTTCTGATAAAGCACTTTACTGGTAGATACCGAAGAATCGGAGTCCGAGGCGACACTCAGCAGATCGGCAACTCTAGATTGCCACTATTTACCTACAGACCTACAGTATACATGCTTTGAGGTCCCCTGAATATACATAAAAGTTTTTTTTTAGAAAAATGTCCCTGTTTGTGTGTGTGGTTCTTTATGGCAGATTAGCTCAAAAACGAAATGTCCGTTAAATACCAAACGTGGTATATAAGTTCAATATCTTCCAAGGATGATTTTCAAGAAAATCTGATCACCCCTAACTACCTTTTCATGAAACATTTTTCGAAAATTTACATTTTTCAAACATGACTAAAACGATTTTGATTAAAAACGATACGTTTAAGATATTTTCACGACAAACAATTGGATATCTTGAATTTTCTAGAAATAGTCTCTTAAGACGATTTTGTGTAACTGGTAAATCGTAAGAGATAGACAAACCTACTACACAAAAAATATAGAGCTCGTTAAAACACGGTATATGGCATATACATATTTTGTAGAGTTAGCTGTTTCCAAGATATTCCTCGTTATTGGTTTCAATTTTAAACTACTTAAGCGTTTTTCAATCGGCAAGTTATTTTCGTTTCATGTCTTTTTGTTTTACTCCTAGACACAAAAGTTTGTGAATCAGCCCTGAAATGTACTGAATTTAAACACCAAGATTTGTTATTTATATTCACACACACTCACGAACCTTTTCACCAAAGCGTCATTTTATTTAGTGGGCATCAAAGGTGTTTTTCCAGTAAAATGCAATGCCATGTGTGGCTACTAAATAATTTGTAGAGAAAGTAAAAGTGCAATATAATGTTGAAACTGGTGAATGTCTGCCTACACTCACTATAAGAACATTTACCTAGGAACAGTTACTAGAAAAACTTCCACTGGCGATCCGGATTTATATGTGTTGACAATATTAGCATGTCAGATTTGAAATTTGATTGCCAAGGTTTTAACAACTTGGGATCATTGAGGTTTTAGCTTCAGAGATACCTCGGTTTGACCCCGACTTCTCTACTTACAAAAACATCCCTCGGTTAATCTTAGCGGCTTAAGGCCCTAAACCTCGGGCTACGCTTTACAGCTTAGGTTCTTGAAAGTTTATAACAGATCAATAAGTTAACTACAAAGAATTGCAGAATAACAAAAGAACAAAATCAGGATTAGTGGGAATTAAATTAGAAACGTTTTAATCTAATTCCTTATTCGTACACCAATTACACGCATATTCTTTGTCGTCAAATCGGGTAAGCATTGAACCTCATAATTGTAGATCAAGCATTTAAACAGTGTTTACGTTTTCTTTTTACAAATTCTCTAATAAAAGCCATATAACTAAACAAAGAAAAAATATATATGCACATAATTCAATCACATTTTCTGTAACCCCAGGTTTTAAGTAAACAAAAACTCTGATGTGTTCCATTCACATGATTTTCCCTGTAACAAATTATTGGCAAAAACATGTTTTTCTATCTACTTTATGATAAGTAGTAGTTTTAATTATTTGCTTTCTGTACGTAGAAGGGAAATAAGGGAATACACTAGACTTAAATGATAGTCAAGTCTTTTAAATCTGTTGACATATGTCGAAATCCTTTCTATGCAGGGCAAGGAGTGTATAACTTTCCGTGAGAGAAAACGTGAAGTATTCTGAATCTGAAATAAACAACAAGAAATATCTCAGAAATTGTCAATACCACGAAAAAACATAGGTGACACAAATTGTTTGTTTTAAGCTGATTTACATTTGAGTGTATTAAGTTATCTCTTACGGTTTACATTCAGAAAAAATATCATCCAAATAAAGCAGCCTTCAAAGGTTATTCCCAGGAAATTCAAGATATAGATTTTATTTTACATGTAAATATCTTAAATATAAGACATTTTTAACAAAATCGTTAGCCATTTTTGAGAATATCAAATTTTTGGGAAAAAGTTCCATGTAAAGGGTAGTTTGGGGTGGGGGAATTTCTCCCAAAATCTTCGCGTTGGATCCCAGGAAGATACTAAACTTAAATGCCAAATTTAGTATTTTACCGACTTTTCGTTTTTCAGTTATCGTGTTCACAGATACACACATGGACATTTCCCTACAAATGTTTTTTTTTTTTATATAGGGGACCCTAAGACATATATATATATATTTCTGGTGAAATCTCGGCATCGAGTTTTTGGGTGGAGTGCAATACCTTCCCTATACACTATGTACATAGTAGTGTAGAGGAGCTTCAGGTTGTTATGAAACTAAATATAGCATTCAGTTTTAACACTTTAAAATTAAGTTCAAAGCTGAAAAGTATGTGGTACTTGTAACAAAAAGTTTGATGTGTTACATTCACATGGCTTTCTCTAGCCGTTGCAATTTCTTAGTGGCTAAACAATCTATTCCTACGAGAGCTTATTTTTCTATATTTTAATCGAGATAACCGTTTGCAGAAGGCTATATGTATCACATTTTCACTGGAACAGCAATAGTAAAATGTTTAGGAACTGTATACTGAACAATTCCATGCTCTTTGCATGCAATCACGGGAAATCACTGAAAATCGAAATCATTGCAAGAACAAGTATTGTACATTCAATTTCGAATCATTAATAACAGATATCAACGGATATCGCGAAAATGGCTTAAGGCACAAAAAAAAAATTAAACTAAATTGTGTTGTAACAGTTATACAAGATTCTACAGAATCCTTTCCGAATGATGAAGTTATTGCCAGAAAATTCAAGCTATGTGTTTCATTTGTTATGAAAATGTATTAAACACAGGGCATTTTAAGCATTCTCCTTAAAACCATTTTTTAGAAAATAAAATATAAAAAAAAATTATCCAATGGGTGACAGGTTTTATTTTTCTTAAAAAAATCTTCGTATCGCACTTTTGGAAAACGCTTAACATAAATACTATGTTTGATATTAAACTGACTTTTAATATTTTTACTTTCTCTACACGTACTATGTACATATATAGAGAAGGTATTGTATTCCACCCAAAATTCGATTCCAACATTTCACCGGAAATACATTTTTAAGGGTCCCCTGTATGGGAAAAAAAAAAAAAAAAGTATTTTAAGAAAAAGGTCCGCGTGTGTCCATGTACACGATAACTCAAAAACGAAAAGTCGGTAAAATACCAAACTTGGTGTTTAAGTTTAGTTTCTTCCAGGGATGCGACACGAAGATTTTGACATAAATCTCCCCACCGCAAACTACCATTTACATAATAAAATATCGAAAATTTCGATTTTCTCAAAAATTTCTCTAACGACTTTGATTAAGATACCGTATAGTAAAGATATTTATATGGCAAATAAAATGTCTATCTTTAATTTCCTGGGAATAGCCTCTAAAGACCCTTTATTCTGAATAAATTTTGCTGAAGTTTGCGTAACTGGCAAACCGTAAGCGATAGACAAAAACTTACTTCACAAAAAATGTAGATCACGTTAAAACACACAATTTATGTCATTTACGTTTTTTCCTGGAATTGACCATTTATGAGATAATCCTTGTTATTTGTTTCAGATATAAAATAATTAAAACTATTCTTACACGAAAAGTTATAAGCTCCTGGCCCTGCATAGAAATGGATTTCATCCACAGGCAGCCGGACTATCGTTTTAGCATAGTGTATTCCCTTATTTTCCTCCTACTTACAAGGAAACCAGTAAAAAGGCAATTTCTGCTAATGCTTATCTCGATTACATAGAGTAAATAGAAGAATATGCTTTTTAACAATAATTTATTACAGCGAATTAGAGAAAGTTAAGTGAATGGAACACAACAGAACTTTTAATTTTGCTGCAGCAAGCACACATGCGCGCACGGACTTTTTTACTATATCGGGGATCTCAAAAGGTGTATTTTCATTTGGAATTTTTGGGTTGATTTACTTCCTCCACTTACTATAGGATAGCAATAATACAGAAAGATATAGTACACAAGCGAACTAGTTTAGATTTTGACAATTTGTTCAGGTAGCCTAAGAAGATGTTCCATTCAACTGTCTACCCATTTCAATTATAATGGAAGTTGAACAGAAAGACAGGCAAAAGTAATGTTAAATAAACCGATGGAGATAGTTAACATATTCAAAATATTCACGGATTTTTATGTCAATTCTCTCATGTTTAAGCAATACATTTCGAAATTGTTAAAGAGTCTAATTATTTGCTTCTCATGAACTTATATATACGAACTCGTTTCCTCACGCTACGCAGATAAAATAGTTGGTGGGGAAGACTAGACGAAAAACTGTAAAAACTTGGTTTAATGCATCTATAATGACTGTGAATCTAATCTAACGTTTTACGTGAGTTTTCATCCAAGTATTTAAAATGCTCTTCGGAAACAATTATCATATAACTGCCTTAACAGTTGAAGTCAGTTAATTAAGTGTGCAAACGAACTAAAATATAACGTAATTAATATTCTACCAGGAATTTGAAGAGGTAACCCAGCCATTGCAGTACTTTTTTAAGCCTAACTCAACACTAAATCGGCTCTTCTCACGATGTGAGAAAATTTACATATTTAACAGTTTAAAACAATGACACTAACTTAATCTATTGATAATCCACCTGGCTTTCAAGTAGTTACCTTGTAGAACATGTTTTGTTGACTTGCCTAAAAATTCCTCCAGCAAGAAATTTGGAAAACTCCAAAATTCTGGCTGAAATTTGCTGTGTGCATGTCACAAAAAGAATAAGCCACGCAGAAGAAAGTAATTAGTATATTCTCAATGTTTTGTGTAAACTAAATACCCAAACTACCCTTCACATGGAAAAAAATTCGAAAAATGTTATTTCTTCAAAATGGCTCCAATAATTATGATTAAAATATCGTATAATAAATATATTTACATCATAAATAAAATACATATGCTGAATTTTCTGAGGATGACCTCTGAACAACTCTTTATTCTGGATGAATTTTGTATAATTGGTAAACCGTAAGAGATGAACAAAAACTTACTACACAAAAAAGGTAGATCTCATTGAAACACACAATTTATGTCATATATATCTTTTCGTGGAGTTGACCATTTTTGAGATACTCCTAGGTCTCAGTTTTAAAATACTTAAATGTTTCTTACACGGGAATTTATCAACTCCCGGCAAAACAAAGAAGTGGATTTCAACCACATGGCAACCAGCTTTTAAAAGATTTGACTATTGTTTTAACCTAATGTATTTCCTTATTTACCTTCTACTTTTAAGGAACTAAGAATAAGACTATATATGCTAATGTTTGTCTTGATTAGCATGAGGTAGATATAAGCTTTTCAACGATTATTTGTTACAGAGATGTAGAGAAAGACATATGAATTTAACACATCAAATCTCCAGAATCTTGCTTGATAAGCAATTAAAATTTAGAATATTTTAATAAGTACTATTCAGCCGGTACAATTTTTATGGTGCTAAAATAATTTTAACCTTAAATATTTTAGAATTTATAAATGATGCTCTTTATTACTTTGACAGCAAATAGTTTTTATAGGAATGCTTTTATAATAATAACAATCGAGTGGCTTTTGCAAATCAGCTGTTTTTCTTGTTACTTTCATTGCCGCTTTAATTGTGTAAAGTTGGTAATGACGAGAAAGCATGTTTACATGTAGACACGTGCGCACTGAAGATGAATGTCGAAATGTTTCTTACCATTGATGGGTTTATCTGGAATCGTAGCGGACAGGTTCTTCATCTGCAAGATGGGTTTCACCGCGGCACAAGACGTGAGTGTTTCACTGTGTACACCTCCACAAAACACCAACACCAGCACCACTGCACTAATCCCCATCGTAAACAACACCACACAATAACAAACACTGTTCCACTTTAGCTGTTAGCACGACCGACCATTCATCGATCTACAATCGAGAGACGTGTTGTCAAGCGACTGCGCCTAGCAGAGCTACGAACCGACTGGGCTCTTGGCACTCGTACGAGCGAATGCTCTTCCCCCACTAACTAACCTGCCGTGACGTCAGCTCACCGTGCTGCTGCAACCGCAGCGCTATCTTTTGTAGAAAGCCGGTAACAAGCAGCAGACAGGTTCAAGTGGATGTAATTATTATCTACATACTGGAGGCAGTTGCGCATCTTGTCCGCTAGATGGCGCTTCCTTGTTGGACGCCATATTTAGTTGTGGCGGCTGTAGTTCGAAATCGTTTCCAAAATTCGGAATTTCGCTTTGAAATTCGGAACATCCACAGTAAGATATTTTTTACTTTCTCTACTCGTACTATGTACATAGTGTACATACAAGGTATTGCATTCCACCCAAAAATTCGATACCGAGATTTCACCGGAAATAGACGTTTTAGGGTCCCCTGTATCCATGATAGCCCCAAAACGAAAAATCAGTAAAATACTAAAATTGACATTTAAGTTTACTATTTTCCAGGGATGCGACACGAAAATTTAGAAAAAAATTTCCCCACCCCAAACTACCTTTTACATGGAAAACTTTTTTGAACATTTTGGGTTTCTCCAAAGTGGCTCTCGCAATTTTGATTAAAATACTGTATATTAAAGATATTTATATGGTAAATAAAATGTATATCATGAATTTCCTGGGAACGGCCTCTAAAGACCTCTTTATTCTGAATGAATTATGCTAAATTTGCGTAACTGGTAAACCGTAAGAAACAGACAGAAACTTACCACACAAAAATGTAAATCTCGTTAAAACACATAATTTACGTCATATAAGTTTTTTTTTCGTGGAATTAACCATTTTTAAGATATTTCTTGTAATTTGTTTCAGATTTAAAATAATTAATTTTTTTCCACGGAGATTTGTAAACTCCTAGCACATTTCATCCACATGGCAACCAGTTTTTAAAATACTTGATTGTCATTTTAGCCTTATTTCAGCTACTTACAAAGAAGCAAGTAATTAAGACAATTTCTGCTAACGTTTATCTCGATTATCATAAAGTAGATAGAAGAATATGCTTTTTAACAATAATTTGTTATAGCGATGTGGAGAAAGTCATGTGAATGGAACACATACGATTTTTAGAAAAAGATCCGTGTGTTATGTGTGCGTCCGTGTGTCCGTGTGTCTGTGAACATGATAACCAAAAAGTCGGTAAAACATCAACTTGGTATATAGGTTTAGCATCTTCCAAGGATGCGACACGAAGATTTTGAGGGAAATCCCCCCACGCGAAACTACTCTTTAGATGGAAAAAAATTCGAAAATATTAATCTTCTCAAAAAAAGTTCTTGCGATTTTGATTAAAATATCGGAAATTAAAGACATTTACACGACAGATTAAAATGTATATCTTGAATACCACTTTATTATGGAAGAATTTTGCTGTATTTTGCATAACTAGTAAACCGTAAGCTATAGACAAAACTTACTACACAAAATATTTATATCTCGTTGAAACACACAATTTAAGTCATATACATGTTTTTTTGTGGAGCTACATTTTTGTGATATTCCTTGGTTTTTGTATTCAGTTTTAAAATACTTAAACTTTCCACATACAAGAATTTGTCAACTCTTAGCAGTGCAAAGAAATGGTTTTCATCCCCATGGCAACCAGCTTTTAGAAGGTTTAACTATCGTTTTAGCCTAGTGTATTCCATTATTTCCCTTCTACTTACAAGAAAGCATTTCTGCTATTTTTACCTTGATTAGTATGAAGTAGATAGAAGAATCAGCTTCTTATCAAAAATTTGTTGCAGAGATGTAGAGAAAGTCATGTGAATGAAACACATCAGATTTTTATTTTCTCTATGCGTACTATGTACACAGTGTATAGAGAATGTATTGTAATGCACCCAAAAATTCGATACCGAGATTTCACCGGAAATACATGTTTTGAGACCTCCTGTATCCAAAAAAAGCATTTTTAGAAAAATGTCCGTGTGTGTGTGTGTCTCTTGTGTGTCTGTGGACAGCATAGCTCAAAAACGAAAAGACCGTTAAATGCCAAACTTGGTACTTAAGTTTGGTATTGCCCAAGGATGCGAACGAAGACTTTAAAAAAAAATCCCCCCACCTCAAACTACCCTTTACATGGAACTTTTTTCGAAAATTTTGATTTTCTTAAAAATGGCTCTAACGATTTTGATTAAAATATCATATATTAAAGACATTTGCCTGACAAATAAAATGTATATCTTCAATTTTCTGGAAATAACCTCCGAAGACTACTTTATTCTGGATGAATTTTACGGAATTTTGCATACCTGCTAAACTGTAAGAGATGGATGGAAATTTAAAATATAAAAAATTTGAACATGTTAAAACACATAATTTATGTTATATAATTTTTTTTCTTGGAGTTGATCGTTTTTTAGATATTCCTTGTTTTCGGTTTCAGCTTTGAAAAACATGCTTTTCTCATACAGGAATTTGTCAACTCCTGTCCATACAAACAAAGGAACTTCTGTCACATAGCAACCAGTTTTTGACTGTCACTTTAACCTATGGTACTCCCTTGTTTCGCTTCCACTTACAAGGAAGCAAGAAATAAGACTATTCCTACTAATTTGAAAAACATGCTTTTCTCATACAGGAATTTGTCAACTCCTGTCCATACAAATAAAGGAACTTCTGTCACATAGCAACCATTTTTTGACTATCACTTTAATCTATGGTACTCCCTTATTTCGCTTCCACTTACAAGGAAGCAAGCAATAAGACTATTTCTACTAATTTTTCTCGACTAGCATGAAATAAAAGAATAAGCTTATTAACAATAATTTGTTACAGAGATATAGAGAAAGTCATGTGAATGGAACATTTCAGATTTTTTAAATTTATACCAGGATTTATAATGGTGACATTTTTGCCATTTATCATACTTCTTGCTTGCAAGGTTATTAAATAATAATTGTATTGTCAAATTCATTATTCAAAAACAAATGAGGCACGTGATGGATTTCAATAAAATATTCACATTAAACATCCAGTTTTACAATCAATTGATTAACGGATAGATCTGTTATATTACATTTTGAATATCAGCCCTGATTCGTATAAAAAAGTATTACTTGCCTGCCTGGGTAGTATAGTGGTAGCGTTTCTTACTCACATTCAGCAGGCCACGAGTTCGACTCTAGCTTAGGGTGAGTTACCCAATAAGGTTTTTTTATCGAGGTTTTCCTTTTTCCTGAGAAGATGAAGGTCGAGATCATTTGAGCATCATTTCACCAGTTTCATTCATCACCTAATATGACCAAGCAGGTTATAGGACGTTAGCTAAAATAAAAATAAATTAAACTACTTTGGGTATTCTTCAAATTTCTTGATTTTCAAAATATAATAACATATTTCTCAAAGTTAGAGCAATATTTCGAATGTACTTTGAAGAGAAACCATAAAAACTTGCAAATAAATTAGTAAAAAAAAAAAAATTGCAATGTATGAAGCATTTTGAAAATGGAAAAGTGTTGAAAAAAGGTAGTGGGAAAATAACGATTAAAGTTAGGAGCTGTACTAATAAGCATGCGCCTTTTTATCTATAGCTCCAAACGGGAGGGAATATTTTTTCTCGTTTCTCGTTTGTTTCCTCTTGGCAAGCAAAGAGATTGCAATTTCCATTGTTTCACATAGCGACTGCATTTAAAAGACGAGACTATCGTTTTAGCCTGTGCATTTTCTTATTTCCCTTCTACTTACAAGGAGCTAGTAATAGGATAGTAATAAGACTAAATGTTTATTTTGATTAGCATGATGTAGATAACAGGTTAATGTTTTAAATAAAAGGTTTGTTTGCCGAACAGCTAAAGGACATCAAGTGAATGGAACACATTCGATTTTTTCCCCTCTACTTAGGTCATGTAAAGGAACATAACAGATTTTTTATTCTGGAGTGTCACAATATGAATAATTAACATCGTTAATTATTGTTAAAAAGCTTAAGCTTTTATCTAATTAGTGCTAATCGAGAAAAATATTAGCAGAAAGGTAATAAGGAAATACAGTATACAGACTAAATCGACATTAAAACCTGGTTATCATGTGAATGAAATCCGTTTCTATGTTTTGCCTGGATTTCACAAATTCCCACATGTGAAATGTTTTAGGTATTTTAAAACTGAAACAAATAACAAGCAATGTTTCAAAAATGATAAGCTCTACAAAACAAATGTAAATTACACAAATTGTGTGTTTTAACAAGATCTACATTTTTGTATAGTAAGTTTTTGTCTATCTCTCACGGTTTACTAGTTACGTAAAATTCAGCAAAATTCATTCTGAATAAAGAGCGGAACAGAGGCTATTCCCAGAAATTTCAAGATATACGTTTTATTTGCCAAGTAAATGTCTTTAATATACAGTTTTTAACCAAAGTCGTTAGAACCATTTTTGAGAAAATCAACATTTTCGAAAAATTTTCCATTAAAAAGGTAGTTTGGGCTGGGGAGATTTTCCTCAAAATCTTCGTGTCACATCCTTGGAAGATACTAATATTATACACCAAGTTTGGTATTTTACCGACTTTTTATTTTTGAGTTATTGTGTTCACAGACACACGGACTTTTTCTAAAAATCTGATGTGTTCCATTCACATGACTTTCTCTACATCTCTGTAGCAAATTATTGTTAAAAAGCTTATGCTTCTGGTTACTTCATGCCAATCAAGAAAAAATTAGCAGAAATAGTTTTATTACTTGCTTCCTTGTAAGTAGGAGCCAAATAAGGAAGTACCATAAAATAAAACGGTAGTCAAAAGCTGGTTGCTATGTGACTGAAGTTCCTTTATTTGTATGGACAGGAGTTGACAAATTCCTGAATGAGAAAAGTATGTTTTTCAAAGCTGTAACTAAAAACAAGGAATATCTAAAAAAATGGCCAACTCCACGAAAAAAACGTATATTACATAAATTGTGTGTTTTAACATGCTCTACATTTTTTGTGTGGTAAGTTTTTGTCCACCTCTTACGGCTTAGCAGTTATGCAAAATTCCGCAAAATTCATTCAGAATAAAGAAAATTCAAGATATACATTTTATTTGCCATATTAATATCTTTAATATACGGTATCGTAATCAAAATCGTTTGAGCCATTTTTGAGAAAATCAAAATTTTCGAAGTTTTTTCCATGTAAAGGGTAGCTTGGGGTGGGGGGATTTTTGGCAAAATCTTCGTGTCGCATTCCTGGGAGATACTAAACTTAAATACCAAGTTTAGTGCTTTATCGACTTTTCGTTTTTGAGTTATCGTGTTCACAGGCACACAGAAACACACAATCACGCACACACAGACCTTTTTCTAAAAATGTTTTTTTTATTCGGTGGGACCTAAAATATGTATTTCCGGTGAAATTTCGGTATCGACTTTCTGGCTGGAATGCAATACCTTCTCTATACACTATGTACATAGTGCGTGTAGAGAAAGTAAAAATTGAGTAAACACCATTACTGAAAGGGAATAGGAGTATGCTCGAAATTGTGACGACTGCAGTTAAAAGCCCCTGCTTTAATAATACATAATAAAAAAAGATAATGGAAAAATGATAAAAAAGAAAAAATAATGTTAAGCAGTAGAAAATAAGTTTGTGACAGATACACTCTTTCTGATAATTACTAAAAATATTGCAGGGGTTTTTCAACAACTCTGAGAAAATTGTGCAATCAAAACCAGAGATTAAAAACTGTTCTCTAACACGTAAAATAAAATATCCATTTCCACAGTCGTTTTCTTTAATTACTTAGTCTTACTTAAGCAGCTGATCACTTTGATCATAGAGATTCCGCTTACCAAATGACGCCAGTAGCATTATACCTTGAGTCCCAAACTCTTTATATTATAAGCTCCCTTTTAAAACAAAAACATTCAATTAGAATTACTATGAGATTATTGAGGAGTTAAACTAGGAGTACAGATATTAGAGGGACCTGCAAAGCCAAAGCATTACATCGCAGGTAGGCCAGACTATCCCTTTCTGCTTCTAATGTGAATCTTGGGAGGGAGGGATGAGGAGGATAGCAGAAAGGTGATCAGATCCAGACAGCATTATCGGGTTTACTAACGGTTCCAGGTAGAAGTCATTCGGAAGCAGGCAACACCTGACGAGAATCCAAGAGTCCCACGGAGGTGCCCAGGGCCCAAGGAAGCCCACAAAAACCAAAGCTGTCAGCAGCCAGGATAAAATCTTTTAAAACGCATACCCACAACCGATATCCTTCGTATAAAACAGTAAATCATGTACAGAAATCCGAGGTAGAAAAGAAACAGACACACAATTTGCCTACCCACCCGGGGAAACCACGAAAAACCCATGGATAGAGTGGCCAGTCCCACGGGAATGGAAACACGACCTCCCTTAGGCAACTTCACGCATTACCGCGGAACCATCTGGTTCGGTACTGAATCAGTGAAACAAAGAAGCTGCTTTGAACTAATAGATAATAGTCCCAGGTGCAATTGTGTATGCATATTAGAAACTGATGCTGTTGAAACGTGAAATAATGACTCTAGTGCGAACTAATATATGCTATTCTTAAGCTTAGTCAGTGAATGTGTATAGAAAACTGATTATATCAATTAGTGTTGTTTTAAAACACTGAGAAACAGATTATAGTAGTAGGTAATTGATGGTAGCTTTAAGTATAATGAGGTATTTATATTCAAAACTGATCACACCAGTTATTAATGCTACTGAAACAGGAAGTAATAACTCTATTGTGAATTAATAGAAGTTAGTCCTTAATGTAATAAGTGTACGTTTATTATAAACTGTCACGCCAGTTACTGATGTCGCTGAAACAGGAAGTAATAACTCTATTGTGAATTAATAGAAGTTAGTTCTTAGTGTAATGAGTAATATGTTTATTATAAACTCATCACATCAGTTATTAATGGTGCTGAAACAGTAAATAATAACTCTATTGTGAATTAATGAGCTTAATGGGTGTGCATTTATTATAAAATGTTCACACCAGTTATTGATGCTGCTAAAATAGTGAGTTAAAGACTCTAGATGCTAGCCTAAAGTGTAATGAGTGTGCGTATATTGGGAACTGCTCATATTAGTGATGCTGCTGACGAGGAAGTAAAGACTCTAGTGTGAACTAATTGAGGTTAGGCCTAAATGTGAAGAATATATGCGTACTGAAAACTGATCACACCATCTAGTGGCAAGATTGAAACCTCAAGTAAACACTCTGTGAAGAACTAATTGAGTCTGGGTCTGTGTGTGCTGAGTATACGTAATTTAGAAACTGATCATACCATCTAGTGCCACTGTTGAAACATCGAGTAAATACTCTGTCGAGATCTATTGAGTCTTGGTCTAAGTGTGATGAGTATACCTATGTTGGAAAATGCTCCCATCTTCTAGTGACACTACTGAAACACCGAAGTAAAGATCTGTCGAAAACTATTGAGTCTTGGCCTAAGTTTGATGAGTATACCTATTTTGGAAACTGACCACACCATCTAGTGACGCTACTGAAACATCGAGTCAAAGCTCTGTGGAGAACTAGGCTTGGTGGACATGTGATGATTATACGTATATTGGAAACTGATTGCAGCAGTTAATGATGTTACTAAAATACCGAAGTAAAGATTTTGTTGATAACTAATCGAGGATAGGCCTAAGTGTGATGTTTGCACGTATCTTGGAAAATGGTCAAATCTGTTAGCTACACTACTGAAACTCCGAATTAAAGACTCTTGAGAATTAATTGAGGCTCAACCGAAGTGTGGTGAATGTAGATATCTTGGAAAATGATCGCAGCAGTTAGTTACAGTGCTGAAACATCTAAGTAAAGACTTTGTCGAAAACTAATTTAGGTTAGATAGATATATCTGCAGGCTTCCACGGCCGTAGACCGGTGAGGCCTACACCGGAAACCATAACCTCAATTATGAGGTTATGCCTAAGTATGATGAAAATAATTACATCTATTAGTTACACTGCTGAAATAATTAAATAAAGACTGTTGAGAACTAATTGAGGATAGACCTAAATGTGATAACTTTGAAAATTATCACATCAGTTAGTACACTACTGAAACACCGAAGTAAAGACCCTGTTGATAACTAATTGAGGATAGATCTAAGTGTGATGAGTGTACATATCTTGGGAAATGATCACACCAGTTAGTTACACCACTGAAACACCGAAGGAAAGACTCTGTTGAGAACTAATTGAGGATAGACCTGAGTGTGATGAGTGTACATATCTTGGAAAATGATCACACCAGTTAGTTACACCGCTGAAACACCGAAGTAAAGACTCTTTTGAGAACTAATTGAGGATAGACCTGAGTGTGATGAGTGTACATAATTTGGAAAATGATCACACCAGTTAGTTACACCACTGAGACACCGAGGTAAAGACTCTGTTGAGAACTAATTGAGGATAGATCTAAATATGATGAGTGTACATATATTGGAAAATGATCACACCAGTTAGTTACACCACTGAAACACCGAGGTAAAGACTCTGTTGAGAACTAATTGAGGATAGACCTAAGTGTGATGAGTGTACATATCTTGGAAAATGACCACATCAGTTAGTTACACCACTGAAACACCGAAGTAAAGACTCTTTTGAGAACTAATTGAGGATAGATCTAAGTCTGATGAATGTACATATATTGCAAAATGACCACACCAGTTAGTTACACCACTGAAACACCGAAGTAAAGACTGTTGAGAACTAATTGAGGATAGATCTAAGTCTGATGAATGTACATATATTGCAAAATGACCACACCAGTTAGTTACACCACTGAAACACCGAAGTAAAGACTGTTGAGAACTAATTGAGGATAGATCTAAGTCTGATGAATGTACATATATTGCAAAATGACCACACCAGTTAGTTACACCACTGAAACACCGAAGTAAAGACTCTGTTGAGAACTAATTTAGGATGGATCTAAGTCTGATGAGTGTACATATCTTGGAAAATGATCACACCAGTTAGTTACACCACTGAAACACCGAGGTAAAGACTCTGTTGAGAACTAATTTAGGATAGACCTGAGTGTGATGAGTGTACATATCTTGGAAAATGATCACACCAGTTAGTTACACCACTGAAACACCGAGGTAAAGACTCTGTTGAGAACTAATTTAGGATAGACTTGAGTGTGATGAGTGTACATATCTTGGAAAATGATCACACCAGTTAGTTACACCACTGAAACACCGAAGTAAAGACTCTGTTGAGAACTAATTGAGGATAGACCTGAGTGTGATGAGTGTACATAACTTGGAAAATGATCACACCAGTTAGTTACATCACTGAAACACCGAAGTAAAGACTCTTTTGAGAACTAATTGAGGATAGGCCTGAGTGTGATGAGTGTACGCATATTGGAAACACGAGTCGACACATAAATATTCATGAAATGTCAAGCCACGAAAAGCTAAACATGGCCGTAAAAGCTTTGCTCCAATTTCCTTTTTCTTTCTGGGACATTTTCTCGCATTGCGGCACTGGGGGAGGGGCAGATGCCCGTGGAAAAGATTAATGGGGTGTTGCTACATTCTCGCGGTCATTATCGTTGCCAAAGAATCGTCGTTGAAGTCTACACTTGATTTCAAATAAATTGTTGACTCACGATGCTGTCATAGAAGACGCAGTGTGGACTATTTAATTTAAAAATATGCTTTTCACTATCTCAAAAGTGACGCTGGAAAACTTTTTGTAATTCAAAGATAAATCCAGTGATGTGAGGTCCAATTGTATAATACATAGAGTACCTCTGCTAAACTTCGTAAGAAAGGCAAGTATGGTATTCCACCCCAAAATGAGATTTCACCTAAAATATACGTTTTGAGGCCCCCTGAATAAAAAATCTCATGTATTACATGCAAATGACTTTCTCTAACAGTTCTTCAAACAGACGTCTTGCAAAATATTCTTCTTTCTACACTGTGCTAATCGAGATAAGCATTAGTGGAATGTACTTATAAGTATAAGGGGACTAAAGGAATGCGCTATGATAAAGTGATAGTCAAATGTTTTAAAAGCTATTGTTAGGCGATTGTCATTGAAATTGGCTTCTTTGCTTGGCCAAGAAGTGGGACAAAAGATACTTCCTGTCTGAGAAAAGTATAAGTATTTTAAAATTGAAACCAATAACAAGGAATATCTTGGAAATGAGATCCACATTTTATGTATAGTAAGTTTTTGTCTCTCTTACGGTTTAACTTTTATGCAAAATTCTGTAAAAATCAACCAGAGTAAAGTGCTCTTCAGAGACTATTCCCAGTAAATTTAAAATATACATTTTATGTGTGTTGGAAATAGTTTTAATATACAGTATCGTAGTCAAAATTGTTAGAGCAATTTTTGAGAAAAACAAACCTTTCAAAATTGTTTCCCTGTAAAGGATAGATTGTGGTGTGATTTTCTTGAATCGTGTCGCATCCTTGGAAGTTACTAAACTTAAATGCCAAGTTTCGTATTTAACGGTCTTTTCATGTTTTAGCTATGCTGTCCACACACACTGACCTTTTTCTAAAAATCCTTTTTTCGGACTTAGGGGACCCCAAAACTTATACCTATTTATGGTGAAATTTGACATCGCATTTTTGGGTGGAATACAATACATTCTCTATTCACTATGTACATTGTACATGCGGGCTAGAGAAAGTAAAAAACTATGGGTAGGAAGGTAGATAGGTAAGAAGGGGGAGAGAGAGGTAGGCAGGCATGACGGACTGAACTCGAAAGATGAGCCGGCGAAGTTATTGTACCTATGTCTCATAAGGGGAGCGCACCCGGTGGGATAAAATAAGAGGATATTCTGGGCGACCGGAGCCAGGAGCGACGGCAAAACAATTGCAAAGTCACTACAGTTACTATAACGGTTTTTTTTTTTTTTTTTTGTTTTTTTGTTTTCAAATGGGAAGAGTTCTACGCTGCAGCGAATGAGATGTGTTATCGTGCCCTGCGTTGCCAGGTCGCTACCCCCACTCTTTTCATATTTCCCTCTCACTCGCACACTGAGCATGCAAATCTGCCTGGCGACATAATGTTTATTCATGCGTATTATGAATACTATTTGAGCTAAAAATCTGTGGTTTTCACGGTTCTGCTACGAACATTCCTCCCTACCTTTTTTTGTGAACTATTGTTTGCAAAGTTTGAATATTTTGTCTTAGCGCAAGTAGTACTTATGAGAGACAGAATCACTTTACGCGTTACTCCCCAGTTAACCGCGAACGCAATATGTCAACACAGCAGCACTCCGATTGGCTGAGGAACAAACTTCATCCCATTTGAAAATCACTGTAGATTAAGACTCCCCGTCGAACAGGTAGAGCGGCGAGGGTTCGGAGAAAATTCCAGAAGGTATCTTGTTACCTGCCACGCCGCACTGATGCACCAATACCGACACTTCCAATCCTGAAAGAGAGCAACGGGGCGAAGGAGGAATGAAATGATAATGGAACAGCATGGAGATAGAGGAATCTCTGATGATGACTGGGAAAACTCCCGAAAATACCCATGGGTCAGAGTGAGCAATCGCAATGGATAAACCCGAATGCGAATCGCGCTCGTTACCGCGGTGTCACCTCGCTCGGTTTAACGTCACAAAGATACCGATGCATATAAAATATGTCCAACCCTGAAACAACCTTTCCGCCACCTCGTTCGGTCTGTCACAAAACTATCCATGCATGGATGTATGCATATAAAATATGTCATTCTGAAACAACCTCTCCGTCAATGGTTCACTGAGGTCTGTCGATTGGACAACGGCAGACAATCTGAGCAAACCATGTCTATAGGTAACTCTAGCGAGGTACTGATGTCAAAAGTTATTTTCCCCGACCCTAATTAAGGAGGGGGGCTTTGGTGAGTCACGCATACTGTCTTACACGCAGTGCTCGGTAGCGAGTGTGTTGTTTTTAAGTAAACGCAAACGGCTTATCGAAGTGCAGGAAATATCATTTTCAGAGCCTCCACACAATGCAAATAGAATTACTTGCTCTGAAAGATTTTCGAACCTAAAATGTTTGAAAGAAAGAATTTGGTTGTAATTTAAATCATTGCCTAAAGATTTATTTTCCAAATTGCGATTATTTGCATTACATACAATGGCAATATTTGGCTCCACACATATTTGCGAGTAAAATTCCTCTAAAATGGATTCTATTAAAAATCCACACCGCCACAGACTACGCTGTTAGTTCATCTACATAGTCATCAGATTAAGCGACCACGTTCTTAACGGCACTTGAGTCGCCGTTGGGCACCGCTTCCCTCCCGACATTTTCTCCCCGCACATGCATAGAAACCAATAGGATGAACGGACGAGATCAACTATAACCATAATTATTTCACAAATTACAATTCCTTATATTAGCTTACTTTTTCATAAACGTTGATGTAGCTGCCTCCGTAGTCGAGTGGTCAACAAACTGACTTCTCATCCGGGGGTCTCAGGTTCGATTCCCGGCTGGGGCGGGGAATTATTCTCGAACCAGAATTATTCCCTATCCCCCTCAGAGTCTGGAAGTATGATAGTGAGAGTGAATGTGTGTGTTTAATGATGTAAAAATCTGATATGTTCTATTCACATGACTTTCTCTACATCTCTGCAACAAATTATTGTGATTAAGCTTATTTTTCTATTTACTTCATGATAATCGTGAAAAAGAAAACAGAAATAGTCTTATTACTTGCATCCTTGTAAGTAGAAGTGAAATAAGGGAGTACTATAGGTTAAAGTGATAGTAAAAGCTAATTATTATGTGACTGAAGTCCCTTTGTTTGTATAGACAGCAGTTGACAAATTCCTGTATGAGAAAAGTAGAAGTTTTTTAAAGCTGAAACCAATAACAAGGAATATCTCAAACTCCATGTAAAAATGTACTTATCATAAATTGTGTGTTTTATCATGATCTTCATTTTTTGTGTGGTAAGTTTGGTCTATGTCTTACGGTTTACCAGTTATGTAAAATTCAATCAAATTCATCCAGAATAAAGTACTCTTCAGAGCCTATTCCCATAACATTCAGGATATATAGCTTATTTGGCAGGTAAATACCTATAATGTTCGATATTTTAATCAAAATTGTTAGAGCCATTTTTGAGAAAATGAAACATTTCGAAAACAGTTCCATTTAAAGGGTAGTTGGGGGCGTGGGGATTTTCTTGAAAATCTTTGTGTCGCATCCTTGGAAGATACAAAACTTAAATACCAAGTTTGGTATTTAACGGTCTTTTCGTTTTTAATCTATGCTGTCCCACAGACACGCACACACACACGCATACACACATGGACATTTTTCTAAAATTTTTTTTTTTATTCAGGGGGACCAAAACTTGTATTTCCGGTGAAACCTCGGTATCGAATTTTTGGGTGGAATGTAATACCTTCTCTATACACTATGTGCATAATACGTGTAGAGAAAGTAAAAAAGTCATACATATATAAAATAAAAATACAATACCAGATGCAGATAAGGAAGACCTTGTATTTATATACATTTCATTACGTCGCATAGCAGCATGCCCCAATGCTTCACACGGAGTGGAATGAGTTAGTGCGCCTTCCAACTGCACAAAAGCTGTACCAGCAGGACGGTGGAAATCGCTTCTAAGACCATTCTTGGACATCCTCAGTTGTAAGGAAATAATGCTGTTGTAGTGAGTGAATGGACATAGTTTCTTAGCACCTGCTAGACAACTTTCCTTTCAAGGCGATAATAGAACTTGTTGAAGTCCAGAACGTGATCGCCTATCAATGACGTCCACGTGCATAGAGGCATGTTTGGGTTCATTCACAAGTTTCCATTGATCAGCAATCCAGAAGTATCTCCTCCTTCACTGTCTTAAAGTGGATCACAGAATATTTGACAACTGAAACTTTATCAACAATAACTCATATTTTACTTTCCTACCATAGTTGACAGAGTAAATAGGTAGAGAAATTATTGCCTTTTATCCATGACTTCAAAACGAGATTTCATCGGAAATACAGGTTTCAGAGTCCCAAGAAAATAATTTTTAGAAATAATCTTATGTGTTACACTCATATGACTTTCTCAAGCTGCTCTACAAACAAACTTCTTACAAAAGATTATTCTTCTTTCTACACAATGCTAATCGAGATAAACATTAGCAAATGTTCTTATTACTTAGTTCCTTATAAGTAGAAGGGTACTAAAGGAATGCGCTATGTTGAATTGATAGTCAAATGTTTTAAAAACTGTCGTTATGCGATTGTCATCGCAAATCGCTTCTTTGCTTGGCCAGGAATAGAACAAAAGAAAATCTGATGTGTTCCATTCACATGATTTTCTCTATCTCTGCAACAAATTATTGTTAAAAAGTGTATGCTTCTATTATTTCGAGAAAAAATCAGCAGAAATGGTCCTATTACTTGCTTCCTTGTAAGTAGGAGCGAAATAAGGGAGTACCATTGGTTAAAGTGATAGTCAGTAGTTGGTTGCTATGTGACTGAAGTTCCTTTGTTTGGACTGGAATTGTTAAACTCCTGTATGAGAAAAGTAAGGGTTTTAAAGCTGAAACCGAAAAAAAAAACAAGGAGTATCTCAAAAACGATCAAATCCACGAAAAAAATGTATATAAGATAAATTGTGTGTTTTAAGGGATTTACATTTTTTGTGTTGTAAGTTTTTGTCCATCTCTTATGGTTTAGCAGTTATATAAAATTCTATAAAATTCATCCAGAATAAAGCAATCTTCAGAGGCTATTCCCAGAAAATTCAAGATATACATTTTATTTGTCGTGTAAATATCTTTAATATACGAACTTTTAATCAAAATCGTTGTAGCCATTTTTGAAAAAATCAAAATGTTCGAAAAAAGCTCCATGTAAAGGGCAGTTTGGGGTCAGGGGATTTTTTTTCAAAATCTTCGTGTCGCATCCCTGGAAGACACCAAACTTAAATACCAACTTTGGTATTTTACCGACTTTTCGTTTTTGAGCTATCGTGTTCACAGACACACGGACACACACACACACACACACACGGACCTTTTTCTGAAACAGCTTTTTTTTATACAGGGGACACTAAAACATATATTTCCGGTGAAATCTCGGTAACGAATTTTTGGGTGGAGCGCAATACCTTCTCTATACACTATGTACATAGTATGTATTGAGAAAGTAAAAAAATGGACACTTACTGTCTGAGAAATGTACAAGTATTTTACAACTGAAGCTAATAAGAATATCTCGAAAACAGTAAACTCCATGAAAAAATGTATATGACATCAATTGTGTATTTTAATGAGATATACATTTTTGGGTAGTTTTTTTTCTATCTCTTATGGTTTACTATTTATGCAAAATTCAACGAAATTAATCCAGAATGAGCAGGTTTTCAGAGGCTATTCCCAGAAAATTCTAGATATATATTTTATTTGTGATGGAAATTGCTTTAGTATGTGGTATTTTAATCAAAGTCCTTAGAGCCATTTTTAAGAAAAACAAAACTTTCGAATAGAGTAATTAGGTGTGGGGTGGGGGGGGATTTTCTTGAAAATCTTCGTGTCGCATCCTTGTAAGATACCAAACTTCAACACCAGGTATGGTATTTAACCGTCTTTTTGTTTTTGAGCTATGCTGTCTACAAATACACAGACAGACACACGTACGGACCTTTTTCTGAAAATGCTTTTTTTGGATTCAGGGGGTCCTAAAACATGTATTTCCGGTGAAATCTCGCTATCGAATTTTTGGGTGGAATGCAATACCTTCGCTATCCACTATTTACATTGTACATACTGGGCTAGAGAAAGTAAAAAGGTCCACGTGTGTGGCCGGTATGTCTGTGAACTCGATGAATTCAAAATTGAAAAGTCGGTTAAATATTAAACGTGGCATTTAAGTTTACTATCTTCCAAGAATGTGACTCCAAGATTTTTAGGAAAATCCCCCCAATCCAAAATAACCTTTACATGCAACATTTTTCGAAAAGTTTGATTTTCTCAAAATGGCTCTTAACGATTTTGATTAAAATGGGGTATATTAAATATATTTACAGAATAAATATCGTATGAGTATATTTTTAATTTTCTGGGAATGAAGATACCTTCATTCTTGTTACGTGGGAATCATAAGAGATAGACAAAAACTTAATACACAAAAAATATGGATCTAGTCAAAACACACATTTATGTCACATACATTTTTTTTTTTCGTGCAGTTGACCATTTTCAAGATATATTCCTTATTATCAGTTTCAATTTTAAAGTACTTCAACCTTTAATTTAACCTTGGATTTAGTCTAATGAATTACCTTAGTTCCATTCTATTTATAGTAACAAACTCATAAAACCATTTTACTTTCTCTAACCCCATATGTACAATGTACATAGGGATAGAGAAGTATTGTATTCCACCCAAAAATTCGATACCGAGATTTCACTGGAAATACATGTTTTAGAATCCCCTGTATCCAAATAAAGCATTTTCAGAAAAAGGTCCGTGTGTGTCCGTGTGTCCGTGTGTCTGTGAACACGATAATTCAAAAACGAAAAGTAGCTAAAATACCAAACTTGGTATTTAAGTTTAGTATCTTCCAGGGATGTGACACGAAGATTTTGAGAAAAATCCCCCCACCTCAAACTACCCTTTACATGGAACTTTTTTCGAAAATTTTGATTTTCTTAAAAATGGCAGAAACGATTTTGATTAAAATATCACATATTAAAGATATTTACCTGATAAATAAAATTTATATCTTGAATTTTCTGGGAATAGCTCCTGAAGACCTGTTTATTCTGGATGAATTTTGCTTAATTTGGCACAACTAGTAAACCGTAAGAGATAGACAAAAACTTACTATACAAAAAATGTAGGTCTTGTTAAAATACACAAGTTATAGCATATACATTTTTCTCGTGGAGCTTACCGTTTTAGAGGTATTCATTGTTATTAGTTTCAGTTGTGAAGTACTTATACTTTTCTCAGACGGGAGTGTCCGTTTTTCTTTTGTTCTACTCCTGGCCAAGAAAAGAAGCGATTTGTAATGACAATCGCATAACGACAGCTTTTAAAACATTTGATTATTGGTTTAGCCTAGTGTATTCCCTTATTTTTTTCCTACCTATACGGAACTAAATAATAAGAACATTGTGCTAATGTGTACCACGATTAGGAAGGTGCAGAAAGAAGAAGAATCTTATGTATGAAGTTTGTAGAACAGCTATAGAAAGTCATGTGAGTGTAACACATCAAATTTTTTGTTTAATAATGTTTTTCTCGATTAGCATGAAGCACTCGTACATAGAAGATAAGCATTTGTAAGAATAATTTGTTACAGAAAAGGTAGGGAAAGTCATGTGAATGGAACAGATCAGATGTTTTTCCCACATAGTACGGGATTTCATATCTCATTCGTTTTCAAAGTTAGTTTTTTATTTCTCTAACACATGCATAGCTAAGCAGAAAAAGTATTACATTACCCAACGTTTTGAACTAGACTTCAACGTAAATATAATATGTGAGCACCCTTAAAATATTACTAAAAGACCTTACGCGCGCTCATGTGTGTGTGTGTGAGCAGAATAACTAAAAAATCTTATGTGTTCCATTCACATGACTTTCTCTACATCGCTGTAACACATTTTTGTTAAAAAGCATATTCTTCTATATACCATAAGATAAACGAGATAAACATTAGCAGAAATTGTCTTAATTAATTGCTTCCTTGTAAGCAGAAGGAAAATAGAGTACACTAGGCTAAAACGATAGTCACATCGTTTAAAAGCTGGTTGCTATGTGATCAATATCCGTTTCTATGCAGGACCAGGGGTTTACAACTTTGCGTGTGAGAAAAGTTTTAAGTATTTCACATCTGAAACAAATAACAAGGAATATCTCGGAAATTGTCAATTCCACAAAAAAAGGTATAGGACATAAATTGTGTGCTTTAACTGATCTATATTTTTTGTGCAGTAAGTTTTTGCCTATCTCTTACGGTTTACCAGTTGGGCACAATTCAACAAAATTCATTCAGAATAAGGAGGTCTTCCCAGAAAATTCAAGATATACATTTTATTTGCTATATAAATATCTTTAGTACACAGTATTTTAATCAAAATCATTAGAGCCATTTTTGAGAAAATCAAAATTTTCGAAAGGGTTGTTTGGAGTTTTTTCTCAAAATGTTCGTGTCGCATCCTGGAAGGTATTTTACGAAATTTTCGTTTTTGAGTTATCGTGTACACAGACACACTGACACACAGACACACGCACGGACTTCTTCTTTTTTTCTGAAAATACTTTTTTTTTTTATAAAGGGGACTCTAAAACGCGTATTTCCGGTGAAATCTGGGTATCGAATTTTTTGGGTTGAATGCAATACCTTCTCTGTACACTATATACATAGTACGTGTAGAGAAAGTAAAAATCGGATTATTCCATTCACATGACTTTCTCTGTATGTTCTGCAAACTATTCTTATAAAAGATTATTCTATTATTTACATTATGCTAATCGAGATAAATACTAGCAGTAATTGTTTTCTAAGCAGAAGTGAAATAAGAGAATACACTGGACTAAATCGATTATCAACTCTTTTAAAAAGCTGATCAAAATGTGAACAACTGAAGTTGGTTTAGCTTTACACTGCTAGTAAAATAAAGGGGAGGTGTAGAAAAGTTACATAGTTTAAAATTGAGACCAATAACAAGAAATATCTCGGCAACGGTCAACTCTTACAACCAAAATATATGACATAAACAAGATCTAGGTTTTTTTTTTTTTTTTTTTTTGGTTTTTTTTTTTTTTTTTTTTTTTTTTTTTTTTTTTTTTTTTTTTTTTTTTTGGTCACGAGTTTCCGTCTATCTCTTACGGTGTATCACTTAATGCAAAATTCATTCAGAATGAACAGATCTTAACAATCTATTTCCAGAAAATTCAAGAAATAGAATTTATTTATGACGCAAACATCTTTAACATATAGATCGTAATCAAAACCGTTACAATTATTTTTTAGAAAAACAATATTTTCAAATATTTTTCCATTTATTGGGTAGTATTAAGTGGGGGGGGGGGAAGATACTAAATACCAAGTTAGGTATTTGACAGTCGTTTAGTTTTTGAGCAATTCTGTCCACAGACACACACACTCACATCGCCGTGGCCGAGTAATTAGACCACTCGTCTCTCACCTAGAAGGTTCGATCCCAAGCGACCGCATGTGAGATTTGTGGTGGACAAAGCGGCGCAGGGGCTGGTTTTCTCTGGGTTCTTCGGTTTCCCCCGCCATCGCATTCCACCGGTGCTCCATCTTCATTTCACGTATCTTCAGTGTCATCCAGTGCCAGTGGTACCACAAGGGCGTTAAACACTACCCAAAAAATCCACAGACACACACAGACCCAGAACGTCTTGCTAAAATTTGTTTTTACGGTCAGGGGATCTCAAAACATATATTTCCGGCGAAATGTCGACATCAAATTTTTGGATGGAATATAATGGATTTCTATACACTATGTACATACGTGCAATGTGTAATAGGTTACCAGTTACTTTTCTGGCTTCCAGTAAATGTTAGATATAATTGTATTTATACGTTTATTATTTTTTGTCTTAACTTACTCTATGTCGTCTAATTTTAGTTATTGTAATAATAGTTCTTCTTTTCTTATTTCTTGGAAGTAAATTATTATTACTTTATTTTACTTAGTTTGATTCAGTATTTTTTTTTTCATATCTTTATTTTAATTTATTTTGGTTTATACGTTGTACTAGGTTAAGTTATCTGAAAAAATATATATACGAGGGCCGTTTTTTTCAACCCCCGATAGACTATAAATAAGACAAGCTCATAGAAAACAATTATTTTATTACTAAAGGTTTTGTACGCTTATAATCTCCGAAAAGATTGAGACATTTGTCGTACCTGTGCACAAGTTTTGCAATACTCACTTAAAAAAATGTTGCCGCCAATGATTTCAAATGCGCATTGACGTTGTTTTGAAGATTTTGAAGATACTTTACGACGTTTGCGGAGACCCATTCAAAACAAACGAAGAGGAATGTTTACTTCATGAATTATGTTAATCCATGACAACGCTCGTCCACACACTGCTGGCACAACCCATCGGCTCCTTGAACAATTTCAATGGGACATTTTCGATCATCCGCTGTACAGTCCTGAGCTGGCACCCAGCGACTTTCACCTTTTCCCTGAACTGAAGACGTGGCTAGGAGAGCAGCATTTTCAAAACAACGAAGATCTTCAAAACGTCAATACTCATTTGTAATCATTGGCGGCCACATTTTTTGAATCGGGTATTGCAAAGTTTGTGTATGGGTACGATAAATGTCTTAAACTTTTTTGTGATTATGTTGAAAAGTAACCACAAGTGTACAAAAGTTTTAGTAATAAAATAATTGTTTTCTGTGAACTTATCTTTTATTTATAGCCTATCGGAGGTTGAAAAAAAGGGCCTCGTATATACATTGTAACTTTTATGACTTTTTGGGGGAATAAATTTAAAGTTTGGATAGTAACCAAGGTGCCGGAGTAGGATATTCAGATTTTATTTATTTATTTATTTATTTTGTACAAACGTGCTAAAGAAAATAAATATGGGTGCTATTTCACATTTTAAAGTGGGGTGGCTAAGGGTGAGAGGTTGAAACTTAAAATGCAACTGAGTCCAGTTTTAAGCTTCCACGTAAACCTATAAATTGGCATGTCTTTTATTTAAACCAAATAAAATTTAAATAAATTCATATTAGGAATCTTTGAAATCAAAACCCTGTGTAAATTTTATGCACTTTAAATATGTTTAAACATTTTCAGCGAATTAAAAATTGCATTTAGGTTCAATTATTAGAATGTTTAATTTGCCCAATAATAAAAGAGGTAGGTTTTGTTTCTGGCTTGCAAACACACGGTGTGAGTTGAATTTTATTAATTATTGGAAGTCACCCAGGGCATTACCGCTTCAGTTCATTCAGTTTTTCATTCTGGTATCTGGAGCTCTAATCCCCGTAAATTGACATGTTTGACTATGCAGTGGGATTTGATCTCCTGGTACCCAGCTGCAACGCTGCAAAAGCATATTTGAAGGGTTTTTACCATTTTTAATTTCTCTACACGTCCTATGTACATGGTGTATGAAGAAGGTATTGCATTCCATCCAAAAATTCGATTCCGAGATTTAATAGACGTTTTAGAGACCCCTGTATCCAAAAAAAAGTGTTTTTAGAAAAAGGTCTGTGTGTCTGTGAACACGATAACTCAAAAAGGAAAAGTTGGTAAAATACCAAAGTTGGTATTTAAGTTTAGCATCTTACAGGGAAGCGACATGAAGATTTTGAGAAAATCCTCCAACCCAAAACTACCTTTACATGAAAAAAAACCGAAAATTTTGATTTTCTCAAAAATGGCTTTAACGATTTTGATTAAAATACTATATATTAAATCTATTTATAAGAGAACTAAAATGCATATCTTGAATTTTCTGAAAATAGCCTGTAAATCCTCTTTATTCTGGATGAATTTTGCGGAATTTTACATTACTGGTAAACCGTAAGAGATAGCCAAAAACTTACCTATTAGAAAATGTAGAGCTCGTTAAAACACACAATTTAAGTTACCTACATACCTTTTACTTTCTCTACACGTATTATGTACATAGTGTATAGAGAAGATATTATATTCCACCCAAAAATTCAATACCGTAATATCACCGGAAATACATGTTTTAGGTCCCCCTGAATCCAAAAAAAGCATTTCTGGAAAAAGACCCGTGTGTGCGTGTGTGTGTATGTGTGTGTGTGTCTATGGACAGGTAGCTCAAAAACGAAAATACCGTTAAATACCAAACTTGGTATTTAAGTTTGTAATCTTCTAAGGATGCGACACGAAGATTTTCAAAAAATTCTCCCACCCCGAACTACCTTTTACATGGAAAACATTTCGAAAATTTTGATTTTCTCAAAAATGGTTCCAACGATTTTCATTAAAATCGGTTATATTTAAGATATTTACTTGCCAAACAAAATGTATATCTTGAATTTTCTGGGAATAGCCTCTAAAGACCTCTTTATTCTGGATGATTTTTATTGAAATTTGTATAATTGGTAAATCATAAGGAAGAGACAAACACTTACTACAAAAAAAGTTAGATCACGATAAAACACACAATTTATGTCATATACTTTTTTCCGTGGAGTTAGTCGTTTTTGAGATATTTCTTGTTATTGGTTTCAGCTTTAAAAAACATACTTTTCTCATAAAAGAATTTGTCAACTGCTGTACATACAAACAAAGGAACTTCAGCCACATAGCAACCAGCGTTTAACTGTCAGTTTAACCCTTATTTCTCTCCTACTTACAAGGAGGCAAGTAATAAGAGTATTTCTACTAATTTGTCTCAATTAAAATGAAGTGAATAGAAGCTTAAGCTTTTTAACAATAATTTGTTGCAGAGATGTAAAGAAAGGCATGTGAGTGGAGAACCTCATATTTTTAATGCTGCAACTTGCATTAAATGTAGCAAGGTAAATTTGTTGTCAGCATTAAACGTTTTATTTTCTATTAAGAGAGTGCAGCTGCGAAATTAAAGTGGCATAGTGGTGTTTCTCTAATGCAACTTAATGTCCATGCTCCAGCATCACCTGTTCCTGCTGAGCTATTTTTGTGGTAACGTTTTTAAAAAGAGTGCACTGTTTTCACGACTAACAAACATAAACGATTTTCTAACCATTACCCTTGATGGAAACAGCGCACCTGTATAGGAACAAGTGACACAAAATCCTGATGTGTAACATTCACATGGTTTTCGCTATCCATTCAACAAACTACCCTAAAAATGTTATGTGCTCCATTCACATGACTTTCCCTACATCCCTGTAGCAAATCATTGTTAATAAGCTTATTCTTCTATATACGAGGGCCGTTTTTTTTTTTTTCAAACTCCGATAGGCCATAAATAAAAGACAAGTTCATAGAAAAAAATTATTTTATCACTAAAAGTTTTTACACTTATGGTTACTTTTCAACACAATCACCGAAAATATTGAGACATTTATCGTACCTGTGCACAAGCTTTGCAATACCCGCTTCAAAAAATATTACCGCCAATGATTTCAAATGAGCATTGACATTGTTTTGAAGATCTTTGTTGGTTTGAAAGTGCTGCCCTCATAGTCACGTCTTAGGTTCAGCGAAAAGATAAAAGTCGCTGGGTGCCAGATCAGGACTGTACGGTGGATGATCGAAAATGCCCGTTGAAATTGTTCAAGGAGCCGATGGGTTGTGCCAGCAGTGTGTGGACGAGCGTTGTCATGGATCAACACAATTCCTGAAGTCAGCATTCCTCTTCGTTTGTTTTGAATAGCTTCACACTGAAACATTTTCGAAAATTTTGATTTTCTCAAAAATGGCTCTAACGATTTTCATTGTATTCCGTTAATTCAAGATGTTTACATTACAAATAAAATGTATAGCTTGAACTTTCTGGTAAGACTACTTTATTCTGGGTGAATTTTGCGAAATTTTGTATATCTAGCAAACCGTAAGAGATAGACAAAAACTTACCAGACAAAAAAAATGTAGATCACGATAAAACACACAATTTGTCATATACATCTTTTTCGTGCAGTTCATCATTTTTAAGATATTCCTTGTTATTGGTTTCAGCTTTAAAAACATACTTTACTCATACACGTATTTGTCAACACCTGTCCATACAAACAAAGCACCTTCAGTCACATAACAACCAGCTTTTGACTATCACTGTAACCTATGGTACTCCCTTATTTCGCTTCTACTTAAAAGAAAGCAAGTAATAAGACTATTTGTGCTAATTTTTTCGATTACCGTGTAGTAAATAGAAGCATAAGCTTTTTAGCAATAATTTGTTGACCACATGGTAGCGTGTCTGCCTAATATTAAACAGGTCGTGAGTTCGAATCTCACTTAGGGTGAGTTACCCAGGTAAGGGGTTTTTCGGGGTTTTCCCCTTTGACTCTTTCCTGTGAAGACGAATGTTGAATAACTTTAAGCTCCACGGACCCTGAGATCATTTAAGCATCGTTTTACCAATTTCATTCATCGTCCGATATGACCAAGCAGGTTAAAGGACGTTAAGCTACGAAAAAAATTTAAAAAAATTCTGATGTGTTACACTCACATGACTTTCTCTAGGTACTCTACAAACAAACTTCTTAGAAAACATAATTGTTCTTTCAACACCATGCTAATAGAGATAATCATTATCAGAATGTTCTTATTACTTAGTTCCTTAAAAGTAGAAGGAAACTAAAGGAATGCGCTATGCTAAAGTGATAGTCAAATGTTTTAAAAACGATTGTCATTGCAAATCACTTCTTTGCTTGGCCAGGAGTATAACAAAACAAAATCGGACATTTTCATCTGAGAAAAGTACAAGTACCTACTTCACAATTGAAACTAATAACAAGGAGTACCTCCAAAACGGTAAGCTCGACGAAAAAAAAAATGTATATAACATAACTTGTGTATTTTAACAAGATGTACATTTTTTGTATAGGAAGTTTTTATCTATCTCTTACGGTTTACTAGTTATACCAAATTATGCAAAATTCGTCCAGAATAAACAGGTCTTTAGGAGCTATTTCCAGAAAATTCAACACTTACATTTTATTTGTGATAGAAATGGCTTTAATATGTGGTATTTTAATCAAAATCGTTAAAGCCATTTATAAGAAAAACAAACTTTTCGAAAATTTTTCCATGTAGAGGGTAGTTAGGGGTGGGGGGCTTTTCTTGAAAATCTTTGTGTCGCATCCTTGGAAGATACCAAACTTAAATACCAAGTTTGGTATTTAATCGTCTTTCCGTTTTTGAGCTCTGCTCCCCAAAGGCTCACACACACATACAAACAGTCACACACAGACACACACATGGGCATTACTCTAAAAATGTTTTTTGGACTCAGGGGGTCTCAAAACATGTATTTCAGGTAATATCTCAGTATATAATTTTTGGGTGTATTACAATACCTTCTCTATACACTATGTACATAGTACGTGTAGAGAAAGTAATAATAATAATAATAATAATAATTTGTTGCAGAGATGTTGAGAAAGTCATGTGCATGGGACACATCATATTTTTTCTCCGGGACTTCAAAACATGTATTTCCGGTGAAACCTCGGTATCGAATTTTTAGGTGCAATATAATACCTTCTCTATACACTGTGTAGGAACGTGTAGGGTAAGTAAAAATGAGTATTCCAGGTAATGGTTGGGATTTCTGCTTCGCAGGAAGCTGAGGTGAAGGGGCTGGGTCCAGTAATATCGGTAGCGGTAATATCGATACAGAGAATATTGCCTCAGAACAGAACCGCGCACGCTTTCCCCCCAAAACTGGGAAGTGTTTATGAGTTTTTTCCCGTTTGTAGCAGGACGTGGGATCCTCAAGTTTCTAGGTTAACGTTTATTGCACACACACACACACACACACACACACACACACACACACACACACACACACACACACACTGAAACAACTCTGCTTAATTGTATTACAGCTATGAGCCAAGGCTAGCATCAGCATGGACATTCAGTATAGTGTTTCAAAATATCTCTCTCTCTCTTCTGCTTCTGACATACGCGTGAAGTTACAAATATAATCAATAGCTTGTTTCAATCAGTATGTTTTGATTACTTCCCGTTTTTGCTGGAAAGTTGTATTTCCTGGACTAACCACTGGTACCTAACCTATCTGCATACTTTACATATTTTTACTTTCTCTATACGTGCTATGTACATAGTGTATAGAGAAGGTATTGTAATGCACCCAAAAATTCGATACCGAGATTTCACCGGAAATACATGTTTTGAGACCTCCTGAATCCAAAACAAGCCTTTTTAGAAAAATTTTCGTGTGTGTCTGTAGGCAGCATAGCTCAAAAACGAAAAGTCCTTTAAAAACCAAACTTGGTATTTAGGTTTGGTATCTTCCAAGGATGCGACATGAAGATTTTCAAGAAAATTCCCCCACTCCCAACTACCCTTTACATGAAACTTTTTTCGAAAATTTTGATTTTCTAAAAAATGGCTCTAACGATTTTTATTAAAATATCGTATATTAAAGATGGAATAGTCTCTGAAGACTAGTTTATTCCGGATGGGTTTTACGGAAATTTGCATAACTGGCAAACCGTAAGAGATAGACAAAAACTTATTTAAAAGAAAATTAAATCACATTAATACATACAATTTATGATATCTACATTTTTTTCGTGGAGTGGATCGTTTTTTAGATAATCCTTGTTATTGGTTTCAGCTATAAAAACTTACTTATCTCTCATACGAGAATTTGTCAACTCCTGTCCTTACAAACAAAGCAACTTCAGTTACATAGCAACCAGCTTTTGAATATCAGTTTAGCCTAGAGTACTTCCTTATTTTTCTTCTACTTACAAGGAAGCAAGTAATAAGGCTATTTCTTCTAATTTTTTCTCGACTAGCATGAAGTGAATAGAAGCATAACCTTTTTAATAATATTTTTTGCATAGCTGTAGAGAAAGTATAATAAGAAGTATGTGATTGTATGAGTGTGCTTTGACTCTATAACTGAAAAACATAAAGTCGGTTAAATACCTACAATAGTATTTAAATTTAGTATCTTCCAAGAACATGAATATTTTCAAAAAAGCCCCCCACTACAAATTACCTTTACTGGAAGATGTTTCTAAATATTCGATTTTTTACTTTTTTTAGCAGGTATGCACAGTGTACATAGTAGCTAGAGATGGTATCATATTCCACCCAAAATTTCGATTCCGAAAATTCACCAGAAATATAAATTTGTTTGTATGTGTGTATGTGGGTATACAGTATAGCACAAAAAAGAAAATTTAAAAGTCGGTTAAATACCAAATTTCCTATTTAAGTTTAATATCTTCCAAGTATACGATATGAGAATTTTTGAAAATCCCCCTCCGCAAACTACACTTTAGATGTAACATTTTTTGAAATTATCTATTTTCCAAATAAAAATGGCTCTAAGGATATAATTAAAATGCCGTAGGGTTTTTAAGATAAATAAAAAATGTATCTTGAAGTTCTTGGAAAAGCCATGAAGTATTCTACATTCTAAATGACTTTACCATGACTGGTAAACCATAACTCCATCAGAGAAGAAACTTAATACACAAAAATCTACTGTGTTCCATGACTTTCTCTACAGCTCTGCAACAAATTATTGTTAGAAACTTATGCTTTTATTTACTCCATGCTAATTGAGAAAAAATTAGCAGAAATAGTCTTATTAATTGCTTCCTTGTAAGTAGAAGTGAAATAAGAGAGTACCATAGGTTAAAGTGATACTCAAAAGATGGTTGCTATGTGACTAAAGTTCCCTTGTTTGTACAGACAGGAATTGACAAATTCCTGTATGAGAAAAGTATAAGCTTTTCAAAGCGGAGACTGATAATAAGGAATATCTTAAAAACGATCAACTCCACTAAAAAAATGTATATAAAGTATATTGTGAGTTTTAATGTGCTCTACATTTTCTGTATGGTAAGTTTTTGTCCATCTCTTACGGTTTAGCAGTCATGCAAAATTTGGCCAAATTCATCCAGAATAAAGAGGTCTTCAGAAGCTATTCCCAGAAAATTCAAGATATTCATTTTATTCGGGGTGCAAGTAGCTTTAATATACGGAATTTTAATCAAAATCGTTAGAGCGATTTTTAAGAAAATCAAAATTTTCGATAATTTTTTCATGTAAAGGGTAGTTTCTAGTGGGGGGAGTTTCTTGAGAATCTTCGTGTCGCATCCTTGGAAGATATTATAGCTAAATACCAAATTTGGTATTTAACGGTCTTTTGATTTTTGAGCTATGTTGTCCACAGGCACAGTCATAGACACACACACGCGGACCTTTATCTAAAAATGTGGTTTTTTTTTATTCAGAGGATCCAAAAACTTGTATTTCCGGCGAAATCTCTGTATCGAATTTTTGTGTGGAATACAATACTTCCTCTATACACTGTGTACATAGTACACGCTGAGAAAGTAAAAATACTCAGTATCTTCCAAAAATGCGACACGAAGATTTGCAAGGAAAAACCCCCTACCCTTTACAGAGAATTCTTTTCGAAAATTTTGATTTTCTTAAAAATGGTTCTAACGATTTTGATTAAAATGCCACATATTAAAGGTATTTAACTGACAAATAAAACGCATATCTTGAATTTTCTGGGAATAGCCTCTGAAGACTGCTGTATTCTGGATGAACGTTACGGAATTTTGCATAAATGCATAACTGCTAAACCGTAAGAGACGGGCAAAAACTTAACACACAAAAAATTTAGAGCACATTAAAACACACAATTTGTGTAATATACATTTTTTTCGAGGAGTTGATCGTTTTTGACATATTCCTTGTTTTTGGTATCAGATATGAAAAACTTATACATTTCTCATACAGGAATTTGTCAACTCGTGTCCATACAAACAAAGGAACTTCATTCACACAGCAACCAGCTTTTGAATATTAGGTTAGCCTATAGTACTCCCTTATTTCCCTTCTGCTTACAAGAAAGCAAGTATTAAGACTATTTATGCTAATTTTTTTCTCGAGTAGCATGAAGTAAATAGAAGCATAAGCTTTTTAACAATAATTTGTTGCAGAGAGATAGAGAAAGTCATTTGAATGGAAAACATCAGATTTTTTTTTTAATACAGGGGACATAGTACATGTAGAGAAAGTAATAAAAACGAATCAAAATAACTGTAAAAGTTTTCATCGGACAGGAGGTCACTGCGCTGTCCGTGGAAAGGTTTATCTGTTTATAGCGTGCTATTTGCATGACGTTTCCGTAGTGCAGGGTTATCCTGGGCTGTCGCGTGAATGACCGTGATTCACTTTCACATCATTAATGGAGGCATTTTGTTCTTCATTATTAACCTGATATGGGAAATCCTATTCTTTAATTTGCAACTCTTTACAAGACCACAATTATCACACTTTCTCGTTTACATATATACCATGGCAAATATATCAGAAGTGCCTGGACGCTATAAATATGTATATGTATATTTTTACTTTCTCTGCACATACTATATACATAATGCATAGAGAAGGTATTGCATTCCACCCAAAATTCGACATCAAGATTTCACCGGAAATATAAGTTTTAGGGTCCTCTGTAACAAAAAAAATTGGAAAAAGGTCCGTGTGTGTCCGAGTGACTGTGAACACGATAAGAACAAAACGAAAAGACGGTTAAATACCAAACTTGGTATTTAAGTTCGGTATCTTCTAAGGATGCGACACGATGATTTTCAAGAAAAGCCCCGCAACCCAAACTACCCTTTACATGGAAAATTTTCGAAAATTTTTATTTTCTCAAAAATGGCTTTAACGATTTTGATTAAAATATCGTATATTAAAGATATTTATATTGTAAATAAAATGTATATCTTGAATTTTCTGGGAATGGCGTCTAAAGACCTCTTTATTCTGAATGAATTTTGCTGAACTTTGCGTAACTGGTAAATCTTTAGAGCTTACTACGTAAAAAAAAAAAAAAAAAAAAAAAAAAAAAAAAAAAAATGTAGATCACGTTAAAACACATAATTTATGTCATACACACTATTTTCTTGGAATTTATCATTTCCGGGTTATTCCTTGTTATTTATTTCTGATTGAAAATACTTAAACTTTTCTCACACGAAAATTGTAAACCCCGAGCTCTGCATAGGAACGGTTTTCAACAATATGGCAACCAGCTTTTAAAAGATTTAACCAATCACTTTACCCTAATGTATTCCCTTATTGTCTTTCTACTTACAGGAAGCAAGTAATTAAGACTATCTCTGTTAATGTTTATCTCCATTGTCATAAAGTAGATTGAGGATTAAGCTTTTTAACAATAATATGTTACAGAGATGTAGAGAAAGTCATATGAATGGAACACATCAGACTTTTTTAATTGTTCCATTTTTACACCGTCTTTAACTGCATGGTCCTATCGGTGGCCTCTCTCTGTGGGACATTTGCCTACCATTTGTTAACTCGTTTTAATTTTGTTCAGTAGATAACACACACACACACACACACACACACACACACACATACACGCACCAGGCGCGCGCGCTCATTCATACTTCCAGATTCTGGGAAGAATAGCAAATAACCTGGGTTAGATGAAAATTCCCCATTCCCTAGCCGGGAATCAAACCCAGGATCCCTCGCACAGGAGGCAGGTGCTCTACCGACTGCGCTAAGAGGCTAGCCGATATTTTTTCGACTTAACGCAGTGCTACCGCTGAAGGTCAATTAAATAATGTGGAATATCATAGCTTTTGAAAAGATTCCACTCTACAAGTAACCTAAAACTACCACACAGATAGACTTTTGCAAAATGTAAAATACACAAAGTTACGCAATTCATCAACATCTAGCACAGGAACCAGGTTCGGATTTCGGTTAGTTGTCTTTTTGGATGCGCGCGCAAATAGAGGGAAATGTCCTTATTGAATGAAACCCAATCTGAAGTTATGAATATCATTCCAAAAATTAAAATTTAATGTAACTACATAATTTTATTTAGAAAGTTCAGTCAGTAAACATATAGCTAAAAAAAAAAAAAATAATGATATAAGTTGATACCCATTTTAATCTAACGATGTAGCACATAGATACCATTCAATGCGTTTTACACTGAACCTATAGCACATAGAATTGAACCCGTTTCACACAAACGATGTAGCACATACCATACACCACTTTTACATTGGTGATATAGCACACATTATGGAACTTGTTTCACACTAAGTATGCAGCACAAACCATTGAACACATTTTACATTAACGATGTAGTACATGCCATTGAACACGTTTTACACTAACGATGTAGTACATACCATTGAACACGTTTTACACTAACGATGTAGTATATACCATTGAACATTTTACACTAACAATGTAGTACATACCATTGAACACGTTTTACACTAACGATGTAGTACATACCATTGAACATTTTACACTAACGATGTAGTACATACCATTGAACATTTTACACTAACGATGTAGTACATACCATTGAACATTTTACACTAACGATGTAGTACATACCATTGAACATTTTACACTAACGATGTAGCAAACACAACTGAACATATTTTACACTAACGATGTAGTACATACCATTGAACATTTTACACTAACGATGTAGTACATACCATTGTACACATTTTACACTAATGATGTAGCACATACCATTGTACATATTTTACACTAACGATGTAGCACATACCGTTGAACATTTTACACTAATGATGTAATACATACCATTGTACACATTTTACACAAATGATGTAGTACATACCATTCATTGTACACATTTTACACAAATGATGTAGTACATACCATTGAACACATTTTACACAAATGATGTAGTACATACCATTCATTGTACACATTTTACACAAATGATGTAGTACATACCATTGAACACATTTTACACTAACGATGTAGTACATACCATTGAACATTTTACACAAATGATGTAGTACATACCATTGTACACATTTTACACAAATGATGTAGTACATACCATTGAACTCATTTTACACTAACGATGTAGTACATATCATTGAACATTTTACACTAACGATGTAGTACATACCATTGAACATTTTACACAAATGATGTAGTACATACCATTGTACACATTTTACACAAATGATGTAGTACATACCATTGTACACATTTTACACAAATGATGTAGTACATACCATTGAACTCATTTTACACTAACGATGTAGTACATATCATTGAACATTTTACACTAACGATGTAGTACATACCATTGAACATTTTACACAAATGATGTAGTACATACCATTGTACACATTTTACACAAATGATGTAGTACATACCATTGAACACGTTTTACTTTAACGATGTAGTAGAAACCATTGAACACGTTTTACACTAACGATGCAGTATACACAATAGAACACTTTATACTATCGGGCACACACCATTGAACCCGTTTTTTATAGTGTTTAACGCCTGCTTTTATTACCATGACCCTGCAGGCGATGACATTGTTGATATATGGAATGAAGATGGAGCACCGATGGAATGTGATGGCGGGGGAAACCGGAGAACCGTGAGAAAACCCGCCTCTGCTTTGTCCACCACAAATCTCATATGCGGTTGTTTAGGATCGAACCGGGGCCGTCTAGGTGAGAGGCGAGTGGTCCTCAAAATATTCGTAACGCATCCGTGGAATATACTAATTTTAAATTCCAAGTTTGGTATTTTTCCGACTTTTTGTTTTTTAAGTTATTGTGTTTGGATAGAGATGGAAACACACATACGCACACTGAAACATTTTTTTTTGGTAACAGGCGAAATGTGAATTTCCGGCGAAATCTCGGTATTGAATTTTGGGTGGAGTGCAATGCTTTCTCTACTTACGTGCTATGTACTATGTAGAGAAAGTAAAAAAAAAAGCTCTTGAAAATATGAAATATTCTGATGAATTCCCGATTGAAGTATAACCTTTATACATACCACGTTTCCATGGGGGATTGAAATCGATTTGAGTACGCTTACCGTATCGAATACTGCATGGAAACGCGGATTCAAATCGTATTATATCTTGGATCCTATCCTCTTAGAAAGTGGGATCGGAATGAGATCGGATCGAAATATTGCACATAGAAACACTTACGATTCAAATCGTTTAGAAGACGGTGATTAAACTTTTTCTGCTATACTCGTTGCGCGCGGGAATATTATGTTAATGCTGTTTGTTTACTGCTCTGTGATAGATTATAACAGAACCAGTTTTATCGTTTCCATAGTTTGTAGTGTATTTTAAAACATAATTATATAACTTCTAAACCTTCTAAAATTATACAAATAACAAATATATGTTTGACTGGTTCGCCACGTAATTTCAAGTTGACCACATAAATAGATGAATACATTTATTCTCAAAGTTTGCGTAATTAAAACGATCTCAATTTGTATTGCATTTAACATGTGAAACAAGGATCGTATTGAGATAGAATTGGACTGAAATCGATTTCAATTCCCCATGGAAACGAGATAATAGTTTCAAAACTATGGCAAATCCATTCAAAACATTTTGTTCTTACTTTCTCTACATGTACCATGTACATAGTGTATAGAAAAGGTATTGTAATGCACCCAAAAAGTCTATACCGAGATTTCACCGGAAATAAATGTTTTGAGGTCCCTCGAGCAAAACATATGTGTTCCATGCACATGACTTTCTCTACATCTCTGCAACAATTTATTATTATTATTATTATTATTATTATTATTATTATTATTATTATTATTATTATTATTTTGTAGCTTAACTTCCTTTACCATGTTTGGTCATATCGGACGATGAATGAAATTGAGATTTCACCGGAAATACATGTTTTAGGTCCCCCTGAATCCAATAAAAAACAGTTTTAGAAAAAGGTCCATGTGTGTCTGTCTATGTGTGTGTGTCTGTGTGTGTGTGTTTGTGGACAGCATAGCTCAGAAACGAAAAGGTCGTTTAATACTAAACTTGATATTTAGACTTCCAAGGATGCGACACGAATATTTTCAAAAAAAAAACTCCCACCCCAAACTACCGTTTACGTGCAAAAATTTTCGAAAACTTTGATTTTCTCAAAAATAGCTCTAACGGTTTTGATTAAAATATGGTATATTAAAGATATTGCATTCCAAATAAAGTGTATATCTTGAATTTTCTGGGAATAACCTCTGAAGACCTTTTTATTCTGGATGAATTTTACCGAATTTTGCTTAACTGGTAAACCGTAATAGATGGACAAAAACTTATTACACTAAAGACTCAGATCTCGATAAAACACACAATTTATGTCATATATATTTTTTTCGTGGAGTTGGCCGTTTTCGAGATATTCCTTGATATTGGTTTCAGTTTTAAAATAATTAAACTTTTCTCATACGGTAACTTAACTCCTGAACATGCAAGAAACGGATTTCAATCCCATAGCAACCACATTTTAAAACATTTGACTGTCGGTTTAGCCTAGTGCATTCCCTTATTTCTCTTCTGCTTATAAGGAAGTTAGTAATAAGACCGTTTCTGCTTAACTCGATTAGCATGAAGTAGATAGAAGAATATGCTTATTGACAATAATTTGTTACAGAGATGCAGAGAAAGTCATGTGAATGAGCACAACTTTCTCAATTGGTTAAAAACAAAAGGTCTTCCTTTGGCCATAACATTATTGTTAACTTGAATGTTTTATTGTGAACAGTCAATATTTGAGTGCTATGATCTGCATTGTGAATGCTAAACCTGCAGCTAATAGGCCATTAGACTGCAGGGCTGCTAAAGGTGGGCTATTAAGCGTGTTAATGAGGAAGTCGGAAGCTACATTTGCAAATTCCTCAGTACACCTGGCTGTGGAGTACACAGCAGCATTTTGCCAACTGTCTGCAATTCTCATGTTCGCGTGAATGACCGCCCATGTGTCGAACTTGCATTCTGACGAGATAGGGGTCGAACTTCCGACTCGGGCAACAAGCGGATTTACTTTATGATCGATACAAGCTTTGGCCAGGTTAGTTGCAGTACTGATGATTTTTCATAAGCACGACATTCAGTTATAATTTCTCTACCTCGTGCACAGTAGGTAGAGAAGAAATTATTGTTCCACCCAAAATTTGATACCCAGATATCACCGGAAAATCATGCTTTTAAGATCCCTGAATCCAAAACGGGACGATTAAATTAGACAAAGTTAAACACCACGTACACGCACGCATCTGTGTGCACACAATCGAGAAAAAAATAGCAGAAATAGTCTTATTACTTGCTTCCTTGTAAATAGAAGGGAAATAAATCAAAAGCTGATTGCTAAGTGGCTGAAGTTCCTTTGTTTGTATGGACACGAATTCACAAAATCCTGAGAAAAATATAAGTTTTTTTATAGCTGAATCCAAAAACAAGGAATATCTCAAAAACAATTAACTCCACGAAAAAATGTACATATCATAAATTGTGCGTTTTAAAGTGCTCTACATTTGTTGTGTGGTAATTTTTGGTCCATCTCTTATGGTTTAGCAGTTATGCAACATTCCATAAAATTGACCCAGAATAAAGTAGTCTTCAGAGGCTATTCCCAGAAAATTCAAGATATGCATTTTACTTGTCATGTAAATATCTTTAATATGCGATATTTTAATCAAAATCGTTAGAGCTATTTTTGAGAAAATCAAAATTTTCGAAAAAAGTTCTATGTAAAGGGTGGTTTGAGGTGGGGGGATTTTTCTCAAAATATTCGTTTTACATCTCTGTAAGATAGTAACCTTAAATACCAAGTTTGGTATTTTACTGACTTTTCGTTTTTGAGTTATCGTGTTCACAGACACACGGACACACGGACACACACGGACCTTTTTCTGAAAATACCTTTTTGGATACTGGGGACCCTAAAACATATATTTCCGGTGAAATCTCGGTATCGAATTTTTTGGTGGAGTGCAACACCTTCTCTATACACTATGCACATAATACGTATAGAGAAAGTAACAAAAAGTTCATGAAATACCAAACTTGATATTTAAGTTTGGTATCTTCCAAGGATGCGACACGAAGATTTTCAAGAAAATCCCCCCACGCGAAACTACCACATGGAAAAAATTTCGAAAGTTTTGACTTTCTCAAAAATGACTCTAACGATTTTAATTAAAATCTCTTATCTTCAAGATATTTTACATGCCAAATAAAATGCATGTCTTGAATTTTCTGGGAATAGCCCTAAAGACCTCTTTATTTTGAATAATTTTATTGAATTTTGCATAACTGGTAAACCGTAAGAGATAGATAAACACTTACTACTCAAAAATGTAGATCACGATAAAACACACAATTTATGTCAGATAGATTTTTACTTTCTCTACACGTACTATGTACATAGTGTATAGAGAAGGTATTGTAATGCACCTAAAAATTCGATACCAAGATTTCACCAGAAATAAATGTTTTGGGTCCCCCTGAATCCAAAAAAAGCATTTTCAGAAAAAGGTGCGTGTGTGTATGTGTGTGTGTGTGTCTGTGGGCAGCATAGCTCAAAAACGAAGCCCGTTCAATACCAAACTTAGTATTTAAGTTAGGTATCTTCCGAGGATGCGACACGAAGATTTTCAGGAAAATCCGCCCACCACAAACTACCCTTTAAATGGAACTTTTTTCGAAAATTTTTATTTTCTCAAAAATGGCTCTAACGATTTTGATTAAAATGTCGTATATTAAGGATATTTGCATAACAAATAAAATGTATATCTTGAATTTTCTGGGAACAGCCTCTGAAGACTGCTTTATTTTGGATGAATTTTACGGAATTCTGCATAACTGCTAAACTATAAGAGATGGGCAAAAACCTTAAACACCAAAAATGTAGAGCACATTAAAACACACAATTTATGCTATATACATTTTTTCGTGGAGTTGAATGTTTTTGACATATT
Source organism: Hymenopus coronatus (assembly GCA_030762935.1). Classification (NCBI taxonomy): domain Eukaryota; kingdom Metazoa; phylum Arthropoda; class Insecta; order Mantodea; family Hymenopodidae; genus Hymenopus; species Hymenopus coronatus. The sequence goes on from CM060883.1 coordinate 33,438,652, forward strand.
CCTTGTTTTTTTGTTTCAGCTATGAAAAACATACGTTTCTCATACAGGAATTTGGCAACTCCTGTCCAAACAAACAAAGGAACTTCAGTCACATAGCAATCAGCTTTCGAATGTCAGTTTAGCCTATAGTACTCCCTTATTTCCCTTCTATTTACAAGAGGCAAGTAATAAGACTATTTCTGCTATTTTTTTCTCGATTAAAATGAAGTAAATAGAAGCATAAGCTTTTTAACAATAATTTGTTGCAGAAATGTAGAGAAAGTCATGTGAATGGAACACATCAGCTTTTTTTTTCGTGTAGTTGATCGTTTTTAAGATATTCCTTGTTATTAGTTACATCTATAATATGTTTATAATTTTCTCATACGGGAATTTGTCATCTCCTGTCAATACAAACACAGGAACTTCAATCACATGTCAACCAGCTTTTGACTATCACTTTAACCTATGGTACTCCCTTATTTCGCTTCTACTTACATAGAAACAAGTAATAAAACTATTTCTGCTAATTTTTTATCGATTAGCATGCAGTTAACAGAAGAATAAGCTTTTTAACAATAATTTGTTGTAGAGATGTAGAGAAAGTCTTGTGAATAGAACATGCTAGATTTTATTGTGGTTCTCTTCCTAGTGATATGGAGGAGTGCTTAGTATGTGTTACGTATTGAATTACTGCGAATTAACGTCAATGGCAGACGTGATATGAGCTAATTGGGTATTAAAATTAAATTATTAAATTTTTTAAATTATTAAATTATTTAATAATGGGAAAAGTTCAAGCACAGGCAATAGCTTATAAAAATCTCGTGGAATACTTTTTATCATATAAAATATACTGTATTATCTAGCCCAGGGCCACTGGCACAGCAGATGCTCCCCCATCAATTCGCGAGGCAGTTCGAAAACCCACTTTTCGTTTTTCAGGGTCATCCTTCCAATAACCAACAATAATCGAGGGTTATGACGTACTCTAGAGTCCCTTGCTATATCTTTGTTTCTCAATATCTTGGGAAATCATTCGTTAATCACATTGTTCACAAACTACGGTAAAGTTTTGGGGGGAGCAGTTTGAACGAAGGATATAGCCAGAGAAGAGGGGGGGGGGGGAATTCAAGATCCATTCTTCCTGAAATTTATGCGAAGTTATATAATATTTACCATTAGCAATCTACCTTGTTATGTAAACGCTTCCAAATCTAAGTTAAATTACGTATTATTACTGGAAAAAAAATCAACAATTCTAACAAGTTTATATTCGTGCTTAGATTATCTACAGCGGATGTTGCCAAATATGCAACATTTTATTTTATCGTAGCTTTTTACTTTATAAAATGGGAGAAAATTTGGGAAACGTAAAAAAGTACTCTTAAAATTTGATTATCGGTATTCCGTTTTCATCTGTAACGAAATGAGTAATGTAGCTATTTCTACAAAGGTTCCGGTTTAAAATGAAGTAGAAGAAAAAAATTGTATGTTCCATATTCACATAACTTTCTCTAGCTATGCTCTCTTCTCTATCCAGCAAAATATTCTTAAAAAGATATCCTTCCATCTACCTAATAGTTATTAAGATAAACATTAGCAGAAATTATTACGGCATTATTTCCTTGTGCAAGGGGAATAAGGAGTTACAATAAACTAAAGGCGACAGTCAAATATTTAAAAATTCGATCACTATAATCTGACATTCCGCTCTCTTTGCTTGACCAAGATGAAAAAAGTGAGTAACGGCTTCCCATTTGAGAAAAGTGTAAGTATTGCATATTTTAAAAGAAAAAACAATGAATATTTCGGAAATGATTATATATACGTATGCATTCCTATATATACCTATATGTTATATTTCTTTTAAAATATGTATATATACATATGGTCATTCAAAATGAACAGATATTCATAGGCCCTTCTCAGAAAATTCAAAATATACATTTTTTTTTTTATGAAAATCGCTTAAGCATATGGTAATTTAATCAAAAATGTAGAGCCATTTAGAGAAAATCAACCTTTCTGAAACATTTTTCATGTTTAGGATAATTTGGGGTGGAGGCATTGTTTTGATATTGCATCCTTCAAAGATACTGAGCTAAATATAAAGTTTGTTATTTAACAGGTTTTTGCTTTTGAGTTGTGCTGTTCATACACACAAATTTACACACGGACTTTCCTGTAAATTTTTTTTCTTTAATTCAGTTATCTAAAACATATTTCCGGTTACATTTTGAAATCGAATTTTTGGGGAATACTATACCTTCTTTATCTGTTATGTATGCTCATTGTAGATGATAAAAAAAGAGTAAGAAGCTTTCGTAAGAATAGTTTGATAACCATCAATAGACGATAAAGGGAAGAGAAAGTCATTTGAGTGTAATAAAGATTTTTTCCTGTGCTCATGCAAAGTACTTCAAAGCAACCATTCTTTAGAAATTTGACTATCACTTCATCTACTGTAGCCTACAAACTAATGTTATTTGGTTTAACAAGAAGTTGATAGGTTTTGTTAGAATAATTCATAGAAGAATGAGTAGAAAAAGTAATGCAAATGCAATACTCAAAAGTTACTGGTAACTAAGAGAAAAAGTTAAATCCCCTTACGAGCATCCGTACAGTGACTGTATATTGAAAGTTACCATGCTCTATATATTGGCTTCTAGATCCAATATTGGCAATATTAGAGTTACTTTCATCTTTCCAACTTTAGGAAGGCAACAACAAGTTCCTACCGTCACAAAAACAGCTGCCTCTCAAATATAGAGCCACTCCTTTAATATCACTCCAGTTTGACCGGCGTTTGTTTTTAGCAAATAGTTCGTTGGACGTGTTCTAACCTCTTTGTGTGTATTTATTTAATCTGTAAAAATGAAACTACAGCTATTCAATACAAATAAAGTCAGTGTTGTTATATAAATGTAAAACATGGAAAATGACCCCACAAATAAATAATAAATTACAAATATTTATAAATCGTTTTCTGAGACTTATATTAAGAGGAGTCGAAAGGGAATCTCATAATTACTTTACCTACGCGTTCTATGTACATAGTGTATAGAGAATGTATTGCATTGCACCCAAAATTCGATACCAAGATTTCACCGGAAATACATGTTTTGGGTCCTCCTGAATAAAAAAAAAAAGCATTTTTGGAAAAAGGTCCATGTGTGTGCGTGTGTGTGTCTGTGGATAGCATAGCTCGGAAACGAAAAGACCGTTAAACACCAATCTTGGTATTTAAGCTTGGTATCTTCCAAGGACACGAAGATTTTCAAGAAAATCACCCCACCCCAACCACCCTTTACATGGAACTTTTTTCGAAAATTTTGATTTTCTCAAAAATGTCTCTAACGATTTTGATTAAAATGTCATATATTAAAGATATTTACCTGACAAATAAAATGTACATCTTGAACCTTCTGGAAATAGCCTCTGAAGACATCTTCATTGTGGATGAATTGTACAGAATTTCGCATAACTAGTAAACCGTAAGAGATGGTCGTAAACTTACTACACAAAAGATGTAGATCACGTTAAAACACACAATTTATGTCATATACTCAATTTTTTAGATATTCCTTGTTTTTTGGTTTCACCTTTAAAATACTTACACTTACTTTGTCAACTCCTGTCCATACAAACAAAGGAACTTCAGTCACATAGCAACCAGCTTTTGACTATCACTTTAACCTATGGTACTCCCTTATTTCGCTTCTACTTACAAGGAACCAAGTAATAAGACTATTTCTGCTAACTTTTTCTCGATTAGCATGAAGTAAAAAGGAAGCATAAGCTTTTTAGCAATGATTTATTGCAGAAATGTAAGGAAAGCCATAATATTTTTTTAGTGTATAGAAAGAAATTTTTGAGAGAAAGCAATATGAAACTTGATGGTGCAGCAGCCCAACTAGCACCATATGTTGTTACGACTATTGCTTCATCATAATGACGCGATACTATGTTGATTGCCAGAAGCGTATAACAGTAGGAGCCTCGATCCATTATGTGAGAAACAGAAATAAAAAGACAAATTGTATTAGAATTCAAAACATTTCTAATGCTAACGGTCGGAGGTTCCGAAGTTGAGATCAAAACAAGGCGATAAAATGTTAAACAGCCAAAAGCTAAAGTAGCGTCTTCTTAGAAGCGTTATCGTTCTTAGTTTCATACTTTATTACCTATGTTCCATTTAACTTTGCCCTGAAACTGTCACGTGACTGGTCACCTCTCATTGGCTGCCGTCGTCAAATAGGCTGTTTTAGCATACAAAATAGATAGGTTCAGTCAGAATCGTCTCATTAGCGTGGTGGTAGTGCGGCTACTTGTCAAGCGCGAGTCCTGGGTTCGATTCTCGGTACCAACATGTGGAATTTTCCCTCGCTGGAAGAACTGGTACGGGGTGCACTAAGCCTCGTGAGGCTACGGGGGGGTCAGTTGAGGAGCTACTTGATTGAGAAGTAGCGGCTACAGACCGAGAAGGGCGGTTGTTAAGGTAGAGTCAGCCATAGCCGGGATCCGAACCACGGATTTCTCCATCTCTAGCTGGTTACTTCTATGCCGTAGCATGTTGCTAGAGACTGGGAGAAAAGTTTGATGTGTTCCATTTACATAACTTTCAAATTATTGTTAAAAAGCTAATATTTCTATTTACTTCATGCTAATCGAGAAAAAATTAGCAAAAACAGTCTTATTACTTGCCTCCTTGTAAGTAGAAGCGCAATATAGGTTAAAGTGACAGTCAAAAGCTGGTTGCTATGTGACTGAAGCTCCTTTGTTTGTATGGACACGAGTTCACAAATTCCTGTATGAGTCAAAGTATTTTAAAACTGAAACTAAAAACAAGGAATATCTCAAAAACGATCAACTCCACGAAAAAAATGTATATAACATAAATTGTGTGTTTTAATGCGTTCTACGTTTTCTGTGTGGTAAGTTTTTGTGTATCTCATATGGTTTAGCAGTTATGCAAAATTCCATAAAATTCATCCAGAATAAAGCAGTCTTCCCAGAAAATTGAAGATATACATATTATTTGTTAGGTAAACATCTTTAATATACGATATTTTAATCAAAATCGTTAGAGGCATTTTTTTAGAAAATCAAAATTTTCGAAGAAAGTTCCATGTAAAGGGTAGTTGAAAATCTTCGCGTCGCATCCTTGGAAGAAACCAAACTTAAATACCAAGTTTGGTATTCAACGGTCTTTTCGTTTTTGAGCTATGCTGTTCACAGACACACAGATACAGACACGCACTGAACTGTTTCTGAAAATGCTTTTCTTTTGGATTCAGGGGATCCTAAAACATGTATTTCCGGTGAAATCTCGATATCGAACTTTTGGGTAGAATATAATACTTCTCTATCCCTATGTGCATTGTACAAACAGGGCTATAGAAAGTAAAAACAGCTGTTTTAGAAGAAGTTTGTGTGTATATGTGTGTGCGTGTATCTGTGGACAGCATAACTCAAAAACAAAAAGTACATTAAATACGAAGCTTGGTATTTAAGTTTAGTATTTCCCAAGGATGCATTATCAGCAAACCAATTCTAGCTTTCAGGTTAAAAGGGCAAGAAGTGTTTACCTATTCAAAAGACTGCTAATGACGACGGTTTCGAGGATGTTGTGGAATGCAAAACATACATATTTTGCCCTAGTCACCAGTATCCTATAGTTATCTTAATCATTTTGTAATTCTTAATATTAAACAAAAAGTTACTTTAAAATCAATCAGGTCTTGGTGTTAAATATACAAATGTTTCATTTAGAAATGCAAGTTAAAAGCAGAAAAATAAACTTCTTAAGTCACTACAGAAGAGATTTAGTTTGGTTTAAGTCGTCTAAAATACTTTGGTAGTAAATTCAAAATCTTCTCGGGCTTCTAGCCAGGTAAAAACTAAAAACTAAAAAAAAAAAAAAATTACCTGGCTAGAAGCCCGAGAAGATTTTGAATTAACACGTCGCCAGGAAAGCTTCAGTTCTTATTTTACTTTGGTAGTATTTTAATAGTATTATAGCTTCTCTTACTTTTATCAATTCCTTGCCAATCCTTAAAATTAACGTTAAATTACCTTTAAAGATGGTATTAGCGGCGTATGTACCCCAGCTTATTTTCACAGTCCTTTCATTCATTGTCTGATATGGTGAAATTGTATGTTGGAAGAATAAACAAATAACTAAAGCTACGGGTTCTTTTGTGTGATTAATGTTAGCTAACAACTATGCAACATATTGGTATGTTTACAAAATTACTGATAAAGTACACTTTACCTGCGTTAGCTCCATTGATTTGGGCCAGGAATATGGCTTTGCTCCTGAACAACTTTTAGTTCACTCTGAGCATGAGGCGTTTTGTTGCTGTACTTTACTGCCGCAAAATTATATTTCCGTATCACATAGGACTTAGCAACAACGTCCACTTCTTGGCTTGGTGTCATTACTAACATTTTCTAGATATACAGCTAAATTAAGGTATTCATGATCTTATACTTTCAAAATATTCAGTTATTGAACAATCTTAATCAAACTTTTATTGATGCATAAGGAAACCAATATTAAGTGTTCTGTGGGCAAAACGTGAAAAAGTATATACACATATACACACACAAGCATTGATTTATTTCAAATAACTCTAGTTGGTGAATTTTTATAAACCTGTTTTCTTTGATTCGAAACATTCTGAGCCTCAGAAAGGTAAACATGTATATATTGTTTTTTTCATTTATTGTAAAAAAATGGTATTTCCTAAAACTTCTTTGGCTTCATAACATAAAGTATTTAAGTTCTTATAATTGGAAATAAGATACAGCATTTTAAAATACTCTATGATGGGTGTACTATTCTTTGAAAATAAAAAAAGATGCATTGAAAATACGAGGGACAAACGTGTAGATTATGGTTGAAGTCTTCGCTGCTTCCAGTTAGAAAAATCTGGTATGTTCCATTCACATGACTTTTTCTACATATCTGCAACAAATTATTGTTAAAAAGAGTATGTCTCTATTTACTTCATGCTAATCCAGAACAAATTAGCAGAAATAGTCTTATTACTTGCTTCCTTGTAAGTAGAAGTGAAATAAGGGAGTACAATAGGTTAAAGTGATAGTCAAAAGCTGATTGCTATGTGATTGAAGTTCCTTTGTTGTATGAACAGAAGTTGACAAATTTCTGTATGAGAAAAGTGTGTTTTTTAAGGGTCGAACCAAAAACATGGAATTTCTCAAAAACGACCAACTCCACGAAAAAAATGTATATAACATAAATTGTGTGTTTTAACGTGCTCTACATTTTTTGTGTGCAAAGGTTTTGTCCATCTCTTACTGTTTAACAGTTATGCAAAATTCCGTAAAAATTCATCAAGAATAAAGTAGCCTTCAGAAGCTATTCTCAGATAATTCAACATATACATAATATTCGTCAGGTAAATATCTTAAATGTACGGTATTTTAATCAAAATCGTTACAGCCATTTTAAAGAAACTCAAAAACTTCGGAAAAAGTTCCAGTAAAGGGTAGTTTGGGGTGGGATAAATTTTCCCAAAATCTTCATATCGCATCCCTAACGGACACACGGACACACACGGACCTTTTTCTGAATTTATTTTTTGGATTCAGGGGGACCCAAAACATATATTTTCGGTGAAATCTCGGTATCGAATTTTTGGGTGGAGTGCAATACCTTCTCTATACACTATGTACATAGTACGTATAGAGAAAGCAAAAATGCAAATAAAAGCCAATTTTCTGCGTGCAGCAAAAAGAACAAGAAACCAGAAAATATCTTCATTTTAAAAACCTAATATTTTAATAAAAATGGTCATTTTAAAGAGTCATGAATACCTTAAGGATAATTTTAAAAGTGAAATGGAAGTAGAATGGCACTGTGTTGTGCAAAATAGAACTGTCACTTTATGTTTAGCTTTTTCGTGGGATTGGATATGAACTCTAATGCAGGTACCAACAAATGCTATTTCCATGCACATACCACTCTTCCATTCCCTGAAATATCTCCACAGTGAGATGTTACTTTTTACCTAACGTGCCATGACATGTAATAAGAAACCTGACATTTACAACTCTAGCCGTTTATTTTCAGGGAACTAGAGCAGCGCCGGGGTCAGTCGGGCGCCTGTCTGAAGTCTGGGCGGCCCACGTTCGATCCCAGAGAGCCCCATTTTATTTCTGCTCCGTCGAGTCAACTTCCAGTCAATATATCACTACTTTTCTTTTCAAGGAAACCTGAATTACCATTTTAATTTCATAAGAAAGGAATATTTATATATATACCATTTCAAAACGATACCAACAAAGATAGCAGTCGATTAGCTTACACTTTGACTTGCCCGAAACTTGATGTCGTAACTTTCAAACTCTTCGATTTAAAGTTTTATGTGTGTTTAACAATCGCACAGAGTTGGGATTAGGCAGCGAAGGAACAACGGTTGTCATACGTCACACCCACACGTTACGTTTTTCATTACTAAGGTGACCTGTCCGCGCCGGTGTGTCTATCACACCACGTCTACACCACGCGACTGTAACCTTCGCTACCAACCGGCATCTCTCTTGGAGTGGGCCAGTCAAGTGCCATCTGGTTATGTATAGCTTCCTAATCCATCGTGATTTTATGGCAGTTTTTGTATGTACCGAATTTAGAGCTGAAAATTATATTCACGTATCACGTACGGTATGACGAACAAGATCTACATATATATTCAAATTATAATAAAACGTTTAATGTGTCACATTCACATACCTTTCTCAATTTATTTTACAAACTATTTTTACAAAAGCTTATTCTTTTATCTACATGATACAAATAAGATTAACATTACCGGAATGCTCGTATTATTTAGTTTCTTACAAGCAGAAGCGAAATAAGGGAATGCATTAGACTAAAACAAATGTAAAATCTTTTAAAAAATGTCGATAGGCGATTTTCATTGAATATCACGAGTAAAACAAAAGAGATACGAAACGGAGGAATTCTCATATAGAAAAGTTAAACTGCCTTAAAACTAAAACCATAAAAAGTAATATCTAGGAACTGGTTTACTCCACTCAAAAATGTAAAGAGTATAAATTACGTGTTTCAGCACGATCTACATGTTTTTGTGTAGTAAGTTTTTGTCTATATCTTACGGTTTATTAGTTATGCAAAGTAATCCAAAATGAAGAGATCTTCAGAGGCTATTCCAGAAAATTCAAGATTTAGTTTTATTTTTCATGTAAATATCTTTAATATAATGTATTAATGCTTATTTATATAATATAATTATTATTTTAATCAAAATCGTTAGAACCATTTTTGAGAAAATCTAAATTTTCGAAACAAATGTTATTTATAAGGTAGTTAGGATTTGTAAAAAACAATCACATAACTTTCTCTAGCTGTTCCAAATATAAACGTCCCTTACAAAAGATTATTCTTTTATCGACATAAACAATAGCAGAATTGGGCTTATGACTTGCTTCCTTGTAAACAGAAGCTCATCATCAAACAATTGAAATTTGGTTCTCTTTTGCATTCCCAGGAGTAAACCAAAGAGGTGAAACAAACGTTGGCTTCTTGCTTGAGAAAATTTTAAGCAGTTTAGAATTGAAACCAATAACAAGGAATACTTCGGAAAAAATTGACTCTAAAAAAATCTAATTATATGACAAATAGTTTTAATGATATCTATGATTTTGTGTAGTAAGTTTTTGTCTATCTTTTACGGCTTATGAGTTATACAATAGTCATCCAGGGGCTATTTCTAGAGAATTCAAGATATATGTTTCGTTTGTCCCGAAAATATCTTAAACATATGATATAATAATCAAAATTATTAGAGTCATTTTTGAGAAAACAAAAACTTTCGAAAATTTCTCCATGTAAAGAGTAGTTGGGTTCGGGAATTTTCCTGAAAATCTTCGTGCCCCATCCTTGATAGCTGCTGATCCTAAAGACAAAGTTTGGAACTTACCCGACTTTTCGTTTTTGAGTTATGCTGTCCATAGACACATAAACACATTAATCTTTTTTGAAAATGCTTTTTTTCTAGATTAAGAGAGCCTTTCCGGTGAAATCTCGGTATCCAGTTTTTAGGTGGAATACATACCTCATATGTACAATGTACATACGTGCTAGAGAAACCAATAAATTCTACGTAAAGAAAGTCAACTGAATGCTTGTAACGCATACAGTTTATTTTCTCTACCACGTTCTTAGTAGGTTGAGAAAGTGCTGCATTATTGTCAAAATTTTGATATCGGGATCTTATTAAAAATATGGGTTTTCATTATCTCTAAATAAAAAGAGTAATTCTTAGGAACAAAATATCCGTATGTTTATGTGTTTGTATGTATCTATGAAAAGCATTATTAAAATGAAAACTATGATAAATATCACTCTTAGTATTCAACTTCATCCAAAGTTGAAACACGAAGATTATCAAGAAAATATTCCCACCACAAACTATGCTTTCCATTGAATTTTTGCTGTTTTTTTTTTAGTTGCGCGGAAATTATTTTAGTAATGCTGTCTAATACCATATATTAAAGATTTGCAAATTTTGTTAAATTCTTTGTTTTTGATTTCAACTCTTTTCGATATTTACTTGTTTGCATGGAAGAATACAGAATAGGTATAATAGGTCGGCCGGTGTTAATTATTTGAGTGTCGTTTCTTCCATTGTATACATAACGAAATGTGTTTTGTCCCTATTTCTGCGCAAAGGTTTATTTCAGGCATGTCAAAGATAACTTTTGCGGGTTGTTGACACCACAACATCGTTTAACACACTCCAGTCAAGGAGGGGAAGTGTGGTGGAGTCACACATACTGTAAACATACAGTGCTGTGTGTGTATATGTGTGTGTGAGGACAGGATAACTCAAAAACGAAAATTCCGTTAAATACCAAAATTAGTATTTGAGTTCAACATCTTTGAAGTAAATCCCCCATCTCAACGTATGGTTTATGTGGAAATTTCTCAAACATTGTGATGTTCTCAAAAATGGCTCCAAAATACCGTATGTTTGGCATATTTTTATCAAAAATAAAATGTTTTAATGGGCATAGCCACTGAAGCCTAATTATTCTGGCTTATTTTCTATTAACAAGAGTTGATACAATGATAACATTTTTAAAGAAAGATCTGTAGAAGAATTGGGAGACAGAAGCACGTGAGTGTAAGATATCTACTTTCATTTTTACTCTCTCTACCATACTATATGCCCAGCAGGTATGGATGGTATTATATTCCACCCAAAAATTCGATACCGAGATAAAAGAAATATATGTTTTGAGGTTCTCTAAATAGAAAAAATTAGTAGAAATAGTCTTATTACTTGCCTCCTTGTAAGTAGAAGCGAAATAAGGGAGTACCATAGGCTAAAGTGATAGTCAAAAGCTGGTTGCTATGTGACTGAAGTTCCTTTGTTTGTATGGATAGGAGTTGACAAATTCCCATATGAGAAAAGTATAAGTTTTTTATAGCTGAAACCAATAACAAGGAATATATAAAAATGATCCACTCCACGAAAAAAATGTATAAAGCATAAATTGTGTATTTTAACAAGCTTTACGTTTTCTGTTGAATAAGTTTTTATCTCTCTCTTACGGTTTGCCTGTTATAAAAAATTGCGTAAAATTCATCCAGAACAAAGCAGTCTTCAGCGGCTATTCCCAGAAAATTCAAGATATGCATTTTATTTGCATATGTATATATCTTTAATATACGATATTTTAAGAAAAATCGTTAGAGCCATTTTTGATAAAATCAAAATGTTCAAAGGTATTATCAAGAATTTGATGACGAGATAAAAGAAATATGTTTTGAGGTTCCCTAAATAAAAAAATTCTGATACGTACCATTCACATGACTTTCTCTACATCTCTGCAACAAATTAATGTTAAAAAGCTTATGCTTCTTTTTACTTCATGCTAATCGAGAAAAATAGCAGAAATAGTCTTAGTATTTGCTTCCATGCAAGTAGAAGGGAAATAAGGGAGTGGTATAGGCTAAAGTATCAGTCAAAAGCTGGATGCTATGTGACTGATGTTCCTTTGTTTGTATGGACAGGAGTTGAAAAATTCCCGTATGAGAAAAGTATGGTTTTTAAAGCTGAAACCAATAACAAGGAATATCTCAAAACTATCCACTCAACGAAAAAATGTATACAGCATAAACTGTGTATTTTAACGAGTTCTTCATTTTCTGTTAAGTAAGTTTTTGTCTACCTCTTACGGTTTGCCAGTTATACAAGGTTCAGTAAAATTCATCCAGAATAAAGTAGTCTTCGGAGGTATTCCCAGAAAATTCAAGATATACATTTTATTTGTTAGGTAAATATCCTTAATATACGATATTTTAATCAAAATTGTTAGAGTCATTTTTGAGAAAATCAAAATTTTCGAACATTTTTGCATGTAAAGGGTAGTTTGGAAGATATGGAACTGTAATTCCAAGTTTGGTATTTAACAGACTTTTCGTTTTTAAGCTCTGCTGTCCACATACACAGACACACTTACGGACCTTTTCCAAAAATGCTTTTTTTGAATTAGGGGGGACTCAACACATGTATTTCCGGTAAAATCTCGGTATCGAATTTTTGGGTGCATTACAATACTTTCTCCATACACTATGTACATAGTATATATAGAGAAAGTAAATAAGGTTAGAAATGTAGGGGAGAGTTGGATAAAAGAGGATGGTCTGATAAAACGGGGTACTGAGATTTTCTCGGTTGGTGAGTGCTACCATCTTCTGCTCATTAGAAGACCGGCTTCTTACTGCCATTCGAGTAGTAGTAGCAACTCGACCATGTGTTCGTTCTTTGTATTTAAAAGTTTGTTTTTAGTGTGTTGTGATATAATTTTTGGCTGTGACGTCAGTGAGTATATCTAAAAGACTGTAATTTGTAGATTTAAAAGTAAGTTCACCTTAAATTAAGCATTGTTTGCTCTACACAGTGATTATGTTTCAAAGTTAACATGGCGTTACTTTTGTGGTGAGGTTCTTATCTTCATAAAATGGCGTGGTCCGGTAAAACAGGGTACTACTGAGTTGGACAGAACAGGGTACCCCTACACCATCCACTTCAGCATTCCAAGTATCTCCAAAATACAATTTAACTAGAGCAAAAAGAAGAGAAGGACTCAACGGAAGAAGGAAACAAAAGACAGCCATACTAACAATTACTCCTTACAAGGCAGAACTGATTGCTGCTTCACAAAATGGAATGACTGCCAAACGGAAACTTCCGATGGACTTCGGAATTCTGCTGGTGATATTGGAAATAGAAATGGCGAGAAGCAGAAGAAAAAACCAAAGAAACTGCTGCAACAGTGGTCTGTGAGTCTTCGTCAGAAGATGAAGCACAGCTTACATTTACTGCAACAAACTTTTTTCAAATTCGAAAGATGGTTAAAGTGTTTAAAATGTAGTGGTTGGGCTCAGAAAGAGTGTGTTGTAGTCGATGTAGACAGTCAACCACAAACATGTGATTTTTGTGAATAGAATTAGAATAATGCTCCTTGATTTTAATATCATTTACTATAGTTCTGTTTTAAAATGTAGTACCATGTTTTATCAGATTGTTCTGAGAAAACGGGGTACATGACATGATATCAGCAAAAACCGATTATCTCTGTTTGTATTCCATATATATATATATATATATATATATATATATATATATATATATATATATATTTCGTAGTGTTTAACGCCCGCTTTAACTACTTATGGCACCGCAGGCGGTGACACTGATGATACGTGAATGAAGATGGAGCACCAGTGGAATGCGATGGCGGGGGAAACCGGAGAACCCGGAGAAAACCCGCCCCAGCGCGGCTTTGTCCACCACAAATCTCACATGCGGTCGCTTGGGATCGAACCCGGGCCGTCTAGGTGAGAGGCGAGTGGTCTAACCACTCGGCCTTGTATTCCATAGAATTAAGTTTTGCTATTATCAATTTAAAGCAAAAGAATGAGGCTCTTGTCTATTAAAAATTTGACGTAGAATTATATTTAATTCATGTGATATCGTAGTTTATTTATTAAGAACCCTTTTTACTTTCTCTAGCCTCGTATGTATAATGTAGAGAAGTATTGTATTCCACCCAAAAATTCGATACCGAGATTTCACCGGAAATACTTGTTTTAGGACCCCCTATATCCATAAAAAGCATTTACAGAAAAAGGTCGGTGTGCGTGTGTCCGTGTGTCTGTGAACACGATAACTCAAAAACCAAAACTAGATAAAATACCAAACTTGGTATTTAAGTTTAGTATCTTCCAGGGATGAGACACGAAGATTTTGAGAAAAATCCTCGCACCCCAAACTACCCTTTACATGGAACTTTTTTCGAAAATTTTGATTTTCTTAAAAATAGCTCTAACGATTTTGATTAAAATATCGTATATTAAATATATTTACCTGACAAATAAAATGTATATCTTGAATTTTCTAGGAATATCTTCTGAAGACCTGTTTATTCTGGATGAATTTTGCTTAATTTAGCGTAACTAGTAAACCGTAAGAGATAGACAAAAATTTACTATACAAAAAATGTAGTTTTTTTTTAAATACACAAGTTATGTCATATACATTTTTCTCGTGGAGCTTACCGTTTTCGAGGTACTCGTCGTTATTAGTTTCAGTTGTGAAGTACTTATACTTTTCTCAGACGGGAGTGTCCGTTTTTCTTTTGTTCTACTCCTGGCCAAGAAAAGAAGCGATTTGTAATGACAATCGCGTAACGACAACTTTTAAAACATTTGACTATTGGTTTAGCCTAGTGTATTCTCTTCCTACTTCTAAGGAACTAAGTAATAAGAACATTAAGCTAATGAGTATCTCGATTAGCAAGGCGCAGAAAGAAGAATTATCTTATGTAAGAAGTTTGTGGAACAGCTAGAGAAAGTCATATGAGTGTAGCACATAAGATTTTTTGTCCTATTCTCCCTATGTGTGTGTGTCTGTGAACAGCATAACCAAAAAATTGAAAGTCCGTTAAAACACCAAACTCGGTATTTAAGCTCAGTATCTTTCAAAGATGCGACACTAAGATTTGCAAGACAATCCCTCACCTCAAGACAAGAAAATTCACACGAAAAGGGTACTTTGAGTTTGAGGGATTTTGTCGAATATCTTCGTATTCAATAAACGTTTTATGTTTGAGATATCGTGTCCACAGACACACACGGAGTTTTTTTTTATGGATACGAGAAGGATCTAATCATGCAATTCTACTGATATCTCGGTGGCGAATGTTTGGGTGGAATGCAATACTTTACAAGCATTCCTGTATCTCCTAACTGGAGGCAATGGGCATCGTCACGATGTTTCCATGATCGGATTTGAATTTCTAGTTCGTAAATTCGCCACCATGGTGGCGAGGAATCAGCTCTCGCCCACAGATGGTACTGAGGACGAAATCAAGAGTTGCGGACGCGAAATGGCGGAAAATGCTGCACAGGAACCTTCTTCTTTCAAGGATTGGGGTTCTTTAACGTGCAAATAAACATTATAGGGGACCATCGGCTTCACTTCCCTTTCGAAGGAAGCCATTCTAAGGATTTTTGCGTCCGAAAAAATCCATAACTCTCCGCTAGTTTGATCCTGCAATTTTGGGCTAGCATGAAAACCACGGAGAGTGACATGCACGAAGTAGTGAAAATCAAAAGTTTACATCCATATACAATTTATATATATATATATATATATATATATATATGTGCAATATAATAGTGGGTAGAAAATTCGTGTGATTCTTATCACCGAGCAACAAGGCGCTCTTACAAAGTCAGGGGTTACAGTCCATTTGTAAGGAATGCATGGCTTTCAGTTGGAATCGGATGTAAACAGGGATTAATTTCTGGAGATGTAAGAACCGGTTCGATGCGTTTATTTATGGACGAGGTGATGTTTCATCTTTTTCTTAGCTAGTGGCGCCAATGACTGAGTTCTCGTTTTGGTCTTGTTCCATTCGCTGGCGCAAATGCCTTCTTGTGCGGTTGTGGTTGAAGACTGATGACCCCTAATAGAGCTCCGGGGTATGAAGCAAGAAATCCTGTTCATTATTACCTCGTATGAAGTCAGCAACAATATCATTATTTACCGCGCTGTAATCTTGTGTAACACACACTTTACTCCTTGTTCAATAGATAATAAAAAGTTTACACAGCTTAAGGTACAGAAATCCAACGGCTTCCTGTCCAATTTTTCATAAACAAGATTCTATCGCCTAACTCATGTTGGAGCTCAATTACGATTCTCTATGGTAAACAATGGAATAACTACTCTTCGACTTAGCTGTGCCTGTGGTTGAAGTGCGATGCTAAATCAGATCTGGTGAACTAAGAACACAACGGAAATAACAAATCATCAGCCCAGCACGGGCCGAGTTAGACCATTCGCCTCTCGCCAAGTCGTCCCGGGTTCGATCCCCGGCGACCGCATTTTGGATTTGTGGTAGACAAAAAGGCGCAGAGGGCAGGTTTCCTCCGGGTTATCCGGTTTCTCCCGCCATCGTATTCCACCATTCCACCGAACTCCATATTTATTCCACTTATCATCAGCAGATCTGGGAAGTTTGTACCGATTTCATTATACAGAGTAAAAGCGGCCTGGGTTGGTAATACCATGCAGCGCTACTTACGTGAGCAAAGGTCAACATAGAGTGCAACCCATTACTGCAAAATAGTTATCACTGCATAGCACAGAACCACTTCGTTAGGAAGGAAGGCGTTCCAATAACCTCTTTGTTTTGCTCAAATGTGAGCAAAATAATTTGTTTTACAACCATTGTAAGTTTTCTAGTACACTTATATAAGTACTTATTCAGAAACTGATGACAGTTCTAGTAAACAAACTATCAGACGTCTAATAACAGAACAGCTTCACAGAAGCATATTATTGATTGCAAATTTGTTCAGAAAGTTACCCACTGTTATAGTCCATAGGTATGGAGTTGAACTGAATCTGTGCGGCATGTAGAAAAACTGCCAAGACGGATTTACTAATCCACGAGCATCTTACCTCAAATAAAGATGAAAACAAAAAGTGTAAATCAAAAGAATGCAGGGTTCAGTGTGATGCATCGCATACAAACTGCACTTTTAGATCCCTACAAATGCTATTTGCTTGCTGATACTGATACATTATGCAAAGTAGAACGAACTTTTTCGCATTACAAATATTGTTTGTCGGAACGGAGAATAAGATTTTCATTTGAAAGGCTTCAAAAGTACATATAGTTTTCAGTAATATGGCTGTAGATGACTAAAGATTTAGTTAATTTCTGTTTTCGTGTTTATCTGGTAAGAGTCTGAAGATATTTAAAAACTTAATTTTAATGTTTTAATATTATTTTACATTTGATCAGTAAATATTACAATTCGTGTTACTTGGGTGTTTTCATAATGTACATATGTAAAGAAGGAAATCAGAGTCAACCTTATATATGTAAAAATTTATATGTTGTACATAAGTAATGATCTAAATAGATGTGCTTTTACGAATGGCTCAGTACTGTTTACTTGATGACAAGTTTTTTTACCTCTCCCACCTGCGTTCTTAACAATGACTTGTTTTGATGCGGCGAGATGGTCGTGGCAACCTATATACGGAACGACGAAAGGTACGAACTTCCTAGCTCTGATCGTCAGTGTCATCGCCTGCGGTGCCATTAGTAGTAAAAGCGGGCATTAAACTTAAAAAAAATCTGATGTGTTCCATTCACATGACTTTCTCTACATCTCTGCAACAAATTAATGTTAAAAAAGCTTATGCTTCTATTTACTTCATGCTAATCGAGAAAAATTTTACTCTTATTACTCGCTTCCTTGTATATGGAAGGGAAATAAGGGAGTACCATAGGTTAAAGTGATAGTCAAAACCTGGTTGCTATGTCACTGAAGTTCCTTTGTTTTAATGGACAAGAGTTGACAAATTCCTGTATGAGAAAAGTATAAGTTTTTAAAGCTGAAACCAATAACAAGGAATATCTCAAAAACGATCAACTCCACGAAAAAAATGTATATAACACAAATTGTGTGTTTTGTGGTGATCTACATTTTTTTTGCAGTCAGTTTTTGTCTATCTCTTACGGTTTATCAGTTATGCAAAATTAAATAAAAAATCACCCAGAATAAAGAGGTCTTCAGAGGCTATTCCCAAAAAATTCAAGATATACATTTTATTTGGTATGTACTCGTAAATATCTGTAATATACGGGATTTTAATCAAATTTGTTAGAGCCATTTTTTAGAAAATCAAAATTTTCGAAAAAAGTTACATGTAAAGGGTAGTTTGGGGTGGGGGAATTTTCTTGAAAATCTTCGTGTCGCATCCCTGGAAGAATCCAAACTTAAATACCAAGTTTGGATTTTAACGGTCTTTTCGTTTTTGAGATATGCTGCCCTCAGGCACACAAACGGACATGTTTCTAAAAATGCTTTTTTTTTGGATTTCCGGTGAAATCTCGGTATCGAATTTTTGGGTGTAATACAATACCTTCTCTATACACTATGTACATAGTACGTATAGAGAAAATAAAAAAGGCCGTATCTGCTTCACATTCAAGAGGTCGGCAGTTCGAATCTTGCTTAAGGTGAATTACCCGTATAAGCTGCTTTACGAGGTGTAATGAGGTAGTAAAGAATGAGCTGTAATACATGTGTGTGGAGAAACAAGCTTATGAGTTATTATCTGGTACAAGTCAAAGGGCATGCAGTGGGTGGGCATGTTTCGTAACTTTAAGGGGAATTATACATCAGGTGATTCAAAAAAGTTGTCCACGTACATGAGTTTTCAAATAAAAGTACCAAGTTATTACTTTAGTTGCGCTCGAAACTTTATTGGCCACCAATATGCATAAAATATTGTACATAAAAACTTGAGTAAATAAAGGCCAAGTACTCATTCTGGCGGTCACGTTAAGTGCAATTCTTAACTCACTTTGTTATTCTGTGCTTCTGGACAGGGCATACTCTTTCCCTGATCTTTACTTTCTCTACACGTATTATGTAAATAGTGTATAGAAAAGGTATTGTAATGCATTAAAAAATTCGATACCGAGATTTCACCTCAATCCAAAAAAAAAAAAAAAAAAAAGCATTTTTAGAAACATTCCGTGTGTGTATTTGTCTGTGTGTATGTGTGGGCAGCATAGCTCAAAAACGAAGGGTCCATTAAATACCAAACTTGGTATTTAGGTTTAGTATCGTCCAAGAATGCGACATGAACATTTTCAAGAAAACCCCCCACACCACAAACTACCCTTTTCTCAAAAATAGCTCTAATGATTTTGATTAAAATCAGAGAAGCGATTTGTAATGACAATCGCATAACGACAGCCTTTAAAACATTTGACTATCGTTTAGCCTAGTGTATTCCCTTATTTTCTTCCTACTTATAAGGAACTAAGTAATAATAACATTGTGCTAATGAATATCTCGAATAGCAAGGTGCAGAAAGAAGAATAATCTTATGTAAGAAGTTTGTAGAAGAGCTAGAGAAAGTCATGTGAGTGTAACACAGCAGATTTTTTCCCTTCGCTTACAAGGAACTAAGTAATAAGGCCGTTTCTGCTAATGTTTATCTCTTTAGTATGAAGAGATAGAAGAATACGCTTAATTAGCAAGCATTTGTTACAGAGATGTAGAGAAGATCATGTGATTGGAATACATCAGATTTTTTTTTAATTTCTCTGTGGTAGATTATAACAGAACCGCTTTTATGGTCTCTATAGTTCGCAATTTATTCTTGAATTAGCTGCATATATTACACGGATAGCAAATTAACCTATGTTTAACAGGTTCGCCAACGCAAACCCAAGCCGACCAACAAAATAGATGAATAAAACTATTCTCGAAGCTTACTTATTCAAAACGATCTCAATTTGTATTGAATTTAACATGTGAAACGCGGATCATATAGAAATGGAATTGGAGTGGTATCGATTTCAATTCCCCATGGAAACGTGTTAATGGAAATTGCCATTTATTTTCTTTTGTTTGTGTATTTATGCGCAGCTTAAGGGGACAAGGTACTCTGAAATGGTAACAAATCTGATGTGTTCCATTCACATGACTTTCTCTACATCTCTGAAATAAATTATTGTTAAAAAGTTTATGCTTCTATTTACTTCATGCTAAGCGAGAAAAAAAAAAACTAGCAGAGATAGTCTTATTACTTGCTTCCTTAAAATTAGAAGCGAAATAAGGGGGTACCATTGGTTAAAGTGATAATCAAAAGCTGGTTGCTATGTGACTGAAGTTCCTTTGTTTGTATGGACAGGAGTTGACAAATTCCTGTATGAGAAAAGTATAAGTTTTTAAAGCTGAAACCAATAACAAGAAATATCTAAAAAACGATCAACTCCACGACAAAAATGTATGTAACATAAATTGTGTGTTTTATCGTGCTTTACATTTTTTGTGTTGTAACTTTTTGTCCATCTCTTAGCAGTTATGCAAAATTAAGTAAAATTCGTCCAGAATAAAGTAGTCCTCAGGGGCTATTCTCAGAAAATTCAAGATATACATTTTATTTGTCCGGTGAATATCTTTAACATACGGTATTCTAATCAAAATCGTTAGAGTCATTTTTAAGAAAATAAAAATTTTGAAAAAAAGTTCCATGTAAAGAGTAGTTGGGGGTGGTGAGATTTTTCTCAAAATCTTCGTGCCGTATTCCTGGAAGACACTAAACTTAAATACCAAGTTTGGTATTTTACCGACTTTTCGTTTTTGAGTTTATCGTGTTCACAGACACGGACACACACACATAAGGATCTTTTTCTGAAAATGCTGTTTTTGGTTACAGGGGACCCTAAAACATATATTTCCGGTGAAATCTCGGTATCGAATTTTTGGGTGGAGTGCAATACCTTCTCTATATAATATGTTTATAGTACGTGTAGAGATAGTAAAAAATAACAGTTTGTGTTTTAGACACTAATAATACCTCTGTTATTTCTAATTTCAGAAAATGTATATTGGGGGGGGGGAGGTTAAGAGGATTAGATCTAGTCTGTATTTCTTTAAAGCTAATATGCAATATCCCTTTTTAGAACTTTTTGTATCTTTAAATTAAGTTTTCTCAAAACAACATTTTTGTATACTTATGTACTATACCGCCTGTGGTGCCATAAGTAGTTAAAGCGAGCGTTAAACACTACCAAAAAAAAATACAAAAAAAAACTTATGAGCTTAGGTACTATGAGAGATCATATTATGAAAGTAACAACTACATTACAAATTTTTCACATTTTTATTTTTTTGAACCTGCAAATATATTTCTTTCTTTAATTTCTACTGAAATTAAATCATAGCTAAAAATTAAGGTTCAGAAGATAGCTGATTATATTCAGAACGAGCATGCAAAAGTGTGATTATGTATTGCAAGCAGTATCAGAGAAAAAGGTGCTTGAATTAACATGTTTTAAACCTAAATTTATTACTTTTCTGCTGAATGAAATACTTTTTATAGACTCAACCACATAAGCTATTAATTCAACAACCATTTGGAATAATTTTCATGATTCATAGAATAATTCATAAAAATTTCTGGGAAAACAATTGAATACTTTAAGAGCATGGCAATTCAACTCACTTAAGGTGTAATTTCCGTAGGTTCAAACTACCTTGTCTCCTTAATTTGTAACTTCGTGTTTCATACTGCTGTTGCTCAGCAAAAATTTCATGTAGTACAGAGTGATTTAAGTAGAACTGACACATTTCTTTCTTTAATTATTCCGTTGGAAATTCATTCAATGGCCCAATTTTAGCACCAAATTAAGCATAATGTTCTGGAGTTTCGATTCCTTGTCACTAGATGCGCAGATGTTTATGTTTTATTCCTAATTGCATTGTTGGCAGCCGTTTCCACATTTTGTTCTTGTATTCAATGTAAAAATGCAGTATGATGTAGAGCTGAGTCAAGGATATTTTCAGCAAGATGACGCTACATGCCACACATCAAATGAATCCATGAACCTAATTGCAAGTTTCTTTGACGACCGGATAATTTCCAGGAACCTGTGGCCACCGAGATCTCCGGATTTGACATCGCCGGACTTCTTTGTATGGGGTTACTTAAAAGACGAGGTTTACGCCACACCTCCCCAGACATTGGACGATCTGAAGCACATCACAAAGGAGATTCAAGCTATTGACAACAGAGTCCTCCAACGAGTGGCCAGTAGCATGGAACGACGTGTTGAGTTGTGTATTATGTAGGATTGAGGACATTTTCAACATTTGCTATAGAGGTAAATAATCTCCGAAAATTCCTCTACACTTTCGGTATAATAAGTTGTCACTAGCATAACACGTTTTAAAACAATTAATTAAAGAAATGTGTCAACTCTATATAAATCACCCTCTATATATGTTTTATTAAATGGTGTTTTAAAAAAAAGTATTTGGCAAAGAATTTTGACACATATCATTTACCAGCCTAAGAGAAGCTGTGCGATGAATGATTGTGGTTTCATCTGGAGTGTAATATATTTACGAATCTAGAAGACATGGAAATCTTGTGCTCTCATTCGTTAAGTGAAACAGCTTAGGAAACAAGAAGTGTAGCCCGATAACTAAAAAAAGATAAGCATAAAGAGACTCTCGTGGAATGCCCAGAAAACAAAAAAGAAGCGTAATGATTATGATCTGGTGCGTGCCTCGGGTTGAGTACGGTACCTGAGAGTTTCCTGAACTTTCTTTTGTCCGTCCTTCACCTTGTCCGTTGACCAGCTGCAGTGCCACACACAATCAGACGTACAGTGTATTTCCATAACTCTCCGCAGCTTGACACGGCGCTATGGCTTTGTTTCTCAATGTGGGACCGGAACAATTGAAAAGCGCCATTCAAAGACTGTGACTAAATCCTTCATATTGTAGAAGGAAATTTCTGTCAGTGCGAATGCTTTAATCTCGATGGGTTGTTCGCAATCTTCATAGCTCTTTAGAGAATTCCTTAAGGAACGTTTAGGTACTTCACCAAGTAATTAGGAAACCTCGTAACTGCTTTTTATGGTGAGTGAAATACTGCAGTCATTTATTACAGACCTCAGATTTGTTTTTGTGCTCATTTCTATAGCCCCAAACTCTGATTTCCAGACTCTATGGATGTATCGAATAATCCTAGTTAAAGAAAAATTCCTACCCCCGGCCGGAAATCAAACCCGGGACGCTGACCACCTGGCCACGGATTCCTAAGTACTTAAATACTTAAAAACCTATTTTAGGCACATAAATGTTCTCTGAAATTAGAAAAATGGATACTAAGGATATAGTTTTGGACATCTAAAAGCCCTTTCTATAAGTTAAGTTAAATATCTGACCACCCTTCAAGCCTCGGATTCTTAGGTACTTCAAAATCTATTTTAGGCACATAAATGTTCTCTAAAATCAGAAAAATGGACATTAAGGATATAGTTTTGGGCATCTAAAAACCCTTTCCATAAGTTAGATTAAATATCTGACCAACCGTCAAGCCTCGGATTCAGGTACCTCAAAACCTATTTTAGGCACATAAAATACCCTATAAAATTAGAAAAATGAAAATTAAAGATATAGTGTTGGGCATCTAAAAGCACTTTCCATAAGTTAAAATAAATATCTGATGATATGTATCTAAAATGTATTTATAAAAAAATCTGATGTGTTCCATTCATATGATTTTCTCTACATATCTGCAATAAATTAATGTTACAAAGCCTATACTTCTATTTACTTCATACTAATCGATTGGCGGGATTTTTCTCAAAATCTTCGTGTCGCATCCCTGGAAGATACTAAACTTAAATACCAAGTTTGGTATTTTACCGACTTTTCGTTTTTGGGTTATCGTGTTCACAGACACACGGACACACACACCGGACCTTTTTCTGAAAATACTTTTTTTTTAGATACAGGGGACCCTAAAACATATATTTTCGGTGAAATCTCGGTATCGAATTTTTTGGTGGAGTGCAATACCTTCTCAATACGCTGTGTACATAGCCCGTATAGAGAAAGTAAAAATCGAAAAATGTTCCATACAGAACGTATGGGGTACGGAATATTTCTTCTTCTTCTTTTTCTTCTTCTTTTCTTTGAAAATCTTCGCTTGTCGCAAATTTGGAAGACATTAAACTAAACATTAATACTAAGTTTTGTATTTATCTGAGTTTTACTTTCTCTACACATACTATGTGCATAGTGTATGGAGAAGGTATTGTAATTCACCCAAAAATTCGATACCGAGATTTCACCGGAAATACATGTTTTGAGACCCCCTGAATGCAAAAAAGTATTTTTAGAAAAATGTTCGTGTGTCTGTGTATGTGTGTGTGTGTGTGTCTGTGGGCAGCATAGCTCAAAACGAAAAGACCGTTAAATACCAAACTTTTTTTAAGTTTGGTATCTTCCAAGGATGCGACTTGAAGATTTTCAAGAAAATCCCCCCACCCCAAACTACCCTTTACAAGGAAAAAATGTTTAACATTTTGTTTTTCTTAAAAATGGTTCTAATAATTTTGATTAAAATACCACATATTAAAGTCAATAATATCATAAATAACGTGTATATCTTGAATTTCTGGGAATAGCCTCTGAAGGCTACTTTATTCTGAATGAATGTACGGAATTTTGCATAACTGCTAAGCCGTAAGAGATGGACAAAAACTCACCACGCAAAAAATATAGAACATGTTAAAACACACAATTTATGTTACGTACATTTTTTGTGGAGTTGATCGTTTTTGAGATATTCATTGTTTTTGGTTTTAGCTTTTAATATCCTACACTTTTCTCATACAGGAATTTGTCAACTGCTGTCCATACAAACAAAGGAACTTCAGTCAAATAGCAACAGCTTTTGACGAGCAATTTAACCTATGGTACCTACTCCCTTGTTTCGTTTCTACTTACAAGGAAGCAAGTAATAGGATTATTCCTGCTAAGTTTTTCTCGATTAGCATAAAATAAATGGAAGCATAGACTTTTTAACAATAATTTGTTGCAGTGATGTGGAGAAAGTCATGTGAATGGAGGACATAAGATTTTTTCTATGTTGGAAATTGCAAAACAAGGTAATCTTTAGTTAATTGAATATATACGTGGATATGTAATGCACATACAATTATTAAATTTCCCCCCTTTGTACCTGAGTAATTACAGTTTTGTATAATCAATCATGTGAGCTTTTATATCAAGGTACACCCAGCTACAGAGTGCTCAATTTGTACTCCCTTAATTACACTCTACTTTGAGTTCGTAGTATTTCACGGTTATAGTAAACAGACATCAAGCAAATGCAGCACCGTCAGCATCAAGCCCTTGTCGCTTTGCCGAGAGTACGTTAGAGTACCCCTCCATGCTTCTCCCTTCTAGGATATGTCCGCGCTCGCCCATACCTGCTTTAGAAGAAACTGCACAGTTCAATTCAATGTTCTAGGAGCGGCATTTACAAAATTCATGTGGTCTTTGTGGGACCGATTGAGATGGCTCTACAGTTTGTGAGGAATAACTTGAGAATGCTACCTACTCCTGGCAACCTATCGAGGATATCGCACATGGCTAATACAACAATGGGTAGGAATGTTGAATGGTCCCGCTGAATTCAGTGTAGTCCATGAAGTTGTCAGTGGCGGTCAGTGCTCTGATTTAGTGGTATTTGATTTTGTTTGCGTATTACGTTTATATATTGGTGTGTTGTGTCGTGTTATCTTGTTATTATAAAAAGGATAACCACATAGGGAACATTACTACAATCTTAGCTACAAAATACTGAGCTCAGAAATGTTTAACTTCATTCCATTATTGATAATATTTGTTCTCGAAATAACTATTGTTCAAACGGGTGTTGGTAAGAGGGGAGGAATCGGCCGCCACTGATAGTTTTATGGACGTGACGGAAGCAGTGGCACCATCAATGGCAGATGTGCGAGAGAGAGGGTAAGTGTATATGCTGTTTCTGTCTAAAATTTTGTCTCAACCTGTTCCCCCTAGACTATAGAGGTCCGGGTTGGAGTCTTGTTTTTCTAGATCGTTAGGTGGCATGGTTTCTCTGTCCATCAATACCAGTCACTTTTTTTTTCTTCTTTTTTTTTACATGGGTTATTTTTGACTGTGTGAAGTTATGGACGCTAACTATATTCTGCAAGTGAAGTGCGATTGCTTTTCTGTGTTTTTTTAATTTTTTATTTTTACCTAAATAACAGATTGAATATAGTGACCGGCATTATCCGCACTTTTTTTTATTATTTTTTATTTTTTTATTATTTTTATTTTTTTTATTTGTTTATTTTTTGGATAAGTTTTTTTTTTTTTCCTGGGCGTGTAGGGGATTTTTTTTTTTTTTTTGTAATGGGATTGTACCACCTTTGCGAATTAGGAACTTTATTTATTTCAGGAGAAGCAAGAGCTCTACATCACAACAGGCCAGCATAAAGAGGAATAATGCATGCTATTGCATCCAAGATCATTCCGGATCGATATAGAATCAATCAGGTGCTCATATCTTGTAAATCCAGGGTTTAAAAGCGTTGATTCTGTTGTCTCGAATCATCCGCCACCTCTCTCAGTCTTCATCATGCCCTTTCATCTGTATCAACTAGGCGACGCGATTAGTACGTGACGCCAGGACGCTGGAGTTATCTCTCTGGTGCTTGAATGATCCCTTTTGGAGGACCTTGTTCGCGAGTTGATGAGGGCGTGTTTAAGTTGCGGCAGCGTCAGAATTAGCGTCATTCTGGAATCGCAAACCCCATCCTTGCTAGTGCGAATCATCGTCCAGACATTGGATGTTAGCTTCGTTACTTCCTCCATGTGGTTACGTAAGACACAGTAGACCTATTTCAGTGGTATACATGCAGTGCTGAGCTCCACACGTATCACCACACGTCTAACTGTCCTAATCTAGCCGATCCCGGTGGCCGCGCTCGCTAAAGTGGCTCGCTTTGGCGCTTCGTGGTGCACAGGATCGTGGGTACGAGTCCCGCCTTGGGCATGGGTGTTTCTGTGTTTGTAAATGTGTCTATGTTTGTGTATGTATATATAAAAGGAAAACGTTAAGAATAATAAGGTCTACTAAGGAAATATAGGAAACTGGAAAAAATGGAGAGAAAAAAGGAATACAGCGCCGGAGTCCTGACAAGCCTCCAGAACTATATTTTTTGTTTTTCTACTTGTGAAAAAAAATCCTGTTTTTTGAAGGTACACTGCGGTGTTCATGTTGATGATTAACTATATTACACAGAATGCAAGCTTATGGAATTCGTCAAAACCCAACTGTGACATATTCCCGAGTTGGTTGTTATTTTCTCTACACGTACTATGTACACAGTGTATAGAGAAGGCATTGTATTGCACCCAAAAATTAGATATTGAGATTTCACCTAAAATATATGTTTTGAGACCCACTGAATCCAAAAGAAGTATTTTTAGAAAAATGTGCGTGTGTGTATGTCTGTGGGCAGTATAACTAAAAAAAAAAAAAAAGAAAAGTCCGTTAAATACTAAACTTGGTATTTAAATTCGTTTTTTCCAAGGATGCGACACAAAGATTTTCAAGAAAATCACCCCAACCCCAACTACCCTTCATATGGAAAAATGTTCGAAAATTTTGATTTTCTCAAAAATGGCTCTAACGATTTTGATTAAAATATCGTATATTAGAGTTATTTACATAACAAATAAAATGTATATATCTTGATTTTTTTGTAGTATACTCTGAAGACATCTTTATTCTGGATGAATTATGCGGAGTTTTGCATAATTGGTAATCCGTAAGAGATAGACAACAACTTACTTAACAAAAAATGTAGAGCTCCTTAAAACACACAATTTATGTTATATACATGTTCGTGGAGCTGACCGTTGTGGAGATATTCCTTGTTATTGGTATCAGCTCTAAAATACTTATACTTTTCTCATACGGAAATGTCTCCACTCCTGTGCATAGAAACAAAGGAACTTCAATCACATAGGTTTTAAAGGATTTGACTATCCTTTTAGCCTAGTGTTTTCCCATATTCCCCTTCTATTTATATGGAAACACTAAACATCTTTTACGGTTTAGCTGTTATGTAAAATTCCGTAAAATTCATCCACAACAAAGTAATCTTTAGAGGCTATTACCAGAAATTCAAGGTATACATTTTATTTGTCAGCTAAATATCTTTAATGTGTGATATTTTGATCAAAAACGTTAGAGCCATTTTTGAGAAAATCAAAATTTTCGAAAAAAGTTCCACGTAAAGGGTAGTTGGGGGTGGGAGGATTTTCTTGAAAATCTTCGTGTCGCATCCTTGGAAAGTGCCGAACTTAAATACCAAGTTTGGTATTTAACGGTCTTTTCGTTTTTGAGCTATGCTGCTCACAGACATACACACACATACACACAGACACACACGGATATTTCATTTTTTCTAAAAATTCTAAATATGTATTTGCTGATTGTAAGCTTTAATTTTAGTTTGTACTTTAAAGTTTCGTTTCGTAATCAGCTTATCCTTCCCGTATTTAGGAATGACATCCTCCCAGGACTAACAAGCCAATGCCTAGGGATCAGAAGACTGTCGGGGAGTCAACGGCACGAAACCACTGATTAGAGAACCTGGGACGAGTGGTCGGACGGTAGCCAGGCATGAGCGTGAGGAAGTAGATTATATGAAATATAAGCGAAATGGATTATGGAGCAATTGATGTGTGGTGGGGGAAACCGGAGGACCCGGAGAAATCCTACACAGACGCCGCTTGGTCACTGCAAATCCCACAAGTGCGCGCTAGGGATCGAACCCGGGCTATCTAGATGGGGCTTGAATTTTTTTGATTGGAAATTAGTTAACATTATGACAGTAAAAGAAATTTACTAATACAATTAAGCATATAGAAATTAAAATTTGAATTATTTATTCTAAATACCCGAAGAACAATAACATGAAATTTAATTATTAATACATTTCATGAAGAATTTAAACTTTTAATTGGAAAAAAAAAATTAATAAAGCATCTACCTTTATTTTTATTTCTATTTTTACTTTCTCTACACTTACTGTGTACATAAAATTCGATACCGAGATTTCACCGGAAATATACGTTTTAGGGTCCCCTGTATGCAAAAAAAAAAAAAAACATTTTCAGAAAAAGGTCTGTGTGTGTGTCTGTGAACACGATAGCTCAAAAACGAAAATTCGGTAAAATACCAAACTTGGTATTTAAGTTTAGTATCTTCCAAGGATGCGACACGAAGATTTTGAGAAAAATTCCACCACCCTAAACTACCCTTTACATGGAACTCTTTTTGAAAAATTCGATTTTCTTAAAAATGGCTATAACGATTTTGATTAGAATTTCATGCATTAAATATATTTACCCGACAAATAACATATTGCATTTTCTGGGAATAGTCTCTGAAGACTACTTTATTCTGGATGAATTTTGCGGAATTTTGCATAACAGCTAAACCGTAAGAGATGGACAAAAAATTTACAGCACAAAAAATGTAGAGCACATTAAAACACACAACTCGTGTTATATAATTTTTTTCGTGGAGTTGATCGTTTTTTAGATATTCCTTGTTTTTGGATTCAACTATAAAAAATCATGCTTTTCTCATACAGGAATTTGTCAACTCCTGTCCATACAAACAAAGGAACTTCAGTCACATAGCAACCATCTTTTGTCTTTCACTTTAACCTATGGTACTCCCTTATTTCGCTTCTACTTACAAGGACGTTATTAATAAGACTATTCCTGCTAATTTTTTCTCGATTAGCAGGAAGTAAATAGAAACATAAGCTTTTTAACAATAATTTGTTGTACAGATGTAGAGAAAGTCATGTGAATGGATCACATCAAAATTTTTTCTATTATTCTATACAATAATTTCATGGGTCTATTTCCATATAGCTTCTTGGGTAACTAGGTGGGTGACTTGTAGTTTAGGGTATCTGAAAAAAATTAATAATAGATAAATAATTTGTAACGTGTGTTTTTAGAAACAAAATTAAAGTTTGAATATATTCCCAGTAGCATATTCAGATTTAATTATTTATTAACTCATTTTATTATAGAAATATGGGTAACGATTTTTACTTTCTCTAGCCCCATATGTACAATGTACATAGGGATAGAGAAGTATTGTATGCCACCCAAAAATTCGATACCGAGATTTTACCGGAAATACATGTTTTAGGACCCCCTGTATCCAAAAAAAAGCATTTTCAGAAAAAGATCCGTGTGTGTGTCCGTGTGTCTGTGAACACGATAACTCAAAAACGAAAAGTAGCTAAAATACCAAACTTGGTATTTAAGTTTAGTATCTTCCAGGGATGCGACACGAAGATTTTGGGAGAAATCCCCCCACCCCAAAACTACCTTTTACATGGAACTGTTTTCGAAAATTTTGATTTTCTTAGAAATGGCTCTAACGATTTTCATTAAAATATCATATATTAAAGATATTTACCTAAAAAATAAAATGTATATCTTGAATTTCCTGGGAATAGCTTCTGAAGACCTGTTTATTCAGGATGAATTTTGCTTAATTTGACATAACTAATAAACCGTAAGAGATAGACAAAAACTTGCTATACAAAACATTTAGGTCTTGTTAAAATACACAAGTTATGTCATACACATTTTTCTCGTGGAGCTTACCTTTTTCAAGGTATTCATTGTTATTAGTTTCAGTTGTGAAGTACTTATACTTTTCTCAGACGGGAGTGTCCATTTTTCTTTTGTTCTACTCCTGGCCAAGAAAAGAAGCGATTTGTAATCACAATCGCATAACGACAGCTTTTAAAACATTTGATATTGGTTTAGGCTAGTGTATTCTTTTATTTTCTTCCTACTTATACGGAACTAAATAATAAGAACATTGTGCTAATGAGTACCACGATTAGGTAGGTGCAGAAAGAAGAAGAATCTTATGTATGAAGTTTTTAGAACAGCTAGAGAAAGTCATGTGAGTGTAATACATCAGATTTTTTAAACCCTGTTCTAGATATATTTCAGTAAATTAAACTGAAGTAAGCCTCATTGTAAAATGAATTATATGGTTTCTTACATGAGGTTAAGTATTACTTCGCAGTTTCTTGTAGTGTAGTATTGCGGATAACGATCAGGTAATTGAAGACATTCTGTTCTAGATATTTGCAGCGCGCTGTGGGAACTTAGGTGATGTTTTACATAATGATGTTGTAACGTGATGGATGGGAAATGTGGTGGGTGTTGTACATCACCAGCGTCCTGACTTTCACTCTTCACAGGAACCAATAATAACTACATGTATATGTTGTAAAACTGTAGGAACACCAAACAGACGAAAGGAAATGGATGCCTTGACTTTTCACACACCTTCACTTGTTCCTGTATAAGTGTTCCTCACAAGGGTCATTCTTTTCGGAATAATTATTATTATTTTCTCTAGCCCCATATGTACAATGTACATAGCGATAGAGAAGTATTGTATTCCACCAAAAAATTTGATACCGAGATTTCACCGGAAATACATGTTTAGGACCTCCTGTATCCCAAAAAATCTGATGTGTACCATTCACATGACTTTCTCCATATCCCTGCATCAAATAATTCTTTAAAGCTTATACTTCTATTTACTTTATGCTAATCAGAAAAAAATAGCAGAAATAGTCTAATTACTCGCCTCCTTGTAAGTAGAAGCGAAATAAGGGACAACCGTAGATTAAAGTGATAATCAAAAGCTGGTTGCTATGTCAATGAAGTTCCTTTGTTTATATGGATAGGAGTTGACAAGTTCCTGTATGAGAAAAGTATACGTTTTTCATAGCAGAAACCAAAAATAAGGAATGGCACAAAAACGACGAACTCCACGAAAAAAATGTATATAGCATAAATTGTGTGTTTTAATGTGCTCTACATTTTTTGTGTAGTAAGGTTTTGTCCATCTCTGACGGTTTAGCAGTTATTTAAAATTTAGTAAAATTCATCCAGAATAAACTACTCTTCAGAGGCTATTCCCAGAAAATTCAAGATATACATTTTATTTGTCAGGTAAATATGTTTAATATACGAAATTTTAATCAAAACCGTTAGAGCTATTTTTGAGAAAATCAAATTTTTCGAAAAAAGTTCCATGTAAAGAGTAGTTGGGGGTGGGGGGATTTTCCTCAAAATCTTCGTGTCGCATCCCTAGAGGATACTAAACTTAAATACCAAGTTTGGTATTTTACCTAGTTTTCGTTTTTGAGGTATCATGTTCACAGACACACGGACACACAGACACATGGACACACGGACACACACACACGGACCTTTTTGTGAAAATGCTTTTTTTGGATATTGGGGACCCTAAAACATATATTTCCGGTGAAATCTCGGTATCGAATTTTTGTGTGGAGTGCAATACTTTCTCTATACACTATGTACATACTGCATTTGGAGAAAGTAAAAAGCATTTTCAGAAAAAAGGTCCGCCTGTGTGTGTGTGTGTGTGTGTGTGTGTGTGTGTCCGTGTGTCTGTGAACACGATAACACAAAAACGAAAAGTAGCTAAAATACCAAATTTGGTATTCAAGTTTAGTATCTTCCAGGGATGTGACACGAAGATTTTGAGAAAAATCCCCCCACCCAAAACTACCCTTTACATGGAACTTTTTTCAAAAATTTTGATTTTCTTAAAAATGGCTCTAACGATTTTGATTAAAATATCATATATTAAAGATATTTACCTAACAAATAAAATGTATAGCTTGAATTTTCTGGGAATAGCTTCTGAAGACCTGTTTATTCTGGATGCATTTTGCTTAATTTGGCATAACTAGTAAACCGTAAGAAATAGACAAAAACTTCCTATACAAAAAATTT
Source organism: Hymenopus coronatus (assembly GCA_030762935.1). Taxonomy (NCBI): domain Eukaryota; kingdom Metazoa; phylum Arthropoda; class Insecta; order Mantodea; family Hymenopodidae; genus Hymenopus; species Hymenopus coronatus. Next base: position 33,471,461 of record CM060883.1, read on the forward strand.
AGATCTTGTTTCACACAAGCCGTGAGCTGGATAGGTAGAGTCAGACTAAAAAATGTAATGCCATAGCCGTGGTTCGAATGATAGATCTTCCGATTACTAGCCGGTTGCTCTGCCAATGAGCTAACGTGGCAATATGCCGGCATAGCATTGAATTATGAGTCAGTTGAGAAATTCAATACCGGCTAGAGATTGGGAGATCCGTGGTTCAAATCCCGGCTATGGCATTGAATTTTTCAGTCTGACTCTACCTATCCAAAAAAAGATGTTTGTCCTCAAGGTAATACATAAACTATAAATGCTGTTGCTATAACCAAAAATAAAATTACTACGCCCACTATTTATATATAACTGCACCTTGACTTGAAATACTAATTAATAATTTTTCCAGGAAAGCACCTGGAAGTATTTTCCAACTCCTGTCCTACACACGGCTTGTGTGAAAAAACAATTATTCCAATACCAATTGACCATAATAGTTGGTTATACTATGAATCCTGGGACTTAAAGTATTTACAACATTGTAAGTCGCCATTGGGGTTATCACCTCAAAATAATTTGAGATCACCTTGTGGTTTCCCGGGAAACATGCGAGTCAGTTGAGAAATTCAATGCTATGCCGACATGATGCCATGGTAGCTCGGTGGCAGAGCAGCCAGCTAGAAATCGGGAGATCCGTGGTTCAAATCCCGGCTATGGCATTGCATTTTTCAGTCTGACTCTACCTATCATTCTTTTCGTTGAGGATGTTCAGTCACTTCTCGTTTGGGACGTTAGAGCCGACGTAGAAGGTGTAATGTTACATTCACATGACCTTCTCTACCCTATATTATTAGTGTTTTTACATACTCTTCACACACCATCTTCAGCATGGAAGGCCACAAGGCCTGTTCCGACTCAGCGAGAATTTATCCATTTAGTTCTAGGAATAAGGAGTTTAGCTACTTAGATGTAACTTCAATTATTGGACAGGAACTGAAAGAGAAATGAATAAACAAATTTCAAGATTCCAAATGACATATGGAACTATACATAGGACAGTGAAAAATAAAAGGAAACTAGGTTAAAGTTTTACAAAACAATGGCGGTTCCTACAATTATATGGAAGTGAGACATGGGTCATCACAAGGAAAATGAAAAGTCGTGAAGAATGAATTTTTAAGGCAAACAAAATGATATACAAAATTAGATCAAATCCGAAATGAAGATATACGAGCAGAACTTAATATAATCAATAAATTCCAAAATTGTAAAATGTCAGAGCCAGTGGATGCAATAGGTTCAGAGAATGGCAGATTCAAGACTGCATAGGATAGCATTTGAATAAGAACCAAAAAGGAAGGAGAGATGTCGGTCGATCCAGAAAAAGGTGGAGGGAACAACTGTGAGACGGAATGGGCAATCTGCCCATACCGTGAAGTGAAGAAGAAGAAGTTCTACGAATGGCCAACTTCACTATAACCTTCTGATGTGTAATTTATTAATTCAAACGTTAAACCGTTGACATATTATAATATTTGAAATAGGGGAAAAACAACTGAAGTAGCATCAGTCATATTTCACTGACTGCACTAAATACGCCAATGCAAGAAGATGCAATATTCCCACAGGAATATCTGAGGCTCTGAACAACCATCGTCTATTACACCAAGACATCCATTGGACTCTACAAACTAATATAATTATGTATATTATGCATTTCCTGTAATGGTTATATTCTTGCTTTCCCTTTAGTATCCATTAACTTAAATATTCTGTTTTTATTATGTACACTATTGTATTTTAAAATGATTTGTTGCGATATTGTAGTCTCACATAAAAATGTAGCTTCAAGATGTCGCGATTAGACCTAAATTTCAAAGCGACAATAAATAATGCTGTTATAAAAATGTTTTACAGTAGGCAGTCAATGCGATTTAATGATTGGGATAAGAAACAACAAAAGAAGTCACATACTGGGTAAACAATTTTTATAAAACATTGGGAAGATGTCCTCCGTTCTCTTGTTCCTCGTACACCATTGTATTTTTGTTGTTTTTTTGTTTTTTTTTTGACTCCATGCGCAGCATTTTGTAGAAGATGTCTTGGAATAATAATAACAATACCTTGTGAGACAGCATCTCTCAGTTGCTGTCGGATTGTTGGATGTGTCAGGAAAACTCATTGTTTAAGGTGACTCCAAAAGCAAAAGATCGCGGCGACCAGTTTATTGGCAAGTGCCAACTATTGACCCGACAGCCAAAGATCTGGGCAATTGTTTCGCAGGAGGCGCCATCTTGCATGAAATCATGTTTTTCATATCGTGATTCCTCAGTCTGTCCACACAAATAAAGGAACTTCAGTCACATAGCAACCAGCTTTTGACTATCACTTTAACCTATGGTACTCCCTTATTTCGCTTCTACTTACAAGCAAGCAAGTAATAAGACTATTTATGCTAATTTTTACTTTCTCTATACGAACTATGTACATAGTGTATAGAGAAGGTATTGCATTGCACCCAAAAATTCGATACCGAGATTTCACCGGAAATACATGTTTTGAGACTCCTTGAATCCAAAAAAAGCATTTTTAGAAAAATGTCCGTGTGTGTGTCTGTGTGACTGTAGGCAGCATAGCTCAAAAACGAAAATACCGTTAAAGCCCAAATTTGGTATTTAAGTTTGATATCATACAAGGATGCGACACGAAGATTTTCAAGAAAATGCCCCCACCCCAAACTACTCTTTACATGGAAATTGTTTTGAAAATTTTGATTTTCTTAAAAATGGCTCAAACGATTTTGATTAAATTAAAGATATTTACCTAAAAAATAAAATGTATATCTTGACTTTTCTGGGAATAGCCCCTGAAGACTACTTTATTCTGGAGAAATTTTACGGAATTGTGCATAGCTGCTAAATCGTAAGAGATGGGGAAAAACTTAATACACAGAAAATGTAGCTCACGATAAGACACACAATTTATGTCATACACATTGTTTTCATGGAGTTGATCATTTTTAAGATATTCCTGGTTTTTCATTTTAGCTTTGAAAAACTTATACTTTTCTCATACAGGAATTTCTTAACTCCTGTTCATACAAAGGAACTTCAGTTACATAGCAACCAGCTTTTTGCTATCATTTTAACCTATGGAACTCTCATTTCGCTTCTACTTACAAGGAAGCAAGTAATAAGACTATTTCTGCTAATTGGCATGAAGTAAATAGAAGCATAAGCTTTTTAACTACAATTTGTTGCAGAGATGTAGAGAAAGTCATGTGAATGGAACATATCAGACTTTTTACATTTAGTCTCACTCATTTTAGTGATTTACAGATAGAATGGTATTCTGCAGTGTGTGTGTGATTTATCTGCAGTTAGCAATTCTGCACTACATTTGAGCTGTCATCACGCAACAGTGGCTTGACTTTATGTGAATACACTTTCGTGCAACAACTTTTTTTGCATACGATAGCTTTACAGTTCACATCATCGTCCATTTAAACCAGCACTAAACGTATTTCTCTTTGTGCCTATAAAACATTGCAGTGTTGCTGCGTATTTGGCGTGCTGGTAACTGTTAAAACATTTCGTTTACCTTTAGGGACAAACTGAAGCGAAAATTTCCAACGTGGCTCATTCACACGACTTTGTCTACCCTCTATCATATCAAAGGTATCGCTATCAATTGTGTATTGTTTAAATTAAATGGAATTCCTCTAACAACTTTATGTAAATGAAGATAAATATTTAACTGTATCTGATACTAATACATTAATATGTGTATAGTAAAAACTAAAGGTATAAACCGTTTAGAACCTGATGTTATTCCATGATATTTGTGTAGGGCGGCGCCGTGGTTGAGTGGTTAGAATGTTGACTCCCATCTAGATCCCAAGCACCCGTATATGGGATTTAAGGTGGACGAAGCGGCATCCGGGCGGGTTTTCTCAGGGTCCTCCAGTTTCCCCTGCCACTCATTCTACCAATTGCTCCATCATTAAGTCGCTGTTTCTCGTTTGTGATGCCAGTATGTCACTCTCGTGTTGGTCTACCTTGGAGTCGGTCAAGGATTAGCACCCATGAAATTCTCTATAAACAAACGTGTACATACCTTTGAAGAGTCCATTGTTGCGCCGGCTATGTTCGTTCCTGTAGAACACAAGTTGTCTCTTATTTAGGGGAGAAAAGAATAACTAAGATATGTAACACGGAGTAAACTCAAGAAAAGAGATTTTTCACTAAATGAATACTTTTATTCTTCTTTGTTGCTGGTTGAGGCACTAACCCTACGAGCGACTCCCGACATAAAAACTCTTGAACATGATAACATAATCATACTTTGTGCTAATTTCCGCTATTGCCGAGTTCTTGTTGTCGACACAGAATTCTTTGCAACAGCAACATTAATCTCTATCACCATCAGAATCGCAGCAAGAGTAACAATACGAGTAACAGTCTCAGTAACAACATTAAGCTTCGCCCTCCGCGTAACATTTCACGACAAGAATTGCCTCAACATTCACCCTAAGAATTCACAATAACAATAACCTGTTTTCTTGTACACGCATCGTTTAAATACCTTAAACCTCCAACATTTGCACTCCTTACTGATTGGCTAAAAAGAAGCGCGAAAAATAGCGTTATCACGTAACTAACTTGGTAAGTTCTTTGTATTCCACTCACGTGACCATTTTTTATAATGAAGAAGTCCCGGTTTTCAGAATATTTGGGGATAAACCTTCCTTTAACCTTCAGCCTGTTACTTGTGTCTCTAGCATAACAAAGCAAGTAACTTTGGCGAGCATGATAGAAGCTTCTACACCCTAAGGTTCTGCGTTCTACTGAAGCAGATATTTCTTATATTAAACCTCTACAAAACTAATAATTAAACTAAGATACACATCGTGTTAATATATTGTCGCAATTACCTTCCCTATCAGCCATTACACTTTCATCTCATATCATCCACTTCCTCACGCCTCTACCTGGCTACGGCCGACCACTCATTCCAGGTTTTTCATTCTGTGGTTTCGTGCCGTTGACTCCCCGGTAGGCTTCTAACCCCTGGACATCCGCTTGTAAGTCCTACGGGTACTTACTGGAATCCTAAATACTGGAAGGGTAAGCCGATTACGAAAAAAAAAAATGTAGTTTTAAAATTAATATTTTAATCTATATTTAAATACATAGAGGTTTTCTCTATGCGGGACGTTCGATCTACCTGACCCGTGGGTTTTTACGGGCTTTCCCCGGGTTGCCAGGCAAATGATGGATAGTGTCATAACATCCTCCGAATTTTCCTGTCCTCAATTTCATGCTCCATTATTTCCTAATCATCTTTCTTTCAGAGTTGAAGAAGGCCGCGTCGTGGACGAGTGTCTAGACCACTCGCCTCTCACCTAAACGGCCCGGGTGCTATCCCAAGCTACCATTTTTTTTAGCGAGAATTAACAGACATGGAGCGTGATTTTGCCTTTTCTCAACAAGACCCTGCAACAGCTCATACAGCCAATCTTTCGATGATAATAATTGAACGTGTGTGTGTGTGTGTGTGTGTGTGTGTGTGTGTGTCAGGATGTAGACTTGTAGAGATCTGTGGCCCCCTCGATCCCCCAACCTAACACCCTGCGATTTCTATCTCTGGGGTAATTTAAAGAATAAAGTGTACAAAACAAACCCACACACCCTAGAGGAATTAAAACAAAAAATCCGCCAGGAAATTGCCAACATTTCTCAACGTGAACTACGGCGAGTGATGGATTGTTTCCTAAAGAGGTGCCAAAACTGTATGCACAACGGCAGTGTATAGTTTCAGCATCTCCTTTAATACCATTTGTAAGCAAAGCCTCTTAAAGTAGTTTTAAAAATGTTGCATCCGCACCTTTCTATGATAGCGGCAAACGGCAATGGGCACCGAGGGTGCGGACAGTCAAAACACCGCGCAGCCGGTTCGGACGATTTTGGATCACCATATAGTCGCATTAGCAAGTCGTATTGCTAAAGTTCCAGGTCGAATAATTTCAATGCTATAATTGTTTGGAATTATTCACTAGGTGACACAGCTGCCTCATATTTCGTGCGATAAAATAGTTGCAGAGCTTAACGGGACTATTTCAAATAATAACCGGTAAGTGGCGAAATAGCGAGAGATATCTACGTTTTACCCCTCGCAAAGAGCGCGACCCGCTTCCGCGAAGGTCGCTCAGCCATTTGCCCAATTACCGGTTATAACCTTTATAACCTTTAACTTGTAATAGCCCCGTTAAATTCTGCAACTCTTTTAACACACGAAGGAATAGTTGCAGATGGACCGCACCAGATGGCTCAGGCGTTTCGTCTGGGACTGGCGTCCGGAGATCGTGGGATCGGTTCCCCGCGTCCGATCTCTCCGACCCGTGGTTTTTTTCAGGGGTTTTCCCGAGTCCCTAGGCGTATGCTGGAGAGGATTCTCCATTCCCCCGAACTTCACCTCTTCACTTCATCTTCATTTCATTCCAGCCGGTTTCTTTCTGGGTTGAAGGGTGTCGGCGAGGTCAGTGGTAGAGGCGCCATTTCATGGAAGTGACCAGCTCTGGAAATACAGCTCGCAGCGGCGGGATGGCGCTAGTGGTTTTCTGCGGACTCAGGTGGTCTATCCGGGACTGAGCAACGGGCTCCTGGCGCTTCCCGCGTCGAGATGAAGAACTACTTGTGAACTGTTAGGGACCCTTCACGGCGGCTCTTCTCTCCCTGTTCGGATGTCGGCTACCCTCTGAAATTACACTCATCTCATCCTTCATCAAAGAGTCTGACGTACAATAAGCCCACGGTTGCAGTGCGAAGTACCCCTCCCTAACGTTCGCACACACACACACGTATACAGGCGCTGAGCCGTTGCCCACCTGGTATTTATATGTATACTCTCGATTATCCGGGGTAATGTGACGGAGAAGAACCACGAATTAATCGAGAACTCAGCAATTTAATGCTTTTAAGGTACAACATAATATGTAAATAGGAAATTACGTTTAAAAGCTTTTTTTAAAATGTATTCTTTTTTCAAACGTTTATTTTAATTTTGCATTGGTGTTATTTTTTTTCTTTCAGAAATATCAATAAAGAATCCACCTCGTGACAATAAGTGCAATATCCATTATATATACTTATACGATCACCAAGTAACAACAGAGTACCGTTTCCATTGTTATCGGCCTGCCTGTTCCGTGTAAATAAAAACCAAATTAAGTTTTTCTGATGCTAATCAGCAGTTAAGTGTCTACGAAGCAAATTAAAAGAACTTTGTAAAAGACATAGCGGAGACAAAAAAAAAAGTGTGTCGACATTACAACAATTTTAGGGGGGGGGTGCATGCAAGAATAATCCACAAACCGTATAGTCCGCACACCAATAATGGGGAGTATACGACATAACAATCTTTTTTTGGGGAGGGGAAAATTCCTGAAAAAAATCTTATGTGTTCCATTCACACGACTTTCTCTACACCTCTGCAACAAATTATTGTTAAAAAGCTAATGCTTTAATTTACTTAATGCTAATCGATAAAAAATTAGCAGAAATAGTCTTATTACTTGCTTCCTTGTAAGTAGAAGTGAAATAAGGGAGTACCATAGGTTAAAGTGACAGTCCAAAGCTGGTTGCTATGTGACTGAAGTTACTTTGTTTGTACAGATAGGAGTTGACATATTCCTGTATGAGAAAAGTATAAGTTTTTTAAATCTGAAACAAAAAACAAGGAATACCTCGAAGAAGATCAACTCCACGAAAATTCTTTATATAAAATAAGTTGTGTGTTTTAATGTGCTCTATATTTTTATGTGGTATGTTTTTGGCTATCTCTTACGGTTTAGCAGTTATGCAAAATTCTGTAAAATTCATACAGAATAAAGTAATCTTCAGAGGCTATTCCCAGAAAATTCAAGATTTACATATTATTTGTCAGGTAAATATCTCTAATATACAATATTTTAATCAAAATCATTAGAGCCATATTTTAGAAAATACAAATTTTAGAAAAAGTTCCATGTAAAGGGTAGTTGGGAGTGGGGGGATTTTCTTGAAAATCTTCGTGTCCCATCCTCGAAATATACCAAACTTAAATACCAAGTTTGGTATTTGACGGTCTTTTTGTTTTTGAGCTATGCTGTCCACAAACACATACACGGACCTTATTCCAAAAATGTTTTTTTTTTGGATTGAGGGGGACCCAAAACATGTATTTTCGGTGAAATCTCGGCATTGAATTTTTGGGTGGAATACAATACTTCTCTATACCTATGTACATTGTACATACGGAGCTAGAGAAGGTAAAAAGTAAAAACCATAGGTCCAAATGCAAGACCTGCATGTTATCGCTGCGCCATCTATTTGGTGCCACATTTAATTTACAAATAGAACCGTTTTGCATTTCCATTTGACACTGTGCATGAGTCATGGAGCTGCATGCTGTTGGCAATCACTCCTGAGATTGATTTTGCCACAGTGACCTGTATACAATAGAAACACTATAGCCTTTGTGGCAATGGGTGCCCTTTGGCAGTCCCCCACAAGTACGGTAATGTCTTCATTGTTGTGTTTACTGTAATCAAGGCAGCGAATTGTATTATAGGGGGGTGAATATCTATGGCATATGTATTACTAGGTGACAGGCTACTGAACACACTGCATTTATTGTTATTACTACTTTCTCTATACGCACTATGTGCATAGAGTATAGAGAAGGTATTGCACTCCACCCAAAAATTCGATACCGAGATTTCACCGGAAATTTGTGTTTTAGGGTCCCCTGTATCCAAAAAAGTTTTTTCAGAAAAAGGTCCGTGTATGTGTGTGTGTCCGTGAACACGATAACTGGTATTTAAGTTTACTATCTTCCAGGGACGCGACACGTAGATTTTGAGAAAAATCCCCCCACCCCAAACTACCCTTTACATGGAACCTTTTTCGAAAATTTTGATTTTCTCAAAAATGGCTCTAACGATTTTGATTAAAATTTCGTATATTAAAGATATTTACCTGAAAAATAAAATGTATATCTTGAATTTTCTGGGAATACCTCTGAAGAGTAGTTTATTCTGTATGAATTTTACTGAATTTTGAATAACTGCTAAACCGTAAGAGATGGGCAGAAACTTACTGTACAAAAAATGTAGAGCACATTAAAACACACAATTTATGTTAATTAAATTTTTTTCGTGAGCTCGTCGTTTTTGAGACATTCCTTATTTTTGGTTTCTGCTATGAAAAACTTATACTTTTCTCATACAGGAACTTGTCAACTCCTATCCATATAAACAAAGGAACTTCATTGACATAGCAACCAGGTTCTGACTATCATTTTAACCTATGGTAGTCCCTTATTTCGCTTCTACTTACAAGGAATCAAGTAATAAGACCATTTCTGCTCATTTTTTTTTTGATTAGCATAAAGTAAATAGAAGTATAAGCTTTTTAAGAATAATCTGTTGCAGGGATATAGAGAAAGTCATGTGAATGGTACACATCAGATTTTTACTTTCTGTACACGTACTAAAATAAATAAATAAATAAATAAATAAAATCTGAATATCCTACCCTGGCACTTTGATTACCATACCGGGGCATATATCCAAACTTCATAGTTATTTCCCAAAAACAATACATAAAAGTTACAACAACAAATATATACATATTTTTTCAGATAACTAAATCTAATACAACTTACAAAACAAAATAAATTATATAACACTACGGAAAAAAATACTAAATCAAACTAAATAAAATAAAACAATTATAATTTATTTCCAAAAAATGAGAAAAAATATTTCTATTACAGTAACTAAACTAGACGTACTTTGTGCATACCGAATAGAAAAGGTATTGCTTTCCACCTACAAATTCGATACCGAGATTTCACCAGAAATACACGTTTTAGGGTCCCCTGTATAAAAAAAACTGATGTGTTCCATTCACATGACTTTCTCTACATCTCTGTAACAAATCATTGTTAAAAAGCATATTCTCCTATCTGCTTTATGATAATCGAGATAAACATTAGCAGGAATTCTCTTAATTGCTTGCTCCCTTGCAAGTACAAGGAAAATAAAGGAATTTAAATTTGAAACAAATAGTAAGGAATGTCTCTGAAATGGTCAATTCAACGTAAAAAACATACATTACATAAATTGAGTGTTTTAACGTGCTCTACATTTTTTGTGTGGTAAATTTTTGTCCATCTCTTACGGTTTAGCAGTTATGCAAAATTCCGTAAAATTCATCCAGAAAAAGGTAGTCTTCAGAGGTTATTCCCAGAAAACTCAAGAAATGCATTTAATTGTAAGGTAAATATCTTTAATATACGATGTTTTAATCAAAATCGTTAGAGGAATTTTTGAGAAAATCAAAAAAATTGAAAAAGGTTCCATGTAAAGGATAGTTTGGGGTGGGGGAATTTTTCTCAAAATCCTCGTGTCGCACCCCTGGAAGATACTAAACTTAAATGCCAAGTTCGGTGTTTTACCGACTTTTCGTTTGTGAGTTATCGTGTTCATAGACACACAGACACACGGACACACACACACACGCGCGCGCGCGCGGACCTTTTTCTGAAAATGTTTTTTTTAATACAGGGGTGCATAAAACATATATTTCCGGTGAAATCTCAGTATCGAATTTTTGGGTGGAGTGCAATACCTTCTCTATACACTGTACATATTACGTATAGAGAAAGTAAAAGCAATACTCCTTAACTGTAGGTTCTTGCTGTTACATTTTACTGGTTTTAATCTGGGAAACACACTCACATTCATGTCCACATTGTATTTCCAAACTTATGAACAGGTATGAAATGTTACTAATTAAAGAAAAATGCCCCTTCCCCAACCGATGTCGAACCCGGGACATCTGGTCAGGAAGCCACAGTGTTGAATAGTCGACTATAGAGACAGTCTGCAAACTTTTTTCTGAAGCCGCAAAACAGCAACTAAACATTAATATGTGTCGACTTTTTGAGAACACTTCAAAATAGAATTACGAAAAGACTTCTGATGTATTACACTCACATGATTTTCTCATGACATTACACTATACTTGCTTTTATATCTGCTCTACAAATATTGTATTTGTCTGTCTACGCCATCTTAAGCGAGATATACGTTTTAAAATGGTTTCATTGCACAATTCTTAAAAGAGACTAGAGCGATAGTCATATGTTTAAAGAGATCTGGTCTAACAACTCCACTCATTGCATGAGCACTAGAAACAAGCTACCACTTGGTATTTAAAAATTTGAAAATTCCAGTAAGTAACGATTACCTAGGTTAATAAACTAAAACGTTTATTTCACCTAAATTGTGTATTTTAAAAGATCACATTTTTGTGTGGTACGTTTAAACACATTTATTACAAAATTCCACAGAGTTAATTATGAATAAAGGAGGCTTCGTAGGCCATTTACATAAAATTCAAGATTACGTTTTAATCCTGCAATTAATTTAGTTAACCAGTTTATGACTGGACATGGAAAATTCTAATTTACTTTGAACATTTTCAAAATAATGAACTTAGATGAATCATTGTGTTCTTGTCTAAATGTTCACCATTTATTGTCCATGATATGATACAAAAAGATTTAATTTAGAACAATATGTTAACTGCCAACAAATGTCTTTCACGCCACTAACAATACAGATATTCAAAAGAAAATGTTTCATAAGCGTAAACAATGTATTAGCCATGTTTTAAACTATTGTGATGCAATTATTGTGTATATATTTATTTATTTAGTCTAATTAAATATGAATTCTTAATATTTGTTATAATACAAACTAAACTCTTTCTTTTGTTTTTGTAAATTAGAGCTAAAGCTTTTAGAGAATAAATAAATTTGAGGTACTTAAATAAAACCATTAAATCCGTTTTTAAGAAACTGAAAAGAGTTTATATAAAGGATAGTTTGGGTTGCTGTCAAACTCTGTTACTTCCCTGAAATTCTAGAGTGAGAGAGAGAGAGGGATTAGGGGTCTAGGTGATGTGTGAGAGCTGTAGAGAGAATAGAAGGGGAGAAAAGGATGAAGGAATAAACATGGGAAAGAACAGGGACGAATGAAAGAGGGAGAGAAAAACGGAGAAGAGGGAGAGGAAGAGAAAGAAACGTAGAGACAGAGAGAGAGAGAGGTGGCGAGAGAAGAAACGAATCTCCTAATTTAATGCAATAATGTAAAAAGATCTGAAGATCCCCTAGCAAGATATAAAATGTGACCAAGAACGCTTCCCTGAGGGACACCAATTTATACTGCAAACAGCTTGATACAAAATCGTAAACTTTGACAGTAAAACATCTTTTATTGAGATAATATATTCATTCACTTATGAAGAAGAAAGGTTGACGTATGAAGTTTTCCACAAATTCTTTATCCACAAATGCACTAAAATAACGCTGTGTATACGTTTATGGAAGCAGCTCCACATTTTGATGTCCTAATCATTATGCAGCGAGTAACTCTTGTTTGTTATTTTCCCTCCTACACTTGCCTTACCTTCTCTTTTCCAGAAGAATAATGACTCATCCTGTAGAGATATTGCTACGCCTGGAGGGATCCATTTCCGGTAGACTCAAGACACAACATCGTGAGCACAAGCTGTTCTTTGACAATAAATACCCTTCATTTCACGAGGACGTGCAAACAAATAATGCACCTGGTGAAGTCATTCTCGTCAAGCACAATCAACAACATTCTGCTGAAAAAAGCTGTCGTTTAACTTTTATTTCTGTTTCCCTTTAACTGCTATGGGCATCGAGGCTTTGACTGTGTTTATTTTTCAACCTTTTTAGAATGAGATCAGTTAAGGTTTCCGTTGTTTTTACCCTCTCTACTTGCACAGTAAGTATGGGAAGTATTGTATTCCGTCCAAAAATTGGATACCGAATTTCACCAGAAATGCATATTTTTAAAGTCCTCGAAACCAGAAAAAATATCTGATGTGTTCCATTCACTTTCTCTACACCTCCGCAACAAATTATTACTAAGAAGCTTAGGCTTCCAGTTACTTCATGCTAATTGAGAGAAAACGTTAGCAGAAATAGTCTATTACTTGCTTCCTTGTAAGTAGAAGCGAAATAAGGGGGTACCATATGTTAAAGTGATAGTCAAAAGCTGGTTGCTATGTGACTTAAGTTCCGTGTTTGTATGGACAGGAGTTGACAATTTCCTGTAAGAGAAAGGCATGTTTTTCAAAGCTGAAACTAAAAACAAGGAATATCTTAAAAACGATCAACTCCGCGAAAAAAAGTATGTAACATAAATTGTGTGTTTTCATGCGCTCTACATTTTCTGTGTGGTAAGCTTTTTTGCATCTCTTACGGTTTAGCAGTTATGCAAAAATCCGTAAAATTCATCCAGAATAAAGAAGTCTTCAGAGGCTATTCCCAGAAAATTCAAGATATACATTTTATTTGTCAAGTAAATATCTTAAATATACGGGGTTTTAATCAGAATCGTTATAGCCATTTTTAAGAAAATGAAAATTTTCAAAATTGTTTCCATAAAAAGGTTAGTTGGGGGGTGGGGGATTTTTTTATAAATCTTCGTATCGCATTCTTGGAAGATACCAAACTTAAATACCAAGTTTGGTTTTTAACGGTCTGCTCGTTTTTGACCTATGCTGCCCACAGACACATAGACACACACACACGCACATTTTTCTAAAAATGTTTCTTTTTTTGGATTCAGGGGGTCTCAAAACATGTATTTCCGGTGAAATCTCGGTGCAAAACAATACCTTCTCTATACACTATGTACATAGTAAATATAGAGAAAGTAATAATTTTTAGTAAAAGCTCCTCGAGTGTGTATACCTCTCTGTGAACAGATATGTCAACAATGAAGAGTCATTTAAACACTAAACTTGGTAGTTTAAGTTCAATATCTTCCAAAGATGCCACCGATGATTTTCAAGAACCTCTCCCAAAACCATACTCTATCTTCTCAAAGTTGACTCTAAATATTTTGATTAAAGTACCATATATTAAAGATATTTCTATGACAAATGTATCTCTTGAATTTTGGGGATAACCTGTGAAGTCCTCTTTATCCAAAAGCAATTTCATATAACATTGTATAACTAGTTAATGTCACAAAAATATAGAGCTCTTTGAAACACACAATTTATTCCAGATTACATTGTTTGTGATTTAAGCCATTTCCGAAATATCCGTTATTAACCGGTCGAATTATTTAATAGTTGTCATGTTTTCAAGTGCTGTCAATTTTCAATTGCAGTAAGATTGTGCAATTTTATGGTGGCACATAGCGTCAGTTCTTAAGGTTAATTGACTAGTATTATTTCCTTTGTATATGTAACGAAATTGATAATAAGAGTATTTTATGAAAATGTTTACATAGATTAAACTGAAGTAGACAGGAAAAAATCTGATGTGTTCCGTTCAGATGACTTTCTCAACCTGTTCTGCAAAAAAATTATTCTTACAAAAGATTTTTCTTTTCTCATACTAGTCGAGATAATCAAAACTTGTCTTATTACTCGCTTCCTTATAAACTGAAGCATTAGACTAACGAGATAGTAAACTCCTTTAATAGCTGCCGCTATGTGAAACAATTGAAATTAGATTTTCTTTGTTTGACTATGAGTAAAACAAAAGAGATATGAAACGAAAGATAACTTTCAGAAATGTTTAAGTTTAAAACAGACACCAATAACAAGAGTATCTTGGAAACGGTTAACTCTACAAAAGGTCTACGACATAAATTGTGTGTTCTACCGAGATCATTGTTTTTGTCTATCTCTTACGGTTTAACAGCTATGCAAACAAAATTCAATGAAAGTCCTACAGAATGTAGAGGTCTTCAGAGGCTATTCCCAGAAAATTCAAGGTATATTTTTCGCAAAATTTTCGAAAAATGTTCCAAGTAAAGAGTAGTTGAAGGTGGGGTATTTTCTTGAAAATCTTCTTGTTGTATCATTGGAAGACACTATACACTAAGATGTTTGTAAAAATGGTTGTTATTTTCTCTACACGTACTATGCACCGAGATTTCACCTGAAATACATGTTTTGGGTCCCCCTGAATCCAAAAAAAAAAAAACATTTTTGGAAAAATGTCCATGTGTGCGTGTGTGTTTGTGTGTGTATGTGTGTGTTTGTGTGTCTGTGGACAGCATAGCTCAAACATCTGATGTGTTCCATTCACATGACTTTCTCTATATCTCTGTAGCAAATTATTGTTAATAAGCTTATCATTTATTTATTTCATGCTAATCGATAAAATTAGCAGAAATAGTCTTCTTACTTTATTGTAAGTAGAAGCGAAATAAGGAAATACCATAAGTTAAAGTGAAAGCCAAAAGCTGGTTGCTATGTGACTGATGTTCCTTTATTTGTATGGACAGGAGTTGAGAAATTCCTGTATGAGAAAAGTATAAGTTTTTCAAAGCTGAAACCAAGAAAAAGGAATATCTCAAAAATGATCAGCTCCACGAAAAAAAATGTATATAACATAAATTATGTGTTTTAACGTGCTCTACATTTTTTGTGTGTTAAGTTTTTATCCATCTCTTACGGTTTAGTAGTTATGCAAAATTCATCCAGAATAAAGTAGTCTTCAGAGGCTATTCCGAGAAAATTCAAGATATACATTTTATTTGTCAGGTAAATATCTTTGATATACGAAATTTTAATCAAAATCGTTAGAGCCATTTTTGAGAAAATCAAAATTTTAGAAAAAAGTTCCATGTAAAGGGTAGTTGGGGGCGGGGGGATTTTTCTCAAAATCATCGTGTCGCATCCCTGGAAGATACTAAACTTAAATACCAAGTTTGGTATTTTACCGACTTTTCGTTTTTGAGTTATCGTGTTCACAGACACACGGACACACGGACACACACACACACACGGACCTTTTTGTGAAAATGCTGTTTTTGGATATTGGGGACCCTAAAACATATATTTCCGGTGAAATCTCGGTATCGAATTTTTGGGTGGAGTGCAATTACATTCTCTACGTACATAGTGCGTATAGAGAAAGTAAAAATGAAAAGACCGTTAAATACCAAACTACCAAACTTGGCATTTAAATTTGCTAACTTCCAAAGATATGACACTAAGATTTTCAAGAAAATTCCCCCTCACCCCAAACTACCCTTCACATGGAAAAAATTCGAAAATTTTGATTTTCACAAAAACGGCTCTAAAGATTTTGATTAAAATCTCATATACTTACGAAGTTTACACGAGAAATGAAATGTTTAAATTGAATGTTCTGGGTCTAGCTTCAGGAGACATCCTTATTATGGATATTTTTTCTAAATTTTGCATATCTGGTACACCGTAAACTTACTACACAAAAAATGTAGATCTTAAAACACAGTGAAGTTGACCGTTTTCGAGATGTTCTTTGTTATTAGTTTCAGTTGTAAAATACACTTTTTACTTTCTCTATACGTACTATGTACATAGTGTATAGAGAAGGTATTGCAGTCCACCAAAAAATTCGATACCGAGATTTCACCGGAAATATAGATGTTTTAGGATCCTCTGTATTCAAAAAAAGTATTTTCAGAAAAAGGTCCGTGTGTGTCCGTGTGTCAGTGTGTCCGTGTGTCCTTGTGTCCGTGTGTCTGTGAACACGATAACTCAAAAACGAAAAGTCGGTAAAGTACCAAACTTGGTATTTAAGTTTAGTATCTTCCAGGGATGCGACACGAAGCTTTTGAGAAAAACCCGCAACCCCAATCTACCCTTTACATGGAACATTTTTCGAAAACTCTGATTTTCTAAAAAGTGGCTCTAACGATTTTGATTAAAATGTCGTATATTAAAGAGATTTACATAACAAATAATATGTATATTTTGAATTTTCTGGGAATAGCCTATGAAGACTACTTTATTCTGGGTCAATTTTACGGAAATTTGAATAACTGTTAAACCGTAAGAGATGGACAAAACATTACCACACAAAAATTGTAGAGCACGTTAAAACACACAATTTATATTATGTACATTTTTTTTTCATGGAGTTCATCGTTTTGGAGACATTCCTTGTTTTTGGTTTGTGCGATGAAAAACTTATACCTTTCTCATGCAGGAACTTGTCAACAAAGGAACATACAAACAAAGGAACTTTAGTCACATAGCAACCAGCTTTTGACTATCACTTCAACCTATGGTACTCATTATTTCGCTTCTACTTATAAGGAAGCAAGTAATAAGACTATTTCTGATAATTTTTTCATTAGCATGAAGTAAATGGTAGTATAAGCTTTTTTAGAATAATTTGTTGCAAAGATGTAGAGAAAGTCATGTGAATGGTACACATCAGATTTTTTTCATATGGGAACTTGTCAACTCCTGGCCACGCAAAGAAACGGATTTCAATCCCATAGCAACCACAGTTTAAAACAATTGACTATCGGTTTAAGCAATTGCATTCGCTTATTTCCCTTCTATTTGTAAGGAACTAAGTAATAAGACTATTTATGGTAGTGTTTATATCGAATAGCATGGAGTGGATAGAAGAATAAGCTTATTTACAATGATTTGTTACAGAGATGTAAAGAATACCATGTGAATGGAACAGATCAGGGCTTTTTGTGCATACGTTGTGTATGATTGTTTATGTATTCTAAACTTTTTAACCCTAATGAGAAGTCGCGATATAACCTTGCAGGCTTTAAATGTTTTCTCCTGTCTATCCCAGACGCTACAATCTATATATACGGTTCGCATATACGTTTGTAATTAATGTGGCTGGAATATTCTTTTCAAGATTACTGTGAAATTCATTTTTACTTCCTCTACACATAGTATGTACCTACATTGTGTATAGAGAAGGTATTGAATTCCAATCAAAAAATTCGATACCGAGATTTCACCGGAAAATGACATTTTAGGCCCCTCTGTATAAAAAAAAAATTAGAGAAAGGTCCATGTGTATGTGTGTCCGCGTGTCTTTGGACACGATAACTCAAAAACGAAAAGTCGGTAAAATACAAAACTTCGCATACACGAAGATTTTGAGGAAAATCGTCCCACCCCAAAATACGCTTTACCTGGAAAAAATTTCGAAAAGGTTTATCTTCTCAAAAATAGTTATAACGATTTTGTTTAAAATACCGTATATTTAAAACATTTACACGGCAAATAAAACGTGTGTCTTGAATTTTCTGGGAATAGCCTTTGAAGACCTTTTTATTCTGGATGGATTTTGCTTGATTTTGTATTACTGGTAAACCGCAAGAGATACTTACTAAACAAAAGATGTAGATCTCATTAATACACACAATTTATGTCATATCACTTTTTTTTCGTATATGTGATCATTTTGTGATATTGCTTTTTATTTGCTTCAGTTTTAAAATATTTAAAACTCCACATACGGGGATTTGTGATCTCTTGGCAATGCATAGAAACGGATTTCGTTCACATGGCAACCAGATTCTAATGTCGTTTTAGCCTATTCCTTATTTCCTTACTGCTTACAAGAAAGCATTTCTGCTAATATTTATCTCGACTACAATAAAGTAGATAGAAGCTTAACCTTTTTGACAATAATTTGCTGCAGAGATGTAGAGAAAGTCATGTGAATGGAACAGCAGTTTTTTTTTGTTTTTTTTTAAATGCAGATGGATGCAGATCAGGAAGAAGTATAATAACAATAGGATTCACACAGCCTGTGAAGGGTCTTTTCATAGTTCTGTATGACAGCGAAAATCTGAGGTCCACTTCAGCAAGCAGACCAACTGATATCCCGAACACACCTATGGACTCCGTTGCTCATGAAGCCGCAAGCCGCCTAGTTGTATACGAACCGCAGGCATTTTGCTCAAAGAATCAATGAACCTGTAATTAGAAGCGTGGTAATTTTAGTGCGGCAGATCTCCGCGAGGAGCGCACGGGATGACCACCGACTAGGGTCACTCAGGTGGTATAACGACGTCCATCCAACAGATCCGCGTGTGCTACCGACGGCAGAGGTTCTAGAGAGCTGATTACGTGACTATACTCGAGACCGTGTACGAAACAAACGAGCAACGAAAAGTATAACTAGACAAGTTTACCTTAAACTTGCGTGACATCAGGCAATGCAGTAACCGCAGTTTTTCCTCTCATTTTTGTGACAATTTGCAGCATGAGAAAGATACCGCCGCAGCTAAAGCCAGGTATGTTTGTTATTTTTATCAGTAGACATATGGGATTATTACGCGAGATTTTAGGAAAATAACTATAATTGCCTTAAAATGTTTATATTCCATGAACCACTGTCTCTAACCTCCAAAACAAGAATGTGAAACAAAAGACTACGTTAGAAATACTTTATTTCTCATTCATATTAAATAAGTAAGTTACAAACCTTATACCACAATAACAAAACAAAAAAATATGTGATGTGTTCCATTCACTTGACTTTCTCTACATATCTGCAACAAATTATTATTAAAAAGCTAATGCTTCTATTTACTTCATTCTAATCAAGAAAAAATTAGCAGAAAAAGTCTTTGTAAGTAGAAGCGAAATAAGGGAGTACCATAGGTTAAAGTGATAGTTAAAACCTATGTGACTGAAGTTACCTTGTTTGTATGGACAGGAGTTGACAAATTCCTGTAAGAGAAAAGTGTAAGTTTTTTTAAATCTTAAATAAAAAACCAGAAATAGCTCAAAAACGATCAACTCCACAAAAAAAAAAAAAAAAAAAAAAAAAAAAAAAAAAAAAAACATAAATTGTGTGTTATAATGTGCTCTACGGTTTTTGTGTGATAAGTTTTTGTCTATCTCTTACGGTTAAGCAATTATGCAAAATTCCGTAAAATTTATCCAGAATAAAGTAGTCTTCAGAGGCTATTCCCGGAAAATTAGGGATATACATTTCATTAGTCAGGTAAATATCTTTAATATACGACATTTTAATCAAAATAGTTAGAGCCATTTTTGAGAAAATTAAAATTTTCGAAAAAAATTCCATGTAAAGGGTAGTTTGGGGTGGCGGATTTTCTTGAAATCTTTGTGTCGCATCTTTGGAAGATATCAAACTTAATTACCAAGTTTAGTATTTAACGGTCGTTTGTTTTTGAGCTATACTGTCCACAGACACACACACACTCACACGCGGTCCGTTTTCCAGAATTTTTTTTTTTTTTTTTTTTTTTTTTTTTTTTTTTTTTTTTTTTATATTCAAGGGGACCCAAAAATGTATTTCCGGTGAAATCTCGGTATTGAATTTTTTGGTTCATTATAATCCCTTCTCTATACACTATGTACATAGTACCTATAGAGAAACAATATAAGAAGGTCCCTTTCTTTTTTCTGTGGGTTAAACTTTTACCCGAACAAATGAAAAATAACATAAAAAAGCTGATGTGTTACACTCACATGACTTTCTCTAGCTGTTCTACAAACTTCATACATAAGATTCTTCTTCTTTCTGCACCTTGCTAATCGTGGTACTCATTAGCACAATGTTCTTATTATTTAGTTCCGTATAAGTAGGAAAAAAATAAGGAAATACACTAGGCTAAACCAATAGTCAAATGTTTTAAAAGCTGTCGTTGTGCGATTGTCATTACAAATCGCTTCTTTTCTTGGCCAGGAGTAGAACAAAAGAAAAACGGACACTCCCGTCTGAGAAAAGTATAAGTACTTCACAACTGAAACTAATAACAATGAATACCTCTAAAATGGTAAGCTCCACGAGAAAAATGTGTATGACATAACTTGTGTATTTTAACAAGACCTACATTTTTTGTAGAGTAAGTTTTTGTCTATCTCTTACAATTTACTAGTTATGACAAATTAAGCAAAATTTATCCAGAATAAATAGGTCTTCAGAAGCTATTCCCAGAAAATTCAAGATATACATTTTATTTGTTAGGTAAACATCTTTCATATATGATATTTTAATCAAAATCGTTGGAGCCATTTTTAAGAAAATCAAAATTTTTGAAAAAGTTCCATGTAAAGGGTATTTTGGGATGGGGGATTTTTCTCAAAATCTTCGTGTCGTATCTCTGTAAGATACCAAACTTAAATGCCAAGTTTGGTATTTTAGCTACTTTTCGTTTTTGAGTTATCGTGTTCACAGGCACGAGGACACACGGACACACACCGACGCGGACCTTTTTCTGAAAATGCTTTTTTTTTTATACAGGGGGTCCTTAAACATGTATTTCCGGTGAAATCCCGGTATCGAATTTTTGGGTGGGATACAATACTTCTCTATCCCTATGTACATGTACATATGGGGCTAGAGAAAGTAAAAAGAGAGAATGCCGAACCTTTATTTCCGTTTACATTTGCCTCAGTTTCCTCCTAGGTGTGATATAACCTTCACTTCCTCTCATGCAAATAACATGTAAATAACGCAACAAACATATACATATGGAAACATTTAAACTATTCTCATCACACCGGTTTTTTTAATCATTGGCAAACCATAACCCTTTTTTAACGACTACTAAACTATCCAATAGGTTCTGAGGAACTTAACAATCTAAATTAATACACACTCTAAGAATAATACCTTCCATAGATAGTTAAAATTTTAAAGTGATGTATTACTTTCAAATGTTATTACTCTTTTATGGCTTTTACTGTTATGTTACGCACAATTATTAAAGTTTTTCTGCGCCATTTATTCATTAAGATGGGTTACTTTAATTAGCAATAAACACCTCATGTCCCAGTTATTTTATTACAGTTCCTAAAAATCTCACGTCTTACATTCGTGTGTCTTCTCTATTCATTCTTCAATAAATTATCCTTCAAAAAACTTCTTCTATCTACTTCCCTTCATCGAGATAAACAATAGAAACAATATTTACTTATAGATACAATGTAAATAAGGAAATACGTTAAGCGTAAATGATAGGCAAAATTTTAAGAGTTGGTCACTATTAGATGGTATTAAAATTACGTTTGGCTTGCTTCACCAGGAGAAAGGAACACGAATAACGACTTCCTGTTTAAAAAGTATAAATATTGGAGGCTGTAAACAAAAACCAAATCATGTCTCGGAAATGATTAAGTGCACAAAAAAGTATTGGACATAAACTGTGAGCTTTAACATGTTTTGTTTATATAGTAAGATATTTTCATCTCATAAGGTTCACCTGTTTTGTAAAGAAAACAAAAAAAAAAAAAAAAAAAAAAAAACATGGAGTTATTCTCAGAAATATCAAGATATACATTTCATTTGCCATGAAAATATTTGTATATCAAGAAAAATTGACCTATTTTAATTAAACATGTTGGAGATATTTGTGAGAAAATCAGAATTTTCCAAGAACCTTCCATCTTCGTGTTGCATCCTTGGATTGTATTGAACTCTTCGTTTTTTACTTTCTCTATATGAACTATGTACATAGTGTATAGAGAAGGTATTGCACTTCACCAAAATATTCGATACCAGGATTTAACCGCAAATATATGTTTTAGGGTCCCCTGTATCCAAAAAAAGTATTTTCAGAAAAAAAAGGTCCGTGTGTGTCAGTGTGTCCGTGTGTCCGTGTATCTGTGAACACGATAACCCAAAAAAGAAAAGTCGGTAAAATACCAACCTTCCAGGGATGCGACACGAAAATTTTGAGAAAAATCCCCCACCCCAAACTACCCTTTACATGAAACTTTATTCGAAAATTTTGATTTTCTAAAACATGGCTCTAACAATTTTGATTAAAATATCGTATATTAAAGATATTTATATGACAAAAAAATGTATATTTTGAATTTTCTGGGAATACCTCTGTAGACTACTTTATTCTCGGTCAATTTTACGGAATTGTGCATAGCTGCTAAACTGTAAGAGATAGACAAAAACTTACCGCACAAAAAATGTAGAGCACCTTAAAACACACAATTTACGTTATATACATTTTTTTCGTGGAGTTGATTGTTTTTGAGATATTCCTTGTTTTTTCAGCTATAAAGACATACTTTTCTCATACAGAACATTGTGAACTCGTGTCCATACAAACAAAGGAACTTCAGTCGCAGAGCAACCAGCTTTTGACTATCAGTTTAACCTATGGTACCCTCTTATTTCGCTTCTACTAACAAGGAAGCAAGTAATAAGACTATTTCTGCTAATTTTTGCTCCATTACATGAAGTAAATAGAATACTTTGTTGCAGTGATGTAGAGAAAGTTATGTGAATGGAACACATCAGATTTTTTAATTATGCAACCCATACATAATGACCTTATTTTAAAAATACCTTTTTTACTTTCTCTACACGTGCTATGTACATAGTGTATAGAGAAGGTATTGTAATGCACCCAAAAATTCGATACCGTGATTTCACCAGAAATACATGTTTTGAGACCTCCTGAATAAAAAAAACAATTTTTAGAAAAAAGTCCGTGTGTGTCTCTCTGTCTATCTGTCTGTGTGTGTCTGTGTATATGTGTGTGTCTATGGGCAGTATAGCTCAAAAACGAAAAGACCGTTGAATATCAAACTTGGTATTTAAGTTTCGTATCTTCCAAGGATGCGACACGAAGATTTTCAAAAAAGTCCCCCCCCACTCCCAACTACTCTTTACATAGAACTTTTTTCGAAATTTTTATTTTCTTAAAATGGCTTTAACTGTTTTGATTAAAATATCGTGTACTAAAGATATTTACTTGACGAATAAAATGTATATTTTACATTTTCTAGGAATAGCCTCTGAAGACTACTTGATTCTGAATGAATTTTACGGAAGTTTGCATAACTGCTAAACCGTAAGAGATGGACAAAACCTTACCACACAAAAAATGTAGAGCACGTTAAAACACACACTTTATGTTATATATATATTTTTTTTCGTGGAGTTGATTTTTCTTTAGATATTCTTTGTTTTTGGTTTCAGCTTTGAAAAACTTACTTTTCTCATACAGGAATTTGTCAACTCATGTCCATAGAAACCAGCTTTTGACTATCACTTTAACCTATGGTACTCCCTTATTTCGCTTCTACTTACAAGGAAGCAAGTAATAAGACTATTTCGGCTAATATTTTCTCGATTAGCATGAAGTAAATAGAAGCATAAGCTTTTTAACTACAATTTGTTGCAGAGCTGTAGTGAAAATTATGTGAGTGGAACACATCAGATTATTTTTATAAGTAGTGGAGTGAAGCGACTTCAGGATAATCCTAGAAAACTGTGAAGAGCAAATCCCAATGTTCCAAAGAAGAAGAAAAAACCTCGGCAATGTAGCGTATTTCGAATCTGGATATGTCATAGAAACTTTGCCAAAAGGTATATTATATATCAACCCGTATTATATTGTTTTTATATAAATGTGTTATCTATTTTAAAGACAGTTTTACATTATTGGTTTGAATTGTCAAGTATATACTTTATAATTTCCAACTAATAAATTAATATTAGGTTTTCACTTTGTCTACTGCTTATTTATATGTGGTGTTCATGAGAAGTATAATTTTGAGACCTTCTGAATAAGTTTTATTGTTTTTAGAAAAAAGTCCTTGTGGGTGTCCACATGCAACAAAAATCAAAACCGATAATTAGGTTAAATGTATATTTTATATGTACGTTCAGCATCTGTCAAGGCTGTTATGTTATGTTCTAAATGAATTTTGTGTGTTTTAACAAAACCTAACTTTTCTGGCGGTAACATTTTATCTATCTTTACGGTGTACCAGTTATTCAAAATTCATTCAGAGAGAAGAAATCTTCACAGGCTATTTGCAAGAAATTAAAGAAATTTGTGTTATTTGCAATGCAGATAGATACCTTTATCATATGAAGTTTTAATCAAATACTTTACAGCCCTTTTTGATAAAAACATACATAATTTCTTTCTGTATATACTTTGGAGTGGAAAGTTTTCTAGAAAATGTTCGTATCGCATGGTTGGAAAATGGTAAATTTAATGCCAAGTTTGTTTTTCAACCGACTTTTAACTTTTTTTAGTTACGTTAACACACAGACACAGCCTCATTTTGTGTGTTCTGTGGCTCAGAGAGCTTCAAAAATATATTTTCGATGAGATATCGACATAGAGTTTTGGTACTTTCCGTACTTACTATACGTAGCAGAGAAAGTAAAAATTAATACAAATTGATGTACATAATGCACACAAAATATCTCAGGAATATAATAGTAAAATTATTTAACAACTTAAGGCACAGAACAAATATGACGTGTTCCATTCACATGACTTTCTCTACATCTCTGCAATAAATTATTGCTAAAAAGCCCATGCTTCTATTTACTTCATGCTAATCGAGAAAAAATTAACAGAAATAGTCCCATTACTTGCTTCCTTGTAAGTAGAAGCGAAATAAGGGAATACAATAAGTTAAAGTGGTAGTCAAAAGCTGGTTTCTATGTGACTGAAGTTCCTTTGTATGGGCAAGAGTTGAAAGTTCCTATAAATGAGAAATATACGTTTTTTAAAGCCGAAACCAGAAACAAAAAATATCTGAAAAACGACCAAGACGACGAAAATAATGTATGTAACATAAATTGTGTGTTTTATCGTGCCCTACATTTTTTGTGTGGTAGGTTTTTGTCCATCTCTTTCAGTTTAGCAGTTATGCAAAATTCCTTAAAATTATTTCAGAATAAAGTAATCTTCAGAGGCTATTCCCAGAAAATTCAGGATATACATTTTATTAGTCAGGTAAAATACCTTTAATATACGACATTTTAATCAAAATCGTTAGAGCCATTTTTGAGAAAATCAAAATTTTCGACAATTTTTCCATGTGAAGGGTAGTTTGGGATGGGGGATTTTCTTGAAAATCTTCGTGTCGCATCCCTGCAAGATACCAAACTTAAATACAAAGTTTGGTTTTTAACGGTCTTTTCGATTTTGAGCTAGCCGCCCAAAGACACACACACACACGCATACACACAGACACACACAGACAGACAAACACACACGGATATTTTTCTAAAAAGGCATTTTTGTATTCAGGGGGACCCAAAACATGTATTTCCGGTGAAATCTCGGTATCAAAATTTTGGGTGCATTACAATACCTTCTCTATACTCTATGTACATAGTAAGTGTAGAGAAAGTAACAACAAAATCATTCTATATATGCATCACAAACCTTAAATTTCGTTTATCGAAATTTATGCTTTTCTTTTTAAGAACAATGTTCTAAAGTTCTAAATACTTCTAGAGATAAATAAATGAAGCTTAGTGCAGTCTCTCTAATTTAATGACATTGCTTTAATAGCGGCTGTTTTTAAAGTACAATTTAAGAAGTAAAGAGTGGCTTTTAGTTTCTCTACACTACTATGTATATAGTAGGTAGAGAACGCATTGTATTCCACCCAAAAATTTCACCGGAAATACGTATTTTGGGGTTCCTTGAGTTAATAATAATATAACAACAAATAAATAAATAAAGAAAAATGCATTCTTGGAAAACGGTCGGTGTGTGTGTGTGTGTGTGTACGCGCGCGCGTGTGTGTCTGTGAACACAATAATTCAAAAACGAAAAGTCGGTTATGCCAAATTTTGTATTTCATTTCAGTACCTCCCAAGGATGCGACACGAAGATTTTCAGAAAAATCCCGTCACAACTACCCTTTACATGGCACATGTTTTAAAAACATTATTTTCCCAAATGGCTGTAGCCATTTTGATTAAAATACCAGATGTTAAATATTTTTCATGACAAACGAAACGTATACTTTCTTGAATTTTCTGGGAAGTAACATCTGAAGCCTTCTTCATTCTAGAAGGATTTAATACAATTGGTAAACCGTAAGAAATAGCACAAAAAAGCAGATCTCTTCAAAACATAAAATTTATATCGTTTATTTTTTTGCTGTGGAGGTAACGGTCCCCGAGATATTCCTTGTTATTGGCTTCACTTTCTACTACCACTTTATAACTACACATATCTAATGTGTTCCATTTACATGCTTTTCTTTACATCGCTGTAACATAGGAAAGGATATTCTTCTATATACCATATGATATTCGAGATAAACATTAGCAGAAATTGTCTTAATTGCTTGCTTCCTTGTAAATTGAAAGAAAATAAGGGAATACACTAGACTAAAACGATAGTCAAATCTTTTAAAACAGGTTGTCATGTGGATGAAATCCGCTTCTATGCAGGCCCAGGAGAAAAGTGTAAGAAAATTTTAAGTAATTTGAATCTGAAACAAATAATTTGAAATGGTCAATTCAAAAAAAAAAAAAAAAAAAAAAAAAACGTATTTGACATAAATTGTGTGTTTTAACGTGATGTACATTTTTTGTGAAGTAAGTTTTTGTCTACCTCTTACGGTTTATCAGTTACGTAAAATTCATTTAGAATATAGAGATCTTTAGAGGCTATTCCCAAAACATTCAAGATATACATTTGAAAATTCTAGAAAAATCCCCCCACCCCAAACTACACTTTACATGGAAAAACTTTCATAAATTTTGATTTTCTCAAAAATGGCTCAAACGACTTTGATTAAAATACCGGATATTAAAGATATCTACATGGCAAATAAAATGTATATCTTGAATTTTCTAGTAATGACCTCTGTAGACCTCTTTATTCTGAATGAATTTTGCTGAATTTTGCGTAACTGGTAAACCGTAAGAGATAGGAAAATACGTACTATACAAAAATGTAAATGACGTTCAAACACACAATTTATGTCATATACGTTTTTTTCATGGAATTTACAATTTCTGAGATATACCTTGTTATTTGTTTGGGGTTCAAAATACTTAAGCTTTTGTAAACTCCTGGTCCTGCATGGAAACGGATTTCATCCACACGGCAACCAGCTTTTAAAGTATTTGAATATCGTTTTAGCCTAGTGTATTCCCTTATTTTACTTCTCTTACAAGGAAGCAAGTATTTAAGACAATTTCTGTTAATGTGTATCTCGATTATTATAGAATAGACAGAAAAATATGTCTTTTAACAATAATTTTTAACAGTGGTGTAGAGAAAGGAATGTGAATGGAACACATCAGCTGTTTTCGTAATTCTGTCTCTCTTGAATAGTATAAATACTCTCTTATTTTTACACATTAAAAAGCATACATATATCAAATCCACCGGAAGTTGGTATGAACGATACTCGTTCTGACCACTGGTGTGGAGTAAGCAATTTCATTTTCCCTAGGTATATTGCCGAACATCAATATTACAAACCGTCTTAGAATGCCTTAAACCTGTATGTGCGAAATGAAATGGCGTTTTATTTATGGACGCTCTTTAACTGCTGTGGTTCTCAGCGTCCCATTCTAAATTGGGCGTGAAAGACCGCTTAATTTTGCTCAGAGGCCTCTCTATCAGGCTTGAGGTTCTTTTACATGCCGTAAATCTACGACACGGGACCAACTTCCCTTTCGAAAGAAGCCATGCTAAGATTTTTACGCCCGAAAAAATCCATCGTACTCCGCGACCTTGGGTACATGAAGTTAGCACGGTAACCATTACACCACGGAGGACGACTTACCTGTACCTGTATGTGAGGAAAGAAGCATCAAATACGGCTTAGACCACTCGCCTCTCACCAGGGTGGCCCGGGTTCGATCCCAAGCAACCACATATGGGACCAAGTGGCGCAGGAGCAGATCGATGCTCCCTCTTCATTCCATGTATCATCTTCTGGGGTACCATTTGTGGTAAAAGCGGGTGTTAAACACTATCAGAAACATCAAAAGTTACGAATCATAAATTGAAAGTTGTACAAAATAATAAGTTTCTCCGCAGAGCTACAAATGCACCAGGTTTGAAAGAAATACGCAGCTTCAACACGAACTTAGCATCCTCCCAATAGAACACTATATAAAACATCTCTCCAAGACATTCTTCAACAAATTAAGCAACGTTACTGGTGCTCAAGCATTTAACCTGCATATCAAAACTCCACACAAAAGGCTGAAAAGAAAACTACCACAACATTTCTTAACCAGTGACACAGATGACTCTTGTTAATAATTATCCATAAATTTCAAAATCATGTAGTTTCAGTTTTTGTAATTTCTTATTGTTATTACTTTTACTTTCATTCAATTGTAACATTATTTGTAAAGCTATATTATCATTTCTGTATTAATAATATATTACTTTCTCTATACGCACTATGTACATAGTGTATAGAGAAGGTATTGCACTCCACCCAAAAATTCGATACCGAGATTTCACCGGAAATATATGTTTTAGGGTCCCCTTTGTCTAAAAAAAGCATTTTCACAAAAAAAAAGTCCGTGTGTGTGTGTGTGTGTGTGTGTGTGTGTGTCCGTGTGCCTGTGAACACGATAACTCAAAAACGAAAAGTCGGTAAAATACCAAACTTGGTATTTAAGTTTAGTATCTTCCAGGGATGCGACACGAAGATTTTGAGAAAAATCCCCCCACCGCAAACTTCCCTTTACATGGAACTTTATTTCGAAAATTTCGATTTTCTTAAAAATGGCTCTAATTATTTTGATTAAAATATCATATATTAAAGCCATTTACCTGACACATAAAATATATATATCTTGAATTTTCTGGGAATAGCCTCTGAAGAGTTGTTTATTCTGGATGAATTTTACGGACTTTTAAATAACTGCTAAACCGTAAGAGATGCACAAAAACTTACTTCACAAAAAAAAGTAGAGCACGTTAAAACACACAA
This sequence comes from Hymenopus coronatus, assembly GCA_030762935.1. Taxonomy (NCBI): domain Eukaryota; kingdom Metazoa; phylum Arthropoda; class Insecta; order Mantodea; family Hymenopodidae; genus Hymenopus; species Hymenopus coronatus. The sequence goes on from CM060883.1 coordinate 33,501,031, forward strand.
TTTATGTTCTATACATTTTTTCGTGGAGTTCATCGTTTTTGAGACATTCCTTGTTTTTGGTTTCTGCTATAAAAAACTTATACTTTTCTCATAGACGAATTTGCCAACTGCTGTCCATACAAACAAAGGAACTTCAGTGTCATAGCAACCAGCGTTTGACTATCACTTTAACCTATGGCACTCTCTTATTTCGCTTCTACTTAGAAGTAAGCAAGTAATAAGACTATTTCTTTTAATTTTTTCTGATTAGCATGAAGAAAATAGAAGTGTAAGCTTTTTAAGAATAATTTGTTGCAGGGATGTAGAGAAAGTCATGTGAATAGTACACATAAGACTTTTTTGTTTATGTTAGAGGAGCCAACATGGTCAACCTCAAATGTTAATGTATTTCATGTTTTTGTTATCTTTTTGTTATCTATGGCCTGTATAGCATAAATGTTGATCTGCCAACAATAAAATTAAAAAACAAAGTTACGACTAAGATCAATTCTCATAGAATTTAAGCCTCTGTATTGCGAAAGTGAAATAAAACTTCTGTTTTCGTGTGATGAAAAAGTAAAACATTGCTTTTGAACTCGTTATTTCTGCAATATTTCAAATGGGAATCCTATTAAATCATACACAAGGTCACTTTTTTCATGAATACATCCAATCTGTGGTCGACCCGTACCCTTTGCGTGTTCGCATGTTCTTTTACGGATCTGCAATCTCGACACTAGTTCTTTACCACATTATATACCCACACTATTATCCTCATCATATCTGGAGAAATATTTCTAAAGGTTAACAGCTTTTGCTATGTATTTGAGCCCAACGTGGAGCCGGCATTTAACTCTTTGCAAACATGCCACAATCTCCTTTAACTGAAGATTAAATGGTCAAAATTGCATTTTAGTTTTTTGCGGAACTCTTATAAATTGGGATTTCCTCTGTATTGTATAACTGTAGGCATATTACTTTATTTTTAATATGCTTTATTTATTCGGTATTGATATTTCACTAGAAATATATCTTTTGTGGCCTCTGAAAGCAAACTAGTTGCTTACAAAAAGGTGTACTTGTATATGTGTGTGTATGTGCGTGGGGAATAACGAAATATGTCGGATAAATTCCAAAGTATTAAGATGAGTAGTTTCCAAAGTTAAGACACGAATATTTTCTATCTTACATCCCAATCTGCAGAAAACATTTTCCAATTTTTTTTTTTTTAACTTTTTTACTTTCTCTACACAGTGTATAGAGGAAGAATTGTATTCCACCCAAAAAATCGATACCGAGATTTCACCGGAAATACCTGTTTTAGGACCCCCTGAATACAAAAAAAGTATTTTTACAAAGAGGTGTTTGTGTGTGTATGTCTGTCTGTGGACAGCATAGCTCAAAAACGAAAAGACTGTTAAATACCAAACTTGGTATTTAAGTTTGTATCTTCCAAGGATGTGACTCGAAGCTTTTCAAGAACATCGCCCACCCCCCACTACCCTTTACATGGAACTTTTTTCGAAAATTTTGATTTTCTTAAAAATGGCTCTAACGATTTTGATTAAAATGTCAAATATTAAACATATTTACCTGACAAACAAAATGTATATCTAGAATTTTCTGAAAATAGCCTCTGAAGACTACTTTATTCTTGAGGAATTTTGCATAACTGCTAAACCGTAAGAGATAGACAAAAACTTACCACACAAAAAATGTAAAGCACATTAAAACACACAATTTATGTTATACACATTTTTTTCGTGCAGTTTTTGAGATATTCCTTGTTTTTGGTTTCAGTTTTGAAAAACCTAAGTTTTCTCATACGGGAATTTGTCAACTCCTGTCCATACAAACAAAGGAACTTCAGTCACATAGCAACCAGCTTTTGACTGTCACTTTAACCTATAGTACTCCCTTATTTCGCTTCTATTTACAAGGAAGCAAGTAATAAGACTATTTCAGCTAATTTTTTCTCTATTGGATGAAGTAAATATTAGCATAAGCTTTTCAACAATAATTTATTGCAGAGATGTAGAGAAAGTCATGTGAATGGAACACATCAGATTTTTTTTATAATGACTAACAACGTTTGTTTACTAAAGACAAACTTAGACAATGGCGGGGGACATCCTATGCACTGCGACCTGTATAGAGTTATTACGCTACAGAGTCACACGAAGTCCCTAACTGTTCGGCAAAAAGTTCTGCATCTTGGTGCTAGGAGCATCAAGAAGCCGCCAACATGACGGGTTCCGGATGTCCAAGGTAGGCTTCGCCACCGCGAGAACAGCGAGGGCAATGCCGTCCTAACGTAGAGAAGCAACCTAGCATTCGCTTAAACTACAAGGGAGAACCACGATAAACCCGAGGTCAGAGTGCGCGGTCCACTGGGATCAAACCCGCGACCTTTAGAATGTTAGTCGCTAATTACTTCTTCTAGCACATACGTAGCGCATAGTAGGTTGAGAAGCTATTGTATTCCACCCCCCTCCCAAATATGATGTATTCCCTTCACATGATTTTCTCTACATCGTATATTCTTCTATCTACTTATGATCATCGATATAAACATCAGCAGAAATTGTCTTAACTAATTGCTTCCTTATGAGTAAATGGAAAATAAGGGAATACTCTAGGATAAAACGATAGTCAAATATAGTAAAAGTTGATTGCCATGTGGTTGATCTCCGTTACTATGCAGGGCTAGGAGTTTACCACTTTCCATGTGAGAAAAGTTTAAATATTTTAAAACTGAAACCAATAATAAGGAATATCTCATAAATGGTCACCTCCACGAAAAAAATGTACATGACATAAATTGTGTGTTTCAACGAGATCTATACATTTTGTGCAGTAACTTTTTCTGAATCTCTTACGGTTTACTAGTTATGCAAAATACAGCAAAATTCATCCAGAATAAAGAGATTTTTAGAGGTTATTCGCAGAAAATTCTAGATATACATTTTAATTGTGTAAAACTCTTTAATATAAGTATTTTAGTCAAAATCGTTTGAGCCATTTTTAAGAAAATCAACATTTTCGAAAATTTTTCATTGTAAAGGGTAGTTTGGGGTGGGGGAATTTCCCTCAAAATCTTCGTGTCGCATCCTTGGATGATACTAGACTTATATATCAAGTTTGGTATTTTACAGACTTTTCGTTTTTGAGCTATCGTGTCCAGACACACGGACGCACATACATGGACCTTTTTCTAAAAATTTTTTTTTTGGATACAGGGGATCCTAAAACGTCTATTTCCGGTGAAATCCCGGTATCTAATTTTTGGGTGGAATGCAATACTTTCTCTGTACTCTATGTACATAGTATGTGTAGAGAAAGTAATGGGACACCGGGATTTAACCGGAAATATATCCTTAATACTATTTTGAGGCCCCCTGAATACAAGAAAAACATTTTTAGAAAAATGTCAGTGTGTGTGTGTAAATATAAATGCCGTGTTATTTATGGACGCTCTTTAACTACTGTGGTTCTCAGCGTTCCATTCCATATTGAGCGTGAAAGACCGCTTAATTTTGCTCAGAGGCCTCTCAATCAGGCTTGAGTTCCTTTTTCGTGCAGTAAATCTACGACAAGGGACCAACGGCTTTACTTCCCTTCCGAAGGAAGACATGCTGAGGATTTTTACGCCCGAAAAAAAGCCAGCGTCCTCCGAGAGGTTTAAACCCGCGACCTTGGGTATATGAAGTTAGCATGCTAACCATTACCCCACGGAAGGTGGCGGTAAGCCGTAAGAGATACATAAAAACTTATCACACAAAAATGAAGATCCTTCAAAAAAGGCAATTTATGTCCTTTGCGTTTCTTTTTTTTTTCTTTTCTTTTCCTTTTTTTTTTTCTGGTAGTGTTTAACGCCGACTTTACATTTTTGTTGTGGAGGTAACCGTGTGCGAGATATTCCTTGTTAGTGGTTCACTTTTAAAGTACTTTTCTCATACAATGAGTAACAGCTAGAGAAAGTCATGTGAATGGAACACGTTAGATTTAAAATAAGAACTGAAGCTTTCCTGGCGACGTGTTAATTCCAAATCTTCTCGGGCTTCTAGCCAAGTAAAACCTTGGTTTGACACCAACGTTTCGAAGAAGTGCATCTTCCTCGTCTTCAGGGTTAACTGATCTAGAAGCCCGAGAAGATTTGGAATTAACGTTAGATTTGTTTGCTCTTCGCCTGCATTAATTTTAATTTTAAAACCATTTACCGTAGAATACTTCTTGTATTTTGTATAGGATTGCTATTTGGGATTATACAAATTGAGCCATCAGCATCCTATACAGTTTTAGCAGACACACAGGAAGCAAGATTGTAAACCATAGTTAAAAAACCTGATGTGTTCCATTCACATGACTTTCTCTACACCTCTGCAACAAATTATTGTTAAAAAGCTTATGCTTCTATTTACTTCATGCTAATCGAGAAAAAAGTAGCAGAAATAGTCTTTTACTTGCTTCCTTGTAAGTAGAAGCGAAATAAGGGAGTATAATAGGTTAAAATGATAGTCAAGAGCTGGTTGCTGTGTGAAGTTCCTTTGTTTGTATGTAAAGGAGTTGACAAATTCCTGTATGAGAAAAGTATAAGTTTTTCAAAGCTGAAACCAAAAACAAGGAATATCTAAAAAATGTATATTACATAATTGTATGTTTTAACGTGCTCTATATTTTTTGTGTGGTAAGTTTTGTCTATCACTTACGGTTTAGCATTTATGCAAAATTCCGTAAAATTGACCCAAAATAAAGTAGTCTTCAGAGGCTAATCCCAGAAAATTCAAGATAAACGTTTCATTTGTCAGGTAAATATCTTTAATATACGATATTTTAATCAAAATCATTAGAGCCATTTTTAAGAAAATAAAACTTTTCGAAAAAAGTTCCATGTAAAGGGTAGTTGTGGGTGGGGGGATTTTTCTCAAAATCTTCGTGTCGCATCCCTGGAAGATACTAAACTTAAATGCCAAGTTTGTTATTTTACCGACTTTTCGTTTTTGAGTTATCGTGTTCACAGATAAAAGGACACACGGACACACACACGGACCTTTTTCTGAAAATACTTCTTTTGGATACAGGGGACCCTAAAACATATATTTCCGGTGAAATCTCGGTATCGAAATTTTTGGTGGAGTGCAATAACCTTCTCCACACACTATGTACATAGTACGTGTAGAGAAAGCAAAAATCTGATGTACTACATTTACATAACTTTGTACTGCTGTTTCATATGCAAACTATTCTTACCAAAGAATATTATTTTATTTACCTGTTGCTAATCGAGATAAACATTATCAGAATTTGTCATATTGCTTGCTTCTCTGTAAATAGAAAGAAAATAAATACATATATTATGCTTAAGCGGCAGTAATTGCTTTTGTAAAAGCTAGTCGGTATGTGAGACAATTGTGGTTCGGTTCGCTTTACGTGGTGCCGTTTGAGAAAAGTTAGGTTGTTTAAAATTGAAACAAGTAACAAAGAGTATCCAGAAAATGGTGCATTCTACAAGAAAAACGTAAATATATGACATAAATTATTGTGTTTTAATGATATCTACATCTTACGATTTAAGCGTTTGCAAAATTCTGCACAAGATGTCTTCAGAGAAAATCCAATATGCATTTTAATTGTAATGTAAATATCTTTAATATTAGGGATTTCAATCAAAATTGTAGAGTAATTTTTGAGAAAAACAATATTTTCAAACATTTTTCCATATAAAGGGTAGTTTAGGTCGGGTAGATTCTTCTCTAAATATTTGTATCGCACCCTTGGAAGACACTAAACTTAAATACAAAGTTTGGTTATTAACCGGCCTGTACGTGAGAGAGAACTTAAAACAGCTTTCCGCTGAACAATCTTTAGAAGTCCCCCCCCCCTAGAGTCCCCATTAACTACAATGGCCATATCCGGAGAAATAAGTCTATAAATCGTTTACCCTGTTATCTTTTAGGAGTGATATAACAAAGACCACCACTATCGGAAAGGGGGCTGTGGAAATCCGCATTTTTACTTTCTCTTCTAGAAACATAGTAGATAGAAAAGGAATTCTATTCCACTCAGAAATTCGACACACATATTTCACCGGAAATACATGTTTTGAGGATCCTTGAATTAAAAACATATGTGTCTGACAGTTTGGATAGTACAGCACAAAAATGAAAAGTCCGTTAAGTTTAGTACTCGTATCTTGCAAGAATGCGCCACAGAGATTTTCAGGAAAATGCCCCTATTCCAAAGTACTAATTCCTACTAATGAAGAATTTTCGAAATTTTCGATTTACTCAAAATGGCTCTAACGATTTGGACTAAAATACCGTATATGATAGACATTTAGGTGGCAAATAAAATATATATTCTGATTTACTTGGAAATACTCTCTGATGCCCTTAATTAATACTGAATGACTTTTACATATCTGATAAACCAAGAGAAAGACAAAATCTTACTACACAAAAAATGTACATCTCGTTAAAACACACAATTTATGTCATATACTTTTATTTTGCAGAACTAATCATTTTCAAGGTATTCCTTGTTATTGATTTTAAAATTTCCAATACTTATATTTTTCTGAAATAAAACAGCTATTCACTTTTTTCAATAAATTAATCACATACGATCAGCTTTTAAAAGATTTGACTATCGCTTTACCTAGTGTATTTCCTTTTTTTCCCTTATACGTATAGGGGATTAAGTAGATAATACAACCATTTCGACTAATGTTTATCTTGATTAGCATGAAGGAGAGAGAAGTATAAGTTTTTGTAAGAATAACTTCCTTCTTTCTGTTTTCTTTCTTTGTTTCTTTCTCTGTTTACCCTCCTAGCATGTAGAACTTTTAGAATTTACAAGGCAGTACCTAGGGTCAGACGCCTGTTGAAGAGCAGAGGCTCTGAATCAAAGAGAAGCCAGGATGAGTGATCAGCCCAATGCTATTAGAATAGTTTGTTGCAGAACAGGGAGAGGAACTAATGTGAATGTAACATAACCGATTTTGTAAGATGTGTAGTAAAAATAGACTGTTTTCTCAATAATAAAAAATGAAATATGTTTCACTCTTCATTCTTTTAGGGTTCGTAAAGCAAAAAGCTACGCTTGAGGGTTGAAAAATACTGGAGAGAGGCAATTTAGAGAATTTTCAGTATGAATGGGAGATTTTTCACGAGGAAAAGCTGGCAAACCTCCAGGCACCCAGGGGATTTCTACAGTCCCACCATACATCTATTCATTCTATATTTACGCGCTTAGACGTAAGAAATTACGCATGTTCGTGATATATTTATGCTATATCACACAAGTTGAAATGGCCTTTCAATTTCTTAATAAACATGAGTAGTGGCTAATAGAAAGAGTTCCAAGCTGCGACATCAAAGCTCGGACTAGTTCAGGTATGAGCTAAAAGACTGTTATGTTGCTTCGGTGTTGTTACCAAACGTCCTGCATATCTACCAGGGTCATTACAGAAGTCATGGCAACTATTTTTTACAGTCAACAAAGCTGCAGGAAACAAAACTTAGAATATACGATTAAAAGTTGCTGGAATGTTCTTCTCAATGTTGGTATTAAATTGGGATTTCTGCCACTCAGAAATGCAATTGTTATGTATGTTCACTGTTCAACTTTAGTGACATTCACCTTGAAACACAGCCTCTAGGATACTAACATGTCTACTAGCTCCTACCAATGCAATCAGACGTCATCTAGTGGTGGCATCCCATTCTGTGTTCAACATATTTTCAAATTTATGTATTACAATAACCGTATATTCAATTATTCTGAATATATAAAATAGTTGCCATGACTTCTGAAATGCCCCATTGTATATACTGCATATTAATGAAGATAAACATTTCAAGAAATATTTACATTGATCATTTCGTTGTAAATACCAGATGGTTATAATTAAAGTGATGGTGTCTAGCGTGGTGCAGAACAGACAATAATGATCATAGGAATCTGAAACCTTGTAAATATTTTACTAATCAATGCGGTTGTGGAACACGAGAAAAAAAAGTAGTGCCAATTCTTATGACCTGGTGAAAAATATCACTAAGTGCAGACGTAACTGTGATCACACCATTATTTTCATGAAGATGGAGCGACGTGTCACTGTAAGAAACTTTTAGTGACGATCGCATCATCTTTATAGTCCGTCTGGCTTATATTGAAGCATCTGAGTTAGATAGATAGGTTGATAGAGACCGGCAATAGATAGATAGATAGATAGATGGATGGATGGATGGATAGATAGATAGATAGATAGATAGATAGATAGATAGATAGATAGATAACTGGATAAATGGATGGATAGATAGCTAGATAGATAGACAGACAGACAGACAGATAGACAGACAGACAGATAGATAGACAGACAGATAGATAGATAGATAGATAGATAGATAGATAGATAGATAGATAGATAGATAGATAGATAGATAGATAGATAGACAGACAGACAGACAGACAGATAGATAGATAGATAGATAGATAGATAGATAGATAGATAGATAACTGGATAAATGGATGGATAGATAGACAAACAGATAGCTAGATAGATGGATAGATAGACAGACAGACAGATAGACAGATAGATAGCTAGATAGATGGATAGACAGATAGACAGACAGATAGCTAGATAGACAGATGGATAGACAGATAGACAGACAGATAGCTAGCTAGATAGATGGATAGACAGATAGACAGACAGACAGATAGCTAGATAGATGGATAGACAGATAGACAGACAGATAGCTAGCTAGATAGATGGATAGACAGATAGACAGACAGATAGCTAGATAGACAGATGGATAGACAGATAGACAGACAGATAGCTAGCTAGATAGATGGATAGACAGATAGACAGACAGACAGATAGCTAGATAGATGGATAGACATATAGACAGACAGATAGCTAGCTAGATAGATGGATAGACAGATAGACAGACAGATAGATAGATAGATAGATAGATAGATAGATAGATGGATAGACAGATAGACAGACAGATAGCTAGCTAGATAGATGGATAGACAGACAGATAGCTAGATAGACAGATGGATAGACAGATAGACAGACAGATAGCTAGCTAGATAGATGGATAGACAGATAGACAGACAGATAGCTAGATAGATGGATAGATAGACAGACAGACAGACAGACAGATAGCTAGATAGATAGATGGATAGATAGACAGACAGATAGCTAGCTAGATAGATAGACAGATAGACAGACAGACAGACAGATAGACAGCCAGATAGCAGGTATTTCTCGAATACTCCAATATCCTAACCAAAACTCTCCATAGATTTCCTACACACTTTCAGCTTCATTTCCCTAGGCTGCAGTCCGGGTTCATGGCTGTAGTTGGGTGCAATTAACAGTATTATTAATGATTGGTGTATGGCAAGCTCTTTATCATTAATTACCGATTGCTCTACCACTGAGCTACCATGGCAACTTGCCGGCATAGCATTAAATTTCTCAACTGACTCGCACATGGTGAACTCAAATTATTTTGAGATGACAACCCCAATGGCGACTTACAATGTTGTAAGTACTTTAAGTCCCAGAATTCATAGCTTAGCCAACTATTATGATCATTCACACCAACCGTGCAACCGGCTAAGAGACCAGGAGATCCATGGTTCAAATCCCGGCTATGGCATTGAATTTTTCAGTCTGACTCTACCCATCCAACACGGCTTTTGTGAAAAAACTATTAAATCAATCTTTATCCTTGAATTTAGACAAAACTGAGAATCTTAACTTTAGGCTCAATACGAATTACAAAATTGAGAAAGTAAAGGCCTTGGGAATTTATATTGATTCAAACATGAAATTGAAATCTGATGTGTTACACCCACATGACTTTCTCTAACTGATCTACGAACTTCTTGCAAAAGATAATTCCCTTTTCTACACAATGCTAATCGAGATGAACATTACCAGAATGTTCTTATTACATAGTTCCTTATAAGTAGAAGGGAACTAAGGGAATGCGCTATGCTGAACTGAAAGTCAAATGTTTTAAAATCTATCGTTATGCAATTGTCATTGTAAATCGCTTCTTTCATTGGCCAGGAGGAGAACAAAAAAAAAAAAAAAAAAAAAAAAAAAAAATGCACACTTCCTGTCGAAAGTATTAGTACTTCACAATTAGAACCAATAACAAGGAATACCTCGGAAACGGTTACCGCCACAACAAAAACGTGATTAGATCTATGGCTGCACTTTGGCCGAGTGGTCAGACCACTCGCCTCTCACTTAGACAGCCCGGGTTCGATCCCAAGCGACCGCATGTGAGATTTGTGGTGGACAAATGCGCAGGGGCTGGTTTTCTCCGGGTTCTCCGGTGTCCCACGCCATCTCATTCCACCGGGGCTTCATCATCAGTGTCACCGCCTGCGATGCAGTAAAAGCGGGCGTTAAACACTACTCAAAAAAAATTGACGAGATCTACATTTTTTGTGTAGTAAGTTTTTGTCTATCTCTTACGGTTTAGCAGTTAAGCAAAATGCATCCATAAAGAGGTCTGCAGAGGCTATTCCCAGAAAATTCAAATTTTATTTCTGATGTAAATAGTTTTAATATACGGGATTTTAATCAAAATCGTTAGGACCATTTTTTAGAAATTAAAAAATTTCGAACATTTATACATGTAAAGGGTAGTTTGTGGTGGGAAATTTTTCTTCAAAATCTTCGTGTCGCATCCTTGGAAGAAAATAAACCTAAATACCAAGTTTGGTACTTAACAGACAGACACACACTCGGGCCTTTTTCTAAAAATGTTTTTTTCCGGACTCAGGGGACCCCAAAACATTTATTTCCAGTGGAATCTCGACATCGAATTTTTGGGCGGAATACCTTCTCCATTCATTACATACGTTCTACATGCGGGCTAGAGAAAGTAAAAATAGCCATTGGGATATTTTTACAGGCAGTTGAAATACAAAGTGAATATACATGTTCTAAAAGTTATGTATTGCTCATATATTCGTTCTCACTTGAAATATGCAATATTAGGAAATGACGCAAGTGTCAAGACTTTTGAAATTGCAAAAGAAGCCAGTATGTAGATAGTGGAGCTCATTGCAGGTCATTATTTGGGAAGCTGAATGCAATTGTTTTTTTTTTATGTTAGTAAAGGTTTGTTTCATGTAAAGAAAAATCTGATGTGTTTCATTCACATGACTTTTTCTACATCTCTGCAACAAATTATTGATAAAAGCCGTATGCTTTTATTTATTTCGCGCCAATCAAGAAAAAATAAGCAGAAATAGTCTTATTACTCGCTTCCTTGTAAGTAAAAGCGAAATAAGAGAGTACCATAGGTTAAAGTGATAGTCAAAATCTGGTTGCTATGTGACTGAAGTTCCTTGATTTGTATGGACAGGAGTTGACAAATTCCCGCATGAGAAAAGTAAAAGTTTTTACAAGCTGAAACAAATAACAAGGAATATCCCAAAAACGATCAACTCCATGAAAAAGTATATGACATAAATTGTGTGTTTTAATGTGATCTACATTTTTTATGAAATAAGTTTTTGTCTGTTTCTTACGGTTTACCAGCTATGCAATTTTCAGCAAAATTCATTCAGAATAAAAAGGTCTTTAGAAGCTATCCCAGAAAGTTCAAGATATACATTTCATTTGCCATATAATTATCTTTAATATACGGTATTTTAAACAAAATCGTTAGATATATTTTTGAGAAAATCTAAATTTTCGAACTTTTTTATTTTAAGAAGTTTTCGTTTTTGAGTTATCGTGTTCACAGACACACGGACCACATACGGACCTTTTTCTGAAAATTCTGTTTTTGGACACATTTCCGGTGAAATCTTGGTATCGAATTTTTGGATGGAATGTAATACCTTCTCTATACGCTATTTGCATAGTACGTGTGGAGAAAGTAAAACTAGTATATAATATTTGTAGTTTTATAATCCACTTTATGTTTTCCCCGGCGGATGTTTCTGGTTCGTCACGTGATTTTAGATGTCCTTGCGCACGCGGTTGCCAGCTATGCGACTACATTCCAGTGTAACTAATTCGTAATAATATATCTCATCCATGGGTCATTCACTAATTAGTGGCAACAATGAGAAAAATCTGATATGTTCCATTCACATGACTTTCTCTTTATGTCTGCAACAAATTATTGTTAAAAAGCTTATGCTTCTATTTACTTCATACTAATCGAGAAAAAATTAGGAGAAATAGTCTTATTACTTGTTTCCTTGTATGTAGAAGGAAATAAGGGAGTATCATACGTTAAAGTGATAGTCAAAAGCTGGTTGCTATGTGACTGAAGCTCCTTTGTATGGACAAGAGTTTACAAATTCCTGTATGAGAAAAGTATAAGAATTTTAAAGGTGAAGTCAAAAACAAGAAATAACTCAAAAACGATCAACTCCACGATAAAAATGTATATGACATAAATTATGTGTTTTAACGTGCTCTACTTTTTTTTGTGTTGTAAATTTTTGTTCATCTCTTACGGTTAAGCAGTTATGCAGATTTCCGTAAAATTCATCCAGAATAAAGTAGTCTTCAGAGGCTATTCCCAAAAAATTCAAGATTCACATTTTATTTGTCAGGTAAATATCTTTAATATACGACATTTTAATCAAAATCGTTAGAGCCATTTTTTAGAAAATCAAAACTTTCGAAGAAGTTCCATGTAAAGGGTAGTTGGGGTCGAGGGATTTTCTTGAAAATCTTCGTGTCGCATCCTTGGAAGATACCAAACTTAAATACCAAGTTTGGTATTTAACGGTCTTTTCGTTTTTGAGCTATGCTGCCCACAGACACACACACACACACACACACACACACACAGATTTTCCCAAAAAGGCCTTTTTTTTATTCAGGGGGACCCAAAATATTTCCTGTGAAACCTCTGTATCGAATTTTTGGGTGGAATACAATACATTCTCTATATTTACACTATGTATATAGTACGTAAGAAAATATATATGTATATTTCCGGTGAAATCTCGGCATCAAATTTTTGAGTGCAATACAAAACCTTCTCTATACACTATGTACATAGTAGTGTAGAGAAAGTAAAAAGTGTATCTAAAAGCACTTGATTAAACATAATATTTTCTCTGTTTTCGTGGCAATGTAATGCATGCCAGGTGCTGGCCTAGTAAGTAATAAAATGTTATCAGAACATAAAACATTCCGCTACTTTTTCTGGTGCTTGAAGACTAATGACTTTATTTGTCCAACAGATGCGATAAAGGTGCTGTATAGATGCAGGAATAAAGGCCGGATGAAGTTTTACAATACCACGAGCCTCCGCCCTGCACTAGCTTACTGCAGCTAAAGGCAGGTAGCAGGCCGTTACAGACCACGTTTTACAGCTCAGGCTTGCCTCACCAAAAATCATTTGGTTACAGATGTTTTGTGGGCGGATCCAATTAGAGTAATTAGATTTCATTATCCTCCTTTTTAATGTCACATTTTAGTGGATGGTTATAAATGCGAAACCGTCAAGGTCTTGGACAGCTATTGAACACACAGTTAAACAATTTGATCAAATTAGTTACACCTTTGCTGCTGATAATGTACATTTATTTATTTTGACATGAATTAGATCATTCTATGTTAAAATGAAACATAGGATGTGTTGCTATCATATGACTTTCATTGCCCACGATTGTCAACCTTTTTACTTTCTCTACTTCGTACATAGTAGGTAGAGGAGGTAATACATTCCACCCAAAAACTCGATACCGAGATTTCATTGTAAATACACAATTTATGATCCATGGTATTAAAAGAGAAGAGAGAAAGAAAGAAGAAATGAAAGAAAAATCATTTTTACTTTCTCTTTACGTATTATGTACATAGTGTATAGAGAAAGTATTGTATTCCTCAAATATGTTTTGAGGTCACTTGAGTAAAAAAATAAGCATTTTTAGAAAATGCTTCTCGTGTGTCTGTGAAATATCGTTAAATACCAAACTTGGTATTTAAATTTGTATCTCCCAAGGATGTGACACGAAGATAATGAATCAAGTCTCCCCACCCCAAACTACCCTTTACATGGAAAAAAAATCTAAAATTTAGATCTTCTCAAAAATAGCTCTAATGATTTTGAATAAAGCGCTTTGTATTAAAGATATTTACATGAAAAATAAAATGAATTTTCTAGGAGTGGCCTCTCAAGACCTGTTTATTCTGGATAATTTTGCTGAAGTTTGCATAACTTATTACACAAAAATGTATATCTCGTTAAAACACACAAATTATGTCATACACTCTGTCAATAAAGTACCGGGAATTGATCATTTAAAAATCCTCTTTAAAAGGGGATTCGAAATTATTGTTGTCGCTAAGTTGGTATAACTTTCCTCTATACCCACGCCGAGTTTGATCGTCATCTGTCATCTAGTTTGTTTACAGTACGAAATTTTGTTAGTTCATCTCAAAGGTGATTTGCGATTTTACGATGGATACAAATATTGAACAAAGAATCTGTCTCAAATTTTGCATTGCAAATGCCATTTCGTGTGCCGAATCGCTGAAAATGTTACAGAGGGTTTACGGTGAATCGACTTTATCAAAAACACGTGCGTATGAGTGGTACAGCGCATTCAAAAGTGGTCGAGATGTGGTGGAAGATTTGCCTCGCTCTGGTCGGCCATCAACGGTTTCAACTAAACTGAAAATCGTCATTTAGGTCTAAGAGAGTTTGCCGCTGAACTTTCTGTGTCTCACGAATCGATTCGTACCATTTTAAACAATTGTTTGGGCATGACACGCATTGCAGCTAGGTTAGTTCCGAAAGACTTGAATTTTCTACAAAAATTCAATCGTGTAAGGATTGCTGAAACATGCTAGAACGAGCCAGTTCCGACCCTACATTCATGAAACGCATTGTAACTGGTGATGAGACGTGGGTTTACGAGTTTGACATCAAACCAGTCAACAAGCTTCCGAATGGCGCCTTCCAACTGAACCGAAACCTAAAAGGGTACGTCAAACTCGATCATAACTGAAGGTCATGTTGACAGTTATTTTTCGATTATCGCGGTGTCGTGTACTCAGAGTTCTCGCCAGAAGGTCAGATGGTAAATAGAGACTATTATTTGAGCGTTATGCGGCGTTTGAGAGAACAAATACGGTAAAAAAGCCAGATTTGTGGAACGACAACTCATGGATTCTGCACCACGATAAGGCACCAGCTCACAAGGCTATTGTTGTGAACGAATTTCTGGCCAAAAACTCAACAACTTTAATCGAACAACCACCGTATTCACCTGTTCTGGCTCCTGCTGATTTTTTCTCTTTCCAAAACTGATGTTACCACTTCGAGGCACCTATTTTCAGTCAATAGAAGACATAATGGAAAATTCGCGGCGACAATTGATATCGATTCCTAAAAGTGCCTACAAAAAAGGTTTTGATGATTGGATTATTCGTTGGCATAAATGTATACTTTCAGAAGGGGCCTTCTTTGAAGGCGATAAAATAAAATTGGATGAATAATTCATTTTTTGTTTTTTATTGGCAAATTCCCGGAACTTTCTTGACACAGTAGTATATATTTTTTTCGTAGAGTTGATCATTTTGACTATCGCTTTAGCATGATGTACTCCCTTATTTCCCTTCTACTTACAGGGAAGTAAGTAATAAGACTGTCTCTGCTAACGTTTATCTCAGCTAACATGAATTCGAAGAACACGTTATTTAACAATAATTTGTAATACAGATATAGAGAAAGACATGTGTAGTTATTTATTTATTTATTTATTTATCCTGGTTGGAGTTAAGGTCATTAAACCTTCTCTTCCACTCTACCAGGCAATGCATTAAATTCAATACACCCGAGACACAATGAATAAAGAAAAAAAATAATTCTATACAACTTAATAAAAACAAATATAAACGGTACAATAAGTCTACTGAAATAATAAGAAAAAAAGTGTAAACAAAATTATTTTAAGTAAAATATCCATGTAGGTTGAAACAAATATTTGTTACATTTACAATTGAAATGCATATTACTTGTCAGAACATAAAATATTGGTAACAATAAATGAAAGTAGTGCTGTATTTATCATATTAGTACAGCAGCAGATTGGGTTTGATTACAAATGTATGCTCTAATTTTCTGCTTGAACAGTATAACGTTCCGGCAATCCCTTGCGTCTTCACACATGAGAGTTTTACTTTCTCTACACGTACTATGTACAAAGTGTATGGAGAAGGTATCACAATCCACCCAAAAATTCGACACCGAGATTTCAACGGAAATACAAGTTTAGGGCCTCCTGTATCCAAAAGTATTTTCCGAAAAAGATCTTTGTATGTGTGTCCTTGAGTCTGTGTGTCCTTGTGTCTGTCAACACGATAACTCAAAAAACGAAAAGTCGGTAAAATACCAAACTTGATATTTAAGTTTAGTATCTTCCAGGGATGCGACACGAAGATTTTGAAAAAGAAATCCCCCTACCCCAAGCTACACTTTACATGGAAAGAAAATTGAAAACTTTGATGTTCTCAAAAATGGCTCTAAAGATTTTGATTAAAATACTGTATATTAAAAATATCTATATGAATAATAAAATGTATATCTTGAATTTTCTGGGAATAGCTTCTAAAAACCTCCTTATCCTGAATGAATTTTGCTGAATTTTACGTAACTGGTAAACCGTAAGCGATAGTCAAAAACTTACTATACAAAAAATGTACTTCAAGTTAAAAGACACAATTTATGACATATACATTTTTTTCGTGGAATTGGCGATTTCTAAGATATTCCTTGTTATTTGTTTCAGAGTTGAAATACTTAAACTTTTCTCACACGGAAAGTTGTTAATTCCTGAACCTGCTTAGAAATGGATTTCAACAACATGGCAACTAGCTTTTAAAAGATTTGACTATAGTTTTAGCCTAGTTTATTCCCTTATTTTCCTTCTACCTACAAGGTAGCAAGTAATTCAGACAATGTTTGGTAATGTTTATCTCGATTATCCTAAAATAGGCAGAAGAATAAGCTTTTTAACAATAATTTATTACATAGACGTAGAGAAAGTCATGTGAATGGAAAACTCAGATATTTATATAAATGTCCATGTGCGCGCGCAAGCGCGCGCGCGTGTATATATGTCCAAGTATCCGTATATCTTATATGTTTTATTTATGGACGCCATTTAACTGCTGCAGTTCTCAGCGTCCCATTCCATATTTACCTTATTTTTACTTTCTCCATACGCACTATGTACATAGTATATAGAGAAAGTATTGCACTCCACCAAAAATTCGATACCGAGATTTCACCGGAAATATATGTTTTAGGGTCCCCAATATCCAAAAAAAGCATTTTCACAAAAAGGTCCGTGTGTGTGTGTGTGTGTGTGTGTGTGTGTGTGTGTGTGTGTCCGTGTGTCTGTGAACACGATAACTCAAAAACGAAAAGTCGGTAAAATACCAAACTTGGTATTGAAGTTTAGTATCTTCCAGGGATGCGACACAAAGATTTTGAGAAAAATCCCCCCACCTCCAACTACCCTTTACATGGAACTTTTTTCGAAAATTTTTATTTTCTCAAAAATGGCTCTAACGATTTTGATTAAAATTTCGGATATTAAACATATTTATCTGACAAATGAAATGTATATCTTGAATTTCCTGGGAATAGCCTCTGAAGAGTAGTTTATTCTGGATGAATTTTACTAAATTTTGAATGACTGCTAAACCGTAAGAGATGGACAAAACCTTACTACACAAAACATGTAAAGCACTTTAAAACACACAATTTATGTTATATACATTTTTTTCGTGGAGTTCGTCGTTTTTGTGACATTCCTTATTTTTGGTTTCTGCTATGAAAAACGTATACTTTTCTCATACAGGAACTTGTCAACTCCTATCCATATGAACAAAGGAACTTCATTGACATAGCAACCAGCTTTTGACTGTCACTTTAACCTACGGTTGTCCCTTATTTCGCTTCTACTTCTGCTATCTTTTTCTGATTAGCATAAAGTAAATAGAAATATAAGCGTTTTAAGAATTATTTGTTGCAGGGATATGGAGAAAGTCATGTGAATGGTACACATCAGATTTTTTATTATATCGTTGTATGTATTTATGTTGTGTATGCTTTACATTGTTGTTTATATCTGTAGTTTTATTACTAATCATTTCAACGCCATTTATTATTTGAAACATTCACAGAATACATTTACATACAGTACATATACATCACTGTTATCATATTTGCTATGTTCTTGTCTCCGTAATTGCTGTTGTTACCTACTTCATATAGTTCATCAATTATCTACTTTTATTATGTAATTTAAATTTTTGAATTTGTTTTGTGTTTGACGTTTATGCTGTACAAAAAATCTGATATGTTATACTCACATGACTTTCTCTAGCCGATCTACGAACTTCTTACAAAAGATTATTCTTCTTTCTACACACTGCTATTCGAGATAAACATTAGCAGAATGTTTTATTATGTACTTAGTTCCTTATAAGTAGAAGGGAACTAAAGAAATGCGATATACTAAAGTGATAGTCAAATGTTTTAAGCTATCGTTATGCGGTTGTCAATGCAAATCGCTCCTTTGCTTGGCCAGGGGTGGAACAAAAGAAAAACGGACGCTTCCTGTCTGAGAAAAGTATAAGTACTTTACAATTGAAACCAATAACAATGAATATCTCGGAAACGGTTACCTCCACAACAAAAGCGAAGACATAAATTATATGTTTTGCCGAGATATCTATATTTTTGTACAGTAAGCTTTTGTCTATCCCTTACGGTTTACCAGTTATGGAAAATTCCGCAAAATTCAACCAGAATGAGATGTCTTTAGAGGCTATTCCCACAAAATTCAAGATATATAATTTATTTGTCACGTAAATATCTTTAATATACGACATTTTATTCAAAATCGTTAGAACACTTTTTTAGAAAATAAACATTTTTTAAAAAAGTTCCATGTAAAGGGTAGTTTGGGGTGGGGGATTTTTCTCAAAATCTTCGTGTCGCATCCCTGGAAGATACTAAACTTAAATACCAAGTTTGGTATTTGACCGGCTTTTCGTTTTTGAGTTATCGTGTTCAAGTGTTCAAGGCACACGGACACACACACGGACATTTTTCTGAAAATACTTTTCAGGATACAGGGGACCCTAAAACATATATTTCCGGTGAAATCTCGTTATCGAGTTTTTTGGTGGAGTGCAATACCTTCTCTATATACTATGTACATAGTACGTGTAGAGAAAGTAAAAAATGTGCGAAAGACGTCGATTATTTGACGACGAATATTTTGTTTCAGTACTGGCAATCCTGTGCTGCAGTGCTGCCATAGCAGGATGGTGTCGAGCATCTCCAATCTGGGGCATCCCCGGTCCAGTGCTCGTGTACCAGAGACCTATCGATGCCATGGTTGACGTCACCAATGATTTGGGCGTCGCCGTCTTGCAGGTGAAATCAGCAATTAAACGCAGGATCCTTTGTATTCCAGGCGTGCCGCTCCTTTAAGTACAATTTATAGCATTGTCAGATTCCTAACTTTATTGCAATTAACTACACTTAGATGTCTTTAGTTACGTAACAGCGAAAGATATATCCGCTTTCAAAATAAACCACTAATTGCTGAGGAATCGGCCTTAAACGTTTGCAGTGGGCTCAACAACAAACGAATAACGTTTTCAAATCCGGTTGTATGAATGATAATCTGTTTGTGAAAAATCTGATTTGTTACATTCACATGACTTTCTCTACATCTCTGCAAAAAACATAAAAGAGCTTTTGCTTCTATTTACTTCATGCTAATCGAGCAAAACTTAGCAGAATTAGTGTTATTACTTGCTTCCTGTGAGTAGAAGCGAAATAAGGCAGTAACATAGGTTTAAGAGATAGTCAAAACTGGTTATGTGAAAAGTTCCTTTGTTTGTATGGACATGAGTTGACAAATTCCTGTATGAGAAAAGTATGTTTTTCAAAGCTGAAACCTATAGCAAGGAATACTTCAAAAAAGATCAACTCCACGAAGAAAAAGTATATGACATAAATTGTGTGTTTTATTGTGATCTACATTTTTTGTATAGTAAGCTTTTATCTATCTCTTACGGTTTGCTAGTTATACAAAATTCCGTAAAATTCAGCCAGAACAGTGTTCAAAGCCTATTTCCAGAAAATTCAAGATTTACATTTTATTTGCCATATAAATATCTTAAATATAAGAGATTTTAATCAAAATCGTTACAGCCATTTTTATATAATAAAAATTTTCGAATTTTTTTCCATGTAAAGGGTAGTTGAGGGTGATGGGATTTTCTTGAAAATCTTCGTGTCGCATCCTTGGATGGTGCCGAACTTAAATACCAAGTTTGGTATTCAACGGTCTCTTCGCTTTTGAGCTATGCTGTCCACAGGCACACTCACGTACACACGAACCTTTTTCAAAAAATGCTTTTTTTTTTTTATTCAGGGGGACCTAAAACATGTATTTCCGGTTAAATCTCGGTAACGAATTTTTGGGTGGAATTCAATACCTTCTCTATACATTATGTACATAGTACGTGTAGAGAAAGTAAAAATATAATGTGATTAATTCACATGACTCTGTCTAATTCTATATAACAAATTATTGTTGGAAAGCTTATTCTTCTATTTAATGCTAATGAAGATAAAGCAGAAATATCTTATTATGTGTTCCTTGTAAGTAGGAGGGATATACGAGAATATACAAGAAGTAAGATCTACATTTTTTGTGCAAGAAGTTTTTGTCTACCTCTTACGGTTTAACTGCTATGCAAAAATCTGCAAAACTCATCCAGAACAAAGAAGGCTTCAAGGTCTGTTCTCAGAAAATTCCGGACATATATTTTATTTGTGATGTAAATATCTTTAACATATGGTATTTTAATCAAATTTGTTAGAGCCATTTTTGAAATTAACATTCGAAAATTTTGATCTAAAAATGGCTCTAATGGTTTTGATTAAAGTACCGTGTACTAAAGATATTTACATGAAAAATAAAATTTATAAATGAAAAATAAATTGAATTTTCTGGGAATAGAGTCTGAAGACCCTATTGTAGATACATTTTGCTGAATTTTGCTAAACTTGCTACACAAAAATGTATATCTCCTTAAAACACACAAATTATGTCATACACATTTTACTTGCTCTAGCCCCGTATGTACAATGTACATAAGGATAGAGAAGTATTGCATTCCACCCAAAAATCCGATGTTGAGATTTCACAGGAAATACATATTTTAGGACCCCCTGAATCCAAAAAAAGCATTTTCAGAAATAGGTCCGTGTGTGTATGTATGTCTGTCTGTCTGTCTGTCTGCCTGTCTGTCTGTGTGTGTCTGTGGACAGCATAGCTCAAAAACGAAAAGAGCGTTAATACCAAATTTGGTATTTAAGTTTGGTATCTTCCAAGGATGTGACACTAAGGTTTTCAAGAAAATCCCTCCATCCCCAGCTACCCTTTACATGGAACTTTTTCGAAAATTTTGATGTTCTCATAAATGGCTCTCATGATTTTGATTAAAATATCATATATTAAAGATATTTACCTGACAAATAATATATATATATATCTTGAATTTTCTGGAAATACTTTCTAAAGACCTGTTTCTTCTGGATGAATTTAGCTTAATTTGGCATAACTAATAAACCGTAAGAAATAGACAAAAACTTACTATAGAAAAAAAATGTAGATCTTGTTAAAATACACAAGTTATGTCATATACTTTTTTTCGGGGAGCTTACCGTTTTCGAGGTATTCTTGTTAATAGTTACAATTGTTAAGTGCTTATGCTTTTCTCAGATGGAAGTGTCCGTTTTACTTTTGCTCTGCTCCCGGCCAAGCAAAGAAGCGATTTGCAATGACAGTCGCAAAATAACAGTTTTTAAAAAAAATTGACTATCACGTTAGCCTAATGCATTCCCTTAGTCCCAATCTACTTATAAGGAGCTAAGTAATAAAATTCTGTTAATGTTTATCTCGATTAGCATGGTGTTGAAAGAAGAATTATCTTTTGTAAGAAGTTTGTAGAGTAGCTAGAGAAAGTCGTGTGAGTGTCGCATATCGTTTTATGACTTTCTCTGTACGTACTATGTACATAGTGTATAGAGAAGGTATTGTATTGCACCCAAAAATTTGATACCGAGATTTCACCGGAAATATATGTTTTGAGAACCCTTGAATCCAAAAAAAGCATTTTTAGAAAAATGTCCGTGTGTGTGTTTGCCCTGTCTGTGGGCAGCATAGCTCAAAAACGAAAAGATCGTTAAAAACCAAACTTCGTATTTCAGTTTGGTATCTCCCAAGGATGCGACATGATTTTCAAGAAAATCCCCTCACCCCAATTTCGAACATTTTGATTTTCTTAAAAATGGCTCTAACGATTTGATTAAAATATCATATATTAAAGATATTTACCTGACATATAAAATGTATACCTTGAATTTTCTGGGAATAGCCTCTGAAGACCACTTTATTCTGAATGAATTTTACCGAATTTTGTATAACTGCTAAACCGTAAGAGATGGACAAAAACCTACCACACAGAAAATATAGCTTACGATAAAACACTCAATTTATGTCATATACATTTTTTTCGTGGAATTGATCATTTTTAAGATATTCATGGTTTTTCGTTTCAGCTTTGAAAAACATACTTTTTTACTTACTTTTAATTTGTCAACTCCTGTCCATACAAACAAAGGAACTTCAGTCACATAACAACCAGCTTTTGACTACCACCTTAACCTATGGTACTCCCTTATTTCGCTTCTAATTATAAGGAAGCAAGTAATAAAACTATTTCTGCTATTTTTTTCTCGATTAGCATGAATTAAATAGAAGCATAAGCTCTCTAGCAATAATTTGTTGCAGAGATGTAAAGAAAGTCATGTGAATGCAACACATCAGATTTTTTGTTGTTATTAATTGAATCTTTAAAAGTGCATCTTATTGTATATATTATATCTGGCAGCAGAATTTTAGTCCTAATGATTAATATTAAGATTCATATTAAGAATGTGTCTTTTTGCAGGATTATGCATACACTCGGAGCAACTTCGCCTTTTCTCCTTATGGAGTGGTATCCGTACTGGTGGTTCTGTACGAGGGTGCAAGAGGAGAATCTGCACGGCAGATACACAACGTTCTGAGGTTACCCTGGAACAGAGACGTGACTCGCATCGGCTTCCGCGACATCCACCGTCACCTCAGAGTAAGTCGCCTTTACATTGTCACTATTCCTTGTTCTCTGTAAGCTGAAAGTAATGTATTCCTCCGCGTTCAGGAGTAGGTGTGGTCTCTACAGTTTGTTTCGAAATGTGTTGCACTGTCTAGCATTGCTCACTGCCTGGCCTCGTTCAGTTCTTGCTAGTAGATAAACTAGCGATCACTGAAAGAGCACAGATTGAAAAATGTCAAAAATACGAAAGGGTAGGCGTTTGACACTGAACAAACTTGTAGATTATTCAAGCATCTTTTGAGTGCCAGGAAGAGAGCATTTCCTTTCGATACGGTAAAGCTGTATCTTGTAATTCAATGCAATGAATTCTGAGTGAGTTTGGTTCATTTATGTTCATTGTCTTTTCAAAGCTCTGCCTGCATAATATCCTGAAAATTTTTATCGAGTTTTATATTTTTATTTGTTCAAGTATAAGGCATTTTGTTTACCAATCATGTTATGAAATAATTGTTTTTTTATGAATTAAAGAGATGCATATAATGTCAAAACATGTAATGAGTTACTTTCGGACAGATTATACTTTTACGTGTGCATATTTACGCTACGAACCTCTTCCCAATACCGCTAACGCTTTATGTGTTCGTAACTGTGTGCGCTTCGGGATCCAAAGCCGAGCTTTACTGATAATGATAACATTTCTCAATATTTTACTATAAACAGTTGAGTAATGTTTTATAGTATTATATCAACATCGTGAGTGTTTTTCGGAATCCAAGGAAAGCAGGATATTTAATAAATCTTAATAAGTTGTGGAAGAATAAGGAAGTGTTAAAAATCACTAGCCAATGAAGTTTATTTCCACTAGGCGTGTCTGTTTATATCTACTTTCAGGTTACAGCGAACAGAGATTAGGTTAGAAATAAGCCGTATCTTATCTTCATAATAATTTGGCAGTGACATCCATCTGCATCTATACCTTTGTGCAGTCTTACCAGGTTAATAAAACACGTATGAATTCCTAATGGGTGTTAGTGCGGATGCAATTCCTGGTGTTATCCCTCAGTTCATCAATAGGATGAGGATTATGCTCGTACACTTTTCCATTCAAGCACTCCCCCATAAATAAAAGTTACATTTCGTCAAATCTGGCGATCCCAGTGGCCATTAGCCTTTGCTCAGATTACAACGAATAGAGATTTGGCTAGAAATAAGCAATATCTTACAAGCCATATCTTATCTTCATAATACATTTTGCAGTGCCAACCACCTGTATCTAGACACTTTTGTGCGGTCTTAACAGGTTCAAAAAAACACGCACCAATTCCTCATGGGTGTCATGCGGATGCAATTTCTGGTGTTATCCTTCAGTTCATTAATAGAATGGGGATTATGCTCGAACACATTTCCCTTCAAGTACTCCCATGAATAAAAGTCAGATTTCGATAAATATGGTGACCCCAGAGGCCAGAAGCCTTTACTCACAATTCTCTCTTCAGTGAACATATGACGCATACAAATAGATGTGTGATATTTTGCACCATATTGTTAAAAGAAGCAGTAATTTCATTCGGCTCTATTAGTTGGTGATACATTTCATCCGTGTTGACTATGCTATCAAGGTACATTGTACCCATAATGCGTTTCACAACCATTGCGAACGAAACGCTGTTCTTTTTGAGAAACTGCTCGAAAAATTGGTTAGGATTTTATGTCCCCCAATACTCATGTTCTGGGAGTTTACGTATCTCAATATTTGAAAGCCAGCCTCGTGCTCCTGATAAGCATTAGCAGGTGCACGTGACTGAACCATGCTCATATCGTATATTTGGAAGGTACTGAATGTGGCATACATTTACACGTTTATCCCTATCAGGCTCCTTCTATTGTTGTAAACTGTCAATGTTGAAATTTCAACGACTTAAAACATATGTTCTCCTTCTTGCATGGACCTGCTGAATGACTCTAATCATTTGAACAAAATACATTATGTTTAAGACATTTTTGTGACACACGAAATGTATATTTTGAATTTTCTGGCAATAGCCGCTGAAGACCTCTTCATTCTGGATGGCTTTTGTAAAACTAGAAAACCATAAAAGATATACAAAAACTTATTACACAAAAAAACCCTTCCAAAGGGGCTCTAGCCCGAAAGAACCCGAAGGTGGGTCTCAATCGGGCGGTAACGCGACGGCTCCAGAAATAAACCTCTACAGTACGCAAACCACTATCCTTCTGTAACCCGACGAATGCTGCGGTTGGTCCTTCAAACCTGAAGCAGATGACAGCAAATAATGGACAGGAAAATTCGGGGGATGTAATGAATCTCTCCAACATTCGCCTGGTGACTCAGGGAAACCCCCGAAAAATTCACGAGTCAGGAAAGCGAGCCCCGGGAATCGAGCTTTTTTCGAATGGTATTCAATAGGGGTTATAGAGACGATAGTATATGTATTTAAAAAGCAGAAATAAACTTTATGTAATTACGATGAATACATAATTGAAAGAAATCTCATAGAAGCACTACCTTAAAAATTTAACAGTTTTCTTTATTACACATGTAGACGATAAAAAGGTACTTAAATATTACGAGGCACATTGGGGCACAACTCATGACAGTCAAATGAAGCACCGTGAATGACCCACAGTGAACCTTTTAGACAAGGGTCGGGAACTCGCAGGAGAAGAAACATGCTAACAACCTCACTCTATTATCTTGCTAATGTTAAACAACTCATTGTACGGCCGCATATTAGTACAAGCATAGAGTGTAGGCTACACGATTTGAATTATTGAAGGTGTTAGAAGGGATAATTTAGGGAGGAAAGCTCCTTAACTCAAATGTGTCATTTCTGGTCCCAAGTCATTGAGCTTTTTGTTTTGTT
Source organism: Hymenopus coronatus (assembly GCA_030762935.1). NCBI lineage: Eukaryota > Metazoa > Arthropoda > Insecta > Mantodea > Hymenopodidae > Hymenopus > Hymenopus coronatus. Next base: position 33,527,098 of record CM060883.1, read on the forward strand.
TTTAAGTTTAACGTACTTTAACCTGGTTGGTCATATCGGACGATGAATGGAATTGGTGAAATGATGCTGAAATGATCTCAGGGTCCAGGGAGCTTAAAGTTGCTCGACATTCGTCTTCTCAGGATAAGGGAAAACCCCGAAAAAAAACCTTATCCCGGTAACTCACGTGTTGAATGTGAAGCAGACACGCTACCACTACACTACCCAGTCGGGCTGTCATTGAGTTAATGACACTGGTGCACTCCGGGGTTTGTATCTTACTCTGTGTCAGTTGTGATATTGATGAAGGTTATTTACAGTAATATAGAGATTCAACAGTGTCTATATCATTATAAAGGACACGATCAATACTCGTATACCTACTCTTGAGCCACCTCATTCCATATAGTTCAGCCCAAAACATATTCGACATTGGGTACTCTAGAGTATTAGACAAATATGTTACACACTACACCACATGGGTGGCCATAGTATACTGTTATAGTAATGATGATTGGTAATGATGCAGAAATTTTATGTGTTTAGAAGTATTTCACTAACTTAAATTTTAAAAATGTAATTCTAAGTATTATATCTGATATTTGCTAACGAAAAGTGAATCCCCATCGATAAAGGGCAGCACAGATGAAGATGTCCTATTCCACAAAATAACATTTACCATTGTTCTTTTTCAGGGTTACTTCAGCCATGAGGGTTACCTAAGTGGATTGACGCTGAACAAACTGAACACCTCTCTGCTACCAGAATACAGACGAGTGTTGAGGTTCTATGGCTATGATGTTGGTCTTGTTGACGAATACGGGCCATTTCCACCAAGAAGACCTACCACTACAACTTCTTCTCCAGAGACTGAACCACAAAAACCAACGGAATCAGCAAAAAAGGAAACAACTCTTACTACACTCGTCTCTGAAGAAGATACAACACTGGGGATGACAACGAGTGAACTACCATTCAGCACTATTGCTCCAGAAGAAACATCGCCGACCATTCCAGTTGGAGGCGGGGACATGCCAACTAGCCCTACCTCAGATTTTACAACAACTATGGACACTTCCTCAATAACAAAAATTACGGAAATCTCCCCTAATGATGATACATCAACATTGTTTACGGTCCCTATCACTACACAGGATACTTCAAATACTTTCAGGCCTACCGTAGATATCACAACTATGGAAACTTCCTCTCCAGCAAGAGTTACTGAATCTACATTTACTGATGCTACAAAAGCAGAAGAAACCACATCAACCACGCAGGGCTTCTCAAGTGTTTCATACATCCCCACGGAGAACGCAGACTCTGTTTTCACTGGTGTGGACGAAGCATTCTCAACTACAACAGCTGCAGAAACAATTTTGCCAGAGCGACCTATTTCATCGACGCTTCCAACTACTTTGGAGGGAACGACGGGTGTTGTTGACACTTCATCGCCTCCAATAGCTGAGGAAATCTCAACTATGCCTCCAATAGCTGAGGAAACCTCAACTATCGAGGCCGCAACGACAAAAGCAGCAATTTTTTCAATACAGCCAATTACATCCACAGTCCCAACTAGTTTGGAGGAGATAAAAATTGTCACACAAAGCACAGAATCAGTTTTCACTGGTGTAGAATATACTTCACCTGTGACAGTATCATCTATCAATGATGAAACAACAAAAACGGAACGTTTGCCAGTACAGCCAGACACAACGAAACTCCCAACTAGTTTGCCGGAAGTTACGACTGTTCAAGGCACGGAAACAGTTTCGGCCAATCTTAATAAAGACTATACAACAGTTGTGGATATCTCACTTAACAATGATGCAAAAACAACAGTAACACAACTGCCAGAACAGTCAATTACAAGCACAGTTACAACTACTATTATCCAAACCACACTCTCAGAGTTCCCTACTCCAGTTGATGAATACACTTCACAAACTACAAATGTAGAGGATTCATCTGTTATTGAAGCAAGAGCAGCACTTTTTCCCGAACAGCCAGGTATATCAACAGTTCCAAATACTTTGAAAGAGATTACAACTATTATAGATAACACAATTCCAGTTTTCACTGGTACCATAGGAGACACTTCTTCACCTAGTGTGGAAACTTCCACTATCGATGCAGAAATTGTACCAGAACTGCCAACTACATCCAGAATTTCAACTATTTCGGATCAAATAACTACCATAGCGAGCACAGTAGAAACAGCAGCTAAATTACAAGCAGACGGTACTGGTATTTCTTCATTGGTACAACGAGAAACTACAATAATTCCCGAGGAAACACCACCTATGGGTTTCTCGACGAACTATTCTGCTGACATTTCGCCAGTAACTCAAAAAGGAGCTGCAACTTCGACTTTAAACGCTCAAGAGTCAAGTTTCACTTTACAAAGTGAGAATTCAAGGATGGCTAGAATCGTCTCTGAATTACCGTCCAGAAAATCTAAACTGGTAACTCTGACGAATGCTTCCGCAGTGGCATTTGAAGAAACTTCTTTCAATGCTGAAATTGCTCAACGGATTTCAGTAACTACCGAAGACATCGCTACAACCATGACAGTAGCTGAGTCTTTATACAAATACAAACCAGAAGAGAGAAATAAAGTGGCAGATGTCGAATCTATAACTGAGTTCAATAAAAATGATAAACTTATAATGCAAGGAATAAATGTGCCACCTGAAAGCGAGCATAAAGAAAACTCCATCCTAGAGCTTGCTTCTATGTTTGGTAAAGCGTTAGGAGCATTAAAAAATGAATCTAAACTAGAAAGAATGAACAGTACCAAACGGGGAGAAAAGGTTGAGAATATAGATATGTTAACAAAGGAAGCGACAAAACCTAATGGCACATCAATATCCTGGGACTACACCACGGCAAATAAATCGTATAAATTGCCTTTACACTTCACAGATAAATCCCATGAAGATTTCGGCGAGATGCCTTCAGTCAACCACAGCAGAAATAGAAGAGCTGTGGCAGGTACCTAATTTCTATTTATACAGTTATTAGTGCAATTTAATCAATTTAACTTGCTAGGTCCTTCATAGCAAAACCAAGCTCCTCAATTCTTCTGCAATTTCTGCTTTCCCTTTCAGTTTATCTTTGTCTAGCTTCTGGTATCTGTTGTCCCGAATTTTTTCATACACTATTCCTTTCGGCGAATCTCTGGAAAGTAGTTTATTTTCATCCATGTATTTCTCTCCTCTTCCTGACTAGTGACTCGATTGCTCTTTCTTCACCTGCAATTCATTTTGTCTGGCTATTTCATACGCCTCATTCTTTTTCAATTTATTTTGACTATATTTCGTCACTTCGACAACAAGTTGCACTTTGCACAGCGCCATACTCTACAGCAGTTTGTTCCAATTCTGCTTAGCTGAGTTAATTTATAAGCGTACGCAGCAATAATTCTCGGAGCTCGGCTGGAGGGGCAACGTGTCAATAACCGAAAGTCATATAATATGTGTTTGCGCTTCCTGTCATTTCATTCAGGCATGATGGTAACTTTGCCTCAATTCTGAGTTATACTGCACAATGCAAACAGTGCCTGCCCAACTGGAAAAGGTTGCTCTACAGTAAACACTTCACTAAATTCTCCTTAGTTCTTTCTTCAGGCTTTCACCCACAACTTTTATTTTGCTTCTAAAAGTTTTCCTTACGATCATTACTATATGTCTAAAACTTTTTCACAAAAATTCTATTGCACTCCAACCTTCTAGCATCTCTTTACTTCGTCGCCCTCCTTGGTGTAATGATGTAATGGTTAGCATGCTAACTTCATATACCCAAAGTCACGGGTTCAAACCCGGCGGAGGACGATGGATTTTTTCGGGCGTAAAAATCCTTAACATGGTTTCCTTCAGAAGGGAAGTAAAGCCGTTGGTCCCGTGTCGTAGATTTAAGGCACATAAATGAACCTCAAGCCTGATAGAGAAGCCTCTGAGCACAATTAAGCGGTCTTTCACGCCCTATTTAGAATGGAATGCTGAGAACCACAGCAGTTAAAGAGCGTCCATAAATAACACGCCATTTACATTTTTTTATCTCTTTACTTCATTATTTCGTCTCAAATTTTCAAGTCTGTGTTTCTTTTTACTGTTCTGGTAAACACTAGTTTACAATAACGAACGGGAACGATACAGCTTAAGAAAGCTGGCCCCCCATGGCCAGTCCTCTTGGCTAAAGTGCTTAGCTTTGGGGCTTCCTGGCGCAGGGGATCATGAATTAGAGTCCCGCCTCGGTCATGGGTGTTTGTGCACTTATGTATGAGTATAAGACGGCCGAGGAGAGTAGAGTCCTGTACCGGGGAGCGCCACTTGTGCATGTAATTCTTTCCCCACCCGCCTGAATAGACCAGTTCGGAAAGCGCGAGCGGTAGTTCATGATGATTTTTCCTTTGAGTGTATGTTAAAATCGTGTATATATTCATATCATAAGCAATCATATATATTCTCAAAACCATTACAATACAATAAATCTATACATCTGTTTCACTCTCTCGCGTGCTTGGCATTATTCCGTGATATCTCCCTCGCTTATCGTGTCGGTCTCCGAACCAGCAGATCGCCCTCCAAGATCGCGAGTTCGAGCCCGGCGGAGGACGATGGATCTGGATGTTTCTTCTCCCGATTCAGCATTGCTGTCGAATCCTGGATTGATTCTTATCTTTTCAATTTCTCCTTCCACTAGTAAATCTCTATTTTAACATGTTTCTTGAATATTTTTCACCTTCTAAACCGAGATTTTCCGGTCATTTGCTGTTACTGACCCAATAGCATTCTAAGAAATTCTATTCTCTGAACCACTACATCAAAGCTTTCTCTCAGTAAACTGCGTTTATCTTTACACCTTTTAAATTTCAATATTTTCCTAAGATTTTCTTTACATCCAAAGAAATTGTTCTCCTTCTTACAAAAGTTCAATAATTTTCGCAACGTAGACATTTCTTTTTAACCACATAATACTCCTAGTATTTTCTACTAAAGACACACTCGTCCATATATCGAGAAAGTCATGTGAATGTAACACATCAGATTTGTTTAAATGTGAAACCAGGAATATCTCAAAAACGATTAACTCCACGAAAAAATATATATAACTTAAATTGTGTGTTTTAACGTGCTCCGCAATTTTTGTGTAGTAAGTTTTTGTCCATCTCTTACAGTTTAGGCAGTTATGCAAAATTCCGTAAAATTAATACAGAATAAAGTGGTCTTCAGAGGCTATTCCCAGAAAATTCAAGATATAAATTTTATTTGTCAAGTAAATATCTTTAATATACGATATTTTAATCAAAACCATTAGTGATTTTTGAGAAAATCAAAACTTTAGAATAAAGTTCCATGTAAAAGGTAGTTCGGGGTGGGGGGATATTTCTCAAAATCTTCATATCGCATCCCTGGAGGATACTAAACCTAAATACCAAGTTTGGTATTTTACTGACTTTTCGTTTTTGAGTTATCGTGTTCACAGACACACGGACCTTTTTCTGAAAATGCTTTTTTTTTTTTTTTGGATACAGGAGACCCTAAGATATATATTTCGCATGAAATCTCGGTATCGAATTTCTGGGTGGAGTGCAATACCTTCTCTATACACTATGTACATATTATGTGTAGAGAAAGCAAAAATAAACACGAAAATTACCCATAAAACCTGCTGGATTGGTATATTATACCGTAGGTTCCAATGAAGTCATTTTCCAAAGAACGCTTCCTTCATTCAATGTTACGTGGTAATAGGAAAACCTTTTCGCCAAAGCATTTAAGCAGAAACATAGTTATCTATTTCAATGCCAAAAATAACCTGCTAAAGAAGCAGAAAAATATATCCTCCGTGTGTTTTTGATGGATATCTTTGGCAACGTAAGCTTTAGTGAAAAAAGTGCATAATCAAACCTCATAAAGCAAAGATACGGGAACATTATTTGTACATATACTGATCCACGAAGCAAAACATTTAAAAAAAAATGAAATCTGATGTGTTACACTCACATGACTTTCTCTAGCTACTCTACAAACATCTTACAAAAGATAATTCTTCTTTCAACACCACGCTAATCGAGATAAACATTAGCAGAATTTTGTTACTTAGTTCCTTATAAGTAGACTGGAACTAAGAGAATACACTAGGCTAAAGTAATAGTCAAATGTTTTAAAAGCTGACGTTATGCGATTGTCATTGCAAATTGCCTCTTTGCTTGGCCAGGTATAGAACAAAGGACAAACGGACACTCCCGTCTCTGAAAAGTACTTTACAACTGAAACTAATAACAAGGAATACCTCTAAAACGGTAAGTTCTACGAAAATAATGTATAGGGCATAACTTGTATATTTTAACGAAATCCACATTTTTTGTACAGTAAGTATTTTTCTATCTCTTACGGTTTACTAGTTATTCTAAATTAAGCAAAATTCATTCAGAATAAACATGTCTTTAGAAGCTATTCCCAGAAAATTTAAGATATACATTTTATTTGTGATAGAAATGGCTTTAATATGTGATATTTTAACCAACATTGATAGAGCCATTTTTAAGAAAAACAAATTTCTCGAAAATTTTTCCATGTAAAGGGCAGTTAGGGGTGGAGGGATTTTCTTGAAAATCTTCGTGTCGCATCCTTGGAAGATACCAAACTTAAATTTCCCAGGAAATTCAAGATGTACATGTTATTTGTGATAGAAATGGCTTTAATATGTCGTATTTTAATCAAAATCGTTAGAGCCATTTTTTGTATTGTAAGCTTTTGTCTATCTCGGTTTACTAATTATACCAAATTAAGCAAATTTCATCCGGAATAAACAGGCCATTTTTAAGAACACAAAATTTTCGATTTTTTTTTTTCCCATGTAAAGGGTAGTTGATTTTCTGGAAAATCTTCGTGTCGCATCTTCGGAAGAGACCAAACTTAAATATCAAGTTTGGTGTTTCACCGTCTTTTCGTTTTTGAGCTATGCTGTCTCCACAGACGCCCACCCACATACACGGACCCGTTTCTGAAAGTGCTTTTTTGGATTCAGGGAGGGGCCTAAAATACCTATTTCCGGTGATACCTCGACATCGAATTTTTGGGTGGAATGCAATACTTCTCTATTCCTATGTACATTATACATACGGGGCTAGAGAAAGTAAAAATAATAATCACAACTATTTTGAACACACAAGAAAAGTAAAATGAAAGCTTGTGCCACCTTAAAATCCGGACCCTAGGACCTAGGGCCTTTCAAGGCTACAATACAAAAACTTTCAACAATCAAACCACTCCAAACTAACCTGCATGTAGAAAATTATTCAATATTAATTTTTATTTCAAATATGGTAGTTCAAGATGTCTACTTCTTCTTCTTCTTCAACGGATTATCTTCTTTGTAGGACTTACACCCGGAAGGGCATATGGGAGAACTTGAAGCGTGGTCTTCTTCACGCCTCAACTAAAATGTCCTTTAGAGGTCAAGATGTCGTAGTTGGCTTGCCTGGTGCTGGAGGTGACCTCTAACCTCCCGCTGTCGTCGTGACGGATCTGAATTTTATTGCACGTTTTCTCATGGTCAATCCTTTCGATGTGGTGGCTATCTGTAATGGTTGAGAGGCGTGGGTGTATTGGTTGGAATGCAGGATAAAAGTTTTTGTGGGTTTTTCTCAGAAAAAAAACCTGATGTATTCCATTCACATGCCTTTCTCTTTCTCTACATCTCTTGTTGTTAAAAATCTTATTCTTCTATCTACTTCATGCTAATGTAGATAAAATTAGCAGAAATAATCTTACTACTTGTTTCCTTGTAAATAGAATGGCAATAGGAAGTATACTAGGCTAAATCGAAAGTCCAATATTTTAAAAATCTGATGTGTTCCATTCACATGACTTTCTCTGTATCTCTGCTACAAATTATTGTTAAAAAGCTTATGCTTCTATTTACTTCATACTAATCGAGAAAAGGTTAGCAGAAATAGTCCAAGTAAGTAGAAGCGAAATAAGGGAGTACTATTGGTTAAAGTGATACTCAAAAGCTGGTTATGTGACTGAAGTTCCTTTGTTTGTATGGACAGGAATTGTTAAATTCCTGTATGAGAAAATTATGTTTTTTAAAGCTGAAATAAAAAACATGAAGTATCTGAAAAACGATCAATTTCACGAAAAAATGTAGATATGTAAGATAAATTGTGTGTCTTAAAGTGCTCTACGTTTTTTGTGTTGTAAGTTTTTCTCCATTTCTTACGGTTTAGTAATTATGCAAAATTCCGTAAAATTCTCCCGAATAAAGTAGTCTTCAGAGGCTATTCCCAGATATACATTTTATTTTTCAGGTAAATATCTTTAATATACGAAATTTTAATCAAAATATTTAGAGCCATTTTTGGGAAAATCAACATTTTCGAAAAAAGTTCCATGTAAAGGGTAACTTGGGGTGGCGGGGATTTTTCTCAAAATCTTCGTCTTGCATCCCTGGAAGATACTAAACTTAAATACCAACTTTGGTATTTTAGGGACTATTCGTTTTTGAGCTATCGTGTTCACAGGCACACGGACACACACACACGCGTGGATCTTTTTCTGATTTTTTTTATACAGGGGACCCTAAAACATATATATCCGGTGAAATCTCGGTATCGAATTTTTGGGTGGAGTACAATACCTTCTCTATACACTATGTACATAGTACTTATAGAGAAAGTAAAACTGGTTGTTATGTGATTGCAATTCCTTTGTTTGTATGACCAGGAGTTGACAAATTCCTGTGTGAGAAAAATTAAATATTTTATTAAGTTAGAGCCAATAACAAGGAATATCTCAGGAACGGTCAGTTCTACTATAAAAAAACAACATACATGACATAAATTATGTGTTTCAACTAGGTCAAGTAAGTATGTATTAAATATGATGTGTGGAAATAATTTTATCAAAATAATAATAATAACAACAACAACAATAATAATAATAATAATAAAACACGTTTTGTAGATACACTAAAGTATGTATTCAAGGATTCATTTTTATTTAATGTTGCAGATGAGCCGGTGGTGTTTTTCCCGGATATCAGCTTGCAGCTTCAGAATGGAATGTTTGACAGCCAAGTAGCTCGTGGTTACGATCTCTTTGGGCAGCTACACAGACGACCGTTTCTCATAGATGGTGCCACCGAGGAACTGGTGCCTATGATGAGCTACACGTCTGTATTCCCGTACGCTTACATCAACAGTCTTCACGCCCAAGCCCTTGAGTTTCCTCTCGATGTAAGTATGACTTACACTCATATAGTATCCGTATGTTTAAGTATGTCCGCGACAATCTACAGAATTAGTAGATTGGTTCTTTTTCTCCTTCAGCGGTTTCCTGGGAATGTTTAAGTAGCTTTGTTTTGGTAGTGTTTAACGCCCGTTTTTATTACTTGTGGCACCGCAGGCGATGACACATGGAATGAATATGGAGCACCGGTGGAATGCAATAGTGGGGGAAACCGGAGAACCCGGAGAAAACACCACAAATCTGTATGCGATGGCTTGGGATCGAACCCGGGCCGTCTAGGTGAGTGGTGAGTGGTCTAACCACTTGGCCACGGCTATTGATTAAGTAGAGGATCGTCTTAGAAATAATACACTTCCACCTCCATGAATTTGTGTGGTCACTTTTACGTTATTTGTGTACCGTTAGTTCAATTATTTTGGGATCAAATTCCATGGACAAACCAGTTTGACCGGGTTAATTATTATTTATATTATTATTGTTATTACTAGTATTACTATCAACGAATAGTTAGACCCCTCGCCTCTCACCTAGACGGCCCGGGTTCGATCCCAAGCGACTGCATGTGAGATTTGTGGTAGACGAAGCGGCACAGCAGCGGGTTTTCTCCGAGTTCTCCGGTTTCTCCCGCCATCGCATTCCACCGGTGCTCTCTCTTCATTCATGTATTACCAATGTCATCGCCTGCGGTGCCATTAGTAGTTAAAGCGGGCGTTAAACACTACAAAAAAAATACAATATGATGTTTTCCCCCAAAACATATTAATGTTGACAACTGGTGATCGTCTTGCACTCCGATACAGTTGATTCAACTGCCTGTATTATTATTATTATTATTATTATTATTATTATTATTGGTTTACATGTTTTTTCACATAAGGCATGTGTAGGACAGCAGTTGGATAGGTAGATTCAGACTGAAAAACTCAATGCCATAGCCGGGATTTGAACCACGGATCTCCCGGTCTCTAGCTGGTTGCTCTTCCACTGAGCTACCATGGCAACATAGCATTGCATTTCTCATTGTAAGTCGCCATTGAGGTTGTCATCTCAAAATAATTTGAAATATCTTGTGGTTTACCGGGAAACATGCGAGTCAGTTGAGAAATTCAATGCTTTGCTGGCAACAGCTCAGTGGAAGAGCAACCGGCTAGAGGCTGACAGATCCGTGGTTCAAATCCCTGCTATTATATTGCCTTGTCGTCTGATTCGACCTATCCAATTATTATTACTATTATTATTATTATTATTACTAGTACTACTACTACTACTACTACCACCACCACTACTACTGCTACTACTACTACTATGATCACCGTGTATTTATCCGAATGCAATATGATGTCCCCCACCCAATGCATTCGCGATACTTTGGCGTGTGCAAATATCCCTTTTTGCGTTAAAAGATTGCAGATTCAATGGGGCTATTTCAAGTTAAAATGCGTCAGTGGTAAACAGGGCTAGAGCGATCTTCATTTTCTTCGTTTTACACCTCCCAATGGGCGCGACCCTCTCACAGTCTCCGCTGATAGCAAGACATGTAAAGTGACTCTCGCCAGTACTCCATTGATAGGTTTTAGCTTGAAATTGATAGCAACTCTTTTAACGCACCAAAGGGTCTGGGCATATGTTATATACGATATATTTTCCTTACGTTTGGAATTCATATCATTTTATTGTGAAAAATCTGATGTGACCTATTTACATGACTTTCTCTACATCTCTGTAACAAATTGTTGTTAAAAACTCGATTCTTTTGTCTACTTCATGCTGATCGAGATTAAATCAGCCGAAATGCTTTCTTGTAAGTAGAAGGGAAATCATGGAATACACTAGGCTAAAAGGATAGTTCAAATCTTTTGAAAGCTGATTGCCATGTGGATGAATTCCGTTTTTTGCATTCCCAGGAGGTGGCAAATTCCTGTCTGTGAAAAGTTTTTAGTATTTTAAAACTGAAACCAATAACAAGGAAATCTCAAAAATAGTCAACTCTACGAAAAAAAAATACTTTGTATAGTAAATTTTTGTCTGTCTCTTACGGTTTACTAGTTATGCAAAATCCAGAAAAATTCATCCAAAATAAAGAGGTCTTCAGAGGCTATTCCCAGAAAATTCAAGATATACGTTTTATCTGTAGTGTAAATATCTTTAATATACGGTATTTTAATCAAAATCGTTGGAGCCATTTTTGAGAAAATCAAAATGTTCGAAAATTGTTCCATGTAAAGGGTAGTTTGGGGTCGAGAGATTTTCCTCAAAATCTTCGTTTCGCATTCTTGGAAGTTACTAAACTTATATACCAAGTTTGGTATTTTACCGGATTTTCGTTTTTGAGGTATCGTGTTCACAGACACACCGACATTTCTCTAAAAATCCTTTTTTTTTTTTGTATTCGGGGGTCCCAAAAAATGTATTTCCGGTGAAATCTCGGCATAGAATTTTTGGGTGCAATACAATACATTCTGTATACACTATGTACATAGTACGTGTACAGGAAGTAAACATGCTTTTTTTTGTGTGTGTGTACTTGGGATCCTGAAACGTCTATTTCCGATGAAATCTCAGTATGTACATAGTACGTTAGCGAAAGTAAAAATAGATTTTTTTTAATTTTTCGCAATTTTGGTCAAATTTCTGAAGTTCACCACCTTAATTTTAGTTCCATTGCTATTTTATTATATTTATGAAATACCCTGTATAACCTAACCTTAATTTCGTATCATTTTGCTGAAATTTGTAATATGACGACAAAATCGATGATGATTTACAATCATTGTGCTAGTAATCGAATTGGCTAAGTGTATATCGTTAATATTACTGTGTCACTGACTGAGGAACTAACGAATAGCATTATGAGAGCATTTTCAGCACAGCTTTATGAATAATTCCTTAGAATATTTGTATTCACTTATAGCGTTGTTGCAAACTTAACGCTATTAAACCTGTTTTATTAGGCAGGCTGCTGCAGTTTTATGACCAACATAATTCGCCCATTAACTTAAATATTTTCGATAAACATCTAGGGTAATATCCCCATTAGAATATTTAACAGAAAGTCCAGAGAATGTACTGTTATAAGCTTATAAGGTGATACAGCTATACTTACCTACCAGTTAGCCCTGTACAGATGGAGACATTTCTTGTACAAGAGATGTAGAAAATATCTCCGTGTTCCATGCCATCTACTGGCCCGCCTTGACTTGCTTCCAAATTGCGTGCCAGTGAACAAAACTATATTCGTTACCATTTGATAAGCGAGCCAGGCAGCTGAGGCCTTTCATGTGGGACTAGCATTCGGGAGTTCGTGGGTTCGGTTCCGTATAGTCTACCTCTCTGACCCATGGTTATTTTCTTTTGGGTCACTAGGTGAATGCTGGAAACTTCTTGTCCTTTTATTCCATCTTTTTTTTTTATCCCAGCCGGTGTCTTTCAGGTTTGTAAGTGTTGGCGAGAATTACGGTAGTGGCACCATTCCGTGGAGGTGACTGCGCTCTGGAAATACAGCTCTTAGTGGCGGGATGACGTTAGACGTTTGTTCAGATGTGCTCGGGCTTGAGGCATGGGCTCCTAGTGTTCCTCGCGTCGAGATGAACTGCTTGGAATCTGTTATGGACCCTCCACGGCGGCTCACTCCCTGTTCGGATTCGGCCGCCCTTTGAAATTACACTCATCTCATCTTCTGCTCCAGGGGTCCGACTAACAATAAGGCAGGAGCTTACATATATCACACACGCACACCATGGTACCCATTTCGATGAGCATTTTCTGAGTGCAGTTTGGTTTTTATAATTTATATATATATATATATATATATATATATATATATATATACTAACTGCATATTATACCGAAATGTAAATGACGTTCTAAAAATGTTTCAGGGGTCCTCAAAACATTGATTTTCGGTGAAATCTTGGAATCGAATTTTTGGGTGTAATACAATAAGGTCTATACCTACTATATACATTTAATGTACGTTTACTACAACTATTTCACATTTATTAAATAAAATAGGATTTTATTAGATTAACCGTTAAAATTCAAATACGAGAAACTGCTTCAGGCAACTTCCCCCCATCCCTCTGAGCAAAAACTGAAATGAGCTCCTAAATATATAAGAATTTTACTTTCTCTAGCTCATATGTGCAATGTATGTACATAGTGGACAGAGAAGGTATTGTATTCCACCAAAAATTCGATGTCGAGATTTCACCGGAAATATATGTTTTGGGGCCCCCTAAGTCCGAAAAAGGCATTTTTAGAAAAAAAGGTCCGCGGGTTTGTGTCTGTGAACAGCATAGCTCAAAAACGAAAAGACCGTTAAATACCAAACTTGGTATTTAGATTTAGTATCTTCCAAGGATGTGACACGAAGATTTTAAAGAAAATCCCCTCCCCACCATAAACTACCCTTTACATGGAAAATGTTTTGAAAATTTTTTATTTTTTCAAAAATGGCTGTAATAATTTTGATTAAAATGTCGTATATTAAAAATATTTACATCCAAAATAAAAGTAGATCTTGAAATTTCTGGAAATAGCCTTTAAGAGCTGTTTATTCTGGATGAATTTTGCCGAATTTTGCTAAACTGTTAAACCGTTAGAGATAGACAAAAACTTACTGCTCAAAAAATGTAGATTTCATCTAAACACTCAATTTATATGTCTATCTTTTGTTGTGAAGGTAGTTATTTCCTAGATATTCCTTGTTGTTGGTTTCAATTGTAAAGTACTTACATTTTTCTCAGATAGAAAGTGTCCGTTTTTCTTTTGTTCTACTCCTGGCCAAGCAAAGAAGTGATTTGCAATGACAATCGCATAACCATAGCTTTTAAAACATTTGGCTGTCGGTTTAGCACAGTGTATTCACCTACTTCCCTTCTACTTATAAGGACTAAGTAATAAGAACATTTTGCTAATGTTTATCTTGATTAACATGGTGTAAAAATAAGAATATATGAGAAGTTTGTTGAGCAGCTACAGAAAGTCATGTGCATGTAACATATCAGATTTTTTTTTTCCGATTTCCTCTCGAGAGCGAGATTTTTATTATATGTTTAAGAATGGTATTCAGCGAGTTCTCGAAGGATGTCTACGATGTGTATATATTTGGATGTACTCTCGAAATTAAACTGCTCAGCCTTCGATTCCAACCTTCAAAAATGTTGTTGGTGCTGTGCCCTTTGCATAAGCAGTTCTATAGAACTCTCGGAAGAAAGTCGTTCTCCAACTACTTCGGCACTTTTTCAATACTTTTAAATGTTTACTTTCTGTATACGAACGAAAAAAATCAGTAATACAACATCCTGGCATCTTGTTCCCTATACCAGGACGTATATTGCAAACTTTATAATTTATTTCCCACTTTTAAATTATTGTTATACATCATTATTTTACAGATAATACTTATATACTAATAACTCAAAATTTAATTTAAAACAAAAACAAATTAACATAAACTGAAATAAAATAAATTCCAACCATAAAACAACTTTCACTAACACTAAATCATCTATTATTAATTACTGGAATCCAGTAACACAAATAACAGCTATTTACCCATAAAACTATGCTCTAGATTATTAAGATAAATGAAAAACTAATCCTATACTACTGGTATCCAGCAGAATATGCACTGGTAGCCAGCGCAACTAAATAATTATATGTATATGAACTATGCACACAGTGTATAGAGAAAGTATTGTATTGCACTAAAAAATTCGATACCGAAATTTCACCGGAAATACATGTTTTGAGACACCCTGAATAAAAAAATCATTTTTAGAAAAATGTCCCGGTGTGTCTGTGTGTGCGAGTTTGTGATTATGTATGTCTGAGGGCAGCATAGCTCAAAAACGAAAAGAACTTGGTATTTAAGTTTGGTATCTTCCAAGGATGCGACACGAAGGTTTTCAAGAAAATCCCTTACCCCCAACTACCCTTCCCATGGAACATTTTTCGAAAATTATGATTTTAGCAAAAACGACTCTAACGATTTTGATTCCAATACCTTATGTTTAAGATATTTAAATGACAAACGAAATGTATATCTTGAATTTTCTGGAGACCTTATTTTGGAATACTTTTGTATACCTGTAAGAGATATAAAAAAAACTACCGCACAAAAAATATAGATCTCATTAAAACATACAATTTATTTTATATACATTTTTGTAAAGTCAACCGTTTTCGAGGTATTCCAAATTATTGGTTTCAACTTTAGCCACTTAAACTTTTCTCAAGCGGAAGTACATCTTTGTTCTCCATTTTCGTTTGTCTACTCCTGGTAAGCAAAAAGATTGAAATTTCAATTGTTGCAAAATAGCGACCGGCTTTTAAATGACAAGACTAGCCCTTTAGCTTGGGCATCTTCTTATTTCCTTTCTACTTACAAGGAAGTCAGTAATAAGACTAATTCTGCTTATGTTTATCTTGATTAGCATGATGTAGATAACAAATTAATCTGTTGAAAAAAAGGTTTGTTTGCCAAACAGCTAGAGGAAATCATCTGAATGGAACACATATTTTTTTCCCTTCTACTTACAAGGGACCAAGTAATAAGGACAATTTCTGCAAGTGTTTATCTCGATTAGCATGATGTAAATAGGATAAGATTTTAAAAACAATTTGTTACAGAGATATATATTTTTACTTTCTCTATACGCACTATCTACATAGTGTATAGAGAAGGTATTGCACTCCACCCAAAAATTCGATACCGAGATTTCACCGGAAATATATGTTTTAGGGTCCCCAATATCCAAAAAAAAAAAAGCATTTTCACAAAAACATCCGTGTGTGTGTGTGTGTGTGTGTCCGTGTGTCTGTGAACACGATAACACAAAAACGAAAAGTAGCTAAAATACCAAACTTGGTATTTAAGTTTAGTATCTTCCAGGGATGCGACACGAAGATTTTGAGAAAAATCGCCCCCACCCCAAACTTCCCTTTACATGGAACTTTTTTCGAAAATTTTGATTTTCTTAAAAATGGCTCTAACGATTTTGATTAAAATATCATATATTAAAGATATCTACCTAACAAATAAAATGTTTATCTTGAATTTTCTGGGAATAGCCTTTAAAGAGTAGTTTATTCTGGATGAATTTTACTGAATTTTGAATAACTGCTAAACCGTAAGAGATGGACAAAAACTTACTACACAAAAAATGTAGAGCACGTTAAAATACACAATTTATGTCATATACATTTTTGTTCGTGAGCTCGTCATTTTTGAGACATTCCTTATTTTTGGTTTCTGCTATGAAAAACTTATACTTTTCTCATACAGGAACTTGTCAACTCCTATCCACATAAACAAAGGAATTTCATTGACGTAGCAACCAGCTTTTGACTATCACTTTAACGTATGGTAGTCCCTTATTTTGCTTCTACTTACAAGGAAGCAAGTAATAAGACTATTTCTGGTCATTTGACATCACATTATTGCCTCGCATGAATCCTAAAAGAGTTGCTGGAAATATAGCGATTAATAGATCTTGACTGTGTTTCCTGTGGGTGAATGCATGCAACATTCCATACCCTCTTGTGTCTAAATCAAACCATAATAGCAATGAAGGAAAGAGTACTGACTCTCAAACATGCAGCGATAACTTGTACATAGTGTATAGAGAAGGTATTGCATTGCACCCAAAACTTCGCTACCGAGATTTCACCGGAAATACATGTCTTGAGACCACCTGAATCCAAAAAAAAGTGGTATTTAAGTTCAGTATCTTCCAAGGATGCGACATGAAGATTTTCAAGAAAATCCCCCCACCCCCAACTACCCTTCACATGGAAACATTTTCGAAAATTTTTATTTTCTAAAAAATTGCTCTAACGATTTTGATTAAGATGTCGTATATTAAAGATATATACCTGACAAATAATATTTATATCTTGAATTTTCTGGGAATAGCCTCTTAAGACTACTTTATTCTGGGTGAATTTTACGGAATTTTGTGTAACTGGTAAACTGTAAGAGATAGACAAAATCTTGCCAAACAAAAAATGTAGAGCACATTAAAACACACAATTTATGTTATATAAATTTTTTTCGTGGAGTCGATCTTTTTTTAGATATTCCTTATTTTTGGTTTCAGTCTTGAAAAGCTTATACTTTTGCCATACAGAATTTGTCAACTCCTGTCCATACAAACAAATGAACTTCAGTCACATAGCAACCAACTCTTGACTATCACTTTAACCTACGGTATTCTCTTTTTTCGCTTCTACTTACAAGGAAGCAAGTAATAGTCTATTTCTTCTAATTTTTTTCTCACTTAGTATGAAGTAAATAGAAGCATGAGCTTTTTAACAATAATTTGTTGCAGAGATGTAGAGAAAGTCATGTGATACGATTTTTTTCTGTGGGATGAGCTTGCATCCATCTTTAGATGCGTATCCCGTACTACATAGGCGCCACCCTGTCTGATCGTGCCGCCTCATCTACCTCTCCATCCCTGCCGGAAGTCATTCATCCCTTCCGCTAGTTTATCCCCTCTTGTTTCTGTATCTATAAACTGCCTCTCTCTTTTGATCCTATCAACTGTTTTTCACTAAGGATGAGTATATCAACGGAAGTATTTCTGTTTGACAGTCCTCAGCACACAAACATGGTAACCTTTCGTTTCACAAGGGGAACAGACATCTTGTGAAAATGTAATTTATTCATGAATTACAGTAGAATCCACAATTCTTCTCTGCTGGCTCAGTCGGTAGAGCATGCATCATCTATGCGAAGGATTCCGGGTTCCAGGCTGGGGGGGGGGGATTTTTCTCCAACCAGGAGAAGAGTTTGGAAGTATGACAGATCTTATTTTTAATAAGATCTACTATTTTATAGAACTTATCACTTACTATTTACCAGTTGCGCAAAAGTCATCCATAATCTTCAGAGGCTATTCCCAAATAATTCAAGGTGTACATTTTATTTGTCATGTGAATATTTTTAATATAGGATATTTTAATCGAACTATTAGACGTTTCTAGAAAAATAAAGTTTTCAAATAATTATCCTTCTAAAGGGTAGTTCGGTGTATTTTCTTGAAAAGCATCACACACACACATACACACACACACAGGGGCATGTTTCCAAAATTGCTTTATACGGGTTCAGGGGGTCTCAAAACATATATTTTCGGTGAAATCTCGATATCGAATTTGGGGTGGAGTACAATACCTTCTCTATACTCTATGTACATCGTACATACGGGTAGAGAAAATAAAAATGCGTCTTACATTCTTGGCACGTACCTCTATGTACATAATGTATTGTATTCCACCCAAAAATTTGATACCGAGATTTCACCGGAAATATATGTTTGAGGTTCCCTGAGTCCAAAAAAAAAAATTTAAAAAAAGGTTCCGTGTAAGTGTGTGAATGTCTTTGGATAGTATAGCGTAAAAACTAAATGCCCGTAAAATACCATACTTAGTAATTAAGTTTATTTTAGTATTTAAGGATGCCACACGAAGTGTTTCAAGAAAATCCCCCCACCCTAAACTAGCCTTTACATGGAAAAATATTTTAACATTTTGTGTTTCTCAAAAATGGCTCTAATGGTTTTGATTAACATTCCGTATATTAGAGATATCTACATCAAAAGAAAATAAATATCTTGAATTTTTTGGGAATAACTTCTGAAGACCTGTCCATTCTGGATGTATTTTACTGAATTTTACATAACTAGTAAACCGTAAGAAATAGACAAAAAACTTACTGCAAAAAAACTATAGATCTCGTTAAAATACACAATTTATGTCATGTGCATGTTTGTTGTAGAGTTGACCGCTTTCAAGATATTGCTTGTAATTGCTTTCGAGTTTAAACTGCGTAACTTCTCTCAAACGAGGTTACCTTTACTTTCCTCCCACTTTTGTTTACTATTGGCCTCTCAAAGCGAACCGAGCTTCAATTGTTCACACGTGACCAGTTTTTAAAAGATATGACTATGATTTTAGCCATATTTCCCTTCTGCTTACAAGGAATCAACTAGTAAAGCCATTTCTGCTAATGCTTCTCTCGATTATCATGATGCAGATAAAAGACTTTTTTTTGTAAAAATAATTTGTTTGCAAAACGTGTAGAGAAAGTCATATGAATGAAACACATCAGATGTTTTTGGATGTAAAACGTGTATTTTCAGTGAAATCTCTGTAACGTATTTTGGGTGGAATGCAATACCTTCTCTACTTATGTACTAAATAAAGAAAGTAAAATATAATTTTTATGTTCTCCCAAAAATAAAACGTGTCATTAAAAATAAAGAACTGATTGAAAAATGTATACGATTCTAGAAGTTAATAAATAAGTTACAAGAAAATGCCAGATGTTAATTTTTACAAATAAAATTTATAACGTAGGATATTTAACCTTAATCAAATGCGTATAATTTATAATATCAAAATGTCAAAAGAGAAGGCAAAAATAATGACAAACTGGGGTAAAAAATACTAAAAATGTCTAAAATAGTCGTTGGTAACAAATTCTCCTTCTTTAATTATTTAGGATGTAAAATAAGTAATAAGAAGGATAAGGACACAGACAGAAAATTAATAATATTTCAAATAATTTGTGGAACAATGTATAATACCTTAAATAATAAAATAAGACCTAAACAAGGGTACAGTTTTAAAACATTATGACCATTTCTACGTTACTTTATGGCGTAAACGCTAGATACTTACCTAAAGGATAACAATTAGAATACAAAGTTGTGAGATGAAATTATTAGGAAAACGAAAGGATGTATAAGAAAAGAGAGAATTACGAATGAAGAATAAGACAAGAATTACAAGTAGAAGCTGTCAACTCAAGAAGGAATAGGTACAGAACAAGATGGTTATAACATTTAGGGGGATGGAAGATACCAGGCTGCCAAAATTAGCTTTTCAAATTGCCCCTAAAGGAAAGAAAGACGTGGGAAGACCGAGAAGATGTAAGGAGACACTGTGAAGAAGGAACAGGCAGCAGCCTAGTCCTTAAAGTGGAGGAGAAGAAGAAGCTAATTTTTGCATTCTCTGTAATGGATACGCAAGTTTATTGACATTCCATATGTTGGATGCACAGTTTTTAACCAAACCAGTCCAGTACTAGGTGGCCCACCTGTCCCGCATTTGACATATGTCCCTCCGAGCGTTAAGAGTTGCAGAACTCAACGGAGCTATTTCAAGTCAAAACCCTGCTAGTGGAGAACTAGCTGAGCGACCTTCATTTTACTCCTCGCAATTGAGAGGGACTCGGTTACCGTCTCCGCTGATAAGCAGGGGGCGGGTAGAATGAAAGTGTTTAACGCCCGATTTTACTACTATGGCACCGCAGGCAATAACACTGTTGATTCATGGAATAAAGATGAAGCACACCGATGGAATGTGATGGCGGGAGAAGCCGGAGAACCCGCCTCTACGCCGCTTTGTCCTCCACTAATCCCACATGTTGTCGCTTGGGCTCGAACCCGGGCCGCCCAGGTGAGAAGCGAGTGGTCTAACCAAAATGAAGGTCGCTCAGCCAGCTCCCCGCTTACTGATTTTAACTTGAAATAGTCCCGTTGAGTCCTGCAACTCGTTTAATGTAAGAAGGATTCTCTGCTCACGGCAAATACGGGAATATTGGGTCACCTGGTGCTTAATTTTAAGGTACTATTACTAGTACTATATTGAGGTACGATTTTCTTATGCCTTTATAAACAATTTCATAATTCGCTCATAAAATTTATTTTAAATATCCCTTCATACTATTTTTTCTTGAGATTCAAATTTCCATTGCAAAAATTGCAATTAATTTCCTCAAATTAGGAGACACATGGGACATTCTGATTATGCGACATATTTGCACAATAAACTTAATAAAATGATGTATAGTCCTAGGAATAGTTATCCAATATGAATGCAATGTGGTATACATATTAATTAAAAAGCAATGCAATCACAGTGAAATTTTAAAAAAAAATCCATACAAAAAAGTGGAACTTCGGAAAGTCATTCTCATGAACACGAATGCCCCTTAAATTGCCTTTAAGACATAGAATTAGCGGCGTGGGTATACCAGCTTATTTTCCCAGTAATTTCCTTTCATTCATTGTCTGCTACGTTAAAATATCTTGGAAGAATAAACAAATAACTAAAGGTACAGGTTACTTAACAGGGTTTCCTAAGACAAGGAGCTTAATGTGAATTAACCATTCTGCAGCGTGTCGGTTAAGTTTACGAATACACAACGAAAGCAAGCAACGCGGTGGTTCCCAACCTATCTGTATTATGTCTGGTAGTGGGGCCAGGCGCGCGACTTTATTACTGGATAACTGCCTAATTCATGAGCCGTTTTGTTCATATACCTCTATTGGCGTTGAAAACTATATTTTCATATCACGTCTACTGTTTCGAAACACCTTGTATACGGGATCTATGACCCGGCCATAAATAAAACACGTGGTAGTGCAGCTTCATTCATTGTATCACTATTAATGAATTCATTCTGTAACCGATTTAAAGGATAAAACTTTCAACATGCAAATACCCTCTTATTTCTCCTTTGGTAATTAATATACTGACAAAAAACTCAGGTTATATTTATATATAAAACTACAAAGATTTTCAGTGAGTAGTTCCGACGAGTTTACATATAATAATTGCACGTAGACAATAACATCAACTGATAAAACGATAACAGGTGATTGGTTGAAATTCCTGATATTCTTATAGTGATTCGGCGATTGATTCATGATCTAATTGATAAGTGATGAATAAGATAAAGTCAATAAATGAATCAAACGTCTGATGTAACAGGTTTCACCAGACCACAGGAGTTTCGACTCTGGCCCCCACGCGGACAGGCGATCACCATCCACCCCAGCGGAGAGAATAGTAGAACAAAGCGAAGTGTCTTCACCTCAGCCTCAGCTCAACCGTCAACATTTCTGCCTGGAAAGACTTGATTGAAAGGTGAAATGAAACGAAATGAAAAGGATGGGAAATTCGGGTGCTGAAAGAAACCTCCCTAGCATTCCCTGATGACTCAAAAAAAAAAAAAAAAAAAAACAAACTCATGTTTAGGAATACCGGCTGCGGGAACCGAGCCCACGACCTCCCGAATGTGAGCCTCGTGCGTTACCGCTCAGCCATCTCGCTCGGTATAGATAGTCTGTGTTATTTTCTCTAGCATGTATTTCGATATATTTCGAATTATTGGTCTAATTTTAAGCTATTTAAACGTTTCTCAAAAAGGAAGACATCTTTTTTCTCAAAATCTTCTCGGGCTTCTAGCCAGGTAAAAACTTGGTTTGACACCAACGTTTCGAAGAAGTGCATCTTCCTCGTCTTCAGGGTGAACTGATCAGACGAGGAAGATGCACTTCTTCGAAACATTGGTGTCAAGCCAAGTTTTTACATGGCTAGAAGCCCGAGAAGATTTTGAATTAACAGGTCGCCAGGAAAGCTTCAGTTCTTATCTTTTTTCTCGTTTCTCGTTTGTTTATTCCTGGCAAGCAAAGAGATTGGAATTTCAATTGTTTCTCATGCTGACCGGCTTTTAAAGGACGAGACTATCGCTTTAGCTCGTGTATTTTCTTATTTCCCTTCTAGTTACAAGTAATAAGACTAATTCTGCTTTTGTTTGTCTTGATTAGTATGATGTAGATAACAGATTAATGTTTTGAACAAAAGGTTTGTTGACCGAACAGCTAGAGGACATCATGTGAACGGAACACATTAGATTTTTTCACTTCTGCTTACAACGAACCAAGTAATAAGGACACTTTCTGGGAATGTTTATCCTGATTATGATAAAATGGATTGAAGAATAAGCTGCTTAACAATAAATGTATTACAGCGATGTAGAAAAGTTATGTAAATGGAACACATCAGATTTTCTTTGTATATTATCTTAATTTTAAAGGCTATATCATTGCAAAGTCACTTTTAGCACGCATTCTTTCAATTGTTTGTGAAATGAACTACAATTTTGACGTTTCAGGACGAGCGATACAGACTACTAATACTTCTGCCCGTCGAGAGAAGAGGACTACGGCAGTTGATTTATGATTTGAATTCTTGTCCACTGCGGACCGTTTTTGAAGCGCTGAAGCCAACCAGAGTGCAAGCGATCATCCCTAGCTTCATGGTTGAGGGATTCGTCATACTGACACCCACACTGCAACAGGTAACTGACCACAGAGGACACAACACACTAGTACCGTTCTCTTTAAAGTAGAATAGAAAAAGTGTTTAATAATAATAATCTATTATCTAACCTCAAACTTTGTCAATTTACCATTCTTTCCAGTGCATCCTTAAACATGTATGACTGAAAATTTGATATTCCAAACTAATAAAGCTAGCTTTTTACTTTTTCTACACGTACTATGTACATAAAGTAGAGAAGGTATTGTAACGCTCCCAAAAATTCGATGCCAAGATTTCACCGGAAATACACTAGTACTGTTCTCTTTAAAGTAGAATGTTTCATAATAATAATCTATTATCTAACCTCAAAATTTGTCAATTTACCATTCTTCCCAGTACATCCTTAAAGACATGTATGAATGAAAGGTTGATATTCCGAACTAATTAAGCTAGTTTTTTACTTTCTCTACACGTACTATGTACATAGTGTATAGAGAAGGTATTGTAACGCACCCAAAAATTCGATGCCAAGATTTCACCGGAAATACATATTTTGAGACCCCAGGATTCAACAAAAAAATTAGAAAAAGATCCTTGTGTGTCTGTGGGCAGCATTCCTCAAAAACGAAAAGTCGGTTAAATGCCAAACTTGGTATGTAGGTTCAGTATCTTCCAAGGATGCGATACAAAGATTTTCAAGAAAATCCCCCTACCCCAACTACCCTTTACATGGAACATTTTTCAAAAATTTTGATTAAAATACAGCATGTTTAATATATTTTTGTGACAAAAGAAATGTGTATCTTGTATCTTTTGGGAATAGGCTCTGAAGACCACTTCATTCTGGATGACTTTTGTGTAACTGGCACACCAATAGAGATAGACAAAAACATACTACACAAAAAAATGTAGATCTCATTAAAACACACAGTTAATGTTATATCCTTTTTTTCTGTAGAGTTAACTGTTTTCGAGATATTCCGGGTTAGTGGTATCAATTTTAAGGCACTTAAAATTTTCTCGAACGGGAAGACATTTCTCTTCTCGTTCCTCGTTTGTTTTACAGACTGGTAAGAAAAGAGAATGGAATTTCAGTTGTTTCACATAGCGATGGGATTTTAAAGGACTTGACTATTGCATTACCTGTGCATTTTATTATTTCCATTCTACTTATAAGGAAACAAGTAATAAGACTAATTCTGTTTATGCTAATCTTAATTAGCATGATGTCGATAAAAGATTAATCGTTTGAATATTTTTTTTTTTTTTTTTTTTTTTTTTGCGGAATAGTCGTGTGAACGGAACACATGAGATTTTTTAAATTGATACCAGCGAATAAATAAAGCAAATAGGTAAGTGAAAATGAAGATTTCATCAATTTTGTTCAAATGGTTTGGAAACAATGGTCAAATTTGTTTATGATTTTTTTCTCGTCCATAAAAAAGTTCCTGGCTAGTTTTCTCTGAGTACCCTTCAGTTTAGGCTCCAAAAATTTTTGAAGTTGTGAATGTGCTAGGTATATGAGATGATAAAAGTCCTAAATTTCCCACGCAAAACGGATAGGTGGAGTCAGAACGAAAACTTCAATGCCATAGCGGGATCTGTCGGCCTCTAGTCGGTTGATCTAATCACTTAGCTCCGATGGGAACATGCCGACACGATATTAAATTCCTCAACTGACTCGCATGTTTTCCAGTAAACCACAAAGTGATCTCAAATTATTTTGAGATAACTTACCCCAATGGCAACTTATAGTATCGTCAGTAGGTACTTTCAGTCTGACTCTACCTATCCAACCCTCGTCTTACATACGGCTTGTATGAAAAACAAAATTAAATAATACTCATTCACCTCATAGTTACACTATGAAGCCCGGGACTTAAAGTACTTACGACATTGGAGTAAGTTATCTCAAAATAATTTGTCATCACCTTGTGGTTTACCTAGAAAAAATGCGTCAGCTGAGAACTTTAATGCCATATTGACATAGTAGTTCAGTTAGAGCAACTAACTAGAGACCGGGAAATCTGGTTCAAATGCCCGCTATGGCATAATTTTTACTTTCTCTATACGCACTATGTACATAGTGTATATAGAAGGTATTGCACTCCACCCAAAAATTCGATACCGAGATTTCACCGGAAATATATGTTTTAGGGTCCCTAAAATCAAAAAAAAAAAAAGCATTTTCACAAAAAGGTCCGTGTGTCTGTGAACACGATAACTCAAAAGCAACAAGTCGGTAAAATACCATACTTGGTATTTAAGTTTAGTATCTTCCAGGGATGCGAAACGAAGATTTTGAGAAAAATCCCCCCACCCCAAACTACCCTTTACATGGAACTTTTTTCGAAAATTTTGATTTTTTAAAAAATGGCACTAACGATTTTGATTAAAATATCATATATTAAAGATATTTACCTGACAAATAAAATGTATATTTTGAATTTTCTGGGAATAGCCTCTGAAGACTACTTTATTCTGCATGCATTTTTCATAACTACTAAAAATGGACAAAAACTTAACCCACAAAAAATGTAGAGCACGTTAAAACACACAATTTATGTTATATACATTTTTTTCGTGGAGTTGATCGTTTTTGAGATATTTCTTTTTCTTGGTTTCAGCTTTTAAAAACTTATACTTTTCTCATACAGGAATTTGTCAACTCTGTCCATACAAACAAAGGAACATCAGTCACATAGCAACCAGCTTTTGGCTTTCACTTTAACATATGGTACTCCCTTATTTCGCTTCTACTTACAATAAAGCAAGAAATAAGACTATTTCTGCTAATTTTTCTCGATTAGCATGAAATAAATAAAAGATAAGCTTAATAACAATAATAATTTACAGAGATATAGAGAAAGTCATGTGAATGGAACACATTAGCTTTTTTTAGTCAGACTCTAGGTATCCAAGCCTTGTCTTACACACGGCTTGTCTGAAAAAAAAAAAAAAAACAATTAACATGGTATTTCTTAAAATGTCTGTGACTCAAGAAAACTGTGTGATGTTGGAGGGGATTCTGCACCGCAGTTAGTGGCTCATTGTACGTCACCCAGGAGAATAGGATGATATGAGTGTAATTTCAAAGGATGGCCGAAACCAGACGACGGAGGAAGAGCCACCGTGGAGGTCCCTAAAATATTCCAAGCAGTTCCTTGTAGCAACAGGATTTCAAGGTGTTCATGTTATTATTGGAACTACATTCCCCTTCCCCTCGCGGGGAGCGTTGGGAGCGCTTCAGATCAAACTCCCTGAGTCTAAAGAGCCGCCGAGAACTGTATTTCCAGAGCGCAGTCACCACCACGGAAGGGCGCCACCACCTCAGTCCTCGCCGACACTTGCAATCCTGAAAGACACCGGTTGGATGAAATGGAGATGAAATTAAGGGACAGGAAGTTCGGAGGAATGAAGAAAACTCTCTAGCAGTTGCCTAGTGATTCGAGAAAACCTCAAAAAACATGGGTCAGAGAAGTTGGCGGGAAGCGATCTCACAACCTGCCGAATGCTAGTTTTAGAATGATGCGCCTGAGCTACCTGGCTCGGCTAGCGAAACTCTGTGATGTATGTATTAATTACCCAATTATAAAAGGAAGAAAAAGGAAATCCCATCCTCCATGTAGAAGGGGATAAGCACATTAATACAATAACAACAAACTTAGTACCATTTGTACCGAGCTCAGGCGGTTTTGTCTATTCGAGAAGTCGTGGGAAAAACCTACCTGACATGGGTTTTTCTGGGGGTTTCCCCGGGTGGCCAAGCAAATGCTAGAACACGATAATTACATTCCCCAAATTTTCCGGTCCACCATTTCCTGTTCCCATCATTTCCTAACCATCTCTCTCGGGGTTGAAGGCCCAGGCGATGGTGTTTGGCGAGTTGATTGACGATTTCACTGTCGGGAACACTCGGTGAAGACCCGTCTGTCGGTTCCAGCCTCTCCAGCTTGGTAGGTAATCAGAGCTTAGGGCGGCGTCGGAAGCGTTCCAACTGTACCGATAGAGCAGGGTCGGTAAGATAAGCACCCGCAGTGTGAAATGCTCCACCCCTACAATCTCCTCTTCCTTTTCCCTTTCACCTGGCAGAGAAGCGAAGAGGTTACGTATGTAACAGTGGCGGTTGTTCTTGAAGAACAAAATACTTGTTCTCCCAGTCCAATTAAACATTCACTGTTCACTCATATTGCACATGTAAGCCACCACTGCACTGATAAGGCTGACACGGGGCTAATACCGGAATGAACAGTTTCTTTGGCGCTAAGTGACTTTTAAAAGAGAGTAGTGGGAACGAGAGGGAAGGTAAGTTCATATCTCTTGTGCTTTGCCTGCCAGCCCTGTGATATAGATTCCATTCATGCTTGTGCCTGTCACCATCCGGATCATCGACTTTCAGGTTTCTCTCCTCATCCCTCCCTCAATTGCTGGCAAAGGGCTACAATGAATTCTTTTTACAAGATAACACTTAACTTGTGGAAATATATTTCCAGCAAACAAAGAAATTTACCATCATAAAACTCGGAAAAAAATCAGATATATGTGTAATGGAAATCAGTAATGCAAAATGGAACAACTTATGCAGGCATCAAATTATATAACTAACTTCCAGTCACTTTGAAGTCAATAGAGAAATTTACAATTCTTAAATAAGTTTTACTGGTGAATTTGCTTGATCTCTGTTACTACTCAAAGGAGCCTTTCTTAACCAGAGTGTATGCCCTGAATTGTGCATAATTTAGGCACAATATCTGTGTATATCACATGTTAATTGTATATATGTTTATTTGGTATGTTCTTTATCATCCACGCTATCAGTATACAATATTATTTACAGGATCAATTAACTACCACTTATATGAGTACTACTATTCCATTTTTTCCCACAGCTGGCCTAGTTCATTCTTCATTGTTCTTTTTTTTTCTTTCTTTTTATTTCACTTTGTATACTGAAGAAGTCAATTACATTTATAATGCTGTAATAGTAAATATAACAATTTAAAGTGTTTTCTCAAAACTATGGTTGAAAAATGATGCAAAACAGAAAAACAATGTTGTAGTTGTGCACTTCTTATGAAAAATAACTGAAAAAGTTATGTATGACTACAGCATGAAAAATTTCCTTCAAGTCCATTATTGGGGAAAATTTACTGATTTCTGTGCATTTTCCCTGATAAGTTTTACTTTCTCTAGTCCCATATATACAATGTACATAGGGATAGAGAAGTATTGTATTCCACCCAAAAATTCGATACCGAGATTTCACCGGAAATACATGTTTTAGGACCCCCTGTATCCAAAAAAAGCATTTTAAGAAAAAGGTGTGTGTGTGTGTGTGTGTGTGTCTGTGAACACGATAACTCAAAAACGAAAAGTAGGTAAAATACGAAACTTAGTATTTAAGTTTAGTATGTTCCAGGGATGCGACACGAAGATTTTGAGAAAAATCCCATAACCCCAAACTACCCTTTACATGGAGATTTTTTCGAACATTTTGATTTTCTTAAAAATGGCTGTAACGATTTTGATTAAAATATCATGTATTAAGATATTTACCTAACAAATAAAATGTATATCTTGAATTTTCTGGGAATAGCTTCTGAAGACCTGTTTATTCTGGATGAAATTTGCTTAATTTGGCATAACTAGTAAACCATGAGAGATAGACAAAAATTTACTATACAAAAAATGTAGGTCTTGTTCAAATACACAAGTTATGTCATATACATTTTTCTCGTGGAGCTTAAGAGTTTTCGAGGTATTCATTGTTATTAGTTTCAGTTGTGAAGTACTTATACTTTTCTCAGATGGGAGTGTCCATTTTTCTTTTGTTCTACTCCTGGCCAAGAAAAGAAGTGATTTGTAATGACAATCGCATAACGACAGCTTTTAAAACATTTGACTATTGCTTTAGCCTGGTGTATTACCTTATTTTCTTCCTACTTATACGGAAATAAATAATAAGAACATTGTGCTAATGAGTACCTCGATTAGCAAGGTGCAGAAAGAAGAAGAATATTATGTATGAAGTTTGTAGAACAGCTAGAGAAAGTCATGAGAGTGTAACACATCAGATTTTTTCCCCCTAGTTTCCAGAATGTGCGCATCCTTTATATAAGATGTATCTTATTTTTAAGTAATTTTTTTCACACTAAATAATATAATTTATTTTATCGAATGGGAATTAATTAGATTAAGATCTTCTTCTATTGTTATAACCTTATTATTGGATTGAATATCTTTATCATTTATAAGTTTTGTAAAATTAATATGTTTCAGCTTGGAGTATGGGATGTTTTTGACCCCAGGCGTGCAGATCTCTCAGGCATGTCGAGTGATCCTGAACTCTACGTGAGGAATATAGAGCAAGCAGTTACTGTTGTAATAAGAAACTATGTGAAAATCCTGGATATACAGACGAGTAAGTAACAAATCACTGCAGCACTCATAACAAAGGCCAACTTGCATCACACAGTGAAACTTCTTGCGTTTAACAGCTACAATAAAAGCAACCCAAGCAGAATATTGGGAAACAAACCCTGACAAGGTAAAGCTGCACACATTTAATTAGTGTGGCTGTACATTTTAGCAACATGCCACTCAGTGAAGCAATTGCTACTAAACCCATCATCAACCTAACTGTATAGCTGTTCATTTCACAGACTTACGGTTTTCAATCTACCATCACTAAACAAATTTATTCTCAAGTGCAGCACCAAGGTTGCCATGCTGCTGCCTTTGACACTTCCAAGGTCATCCACTGAAATGACTCAACTCATCTGTAATTAGAGTATTTTAATGCGTGGCTTTTGTTTTGTAGAATGCAAGACAGGAACTAGGGTTCCCTGATTCTCAGCTCTGTCTGTAAACACACATTCCATATCAGCTTGGGTGTGAGCATATGGCTAGCAAACAATAGTATGATGTCAGAAACACACTTTAAGATCTTATTCTTCACTCATTCTCACTCTGAATAGTTACACACTGGTTTCATAATCTTGATCTCTTTATTTTTCACTCTTGTGTCAGTAAGCATATTGGTAAACACCTCTGTGTAGTGTTTTAACACAGGAGAAGGAAAATAAATTAATTTATTTATTCATCCTTTGAAACATATACATGTTATTGGACACATCAAGTTTATAACAGAATAAATATATATAATAAATGCAGCCACATTAATGGATTTTTTTTTTTTTTTTACGTCCTTTAACTTGGTTGGTCATATCGGACAATGAATGAAATTTGTGAAAAGATGCTCAAATGATCTTGGGGTCCATGAAGCTTAAAGTTACTTACTTGACATTCGTCTTCTCAGGACAAGGGAAAACCCCCAAAAAAACCTTATCCGGGTAACCCATCCTAAGCGAGATCCGAACTCACAGCCTTTTGAATGTGAGGCAGACACGCTACCACCACCTGGAAAATATTTGCATATATCATAAGAATACCTTGCAGACCTAGATCTATTATGTCATTTATGCAAAAACAAGAGTTTTTATACAGCAAAAGTAAAATAGTAAACATAACACATGGCTAGGGGTGGTGATTTTTCGCAAATGTGATATAGCATGAAATGTTCATGAAGTCTTGTACTCTTGTATTTTCATTTTTCACGACCTCTAAATATATTTTAATGTGTATTCAAAATGTGATAAAATGCAAAATTGACTCAAAATGCAAAACTTATACTAAAATGCGATACAAATGCAAAATCAATGATTTTTTAAAATTTACTTTCTCTCTTTCTTCTAGAAATTGCATTTGATGAGATTGTGCACCCTTGGAATGTTTATGATTCTGGCACACTTGTCCACCATACTAATCTGGAATGCGGAACTAATTCCCTCATCTGTTTGTAAAATACATATTAAAATCTGAACTTGGCATACAGAAATAAATCAAGTTCATAGTTATCAAATTTAAATGACAATCATATTTTCTTGTTAAAAATATTAAAGAAAGGGATTCTATTTACAAGAATTTGTATACAAAAAATGAGAATAAAAACCATGTCCTGAAATGAGGACACTGGCCTTATGTATACATTGTTGAAACATGATTTTTATCTCATAGCTTACTGTTTAAGTCAACAATATTTTATTGTTTTAATTTTGTTGTGAGTATCAGTGTCATTGTTATTGTTGAGAGTTCAGTTCCTGCTTACTAATGTTGTGTTATTAGTGTCACATTAGAGCTTTTTCATGAGCCGATATCTGTTTATCAGAATCAATTCAAGATGTATGTTTTTCTTCAAAATGCTATACAATGCTACATTGAAAATGTATTAATGCTATAAAATGCTAAATGCACAAATCAAAATGCCATATTTCTGACTTCAAAAACATAATTTTGTCATTGAGTATATTGAAAAATGGAGCTCAGCGTTTATTTGGATTTTAAATATTCTGTTACTTTCAGCAACTTATTTGTAGGTACACCATTTTGATTAGGTACACAATATTGATTAAATTCCTCAAATGAGTAAAATTGGTTAGAAAGCGAGAATTTATTTAAGTCAGCTTTGAATTTTTTAACAGACCCTACATTCCTCAGACTAGATGGTAAATTATTATAGAGCTTTAAGTTATCATATTTAAATGATTTTTCAAATAGTTTAGTTTTATGAGTAGGAATGTACAATTTATTTTTATTGTGTGTTATGAGAATGGATCTCAGATTTTTTAATCAGATCACTGAGATTGGATTCAACATATATTAAGGTTTCCTTTATGTAAATTCAAGGTAAAGTTAATATGTTCAATTTTTTAAAATTATAGGAAACACTGTTTTTGAAACACCCATTACAATTCTCAATGCATTTTTTTGCAGTTTGAAAATCTGGTTATTGTTTACATTATTTCCACATAATACAACAGCAATCTTTAAGTTTTGTATCATCATGTTCTTGTTCTGAAGAAATTGAATTTAATCCTTCAGTGATGTATCACTGTCTAGCTCTAAAGAAAGTTATTTACAACAGCAAGGCTCTATATACCTTACACTAAGTTTAAAGTAGTTTTTTTTCTTTTAAATTATAAAGTTTTTTTAGACATTTTAAAGATATAAAAATGTGAACATTCAAGATCAATGGAACCATACACTGGATCTGCTCTAATAAACTCACATTTGCATTATTCCACGCAACAAGAATACAAGGCAATCCATATGTGATAACTGCTCAAATTCAGTTATCTGACTGGTTTTAATTTCCAAATAATAGTGCAAATTTAGTATATTGCAAAGAATCATTAAACATATCCATTAGCACATTT
The DNA here is from genome assembly GCA_030762935.1 of Hymenopus coronatus. Taxonomy (NCBI): domain Eukaryota; kingdom Metazoa; phylum Arthropoda; class Insecta; order Mantodea; family Hymenopodidae; genus Hymenopus; species Hymenopus coronatus. The sequence continues at coordinate 33,559,733 of CM060883.1, forward strand.
TAAAGATAGTAACATACTGAAAAAAATTGGATTTATTGTCTACTCATAGGCTAAGTGCTGTGGTCAAGGTTAATGAGAGCATTCTACATGTTTGGAGCTGTCTCTTGCAGTTGTTTACCTCAAGTGTGTTTCTTATTTTGGAAAGAGCATAGGATAACATGTCACAACATTTCACAAATTTTGTTTATTTACAGTGAATACCATAGATATAACAGAATATGCTATGACTCCAAAATTGAATTTAGCAGCTTCATGATCCAGTACGTCAGAAGCATTTGTAAACAACTGATGACTGATTTTTATAGAGATGACAATAAGCTAATTTATTTCATATAACTGAATGGTAAGAAGCAAGCTATACTGAGTAGTAAAAAGGTTATAACTGTTTAAATGTAATGCTATCATTTTTACTTTCTCTATTCATACTATGTTCATAATGTATAGAAAAAGTATTGTATTGAACCCAAAAATATGATACCAACATTTCACGCAAATACATGTTCTGAGGCCCCTGAATCCAAGAAAAGAATTTTTAGAAAAATGTGTGTGCATGTCTATCTGTGGACAGTATAGCTCAAAAATGAAAAGACCATTAAATACCAGTAATTGAGTTTGGTATCTTCCAAGGATGTGACATGAATATTTTCAAGAAAATCACCCCACCCTCAACTACCCTTTTCATGGAATATTTTTCGAAAATTTTGATTTTCTCAAAAATGGTTCTATCAATTTTGATTAGAATATCCTATGTTTAATATATTTTTATGATAAATGAAATGTTTTTTTTTTTTTTTCAAAAATGCTTTGGATTCAGGGGAACTCAAAACATGTACTTCAGGTGAAATGTTGGAATCAAATTATTGGGTGAAATGCAATACATTCTCTATACACTATACACATAGTACATGTAGAAAAAGTAAAAATAATAACAGGGAAAGTCTCAATTCTCTTTAAATTATCACTGTGTCTCTGTTTTGAAACATAATCTAATTATTTATTTTACTTTTTCCAGGAACACTGACAGCAAGATCAATGTTACAACTCTTTTCAGCCACTCACCCATTTCTTTATTTTGTTGTGGACACAGAAACACATGTTTCTCTCATGGCTGGAAAGATGGTTGACCCTCTCAACAGTCGAATATACTGAACTACCAGCATATTGTGTTCAAACTTGACTGATATAAGCTACATGTACCTTGTACATTTACAAGAAGTTTTTAAGTGCTGTTCTACAAAAAGTGAATGCCAGTGTTAGAAGCATTATTTATTTTTACTAGACTTCTCATTATATGACAACCTCAAATAATCTATCACCGCATTAGGTCATATAATTTTCTTAAGGTTCTCCTTAAAGACTTTGCAGTATTATATATTAACCTGAATGTTGTGAAATTCTTTGATGAAAGGAATCAAATGAATTTCAGCTTTGTTGAAAAGAAAGACTAAACATTTTTTTTCCATAATATACAATGTTGAAATTTGTATTGTTTGTATATGAACTCTCTGAATTTTTATTTATTGCATTGCTAAACAAATGTGTTACTGTTTTCATTTTCTATGTAATTATAGCTTACTCTTGTTTCACTCTTTTATTATTTATTTCAAATAATAATAAAATAAACGTAAAGGTTTTTGATCTAAACCACTGCACTAAAATTACAATGAATTAAAGGTAAACACTTCTTTCTCTATTACTATAGTAAGCAGAGGAGGTATTGTATTCTACCCAAAATTTTATTTCAAGATCTACCACAAATATGTTTTCAGGCCCCCTTAAACAAATATTTTTTTTAGAAAAAGATAACATACTGCAGAATTCCTTGTCTGCAATCTACGAGAAGTAACAAACTGCAATATTACTTTCTGCCTGGTCTTCTTATACCTGTTATCCAGTATTTTCCCCATGGATTTGACAATGAAGTTTTAATCCAATTACAAGAAATGGAATTCGCCTTTAGCCTGGAGACAATTCGTAACACTTTGTAAGTATTTTGTCTGCCACAGTTTTGTTTGTCATGAGTTCTGGGTGCCCTCCTTCCAGGGCAGGTATATTTGCTAACCAAGATGTGGGTGAAAAATATTGTTCCTAGGCTAGTGGAATCATACCTAGGCAAACTTGTGAATGTCACTATTGATAGCTACTTTACTTCGCTAAGCCTTGCAAATCGTCTGAGAGCAGCATCCACACTTTAGTAGCACTTTGAATCATAATCAAAGGGAAGCACCTCCTAAAGCATCATTATTATCATCATCATCATCATTGCAATGTATGTATATAAGTATGTATTGTGCCTGCAAATTGACGAGAGCTCTGTAAACATGATCTGATGCTCCAGTTGGCTGACGAATAGCAGGTACGTAGCAAACATCAGTACTAAACGACAAACAAATTATTAAATTTACATTATTCATGTCAACATTGTCCCTAGGTGGATAAGTCCAGTACCGCGATGAAGATCGTATCGCTCCTTGCGACACATAGCGGAAATAAAAATAGACTAAACAATGCCACCAGTAAATTACAGGAAAGACCCTGCACAAGCAAACACGAGAAATTATTACTAATGTGTATCAATTTATGATGGGAGAGGCTGCACTAAACCATGCTAATCAAGGTGAATATTAACGAAATTGCCTAATTATTCGCTTTCTTGTAAGTAGGAGGGAAATAAACCAAGCCAATGCTGTTGGTCAAAATTGCCAAAGTTATTGCTTTGTGAAACAATTGAAACTGGATTATACTAGCGTGGCTAGGATAAATAAAATAGGTATGAGACAAAAGTGATATGAAATGCCGTTTGAGAAAAGTTTTAAGTAGTTTAAAATTGAAACTAATAACAAGGAATATCGTGAAAACGACACTCTTATAAAAAAAAAAAAGTTAATGACATAAACTGTGTTTTAACGACATTTAATTTTTTGTGTAGTAAGTTTTCGTCTATCTTTTAAGGTTTACCAGCCATGCAAAAGTCATCCCAAATGATAGGTTTACAGAGACTATTACTAGGAAATTCAATATATTCATTTCATATGTCATTAAAATATTTTAAACATATGGTATTTTAATCAAAATCGTTAGATTTTTGAGAAAATCAACTTTAAAAAAAATGTTACACATAAAGAGTAATTGGGGTGGGGGAGATTTTGCTGGAAATCTTCGTATTGCATCCTTTAAGTTACTGAACTTAAATACCAACTTTAGTATTTAACGGAATTTTCATTTTTGAGCACACATATACACACATTCACGGATAGTTTTCTAAAAATGTTTCTTTTTCTTGTATTTGTGTATACAGGGAGACTTAATATATGTATTTCCGGTGAAATCTCAGTATCGTATGTTTGGGTGGATTACAACCTTCTTTATCTGCTATGTACATTGTACATACCTCCTAGAGAAAATAATTAAAGCGTATATTATAAAAATGTTGATAGCATAAATGCAGCACATGTTGCATATTTTATTGTACATAAAACGATGTTTACTAATGAATAATATGCATGTGTTTGTTGTGTCCTCATGATTTTCCTCTGTGTTTAGATACTGCATGGCTATTGCTTCCAGTCTCCGCCTCTTTCCCCCACTCTTTGTACTGCGCAACTTGACTGCTCATGTCTATTTGCAAGGATAACATGTTAACATTAAACACATTTTTTTCTCACGTTGTGTAGATTAGATAAGAAAGCATTCTGTAGGTTCGTTTAGGCCAGAAAGCCACTGAACATAGAACTCGTCAAGACATATACATGTATACATATGTTTATATACTATGGAAAAGAAAAAACAAACAAAAATAATGTACAAAGCTCTTGCTTAAAGCTTGGGTTACAAAAACAGCAGAATAGACATATAATCACTCCATTTGTATTTCAGGCCTCTACTATACTTAATGTGCTCTATAAAAGCACATAAACTCCCCCCCCCTTTTTTTTTTCAATCACATAAAAACAAAGAGTATCAAAAATTAGTGTTAAAATGTATAAATAAATATAATTTCATTATACGTAACACTGATGTAATGTCAGATGATAGTTTTCTAATTATCGACATAGTAGTTACTACTAGTAATTATATAAAACTAAAATATGATTATTGTATTATGTACTCTTCATAAATGTCAACAAATTACAATATATATTTACAAATATGTTATAGAATTTCCAATGCAAAAATTTACAATTATGCACTAGAGTGTAAAATATCAAAGCATTAGGCTTTACAGACCTTGTGTCATTACTAAATACTAAAAAATTTCATTTGACACATCCGTGCAAGTCAAAGTATACATCAATTTAATTTGAATATAAAACACACTCACTAATATACACAAAATGCAATATATTATAATACTTATATATACAATGATTGTTGACAGTATTGTCAGACAGATTTGTCACTTAAATATTCATCTACAGAGTAAAATGATTTATTGCAAAGGTACTTCTTAAGAGAGGCCTTAAAAGCCCTGAAATTCCCAACATTTTCTTTGAGATTACTGGGGAGAGCATTAAATATCTTGATTGTTTCATAATATACACCTTTCTGAAAGCAACGAAGATTTGCATTGGGACGATGAATATATCCCTTTTGTCTAGTATTAATGTTATGAATTTCCATGTTTGTTATAAAACTATGTCGATTAACTGCATAGAATTTTAAAATGGATAATATATAAACACAAGGTAAGGTGAGTATGCCCACTTTTTTAAATAGTTCTTTGCATGACTGTCTCTGATAGGCATTACAGATTATTTGTATAGCTTTCTTCTGTATCCGGAATATGCATTTACTATCCATTAAATTACCCCAGAATATTATTCCATACTCGATGATGGAGTTAAAGAAGGCAAAATACACAAATTTAAGTGTATCAATTGAGTGAAATTTAACTAGTGCACAGAGAGCATAACATGCTGAGCTAAGTTTAGGTGTGATGTAGCTAATATGTGACTTCCAGTCCAAATGCTTATCTACCTGAAGGCCAAGAAATTTGACTTCATTTAGCTGTTTTAACAATGTATCATTAATTCCTATTTCTATGTGTGTTTATGGTGACCGAGTAGTTATACATTTAATTGTTTTTGTTTTTTCAAGGTTTACTGAGAGTTTGTTTGCTTTGAACCAATTTGCCATACAATTTAGAACATAGTTTAATTTTACTACACAGTCATTGAAATCTTTACTTGTTACTAGAACACTAGTGTCGTCTGTGAATAAATAAATACTCGCAATACTGTTAATGTATAATGGGAGGCCATTTAGTAATTATGATATATTTAGGCAATCAGTATATTACAATTTCAGAAACCAGTAAATTATTTTTATTTTCTTATTTGTTGTGTTAATTTACAATGCAAGAATGTTATAATGGATTCAAAAGTTGTATATTTCAAAGTGCGCTGCCTGTGCTATGCTTTGTTAGTTGTAATCATCTGCCCTCGTGCTCCTTTGGTGACGTCACGCCAACATGAAATGACTGACCGCTTCTATTTGGGACCCAACCTTTACAGTAACTTTGGTAGTATGTTTTACTTACATTAAGGTCTAGAGAACCAACACCGAGAACAAATGGACATGGAGAAACAAATTAAAGAAACATCAATTGAAGTACACAGACAATAACATAGCATATTTTATGTACGTACAGGTCATAATTTGGCTGTAGCCTATTACAAATCAAATTTACAGAATTATGTATTAAGACTGTGAGATGTTGCGCACCATATTTATTTAAAGTGCAAACCGTGACTTGTAAACATGCATTTCTCAAGATTTCTGATATCAATAAAAGCCAGCTTTGAACTCATGGAACTAGATTGCTTCGTACATTCTCTTACGTACTTATTTACACATTACTATCACTTTATCATTTGCTACGTCACTTTTTAACATTATGAAATATTTTAAATTGAATGTCTCTTTCCCACGCTTATTAATTTTGGAGCGCTGCAAGTTGGTATTTCTGTTAAGAGAATAATATTAGAAATGTAATGGCTGAGTATCCATAGAATAATATATACCACTATATAGCAGGTTATATATACGTTTGCTTATAACTTTTGAATTCTATGGACAAAACAGCTGTTGGGTGTCAAGTTTGTTCGTTTTTCAACTGAGTGTGAGACTGTCTTGTCTAAGAAATTCGTATTCATGGATGTTGACTTTCATCCACATCTTGTGGCCCCGCCAATAAAAAAGCCAGTAGTAAAACCAAGCAAAGTTGTGAATAAAAATGTGAATCGCCATCCAGAAATAAAGCGAGAACCGGAACCTCCAGCAGAGCTAGAAAGTCAGTTTATTTTACGCCTTCCCTCTGTGAGTCGTTTTATAACAAATTTGTAATTGTATAAGGTTAAACTCTTATTTTTGTGATCTAATTTGTTGTCGTTCTAAAGGGTCTAATTTCTAGGTAACAATACTGTGTAAGAGTAATTTATAATAGAGGTTAGGTTTGGTTTGTATTGAAGTATATATATGGTTATATGAAACAGATACCGGCGTTTCTTCTATACCTTCAGTTCCGTAGGGAATATTGGCAAATTGTTTTAAGTGCTACTATAGGTATTGGAGAATGTCCTGGAAGAGTAGCAGACCTTTCCAATATAAGGCTGTGGGTTTGCTATTTGACGAAAGGCAAACAACTAACTGTAACATGTGTGATGTCAAAAATCTTCCATTTAAGTTTTTCAGATAAAGACTTTTGGTTTAAACTCAGCTTAGTTATGCAGGGTTTCAGTTCTCATATTTATTGCAGGGACAGGTATTTATGGAGATTAGGTTTATCATTCAAGTTTTTTAGTTTTGGTTTGAGCAGAGATTGTTTTGCATTGCTGGCAAACATTAATACAAATTGTTGAAAAGGTTTATTACTTTCCTTAGCTTGTATGTACACTGTACATAGTAAGATTGTATTTCACCCAGAAGTTTGATAGTGGTTAAATAATACCATACTTGGTATTTAAGTTTAGTATCTTCCAAGACCCCGACTTTCCTTTAGATGGAACATTTTTCGAAAATTTTGATTTTCTTAAAAATGGCTAATGGTTTGGTTAAAATGCTATATTTTAAAAATATTTTAATAACAAATAAAATGCATATCTTGAATTTTCTAGGAATAGCCTCTGAAGTCCTCTTCATTCTGGATGACTTGTATAGCTCGTAAAATGTAGGATATAGCCAAAAACTCACTAAACAAGAACTGTAGATCTCATTAAAACATACAATTTATGTTGTATACATTTTTTTGTAGGTTAACTGATTCTGAGATGTTCGTTATTAATTTCAATTTTAAAATACTTAAATGTTTCTCAAGTGGGAAGTCAACTTTCATTTCACCTCTTTTACTCCCTGGAATGCAAAAGATAATTGAATTTCAATTGTTTCACATAGTGATAGCTTTTAAAAGATTTGACTTATCACTTTAGCCTAGTGAATCTCCCTATTTCCTACATATTAGGAAGCCAGTAATAAGTCCATTTTTGTTAATGTTTATCTTGATCAGATGAAAGAATAATCTTTTTTAATGAAAGTTTGTTTGTGGAATTGCTAGAGAAAGTCGTGTGATTGGAATAAATGAGATTTTTTTTTAAATCTGTGTTATTCCAATATGCATTCTTAATTTTTATATTAGGAATAACATTAAAATATTCTTCAAATTTTATTAAGATGGAAAAGAAAAACAAGGCTAATTGCACACTGCTGTTAATCATACTATATACAGTGAGGCATTCAACATTAAACTGCAACACAGTATACTTACAATGTTTTATGTAACAATTAGCTTAATTATTACTGGCCTATTACATTATACTTTTGCATGGCCAAACTTCAGTTCTTGCTATGTAATAATTCAAAATGAAGTATTGCACAAGTTCCAATATTTTTTTTCCAGTACTCCAAGGTGCCAGTCTGTTACAATTAAGTACTACTTTGAAAAACATTGATCTCTGTGTCTATTAGATACTAGCATTTAAAGCTTCTTAAACTGGTTTTTTCTGGACTTCTGGTGAAATGTGTAGCTTTACATCCTTTAACCCTGTTGGTCACTTAAGGTGATGAATGAATGAAATTAGTGAAATGATGCTCACATGATCTCAGGGTCTGTGGAGCTTAAAGTTACTTACAGTCTTTTTCTCAGGTTAAGGGCCCCCCCCCCCCCAAAAAAAAAAAAACCTTGCCCAGTATCTCATTCTAAGCAAGAATCGAACACTACCAAGACAGACTCATCATCACCGTTGTTGTTATTATTATTATTATTATTAAAGAAAAGGGTTAGAATGCAAAATTTGCCATAAAATGATACATCTCTAATAATTCATAAATGTGTTAAAGCACCCCATTTTGTTAAGTGTGCTTAATGCGATAGCTCCATGCCAGTAGATTTACTGGCATATAAAAGAACTCTTGCAGAAAAAAATTCCAGCACACTAGCTGCACTGATGCGATCCTTAAGAAAAGTTTTTTGTTCCACTCCATTTTGAACTCTGTCATGATTGTAAGCAAATATAAGCTGAATGTAGAATATGTTGTAATTATCACAATCTCTAAAAGTACCTTGCCCTAATTGTTATCGAACTAGGGTAGGTCTGCTGAAATGCACTTCTGTATTCACTTTCACGTCCTAAAGACAAACTCAATATCTGATTGCACAGCAAATTGAAAACCTTATAATTGGATATGTAATGTTTTGAAATGTATGGCAGTTAGAAAAAAAAAAAAGTTACATTTACATGATCTTCTCTGCCCATTCTTTAACAAACTATTTTTACAAAAGCTGTTTCTTCTATCTACTTCATGTTAATCAAAATAAATATTTTTAGAGTATTTATTTTTTTGTTCATTACTTATTAGCTAGTACAGTATTTCTATAGCATAAGAAAAATATGTAATGAATACTGGACACGCTATAAATGGTCTAAATGCCTGATGAAATAACAATAAAATATAAAATTAGAATTATTTTTATTGTTGTAAAACCAAAAGGTGTGTGAGATGTATTTTATTTCATAAGCCTACTTTAGAAATAATAGCTAAAAGGCTGAAAACTATATTATAGTGCTAGCAAACTCAAATAAAAATGTCCTTTAGTGTGTTATGTGTTACGGTTTCCAAAAAAGTGCAGTAGACAAGAGAATACATAAGTACAAAAAACTGAATCGCATAACACACACAACCACCCTACAGAACCCCAGTGACCAACCTCAATTCAGAAAATTCACCTATCATCCTTGGGCACACAACAAACTTCAGAAAATATTCAGGAATTATAACATCACCTTAGCTCCAAAAAACAACTACAGCATTCAGAAACTGCTGTGCAGAAATTTAAAAGATCCTATTCCTGCAGGCAAAAAACCAGGAATTTATGAAATTAAATGCTCAGACTGTAATCTGGTGTATATCGGAAGGACAAAGAGAAGTTTGGAGACCAGATTAAAGGAACACATGAGAAACCTAAAATACAAACAAATAGAAAAATCAGCAGTTGCCTATCATTTTTGAACATCAGGATACGAAATCACACCAAATATAAAACTGTTAAAACCAGCTTACAAACCCACAGAATTAGATGTCTGGGAGAAGATCTACATCATGAAGAAAAAGAGCCATATCATGAATTTTGACTTGCCACCTTACAGCAACCTCTGGAAGTTCATAGATCCAGCAACAGATGCCTCCACAAGTAATACACCACCACCCCCATCATTGTCGCCAATGAAGAAAGATTTAGTCGGAATTAAGGGTTGAAAATGGGAACGACTGTTACCCGAAACCGGTCCCCAGTAAGTAAAAATAAGTGATGTTTGTGTTACAAAAATTGACTCAAATTCTTTTAATTTTTACAGATTCTTTTAATTAAGAAAACATTGTGTGGTTTAGGGCTTTTGTTGTTGCTGCATACAAGACTTGTTAAAAGTCAGTTGTTAATGCACCTAAGCGACACAGAACTATTCACAAGAGAGTATTTGCGGAATAGCTATCTTCACAGTTTTTAATTCTGTCCTTTCTAATAAAATAATTGGTTACCACCTTTAACCACATAAAGTTTGATGCATTTAGACTCGGCAGATAGTGTTGGCTAAAAATTTAAAATTTGTGGGTTAGGACTCCTCATTACCAAGGTGGATAAATCTTTTAAAGTTTTGTTGTAATAATTATAATAACTTTTAGTTGATCCTAGAGAAATATATTTCATGATTTTTATTTCTTTCATTTAAACCTTGGAGTATGCCAGAAATTGTGTTAAATGATGATAATAATAATGATTAATTTTTACAGGAACCAGCCAAAGTTCTTCGTGAAGCTATTAAAAGTGGGTCTGTTCATCTTAAAGACAGATTAACTATTAAATTGGAGACTGATATGAGATATGGAGAAGTGAGAGTAGATCACTGGCTGATGCCTGCAAAGGTATGTTTTTGTAAAGTTGGCATTTTATTGGTACTTTACTTTTGCTGCTCTCTTAGAACCAAACTTGATGTAAACACATGACATCATCATCTGGTCTGGGATATGTGGAAAACCAAAGCATACTGTAACTTATAATATCGTAAATGTATGGTTATCTGTGGGTTTTCAAGAAGTGTGTTAACCAAACATAATATAAACTTTTGATGAATATAAAATTAAAACTAGATTTGTAGCTTCCATTCAATTCTGTGTGGTATCTGTTACCCCTGCATTTTACAATATTTATGGTAAACATGGCTACTTCCACAAGTGCTATTTGGTAAAATTAGTGGAGTATTTGAAAAGTAAATCTTTAAAAAAAGAGAAATGAATTGCGTGGAATGTTTTTAACAAAGTAATGAAGGAGAATCCAATTCTTGTTGTCAATTGCATTGTTAAACTGCAGATTATACCAGCAATTCCAAGTGGAGTGTTGCATGTGTGTAAAGAAATTGCAAACAGCAAGGAAGGGCAAACAAAACAGACATAAGCTTAGGAAAGCAGGTGCTGTACCAAAAGTTCTGTCTTAGGAAAGTGTGAGAGTATTTCTTTAATAGCAAACCACAATTATTAGACATAGTAAATTGTGGCAAGCTTGTCTTCTTTTTAAATTATATACTTTTCATTGATTTTTGGTACAAATTGGATTTAAGTTTGCGAAGAGAAATAAAGAGAATATAATTATTGTTTGAGACTCAGGTTTTACATGTTTTTCTGATACTGATGCAGCAATAGATTAATGAAGCTTTATTGTAAACTAACTGCCCGCCCCGGCTTCGCACGAAAAAAACTCAGACAAAATCTTCCGTTTACAGTATGACCATGCAATGAAATAAAAGTACAATTAAATAATTTGACAGCACTTTATTGTAATGCCTTGTAATGTACAATTTTCCTTCCAGAGAGAAAAAATTAGCGCTGATACTTTGCCTACTCTCGAGCATGCAAAAACACAATTCAAGGTATATTATGCACACTTGTAACGATTGATCTTGGGATTTATTGTCATTGCGAATGCAAGGCGCGCTTAAATTCACAACAAAAATCTGTTGACATTAGTGGTGTTCTTGGAATAAGTATATCCTCGCCTTTAACTTTCCCATGTTATAGCAATTTAAATCGAAATTTTCATAATTTTTTTAACAGTGAGTTTGTTCTGCTGCATATTTTGGCTGATTGATATTGCGTCGTATAATTATCACCGAGTAAACCTTAGGCTGTAAATTGTGTGGCGGGAATCCTGGCAAATCCCATAAGGTAGTGTGGAAAGGATGACATATGGAGTTAACAGCGTTGACAACCAAGATGTTGTTGGCATAATAACAGTAATGGCAGCGCATCCATAGTGTGGTGGGTATACGCTGGCATAGGTAATGAATTACATTAAGGAGAAAGTCACAAAGTAACATTCATGCTTCTTCCGAATCTCTTTCTTTCCTTTACTTCTAATGTTTTCCACCTCTTTCTTTATTTTCTTCTATGTCAAAACAGCAATTTCTTAGGCTAACAATGATGTAGCTAAAGAGCAAGTAGATCCAGTTAGTCAATTGATAAGCTTTTATTTCATGTTAGCTTTGTGTATTAAATTTCTCCATTTAACCCAAAATATTACTTGATCAGATGCATTAAGCACACCTCAATTGTAGTGTGATGGTGACGCAGGTATTTTCATGTTCTTTAGCTAGCTCATGTATCACATAATGTCAAATAACCAACATCTGCAATAGGAAGTAATAACCAACATCTGCAATAGGAAGTTAATCCTAAAACGGATCCCGTTATTTTCAGATTCTAAGAAGGGTGGATGGTTATGTGTATAGTTTATAACTTGTTCATTTTAAAGAATTACAACATAAATATACTTCTTTATTTAAACGTTGTGACCAAGGGAACGATAGCTAATACATAAGAAATATATTTGATTTTCACAGTTAGCTTGCATTATTGTCTCCATAACCAGGTGCATACCCTTAGCATTGAAGAAGAAAAATAGAGCAGTAGGTACTATAGCCTTCTGATGGTAAATAATAAGTACGTATTTCAGGTGTTCGTTGCCAGTAAAGCTTCTTTATTTTTAACGGTAGGAGTAAGTAAAGGACAGTTAATACATAAAAATGTATTTGAGTTTCACTGCTGCGTTGTGTCATCTCGATAAACTGTTGCATTACCTTAACATTGGATGGGGAGGAAAAATACTACTATCGCTATCTATTGGAAAATAAATAACTACTTACTCTAGGTGTTCATTGTTAGGAAAACTTCTTTGATTCTATATTTTAAACGATAGGAGTAAGGAAAGGACAGTTAATATATAAAAATGTATTTGAATTTCACTGCTGCATTGCGTCATTGTGTCGATAAACTGGTGCGTTACCTTAACATTGAATGGGAAGGGAAATATATAGCAGTGCTACGACCATTTAGCAACAAATAACTTGTACCACTGCCATCTGGTGGCCATTAACTGAAATGCGTTCACTTAGAATGGTTTTTATTCATATTACGAGATTTTAAATACTTTCCCATACTATTTTTAAACATTTTCATCTTGACAAACCTTGTCGTGACAGTAACGAACACAACAAAAAAATAATTGCTCAATTTGATTCAGTCGTTGGGAAGTGATATGCATACATACATTTCAGTGATTCATTTTTATATATATAGATATCCCACATTTAGTTTCAATTAATTTTTTACTTCAATGTTTATTATTATTATTATTATTATTCAATTAGTACACGATGTTATTGCACTATAAACACAAGACATGTATCTATGTGACATTTATATATATTCCTCAGAACTAATACGAACATGAAACTAATACAAAATGTTTGTTTCAAATATGGTTCTAAGATTGGATCAACTAGAGTATACTGGAATGCCATTCCTGATAACATACTGTTTCCGCCCTGTATGGATTGCTTTGCAGATGGGCTTGTGCTATTTGTGAAACCTTGGCTAGAAAATAAAGCTTTTAAAGAGTTTTAAGTATGCCTATTTTAAAGGGTTATTCCATTGTAATGGATGGGACATTTGCAGTGCTATCCTGTTCATTGCAGTGATAACATTTTACAAAACGATAATAAAAATAAAATAAAAGTGTATGCTTTGTAATCTCTTAGGTAAAATATTTTGATATATGCCATTGTTTAGGAAATAGGTCTGTTAATTAAAAAAATTATCCAGCATAGGGTCATTACAATAATTAAAATAGGCTTTGTCAAACTAACAACAATAAATATTTAAACAAACTGATTGCATTTCTGTATGCATTATAATCAAAATACTAAATACAACTCATCCAAGTTCTTAGGCTTTCACGGCCGGTGTCAATACTAGCTGTAGTATAATCCAGTCTTGTGGGCCGTGATCTACTGGGCTCCTCTTTCTTCCCAAGCATTTCGTCTGCGACTGTGGCAGACATCTTCGGTGGCAGCAACGAGGTCGAAGTACTCTATTGGATGTTTCAACTGCAGCTGTACTGGTTGCACTGTGGACTGCAGTATTTATATCAGCAGTGGGGAGGTGGGTAGTGATTGGTTCGGTTTGGTGGTGGGCTGGACTTTTGTCAGTGCTGAGCTCTGCTGGTGTCTGATTGACTCGGATGGAGTTCATAGAAATAACATCAATTGCAAAGAAGAAAGCTTTAAACTAAACAGAATATGGCAAACGTCACTAACCAAAGTCAAAATCAAGAACTCCACCCGAGCCAATCAGACATCAGCAGAGCGCAGCACTCCGCCAACAAAATTCCAGCCCACCACCAACCCGGACCAATCACCACACGCCTCCCCACCAGCTGCTGATATAAATACCGCAGTCCACAGTGCAACCAGCACAGTCACAGTTGAAACATCCAGTAGATTACTTTGACCTCGCCGCTGCCACCGAAGATGTCTACTGCAGTCACAGACGAAACGTCTGGGAAGAAGGAGGAGGAGCCCAGTAGACCATGCCCACAAGACCAGATTATACTATAGCTAGTACTAAATACAATTGAGTACAATTTTGGTCTTGAAGGCAGTCAAGCTTCCTCTTGTGCCGAAGTGCATCCCTCAAATGAACATGTTAATGCATGTTCTATGGTTTACCACAGTTAACCAGACTGTCATAAGGGTCAAATATTGAGAAAATGCATCAGTTTGATACAAGAGATCCTTTATCTACTAGGATCATTTCATCAGACAACATATACTTTGATTATCATGTTGTCCTTTCTCCCATTATTTAAATAATATTGTAATGAAGTATTTTAAATTCCACCATAAACATGAAGCCACAAGAAATAATAGATTAATTATTATTTTTAGGTGTGTTGGTACAATGAAATTTATTGTAACCTTGAATGATTGTTTTCATTCATGAATTATGTCAACCACAGTTGTATTATCAATACTTTTTACATTTTAATGTAGGTAGAATGTCTTATAAACTTTTGGAAAAAAGATAAATTTGGCCTCTTTTGTTGCTATTAGTACAATCATTTTCTCTTGTCATGTATGATTGATTATTCTTAACAAACATTCCCCATAACATGTTTTTTTTCCTCTCATACAACAAATTAATGTAGTTGTTTGCTTGGTTAAAATCATTCCACAAGTAGCTGGCAGTTAGGAGTACTGTAATCACTCTAGTTGCCCCCTTCCCCCCCTCAAAACACCTCAGACTTTGTGGTTTTATAACAGCCAACAGTGGTTTTATTATGTTTTAAGGCATTCCAGTTTCATAACAGGGCTACCTTTCTTATAAACTATGTTATTCTCAGTGCAGCTTGTTTACATTGTTTTTAATTCTTTCAGGTAGTGGATCTGCCAACAGTTGTAGAATCACTAAAGACAATAGATGGGAAAAGTTTTTATAAAACAGCTGATATCTGTCAGGTATGCATACTTTTTCCACTAATGCAAATTACTGGCCTATGAAATCCTCTTCATTGTGAATGGCTTTTGCATAACTAGTAAACCATAAGAGATAGACAAAACCTTACTACACAAAAAAATGCAAATTTCATTAAATCGCACAGTTTATGTAAATATATTTTTATTGTCGAGTTAAACATTTCTGAGATATTATTTATTGGTTTCAATTTTAAAATAGTTATGCTTACCTCAATGCTTAACATGTTTCTGCTGTCCTGGTCAAACAAACAACAGAATTTAAAGTGATCACAAAGCAACCAGCTCTTAAAGTATTTGACTATCTCGTAGGTCTAGTGTGTTGTCTTATTCCTTTATAGCTACAAGGAAGTATGTAATAGAATCATTTATGTAAATGCTTATCTGGGTTAATGAGCAGTAGATAGAACACTGAGCTATTCTAAGAATGGTTGGAGAGAGTGAATTTGTCCACATGTGTGAGCACATTATAATGAATTGCAACATGTATTTCAGCTGCTGATGTGCAAGGAGGAGGATGATCAGACAACTACAGATGAGGAATCTCCTGCCAAAACAAAGAAAAAGGACCCAAACAAAGTAGAAAAGAAGTTTCTTTGGCCACATGGTGTAACACCACCTCTGAAGAATGTGCGTAAGAGACGATTTCGCAAGACACTTAAAAAGAAATATGTTGAGGCTCCAGAGATAGAAAAGGAAGTGAAGCGTTTATTGCGAGTGGACAATGATGCAGTAAGTGTTAAATGGGAAGTAATAAATGAAGATGACAATGAGAAATCTCGAAACAGTTCCACTGGTATGATTAAGGAAGAAGGAGGGCGCAATGGTGAAGATGCCTCCTTGGAAACAAGCAATCAACACAGTGTTGATGTTGGTAAGATCATGCTATTTCTGTTTGGTCTTTCAATTTTTATTACTTTCTCTGCACGTACTATGTACATGGTGTATAGAGAAGGTATTGCAATCCACCCAAAAATTTGATACTGAGATTTCACCATAAATATATGTTTTAGGGTCCCCTGTAACCAAAAAATGCATTTTCAGAAAAAGGTCCATGTGCATGTGTGTCTGTGAATACGATAACTCAAAAACGAAAAGTCGGTAAAATACCAAATTTGGTATTTAAGTTAAGCATCTTTCAGGGAAGCGACAAAGATTTTGAGAAAAATCTCCTACCCCAAACTACCTTTTACATGGAACTTTTTTCGAAAATTTTTATTTTCTTAAAAATTGCTCCGAGTTTTATTAAAATACCATATATTAAAGATATTTACCTAACAAATAAAATATATATCTTGAATTTTCTGGGAATAGCCTCTAAAGACTACTTTATTCTGGATGAATTTTACGGAACTTAGCATAACTGCTAAACCGTAAGAGATGGACAAAAACTTACCGCACCAAAAATGTAGAGGATGTTAAAACACACAATTTATGTTATATACATTTTTTTCATGGAGTTGATTGTTTTTGAGATATTGCTGGTTTTTGGTTTCAGCTTTATAAAACTTATACTTTTCTCATACACGAATTTGTCAACTCGTGTGCATATAAACAAAGAAACTTCAGTCATATAGCAACCAGCTTTTGACCATCACTTTAACTTATGATACTGCCTTATTTTGCTTTTACTTACAAGGAAGCAAGTAATATGACGATTTCTGTTAATTTTGTCTCAACTAGCATGAAGTAAATAAAAGCATTAGCTTTTTAACAATAATTTGTTGCAGAGATGTAGAGAAAGTCATATGTTGGGAACACATTAGATTTTTTATTGTTATAAGCACTTCTATATTAACCTTCCCATATTGAATCCCCCTCTTTTATAACTGATCACCAATTGAGCAGTTAGAGTCCTGTAGCTGTTTATCATTATTTCTCTTTTTAGTTAACAGTAGGGAAGGTTGCTTGATGTTCATATAAAACTGATGATTTTCTGGGTGAATTTGGCACATAGTCTGAGGTTAATTGAAGGGTTTGTTTCCAAAGTGACTTATCACATTTTTCACTTATTACTATAAATAATAGTATGGGCCTAAGCATCACTGTTATCATCACTGACTTCTACAAGAAAATACCTACTTATAAAATGACATTGCAGGATGATCATCAGTGATACCTAGTTTTTTTATAAGTAACTTGAAGCATTCCTATTGACTATGAGGAGATGAGACGTTTTGGAAATAAACACAGCTGGGAGATGTGTCACATTGGAAGTAACATCAACTTTGAAAGGCTTCTGATGCTGGCATTTACGTCGTTTTGAACATTTAATACAACTTACACCTTCGCAGAAGGTATTCTTAATGCTCTAGTATGCTCAGCTCCAAATCTTTTAAAATTGGAGATATGTCACTTTGGAAATAAGCCCTTCAATTGCTCTTGAGGGAAGTCATTTGGTTATCAACCTTGAGAAAACATATCTGATGGTAATCACACTCCTGGTCATTTTTATTAGGATAATTATTAATGACTGTTTCAAAAAGACCCAAAAGATGGATGGATTTTGTTTCTTTGTAGAGTTGGTGACTGAAATGGGTAAAAAAATTTTAGATTATGACAAAGTATTACATTTATGATTGTTAAGACCAAATGACATTAGAAACAGAATTGAAAATCAAGTTTATACAGCTGCCAGGAGTCATATCGCTTTTGTTTTTCCAAGGCTGCTACTGGAGAGTTACTCTATGGCTGCTATTGATTATCTTCTTCAATGAAAGCAGTTACTTTGCATGCACTTTTTCTTGGGCGATCTGTTCCTTAGCCTTCATTCAGTAGAAGTTGCATAATTTTGAAAGCAGAGTATGGGGAAAACATTGAGACATGAAGTACTATCTAGTGGTTTTAATGTTAAGGTTTCTGTTTGTAGATCCCCGAATTCATGCACATTTACATGCACTGTGTTTTGTTTAATGGCGCAACTAGTTCACTGTAAATTAGGTAACCTGTTCACAGAAAGAAACTTTCTTTGGTTGACAACTCTGTGGAAAGAAAGGCAGGTGAGCTCTTCCTCACTTCCCCATAAAACTAGTGTCCCAGAAAAGGTGTGCGCATATTGCACATAGTATACAAAAGGGAAACATTACATTTGGCCAAAGTTCCCATTAGTCTTCGTAGGTTCAACAAAGCTTATATTTTGATTGTGCTTCTCATGTTTAAAAAAAATCTGATATGCTCCAGTCACATGACTTTCTCTACATCTCTGCAACAAATTATTGTTAGAAAGCTTATGCTTCTATTTATTTCATGCTAATCAACAAAAAATTAGCAGAAATAGTCTTATTACTTGCTTCCTTGTAAGTAGAAGAGAAATAATGGAGTACAATAGGTTAAAATGATAGTCAAAAGCTGGTTGCTATGTGATGGAAGTTCCTTTGTTTGTATGGACAAGAGTTGACAAATTCCTGTATGAGAAAAGTTAGGTTTTTCAAAGCTAAACCAAAAACAAGGAATATCTAAAAAACGATCAACTCCACGAAAAAAATGTATATAACATAAATTGTGTGTTTTAATGTGCTCTACATTTTTGTGGATTAAGCTTTTGTCTATCTCTGACAGTTTACTGGCTGTGCAAAATTCCGCAACATTTTTTGTGTGGTAAGTTTTTGTCCATCTGTTACGGTTTAATAGTTATGCAAAATTCCATAAAATTCACTCAGAATAAAGTGGTCTTCAGAGGCTATTCCCAGAAAATTCAAGATATACATTTTATTTGTCAGGTAAATAGCTTTAATATACAATATTTTAATCAAAATCGTTAGAGCCATTTTTTAGAAAATCCAAATTTCGAAAAAAGTTCCATGTAAAGGGTAGTTTGAGATGGGGGGATTTTTCTCAAAATCTTCGTGTCGCATTGCTGAAAGATAGTAAACTTAAATACCAAGTTTGGTATTTTAGCGACTTTTCATTTTTGAGCTATCGTGTTCACAAATACATGGACATGCACACACATACACATGGACCTTTTTTGTGGATACAGGGGTACCCTAAAACATATATTTCCAGTGAAATCTCGGTATCAAATTTTTTGGTGGAGTGCAATACCTTCTCTATACACTTTGTACATAGTACATGAAGAGAAAGTAATAAGTGATTAAACCTTTTTCTCGTTTCTGTTCCCAAACAAGTGTATATGTGTGCATGTGTGTTTCCCAGTGTAAGGTTTCACCTGCTAACACTTCTAACAATTGTTTTTGTATTCATGACAGCGGAACATGAGATATTTGGTGAAGCTGTAAGTGATTCAGAAGAGGAAGAAACTAATATCAACATAATGGAGCTGGAAGACGAGACGAGCAGGCCATCAGCAGATGACAGTCACTTGTCTGATTCTATGTCACTGCAGGTAAATGATTGATGTTATTGCTTTTTATATGGTCATTTTGTAGCAGGAACACTATGGCAGCATGGGTGTAATTTATTGTCTTGAATAACTTAAAAAATAATTCTACAGGGTGTGTTTTATTGATTATACGTCAAATTTCAAGTGCATATTGAGCAGTTCTGCTAAGTATCATAAGTGTTGGGAAGCTCCTTTTATTAACCAGATTTAAAATGTCTGGAAAACTTTTCTTCAAACTGGTACATATAAATGTAAAAAGAAGCTAGTAACAGTGAAGTAACACAAATATTAATATTATGATTAATACTTTTAATCTTCACTTATCTTTTGGAATCCAAGGACTAGTTTCGCAATAAATTGGTCTATTGCATCGTCAGCATAGTTTCTTTTTGGTCTCAGTTTCTTTTTGCTCTTGTTGTTTATTTAAATTATTATGGTTACTGCTACTAGGTGGATTGTGTACTAAGGTATTGCTAACTACTGGAATCAAAACAAATTTGGTGAGAAAGTCAATTGGTGGTATATCAAAATTCATTGCATGATTTTTATACTTTGATATAGATATTTTCTCCCAAACCATTAAAATCTATGGGTCCATTTAAGTGTTTTAATAATTTAACATCTGGATTTATTGCATGATTAAATTTTCAAAAATGTTCTGCCACGCTGATTTATCAATTTGTTTGTATTTAATATTCCAAGTGTTCTTTTGCTCTGGTTTCTAAATGACATTTAGTCTTACCAATATAAACAAGGTCACAATTTAATTGATAAATACCTAGTAGCAGTAACCATAACAATTTAAATAAACAACAAGAGCAAAAAGAAACTGAGACCAAAAAGAAACTAAGCTAGGATGCAATAGACCAATTTTTTGTGCAACTAGTCCTTGGATTCCAAAAGATAAGTGAAGATTTGTTACAATTATTAATTATTATATTAATGTTACATATAAATTTTCAACCATGTGCATGCATCTTTAGG
Source organism: Hymenopus coronatus (assembly GCA_030762935.1). NCBI lineage: Eukaryota > Metazoa > Arthropoda > Insecta > Mantodea > Hymenopodidae > Hymenopus > Hymenopus coronatus. Next base: position 33,580,412 of record CM060883.1, read on the forward strand.
GGGAGATACAAGCAGTAACAGCAAACTAATTTTTCCATATTATATGTTTCAATTACAGATACAAAAAAAGATGTAATTTTACAGCATAATTGCCCTCCTTTTGGATACATTCTTGTTATTGTTTGACCAGCTTTTTTATTCCATCAGAATAAAGGTTTTTGGTTATGTACACAAGAATGCACCGCTTTTTTAATCTCATCATCACTTTTAAATTGTTGTCCTCCAAGAGCTTTCTGTCCAAACATGTGGTAATTGGAAGGAATGAGATCAGATCTGGATGGACCTGAAATTTCAGTGTCTGAATGACATCAAATGCAGTGGCGGTGTGGGGGTGCGCATTATCGTGAAAGATAAAAGCCCCTCTAGAGAGAAGTCCTCTGCCATGGCTCCGCATTGCTGGCTTTCTCCATGTCGATCTGCCAGGCACTATTTACGTTCCACCCCTTTCTGATAATACTCCAAAATTGTCCCAATCCTATCCCAGAAGAGGGTAAAAAGGGCCTTTCCGGCAGAGAACTGAGACTTGAATTTCTTCTTGACTGGCGAAGACGTGTACTCCCATTTCGAAGGCTGCCTTTTGCTCTCTAGTTCATAGTAAGCACTAGGTTTTCTTCTTCAGTGTCGATACGTGTCAGAAAGTCATCTCCTTCAGTGTTATATCATGCCAGAAACAATGTGGAAGTCTGAATGCACATCTTGTGTTCATTAGTGAGCATCCTAGGCACCCACCATGCACACAAAAAATGGTACTTGAGAACCTCTGTAACAACAATACGTCCGACACTGATAGTCAGTTCTCTGGCTAAAACTTTTATAGAAATACTCCGATTGTCAGAAATCAAGGCATCAGCACTTCCCACATTCTCATCAATAATTGCCATGCTGTGACAATCAGAACATTGCTCATCTGTGACTGATATGCAGGCATTTTTAAAGAAATCTACCCATTTCTACACTCTGCTCTCATTAATGCAATTATCTCTATACCTTTGCAACTTCCTTTGACGGATTTGTTGAAGTTTTATGCCCTCTGACTATAAACATCTTATTACTGCATGGTGGTATTCTTCTACAAAGCACACAGCTAGCAATGTGACCATTTTGTTTCAACTGTCCTTCTCATTCAACAGGTCTTTCTGAAAGCATGCATCTACCCTTCTTAGGAGTTTGAAATTCCTGGAGTATTAGCTGCATTTAATACTGTTAGTTTGCTGTTACTTTTTGAACTGTCCTCATATTTGTATGTTATATCAGGCATACAGAAGAGCAGGAAGACAGACGTATAAACAGCAGTGCTAATAGGTGCCACAAAATACGAAATACATTAACCTATTTGTACCTTAGTTAAATACCTTTGGCTGAAAATAGAACCAGACTGAAAATTACCTAAAACATCTGATTTAAATCCCACAAGGGCATTGTGATATTTAAACATCCAAATAAAACAACCACTATAATTTATTTTCTGAAATTTTATGTGCATGTGTGCTGTAAGCATTGATTCACTGATGCTGTAATATGATTGTTAGATATGGTAGATCTCAGAACACTTATGTAGATCCATTTTCACCTTTTAAGCTTCAAATGAAGCTTTCCAGAAGTTTAAGCTATGGTAGAGTTTTATAGTAAGTAGTCAAGCAATAAGCTAAGCTTACCTATGGTTTTTCACAAACTATACTGAACAAGGTTTAAGCTAGGGATTTGTTTGTAGAGTTTACCCATTTTTTGAGAGGTTGATTATTCAATGTATGGATTGATTGGTTTTGTCAATTATATATAATCTAATTAAAAGTAAATAATCAGTCGATTAATAACACTAAACAACACTTACATTTAAATTTCCCGGAAATGTTTCAGAGGTTAGTTTCCTCCATTGTCAACCAGACATCGACTAATCGCTGGTGGCGACGCTGATCGATCCATCAGTGATTAGTCAATGTTCAGTTGACAATGGAGGAAACTAACCTCTGAAACATGTTCCGGGAAATTTAAATGTGAGTGTTGTTTAGTGTTATTAATCGACTCATTGTTTACTTTTAATTTGATCTCAACAACACTGTCATCAACTTCCAAAATAAAAAAGTGTATATAATCTGTTGGTGCAAATTTATAGAGGTCGGCCAATTTTCCAAACAAGTTAAGAGTTTCTCTTAAGAATGACATGACGTTAACGAGAACTGTACATCATTTTTAAGAACCTGGTTCCAAGTAAGTATCAAAATATTAAGGCTATCAACATTGGGAAAGTATATACATATATTGTTTGACTTTGCAGGACTTATCAGGAGATAAACATCATCTTCATCAACATCCTCTGATAACACAGTTTAGTCGAGAGATGTTTGCTCCACGAGGAAATATTTACGCAGCCTCTGAGAGGCGGAAGATTCTTAACCTGGCCTCTATAGTGAAGCAGGAACACAGCACTGATACAGTTGGTAGCAGCAGTGCTAATCCAGGAGGATCATCCGAGTTTTTACCTCATACTGAAACAGTTAAAACAGAGCACATTACTTTTGATTTTGATATTTTGAAGTCTGAGCTACACAGTGCTGAGGAGGCAGAATATGGCTCTGGTTCACAAATGTCTCGAGGTAAGTGAATCAACTTTCACCAAAAAATAATTGTCATGTTGATATCTATTTATTATAAGGTGTGATCAATTAAAGTGATTACAAAGAGTGCAACGAAATTATATTGACTGCCTCCATGGTCAAGTGGTCAGCGAGCTGACTTCTCACCCGGAGGTCCCGGGTTCGATTCCCGGCTGGGGCGGGGAATTTTTCTTTAACCGGATTTATTCCCCACAGAGTCTGGAAGTATGAATGTGAGAGTGAATGTGCGTGTGTTAAGTAATATAATAATGATTAACCTAATGTTCTAACCTACAGTAATACGAGTTGTTTCACAAGTCAAAGCCCCCGATATGACCATTGAAGTTAAAGGGGGCTATACAAATTAAACAACAATAAAAAAAATGAAATTATAACAAATAGAAAAACTTTACCAGTAAATTAAAATTTTTGATTAAATTATAGTGTTAATTTATAGTGCACTGTTTCAAAGATAAAAAAATTACAATATTAAATTGAGTATATGTTTTGTTTTCCCCCTTATTTTCTTTATGTTTTCAACTTTTAACTTAAAAAGAGCTTTTAGAAGGAGGCTATACTGGGGCACAATGTTTGTAAGGTCATAACTGCACATTAAACATTTGATATCAATCACATTTGTACATTTTGTATCTGACATTCTGCTATTTAGTGGACATTTTTTTAAATAATCCTAAAAATCATTCTTTTTTTATCGTGGACTACCCATATTAGGTAACCTTAAATTTGTCATCCTCCATGGTGTAATGGTTACCATGCTAACTTCATATACCCAAGATCGCAGGTTCAAACCAGGTGGAGGATGATGGAGTTTTTTGGGTGTAAAAGTCCTTAGCATGGCTTCCTTCGGAAGGGAAGTAAAGCCATTAGTCCCATTTATAGCATGCAAAAGAACCTCAAGCCTGATAGAGAGGCCTCTGAGTAAAATTAAGCAATCTTTCACACCCAATTTAGAATGGAATGCTGAGAACCACCGCAGTTAAAGAGCGTCCATAAATAACATGCCATTCCCATTTAGCCTTAAATTTCTATGGATTTCAAATTACATCAATGAGTATTCTCTATTATTTATTAGCATACTTCATTTAACATCTTCATTTGCTTTTTTATCATTTAAAAAAATTGAGTAATAAAATTTAATGACATAATTTTGCAAGCTTGTCATTTTATGTCATAATATGGTTATGTATGTGTTAGGGTATTTTATAATTTGAGACTTCCCAATTATTTATTTACTTCAATGGCAGAAGCTATATTATTTTAATTTATGAATTGTTTGGAGTGTCCAGGAGACCTAGTATTTACAGAAATTTGGCAATGGACCTGAGATGATTTAAGAAGTCTATATGGTCTGGCAATAAATTAAAATAAAAATTGTAACTACACCCTTTATTTGAGTTACAGATAATTTAAGGTTTGTTAAGGTAATTTTAATATCTGACATGGAATCAAAACCCAGTTTTTTGAATGGTAAATGTGAGCACAAACCATTATAAATGCAAAAAAAAATGTTTCAAATAGGAATCTATAATAGTATGCTATGTAACAAGATTACAATGGTAATAATTAAGATATATGTATGCTTATGAAACTAGTGAGCAAGTGTCATTATTTTTATTTGAGCATCTTAATTACCTTTAAGGCAGGTTGCATATGAATATTTTTTGTTGATCACACTATTATTTCAAAACTTTTTTTAGTTTTTACAAAAAGATCTTATCTTATTTGTTAATTGTGTGAGATTAAATGTTGATTGGATGGGAGCACTGATGGGAGGGTCTTGAGCATATTTGCAAGTAGTGCAACAGATGGCAGTTTGTAAGTCCATTCTGTTTGTTTGTTTGTTTTTGTTTTTTGTTTTTTGTTTTTTTTTTGCAAGTAACGTAAAGTAACAAATATCAAAGTAAAGAAGATGAACTCAATTTATTAGAATATTAAATTTACAATATAACTTAAACACACAATTTATATAAATATAACATAATTTATTTTATTTTAAACACACATTTTTCATTATTTGGGGAATGAATTCCAGTGGAACGTTTGAAGTTGGTTGATTCTTATTGGATTCTAAACTAAAAACAACACATTTATTTGAAATACATGTTGTTGATTTTGCAATTTGAGAAATTTACGTTGGGAATAGTTCTCCACTCCATATTACTTCCTTAATTTATGTGGCAATAAAATATTATAAAATTTCAAAGCCTAAATCTCAATTTCTGTGATATTAGATTTTCTAAATTATTGTTGCTTTCAAGGTTTGTGCATGTCATTTCTGCCATCTTGTAGTGTTGCTTTAAAGGTGTTAAAAGGTGTGGGCAATAGGGGAGTTAAATTTGCTGCTGAATATCATAATGAGTCACTGAAGTAAATGTTTGTCAGATTAAACAGCTGCTGTTTTAACGGCACGTGGGTCACAGTCACACTCCACTTCCCTGCCAACATTTTTTCCTTGCGCATACTCTCTTATGCATAGAAATGAATAAGATGAATAGACAAGGTCAGCTAGAACACTACTTTTTCACAAATTATAATATTGATTCTCCCTTACATTGTTTACCTTTTCAAAGATGATGTTTGAAATATTTTCCATGTGCTCAAAGGCAGATTATTAAAATGTGTTGTAATTGTTAATGGGATTTGTTGCTTATTTCTTCTCATATATTATTTTGTAGTTCTTGTAATGTTCGGGGATTAGATTTATACACTTTATCTTTCAAACTACCCCACAAATAAAAATGACTAACTTCGAGAGAGACTTTTGTTGGTGAATATTCTAACCACGCACCAATATCATCAATCTTTTCCTCTCTTAAAATGTGACATTTAAAATTTTTTTCCAGTCTAATATTGATCCCATACTTTTAAATTTCTTGACTGTTTTATGAACTGTAATGGGCTCAGTATTAGGAAAGCATTCCCAAAACGCTCTATGACGAAGATTCATGTTTTATGAAGTTGCAACAAATGAAAGCTCTTTGTTTGGGTATACTGGACCATGACTGCACTAACACAAACTAATGCTCCCTACTGCTTTCGTTTATTATGTGTGTGGTACGAGTTAGAAGGTGCCATGTGATGCAATAGCAGTAACTGCAATCTCAGCAGGCAAGAGGTGTGAACCCAAGACCTAAGTGCAGATAAGAGCATGGCTGCTTAATCTGATAACACTGTATTATGCAGTTATTACCATTTCATACTCACACATAATCATCAGTGTATTATACTCTGGTTGACCAAAAACACATTAATGAGGTGGATTCCGTGCTTCTAATGGCTTTAAAATTCAAATAAAGATAGTGATATTTATTTTCTCCTGCCCATTTGCAGTCATTGCCATTACAGTATTTCTTTTAGCTGGTATAATTTCAAAGCCCTTGGCCTCAATTTAGAAATATTCCACTTCAAGTTGCATGCAGAGGTTCTTTGTATTATGTAGCATGTACCAGTTTCAACCAAATTTGAAATGTCTTCAAACATGGATATATAACATCTCATAAATACTTGCAGATTTTGGTGAATTGTTTAATGTATATAGTGAAGAAAAACAAAGCAATACTAGTAAGTGGATAGGTAGAGTCAGACTGAAAAATTCAATGCCACAGCTGGGATTTGAACCACGGATCTCCTGCTCTCTAGCCAGTTGCTCTACCACTGAGCTCCCATGGCAACATGCTGGTCTTGAAGTACTTATGACATAAGTCACCATTGGGGTATGTCATCTCAAAATAATTTGAGACCACCTTTGGTTTACCAGGAAACATGCGAGTCAGTTGAGAAATTTAATGCCGCACCGGCATGTTCCATGGCAGCTCAGTGGTAGAGCTACCATGATTCATATCCCAGTTGTGGCATTGAATTTTTCAGCCTTGAGTCTACTTATCCAACTCCTGTCCTACACACGGTTTCTGTGAGAAAACAATTAAATTATCGCAATACTAGTAAGTGCTTCACAGTAACTATGCATCTAAAAGTGAAAATATCTCACTTATCTGAGAATGTTGTGAAAGGTGTTACCTAATAAGAGCTTATGAGTATATTTTTTTCAGAAAAGTTTAGCTAACTATAATTGTAAAATTTCAGTAGAAGGAAATTTTATAGCTTATTTTCATTATCATTAATTGTGCTTATACTGTAGATATAAGATATATCATTGTTGTCATTTCTGGTCACCGCAGGACACAGCATTGCTCTGATTGCAAAACAGGGTAAGTTTTGTCTCATTATTTTATTCTTTTAGTCTTAAAGGAAAGGACTTGACCATTAGCATGAAAAATTGAAGGCTTAAGATGTCATGATCTTCAAGAGATTTAAACTGCTACATTTTGTGCATATTCTGCATAGGATACTTTAGCAGAGGTTTCTGAAAGGAAGTGAGATTGAGAATGGAAGACATAGGTAGGCAGATCTTATTTGCTGAGGTCTGGAAGAAAAGCTTACTGTCAAGGGACTGAAAGATGATTCAGAGAAGAAGTACATTTTAATTTGTAAAAAACATGAAAGAGAATGGTTAGCATGGTTTATAGTGGGCATTTGTAAACTAAGGGAATGAAGGGGGAGCTTATCTGAGGAATGAGTCCCATTTGTGGGGATAAGGAAGATGAAAGTCACATTTTACTTCAACGTAAGACCACAATAGAAAGGAGAGAAAGTCTAATAAATAAGAGATAGTTATTGAGGATCAAAGAAATTGTACTTAAGAATTTTGAAGATCAGAAGCAGATACCTAAATAATGGGAGTTTTTGTGGAAGGTAAAGCAAAAATGGAAATGGTCAGTTGAAAACTACAGTACTTAGATCAGAATTTGGATGACAAAGGAAAGCTATGTAATATTATAAAACTTTGTATAGAAATAGTTATGGCCTAGTCAACTAACTAGGGTTAAAGTCAGCCCAAGCTATGTGTATACTTAGCATTTTAATAAATAAATTAAATCCATATTCTGCATTGCCAGCCTGAAATGCTCTAATGCTCTATGTCATGAACAAAGAATAGAGTTTAGGCATTAAAAAGTAATGTTTTAGGTTGAAAACTTGCAAGAATGCATAGAAGCTTGTGACAGGGATGTGATTAAATAAAAAACAAAAGAATTTGAGCCTGTTTTTGTAACACAAACATCACTTACCTATTTTTATTTATTAGGATCGGTTTCAGGAACAAGTGTTCCCGGAACTGGTAGAAGTAAAGATAAGTGATGTTTGTGTTACAAAACCGACTCAAATTCTTTTGTTTTTTATTATTTTTTTTATTAATGTTTTAGGTTCTTAGAATAAGCTGTTGCGTCAAGACTCTTATAAAATTAAAAATAGGCAGAGATAATAAATAAAAAAGAACACTAAAATGGTAAAGTAAGTTATTTAGTGATCTTAACATGTTTTAATGTGCAATGTTGACTTTAAAACAAACCAAATACATTTCAAAATTGACACAATCATCCACAATTACAGATTAATATTAAACATCATTGCCATAGTTGACTTCACAGTGAATGATAAGTACATATGTATTTATGTAAATAAACAGCAGCAGCAAGAAGAAGAAGTACAGCCTTGCCTGACTGAGTGGTTAGACCACTTGCCTCTCCCCTAGATAGCCTGGGTTCGAATCCCAAGCGGCTGCATGTGAGATTTGTGGTGGACAAAGCGGCGCAGGGGCTGGTTATCTCCAGGTTCTCCAGTTTCCCCTGTCATCGCATTCCACCGGTGCTCCATCTTCATTCCATGTATCACCAGTGTCATTGCCTGCAGTAAAGTAGTAAAAGCGGGCATTAAACACTAACAAAACAAAGAAGAATAAGTTAAGCTGAAGATGCAATAAAAATTTATTTGTAAAACTAGTCCTTGGAATTTAAAAAAGATAAATGAAGGATTATTACAAATTGTTATATTAATAAGTTCTTATGTACTCTTAATTATCCATTAAAAAGTTATAAAGTATTAATTTATGTTGACAGTATCACTAAAACAGCTACTGCATATCTTGTCCTGGATAACTTTTGAAAGCAACATTGCATCAAGCTTAACATTTAAAACTTCACTTGTAGTACTATGTTTGCAGATATCTGCATTCTTAACTACCTAAAACTGCAGTATTCATTTGCTGCAGTGCCTCTGTAGTCGAGACTCACTTACTAGATGTTAGATGAACTTATCAAGTGGGTTGACTTCCACAGAAATTTCAAAGTTCATCAATATTGGCTTGTACTTTTTAAAAAAAAATATTCTTCTAAATATTGACTTCATTTGCCTTTTCACTGTTTTAAAAGATGGACACCGTTTTTGATGTTATGGTTGGAGTTCCAAAAATGGTATGCTACTGCTGATTTTTCTGTATGCTTATATTTTGGGTGGTTGAGATGTTCCTTGAGACAGGTTCTGATGTTTTCTTCTGGTTTTTCCTGTATATATTTTCTCACAATCCCTACAGTCGATTTGATTGATTCCTGTCTTTTTTGTAGAAGGTGTATGTGTATATATAATTATGTATTTTATGGGGCTAGTACTACGTTACAACTATGGAAGATCTTTTGAAATTTCCTCACGTACTTTGAGTGATAGGTGAACTTCTTGAACTTTATCTGGTCTTTTTCTGCTGCTAGAATAGTTAAATCTAATATCTGTTTCTTATTTTTTAATTTCTATAATTTTTTATGTACCCATGACTGGTTGAACCCATTTTTTTTTGCTGTTGTTTCTGTTTGTTTTAATTGTTATTTACTGTATTATACTGGATAGCTAATCTTTAGAACTTCCTGTCTTGCTTTTAATGGTGTTTTTAAGAATCTTAGTAGACTTTTCTGATTTAATAATGATTCTAGAAATAGTGTAAAATAATACAAATAAAATATAAATATAAAGTAATACTGGAAACATGAACACAAGTAAAATAGAAATATGAATGAACACAGGAAAAATAGTGAAACTGGAAAATAGTATTTAAAATAGACAGAGTAAAAAATAGGTAGTAATATTAAATAAGCTGTTTTTAGGGCACTATCAAACTGCTTTATTTAAACCTAAACATTCATAAACACGAAAATGTCAATTGACAAACTAAAATTATAGAATTTCATGGAAAAGAACTTGTACAAAGTAAATCTGTCTGCAGGATAAGCTTTTAGAAAGATCTAATGAATGTAAATAGCTTAGCTATAATATTTCAATTTGGGAAGAAAAAATAATACCTGAAAAAAATTATAGATATAATAAAAGTTTGTAAATTATTAATCAAGTTGTTCATACTGCAGTATGTTTATACCTTAGCTAGGCCAGTGTAAATTTATGGTAGTGAAGCATGGACACTAAAAAGTCTATGTGAAAGCAGCTTGCAAAATGAGATCGTATGAAGAATAGCAGGATACATCAGATAGGATTGCAAAAGGAACACTAATGTCTTTGTGAAGTGAAAACTATGCCAGTGTTGGGGTATATCAAATAGTGCCAGCTAAATTAGGAACACTACCTTGAAAAAATGAGTTTTGATCAGATCCCCAAAGCTGTTTGTAACTACATGCCAAGAGGATGAAGATCTTTGTGCTATCCTGTGAGATGTTAAAAGGGACATTTTCTGGGAACATAACAAGCCTCTCCAGGCCTAATACTTGGAAGGATTATGATATTTATATGTCAGAGACCAGCACATATATCTGGAACTGACATCATCAAGAACTTAACTATATACTGCACATTTACAAATATTAACTTACAGACGGACAACTGAGCTGGGATGCTTACATTAAAAAATTGTCCCTGGAACTCAGTAAGATGTTAATTAAAAAATTAACGAGAATGCACATTGAAGTAACTAGTCAATTAAGAGTAAAAAGTTTCACTGGATTCTCCATTGAAAATGGTGGCAACAGCCACAGAACATATCCGAAGTAAGTTACTTATTTCAGAGTGAAGCTTGAGTGTAATCTATGTTTTTACTTCAGTAAGATGTGTTTGTTCTTTGCCAGCTAAGGACCAGGATAACATTTGAAATGCTTAAAACATGTTATTCTTTTAATTCTTATTTCCGTTTACATTTGTGGTTTGATGTAACAGAGGAAATTTAAGCTGCAAAAGAGGGCAATAAGAATCATGAATGGCTCACCAGGAGAAAGCTGTAGACCGCTGTTCAAGAATCTGAACACACTACCACTCCCTTGTGTAAATGTAGAACATATTTTAACTTATATGGAAAACAATATAAACAAAACCATAACAAATGCAGAAATATACTGGAATGAAACAAGAAGACAAATAAGCTGCATGTTAGCAGGTATAGAACCAAATTGTTTGAAATGTGTTCCAAATATAATGAACTAAAGTTGTGTAACTGCCTTCCTCAGCACCTAACAAATATTTTAAATCAAATATATTTAGGAAAGAAGTAAACAAATTTCTGCTAGAAAAGCAATTCTACTCAGTAGTTAAATATTTTTACTATTACATAGGAAATGCACAACTGTGACATATATGAGCTGTAAACTGGAATTTTGTTTTAAGTAACAGTGTTAGCAGTGTATTCCTTGTTACTATATCTTATGTTGTTCATATGCTTGCTTTGTACTTTCCCATGTTATATACAATATTGTACATATTGTAACGATGGCTGAGTCCCCATTCCACCCGAGGGCTCAGCTGCCTAGCCAGCTCTAACAATAGAGCAAACAGATACAATAGCTGAGCAAACAAAGGCATTTGATGTTTCCCTGCAAGATTTCTCAGACCTTCTTTATCTCTATGCCCAGAAAATTCCACTTCCAGAGTAGTCTTTTTCTAAATGAATAATACATACTTTACATGTAATTTCTAAGACTAGAACTTACGAAATCTGGCTACGGTGCTATATAAAAGACACAGACATAGCTGGGAATGAGTTAAAAGTAAATTTAGTGTGGGACGCAGGCTAAGACAGTGACATGAATATAGCGACTCAATTATTTACGTACCAAAAGTGTAAAATGGAATGCCCTAGTGATAAATAAAATGAATTTAACAGAAGTTGGTGTTTTCATTTGTTACATTAGTGTCAGGGTACTCCTTACTGCTTGTCTATGCACGACACTATAAGGCTGATGCCTGCCAACTTGGTTTTTGGAAGCGAATTAAAATTCAGTCTTGTGTAAGATAGTAAACATAGTGACTCAGTTATTTGTGTACCAAAAGTGTAAAGGGTTGTATTATGTGGAGTGTCCTTGTGACGAATAAAGAGAATTAAACAGAAGCTGGTGTTTTCATTAATTACACCAGTGTCAGGAGTGAGATGTTATGCCAAAATAGAGATGTTGAAAAGTTTAATGGCCAAAAGGAAGGCCAGAGAAATTTTGCAGGAAAATGCACAAAGGCCTTTCTTTGCCCAGCTATTATGTCTGTTTGCTCTATTGTTAGAGCGGGCCAGGCAGCTGTGCCCTTGGGTGGAAGGGGGACTTAGCCATTGCTACAACATACTCGTATTCAACTTTTTCTATATCATGTGGATGATCTGATTAATGTAATATATAAATAAATATTATGTTTACATCACTATATCTAATTCATTAATTGAATAAACTGGTCTGTTTACCAGGTAATTATGAGTACAGTATTTTAATTTATAAGACAAACATTTTAGGTGCAGTAGGTACTTTGCAGAATATATTAATATCATTATAGAAGTTTTAGCTAACTGGTAATACAATCAAACAATCTAATTTAAGCTAATTTCCTGTGTTGAAGTTATGAAATTTGGTCCTTGAAAAATACTATTCTTTATCAGTTTTGATGTAGATTAGTAATTAGTGTACAAACAAAATACTGCTTACAATGTTAAACAATCACCCCTATCCTAATTTTCAACCGTACTTATAAAAAATATGCTAACACAATGACAGCTAGACAGGTGTAGGAATAAAGGGGAGGATTTATCATAAGAATATTATAGACAATTTCATAAAGATCAGGAACAGGAAATTAATTTATTTGACATTCCTGTTTAAAAAAGCTACCCATACAACATTGTCAGCCAGCTAGTCATTATGTGCTGTAGAAAATGCTATTTTTTCTGGTTTAGTAATATTAGGACAGAAAAGACACAAGCATGTTAGAAATAATTGGGATAATGTCAAGCAAACTGTATTACCATTTGTATTTAAATAAAGTTGAATTGCAGAAAAACAAAACTGCGAACTTGTGAATAATGTTCCATTTTTATTTTGGTTCACAGCAAGTATAAGAACCAGGCTAGATGTACTGGAGCAACAGTTGGCAGACTTGCGCAACCGTCGTCAGCAGCAGGAGCTGGAGATTGCCAACATAGAGAATTATGCTTTAAGACAGAGGTTTCAAGATATTCTGGATAATTTGCTCTCAGAACAACTAGAGAAGGAACAGGAGGTATGTTTCAGAATATGATGTTCTCACAAGCTACAGTAAAACCTTGTTACTTTCTCTACACATACTATGTACATAGTGTATAGAGAAGGTATTGCACTCCACCCAAAAATTTGATTCCGAGATTTCACCGGAAATATATGTTTTAGAGTCCCCTGTAATAAAAAAAAACATTTTCACAAAAAGGTCTGTGTATGCATGCGTGCGCGAGAACACGATAATTCAAAAACGAAAAGTTGGTAAAATACCAAACTTGGTATTTAAGTTTAGTATCTTCCAAGGATGTGCGACGCAAAGATTTTGAGAAGAATCCCCCCACCCCAAACTACTCTGTACATAGAACTTTTTTCAAAAATTTTTATTTTCTCACAAATGGCTCTAACAATTTTGATTCAAATATCATATATTAAAGATATTTACCTGAAAAATAAAATGTATATCGTGAATTTTCTGGGAATAGCTTCTGAAGACTACTTTATTCTGGATGAATTTTACGGAATTTTGCATAACTGCTAAACCGTGAGAGATGGGGAAAAACTTACCACACAAAAAATGTAGAGCACTTTAAAACACACAATTTATGTTATATGCATTTTTTTCGTGGAGTTGGTCATTTTTGAGATATTCCTTGATTTGGTTTCAGCTTTAAAAAACGTACACTTTTCTCACACAGGACTTTATCAACTCCTATCCATACAAACAAAGGAACTTTAAAAGATAAATTTTCTTTATTTATAGCTTTGAAGGATATTAGTTTTTTTAACTTAAAGTCTTTCGCATAGCAACCAACTTTTGACTATCATTTTAACCTAATGTACTCCCTTATATCGCTTCTACATACAAGGAAGCAAGTAATAAGACTATTTTCGTTAATTTTTCTTGATTAGCATGAAGTAAATAGAAGCTAAGATTTTTAATAATAATTTCTTACAGAGATGTAGAGAAAGTCATGTGAATGGAACACATCAGATTTTTTTGTGTTCCATTTTCTTTGTACCCACTTGATATACATTATGTCCCCACCCAATTATTACTAGTTTCCATGGGGGATTGAAATTGTTTCAAGTCCAATTCCATCTGAATACCATCTGCATTTCATGTGTTAAATTCAATATGAATTGAAATCTTTTGAATATACAAGGTTCAAGCTTTTATGCTGGTAGACTTGGTGAACTTGTTACTGTGTATAGTAAGCAGGTTTTGAGGTTAGTGAATATTTTTTAGAAGAATAAATTGCAAGATTATGGAAATGATTAAGGAGCACCAATGCTGTATTAGACTAGGTTATGCAGAAAGATCAGCAGTATTACAGCACATATACGACACAGATCACAAAATCAACTTTTCCTAATTTTAACTTTTTCCTTTGTTCCTCCTCTGCAAATAACTGGTAGGCTCTCATCCTTGGCTCCTGCGCATCATGTGTGGTCCCATTGACCAAAGCCCAAAAACTTGGGCAGTTACCCAAATCTCACCTGGCTGTTTGCCTGAGAAACCATAATCAATTATGGAAACAACAAAAGTGGCTCTGCTTGTGTTTTATTACAGCAGTTTCTGGAAAGTTTATTGTAGAAAACAAAATGCTGAGTGTGCAGTGTGTTGCAAAGAGTGCATTAGAATATAGCATCTTTGGCGTATTCAATACGATTTGATTACAGAGGAGAGGAGTTTACATGCAACATATTTCTAAGAGGATCAGATCCAAGATTCAATATGATCTGAATCCTAGTTTCCATCCAGTAAATAATATGGAATGAGTATTTAAATTGATTTCAATTCCCCATGGAAATATGCTATATGAGTTTTCCTTGCAGTTTTCAAATCAGTATTGGAAACGAAAGTTCTACTTCTTCACACTAGCTATTGTCCTCCATGGTCTAGAGGTAAGATGTTTGCCTCTAGTTCCCAAGGTCGCGGGTTCAAACCCGACAGAGGGTGATGAATTTTTCCTGTGTAAAAATCCTTAGAATGGCTTCCTTTGGAATAGTAGTAAAGCCATTGGTCCTGTGTCATAGATTTACGGTATGTAAAAGAAACTCAAACCTGATACAAAGGCCTTTGAGCAAAATTTAGCGGTCTTTCACACCCAATGTAGAATGGGATGCTGAGAACCACAGCAGTTAAAAGAGCGTCCATAAATAAAATTCAATTTCACACTATGTGTGAAAAATGGAAAGATAAATTATACTTTTAAAAAATTTGCTTTATGCTTACACAACTTTTGCTACCCATTATGTCGCTTTGCATGTCAGTTGCATGGCCCTGTGGAACATATTGTCTATTTCAATGGGTTGACTTGTGTACTGTTTATTCTCGTTTACTTTCTGGTTTCTTTAATTTTATTACTGTCACACTTTCATTCATACTTTCAGACTCTGGGGAAGATAGAGCATAATCTGGGCTAGAAAAAAATTCACCCCTTGCCCCCAGCTGGGAATTGAACTCGAAACCCCTTACACAGCAGGCAGGTGTTGTGCCAACTGAGCTACAGGGCCAGCCTGAGATAAATTTAATAACGTAAAATGCAGAAATATAGACAAAATGTTGCATAAGAAGTGATAATTGTAGTAAACTTTGGCGGTTTCCATATAAAACAACAATTAATAGAATTTAGACAATAATAATGAAAAGAAAAACATCCTGGAGACAGTGTCCTGACTTGAGCTAAATGGTAGTAATATTAGTGTAGAATTTCAAATATATGCTGTGTTAGAAATATTAATTAAACACACACACACACTCCCTCTCCCTCCCACCCTGCCTTCCTCCCAGTATTTTCTCTACAAATTTTTGAAATGTTTAATATAATGTAAATTCATATAGTTTTTACTTAAAAAAGAGAGATAATTGGGTTTTAATTTTTAGCTTTTGATAATCTCTTGTTTTCCTTTTTACAGTATCAGGAATTAACAGCACTGCTGTGAGGAGAAGACACTAAACTTGTGCCGAAGCTCTTCAGAGGTCTCACTTTGTCAACATAAATGTTGAAATGAAGCTTGGCAGAAAGACAAACATTATTTGCAGCAAAAAAATTTGTGGTTTTTCAATATGAAACATGTTCTTTTTCTCTTTCATTGCTCTTTTTAATGTCCTAAATGGTTAAGTAGATGAAAGCTGATCTTATATAAGCTGTTTTATATGTTTTGCAGGGTTATACTTGAGCTACTAATTTGATTATGAAAGATTTGGAATACTATTTAAGGCTGGTTCACAACAACTGAGAATAGTAACTAGATGACAAAGTTGAAATACGTGTATTTCAACGGGAATGTTCTCGTTGATGGGAAGCCTTCCTGGCCCTCAGGAACGGGAAGCAAGACTTGGCAATGTTTAAACTTTCTCATTCCTGGGCACAGCATATTAGATGCATATTGTGCTTATTAGACTCCTCGCTGTAGAGCTTATTCTAAGTAGCTGTGACATGAAACAGCTGCTAGAGCTCGCTTTAGTTGCGATTTTTACTTTCTCTGCATGTACTATGTACATAGAAGGTATTGTAATGCACCCAAAAATTTGATACCGAGATTTCACTGGAAATACATGTTTTGAGTCCCCCTAAATAAAAAAAATGTTTACAAAAAGGTCCGTGTGTGTGGGAGGATGATGAAGATGAGGATTTCTGCTATCTTTACTGGGCTGTTGTGAACCAAAATCTTGTGCCCTGTAAGGCTTTCTGTTCTCGTTTCCATATTGGTTACTGTTCTTGGGTTATTGTGAACCATTCTTTAAAGATGAGGGCATTGCTACTGCGTTTTCATCCAAATGTGCTGCATTCTGGAGTGAGAATGAATTGAGTCCATTAGCATTATGTGTCAGATTGGTGTATATTCCAAGTTTTGCTGTATGGCTCAGTACTAAAGATTTTTAAAATAAAAATAGTTTTTAGATAATATTATTGTTAGAGCTGATACCTGCAGTGTCCTTAAAAACAGCAATACCTATTTGGGGAGCATAATAACTAACAATATATGAGGCATCTGTTTGCAAAACTGGTCAAGTCTGCTTTTCATAAACCTTGTAATAATAATAATACCTGTACAATACCCCTGCCGTGATGAAATTTTGTGCTTCTGCCTTTCATCAATGTTTAATTGTCTACACCCGTAAAAGATCCCTGTACAAGAAAATGGTTTAAACAAAAGTTGTTTATTTTTTGATGAGGATTTAGGGGGGAAAAAAATTAAAATGTTGGTTCCCATTTAAAAATCATACCTTGACCCGCAAATAACCATCCAAACCTTCTCCAATTAAAACACAACAAAGGGCATTTATTTTCCTTCATTATATCAAGCAACTCTTTCTATAACAGTTTTGGAGATATTCTACAGTCTCAAGTTAAATGGTCCACCATTTTATATATCTATATATTGGTATATTGCAAAACTGGTCCTTGGATTTCAAAAAATAAGTGAAGATTTGTTACAATTATTAATTATTGTATTAATATTTGTGTTACTTCACTGTCACTAGCTTCTTTTTACATTTATCAAAATGGTCACTGGATACGTATGAAGAATGAGCAGTGACCAGGAGTCATTGCTCAGGGAAATAAATATTGGTAAGATGCATATAGCAATGACTAGGAAATATATATTTATGACAAATAAAAGAAATATTTTATCAACTTCTGTTTTTATTACTGTAGAATTGTTCTTCCTTCCAACTCTGAAATTATTAATAAAATATCAGTACAACTAATTAACAAAATGTTAGATTAGAAGTTCTTTTGAGTTGGATCATCACTAACAGATAATTTTTATGGGCATGTTTTAAAGTGTGTGTGCGCTTTATCTTCAGCAGACTCCAACTGACATGGTATTTCCTCTGGCGGTTTTTGAAGTTTACAGCTTTGACTTAACTGGTGGTCTTGTTACATATTTCCACAGAGTGTTGTATATCAGCAAATCAAAATTCATAAGTTGCTTACACAGTACATAGTTGTTTTAAGAATACTGCAGACTGTCCTATTTCAAAGAGTTTTTTTCAGAATGAGAATATCTTTTTTTTTAATTGTTTCATGTATATAGCCCCCTTTAACATCTAAGGTCATACTCGAAACAACTTGTCTGTAGGTTCTTTTTTATGTTTGGTTTAAATCATTTTATTTTCCTCAAACACCCACACATTCACTCTCGCATACATACTTCCAGACTCCTTGGGGGATAGGGAATAATTCTGGCCAAAGAAAAATTCCCCGTCCCAGCCTGAAATGGAACCCAGATCCTCCGGGTGAAAAGTTAGCTCACTGACCATTGGACCATGGAGGCAGTCAATGAGAATATTGATAAGGAAGTTATACTGAAAATGTATCTGTCCTCCTTTTGTAACATTTTTAAGGTAGTTAAATATTATATCATTAATTGGTAATCTAAAAACTAAAACTTTTATATAATTTGCATGCAGAGATGATGATGTAGATCTTCTCTCAAACACAAATTACTGCGCTATGCAAAGCATCAAGAAAGGAGCTGGGAGAGGAAATGCTTTAGGAGCATATTCGTGTAATTCACTATCTTGTGCAAGTCAACACCTCCGGTATATGCATGGGTAATGTTGCCGCCAAGCAATCTCCTTGCCATACAATCCTGCTAAACCAAATCTGCAGATATATAAATCTAAAGAAGTTTGTTAAGATGAGACAATGGACTGGCCATACAATGTCGAACATTGTGAGTTTGAATCCCAGTTATTGCAGTCGATTGGTCCACTAACAATATCAGTCATTACAGCATGCTGGAATCTTACACTTCCATTTGGGTGTTATATTTATTTTTGTAGTTCAAATTCATCAATGAAACTTTTGTTTTTTGGTGCAAGATGCATATATTTATAAGAAAGTAAGTTTAAGTAATTTTATATTCTGTGAAAAAATATTACTTTAAACAATAAAAAAAATAATTTTTAAACCAAATTGAGGGTGAGCATGCATTTGAAAAATCAAAAAATAGAATAATAATATATTGATGTCATGCTTATCATTTCAATTGAACTTTTTTTTATTTGTGTCAACTATGTTTCACTTAATCAAGGTAAGAGTTTTACACAAACATAATATTCTGAAACAACAGTTATTTGTTAGTGTAGAATTGTTAACAATTCATTTAAATAGTATTTATTACCTTTGTGAAGAAACTGTAACAATCAAGAAAGGCATGTAGAATGTTGTTTAACAAATCTAAAATGAGAGACAGCTCTGAATGCAGCAGTGGCTTAAGGTGACCATTCAGATAGCCAAAGCAATGAATATTAGTTTTTAAGTAAACAAGGCAAAGAACAGGCTTCCTTGTTAAAAACCACATTTAAATAATGCTAGAAGTCCTCAGGCCTCTAGGGATCAACAGAAGGTTAATAAAACTACTGTAACTATTTTATAGGAGAGAACTAGTTTCTGGACATAAATTCAACTCTGTGAGATCAATGAAATTGAAATTCCATCCTTCTCTCCTGGTAAGCAAATTTGGTAACTAACTCCTCAAATCATTGTTCCTTTTTTAAGTTCTCCTAATAGGTGAGCTTCAGTTCAAATAATTTCAAGATGACAAAGCTCCTCTTCTACTGGAATTTCAAGAACAGCTCAGCACTGATAACTTTCCTACTAAAGATATACTCACAAAAATTGTATACAGAATGGCACTGACATATTAAACTGCTGTAAGCTTTTGTTTATCATTGAATTAGTGCTCAGTGGTTTTGCAGGTGCACTAATGGTTTTATTTCTTAAACTACAGTCAGGTAATTTTTCATAGTTTTTATGTGCCAAATTTAAAATTTTCAATTTTAAATATTAAAAACATACATCCAAGATAGACAACCAGAAAATTTGTACAGGAGTTAATTTATAAAATTATTGTACATTTTTGTAATAGTTTGCAAATAGGATGTAAAAATAAATAAATATAAATAACTTCACATCATCCAGTTTTTTCTCGCTAAGTTATCAGTGTTATCAAACAAGTTGCAATAGACTCTTCCATTTGAGATATGGTTTCTTGGAAAACTTGTTCACAGTCGTCAAGTAATGTGGCTATGGAGTGGCAACTTTCTTGGATTTTCTGATGCCAGTACAAAATATTATCTGCTTGATTCTGAAGGATGTCTTTCAACACATTTTATCTAATGTGTTTATTCATTTATTCTCCCAAAGCCTTTAGCCCCAATTTACAAAAGGATACAAGCGCTTTAGTTTATAACATTATAACAATATTAAAAAAAATGAAACAGCGTTTTATTTATGGATACTCTTTAACTGCTGTGGTTCTCAGCATCCCATTCTATACTGGGCATGAAAGACCGCTTAATTTTGCTCAGAGACCTCTCTATCAGGCTTGAGGTTCTTTTATGTGCCGTAAATCTGCGACACGGGACTAACGGCTTTACTTCGCTTCCGAAGGAAGCCATGCTAAGGATTTTTACGCCCGAAAAAATGGTAACCATTACACCACGGAGGGCGACATAACAATATTCAGATTTCATATATAAATTATTAAATAAGTAAATATATAAACAATAATTATATGACAATATGGGTGATAAATTGATCAAACTTAAGTCAGTTAAATAAAAGTGAATAAACTCTTTTATTTACATTATTTTAAGTCCATACTGTTAAATTGAATAAACCATAAGTAATTACTTACAGTTCAGGCTTTACTGATAAGTTATTACCTTTACTTGTTCAGCAATTGCTAGTTTTTCCAGCAAATACTTAAAATGTGTTTGAATAACATTCAGTGATTACTTGTTGACTTGAGTATTTGCTGAAATATCTTTAAGTGTGCTGCAGAGTTGACTTGCAAAAGTAGCTGCAAATAACTAGGGCAGCATTTTTACCCATACACCAGGTAAAGAGCTACAATAAGAGAAGGGATATTAGTCCCAGTGATTTAAAAAGGTTTCTGAGGTTTTAAAGTGAAAGTGTAAACTTTTTAACAAATGGTTTTCTAGATGGTATGTATTAAACAAGAAGTGGAACATTAAGTTCACATCAGAAAATGAGCCTTTTTTTTTCACTATTTAGTTGACCCAGTTGGAGGAAATTTTGGTATTCATCATTCCACAGTGTGCAAGACCATAGACTTCGTGGCAAACAGAATTGAAGCAAAGGCAGGTAACTGGATAAAATTTCCAACCTGAAATTTTAAACTCAAGAAGCAAAAGAAAAATGGTTTTCTCACTTTAGATTTATTTCAGTTATTGGTGAACTTGACTGTACACACATACAGATTGTTACAACAAACTGCTAAACCCACCTGGGTAGTGTAGTGGTAGCGTGTCTGCCACATTCAAAAGCTCGTGAGTTCAAATCTCGTTTAGGGTGAGTTGCTCGGATAAGGTTTTTTTCTGGGTTTTCCCTTATTCTGAGAAGACAAATGTTGAGTAACTTTAAGCTCCATGGACCCCGAGATCATTTGAGCATCATTTCACTAATTTCATTCATCGTCCGATATGACCAACCAGGTTAAAGGACGTTAAGCTAAAAAAAAACTGCTATGTACTCCTCCATGGCAAGGCCTCCTATCCAGCTGTTCATTTGTTTATTCAGTTTATATTGAAAATTTTCCAAAGCATCGCTTATCAGTAAAAGTAAACTGTTATTCAATTAAAAATCAGTAATTACTTTTACTGATCAGTCTTAACTTTCCTTGTCAATTAATTACTTGTCTACTGATTTTTATTCAACTGACCCATTGGCAAAAGTTAAGATATTCTAAATTATATCTCTTTATATATGGGTGATCAAAAACTGAATGATTGACATTATGACAAGAATTTAGACAGAAGCAAATGCTTCTGAACTAATTGCCTATTTTAAAACGTTCCAAGTATGATTTGGATTTTCCATGTACAGTCATAAATTGAGTTAATTTGAAAGAAAGCTCATTAAGTCTCTCTTCAGTTGTAAAAAGCACTGATTTTATGATTGTTACTATTTGTCCACAATATATTCCATTCATTTGGCATTTGTATGTTTAAATAATTTTTCATAAATGTTATTGAATGTTGGGTATAAGAATAGTCTTTATGTGAATGTGCGGCTGCTATAGCAAACAGATCTGCTCTCTCATTACCTTCATTCCCTGTGAGGCCTTGAATCCATCCTAAACATATATGTTTTATTCAAGAATGAACATCTGAATATTGGATGAAGATTATACTTATCTGCAATGGTAAAGGTGCTGCTTGAGAAACACAAAATATATGTATATTATGTGAACTGTACATTCCATTTAACCATTTTCTTAAGCGCAAGTAATTGTGCTATATAAATGGTGCACACTGAAAAGAGTTTAAATTGATAATGTGTTAATCATAAACTTCATCATAAATTACAAAAATGCAACCTACGAGAGCATTTTGAGTTTCTTTGTCACTAAAACAAGAACCATCAGTATAAATCTGGAACTCGTGTTTCTTAGGGCAGTCTTGTTGCACAGGACAAAATTCAAGTTCTATATGTCTAGATGTCAGGAAGTGAGAAATATTACAACTTGGGTGTTATCTGCATTAAAGAGTAGATAGTCCTTAGAAACCTCTACTGTATATAAAACATTTTGTAATAGAATTTTTCAAAACAACCTAATATAAGCTATAGGATTAACTGTTTTATCAAATACAAAGCATGAAATTGTGTGTTTGTGTTTAGTGCTAAGCTAGAACATCCTTAAGAAATTGATATTGGCTTTTGACATTTTGGACACCAGCACATTGTTTCAGGAGCCATATTAGACAGACACATTTTAATTTGCTTCAAATTAAAGTAAATAAACTGCTAGCTGAACTCTAATTATTGCACATTCTTCTTAGGGACTGAATTCAGAAATACTAAAATCCAGCTCTAAAGGCATAGCTGAACCAATGATATCTAGTTGGACCATTTGTCTCTCACCTACACGGCCCAGGTTCAATCCCAAGCGACCGCATGTGAGATTTGTGGTGGACAAAGTAGTGCAGGGGTGGGTTTTCTCCGAGTTCTCGGGTTTCTGCCATCATCACATTCCACCAGTACTCCATCTCCATTCCATGTATCACCAGTGTCATCGCCTGCGGTGCCATGGTAGTAAAAGTGGGCGTTAAACACTATAAAAAAAAATATATATATAGTATTTGAAATTTTCATGAAATATTATCTTGAAAGTGTATTCAAAAGAAACTAGCTCTAAATAAGCATAGCGTTAGCAATTCTTGAGATATTCTGTTATTGGTTTCTATTTTAAGCTACTTAAAACGGGTTATCATTAATGCTATTGTGGGAATCATTAAAACTATGTGGTTAATTTTTTGCAACAATCAACCAGCTGGCCCAACTGTCCTGTATATAACACATGCAGATATCTCATATTGGCCACACCGTGGCCGAGTGGTTAGACTACTTGCCTCTCACCTAGATGGTGTGGGTTCGATCCCAAGTGACCTCATGTGAGATTTAGAGTGGACAAAGTGGCACAGGGGTGTGTTTTCTCTGGTTTTCCCCACCATTGCATTCCACCAGTACTCCATCATCATTCCATGTATCACATGGTGGTGCCACAAGTGGTAAAAATGGGCATTAAGCACCATAAAAAAATGTCTCTCTTATTGTGTTAAAAGAGTTGCAGAACTCAATGGGGCTATTTTCTGTTAAAACCTGTCAGTGGAGAACTGGTAAGACGGACCTTAATTTTACCCCTGTAATGAGCTGCCTTCATGTTCGAGTGGTCAGTGAGCTGACTTCTCATCTAAGGCCATATCGGGGGTTTTGTGTTAGAAACAACTTGTCTGTAGGTTCTTTACGTTGAGTTTAAATTGTTTTATTTTCCTCAAACACATTTACACTCACATACTTCCAGACTCAGTGGGGGCATAGGAAATAATTCTGGTTAAAGAAAAATCCCCCCCTCCCCGGGAGTAAGGACCTCTGAGTGAGAAGTCAGCTCACTGACCACTTGACCATGGAGGCAGTCTTTGTATTGTTGTAATCTATCTGGGAGAACTTTGCATAGAATTGTTGACAGATACTACTTTATATCACCTCCATGAATATTGACAAGAACTATGTATCAATTTTAATATCTACATGTCTATGGTATGATTAATTAGAGACTGATATTGCATATTCTACATAACACTTTTTTTTACTTGCTAATATAAATGCAGTGACACACTTACAACTACTTGTACTTTCTCTACCATCAAACTATTTCAAATAAGAGGAAGTAGTATTTTACCCAAAAATTTGTAATTGAGATTTCATTAGAAATAAACATTTTGGAACTCCCTGAATCCCAAAAATGTATTTTTAGTCTTTTTGTGTGTAAACATGCATTTGCTATCTGAATAGCCCAACTCAAAAATGAAACATTGGTTAAATTCAGCATCTTCAAAGTTTATAACATGAAGATTTTTGGGAAAATCCCCTTCTAATTTAATATGGAAAACTTTTGTTCTTTTTATTTTCTCAAAAGCAGGCATAATTATTTTAATTAAAATATCATGCATATGTTTAACACATACATTAACATGAAAAATAAAAATTGGATGTATTCAAGACACATGAATTTCTCTACATCTCTGTTAAAAATTCTATCTACTTTATGTTAATTGAGATAAACATTAGCAAAAATGGTCTTATAACTTGCTTCCTTGTAAGTAGAAGGGAAATAAGGGAGTACACTGGACTAAAGCAACAGTCAAATCTTTTAAAAGCTGCTTGATATATGATTGATGTTTATTTCTTTGCATGGCCAGGGGTGGAGAAATTTCTGTATAAGAAAAGTTTAAGTATTTTAAAACTGAAATCAATAGCAAGGAATATCTCAGAAATGGCCAACTCCACAAAAAAATGCATATGACACAAATTGTGTATTTTAACGAGATCTACATTTGTTATGCAGCAAGTTATTGTCTATCTCTTATGCTTTATCAGTTATGCAGAATGCCCCAGAATGAAGAGGTCTCCAGAGGCTATTCCCAGAAAAGTTAATATAAACATTTTATTTGTCATGTAAATATTGTTAATATACAGTATTTTAATCAAAACTGTTAGTCATTTTTGAGAAAATCACATTTTTTTAAATTCTTTCCATGTAAAGGATAATTTGAGGTGGTGGGATTTTTCTCAAAATATTTATGTTGCCTCCTTGGAAAATACTAAACTTAAATTTCAAGTTTAGTATTTTACTGACTTTGTTTTTGAGTTATGTTCACGCTTATACACATGCATGCACGCACGGATATTTTTCTAAAAATGTTTCTTTTATTGAATAATATGTATTTCAGGTGAAATCTTGGTATCAAATTTTTGGGTGGAATTGTTTTAAAAACAGTAGCTCCATTTATGTCAGTAGATTTATAGACCTATAAAAGAACTCCTGCAAAACAAAATTCCAGCACACCAATGGCACTGTATGATCTTCGCAGTTGACAGTATCATTAACATAAGTATTTTAATGTGTTTGAAAGTTGATTTTTGCTTTTCAGGGGGAGAGGATGAGCTTTTCTTTCCTTCAATCCCAAGTACTTGCTCCCACAAATAAACTTTTCATTGTTGTTTCTGCATGGACCTTGTTGATTAATTTTAAACAAATCCTATGCAGAAATATATTTTGAGTAATGTGACATGGATAGGAGAATCTGCTTTAATATGAATGCTACACAATTTTTAAGGTATATTATGTGAATAATGAGAATGCTGTGTAAATGCATCACATCAACACTGGCCTCAAATCCATATACCAACACATAACAGAGGTGAATGATCAACAAATGCACACAGTTGATATGTTTCACGAATCCCACAGACACAAATATGGATTTTGTTTTGTTATGTGCTGGGAATGGTCTTCACTTTCATGTGGTATTTGAGTGGGCACCAGTTCTATACCTGGTGCTTAAAATCTGCACCTTCATGGGTGGAATCCGCATTTTGCAGCTGAGAATCAGAGTACCATGCTCTAACCCACTGTGTCAGGAGTGCTTAATGCATAAATCAATGTTCCTTGCTCAATCAATAATCAATTTTTAAAATCGCATTACATAAAAAAAAATCTGATTTGTTCCATTCACATGATTTTCTCTACATCAAATTATTGTTAAAAAGCTTATGCCTTTATTTACTTCAAGCTAATTGAGAAAAAATTACCAGAAATAGTCTTATTACTTGCTTCCTTGTAAGTAGAAGCGAAATAAAAGAGTACCATAGGTTAAAGTTATAGTCAAAAGCTGATTGCTATGTGACTGAAGTTCCTTTGCTTGTATGGACAGGAGTTGATAAATTCCTGTATGAGAAACATGTTTTTTAAAGGTGAAACAAAAAACAAGGAGTAGCTCAAAAACGATCAACTCCACGAAAAAAATGTAATAATATAAATTGTGTGTTTTAACATGCTTTACATTTTTTGTGTGGTAAGGTTTTGTCCATCTCTTACGGTTTACCAGTTATGCAAAATTCTGTAAAATTCATCCAGTAGTATAAGGTAGTCTTCCGAGGCTATTCCCAGAAAATTCATGATATATATTTTATTTGTCTTTAATATACAATATTTTAATCAAAATCGTTAGCCATTTTTGAGAAAATCAGCAATTTTGAAAAAAGTTCTATGTAAAGGTTAATTTGGGGTGGGGGGATTTTTCTCAAAATCTTTGTGTCGCATCCCTGGAAGATACTAAACTTAAATACTAAGTTTGGTATTTTACCGACTTTTCGTTTTTAAGTTAACGTGTTCACAGACACACACACGCATGCGGACCTTTATCTGAAAATGCTTTATTTGGATACAGGGGACCCTAAAACACATATTTCCGGTGAAATCTCAGTATCAAATTTTTGGGTGGAGTGCAATATCTTCTCTATACACTCTGCATATAGTATGTGTAGAGAAAGTAATAAGACTTTATGAGTTTCCAAAGAAAGTATATAAAAAGTAGTTTACACTTTTGCCCTTAGTTTAATCATTGGCCAAACTGAGAAGCAAAAATGCATAACTAGTGTGATATGGCAATGTGCGCACGTAATGATTTTCATTACACCTTATGCTTATGCATTATTACACATTAACCCACAGTGCATCTTGTTACTTTCTCTATGCATACTATGTACACGTAGAGAAGATTGTATTCCACCCAAAACTTTGATGTCGAGGTTTCACCGGACATATATGTTTTGGGATCCCCTGAGTTAGAAAACATCCATACGTGTGTGTGTGTGTGTGTGTGTGTGGACAGCATAGCTCAAAAACGAAAACACCGTTAAGTACCAAAGTTGGTATTTAGGTTTGGTATCTTCCAAGGTTGCGACACTAAGATTTTCAAGAACATTCACCCACCACAAACTACCCTTTACATGGAAACAATTTAAAAAAATTTTATTTTCTTAAAAATGACTATCACGATTTTGATTAAAATCCCATACATTAAATATATTTACATCCCAAATAAAATGTATATCTAGAATTTTCTGGAAATCGCCTGTTTATTCTGGATGAATTTTGCCAAATTTTGCTAAACTGCTAAACCGTATGACAAACACTTACTGCACAAAAAAGGGTAGGTCTCGTCAAAACACGATTCAAGTCCTTGTGGAGGTAACCGATTTCGAGATATTCCTTGTTATTGGTTTCAACTGCAAAGTATGCTTATACTTTTCTCAGACTGGAAGTGTCCGATTTTCTTTTGTTCTGCAAAGAAACGATTTGCAATGGCAATCGCTTAACGACAGCTTTTAAAACATTTGACTGTCGGTTTGGCGTCGTGTATTTGCCTAATGTATTTCCCTAGTTCCCTCCTACTTATAAGGAATTAAGTAATAAGAATGTTTATCTCGATTAGCATGGTGTAGAAAGAAGAAGAATCTTTTGTAAGAAGTTTGTTTGTAGAGCAGCTAGGAAAAGTCATGTGAGTGTAATACAAGATTTTATTTTTCCTGTTGTGTGCTATATAACGGACATGTGCATAGGATTTACGATCTTCCTTCTCTCTCTCTCTCTCTCTCTCTCTCTCTCTCTCTCTCTCTCTCTCTCATCGCAAGCGCTGTTTTACGAAATTTTTTTAAATTTATCTTTAGGTGAAAACCATTTGGTCATTAGGAGAGAGTAAGGAAATTAATGAAGTGGGGAAAAGAAACATTTGAATGCGGTTCATCGCAAGTGCTTGTTTTTACGAAAGAAACATTTAAATGCAATTCCTGCATGTTGTTACTATGCACTTATTGTTTAGATTGAGAAACTAATTTATTAATTCAAAGTTGTGCAAATTAAACGCATATGGTAACGATATTAAAGAATGGAGTGTATGGACTTTCCTTCAGACGCCTTGACTTCGAGGAAGTACTCATTACGTAAGCCTCTTTGTTTCATTATAAGCTTAATTGATATTTTATTACTTAGTTATAGTACTGTTGTAAAGCTTCTTGTCACTTTCTCTACACGTACTATGTACATAGTATATAGAGAAGGTACTGTATTTCACCCAAAAATTCTTTACTGAGATTTCACCGGAAATTCATTGTATGAGACCCCTGATTAAAACATTTTTTACGTTCTCTACACGTACTATGTACATAGTGTATAGAGAAGCACTTTTGGAAAAAGGTCCGTGTGTGTGTCTGTGGATAGCATAGCTCAAAAACGAAAAGTCCGTTAAATACCAAACTTGATATTTTAGTTGAGTATCTTCTAAGGATGCGGCACGAGGATTTTCAAGAAAATTACCACCAACTACCCTTTACATGGAACATTTAAAAAAAAATGATTTTCTCAAAAATGACAGTAACGATTTTTCTTAAAATACCATATGTTTAAGATATTTTTATGACGAACAAAATGTATATCTTGAATTTTCTGTGAATAGCTTCTGAAGACTTCTTCATTCTGGATGATTTTTGTATACCGGGCAAACCGTAAGTGATAGACAAAAACTTACTACACAAAAAATGTAGATATCAAAACACACAATTTGTCATATAGGTTTTTTTTGTTTTTTTTTTTTATATGTGAAGTTAACCGTTTTTTTTTTCTTCTAAATATTCCGGTTATTGGTTTCAATTTTAAGCCACTTAAACTTTTCTCATCTTTCTTCTCATTTCTCGTTGGTTTACTTCTGGCAAGCAAAGAGAATGACATTTCAACTGTTTGACATAGCGACCGGCTTTTAAATGACTAGATTAACGCTTTAGCCTGTACATTCCCTTAATTATTTTTCTTCTACTTACAAGGAAGCTAGTAATAAGACCTATTTTGCTTATGTTTATCTTGATTAGTATAATTTACGTATATTAATCTTTTGAATAAAAGATTTGTTTTTCGAACAGCTAGAAAACATCAGATTTTTTCCCTTCTACTTACAAGGAACCAAGTAATAAGGACAATTTCTTCTAAGGATAATTATCTCGATTGTCATGGAATAGATTGAAGAATAAGCTTTTTTACAATAATATGTTAGAGATCTCTGGTTCCCAAGGTCTTGGGCTCAAACCTGGCGGATTTTTTCAAGCGTAAAAATCCTTAGCATGGCTTTCTTTGGAAGGGTAATAAAGTTTTAATATGCACTTTAAAGATTTACAATATAAAAACTATTTGGTTATGCTCGCGTAAATATGCAATGGATGTCTGTCCAGTATAGTCAACATCACTCAAGGTTTTATTAATTTATATTTTAATGTTTTATATCATATTTTTATTGATCCAGCTCATACCGCGCAATAATACATCCTGTAAGCCCGATACCTCAATCGATCAGCTGTTAGGTTGTTTACTTGTGCCCGATAACTTACCTACGGGCAGAAATTGGTTTTGGAATCACGAAGGCAGTGAAAAATTTAAAATGCCAATCGTAATATATTTTCCTTCAGTAAACATTAGGTTTATCGTACTATAATATGTAAAGCAGACTTGCAATAATCGAAAGAACTGGAATAATGTTTATGACTCACACTCTCTCCCTCCATCGGACTTACAATCTTTAAAGGTGTGCCCTTTACTTTTAGCAGATATTTTACTATACAAATGATTACGCTACGCAATTAGACAGCCAAAAATCAATTCTTAAATAATGTATTTTAATCAAATGATTTCTTCTGCTGATCTTTAAAGCACTTGTGCAATTAAAAGGTGTGCGTAACGAGGTGAAATGAAGCTATTCATGCGTACATTTTTAGCTTATGAATTTGACAGCTAATGCAGATTTGTATTTAGTTCAAATAATATACATTTTAATCTGTGTAAGATGCCTAGGACATGCAGTGTGCCGGGCTGCAGGAGTAATTATAGCGGTGAATATGTACCGGTGTTTTTATTCCCGACTGAGAAAGAAAGGAGGGAGTTGTGGAAGAAAAGTATTAATAGGGAAGACCTTAAAATCACAAAACACACTGCAATTTGTATTTCACACTTTGCTGAAGATCAAGTTAGTAGGGATTTGAAGATTCTGCGACCAGATGGTGAGTTCACGTTTGTGTTAAATGCTTTTTGACTTTGCGGTTAAGGGGAGATCAGCAACTGAAACAAGCAAAAGAGTATCCTTTTAACAAAACACCAGTTACTATTAAGCTATTGCAGAGTAGCATCTCTATTCTATATAGTTTCTGCTACAGCCAATATAAATTTGGGATATATCTTGTTACATTTCATGAATTAGTTGCTTATGTATGTAACTTTATTATTTATATTCATTGGTTACACCACTTGGCATTACTTCAAAAGACGGTCAGGATTTAGTACTTTTGTTATTCTGTCATTAGAGCCGTTTTGTAGGTACTTACTGGTCTGTTATAGACGTTTAGGGCCCT
The DNA here is from genome assembly GCA_030762935.1 of Hymenopus coronatus. Lineage (NCBI taxonomy): Eukaryota > Metazoa > Arthropoda > Insecta > Mantodea > Hymenopodidae > Hymenopus > Hymenopus coronatus. The sequence continues at coordinate 33,611,141 of CM060883.1, forward strand.
AAGCCGCAAAGCGTAGCTCAAGGTGGTGGACCTTAATGCGCAAAGCGTATCTGAGGGTTGTTTTTACAAATAAGAGTAGTTGCGGCCGAAGGCCGTGCCTACGGAACGACGACAGGACGTAGCAATGGGATCTGTGACGCTAAAACCCCAAGATCACAAGAAGATATCAGAACCTCGGTAATCTGGCACATTTCACATCTGAACAACTTTTTCAACAAGGTCAAATATGGATTGCCAGTGGAAGTTTTGCCCACCACTTAAACTGATTCTTTGTGTGTGATGCAACAATTATATATTTTTAACATAACTCTTTTGTCACAAGCCATCAGTGATACAACTTTTATAGATCAGAGACCCTCAACAGTATGATCTTTTAAAGTGAAATGGAACGAATCTTCATTAAAAATTAGTGAAACTTCCACAGGCGATCCAGATTTGAAAGGGTTGAAAACATTAATATGTTCAGATTTGAAATCCGCTAAATTCCCGAGGTTTTGATTTCTTCTAGAGATCATTGAGGTTTTAGCCTCTCAGATCCCTCGACTAGATCCTGTCGTCGTTCCGCAGTTGCGGCCCTCGACTGCAACTGCACTAGTCCTCCACTTATAAAAAATTTTACTGGTGTGCTACACTTTGTGACTTAAGGTCATCTACCTTGGGCTACACTTTGCGGGTTAGAGCCCTAAAAGTTTATAACAGATTATAAGTAACCACAAAGTGGCTCTAATGGCAGAATAAGAAAAGAACCAAACCAGATCACATATGGCAGTAATGCCAAAAATTATAATTCATGGAAAAGGTATGCTTGAAGAAAATATGCATATATCTTCACAAATAATAACCACCAATATGTTCTTTTTAAACAAAGTACAGAGAAATACTCAAAATAAGCAAGCATTATATTTGCATGATCTTGCAACATTTCAGTATGATGACCTGATACTTTCAGAGAAAAAATAACAGTAAAACACAAAGAAAATGTAATTTTGAAAAAATAAAAAAAGAATTTAAAGAGGCAGGTATTTAAAGGTCACACTACCTATTATTACATAGCTATTCAAAAGTGTAAATTACATCGCAATCACATGAAGCCATAATAATTCTATTCACCTAGAATTGCACAATTTTGTTGAGACCTCATTTGCCCATCTCCCCTTAAGTTAAATGGGAAATAAAGGCGTTCCATATCCTTCACCAATTATATTAACAATATATTAATTAAATGCATTTTTAGCAATTATTGGAATTAAAAGTTTACACCAAGATAAAATGTTTCAGGGAGTGAATTTGCGGTTCCTCGTAAAAAGCTTGCCCTGGCAAGTAATGCTGTACCATCACTGCTGCTCAACGTGCCTAATAATTTACCCAAAAATCCTATAATCTCCCAGCAAAAAGTTGAGTTAAAGACAGAAGACACTGAAGATGCAGAGCAAGAGCAACAACAAGATGATTACCTATACTGGTGGTCAGAGGACAAAATTTCTTCCTTGGAAGAAATAATCACTAATAGCCATAAGTTTAACCTTGATGAGTGGATAATGAGAATGATTGAAAAAAAAATATATTTTATAAAACTAGATTTTAGCAATTTACCACGTGTCAGTAAAACAGTGATCATTGATGATGATCTAAGGATCAGAATAACATTTAACCATGTCAGGGTCAAAACAGAACATTTTGAATCAATTTTAGGAAATAGCTTAATCTGTGATACATACTCCAAGTTAGAGAACTTGCTTTTAACTTTGAGCAGTATGGAACAACATATGAGTTCTACTGCAGAAAAAATTGAAGAAGTTCAACTGCTTCTTGGTGAGTGCATTCAAGAAAGTTATGATGAGAACTTTACTTCAGCATTACATTTTATAAGTGAACAGCTGCACCAGCTGATCATGATAAAACAGGTAAGAATTAATTCAAACTACTATCACTATTAAAAATTCTGTGTTCCATTCACATGACTTTCTCTATTTATTCTGCAACAAATTGTTCTTGATTGCCTCCATGGTCAAGTGGTCAGAGAGTTGACTTCCCACTCTGAGGTCCTGGGCTTGATTCCCAGCTGGGGCGGGGAATTTTTCTTTAACCAGAATTATTCTCCCACAGAGTCTGGAAGTATGTATGTCAGAGTGAATATCTGTGTGTGCGTGTGCATGCATGCATGAGAGAGAGAGAGGGAGGAGAGAGAGAGAGAGAGAGAGAGAGAGAGAGAGAGAGAGAGAGAGAGAGAGAGAGAGAGAGAGAGAGAGAGAGAGAGAGAGAGAGAGAATATTTGCTGCTACGACTTCAGGTAATGGTTCTTTAAATCATTGTTTAATACATTCAATTTCATTTGGATAGCAAACGCTTATTCATTATTTCTATATGTCGGTTACACCACTTGGCATTATTTCAATATGTGACCTGGATTTGGTACTTTTGTTATTTGGTCATTAGAGTCATTTTGCAGTTAATTACTGGGCTGTTATAAATGTTTAAGGTCATAAGCTGCAAAGCGTAGCTGAGGGATGCTTTTTATAAGAAGAGGAGTAGACAAGACACAGTCGGAGGATCTGTGAGACTAAAACCCCAATGATCCTAAGAAGAAACTGAAACTTCAGCAATCTGGCAACTTTCATGTCAGAACAACTTAATGTTTTCAACACTTTCAAATATGGATTGCAAATGGAATTTTTATCCACCACTTAAACTACTTTTATGGCTGTTGTGTGTGTGTGTGGTGCAACCATTGTGAATGTCTCAATCCTACCCAGAAACCATATGGTAGGATGTCAGTAAGGTGGGCTTATGTGCCATTGGCTAAATCTTCGGAGGCTAATGTTAATTAATTAATTTCCCCCCCCCCCTGTAAACAGCTTAACCTCCTCCTAGTTAGGACTGATGTCCCTCACTAGGACTTACAAATGAATGCCTAAAGGTTAGAAGCATGTCAGGGAGCCAACGGCACGAAACCACAGAAAGGAGAACCTGGAACGAGTGATCGGTCGGCATGATGATATGAAATGCAAGCAAAATGGACGATAGGAAAGGTGTTGGTGGAATGAGTGGCGGGGGAAACCGAAGGACCAGGAGAAAACCCTCCCAGACACCACTTCGTCCACCTCAAGTCCCACATTCGGACGCTTGGGATCGGTCTAACCCGGCGCCGCCTAGTGTTAATTTGAATTGAGTTGCACTAAGAGGTTGTAGACGAATAATCATCGTTTCCATTTTTTTTTCCGTCTGCTAAATCATATGTGCGATTAAAAGTATAATGACAGACAAATACTCATCTCGAATTATTCTTTCTGCAAGATTTTTATGTTCATTCATTTGTCTCAAAGGTTGAGAAAGACAGCTAAATAAGCAAATCTCGAAAAGCTGTTTTCTTTTCTCAATATATTGACCACATTAAATAGATGCTATAAAGCATAGATTGCTATAAAGGGTTTGTTAAGTTAGGTAAATGGGAAGACAAAATAATATACGATTGAAAAGGATGTGAACGATTGATAAAAATGCAATTAAGATTAATCTTGAAACCATTTTAATTTGAGGCATTAAGCTGAACACGCTTCTTTTAACATTTTATGAGTTATCAAAGACTTGAGGTTTATGTTGGCTAAACTGCCCTGTTAAGAGTTTTTAACAATGGCGGTAGTTATCAGTCCACAATTGAAGCTATTACGACATAGATTATTGGAAAGTCCAATACAAGATATTTTTGTAGGATTTTTACGCTGGGCTTCAAAAAAGACTGGTAGGGCAATTATGTGCAAACACAATTAAACTTTTTTATTCATGTAGATCCTTAACCTTACATGCAGTGCATGTTTGTATCATTGAGCTTTAGAAATACGTATTCTTTCAAAGAAATGAGCATTATACTGTAAATTTGGTGACTTGGATGAATTATCCTAAGCTTCTATTTAAATATCTTACAACTTGGGTACTAGAGGGCGGACATTCTTCGATACCTCTAGTTGCCAGCGGAAATAGTTTACCGATATTCGCTGCAGGCGCATTTCCTAGCTGCTGTTTTTATTTACAAGCGTAGAGCAAGATAACGTGGTTTCTTAACATTAAACCATGACTGTCTTATATAAGAGAGCATTCTAAAAGGGAGAGGTGGCTGGAATACAGGTGTTTGGATCATCGCATTACCGTGTATTACCTTAAATTATATTCCTTCAAATAGAAGATATTTCTGGAACTTTAGCCATATAATATAACAAATATTTAGAGAAAGTACTTCTCAGTGGGTCTGCACTTTTTAGTGAACTACAGAATCACTCAATATAATTACCCTTTATAACGAGTCAGTCACTTTCACAATGAATTAATGGTTGGTCAGACTTAATTGAACTAATCGAATACCTATGTATGGACATGTATCTACCCAGATTTCTTTCAGAGCAATTTAGATATCAAATAAGGTCAATCCTTATTGTAATGTGTCTAAAAACTTAATGGGTGATATTATGTCTTGTTTCAAAGAAATGACTGTCTTACCAACATTTCCACTTCAATTGTGCAAGATACATTTAATAAACAAATACCCGGGTCACAGTTTCTATACATGTTGACTTCTTATTTCCTTCAGAGAAATCTAATGTGTTGCATTCTAATGACTTTCTGTGCCTACTATTGTTTATTACTTTCTATACTTCATACACAGGTATCACATTTCATCCAAAAATTTGATACAGAGATTTCACTGGAAATATGCGTTTTAGGGTGCTCTGAATAAAAAAAAAAAAAAACAAACTTTTTTTTAGATAAAGGTCCATGTGTAAGTGTGAATGGCTGGATTTTACTCAAAATGATAACATGGTTGAATACAAGTTTGGTATTTAAACTCAGCATCTTCCAAGGATGAGAGAGACAAATTTTCAGGAAAATCCCCTTTCCAAACTAGCCACTACATGGAAAATATGTTGAAATTTTGATTTTCTCAAAAATGGCCCAGATGATTTTGATTAAAATACCAAGTATTGGATTTTTATATGACAAATAACATTTTTTTCTTGGATTGGGAATAGGCTCTGAAGTCTTCTTCATTCTGAATGTCTCTTACATAGTTGGTCACCTGTATATCACAAAGTAATTTCAAATGTAAAAACACTAACTGTACTTGAGAGCAGTCTATTATTAATGTATATTGCATCACATAACATGAGCCATAAGTTAGTGGAATATAGACGAGAGAAGGATAGATCCAGGCTCACTGTTTTCTGGACCAAGGTTCAAAAGTTACAGCAGAGTCCTACATTATGTTCTGAAAATTAGCATGAATTTAATTTTCTTTCATATTTTTCTTGACAAAGTACTTTTATCTATTACTGTAATAATCAGTGATGCTTCAGCTAGTAGTTACTGGGCAACAAAACAGTACATGCAATCAAAACATAAAATACAGGTTCAACAAAACGTAAAATACACTTTAATGAAGATCATTTCGTATAACTACATAACTAAACTTTCATTAACCGTTCTAGAAGAATATTAATGGCTGCATCTTGGACAGCTTTTAAAATTTTTCCTGATAAACTGTGAAAATCACCTTCACTCATTTTTATTTTAAATTCACGTACAAAAGTGTATCTAATGTTTTTTTATTTGTTCCCAAAACCCATATTATTCTTTCTCCAAACATATTTCCACAATAAATAAATTTCATGAATATACTAAAATACTCGTAGACAAAATATTGTGGACATATTACAAAATTAGGTTTAGGAAATTGCTGCTCTTAGAATGCTCTCTTCGATCATGTTCTAACTAGAGCCTATTGTTATTAAACTTCAGCTGTTTTAACTAGTCCTCTAAATAACTATTACCACTTCTAGAATCTCATTTTTTTTTTTTTTTTCATCTGTAAAACTTACTATACAATAATGAGGTGTTCATACCACAGTTTCCACCCAAAACAATCAAACATGTGTTCACTCATAAAGGATGGCTAATTATGGTGTCAGAACCATGTTTTGCTACTGATGATTGTTGGTGATTCTGAAAATTATCAAATTACCCTTATTTAAGAAAGACTTAGTGTCTTCAGGTTCAATGTGCTACCAAAAACTGTAGAAGCAGAAGCACTAGTCATAGTAATCCAAACCAGAAATGCTTGTTAAAGTTTGGGTAAATTTGTATGTAATAGAAGAAATAACTGAATGTTGTTAGAATTTTAAAAGAATGACAAACTATTGAACAGTTCAAACCATTAATAACAAATATTTTGGACATGCTCTATGGTACAAAAAGGTTACTTGTAATTAACTGCATGTTTTAAGGTGAAATGTATTTTTGTTGTACACTATCATCTGTCACTTAATGTTTAACAGTTATTCTATCCAAATGAAGAGTTCACAAAAAATTCAGAAATATCCCCTGAAAATGTATATTTATCATGTAAATATCTTTAATATTTTAATCAGAATCGTTAGAACTATTTTTAAGCAAATAAAAACAAATTCCACTGTCTCATATAAAGGATAGTTGGGGGTGGGAGATTTTTGTGTTGCATCTTTAAAAGTTACTACATAAATACAAAGTTTAGTATTTATCAGACTTTTTGTTTTTGAGTTAGGCTGTTCACAGAGAGACACAACAGATGTTTTTTAAAATACTTTTTTTTTTTTATTATTCAGGAGTCTTCAGAACTATAAAATGTTTAAGTTGGTACTTTCTTTACTATAAATATAGTAGAGAAAGTAAAAGTATTTTGAACAAGTAACAAACTATGTAAGTTCAGTTTCTCCAAAAAATGTAGCAAAGATTTTGAGGAAAATACCCTTACATCACACTATTCTTTACATGGTAAAGTTTATTATATTTTATCAAAATTTGCCTTATTGGTTTTTTTTTTTAAAATACCATATGATCTATGCATGGCAAAGTTAATGTTTTAATTTTCCTCAAAGCCCTCTTTATTCTGAATGAATTTTATGTAACTGGTAATAAGCTTACCATATGCAATATAAGGATTTCTTCAAAGCATCCAATTTTTTTTAGTACATATATTTCCAAGGTTTTTAAAATAATTTTATATTTTTTCAAGAACGAAGTTACTAATAGTTTTATTTCTTGTGGCCAGGCATAGAAAAGAATTTCAAAGCTGTCATATAGTGACTATTTTTTTTTTTTTTTTTTAAAGATTTGACCCTTTTGGCCTGCTGTATTCTTTTACCTAAAATAAAATGTGTAATAAAATAATTTCTACAAATGTTTCTGTTGGTTATGGAAGTGATGAAAGAATAAGCTTTTGTAAGAATAGTTTGTAGAAGAGGAGCCAGAGAAAGACATATGAATGTAATACTTCAAGGGGTTTTTTTTTTTTTTGTAAATTAACATTTTATGTTTGCTTTTTACTACAGGAAGCAGCACCAAAAACAAAAGACAGAGATCAGGGCAGCCATCTCATTATGGCTGGAAACATCAAGAAGGAAGTATAGTCTATCCAGGAACATTACTAGTGAAGCAGCGAACTCTACGGTTTCATCCAGGATTGAATGTTGGTCTTTCAAAAAATGGTTCTCTATTTGCAATGGAACATGGCAAGGTTGTGGTGACTTGTGAACTTGCAGATTTAAACTGGGAACATTCTTGGGTCCAGAGAATGTACCAAGGACGAGCAGATAAACCATTTTATAAAAAGTATTATAATATAATTCAAGTACCCCAGGAAGGACGCTTCAAACTTATTGATAGAATATGAGTGTGCCATAATTGTTTGTAGTTTTTGTACAATATGTCTGTTCATTTGTGTAAAAAATATTATATTGCCAATAAAGCTTTAAATAAAATTTATAGATCAAATGTAGACACTATTAAATGTTACAATTAGCTATTCTATAACTTTCAGGTTAAGAAGATTGTTACTATCCAAAAAAATCTGATGAATCACATGACTTTCTCTACATCTCTGTAACAAATTTTTCTTCTATCTACTTTATGATAATCGAGATAAACATTAGCAGAAATTGTCTTAATTATTTGCTCCCTTGTAAGTAGAAGGAAAATAAAGAAATACACTAGGTTAAAACAATAGTCAAATCTTTTAAAAGCTGGTTGCCATGTGGTTGAAATCCATTACTATGCAGGACCAATATATTACAACTTTCCGTGTGAAAAAAGTTTAAGTATTTCAAATGAAACAAGCAACAAGGATTATCTCAGAAATGGTCAGTTCTACAAAAAAATGTATACGACAAATGGTGCGTTTTAACTTGATCTGCATTTTTTGCATAGTAAGATTTTGTCTATCTCTTACGGTTAATGGTTATGCAAAATTCAGCAAAGCTCATTCAGAATAAAGAGGTCTTTAGAGGTTATTCCCAGAAAATTCAAAACATACATTTTATTTGTCATAATCTATAATATACAGTATTTTAATCAAACTCTTTAGAGCCATTTTTTAAAAAATCAAACTTCGAAATTCTTTCCACATAAAGGGTAGTTTGAGGTGGGGGGATTTTTCTCAAAATCTTTGTGTCGCATCCCTGGAAGATACTAAATTAAATATCAAGTTTGGTATTTTGCCACCTTTTTATTTTTGAGTTATTGTATTCACAGACACACAGACCTTTTTCTGAAAATATAAAAATACTCTTTTTGGATACAGGTGACCCTAAAATGTGTATTTCCGGTGAAATCTTGGTATCAAATTTTGGGTAGAGTGCAATACCTTCTCTATACACTATCTACATAGTATGTGTAGAGGAAGTAAAAATCTGTTTTCCATTCACATGACTTTATCTGCATCGCTGTAACACATTATTGTTAAAAAAGCTTATTCTCCTATCTACTTTATTATAATCGAGATAAACATTAGCAGATATTTTCTTAATTACTTGCTTCCTTGTAAGTAGAAGGAAAATAAGGAAATACACTAGGCTTAACGAATGTCAAATCTCTTGAAGCTAGTTGCTATTTTGTTGAAATTGTTTCTATATAAAGCCAGGAGTTTACAACTTTGTGTGGTGAGAAATTAAGTACTTTAAATATGAAAACAATAACAAGGAATGTCTCAAAAATGGTCAGTTCCACGAAGAACATGTATATGATGTAAATTGTGTGTTAAGTTTCTGTCTATCTCTTACAGTTACCAGTTACACAAAATTGATAATGATATTACTTTGTGTATATAAGGTCAAAAAGAAGAGCTGGTGATGGGGCAATATGATTTTGTTGGAGCAACATTTTCCGCTTTGTGTATTCCTCACCCCTTCAGGATTATACATAATTACTGGAATCCATTAAGTATTTTTAGAGTAAAAAAAGTTATACGGTTTGGGAGGGTTATCGGCTTATAAAGTGTCCACATCCCCAATTTAATGCTGATATATGCAATTTTCTTATTTAAATCAATCCTTCAGCATTTCATTAGGAAGCTAAGTATATATATGGAACCATTTACCTATTTCTTCAATGTACTGTCCAAGCAAAGAGGAGAGCAATGTAAACATGATGAGCAGCAGCATGATTAGCAAGCACTGTTCCTTGTGACACAGCAGAGATAAAAATACACATGCAATGTCACCAGTTCTTAGCAAATTACAAGGAAAAATCTTGCACAAGAATTTATTGTAATGTATTAATTCACGATGTAGGAAGCTACAGAGGTTCAAGTTCTTTTAGAAACAAATAGGGGAAGCAACTGGTGTATACTTTTGTTCAATCTGTAGAATTAAAGTTTTCAGTTGGACAAATAAAGATTCAGAAGTCCAATTTTGATGACTTTAATGAGTGCATTGTTTGTCACACAGTGAATGACTTTTATACAAGAAAAAGAAAGGTCTCAACTTAAAAGATCTGTGCAAAATTAATGTATTTATTTGTTTCAATGGCAATATTAACACAGTCTGGAAGATTTTACTTGTTTTAGTTAATTTTCTGCACGATTAGTGCATATTTTTGAAATTATAGAGATTTAGAAAGCATAAATACACAAATTTTACAGGTATTATTGCACACATACTGATGGCTACTAACAATGCATATGTTTGCTGTGTTATCCTGTGCAATATTCTGCATTTATGTATTGCAAGACACATTGGTAAATTAACATTTTCTTTTTCATGCCACAATGTTGCATTGCCAATGCTTTAGGATACTCATGTAAAGATATAGTTGCACTCCACTAAAATGTGAAAGAATTAACTACATACCTGACATTAGCGCTGCCTTGTGAGACACTGTCACAATGTTGCCACATTCGTCTTCACTGTCGTCTAGAGTCCAGCAGCTATACTCTTAAACTAACAAAGCTACTAAAATCTGACATTTATTCAATAATACACTGAAACTTGCAGTGCCTAACTTATTTAAAATAATTTGCATAATCCCTCCAGACATGCTACTGTCTACAACTCACAGTCCCTGCAGAAATAAAGCAATGTTTCGAATGGCATACAATACAAGCAGAAGCTTGACACAAACTGAAGAAGGTTGTAGCATAATGCAATAAGAGCGACATCGCACTTACTGCAAGATGTGCTTACAACATGACTGGATGAGGCAAGTGAAGCAAATGGCTGTCAAGTGCATAGATAGCTTTCGTTTACTACTAGTCATTCTTAGAATCTAAATAGTTTGTAAACTTTCTATGTATAAACTTTGATGTTCTCTCTTAATAAAGCATCTCACTAAACACAAAAGCTGCCTAGCCTATCCTGAACTACTATTAAAATAATTATTAACTTGGTTGCTATAAGAATCACTTTTGTCATATTTTATGTCATTGAATCTGTCCTATGCACACATTCTATTTGTTTTAATAGTACAATAGTTTGAACAGTGTTACTTGCACCCACATATTAATTCAACAGTAATCCAAAATAATTTTTTTTCACTGTCTTCCATATGTGATACGGATTTGGTACTTTTGTAATGCTGCTGTTAGAGTCATTTAATAGTTACTTTCTGATCTGTTAAAAACGTTTTGGCACCTAAGCTGCAAATTGCAATCAAGGGATGTTTTTATAGAGTGGAGTAGTTGCAGCCAAAGACCATGGCTGTAGATAGGGCATAGCCAAGGTGAAGCTAAAACCCCAACAATCCAAGAAACAATCAAAACCTGTGCAAACTCACGGATTTCAAAATCTAAACATGCTAGTATTTTCAACACCTTCAAATCCGGATCACCTGTGGAAGTTTCACCATTTTTTCATAATGTAATTTAATTGTACATTTTATACAGTCTCATTTTAGTTTCTCTTGCATTTAGGTTACACAATAAAAATTTGCACATATACAAAACCAACCATATTTTGTTTTCAATTACACATATTATGCATTCTTTTTAATATTCTGTTCATAACGCTTGTCTTGTTTCTCAGTTTTGTTACCAATTACAGCTTTATGCTTTGAGCGAACAGCTCTTTCCCACTCCTTTTTATACAATATGTATAACTGCATAGCTGTTCTAGCATCTACCACAGAATCATGTTCACCTTCCTGTATTGTAACACCCAAAAGCTCTTTGGCAAGTCTTTTTAAACTTGGAGTACCACCCTTGATTAACTTTCTAAATCCTTTATACCTTGATGTATCTCTTATGCATCTTCGAGGATGACTGAGATAAAGTACCTTCAAGTCATTCTTTAGAGCATGGCCTACTAAAATTCTATCTTTTATTATTTCTGCTACTTCTTTCTGAACAATTTCAAAAGTTTCTGCATTGAGTAAATCTTGTGGTCGAATTCCACTAACATGAGTTCTATAATCAACAACATGCTCTGTTGGTTTCACATACTTATCATAAACACAATTTCCGAATTTATTTACAATTGAAACCCTAGCCAATATACTGTCATTGCCTGTATCAACACCCACCATTTCACAGTCAATTCCTACAGCATTAGTCGCTTCACTACTTCCTGATTGCTTCAGTTTTCTTACTGGCAAGTCTTCAGCTATCTTCTTTTTCGAAATTCTTGGTGGATTATTCCTCTTCGTTTCTTGCTTTTTGGTTGTATGCTGTGACACTGCTGGTTTCTTATTACTTTCACTCTTCAGTACTTTTTGCTGAAAACTCTTCCAGTTACAGTTATCGTTGCTTACAGCAATATTTGCAAATTCTTTTGCATTCTCATCATTTTTCCTCTTTCTCTTCCGCTTCTTCCCAGGGCGTGCAGGTTGGTTTTTTTCTGCTGCTTCCATGCTTTCAGATTAACCTCAAAGTGACTTCTACAATTGTACGTATTGTATCGCTCTTATTGTACATTACACGTTTGCTGACTACTTGCAACTATATTTTATTTCCATGTTCTATTATACCTTCACAATTCGCAAATCTCACTCCTTTCGAGAGAACCCACAACTACTTTTCGACATTTTTGCCACTGTTGGTGGTCAGAGCCATTTTAACTTGGAAATGGTAACAAGGGGCAGCGATGTTCCGTGTGTGAAATATCCCTATCACATGCCTTAAAAATCCCTTCACTGTTTCAAAATTACCTACGTTCGTTTTCATTTATTACTATTATTATTTCATCATCGTTGTTATTAATTATTGTTATTGTTGCTAATTCTCTATCAACAAAATGTTACAAACCCGCCTGGGTAGTGTGGTGGTAGCGTGTCTGCCTCACATTCAAAGGGTCGTGAGTTCGAATCTCGCTTAAGGTGAGTTACCTGAGAAGACGAATATCGAGTATAAGCTCCGTGGACTCCGAGATCATTTGAGCATCATTTCACCAATTTCATTCGTCGACCGATATGACCAACGGTTAAAGGACGACGAACTTCAATTAAAAAAAAAAAAAAAAAAAAAAAAAAAGGAATATACTTACATTAAACCTATCGGAAAATGATATTTGTAATTTGTATTAGTACTTGGAACACGGCGCAGATCATGTATGCAACCTATATCTTGAAGTACATGATGATATCGTGCAATTTTCTTTCTTTCTTTGTCCCCAATTTCAGTAATACCATAATTTAATATACCGCCTAGATTACTAATAATAATTGTATGAAGTGAATTTCTACACATGCTGATATTCATAAAGTTAATTTTCCTGAGGTTAGCATTATGAATTATTGTAATAAACTCTTCTAAAAGCTAGGTACTATGTAATGAAATTTGTTTCTTTGCACGACCAGGAGTTCACAAAGTTTATATGAGAGAAGTTTTAAATATTTTAAAACTGAAGCAAATAACAACGAATATCTCGGAAATGGTTAACTCTATGTGTGGTTTAATGAGATCTACATTTTTTGTGCAGTAAGTTTTTGTTTATCTCTATGGTTTGCCCGGTATGCAAAAGTCATAATGAGTATGAAGAGGTCTTCAGAGGCTACTATTCTCAGAAAATTCAAGGCATAAGTTTTATTTATCATTAAATATCTTATACAGTATTTTAATTAACATCGTTAAAGCCATTTTTTTTTTTTTTCCATTTAAAGGGTAGTTGGGTGGGGATTTTTCTCAAATGAAATGGAGTTTTATTTATGGACGCTCTTTAACTGCTGTGGTTCTCAGCATCCCAAAAGGGTAGTTGGGAGGGGATTTTTCTCAAATGAAATGGAGATTTATTTATGGATGCTTTAACTGCTGTGGTTTTCAGCATCCCATTCTAAACTGGGCATGAAATTGATTAATTGGTTGATTAATTTTGTCTTTATCAAGCCTAAGGTTCTTTTACTTGCCATAAATCTACGTGGGACCAATGTCTTTACTTCCTTTCTGAAGGAAGCCATACTAAGGATATTTATGTCTGAAAAAGATCCATCGTCCACCACCAGGTTTGAACCTGCGGCCTTATGTAGGTATATATAGTTAGCAATGGTAACCATTACACCACAGAGGGCAACATTTTTCCTCAAAAAACAGAGAACTTTTATCTGTGCTGTATGGTGAAATTAATGATGATGATGATGATGATGAAACGTCACTGTTTGACTTACCTGATTTTTATTAAGTGTCTGAAATATGCGAAATAGTCCTGTAAGTTTTCAAGGGCAGTTCTTGTAATTAATATCATTAAGCACTAATATAACAAATCTAAATTTAATGTACAAGGGTGTTTTTTATTAATGATAATAATAATAATGAACTCCATGACATGACAGTCCAAAAGGACCATGGCCCACCACCTGGCTGCTGCATCCCCCATTCAGCCCATAGGTGTCATGAATGGGGTGCAGTGCTGGAGGATGACATGATCAGGGCCTCAAGTTCCTCCTCTTCTCAATCACATAGCTCTTTAACTGGCCCCCCAGGGACCTCTTGAGGCTGAGTGCACCCTGGACCAGGTCTCCCAGTGGAGGAAAATTCCCCATGCTGATACTGGGAATCAAATCTAGATCTCCTGCTTGGCAGCAGCCACACTGAAGAGATGACCAATAATAATAATAATTCTATGGTAATTCGAGGTTCTGCGTACTTTAAGCTGGTTTTAAAAAGATTATAATTTTACATAAAACTAGAGTAAAATCTGTTATATGTGTTGTTTGCATGTTGAAAGCTACTAATAGGTTTGCAGGAGTGTGCTTGCTCTTTGTCCACCTTTCACTGCATGCCAATCAATTATATACCATCCATTGTGTATAGCATCCTTTTGAAAGCATATATTTTGGCACAGTAATCCTTACTCAGCAACATAGGTTATTAAAATATGCTCAAGTTAAAAATACAGGTTTTACAGCAGTAACAGACTGACCATTGTTGTACATAGTATGTACCTACCTGTACACATGTACTGTAGTGAAGCCACCATATACACAGGTATGTATTATATGGTTCTTATTTATTACTTTCTCTATACATACTAAGTACATAGTGTATAGAGAAGGTATTGTATTGCACCCAAAAATTTGATACCGAAATTTCACCGGAAATATATGTTTTAAGACCCATTGAACCCCCCCCAAAAAAAAACATTTTTAAAAAAATGTCCACGTGTGTGTCTGTGGGCAGCATAGTTCAAAAACGAAAAGACTGTTAAAAACCAAAGTTGGTATTTAAGTTTGGTATCTTCCAAGGATGCAACACGAAGATTTTTAAGAAAATCCCCCCACCCCAAACTACCCTTTATATGGAAAAAAATTTCGAAAATTTTGATTTTCTTAAAAATGGCTCTAAATGATTTTGATGAAAATCTCTTATATTGAAGATATTTACTTGCGAAATTAAATGTATATCTTGAATTTTCTGGGAATAGCCTCAAAAGACCCTTTATTTTGGATGATTTCTATTGAATTTTGCGTAACTGCTAAACTGTAAGAGATAGGCAAAAACTTACTACACAAAAAATGTAGATCATGATAAAACACACAATTTATGTCATATACATTTTTTACATGGAACTGATCATTTCTAAGATATTCCTTGTTATTAGTTTCAGCTTTGAAAAACATTACCTTTCTCATACAGGAATTTGTCAACTCCTGTCTATACAAACAAAGGAACTTCAGTCACATGGCAACCAGCTTTTGACTATCACATTAATCTGTGGTACTCGCTTATTTTGCTTCTACTTACAAGGAAGCAAATAATAAGACTATCCCTGCTAATTTTGTCTCGATTACCTTGAAGTAAATAGAAGCATAAGCTTTTTAAGAATAATTTGTTCCAGAGATGTAGAGAAAGTCATGTGAATGGAACACATCAGATTTTTTGTTTTAACCATTATTGTGGTCATTTAAACGTTTATGCATGATTACGCATTGATTGAGTGATATTTCTGTCTAATCCAAGCTTTTTTGTTATTTAAGGTAGCCTAAGCCCCAATTAGATCACATTACCGGGGTTCTACTGTAATGATTACAATAATGATGATGATAATAAAATAAAAATATGTAGCATTTTATTCAGAACAAGGAATATTAATGTTGTTGCTATTTTTTTTTTTTTTTTTTTTTTTTTTGAAGTACAGTGAAAATAAATTAAAATAGTATAAACTCTGTATAAAAAGTTTGAGGCGAGTACTTTAACCCTAACTCTTAATAAAATATACAATGTCAACTGTTTCTTTTTAGGTGTGTACAAAACTTTATTTTTTTAATTTTTAAAACAATGAGGTTTAGACCATTTTTGCACACATGCCTTCAATTACAAAAAATAATAATTATTATAGTAATATAATAAGACAACTAGCTTCTTAACTTGGCCATTTTCTATAAATAAGAAAGATTCCTTCCTGGTATGGAGGAGTTGATAGCCTGCATGTTGGATTGCTGATTGCTTTCTATTGCTGACATTATAAACTGACACTGTGCAAGGAACGAGAGACCCGCCACAGCTGTCAGAAGCCCATCTCCAATTGATATGTATTTACATTGCAGTGCATGGAACAAGCCAGCTTGCTTGAGCACAAAATCATGCACATTGGTGACCCTTGAATTATAAATTACTTGACCATTCTGCCAAAAACTGCTTGTAGCAGGGATGGTTAATTTATTCAGAAATATATCTGCCATTATTTCATATTGCTTTTTTTATATTTACAGGGCTTTAAAAATTTTAATTCTAAGGGATAAAGGGGAGTACTTATAACTAAAATCTTTTAGATCATACAATAATTTCTTAAAAAACATGCAGAGAGATAAAATAAATGGATTGTCATTTTTAATGTTTAGAAAGTCACTTAAGTAGTGCTGAATAAGCCACCTAGCAATTAATAATTTACTAACCCTTAACAACACATATTACCTTCAAAAACTAGTTCTACAGATCTCAAAAAGTAATCATAAATTGCTTCCTGAGCAAACATTTAAATGATAGAGTAAATTTTCCACTTTGTATCTCAATAACATCCAAATACAATACAGTGAATCCCTAGTTATAGAACAATTGTGCAGTTATGCAATTGGCTTTCATTATTGTAACATTGCAAGTGTTTTGTTATTAAGGTAAAAAAACTCATTTCAAACTTATAAAATTAAGGTAAAATTTTATTTTTCTCTTTACATTACTTATCTATTTAAATAATATTTTAATATTACATTTTAAATGAATAAAAGTGCAGCAAGCATTATTTACAACTAGCAAGTGTTTGAATTTCTTTATACATTTGGGTTATGTTTTAGGTACACACTTCTCTCTGATATGTTGTAACCTAAGTTTAAGTGCTTTCATGTCCTCGGAAGACACTTCGTATACTGCTGTAACACAAGGTGTTTTCTGGCCAGGCTCAACCTTTATATCCACAAGGTTGTTAAAATGAATTAACCGATGTTCTGCTGTTTTCATCCTCTGGAATAAAATGTACAATAATAATATCATTAATACATAAATGTAAAGTTCACATATTGCACACATAATTCTATAAATAAAAAAAAAAAATAAATAAATAAATAAATAAAATAAAATAATAATAATGTAAATGGCGTGTTATTTATGGACGCTCTTTAACTACTATGGTTGTTGATTTAGCAGTAAGTATCTCTGTCAGTCTGCACATTAAACTTGATGCACTTACTGAAAAAATTGATAAATGGTGCAAATACAAGTCTTGTTCTCAATGAGAACAAAACAATTGACCTCACTTTTAATATTAGTTGTCCTGCTTTTTTAACTGAAACTAGTACAAAATTTCTAGGCATTCATTTTGAACCTGGTCTAGGTTGGCGTTCACATATTAATTATATCGCCAACAAGTAAGCAGGGGTATATTTATGTTACGTGTTTTAAAAAATCATGTGTGTTCCAATGTTTTATTATCAGTTTACTGTGGACAAATCCATAGCCATTTGACTTATGGTATTTTATTTTGGGGGAACCATACTTTAGCTAAAAAGATACTTTTATTACAGAAAAAGGCAATTCGAATTTCATGTGGTGTAGTCCCCAGAACTCATTGTAAACCTTTATTTGCTAAGTTGGGTGTTTTAACTTTGACTTCATTGTTTGTGTTCCACTGCCTCTTATTTGCTAAGAAAAATAGTCATAAATACAATCTATGTTCCAAAATGCATCTTCATCACACCAGAACTAGTTCTAATATTTACATAAATAGATGTAAATATAGTAAGATACAAAATTCCTTTGAAATAATATCATTAAATCTTATTTAACAAACTCAGTAACAGCACCAGAGCTCTCTCCATTGAATCTTTTAAGAGGTTAGTGAAGCGCACTTTGATTTTAAATCCAGTTTATTGTCTGGATGAATTTCATAATACTGCCAATTGTTTTTGATCTTGCTTGTATTTGACGTTGCTACACAATGTACTTTGTTCTGGCAAATAAACTTATCTATCTATCTCAGCACCCCATCCTAAATTGGGCAAGAAAGACTGCTTAATTTTGCTCAGAGGCCTCTCTATCAGGCTTGAGGTTCTTTTACGTGCCGTAAATCTACGACAAGGGACCAACGGCTTTACTTTCCTTCCAAAGGAAGCCATGCTAAGGATTTTTACACCCGAAAAAATCAATCGCCCTCTGCCAGGTTTGAACCCACGACTTTGGGTATATGAAGTTAGCATGGTAACCATTACACCATGGAGGGCGACACATAATTCTTAAAGTAGCAAGTTTGATTTATTTTCAGGCGATGCATCTGTGAAAATTAAAACACCCAGTTTTCTTCTGATTGCTTCAAATTTTTCCTTACTCTAACATGTACATTCAAGGTACACAATAGGTAGATAGGTATTGCATTCCATCCAAAAATCCAATATAAGGATTACATCAGAAATATTATGTTTTGAGGTTCCCTGAATAAAAATGAAAAAACGCTCTGTGTGTGTGTACGTGTGTATGTAAACATCATAACTCTAAAACTCAATTGAACACCAAACTTGATATTTAAGTTGGGCATTTTCCAAGGATATGATATAAACATTTTCAAGAAAATATCCCCATCCCAAACTACTCTTTACCTGAAACATCTTTTGAAATGTTTGTTTTTTTTGTTTCAAAAATGAAAATGCCTAGAACAGCACTGTGTTGATAAACTAAGATACAATGTATCTGCTGGTCTTTCTTACTTTCATTTCTTACATTTATCATGTATCATACTCTTTTCAAGCAAGTAAAAAATGAAATTATTTCTTCCTCTGATTTCAAGTAACATGAAATTGCAAAACAAAATCAAGACTGTCCATGAAATTATTAAGCAAAATGTCTGAAAAGCATTGTCTCTGGCAGTTTCATCTCTTTCAGTACACCTGTATTAAAAGAATAAACAGCAATAACACAAAATTACTAACCATTTTTAGCTCTTCTCTTACATCCTTATTGGTTTGAATATGTGGCTTCCACTTGAGAAGTGTTTCCTTGGGTAAATTCAATAGCTTCTCCATAACCTAAATTGAAATCAAAATTATTATAAAGTATTGTGCAATGTTTACTTTCTTTACTTCATAAGTAGTGCATAGGTAGAGAAGATATTGCATTCTACCCAAAAATTTATACCAAGACTCACTGGAAATACATGTTTTATAGTCCCCTGTATCCAAAAGAAGCAATTTTTAAAAAGATGTGTGAGTGTGTGTGACTGTACAATTACTCAAAAACAAAAAGTCGGATAAATACCAAACTTGATATTTAAGTTCAGCATCTTCAAAGGTACAAAAAAGATTTTCAAGAAAATGCTCCTACCCCACACTACCTTTTAAAAGGAAAAAATGTGGAAGATTTGGATTTTTCAAAAATGGCTCCTAACGATTTTGGTTAAAACACTGTGTACTAAATATATTTATATGACAAATAAATGCATATCTTGAATTTTTTGGGAATAGCCTCTGAAGCCCTTTTCATTCTGAATGACTTTTGCATAATTATAAATCAACAGAGATATATAAAAGTTACTATAGAAAACAATTTAGATTTCTTTAACAAAAATTTATGACACACACATTTTGCTTTTTGTATAACTAACCATTTCTGAGATATACCTTTAAAGGTTTAAATTTTAAAATACTTACGCTTTTCTCAAACAGGAAGTTGTCATCTGTTTTTAATTTGTTTTAGTCCTAGTCATGCAAAGAGAACTGAATTTCAAAGTCAATCACATAGTGACAGCTTTTAAAAGATTTTACTATCACTTTAGGCTAGTTTATTCCCTTATTTCCCTTCTACTTATAAGGCACTAAATAATAAAGACAATTTATACCAATTTTTATCTTGATTAGTGGGAAGTAGTTAGAAGAAAAATCTTTTTGTAACAGTTTTTTACAGAACAAATAGAGAAAGTCATGTGCATGGAACACATCATGTTTTTTTTTTATCACTCATATGCACATTTAATTTGCCATTTATCAGAAACCTTTAAGATTAAGAACAGAGTCATGCGAATCACTCAAATCTTTTCAAAACTCAAATATGTTTTGCAGAAGAGGGATGATTCCTATGATGGTATTAGATTCCTGGATTGTCACATAAGCATATTATTACAAAACTAATGTACTGCGCTGTGCTTTATTTACTTGCAGAATATCCTCTCTTTTTTCCCCTAAAATTTAAGTTGAAAAATTGAGGGGGATATTATGCAAATATTTAAAGAAATGAGCCAAATAAAGAAGACAAATCAAGCTTGAAAAGAAGGCAGGTTTGGTTCCATTGTTTCACTGTTCTTGCACTCTTTCACGAGCTGAAGAACATTAATTACTTAATTTCATTCTTAATTTCCTATCTGAGACAGTAGAAAATTGTGTTGACACCTCTGTTGTATTATGAAGCGGTGAAACACAATCACTTTATCTGTGTAGTGGCAAACGCTGAGCAAGTGTGGTCCACTTTCTCAAATTAAGTCCCTTCCTCCACATAAAGCACGTAACCCTCCCCTGGCTAGCTTTGAATTCCGCATGTGAAATGCCACGTGTTTTTGCGGCTTCCCTTGTATTATAGCATTTCATGTATTATGGCAATGACATAATTTCTTAATCCCATAACATAATCTAACAGTTCTTGATTGATTTTGGGATATTTCCCAGGCTTTGGGCTGCAAAATGATCGACAAGTCGATTTTGCACTTCTCAACTCCTCTTTTGGGCCTCTCCAATTATGGATTAATTTAGGTTCTATGCCAAACTCTCTTCCCGCATATTTCACTCCATTTTCTCTCTCCAAAATTCACTACTTTAAGTTTAAGTTTTGCCGTGTAACTGTTATTCTATCTAACCATTGTGTAATGCGATAAAACTTGTGTTCACAAAAGGAAGAGACTGAACTGATTGCTGGCAGATTTTTTTTTTTTAAGCTTAACGTCCTTTAACCTGGTTGGTCATATCGGACGATGAATGAAATTGGTGAAATGAAGCTCAAATGATCTCGAGGTCCATGGAGCTTAAGGTTACTCGACATTTGTCTTATCAGGATAAGGGAAAACCCTGAAAAAAAAAACTTATCCGGGTAACTCATCCTAAGCAAGATTCGAACTCACGACCTGTTGAATATGAGGCAGACATGCTACCATCACACTACCCAGGCCGGCTGCAGATAATTATAAATGAACATATGTATATGTGTTCTAATACTGCTAGTTAAGTACTAAAGGTCAGGCATGTGACAACCCTGTCAGCAAAACTCAGGTATAAGGAACTGAGCAACCTTGACACACTAATCTTACAGAATTCTTAGAAACAAAGCTTCTGTAGGTCAAGGGATGTCCAAACTTTTTCGCGAAAAGTGCAATGAAAATTGCAAATTTTTTTAAAAAATCTTCCGAAAACCTTAGGGGAGATATGCGAAGGACGTATTTCAGAACAAATGACTGTGATCACTACTGAGGTGTGTATCCTGTGTTTGATGTCTGCATGTGACTGATATAAGTAATTTGAAATCAGCGAGGCATGGTCCCCGGTTAACATAATGCAGTTACAGGGTGTTAAACGTGTGGGTATCACGTGCTGATAAGTTAGTGTTAAAGCAAAGCAGGTTGAAAAAATGACTTAGAATTTCTTTAAAACTGCTGCCCGAGTATAGAAATATAAATTTTTAGCAGCTTGTTACTAGCGTTCTGAAGATTTAATGTCGCAAAAATCTGTAAAATCTTGAACTAATCACTGGACAGTGCAACACTGAGCATTCATTAACTACGTTTTTGAGTTATGTAGCCTACTCTGGAGGCATTTTTTCAGCTGTTCTGGTGCCTTAATGCGTAACGCAGGAAGCTGCTATCCCAAAGGTCATGAGTTCAATTCCTGTCTTAGAGTAAATGTCTCGCAAATTATTTTGGTGTAGTTCATTAACAACCTGAGACAGCACTTACAACAATGCCAGCTTCACCACAAGGAATTAGTCAATGTCCAGTATAAAATGAAGGAAACTAGTTCTTTGAAACATGTTTCGGCAAAAATCCCAAGTAAGTGTTGTTTAGTGTAATTAATCGACTCCTTGTCAAATAAATCAACTTTAAATACTTACACTTGATGAAAGCTGAGCATCTAGGTTTGCTGTTCCATCACACAACTTAGCATAAAGCACCCACTCATCACCTTTAAGCTCCAATTCAGAGATTAAAGTCAATATGAAAACTTTGGCTCTGTAAGTCTTTGGGATATTTGTGTCACTTTTTATCTGATTCAGATACACAAAAGGAGAGGAACTGGTCACAACACCTGCACAATCGCTGGACGGTTCAGTGCTGCTGTTTCTTGACCCTTTTGCTTGTGGTTTACTGGGTTTAGAAGTTCTATCAAACATTCCACTACTGAACATTTGGTCATCTACTGTAAATTCACTCTCTAGTCCTGAATCACTCATAAAGTCTTCCATTTTTGTTACATCTGAATGTGACATATAATTAGTCTTTCCTGAGCTCGTTGAAGGTTGCTGTTTTACTGGCGTTTTGTTAATATAATTAGTTATTTTCTTTTGAGATATGGCTTGTGGTTTCTGAAGCGCTGAACCAAATGTTACTTTCTTCCTGTTTTTATCACTGACACTAGCACTTGAATTTGATGATCTAAAGCTCTCTTCAACTATATGCACATCTGGAATACTAAGCAAGATATTATCTTCAAAGTTATTTGGCTCTTCTATCATATCTTCATCATGGAAAGCACCAATTAATTCAGGAGGTTCTTTCTCTGAGAGATATTCATTTTCTAAGGCTGACAAATGTGCTAACATATCTTCCCCTAGCATTTCTTCATCATTTAGAAGATCGCCAGAATTATCCACAGTGGTCCTTGAAAAGTCCTGCAAAGAGAAATTTATATATCACAGTTGAGAGTAGATAGATTTATTATCAGCCTGAAGAAATACAGATTCCATGGCATCGTCAAAATACAATGAAATGTTGTTACATTTTAGTTTAAATATACGCAGAATTTGTAAAAAGAAAAATCCAAAATAGTTTTCTGCCAGCGCCAGGCTCCTTCCTACTTCTGCAGAATGGGACCTGTAAAGACAAACAAAATGCGGCAGTATCTGCACAAGAGAAATATGGTTGCAAAGATAATAATAATAATAATAAATAATGATTTATAGTTATTTAATTTGTATTCTGTGGAACAAGTTAGAGCTTCTGATTGAAGTATTCGTTAATAGTGAGTGGTAAATGACTTTTGCAATGGTTCTTAACAGCCGTTCTAAATTTTTTGTGATTAAACTCTTTAACACTGTTTGGAAAATGGTTGTATAAATTTACACCCTGATGTGATATAGACTTAAGACACCTGGTGAGCCTATGAGTGTTGAAATGTATATTACTGCAGACTCTTGATTTGTGGTCATGTAGGCCTGAGTTGCTTTTAGAGAGATCCAAATTTTTTTGTATAAAAGAGACCGACTCTAAGGTATATAAACAAGGTAAGGGTAATATAGATAGTTCTTTGAATACTATCTTACTTTCTGATCGTATTGGTACCTGTTTTATGATTTTTACTAATCTTTTCTGAAGCTTAAGTATCTGCAAACGTTTTGAAAATGCCCCCCATGCTATTATTCCATAGTGCACTGACTTTAAGCCCTCCAAAGGCAAACCGAGGTTTACCATGTATTATTTTAGGCTGCACAAATTAAGCCACAAAAGCTTGATTTGTGCAAACTGTTCCCTCAGCAAATTGTAATAGATTAATGTATCTTGCATTAGCACCATTCATTAAAATATGCACTAACATAATACAGAATAAGCATGGGAGTGAGGGAAGACCATTTACAATGCTACTTGCAAAAAAAAAAAAAAAAACAGAATTAGCAATAAAAGAAATAATCAGATACATAACACAAGCAGTAACACAAATATTCATATAAATTTCCATAGATTGAAAATTTATAAAAGCAAACCATCAGTAGCTGGATGCATGCTGTATAGCAAACGTCCTCAAAATATAAAAATCATGAAATGTATAATAATAGAATTAATAAGTACTGCATTAAAGGGTGCTTTTTAATCAATAGAAGAATTTACAAACAGTATATAAGATTAATATTTGTAACATTGTTAATTTTGAATTTGATGCAAATAGAAGCATGTATATATGCACAGTACAGGTGTATATGTAATTATCTTTGTAAATATGCTTTTTTTTTTTAGCAATTTTTTTTTATAATAATAAAATGAAATGCAGCCATAGGCATAATATAAGAATTTGGCATAGGCTTCTAGAATTGTAAATTGCATGCAGAAACCTCCTGAGTGTACTGCAAGTTTGAAGTTGGATAACTTAATAAAAATACCCGAAAGTATTCCGGATTCTCAACCCTTAGGACCACGTTTGATTCCCAACTGGGCTGGAGAATTTTTCTTTAATCGAAAATTCACTATTTTTCATAAAGTCTATAATATAGATATGTGAATGAAAGTGTAATTAATAGTAAAAAGTATTAAAAAACTATTGTTAACAAAACCTACAGTTCCACGAGTAGTAGCACCTTAAGTTAGGGTGACCATTATCCTGTGCTTCCTGGAAACTCCTGTATTTTAAATTTTAATTTAGCACTATCCTGTACTGATCTTCAAATACACCTGTAGCATATATGTAGAGAAGGCATTGTATTTCACCAACAAATTTACTACCAAGATTCCACTGGAAATATGCTTTGAGGATGCCTGAATAATAAAAAAGCAACAGTATTTTAAGAGAATGATTTGTGTGTGTGTGTGTGTGTGTGCATGTGTGTGTGTGTGTGCATGTGTGTGTGTGTGCATGCATGTGTAGCATAGCACAAAAACTAAAAGACCTTGGTATTTAAGTTTGGTATCTTCTAAGGATGCAAAACATAGATTTTCAAGAAAATCCCCCCACCCCAAACTCTATTATCATATAGTGTATAGAAGAACATGCTTTTTAACAATAATGTGTTACAGTAATGTAGAGAAAGTCATGTGAATGGAACACATCAGCATTTTTTTTTTAAATTAAGGTAGATGTGAAAAACAAACAAACTGCCCTTGGAGCATGGGCACAAATATCTATCAAACAAATGTCTTAGAAAAAAATCTTATGTGTTGCATTCACATGACTTTCTCTACCTGTTCTGCAAACAAACTATTCTTATAATAGAATATTCTTCTACTTACATCATGCTAAATGAGATAAACATTAACACAATTGGTTTTACCACTTAGTTTCTTATAAGCAGAAAGAAAATAAGGGAATATACCAGGCTAAAGGATAGTCAAATCTTATAAAAGCCAATCGATCTGTGAACAATTGAAGTTCCAGAAAAACAAGAGAGAGAAAATGAAAGGTGACCCCATCAGAGGAAATGCAGTTTAAAATTGAAAACAATAACAAAGAATATTTTCAAGATGGTCGACTCTGCAAAAAAATGTATAAACATAAATTGCATGTTTTAACAAAATCTACATTTTGTGTAGTAAGATTTTGGGTATCTCTTATGATTTAACAGTTATGCAAAATTCAATAAAATTCATCCAGAATGAACAGGTTTTCATTAGCCGTTCCCAAAAAATTCAAGATATACATTTTATTTTTATGCAGCATTTTAATCAAAATCGTAAGAGTCAGTTTTGAGAAAAACAAAATTTTCAAAAATGTTTCCATGTAAAGTGTAGTTTGGGGTGGGGGGGATTTTCTTGAAAATCTTTGTGTTGCACCCTTGGAAGATACCAAACTTAAATACAAGGTTTGTATTTAATGGTCTTTTAGCTTTTCAGTGCGTATGCACACACACACACACATGGACGTTTTCATTTTTTTGGACTCAGGGAACCTCAAAACATATATTGCCGGTGAAATCTTGGTATCAAATTTTTTGGTAGAATACATAAATTCCTCTACACACTAAGTACATAGAGCACAAATAGTATTAGACATAACATTTCTGATAGTCTGTAGGGGCATTTATAGGGTGTGTCTTCTGATATCTGCTGGCCACTCCATCATTCTAATTGGAAAAGGAGGAGGGATTATAGCTTACTGTTGTAATACACGTTACCTAATCTTGTTTCCAATTGAGTACAGTGGCTATTCCTATTAGTGAATGAGTTGACAAACCCAGTATTGGTTCGATATAGAACACTCACCTGCAAGGTGACAGTATCAGCCAATAAAATAAAAACATAACGTAATAAAGAACCCGACAAACGGTAAGGAATGCAGTGTACGGAACAATACAGGGCCGGTTTCTTCTGTGCCTTGTGTACATGTGCATGTAGAGACAATAAAGATCAGATTTTTTGCAAAATTTGTCTATTAATAAATGATAATAGGATGAAAGACATGTGAATGCAGAACATCAGATTTTGTTTTATTATTTGCATTAAAAATATATACTTACTCGATCTCCATTTGTCACAGTTCTGGCTGTATTTGTCTGAGGTATTTGCTGAACAGTCCTAGATGTATTAGATGAAGAAACTTGGCTCATAGTTCTAGTTGAACTGGGAGGAAGCATTTGGTGTACATTATGAAGTGTATTAGCTGGAGGTATTTGCTGAATATTTCTATTAGGTAGAGGTACCTGCTGCACAGCTCTAGTGGTACTAGGTAAAGATCCTTGCTGTCTAGCTGCATTGGATAGAGGTACTTGTTGAGTAGTTCTACTCGTACTTGGTAAAGAAACCTGGTGCAGAGGTGCAGCTGCACTGGATGAAGGTTGCTGAGTATTTCTAGTGGTACTAAGTAGAGATCCTTGCTGTAGAGGTCTTGTTGCATTAGATGAAGGTGTTTGCTGAGTAATTCTTGATTCATTTTCTGCAACCTGTGTTTCACCCTCATTTCCTGGATTGAAATTAATATTTGGGTTTGGATTTAAATCCAGTCCTCTGGAAAGGGGAAAAAAACTTAATGAATTTTAATGGAAAATTATTTTCTTAAAATCAGTGTTAATGTGCTACAAAGCAAGGAAGTGAAGGGAAAAACACTCATTATTAATCCTAAAAATCTGACATGTTCCATTCACATGACTTTCTCTACATCTCTGTAACAGATTATTGTTAAAAAGCTTATGCTTCTATTTACTTCATGCTAATCGAGAAAAATTAAGTCTTATTACTTAGTTCCTTGTAAGTAGAAGCGAAATAAGGGAGTACCATAGGTTAAAGTGATAGTCAAAAGCTGGTTGCTATGCGACTGAAGTTTCTTGTTTGTATGGACAGGAGTTGATAAATTCCTGTATGAGAAAAGTAGAAGATTTCAAAGCTGAGATCAAAAACAAGGAATTTCTAAAAAAACGATCAACTCCATAAAAAAAATGTATATTACATAAATTGTGTGTAAGGTGCTCTACATGGTAAGTTTTTGTCCATCTCTTATGGTTTAGCAGTTATGCAAAATTCTGTAAAATTGATCCAGAATAAAGTAGTCTTCAGAGGCTATTCCCAGAAAATTCAAGATATACATTTTATTTGTCAGGTAAATATCTTTAATACATGATATTTTAATCAAAATCATTAAGAGCCATTTTTAAAAAAATAAAAATTTTCGAAAAAAATTCCATGTAAAGGGTAGTTGGGGGTGAGGGGATTTTCTTGAAAATCTTCGTGTCGCATCCTTGGAAGATACCAAACTTAAATACCAAATTGGTATTCAACAGTCTTTTCGTTTTTGAGCTATGCTGTCCACAGACACACACACACACACACACACACACACACACAGACCTTTTTCTTAAAATGCCTTTTTTTGGATTCAGGGGGACCCAAAACATTTATTTCCGGTGTAATCTCGGTATCAGGTTTTTGGGTGGTATGCAATACCTTCTCTATACACTATGTACATAGTACATGTAGAGAAGGTAAAAACCCAAGGCAAGATAAACATCAGTCTTTCAACCAGAAAATATAATTCATTACAAGGATAGGAATTCTTAAACAGTTGGCTTCACAGTAGCAACAATAACACCATTTTCACTATACCCCCACCACTGAATCTTTGCACTTGAACAGCTTGTGGTTAAGTTGGTACACTTGTAAAAAACAAATGAAGAGCTTTATGCTGGACTTTCTGAATTAATCACATGGCAGGAGTCCGGTTACTCGGTGACATAGAGGAAATGGAACTGGAAGGAGTTATATTACCAAATCTGATTATTTCCAACCACTTGATCATCAACAGGTGCTCAAGTGTTCTTTGCAAGCTACATATTATTAGTCGTTATTTAATTTGTTACTGTTATATATGTATATTTATTTATATTTAATTTTTATATTCCATTCATATGATTCATACAAGATATGAAGTACACAATGCCTCAAAAATAATATCAATCACCAAATACTTGCATAAATATGTGTCATTTAATAGCCAGGCATTGGAATTATTAAGGACTTAGGAATTCTTTGAACAGTGAATGGGTATCCCTTTATTCCTGCTGATAAAACCATATTGAGAACTAACCAGGAAATGAAAAGAACTTTATTATACTATGCTTATATCTTTCATTGCAACAAGCAGCTTCCATTAATTTGTTCTATATTGTAGAAAGTAAGTAACTTATTCTACTACATTGCGATATATTATATGTGTATTACTTTATTTATTAATCATCAGCATTCACTACTGTGTACACGCTATATGCAGTTTTAGACAAATGGAAATCTTCATAATCAGCTACTGTTATTTACTAGCAACTCTGGGATCGCCCTCACTCTCTCTCATCTTTTTCCAACAGTTTTTTCACATTTTGGTAAAATATTGCTATCAAATTTTTTAATGGAACACCTCTTCCTACTAGGTATGTGGAAGAGAAAGAAATAAGTTTATATAAGTTTTGTTTGCAGGTTTGTTAGACATCTAATACCAGTTAATTTCAGTTATTTGGCTCTATTTTTGCACAGTATTGCTGCCACTGCTTTTCTCTCTCTGAGGGAAAAACTAAATTTATGGATATGGGTTAAGTTATACTTCTGAGTGCCTCTAAAACTCTTTTTATAAAGAAAGCCTTGCTTTTCAAATTTTGTTCCTTTCTTTTTTTCTGAAAGATAATGGTATATGCCTTATATATGCATTAAACTATGTCAATAATCTAATGTCTTACAATACTCTTGCCAAGATGTTTTCTGGAGCGTTGCTGATAATCAGTGAATCAACTTCACCACCCATAATCTGTAAATTGTGCTCTTCTAGCAGCAACATCCCTCTTCGACATTCAACAGGTCCATTAATAAGTGCCTGGAAAATTAAATAAATATAATGCGTCAAAACTATAATTTATTTTACTAGAACTTCTCACAGTTACAACAAGAAAATTAACGAAAAATGCCCATATTAAACAATTACCAATTACTCACTGAATTAGTAAAGCAATGCAATCATATTTCCCATTTAAAGCTAAAGCTGAAATATTACACAGTAATGCCATAAGTTTTGTCAGTAAAATTTAAACGTGCTGTAGTATGGAAATTGTGGTAATTGTCATCCACAAGGTAACCTTTACTATTCTGCGAGTAAACGGCTTACAGTGTGCCAGTAACAGGCAAGAGAGAAAGATGGATTGGGGAGTGTACGAACATTGTAACAATGTATTGGTGTTCTTTCATTGTGGAGAGTAAGCGATGAAAATTTTTTCGATGCTAAAGCGTCTTGGCAACAATGAACAATTTGTGTTTTGGACAATAGCACTGTTTAAAGAAACAAATGCAAGTATTAATTGCATCATATCTGGCTGTTTGTGAATGCTGTTTGTGCGAAGATTCAATGCAATCCTTTGCATAAGCAAACAAATAATTTTGTCTTGTGTAAAGAACATCTCTTCACAAACAATGTCACATAAAAGATACATAAGGCATTTGCTAACTGAAAAATCTGATGTATTCCATTTACATGACTTTCTCTATATCTCTGTAACAAATTATTGTTAATAAGCTTATACTTTTATTTATTTCATGATAATCGAGAAAAATTAGCAGAAATAGTCTTATTTATTGCTTTATTGTCAGTAGAAGTGAAATAAGGGAGTACCATAGGTTAAACTGAAAGCCAAAAGCTGGTTGCTATGTGTCTGAAGTTCGTTTGTTTGTATGACATAAGTTGGCAAGTTCCTGTATGAGAAAAGTATTAAGTTTTTCAAAGCTGAAATCAAAAACAAGGAATATATAAAAAATGATCAACTCCACGAAAAAGATGTATATAACATAAATTGCGTGTTTTAACGTGCTCTACATTTTTTGTGTGTTAAGTTTTTGTCCATCTCTTATGGTTTAGTAGTTATGCAAAATTCATCCAGAATAAAGTAGTCTTCAGAGGCTATTCCCTGAAAATTCAAGATATACATTTAATTTGTCAGGTAAATATTTTTAATATACAATATTTTAATCAAAATCATTAGAGCCATTTTTTAGAGAAGCAAAATTTTCGAAAAAAGTTCCATGTAAAGGGTAGTTGGGGGTGGAGGGACTTTCTTGAAAATCTTTGTGTCGTATCCTTGGAAGATACCAAACCTAAATACCAAGTTTAGTTTTTAACAGACTTTTCGTTTTTGAACTATGCTACACACACACATACACACACAGACAGAGAGACAGACACATGGATATTATTCTAAAAATTCTTTTTTTGGATTCAGGAGGTCTCAAAACATGTATTTTCGGTGAAATCTCGGTATCAAATTTTTGGGTGCATTACAATACCTTCTCTATACACGTATACATGGACATAGCACATATACAGAAAGTAAAAATTAAAGTAGATACACTAGGTTTGATCCCAGGCTTTGTTAACATATGGGGAGAACAAAAACATAAAGCAAAAACCATGCAGCAATGGTTGGCAACCGATGTCCCATGGTTCATCACTACTGCTGACCAGTCTAGGGAAAGTCTGGACTCAATCCATTGGTTTATTCTCTGTGGCAGAGGCTTGAGGCAATAGCATATCAAAAGAGACACTGCAATATTGAGTTGCTAACAATCAATCATGTCAGCTGTCAAGAAAATTCCATTGGATAAGATTTGTGCAGCTATTGATGAGTGGCCTTAATGTCTTTGCTGCTGTGTTGCTGCACATGGCGATCACTTCAAATGAGGGTATGTTCAAATTTGTAGCACTTTTTGTGTTCTTTCAGAATATGCTTATATTAATGGATTTGCACAGTTTTATTTAATAGTATAGGCATTGAAAGTACTGACAGAATTTATGGCAGTACTGTGTATCTGTAATTACACTGTACTGTAATGCTAACTTTTGGTAGGAAGGTGCCAGAAGAATTAATTACTTTGAACAACCACAAAGATGAGAGCTAACAGCTCACTTAGCCAGAAAAGCAAAATGAGCAACAGTATATTAGTCCGCTTTGTATTTTATTAGTTTAATCACTATTTTTGCATAGGTTTAATATAGGAAATATATCTGCTTCAGCAGCCAAGCCAAGGTTACTTTCTTTGTTAATACTGCAGCATAAAGTCTTTTGTAAGAATAAGATTTTAGTGCATTAGAGACATAAGTAACAGGTATTTTTTTAGAGAAAGGTCTCTCCCCTAAAAGTTAGCAGTTCGGGACTTTTCCATTATAAAGAGCGGTCATGTGAGTCTAATACAAAGAACTCCCAAAATTAATCACGTGACATCATTTTCACGCTTCTTTTCAACCAATCAGGAATGAGCTTCAAGATTGGATAGTTTAGGCATTTAAGCGACGCACTTACAAGAAATTAGGCTTCTGGTGCTTCTCTTGTTGGGTTTTGTGTTACACGTGTGATGCTGTATGCGGTATGCTTTAAGCTGTACATTATATGTATGTGAATGCGGTAGTGTTAGTGCCTGAGTATGTGATACTATTACGCGAAACATTGTAGTTATCGCACAAGTTGAATTGTCGCACAATAGGGAAGTATGCAGTAATTAACGATGACTATCGAAAACAAGAACTTGGTAAGCAAAAGAAAATAGCATTAGTTATTAATATTTCTACGTCTTCAAGAATTATTGTGTTGGGAGTCACTCGTAGGATTAGTGTCTCAACAAGTAACAAAGGTGAATAAAAGCATTAATTCAGTGGAATCTAAAGTGAAGTATTTCTATTTTGAGTCTAGCCCGTGTCACATACGCCAGTCATTCTTTCTCCCCCGCCATGAGAGTCAAACCTGTGTTCTACATGAAATTTTTAGCATATAAATGTACATTTTTTAAAAAGTGCAACAAGAAGTATTAGAGAAATCAAGTCAATTTAAAAAATACTCAGCAACTAACTGCCAAAGTATGTGGTGTAAGTATTACAGGTGTGCCACATGAAATAATTATGTTACTTTGAGTTCTTAATTTCCACATATGTTACCAATTCTATTCCCTTGTTAGGATTTTAATTTTCTAATTGCACTTACCAGAGCATATTATTCTTGGGTGATACTTTGATCTGCATATTAAGTTATAATAAACAGCTAAAAGCTTTTTAGCAAAAAGGCTTGTTCTCCAAAGATGTTCAAATAACTCTTTACTATATCCCCGTCACTGAATCCTTGCACTTGACAGTTCGGGTGGTTTCTTGTAAGGTTGGCTAAGCTGCCTTTGCGGCATTGCCAGAGTAACTAGTAAACAATGACAGCTGATTACAAATGTCTCTAACATGTGTAAAGACGAATATAAACAGCATACATAGTAAATGAATGTCAATGAATAATGAAACTAGTATGTTATTATTGATGTTAATTGAAAATAACAGTGATACTATAATGTATGTAGCATACATTACATATTTATGACAATATAGAACAGATTAATGCAAAATAGCTTGTTAAATGAGAGAAAGGTATAACAAAGTGATTTTCACTGGTTTTGAATTTTAATGACTCAATTCCATCCAAGTGACTGTCGTCATCATTCTCGGAAGCATCATCACTGTCACTAAGACATATCATTAATGGTTCACATTCACTGACGATTCCGTCTAATTTCTGTGCTTTTCATATTATTTTATGCACATGGTTCACTTTCTTCTTTCATGAAGCAGCATCCACCCTAGTCACAGCTTCCTGCAAAAGTCTATCCATCTCTACAATTGTGAAAGACTTGTATGTTCCCTCACGTACAAACAAACACCAACAATAATTACAACAAATATAGATAACAATGAATACATAACTTGTACAGAACAACTCAACGCACAAGTTACGCATTCACAAACGGAGCACGCAGTTGGAAATAGCCAGATATTGCAACGGTGCGGTATTTAGATCTGTTTCCGCTCTCTGACTGACTGACCGGAATGCTGTTTTGTGATTGGTTCAGAAAGTCAAATGGGTAAAGATTTTCATCTGTTGTTTGCGGGTGTACCAACTTAACTCCCAACTGTCAAGTGCAAGGATTCAGCGGCGGGGGTATACGTATAAATTTTTTGGGCTTCTAGCCAGGTAAGTATACGATTTGAAATCAAAGCTTCAATGATAATATTAAGATTATTTTGATGCACACATTTCATGAAATATTCTATCATCAATAAGTTCAATAATTTCTTTTATCATCAGTGTATTCTGAAGACAATGAATAACTTCAAAATGTTGTTTTCAAACCATAACATTTATCTGGCTAGAAGCTAGAGAAAATGTATAAATATTATGCCATCAGGAAAGCTTCAACTCTTATTTTAAATTCCTACTAACCTTTGTTCCTGGGCAAAAGCTTTGATCAAATACTGGCACTCGTTTATATTCAATAGCCTGAATAGATTGTAGACCATCTGATATTCTAATTTGTATCATTCTAGACTGACGAGGCTCCCATGACTGAGGCTTTGTTGACCCTATATCTTCATTTGGATTGTTATTTTGTCGTATCTTCCTCAATTGAGCATATGAAGCATGACCTATGTCTCTTATCCATTCAATCTGTAACCATCAACAGAGTAGAACTTATTTACATTAACAAACATATTACACTATTACACCAAGTGAATAAGTTATTCCTAGAATGGCATACTTTGTTAAAAAGAGTGCCTGATTCCAGCAGTAGTACTAAATGTCATTATCCCCCATGAGTATAAAAAAAAATCTGATTCACATGACTTTCTCTACATCTCTGCAACAAATTATTCTATTTATTTCATCTAATCGAGAAAAAATTAGCAGAAATAGTCTTATTACTTGCTTCCTTCTAAGTAGAAGTGAAATAAGGGAGTACCATAGGTTAAAATGATAGTTAAAAGCTGGTTGCTATGTGACTGAGGTTCCCTTGTAGCACAGGAGTTGACAAGTTCCTGTATGAGAAAGAGAAAAGTATGTTTTTCAAAGCTGAAACCAAAAACAAGGAATATCTAAAAAACGATCAACTCCAAGAAAAAAAATTATATAATATAAATTATATGTTTTAACGTGCTCTACATTTTTTGTGTTTTAAGTTTTTGTCCATCTCTTATAGTTTAGCAGTTATGCAAAATTCCGTAAAATTCATTCAGAATAAAGTAGTCTTCGGAGGCTATTCCCAGAAAATTCAAGATATACATTTTATTTGTCCGGTAAATATATTTAATATACAACATTTTAATCAAAATCTTTATAGCCATTTTTAAGAAAATGTTTGAAAAAAGTTCCATGTAAAGGGTAGTTTGGGGGTGGGGGGATTTTTTTTTTAAAATCTTCGTGTCGCATCCTTGGACGATACCAAACTTAAATATCAAGTTTGGTATTTAACAGTCTTTTCATTTTTAAGCTATGCTGCCCACAGACACAGACACACACACACAGACTGACATTTTTCTAGAAATGCTTTTTTTGGATTCAGGGGGTCTCAAAATATGTATTTCCGGTGAAATCTCGGTATCAAATTTTTGGGTGCAATACAATACCTTCTCTATACATTATGTACATAGTACGTATAAAGAAAATAATAAACTAAAAGTATTGCTAATGAAACCAATGTTTTCATTTGTTCTTAAAAGTTTGAATTTTGGGCAAACATTTTTTTGTTGGGGGGGGGAGGAAGGACCTTTGTCTAATTTTACTTAATTCACCCCTCAAATTACATTTTCATTGTAAAAATAAAAAAAATAATTATTTTTATAAATATATTCAAAGATAATAAGTTAGCATCTTCTTGGCTCACTGTTTTGTCTGACAGGAAAAAGAACAGGATGTTAGGAATGTAACTCTTGTGGTGGACTCTTGGGTCTTGGCAGGTAAAACATAACTCAGAAAAGATGGCTTCAATATGACTTTCTAAACTCTGTTTGGAAAATTGGTATGGTGATTTCTGCAATTTCTGACTTTGTACCATTAGATATAAGAGTATTCAGGTAATGTTTTTATTCTTTGTATAGCAGATCTTAAAAATAGTTAATAAATTCTTCTTTTTTATCTTTTATGTCAGTTATCAACCCATTTTTCTTCATGCTTTATCGTGGAGAATCACAGACCTTCTCTCCAACTTTTCTGAGGCTTTCAAATATTTCTTTTTCCTAGTTGCTTCATATCTCTGGCTATTTTTACCAGTCTATCAACTTTTATTCTTGAGATATGATTACTTTATTCCTATTTTCTTCTTATCACAAATATATTAATATTCATTGTTTCACACTGATCTGTTACTTGATTTCTTATCCTACTTCTTTTAGTCTTCACTATTTTCAATCGTTTGCACTGTTTGATGTAACTGCTTTATTTTCTTTGTGACAACTTGGGTTTTGGCTCTATATGTCAGAAATGATCTTACCATTATGTTATATATTTTAATTTTACGTTCAATACTAAGATATTTATTTTACCATGTTACATCTCTTAGTATCCTGAAATGCCAAGCTCCTTCTCTAGCTTCTTTATATGTTTGATGATCACCTGATATATCCCCTCCCAAGTATTGAAACTCCATTACTTGCTCAAAGACTTTCCCTTCTATTTGTAACTTGCATCTTACTGACTCCTTGGATATAACCACTGTTTTAGTTTTCTCTGTTGAGACTGTCATGTTATATAATTTGAATGTCATCACAAATGTCTGCAATAATCTCTGTAAATTCTCTTCAGAGTCTGCCACGAGCACTATATCATTTACATAACCTACTACATTTATCTAGTTATTATCCATTGCATAGCCTTTCATTGTGTGCCGCTATCAATTAATTTATCCATTATCAAGCTGAAAATTACTGAAGTTAAAAAATTCATCCTGACATATTCCTTCTTCATATTCTCTCCTACTCTTACTTTACTTTTAACATCCTTGTGTATGGCTTCAATGATTTCAGTCAATTTTTAGGCACTGGTTTGTTTCTTAACATCTAATAAATTCATGCAACATTAAATGGTAGCAGGCACCATGTGTGTGTCAGATTTTACATTGAGAATGAATTACATTCCTTGAACCATTAAAAACTGTGGACTGTGGCAGAATATTATTACCTTACACTCTTGCAAAATTCTGTAAGCTTTCATGCCGGATTTCTGCAAATGATTGTTTGAGGAACAATTTATTTATTCTATTTCGCTCATCCCATATACAGACAAATGTGCTTTGTCCACCAATCATGGCTGATCCATTGGCATCAAGCAAAATTGTTTCCACAATATGCCTTTGTTGTGTGCAGTAAAAACAAATAACTGTCTATTGACTAGCCCTCATATGTGAAGATAAAATAGATATAACTGGGGTAAAAACAGGGAAATAATGGTAGAAATGAAGAGAATGTATAGGAATTGATTGGAGTGGCAGAAAGAGGTTATCCCAATGTTTTAATGGAGAATGAAGAAGAAGAAGAAGAAGAAGAAGAAGAAGAAGAAGAAGAAGAAAGAAAGAAAGAAAGAAAGTTGGTTATTCAAAGCCATTAAAGAGAAAGTTTTTAATGCTTCTTAACATGAGCCCTTTACATGTTGAAACATAAGACTGTGTTTACCTGTATGGCATATTTTCCCTGCAAAATTGTTTTTAATGCTGTACTTAAGTTTGGCGGAAGACAGCCACTTCCCATTTCTCTCAAATCTGCAAGCTTCCATTGTTCAAATGCAAATTCTTGTAGCTGGTTACAAGAATACTGAAAGAAAATAAATGGTTACAATGAGCTGTAAAGTATTGTGCTTATTTTGATTAGCAGCATTCTTTATCTCTGTAAACACATAATTTCTTGTCAACACTTTTTAAAAGAGTAGGAATGTTGTAATTAATAGGATAGGAGTACAAGTATGTTTGCTAATGAAAAAATCTGATGTTCCATTCACATGACTTTCTCTTCATCTCTGCAACAAACTATTGTTATAAAGCTTATACTTTTATTTACTTCATGCTAATCGAGAAAACATTAGCAGAAATAGTCTTATTACTTGCTTCCTTGTATGTAAAAGCAAAATAAGGGAGTACCATAGATTGAAGTGACAGTCAAAAGCTGGTTGCTATGTGACTGAAGTTCCTTTGTTTGTATAGACAGGAGTTGACAAATTCCTGTATAAGAGGTTTTTTAAAGCTGAAATCAATAACAAGGAATATCTCAAAAATGATCAACTCCACAAAAAAATGTATATGAGATAAATTGTGTGTTTTAAAGTGCTCTACATATTTTGTGTAGTAAGTTTTTGTCTATCTCTTACGGTTTACCAGTTATGCAAAATTCAATCAAAATCATCCAGAATAAAGAGGTCTTTAGGGGCTATTCCCAAAAAAATTCAAGATAGACATTTTATTTGGCATGTAAATATCTTAAATATAAGAAATTTTAATCAAAATCACTAGAGCCATTTTTGAGAAAATCAAAATCTTCAAATCTTTTTCCATGTGAAGGGTAGTTAGGGGTGGGGGGATTTTCTTGAAAATCTTCGTGTCTTTTTTATTATTTTTTATTTTGTCAAGAATCGAACTAATTATTTTTTTATTAAAATGCTAAAGATTATCTGACAAAATAAAATATATGAGGATCTAACTGAAAGTTGTGAGCAAACCATTGTTAAAATTCATGTTGCAACAATGTAACAAAAAATCTGATGTGTTCCATTCACATGACTTTCTCTACATCTCTGCAACAAATTATTGTTAAAAAGCTTATGCTTCTATTTATTTCATTCTAATCGACAAAAAATTAGCAGAAACAGTCTGTTTACTTGCTTCCTTGTAAGTAGAAGCAAAATAAGGGAGTACCATAGGTTAATGTGATAGTCAAAAGCTGGTTGCTATGTGACTGAGGTTCCTTTATTTGTATGGACAGGAGTTGACAAATTCCTGTATGAGAAATGCTATGTTTTTCAAAGCTGAAACCAAAAACAAGAATATCTTAAAAACGATCAACTCCATGAAAAAATGTATACAACATAAATTGTGTGTTTAATGTACTCTAAATTTTTTATGTGGTAAGTTTTTGTCCATTTCTTATGGTTTAGTAGTTATGCAAAACTCCGTAAATTTCACCCAGAATAAAGTAATCTTTGTAGGCTATTCCCAGAAAATTCAAAATATACATTTCATTTGTCTTTAATATATGATATTTTAATCAAAATCGTTAAACCATCTTTTAGAAAATCAACATTTTTGAAAAAAGTTCCATGTAAAGGATGGTTTGGAGTGGGGGGATTCTTCTCAAAATCTTTGTGTCGCATCCTTGGAAGATACTAAACTTAAATATTAAGTTTGGTATTTTACCAACTTTTCGTTTTTGAGTTATCGTATTCACAGACACACAGACCTTTTTCTGAAAATGCTTTTTTTGGAAACAAGGGACCCTAAAAGATATATTTCCGGTGAAATCTCGGTATCAATTTTTTTGGTGTAGTGCAATACCTTCTCTATGCACTATGTACGTAGTATGTGTAGAGAAAGTAAAAAGGACTGCAGGATTGTAATCTACAGACTTTACATCACATGTTGCTATATTGTGATGTCATTAGCTTCTATCATATAACCACACAGAGTATTTTCAAAATGGCAGACAAAAATGTCTTGTATTGACAGCATACTGTTATTGAATTCCTTGCTAAAGAGGGAAAACTGCTGCGAAACTCACCTCAGATTTCAACATGTCTATGTAAATGTTTGCATGGGTACTCGCTGTGTTAGGAGATGGATGAAGCATTTCAAAGATTGGAAAATGAATATCCAAGATGAGCCTTGTAATGGTCACCCTTGAATTGTCTTCATGGAATGCAACAAAGAAAGAGTGACGAGATCATTAGAGCTATCTGCTCTAATGCACTGAACAATGTTGGGCTTTGGGGATAATCCACATGCTGGCTTGGATAGGGCCGACTTAAAATTGCCACCCCACAGCCAGGAATGAAACCATGGATCCTCAGCACGAGAGTTATGATTCATGTCCACAACTAGGGGTGAGGCAGACTAGTTTTCCTTTTTTGTATCAATTTTAACAAAAAGAAGTTCCAACACTTACAAGGTACTAAAATATGGCACCAAGCAAGAAAAAAAACCTGCTCTAACACTAAACAAAGCCAATACTGCATACATGCGCTTCCAAGAATAACCAAATGGAACTAACAACTAATACCATTGCATGCAGCTGGTCTGTGAACTGTTTATTGTAAGCTAACCCAAAGCTATTATTGAAATAGGTATATCACATCAAAAGACTCCTACATGCTACTTAAGGTTACTGAGAAGACTTTTTGAAAAAAATTGTCAGATAATTGTTTTAATATGAAAATATTGTTCTTAACATGCCAGTCGCGCATACTCACAGGTTAAAGATTAAAAATGAAAGGCATGGTGAAACTGGGAATTGAACCCGGGACATCCAAGTGAGAAATCAGCTTGCTGACCACTCAAACACGGAGGCAGCCTAACAAGAATTTTATATAAGCACTAATGATGTGATATGTAAATTCTGTAACACAAGAATGGAATGGAAGAGGTATGGTGCATGTGAAACTCGTATAAAACTACAGGGCTCTTTGTTAAAAGAACTGTATGACATTGTTGAACAGCTAAGCCATGGTGTTAACGGTAACAAAATAGATGTTCTAGCAGCGCTCTTGGCAATGAAAGCAAAGGTGAGTCTCACCACATTTAGGTAATGCAAAAGTATCTTCTATGTCTTTGGCTACCGATATCAAATGCTAACAGCTATTGTTATTCTTTTTTTATTTACAGCAAAATTTGTAATGTAGCTATTTCTGCAACAGTTTATCATAATTATAATGAAGTAGATGAAAAAATCAACTTTCACAAGTATAATTTATAAACCCACTAATAAATTATAACAATTTTATACATTAATAATTTGAAGTGACTTACATTAGTGTTATTTGACACAAAAAATTCAGCGCAACCCTCTATCCAACCTGGAACTGCATGGAGAAATTTGCGGGAAAAGAATTCCTTTATTATTTGTATCTCTTGATCATACATACTGTTGCTACCTGCAAAGTAAAAAGACAACAATATGCTTATTCTGTTCCTATTAAATGATGCTATGCAGAAGGAAGAAAAATGAAAAGGGAAAGTTAAAGAAAGAGAAAAAAACAGATAAAACTGTCCTATGAGAGCTCCAGTTTTGATGATCATTGGTTAATATATAAAAAAAAAAAGTGCTGAATTAGAAAGTTTTAACAATTTTTCTGTAGTATATACTAGTTTTATGCATTTCGATCTTTCATTATATTGATTTTAATTACTATTGTGATTATCAATATATGTTTACTGCAAAACATGAATTATAATTTAATGCATATTATGAATATTCACGGCATGCACATGCAGGTGTATATACAGAGTGACAGGCGAATAATTGCAAGTATTTGTATCAGCCTTTGAGGATGATGTGATGATCCACTATTTGAAGTTTCTTTTGCTATTTTCTAAAGTTATGTTCATGAAGAAAATTTCACAATGTTTTTAAGTCAGTTATTCCCTATCTCAGACGTTTGGTTGTTTACATAACAGTTGACCTTCCCCTGCTCGACTATAGGTGATGTGATGAATGTAAACACATTAGACCCTGACACTTGTGCTTCATTTATAACAATGCTATTGGTAAGCAGAAAAAAATTATATACGTTTATGTGTTATATGCATTGTTCTCTACTAAATATCCAATTAATTGTACTTATTCACCTCCCACCCTCTATATATATATATATATATATATAT
This sequence comes from Hymenopus coronatus, assembly GCA_030762935.1. Lineage (NCBI taxonomy): Eukaryota > Metazoa > Arthropoda > Insecta > Mantodea > Hymenopodidae > Hymenopus > Hymenopus coronatus. The sequence continues at coordinate 33,652,426 of CM060883.1, forward strand.
ATATATATATATATATATATATATATATATATATATATATGGGTTTTTTTGGATGTAAAAATCTTTTATGGCTACCTTTGGAAGGGAAGTAAAGCTTTTGGTACTGTATAATGATTATTTACATGCTAAAGAACTTCATTCATGTCAGTCTAGTTGAACCAAAGAAAATGTTATTACCTCCTTTGCATGTAAAATTAGGTATTATGGAACATTTCATGGAAATACTCAACAAGAATAGTATATATTTCACATACCTGAGGAGAAAATTTACAGAGATGTCTGAAGCAAAGATAAAAGAGGGCATATTTGGACTTTAGATCAGACAGCTAATGAAGGACAGTACATTTTTGGATATGTGCTTTCAAAGCAGTAGTCAATAAGTTTCTTGGATATATAAAAGATCTGCAATATGAAGAAATTGTGAGAGCTATGTTAACAAAGCTACAAGCTCTCGAAGTAATTGAATTTAAAATCTCACTTCTTGTATTTTCGTTAGACTCGGATAGTTTGGGATCCCTCAGCGATAGACAAGGTGAAAGATTTCATTGAGAAATCAAGGAGATACCAGGGACAATGAAACATTGGATGTTAGCAGACTACTGTTGGTACTTGAAACGGGAAGTTTTTCAACCAGGACATAAATGTAAATCAATGTAGTCATCCTTACGGGCAAGGAAAACGTATCTTCACATTTTATTTTACAAATACTTAAGCATTTCTTATCATAAGAAATTTTATATTCTGTATTTATTTTATAACATTTTTTTTACATAAAAAATGCTATTTTTATTACATTATTTTGTGAATGGAGAAAACCTTTACTTGATAAGGAAAAACTGAAATCACCAATCAATTCAGCACAATGAAATTAGATAATAGGAAGTTTAATCAATTTTTAATCTTTAAAAATTTGTATATGTGTAAAATACACAGCATTATAGTGTAATTTAAATTACTTTAGATTTTTTTTATAGTATTTAATGCCCACTTTTACTACTTATGGCACTGCAGGTGATGACACTGATGATACATGGAATGAAGATGGAGCACTGGTGGAATGTGATGGCAGAGTAAACTGCAGAACTCGGGGAAAACCCACCCCTGTGCCACTTTTCCACCACAAATCAATCCAGCAGTTGCTTGGGATCAAACCTGGGCCATTTTGGTGGGAGGCGAGTAGTCTAACGCATGATTAGTTTAGAATTATGACAGTTCAGAAGGCAACTGGTGGTTTCTACGGCTATGGCAGTGACAGCCATCACCACACTACTGCAACCAATTAGAGAGACACATCCTCCTTTACCACTTAATTGTAATTACTCAAATATTTTTAAGTTGGGTTTGTAACACTTACGTACACTTTTTCCAGACCGGTTTCGAAGCCATGTGGGCATCATTGTCAAAGGTTTCCAACCGAATTTCCATAGGAAACCATCGACAATGATGCCCACATGACTTTCAAACTGGTCTGGAAAAATTATGCATAAGTGATACTTAAGTGTTACAAACCCAACTCAGAAATATTCTATTTATACGTATCACTGTTCCAAAACACCCTTTCATTAAAACTGTTCTGAAATTAATTGCATTAAAATGGTGAGGCACAGTCATCAGTTTCCATAGAAACCAACCCTCCCTTTGCCTTAAAACTGAACTGCCACGATTCTAAAGTAATTTAAATTCCACTGTAACTAAGCAGCAGAATTTAAATTAGTATGTGGATTTAGAGATACCCTTTGATGTTAGTTGCCTCCTGGTAAAAGAATTGTTCATGCATTTAAATTAAATCAACTCTACTTTATGAATCAGAGTACTTATGCAAACTGCACAACATTCCTCGGAACCTGGCTGAAGAGGGAGCCAGATAGGCAATATATCACTGGACAAAGGTCACAGCACAATGCCTGCCCTTCCTGCTGCTTCGTTCAGCCTTGATGATAGTCTGCTATTAATTTTGAACTATATTGTGTACTGCAGGCAGACCACTGTTAGGACCTGAATGACTGGCAGTTCTTTGGTTCACATCCAAGATGGAGCAGTCTGCTATAGGTTGTCCTGCTGTTTAGTAACTCAGTTGCCTAGTAATGTGCCAACATTTAAAATAGATATTATCAATATTCTGGAAGAACTTATCAAATGAAGTGATTACCCATTTAAAATATGCCCAGTCGAATTTAATATTTTTCTAGTTTAATGTGCAAATAAAGCATTCTTAATAATTTTTAAATAAATTTTACTTGCTTATACTTGTAAAGAAACAATTTCACTCTCTATTTACTACCATAACTGCAGCATAAAAAATTAAAGTTTTGTAATCCTGGGATTATGATGAACTTTGCTTAACTTGACAGGATGTAAAGTGAAGTTAAGAAATGTTGCTACACTTAAGACCTATTAGGATGCACTTTAACTTAACATTACAGGAATTACTCTTTATTGTTAGTTTTTATTACTTCATGCTTCATAGGAAGGAAAAGTTTGACAATGCCAAACTCTTAAGTTACGTCATATTAAGTTAAGTCTATCTTAAACAGCTTAGTTTAATACAATGTGTCAGACTTTCACACTACATTGCATCATGTCAAAGTCACACTGCATTAAGATCACCATAATTATGTCATTCACCAGATAGCTAAAAGTGTTGACATGAATAAGTTGAATTTGCTTGTTTCCTGCATAGATATAGAAAGGGGAGAAGGAAAAGTTAAAGGACAAAGGGAGCAGAAATAAAACAAAATACTCTTGTCTCAAAACCAAAATACACTAATGGAAATCAGGGTTGCTAACAGGTATACATACTATGAAATTTAAAGGGTAATTTTCTCATTAACTACCACCAAACACACAGCCTTAAAAAAATCTACATTTCTTTTGTGGCATAACCCAATCTCTCAGATTTACTCGCACAGCTATGGTGTCAGTCTGCCATAATTCTGTCCCTGAATTCTTAACATTCATCTCAAAGCATCTGGGTTAATAATCATTTACTTACATTTTATCATTTTCACATTGTGGAGGGCCAGTCGGATTTTATTTAATGTGACTGGTCTAATTTTTCTCAGTCAAGTTAAAGCATGCTAAGTGTAATCACATTCACGGAAAGAAGCGAAAATGAAATGCAAATTCTTCACTAACCAACAAATGTGAAAACACAGAGGAGCAGAGAATGTGTACCATAACTTTCCATAACTACTCTTGTTCTTCACCAAGGATAAAGCAACACACACATTCTGCTGGTATTTGTTCTAAATTATATATACTTTGAGTATTTTTGCTACGTGCTTTGGTTTAATGTCCATCTTACACAAAAATGCGAAGAAAATCAATATTCAATGCAACTGGTTTGAAAGTAGTTTAACACTGCAGACAAAATCATGATCTATTCATAAGTTATTGAGAAAAGCATTAAAGTTTAGCTATTAAAACAATCAAGATTCAGTAGATTAAAGAAAACAAACATATTGCCAATAAATAATACAATACATCGAATGACCAATGTAAACAGTTTGTTTCCACCGAACCTAACCTCACTCCGTATTATTACATACACTGAACGTATAGATCAACATGACGCTGTTAAGATTGCGTGTTTATATTTAAGTGACAGACAAACAATACACAGTCATATATTTAAAAATTGCAGTACTAAACTGTGCTCTTGTAAACGCAATCTCAAAAGTGAAACATTTACCCTTACAGCTGACAGAACTTACCAACATATACTGAGATCACTCACCTCTCAATTTCTATATAGTAAGGCATGTAATTTCTGCGTTCTCAAAGAACAGCATTCGAAATCAGTTCTTGATATTTACCTTCACCATTTAATTAAAAGCATAAAAATGAAAACATGCATTCTGCAATGTTGACATGGTTAACAGTCCCGCCAAACAGGTGGGCCAACAGCACAGTTTTCCAATAGATTTGGCACAAACTTCAACGACGGTGAATACGACGTCGATGTCGACGACAATGACGATAATAATTTTTGATGTGTATATTTGAGGGTGATCAACTACTAGGTCATTAGTAACCTAAAATAATCACCAAACAATAACCAAATGTTGCTAAGATACACTATCTTCACCCTAAAGATTAACTCTAACATCAAAGGCCCCAAACATGATCTTGGTTAGGGTCAGACCAGAGAACCATCAGAACTACGTATGTTCGGCATCTACAATCTTGTAAAAATCTGATTATTAGTATACAATGGTTCCACCACTTGGCATTACTTCTACACGCGGGTAGTTTTGTCATTTCGTCATTAGAGCCGCATTGTAATTACTTACTGGTCTGTTATAAACATTTAGGGCCCTAAGCTGCAAAGCGTAGCCCAACGTGGAGGGCCCTAAGCCGCAATGCGTAGCCGAGGGATATTTTTTATAAGTTGAGGAGTGTAGCAGTTGCGGCCGAAGGCGACAGGGTGTAGACGAATCTGTGAAGCTAAAACCCCAATGTTCCCAAGAAGAAGTCAAAATTTTGGCAATCTGGCAACTTTCACATCTGAACAACTTAGCGCGTGTGTGCGTGCCGCGCGCATATCAGTATATGGGTGGTGGAACCGTCGTATAGCTTTACCAAAATCTGTTCCACTACCTTGTTTTTTTTGTTTGTTTTTTGTTTTGGTAGTGTTTAACGCCCGCTTTAACTACTTATGGCACCGCAGGCATGATTATACATGAATGATGATGGAGCTCCGGTGGAATGCGATGGCGGGGGAAACCGGAGTAACCGGAGAAAACCCGCCCAGCGCCGCTTTGTCCACCACAAATCTCACATGCGGTCGCTTGGGATCGAACCCCGGCCGTCTAGGTGAGAGGCGAGTGGTCTAAACGCGCGGCCCGCCCACTTCCTTGTGAATACATTTACATGCTCATGTGTTTTCTAATAAAAATTCAAGAATACTTTGGATAAAATGCAAATCTACATAATATATAAATATTAGGCAAAGAATGGATTTACACACACCAAGTCTAGCTTAACTTGTTACCAGTATACCACGAATGTGTCAAAATATTCAATGCCCTTCCAAATGACTTAAAATCATTATCTTCTTATCTTCGGGAACCTATTATCTTCGAGAAAAATAGAAAGGTACAAGTCTGCTCTTAAAAACTATTTCTGCAAGAAAACCACCCACCCCTAACTACCCGTTACATGGAAACATTCTCGAAAATTTTGTTTTTCTTAAAAATGGCTCTAACGACTTTGGTTAAAATACCACATATTAAATTCATTCCTATCACAAATAAAATGTATATCTTGAATTTTCTGGGAATAGTTTCTAAAGATCTGTTTATTCTGGTTGAATTTTGCTTAATTTGGCATAACTAGTAAACCGTGAGAAATAGGCAAAAACTGGCTATACGAAAATGTAGATCTTGTTAAAATACACAAGTTGTCATATACATTTTTTTCGTGGATCTTACCGTTTTCGAGGTATTCCTTGTTATTAGTTTCAATTGTGAAGTACTTATACTTTCCTCAGACGGAAGTGTGTGTGTCTCTTTTGTTCTACTCCTGGTCAAGCAAAGAAGCGATTTGCAATGACAATCGCATAATGAGAGCTTTTAAAGCATTTGACTATCACTTTGGCCTAGTGTATTCCCTTAGTTTCACTCTACTTATAAGGAACTATGTAATAAAATTCTGCTAATGTTTATCTCGATTAGCATGGTGTTGGAAGAAGAATTATCTTTAGTAAGAAGTTTGTAGAGCAGCTAGAGAAAGTCATGTGAGTGTATCACATCAGATATTTTTTTGTTATGATAGTGTTTTGCGCCCGCTTTTATTACTGACGGCACCGCAAACGATGCCACTGATGGTATATGGAATGAAGATGGAGCACCGGTGGAATGAGATGGCGGGGGAAACCCGCACCTGCGCCGATTTGTCCAACACAAATTCTACATGCGGTTGCCTGGGAGCGAGGCGAGAGGCGCGTGGTCTAACCACTTGGCCACGGCGCGGCCCATCCTCGGTTGCCTTGATTTTAATGTAATGGTATTGCTTGCTTTTAATATTAATATTTTTTTTTTCAATAAAAAGCGCAGTGTTGTTTTTACTTACCTATTTGAAAACAACACGGTCAAAGATCAAACAGTTTCGCATTTGTATAGCTCTCAGACTTGTTTCTTTAATCAATTTTATTTCCACTATTTATATTCCTTGTTTTTTTAATTTAAAATTCCCAATATTTTACTTTTCTCAAATGAGAAGACATTAGTTTTTTTTTTTTTTTCTGCATCTTGATCAAACAGGGAGAACGGAATTTATATGTTATCACATAGCGAACAGGTGTTAAAAGATTTGAATATCGCTTTAGCCTAGTGTATTCCCTTATTTCTTTGTATCTGCAAGGGAATGTGAAATAAATCAATGTCTGCTAATGGCACGAAGTAGATAGAAGAATAAACTTATGTAAGGATAGTTTGTTGAAGAATAGGTATATAAAGTCATGTTGATGGAATACAAACTACTTTTTACGACACACACACACACACACACACACGCACACACACATATATATTATATTGAACACAGAGTTTTAACGAGCTATAAATTGATTTGATTTTTATTTATGGACGGTCAGCAACTGCCACGGTTCCTAGCATCCTATTCTATACTGGGCGTGAAAGACTGCTTAATTTTGCTCACAGGCCTCTCTATCAAGCTTGAGGTTCTTTTACGTGCCGGAAATCTACGACACGGGACCAACGACTTTATTTCACTTCCGAAGGACTTTTTTTTATCAAAAATTACTAACGGCTTTGATTAAAATAATATATATCACTAGATTTACACAACAAATGAAAAGTATATATTAAATATCTGATGTGAACCATTCACATGACTTTCTCTATATCCCTGCAACAAATTATTCTTAAAAAGCTTATGCTTCTATTTACTTCATGCTAATCTAGAAAAAATAGCAGAAATAGTCTTATTACCTTCTTCCTTGTAAGTAGAAAGGAAATAAGGGAGTAGCATAGGTTAAAGCGATAGTCATAAGCTGGTTACTATGTGACTGAAGTTCTTTTGTTTGTATGGACATGAGTTGACAAATTCCTGTATGAGAAAAGTTAAGATATTCGACCCAGAAAACAAAAACAAGGAATATCTAAAAAACGATCAACTCGAAGAAAAAATGTATGCAACATAAATTGTGTGTTTTAATGTGCTCTATATTTTTTGTGTGGTAACTTTTTGTCTATCTCTTACGGTTTAGCAGTTATACAAAATTCCGGAAAACTCACTCAGAATAAAGTAGTCTTCAGAGGCTATTCCCAGAAAATTCAAAATATACATTTTATTTTTCGGGTAAATATCTTTAATATACGATATTTTAATCAAAATCGTTAGAGCTATTTTTTAGAAAATAAAAATTTTCCAAAAAAGTTCCATGAAAAGGGTAGTTTGGGGTGCGGGGATTTTTCTCAAAATCTTCGTGTCGCATCCCTGGAAGATTCTAAACTTAAATACCAAGTTTGGTATTTTACCGACTTTTCGTTTTTGAGTTATCGTGTTCACAGACACACGGACACACAGACACACACACGGACCTTTTTCTGAAAATACTTTTTTTAGATAAAGGGGACCCTAAAACATATTTCCGGTGAAATCTCGGTATCGAATTTTTTGGTGGAGTGCAATACCTTCTCTATACACTATGTACATAGTTCGTATAGAGAAAGTAAAAATACTGGGATTAGCCTACACAACAAAACATTAGGAAGATCAGTAGTAAGTGATTGCGTAAACGGCATAAATCATCATCAGAATCATTAGGAAGCGATGAAGGCGATGATAAAATTACATCTTGTAAACTCTGCAAGATAAAATACAGCAATCCCATTATCCGTCAAACTTGGTGACTGGATTCAGTGTCAAGGAAAGGGAAACACATAATATCATGAGAGATATGTTGGTATAGTGAGTAAAAATACATTTTTCTGCGGGAAATGTATTGTTGTCGAATGATACGTATTTTAATATTTCTACTGACCCTATTCGCCTTTCTCTTTGACCCGTTTCATCCAAATTGAGGAGGGCAAATAGGGTCACATAGCACTATTAACAAAGTCATTATGTATAACACTGGACTGTATTTATGCATTCTCAAATAGTGAAATGTGTTCATAAAAAACTACTGTTTGTAGGCATATAATTGGAGTTTATATTAAAGACTTGTCAACCATGGAGACTTTTCCAATTTTTGACCCGATTTCCCCGACCTTACTCTATATTAAGTATATTTACATGGCAAATAAAATGAATATCTTGAATTTTCTGGGGATAACCTCTGAAGACCACTTTATTCTGAACGATTTTGCCGAATTTTGCATAGCTGGTACACCGTAAGAGATAGAAAAAAGCTTACTTCACAAAAAATAGATCACGTTAAAACACACAATTTGTGTCATATACGTTTTCTTCGTTGAACTAATAATTTCTGAGATATTCCTTGTCATTTATTTCGATGTGAAATACTTTCTCACACGGAAAGTTGTAAACTCCTGGTCCTGCATAAAAATGGATTTCATCCACATGGCAACCAGCTTTTAAAAGATTTGACTATCGTTTTAACCTAGAGCATTTCCTTATTTACAAGGAAGCAAGTAATCAAGGCAACTTCTGCTAATGCTTATCTCGATTATCATGAAGTAGATAGAAGAATACGTTTTTTTAACAATAATTTGTTACAGCGATGTAGAGAAAGCCATTTGAATGGAACACATCAGGTTTTTGTTATTCTTTTAAAGTACTCTCGCGTTTCACTTGTTTCTTGCAAAGGCATGCTATTTAAGACAAGCATATAACGTCCAGTTGCTAAACATCTGACTATCGGTATTCTATTTGTGTCTATAATGACATGTGTAATGTAGCTATTTTTTCAAAACTTTCTCTATAAAATTAAGTGCATAGAAAAGTGCTTAGCCACTGATCGATAGAGGGCAGGGAAGGCTATTGAATGTAACGCATCAGACTTCTTTCCAAAACTATTCACTCACTCCTAATTAGATTCTGCTACTATCAGGATAATTAATGTTTTGGAAACATTAGTGCCCTTGTTAAACCCAATGACACGCTTTATGCATGAGCAGCTGTGATAATGATTAGGTATCAATTTAGAGCGACAAATCTATGCACGCACATCAACATAAACTTCTCTCAGATAATTTCATCAACTCTTGTTTATGGAAATCTAAGGGTAATATATTCTTGTTTGTAACATTCTAAGGGTAGTTGAAATTGAGTTTAATGATCAACAAATTAGGTTGTAATTCTGTGGCTGAAACTCCAGTGAATCTAGGAGCCCAAAATGTTAGTTGAGCAGAGATAGGTAGCAACTTGTAGGTATAGCATAGTAATAATACCTCTTCAAAAACCGAGCCAGGTGGCTCAGGCATTTCGTCTGGGACTGGCACTCGGGAGATCTGGGTTTGCTCCCTGTTGACCGCTCTGGCCCTAGGTTTTTCCGTGGTTTTCCCGGGGCCTCTTAGGCTGCGGTGTTGTATAACCACTGTTACGTTCCCTTTCATTCCTCTTCGTTTTCTTTCAAGTCGACGCAGGTGTGGCTTAAGGCTTTGCAGGCAGATGGCATGGTTGCTTGCTCCGAATGAAGGTCTCTTTTTCCTGGTAACGCTGGTTGAGAGGTCTTCTTTCGGCCTCCCGGCGCCTGTATAGCCTCTATGGCGTGCCAGGGCTGCCATCTAGTGAATGTTAGGGACTTCCGTGCGTCTCTGGATTTAGCTCGTCTTTTCCTGTGTGCTGGTCTGTGGTTTCCCCTCCTCTCATCCCTTCCCTCGAGGGAGGGGTGGTAGGCCGCAAGAGATCAGTACCTGGTCACAGTACCGGAGGTGTCCCCGATGTTAACATGCTGTGGCCTCTACACCTTTAAAATATTCTCTACTACGCAGAATAAGTAGAGAAGAATTGCATTTCGCTAAAAAAAATTCGATGTCGAGAGTTCACCCGAAATATAGATGTTTTGAGGGCTCTGAGCCCCAAAAAGCATTTTCACTCTCTCTATCGTACATGATAAGCAGAGAAGGTGCATTCCACCAAATATTTAGATACGAGATTTCACCGTTTTGAAGATTCCTGAATAAAAAACACTTTTGTTTTCTCTATTGCGTATAGAAAATGCGGAAAATATGGTATTCCACAAAACATTTCATATCAAGATTTCTCTGGAAATACGTTTTGAGGCCCCCTTAATTTAAAGAAAAGTATTTTTTAAAAATATCATTGTGTGCGTGTCTGTAAATACCATAACTCAAAGACGAAAAGTTGATTAAAACTAAACTTAATATTTAATTCAAGATCTTCCAAAAATTCTACACGAAGATTTTCAAGAATAATTTCCCTTAAGTAGAGTACAGCATTAGGGACCATTTCTTATAGATTCGACTATCGCTTTAGAATAGTGTATTCCCTTATTCCTTTTGTGCCTACAAGAAAATATGTAGAACCATTTTTGCTAATATTAATCTTGCTTAGCATGAGGTAATTAGAAGATTAAGCTTATACAAGAGCTGTGTGTTGCAGAATAGGTAAGAAAAGTATTGTGAATGTAAAAGTAAGATGTTTAGAAAAAGGAACAGCGCGCGCGCGCGCGCGCGTGTGTGTGTATGTGTGTGTATAGAGAGTGTGTGTGTGTGTGAGTGTGTGAACAGCAACACAATAAAAACAACAACATATGTTTAAGATATTTTTATGACAAACGTTTTGAATTTTCTGGGAATAGGCTCTGAAACCGTCTTCATTTTGAAAGACTTACATAAGTGGTAAACCTTTAAGAGATGAAGGCTTACTACGAAAAAGCTCACAATTTAATTTAAGTAATTATTTTTTGTGGAATTAACCATTTTCGAGATATTCCTTGTTTTTGGTTCAGCTTTCAAGTAATAATATTTTTCTTAAATGGATACTCATTATTCGTTTTTTTTTTTTTTACTTTTTCTACCACGTATGTATAATGTACATAGAAAAGGCATTGTAATCCAACCAAAAAATTCGATAACGAGATTTTAACGGAACTATATGTTTTAAAGTTCCCTGAACCCCAAAAAATATGTGTCCGCGCGCGTTTATGTATCCATGTGTCTGTAAACAGCATAAGGCAAAAACGAAAAGTGGTTAAATGTCAAACTTGGTGTTTATGTTGAGCATCTTTTAAGGATGCGACACGAGGATTTTAAAGAAAATTTCCCACACAAAACTACGCTTTACACGGACACTTTTTTCAAACATTTTAATTTTCTCCAAAATGGCTCTAATGATTTTGATTAAAATACCGTAAGTTTAAGGTATTTTCATGACAAATAAAATATATATCTTGAATTTACTGAGAATAATCTCTGAGGTCCTCTTTTGCATGACAAACTGTATGATATATTTTTTTTTTTTTTTTTTTTTTTTTTTTTTTGTAGAGCTAAACATTTCTGAGATACTCCCTGTTATTGGTTTAAGTTTTAAAGTACTAAGCTTTGCTGAATCGGCAATCCTCATCCTTTTTGCATCTATTTTGCTTTACTCCTGGCCATGGAAAGAGAAGCGAATTCCAATGACAAATTGTATAGCGACAGATTTTAGCCCTTTATTGATGGTGTTGCAAATATGCAGCAGAGATGATAAATCAAAGCTTTTAGTATTTTTAGTAGACTATTTTATAATTTCGGTTTACACTAACCTTCAAAAATGAAATTAGGCTTGTTATAGCTATTTTATATTATAAAAATATTAAATGTAGTTTTTTTGAACAAAAAGAGCAAAATACATGTAACTTCAGTCGAATGTAACCCCGTCAGCATCGAAGCGTGTCATCACACCGGTTATTTTACGTGGGCTCTCCCCTTTCTTTACCACAGGCACATATGATTGCAGTCGCGACTCGAGCTCGCGACGTTCGGCTTTGAATGGATGGCCAGTCCATTTCGCATTGCACCAACGATCACGGGCATTCAAGTCGCTTCAGCTGTGGTGCCGGTGAAAGGGATATAAATGCCGGTTTATGACTTAGAGGAAGAACGGCATAAGTAGCAAAATAATTCATGCAATAAAGGGTTAAAACATTTGAAAATCGATTTAGCCTAGTGTACATATTTCCTTTTTTTCCCTTCTACTTACAAGGAACTAAGTAATGAGACCATTTCTGGTAATGTTTATCTTGATTGGTATGATGTAGATAAAATAATAATCTTTTATAAGAATAGTTCGTTTGTAGAACAGAAAGAGAAAGCCACGTGAATGGAACACATAAGGGTTTTCAGTTTATTTATAGACACCTTAGGAACCTTTGTTCCATTAAATGTCTGATTATCTACATTATCTGACTTTGAACCAATTACAATATTAATCATACAGTTCATATATAATATATCTGTCTTCTTTATTTATTTATAGTATTTATTATTATTATTATTATTATTATTACTATTAGTGGTAGTGGTAGTAATAATATTATACTTTAACGTGTTTTAACCTTGTAAGCCATATTGGACGATGGGTGAATGAAATTTGTAAAATGATGATCAAATGAGCCCGGAGTCCATAGAGCGTAGTTGCCCGATATTTCTTCTCAGGATAAGGGAAAACCCCGCAAAGATAGGTACTTTATCCGGATAACTTGCCCTAATCGAGGTACGAACTCTGGACTTCTTGAATGTGAGGCTGGCGCGTTAATACCACGCTACAGAGGCAGGTTCCTTCATGTTTGGGCTTGTTAGTTGATTCCATACCTAGTTGTTATTTTTAATTATTATAGCATTCTTTAGTTTTCAGAAATTCGTACATACAATATTAATATTTCACACTTAAAAGATTCATTTTACACATTAATAAGTATACTGTTTCATTTTTAGAAGCTTCAATCTTCATGTTCTATATATTTATGAGTATCTATTCTCTTAATGATCCACAAAATCTATTTCTATTTCTTGAAGTTCCGTCTTCCTTCATATGCTATTCGTATTACAGTTTGATTACGTGATTCATTCTTCTTCTTTTTAACGCTTATCGTCCTTTAACCTGATTGGTCATAGCGGACGATGAATGAAATTGGTGAAATGATACTCAAATGATCTCGGGGTCTATGGAGCTTAAAGTTACCCGACATTCTTTCCAGGATAAAGGAACCCCCCCCCCAAAAAAAAAAAAAAAAAATTAAACGGGTAACTCACTCTAAGCGAGATTCGAACTCGCGACATTTCTCTTGTTGGATATCCAGAATTTACTATCTTCCACTTTCCAAAATATTGATCTTTTATAAGTTTTGTCCACCAAATACTTTAATTAATTTCAAATTTTATAACCAAATTAATACCTCGTTTTCTAATTTTCAACTGAAAGTGATCTTTAGTTCTAAATTCAAATATAAGTGGCTCAAAACCAATTTCATAATTATCATTTTCAGTTACCTGATTCTAAAGTACCCAAAAAAGTGTGGCACAAATCCATTGCGCCCAAGAAGAGCATTTATTTAATATCTAAGCAGCACTTCAATAAACGGTTCATTAGGTCATACGAGAACAATGGCACTTAAGGAATGCTTCTAGATTGATCTGACCCTATGGTGTCAGTGGTGGGACCACTTTACATGCCATCCTGTGCCTGATAGCGACCAATGCGGTCGTCAGTAACACCACCCTAAAATGCTCCCTAAAGCGTCACTACCGCAGCATGGCAGTCGATTCACCGCTCTATTATCTATTATCTTCCAGTGACTGCGCACCCCATAAACTCAACGACGCTGCTTGAGGACCTCCACGTGGAAGTCGTCAACATGACTGCGTCGCGAGATACTGTCGTATCACTGTTATAACCAATGGCTAAGGCTGGCTTCAGAATGGCGGTTACTTCAATAATACTGCTCTCATATCTAAATAACTTAAACTTCTTTTACATACGAAGTGTTACATTCCTTCTAAAATGTACTTCATAGAAGTATTACAAACAAAAATGACTATTGGCATTTTGTTCTTTTATCAGTCGATTTCGAAAAAATAAGTGGTTTTTCTTCCAAATGGGATGTGTAATTCTACAAGAATGTACGAAATAAAAGTTTGTTACTTGTAAGATGCGTAGAGTAACGTATTTCTGACATTAATCTCGGTAGTAATTATGGAACATCGCATAGAGTTTCGAAATAATTAATCATTCAAAAGCATTAAAGGAATATTGCGAGTAGCGTTTTCAGACGTGAAGTAGGTCGGCAGAGTTGCGTTGAGGTTGGTCAGGTTTCTGAACCTGCTTCTGGATGTAAACATGTCGGTCGCTTGCAAACACGACGCAGGGTGGTCTAATGTTTTGGGAGATAACGAATGCAACTGGCATTCTGATTGGCCTACACTATTGTGGTAGCAGCAGTGAGGTGTGTTTGTTTTTGTACTTAGTGCAAGTGACACCCACACAACCTGCAGCGTTACAAGCTAGTCTGTCTCTTGTTTTCGAAAAAATAAATTATTTCCATAGGAAATGGTCCGAGACAAAAACTTAAGATACAAATGTGTTCAAAATACCGAGATCTATCACTGGTTTAAATTAAGACAGTGACTTCCCTGCTACCCGGTATATTTTAATTAGTTTTTATATTCAAGCCGTGTATAGGACAGGAGTTGGATAGGTAGAGTCAAACTGAAACATTCAATGCCATTGCTGGGATTTGAACCACGTCGGCACCTCTACCAGTGAGCTACCATGGTAACATACCAGCATGGTATTAAGTTTATCAACTGACTCGCATGTTTCCGGTAAACTACAAGGTGATCTCAAATTATTTTGAGATGACATATCCCAATGGCGGCTTAAAATACTTCAAGTACTTTAAGACCTGGACTTCATAGTTTTACCATTATGGTCAATTAGGATTCTCTTGAAAATCTTCGTCGCCCTCCGTGGTGTAATGGCTACCATGCTAACTTCATATACCCAAGGTCGCGGTTTCAAACCCGGCGGAGGACGATGGATTTTTTAGCATGGCTTCTTTCGGAAGGGAAGTAAAGCTTTTGGTCCCCTATCGTAGATTTACGGCACATAAAAGAATCTCAAGCCTGATAGAGAGGCCTCTAAGCAAAATGAAGCGGTCTTTCACGCCCAGTTTAGAATGGGACGCTGAGAACCGGAGCAGTTAAAGAGTGTCCATAAATAACACGCCATTTTTTTTTAAATCTTCGTGTCGCATCCTTGGAAGATTCTGAACTTAGTATTAAGTTTGGTATTTAACCGACTTTTCGTTTTTGAGTTTGTCTGCTCATAGACTAACGACGCATGGCTATAGACACAGGCCTTTTTCTAAAATGTTTATTTTCTGGATGTGACTTCTCATACGGGGATCCCGGGTTCGATTCCCGGCTGGGGCGGGGAATTTTTCTTTAGCCAGAATTATTCCCTATCGCCCACAGAGTCTGGAAGTTTGTATGTGAGTGTGAATGTGTGCTTGTTTGAGTAAAAAACTAAATGATTTAAACTAATGTACAAAAGTACCTACAGACGACGAGTTGTTTCAAGTGGAAAGCCCCCGATATGACCTTAGATGTTAAAGGGGGCTATATAATGGAACAATAAAAAAAAAAAAAAATTCTGGATGTATGTGACCTAAAACGCGTATTTTGAGTGAAGTCTCTAATCGACTTTTTGGGTAGAATGCAATACCTTCTCTACCTATGTACTATGTACGAAAAAGAGAAAGTAAAAGCCCCAGCTAACATCAATGGGACAGTGGCCCCTTGTTACGTTGGATGCTACACTTTAATTAAACCAAGAGAGGAGATATTTTGAGCAGATATACATTTTCTGGAATTTTGCTTGTGAGACAAATGCGATTATTCTACCCTCGAGACGCCACTGTTTCTCACGGGCTCTTCATAAACACATCCACAAACAGCTGTTCATTCATCCATGTCTGAAATTAATGTCTCATTACACGGAGACTTGAGCTTTACAATAAACAAGGGCAGCAATGTGCGTGACACGCTCATTATGGGGCCTTCATAAACAGTAGCAAGCAAAATGCAATAGCTGTCAGCTCGTTAGTGGGCCGCCCTTGTTCCTTAACCCGCCGCAAGCTTCTTCAATTATATGTCCTTAAGGTACCGCAGTTCCGGGTTAGAAACCACTACACAATTTCGGGATAAAGAATAAACTGAGGAAAACTTCTCTTCTTACAATCTGATTTTAAACGTTACATCTTAACATTTTGAAAATCTACATTATATGAGATGGTCGTCTCTTTATCGCAGTGATAGCGTTGAATTATATTACCTGAACCCTTAGTTGCCTGCACTAGTATATTACATATGCCGTTTTTCCTTTAATTCAAGTTTAAAACTGTAGTTCTAATAAAAATATTTGGGGCTAAACCTATAAAATTGTTATATAAAATAATAGAGAAAATAATATTGAAAATAAAAGTAGATCCTTTATTAATATTTTTCTTCCCAAATAAAAGTTTAAATTCTTCTAAACCAGTATTCATAATGCTGCCAAAGGCACTACATAAAAGTAGTTAAAATGGTCATGAGTGTTAAGTGATAGGTAATGGACTGGCCATCCATTCAAAGCCAAATGTTGCAAGTTCAAATCCCAGTGAGTGTTGTAATGACGGGGAGAGCCCAAGTAAAATAATCGGTGTGATGCTTGGAAGTTAATCGGGTTACATTTGATTGTAGTTGTGTCGGTTTTATCTTTTATTAATTTAGAAACATCACTGCCATTTTAGGGCAAAATATATATATATATATATATATATATATATATATATATATTTGCAATATAAAACAGTCTTGGTTACTTGTCGTTTATGGTTGAAGGTTAGTATAACATGAAATTAATCCTAGAGTACAATACTATTTGTATTACGCTTAAAACAAGCGGAACTTATAGGTACCGACAGGTAACAAAGGGTTAAGGTACCGCAGTGGTTAGAAACCACTACACAATTTCGGGCTAAAGAATAAACTGAGGAAAGCTTCTGCTCTTACAAACTGATTTTAAACATTGCATCTGTAAAATTTTGAAAAATCTACATTAAATAGCATGGTCGTCTCCTTAGCGCGGTGGTAGCGTTGCTGCTTGCCAAACGGGAGACCTGGGTTCGATTCCCAATAACAGCGTGCGGATTTTCCCCCCGCTGGGAGACATGGACCGGGGTGCACTCAGCCTCGTGAGGTCCCTGGAGGACCAATTGAGGAGCTACTTGATGAAGAAGTAGCGGCTCCAGGTCATGAGGACCGAATTAATCGGCCGGGGGGGGGGTTCGAGGCGCTGACCACGTCTCTCTCTCGAATACTGCATCCCATCCCATGTCATGAACCGAGGGGCGTAGCAGACGGGCGGTAGGCCAAGGTTCCTTATGAGCTGTCGTGCCATGGACTTCTTCTTCTTATTATTATTATTACATTATATAAGATTATTCTATAATTTTTTTCAAATGGGAAGAGTTCTACTCTGCAGCGAATGAGATGCGTTATCGTGCTCTGCGTTGCCAGGTCGCTGCCCCCACTCTTTTCATATTTCCCTCTCACTCGCACACTCAGCATACAAATCTGCCTGGCTACATAATGTTTATTCATATGTATTATGAAAACTATTTGAGCTAAAAATCGGTGGTTTTTACGGTTCTGCCACAAATATTACTCTCTATCTTCCTCGTGAGTTATTTCTTGCAAAATTTGAATATTTTGTCTTAGCGCAAATTATATTTATGAGAGACGGAATCATTTAGCGTGTTACTCCCCAGTTAAGCGGGAATGCAATACGTCAACACAGCAAGCAGCACTCCGATTGGCTACCAGTCTGGTGGCGCTCAAGGACAAACCTCATCCCATTTGAAAGTCACTGTAATTATTACACATTACAACAATGAAATTTTTGCCATGTCGAACAATTCTAAGTGTCAAAGTTATTTGATAGTATATTATGCACGACAGTATAAGGTGGTCATTAACCGAGGCAGGTGGATAAGGCGTTTCGTCTGGGACTGGCATTCGGGAGGTCCAGGTTCGCTCCCCGTTGACCGCGCACTCTGGCCCCATGTTTTTACGTGGTTTCCTGGGGCCGCTTAGGCGACTGCTGGGGTGCTGTATATCTACTACGGTTTATTTCCCTTTCAATCCTTCATTTCATTTCCCTTCTTCAGTTTTCATGTCGGAGCATTTGTGGCTTGAGGCTTTGCAGGTAGATGGCACGGTTGCTTGCTCCAAGTAAAACTCTCTTCCCCTTGGTTGCGCTGGTTGAGGCTAGGTGCCGTTGTAGAGGCCTCCTTCCGGCCTCCCGGCTCCTTTATTGCCTCCGTGGCGCACTAGGGCTGCCATCTAGTGAATGTTAGGGACTTCCGTGCGTCTCTGCGCTTAGCTGCGTCGTTTCCTGTGTGCTGGCCTATGGTTTGCCCTCCTCTCATCCCTTCCCCGCAATAGCTCAGTACTGGTCGCAATTGCTAAGGTGTTCCCCGACATTCACATACTCTAACCTCTAACTTCTAAGGTAGCATTAAGGTGCAAGTGTTTCATAATTTTCATACGAGTATCTTACTGTTATAGTCAAGTGTCGTACAACTATTTATGCTCGACCATGTGTCTAGTTTTAAAATAGTTATACATTATTTTTAATATCTATACTTACCTGACTAAATAAGTGCACTGGCCTCACCTAGCAGTGAAGCAGCTGGCAGGGTTGTGGTATGTGCATAGTGTATAGAGAAGGTATTGCATTCCACCCTTAAATTCGATACCAAGATTTCACCGGAAATAGGTGTTTTAACGTCCCCTGTATCAAAAAAAAATATTTTAGAAAAAGGTACGTGGGTTTGTGAATAATTCAAAAATGAAAAGTCGGTAAAATACCAAACTTGGTATACCTATAAGTTTAGTATATATCAAGGATGCGACACGAAGATTTTGAGGAAAATCCCCCCTCACCCCAAACTACCCTCTACATGGACAAATTTTCGAAAATTTTGATTTTCTCAAAGATGGCTATAACGGTTTTGATTAAAATACCGTATGTTAAAGACATTCACATCACAAATAAAATGTACATTTTGAATTTTCTTAAGAACTCTTTATTCTAGTTGAATTTTACAGAATTTTGCATAACGTTTAAACTGTAGGAGATAGACTAAAACTTATATACAAAAGAATTATATCTCGTTAAAACACATAATTTATGTAATATACGTTTTTCTTGAAAAGTTGACCGTTTTCGATAAATCTATTGTTTTAATTCTAAACAAATTATTTTCTCTTAAACGGGAGCATGCAAAGTGAACAAAACGTCAATTGTTTCAAATAGCAACCAACTTTTAAAAAATTTGGCTATCGTTTTAGCCTAGTGCATTGCCTTGTTTCCCTTTTACTTTCAAGAAAGCAAGTATTAAGACAAATTCTTATAATACTTATCTGGATTAGCATGGCGTAGATAAAAGAGTAATCTTTTGTAAGACATTTTTGATTGCGGAACAACTAGAGATAGTTACGTGAATAGAACGCATTATATTTTAATTATTTGTTATATTCTTACTTTCTCTATACGTGCTATGTACATAGTGTATAGAGAAGGTATTGTAATGCACCCAAAATTCGATACCGAGATTTCACCGGAAATACATGTTTTGAGACCCCCTGCATCCAAAAAAAACATTTTTAGAAAAATGTCCGTGTGTCTGTCTGTCTGTGTGTATGTGTGTATGTGTGTGTCTGCGGGCAGCATAGCTCAAAAACGAAAAGTCAATTAAAAACCAAACTTGGTATTTAGGTTTGGTATCTTCGAAGGATGCGACACGATCTTCAAGAAAATCCTCCCATTCTCAACTACATGGAGCTTCTTTCGAAAATTTTGATTTTCTAAAAAATGACTCAAACGATTTTGATTAAAATATCGTACATTAAAGATATTTACCTGACAAATAAAATGTATATCTTGAATTTTCTGGGAATAGCTTCTGAAGACTACTTTATTCTGGATGCATTTTGCATAAGTATACTAAACCGTAAGAGATGGACAAAAACTTAAAACACAAAAAATGTAGAGCACGTTAAAACACAAAATTTATATTATATACATTGTTTTCGTGCAGCTAATCGTTTTTGAGATATTCCTTGTTTTTGGTTTCAGCTTTGAAAAACTTATACTTTTCTCATACAGGAATTTGATAACTCGTGTCCATACAAACAAACGAACTTCAGTCATAACAACCAGCTTTTGGCTTTCACTTTAACCTATGGTACTCCCTTATTTCGCTTCTACTTACAATAAAGCAAGAAATAAGACTATTTCTGCTAATTTTTCTCGATTAGCATAAAATAAATAAAATAATGAGCTTATTAACAATAATTTGTTACAGAGATAAAGAGAAAGTCATGTGAGTGGAACATATATTTTTTTTCATTGTAAATAAATGGTAAGTTCATTTCAGGTCTTCGTTTCTGTAATTTCACTGTATTATCTTTATACTTACACGAGTTGCTTTTATCTCCGCCAACCTGTATATTTCTATATTTGAATAAGTGATCAAACATAACCAGATCACATTATCGTTTATTAGAAGCGACGTGTTTGCAGTTGTACGTAAGCACATTATGTATTTTCCAGCATAATTATTACCATGCAATGCACATGTAAAGACAACAAATTATATGCAGAATAAATGTTAACATGATTGGTACGCAGGTTGCCCACTTTTTAGTTCACTATCTTTCTGGTTAAAGGTCAAATATAAATAAACTTATATATTAAAGTAATAAATATTTTGTTGTAGTCAACTAAATTAACCAATCTGAAGGAAAAATACATTCCTGTCTGCTACGTGGGGTAGTCCCAAAGTTGTTACTTACAAGGCTGGGACCCTCGCGAGCAATGAGCACTCTTCTGCTTTTTCAGGGAGTGGGATATTACAAAAATACCACGTGGGTATACCTTTTGTTAGATGTCTTCTCACACCAACTACACATTGAAGCGAAAATAAATAACTCTAGGAAGCACGCCACAAACTGTATAGCGATTTGCTTGCTTATCAGCGAAGTTTCTAATTCGTAGGACGTGAGTGCCTTGGATAAGTAGGTATTACTATTCGTAAAACAACAATTACTGTCACGATTGCTCGGACTTTTCACAAATTCTTTAAGTTCTCATGTGTCTTCGCATAACACACACGTCTGTCCCTTCAACTTCGACTCGCAAAACTTACATCTGCAACTGGCTCCAGTAACACACATCTTTGTTCAGCCGGACCTATGTCCGACAGTCTGTCGCCACCACCCCTGGGGCGGACAGGCATGCACGTTTACGTTATATTCAAGATAACACAATGCTACTGTTTGACAAGTATTACTATTATACCATTATTAATTACCTCAGTCAATAATGAACTGTCTTATACGAT
Organism: Hymenopus coronatus; assembly: GCA_030762935.1. Lineage (NCBI taxonomy): Eukaryota > Metazoa > Arthropoda > Insecta > Mantodea > Hymenopodidae > Hymenopus > Hymenopus coronatus. The sequence continues at coordinate 33,673,808 of CM060883.1, forward strand.
ATATAGGCCTAAGCCCGCGAACTGGTTTAAAATCAATGGACCACTCTGTTATTCTTTTTTTTTTACTTTCTCTACACGTACTATGTACATAGTGTATAGAGAAAGTATTGTATTGCACCCAAAAATTCGATACCGAAGTTTCACCGGAAATACACCTTTTGGGACTCCCTGATTCAAAAGAATCTGATATGTCTCTCTCTACTTCTATGTAACAAATTATTGTTAATAAGCTTATTCTTCTATTTATTTCAAGCTAATCGAGAAAAAATTAGCAGGAATAGTCTTATTACTTTCTTCCTTGTAAGAAAAAGCGAAATATGGGAGTATCATAGGTTAAAGTCAACTCAAAAGCTGGTTACTAGGTGACTGAAGTTCCTTTGTTGGTATGGACACGAGTTGACAAATTCCTGTATGAAATAAGTACAAGTTTTTCAAAGCTGAAACCAAAAACAAGGAATATCTCAAAAACGATCAACTCCTCGAAAAAAATGTATATAACATAAATTGTTTGTTTTAATGTGCTCTACATTTTTTGTGTGGTAAGGTTCGTCCACTTCTTATGGTTTAGCAGTTATGCAAAATTAATACCAGAATAAAGTAGTCTTCATAGGCTATTCCCAAAAAATTCAAGATATACATGTTATTTGTCAGGTAAATATCTTTAATATACGATATTTTAATCAAAGTCATTAGAGCCATTTTTGAGAAAATCAAAATTTTCGAAAAAAGTTCCATGTAAAAGGTAGTTGGGGGTGGGGGGATTTTCTTGAAAATCTTCGTGTCGCATCCTTGGAAGATACCAAACTTAAATACCATACAGACACACACACGCACACAGGAGAATCCAAAACATGTATTTCCGGTGAAATCTCGGTATCGAATTTTTGGGTGCATTATAATACCTTCTCTATCCCTTTGTACATTGTACATATGGGGCTAGAGAAAGTAAAAAGAAATAATTTTAGAAACATGTCGTGTATGTGTCTGTGCGCAGCATTGCTCAAAAACGAAAAGTCCGTTAAATAGCAAACTTGGTGTTTAATTTGAGTATCTTCCAAGGATGCAACTTAAGTTATTCAAGAAAATGCTACCCCACTACCAACTATCCTTTACATGGAATATTTTTCGAACTTTCTGATTTTCTCAAAATGGCTCTAAAGATTTTGATTAAAATATGTTTAAGACATTTTTATGACAAACTAAATGTATATCTTCAATTTTCCGTGAAAACCTCTTCATTCTGGATGACTTTTGTAGAACAGGAAAACCGTAAGAGATATACAAAACTTACTGTACAAAAAATGTAAAACTCATTAAAAGACACAATTAATGTTATATACCATTTTTTTGGTATAGATATCCGTTTTTGAGATATTCCGCGTAATTGGTATCAGCTTTAAGGCACAAACTTTTCTTAAACGGGAAGACATTTTTCTTCTTATTTCTTGTTTGTTTATTTGACAAGAATGGGATTTCAATTATTTCACGTAACGACAGGCTTTTAAAGGACTTGAAAATAGTTTTAGTCATGAATTCCCTTCTACTTACAAGGAAACAAATAATATAATAATACTGCCTATGTTTATCTTGATAAGCATGATGTATCTAAAAGACTAATCTTTTGAACAAAAGGTTTGTTTGCGGAAAAACTAGAGAAAGTCATGTGAATGGAACACATCAGCCTTTTTACTTTCTCTACACGTACTGCGTACTGTGAAGGTATTGAATTCCACCCAAAAATTCGATACCGAGATTTCACCGGAAATACATGTTTTGAGTCCCCCTGAATAAAAAATGCATTTTCAGAAAAAGGTCCGTGTGTGTGCGCGCGCGCGCGCGCGTGTGTGTGTCTCTGTGTGTCTGTGGACAGCATAGCTCAAAAACGAAAAGACCGTTGAACACCAAACTTGGTATTTAAGTTTGGTATCTCCCAGCTATCCTTTACATGGACTTTTTTTCGAAAATTTTGGTTTTCCCAAAAATGACTCTAACGGTTTTGATTAAAATATCGTATTTTAAAGATATTTACCTGACAAATAAAATACATATCTTAGATTTTCTGGGAATAGCCTCTGAAGACTACTTTATTCTGAATGAATTTTATGGAATTTTGCATAACTGGCAAACCGTAAGAAATAGACAAAAACTTACCACACAAAAAATGTAGAGCACATTAAAACACACAATTTATGTTTTTCATGGAGTTGATAGTTTTTGAGATATTCCTGGCTTTTCGTCTCAGCTTTGAAAAACTTATACTTTTCACATACAAGAATTTGTCAACTCGCGTCCATACAAAGGATCTTAAGTGACATAGCAACCAGCTTTTAACTATCACTTTAACCTATGGTACTCAGTTATTTCGCTTCTACTTACAAGGAAGCGAGTAATAAGATTATTTCTGATAATTTTTTCTCGATTAGTATGAAGCAAATAGAAGCATTAGCTTTATAACAATAATTTGATGCAGAGATAGTCATGTAAATGGAACACATCAGAATTTTTTGTTTCATTTGTGTGGCCCCCTTTAACTTCAATTATCATGTCGGGGCTTTGACTTGTGAAATCAATTTTATATCATTAATCACACACACACACACACACACACACACACACATTCACCCTCACGTACATACTTCCAGACTCTGTAGGGATAGGGAATGATTCGGTTAAGGAAATATTCCCCGTCCCAGCCGGGAATCGAACCCGGGACCTCGCAGACCACTCGGAGGCAGACAGATTCTCTTTTGTAAGAATAGTTTGTTTGCCGAACAAATAAGATGTTTCTATTTTCAGTGTGTATATGATAGGATCCCCGAAAATGCACTGAACATTACTCACTGGAGGTAGACTGAAAAATTCAATGCCATAGCCGGGATGACTCTACCTATCCAACTCTTGTACTTCACACGGCTTGTGTGAAGAAACAATTAATCCAATACCAATTGGCCATAATATTTGGCTATACTATGAATCCTGGAACTTAAATGCTTACATTTTTTTTTTTTATAGGTTAACGTGCTTTGACCTGGTTGGTCATATCGAACGATGAAATAAATTGGTGAAATGATGCTCAAATGATCTCGAGTTTCATGGAGCTCTAAGTTACTCGACAGTCGTCTTCTTAGAACAAAGGAAAACCCCGAAACAGGTAACTCACCCTAAGCGAGGTTCGAACTCACAACCTGTTGAATATGAGGCAGACACGCTACCACCACACTACACATTGTAAGTCACCATTGGGGTTCTCAAAATAATTTGAGAACATCTTGTGGTTTACCAGGAAACATGCGAGCCAGTTGAGAAATTCAGTGGTATGCCGGCATGTTGCCATGTTAGCTCAGTGGCAGAGCAACCGGATAGTGATCGGGAGACTCTACCTATCCAACTCTTGTGCTACACACGGCTTATGTGAAAAACAAATAATCCATTACTCGTCTGATTCATACATCCCTTCTTGGATGTTTGCCTGGATATAGTGTATAAAAGCATCTGTCCGGAACGGCAAATTTTCATAATTGGAATCCTAGCTATGAAATTGGATTTTAATATGATTGAGCATTACCATGTATCCATTTTACCCATGCGTATATATTTATTCTCCAAAGTTAGTGTTCGCATTTTTAACTGTCCATACACGATTACGTATTTTTAGCAGAAATAATGATTTTAGCTTTGCCTATCGATTAAAACAACAGTATCACTTATATCCCTTCCAATGAAGAAAATGGACGACTCTGCAACACGCTAAAGAAATCATATTATAAATTATACATTTTCAAAATGTAAACATCGTAAATACCTACCAAAAAACACTTTAAACATTCTGCAAATTAAAACTGGAGCAGATATTTGCTCCAAGCAATACCAATAAAACTGTCTGTTAGCACGTTGTAAAGAATTATTTGTTGGAATGAATAATGGATAGTGTCCAAACGGAACTGTTATAAAAGACCGATTATTTTTTCCAGTATTCACATTCATTTGATGTATGTGCAATTTAGCTTTAACTACACAGTAGTCCAATATGTCTTCAGTCATAAAGTTTTATAACATATGTAAACATATTACTTTCTCTATGCGTACTATGTACATAGTTTATAGAGAAGGTATTGTAATGCACCCAACAATTCGTTACCGATGTTTCACCGGAGATACATGTTTTTGGTCCCCCTGAATCCAAAAAAAGCATTTTTAGAAAAATTGTCCACGTGTGTCTGTCTATGCGTGTGTTTGAGGGCAGCATACCTCAAAAACGAAAATACCGTTAAACACCAAACTTGGCATTTAAGATTGGTATCTTCCAAGGATGCGACACGAAGATTTTAAAGAAATCCCCCCACACCAAACTACCCTTTACATGGAACTTTTTTCGAAAATTTTTATATTTTTAAAAATGGCTCTAATGATTTTGATTAAAATTTCGTATATTAAAGATATTTACCTGAAAAATAAAAATGTATATCTTGAATTATCTGGGAATAGCCTCTGAAGACTACTTTACTCTGGATGAATTTTACGGAAATTTGCATAACTGTTAAACCGTAAGAGATGGACAAAATCTTACCACACAAAACTGTAGAGCATGTTAAAACACACAGTTTATGTTATATACATTTTTTTCGTGGAGCTGATCGTTTTTGAGATATTCCTTGTGTTTGCTTTCAGCTTTAAAAAACTTATACTTTTCCCATACAGAAATTTGTCAACTCCTGTCCATGCAAACAAAGGTACTTCAGTCACATAGAAACCAGCTTTTGAGTATCACTTTAATCTATGGTACTCCCTTATTTCACTTCTACTTACAAGGAAGCAAGTAATAAGAGTATTTCTTTTATTTGTTTCTCGATCAGCATGAAGTAAATAGAAGCATACGATTTTTAACAATAATTTGTTGTGGACAGGTGGAGAAAGTCATGTGAATGGAACACATCAGATTTTTTTTTAGATAGAAGAGACTGTTAAATTAGTTTTATTTGAGTTTTTTTTGTTTCACAAAGCTAAGTATTACGTTAATTACCTCCTCTACTACGTATAATGGCTAGGGAAAGTATTGTATTTTACAAAATCTTAATGTCGAGATTTTACTGAAAGTACACATTTTGAGGACTCCTGATTAAAAAAAAATCTGATTTTTTCCATTCAAACTTTCTCTACATTGCAAAAATTATTGCTAATAAACTTAATCTTCTATCTACTTCATTATTAACGAGATAAACATTAGCAGAAACGCCTTATTACTAGTTCCTTATAAGTAGGAGGGAAATAAGGGAGTACACTAGGCCTAAATTGACAGTCAAATTTTTTAAAATGGGATTTAAATCCATTTATTTGCCTGTCCAGGAGTTGACAAAAACCCATATGAGAAAAGTATAAGTATTTTGAAACTGAAATCAGGGATAAAAGAATATCTCGAAAACGGTCAACTCCACGAAAAAAAAAATATATGATATAAAATTTATGTGTTTTACGTAAAATTCTGAAAAATTCATTCAGAATAAAGAGGTCTTCATTGGCTATTCACAGAACATTCTAGATATACATTTTATTTGTCATGTAAATATCTTAAATATAAGAGATTTTAAACAAAATCGTTAGATACATTTTGAGAAAACCAAATTATTCGATTTCTTTTTCCATGTATAGGATAGTTGGGGGTGGGGGGCCTTTCTTGAAAATCTTCGTGTCGCATCCTTGGAGGATAGTGATTTTAAATATTAAGTTTCATATTTAACGGACTTTTCATTTTTAAGCTATGCTGCCCACAGACAGACTGGATGACTTTTGCAAAGATAACTAGCAAATGTAACAAACAGACAAACCCTTTTATACAAACATGCAGATTCTCGTTAAAACATACAATTTGAATGTATAAAATATATTTTGTTTTGTGAAATTACCCATTTCTGAGTTATTCCTTGTGTTTAAAGTAAAATTTTCAATCGACGAGTCCTCATTCCATTTACTTTCTTTATCATGTACATAGTAGTCACTAATTTCGTAATGCATACCTTTAACACTGGCACTATCATTTAGACATAAGCGTTGCCCTTCACGCATCCCATCAAACTTCCAGCCTAGCAAAGGCACCTACTAATTCTAGGGCGCTAGTCTGGACTTGTTATGACTGGCGCCGGGCCATCACCCTAACACGCTTGCATGTTTGCATGAGTACATAGAACTAACCTCACTAACCGGGTTGCTTCTGCGGAACCCGAATAGCTCACTATTCATTTCCTATTGCACGCCTACTACTAGCACCGTGCTTGCTTGCATGTTTAAACACCAACAGAATGTGCATGGGGAGACGATGTAGTTTTCTGCGGATGGTTGTCACCGGGGGTGGTGGATGTGCGGCCGCCCCTTAAAAAGTAGTAGTAGAGAAGGTGTCGATTCCCACCCAAAATGCAGATTTTTAGAAATAAAAAACAAAATAGAAAAATGTATATGCTTATGTATCTCTGCCAACAGCATAACGTAGAAACCAAAAGTCGATTAGATATTTAAATTTAACATTTTCCAAGGATGAAACACGAGGCTTTTGAATAACATATATTCACCCAGAACTACTTTTTACTGGGAAAAAGGTTTCAAATTTTTTTATTTTCTCGAATATAGTTCTAGGGATTTTGATTAAAATGCCACAGATTTAAGTAATTTTTACGAAAAGCTATATGTGTGATAATTTAATTGTTTTCTCACAGAATCCGTGTTTAGGACAGGAGTTGAATAGGTAGAGTCAGACTGAAAAGTTCAATGTCATAGCCAGGATCTCCCGGTTTCTAGCCGGTTGCTCTCTACTGAGCTAACATGGCAACATTAAATTTCTCATCTGACTCGAATGTTTTCCGATAAACCACAAGGTGATCTCAAATTATTTTGAGATGATAAACTCCAATAGCGACTTACATTGTCATAAATACTTGAAGACCCAGGATTCATAGAATACGAACTATTATGGACAATTCTAATAATTTTATTTTCTCACAGAAACCGTGTGTAGGACAGGAGTTGGACAGGATTATATTTTTACTTTCTCTACACGTACTATGTATTTAGTGTATAAGGAAGGTATTGTATTCCACCCAAAATTCGATACCGAGATTTCACCGAAAATACACGTTTTGGGTCCCCCTGAATCAAAAAAAAAAAATTTTGGAAAGAAGTACGTGTGAGTGCGGGCGTGTGTCTGTGTGTGTGTGTCTGTGTGTCTGTGGACAGCATGGCTAAAAAACGAATGGACCGTTAAATGCCAAACTTGGTATTTAAGCTTGGTATCTTCCAAGGATGCGACACGAAGATTTGCAAGAAAATCCCCCCCACCCCCAACTGCCCTTTACATGGAACTTTTTTCGAAAGTTCCGATTTCCTCAAAAATGACTCTAGCGATTTTGATTAAAATATCGTATATTAAAGATATTTACCTGACAAATAATATGTATAGGTATCTTGAATTTTCTGGGAATAGCCTCTGAAGACTACTTTATTCTGGAGGAATTTTGCGTAACTGCTAAACCGTTAGAAATGGACAAAAACTTACCACACAAAAAATATAGAGCACATTAAAACACACAATTTATGTTATATGATGTTTTTTCGAGGAGTTGATCGTTTTTGAGATATTCCTTGTTTTTGGTTTCAGCTTTGAAAAACTAATACTTTTCTCATACAGGAATTTGTCAATTCGTGTCCATACAAAGAAAGGAATTTCAGTCACCTAGTAACCAGCTTTTGACTTCACTTTAACCTATGACACTCCCATATTTCGCTTCTACTTACAAGGAAGCAAGTATTAAGACTATTTCTGCTAATTTTTTCTCGATTAGCTTGAAATAAATAGAAGAATAAGCTTATTAACAATAATTTGTTACACAGAAGTAGAAAAAGTTATGTGAATGGAACACATCAGATTTTTTTTCGTGGAATGGGCTATTTCTGAGATATTCTTTGTTATTTGTTTCAGATTTAAAATACTTAAACTTTTCTCACACGGAAAGTTGTAAATTCCTGGTCCTGCATAGAAACGGATTTCAACCACATCACAACCAGCTTTTGAAGAATTTCACTATCGTTTATGGCTAGTGTATTCCCTTATTTTCCTTCTACTTACAAGGAAGCAAGTAATTAAGACAATTTCTGCTAATATTTATCTCGATTATCATAAAGTAGACAGAATAATATCAACATTTACGATTTTTTTCCATTAGAAGTAGTTTGGGGAATTGTGTCGCATCCTTAGGTTTGGTGTTTAACCAATTTTTCGTTTTTAGTTCACAGACACAGACTCCTTTTTTGGATACAGAAGACCACAAAACATACTTCCAGTGAAATGTTGGTATCGAATTTTTACGTACTAAGAAGAGAAAGTAATAAACTTCGTAATAATCGTTTATATACTCACTGATAAGCGATAAAAAGTAGAAAATGCAATGTAAGTGTCACACAACATATTCTACGCGAATATTACTCAAGTCAAATACCATCCGTTTTTCTGTTTACATCAATAGTTTAATTTATTTTAAAGCTAGTTTTTTCTATCAACAAAATTAACCAAAAATTAGAGCAATTTACTTGTTTGGTAGTATACCAGAGAGTTTTGATGCATTAGAGCTACAATGGCGAACCTTTTCCGACTAGTGTGGCAATTAAAGTCAGGTTGATTATTTTAATTGCTACTTAGCACCTGTTATTTTCCTTCCAACCAGCTTACAAATTAGCTTTCAGCAGTATATTGTATTATTTAACCAATAAATTGCATAGTCTATAAATACAGTGAACGCTGATTTCGTGATTTTATTATTTTCTCTACCTATACTATGTACATAGGGTATTGAGAAAGTATTGCATTCCACCCAAAAATTTGATACCGAGATTTCACCAGAATTAAACGTTTTAGGACCTTCTGTATCCAAAAAAAAAAAAAAAAAAAAAAAAAAATCTGATGTGTTCCACGACTTTGTCTACATCGCTGAAACAAATTATTGTGAAAAGGCACATTCAATTACTTTATGATCATCGAGATAAACGTTAGCAGAAATTGTCTTAGCTACTTTCTTCCTTGTAAGTAGGGGGAAAATGGGGAATATATTAGGCTCAAGCAATAGTCAAATCTTTTAGTGTTTAAATCTGAAACAAAAACAAGGAATATCTCAATGGACAATTCAATGAAAAAAACGTGTATGATATAAATTGTGTGTTTTAACGTGATCTACATTTTTTGTGTAGTAAGTTTTTATCTATTTCTTACGGTTTACCAGCTACGCAAAATTCAACAAAATTTATTCAGAATAAAGAGGTCTTCAGAGGCTATTCCCAGAAAATTCGAGATATATGTACATTTTTTGCCATATAAATATATTTAATACACGTATTTTAATCAAAATCCTTAGAGCCATTTTTGAGAAAATCAAAATTTTCGAATTTTTTTCCATGTAAAGGGTAGTTTTACATGGGGGGATTTTTCTCAAAATCTTCTTGTCGCACCCCTGGAAGATACTAAGCTTAAATACCAAGTTTGGTATTTTACCGACTTTTCGTGTTCACAGACACACGCACACAACGGACCTTTTTCTGAAAATCCTTTTTTTGGATACAGAGAACTCTAAAATGCCTATTTCCGGTGAAATCTCGCTATCGAATTTTTGGGTGTATTGCAATACCTTCTCTATACACTATGTACATACTACGCGTAGAGAAAGTAAAAATAAGTTTTTGTAAGAATAGTATACAGAATAGGCAGAGAAAGTCATGTGAATGGAACAAATCATTTTTTTTTTCTATCTACTTCTTTTAAATTGAGATAATTCTTTGCAGAAATAACTACCTTACCATTCCGGTATGGGTACAAAGGGAATAGCGATACTCAAATGTTTAAGAAAGCCATGTGTTGACAGTAAAATTCATGCTCTTTGCATGCAATCACAAGAAACAACTGAGTATCGAAAGGACAATGCCCAAGTATTGATCAGCTCGAACCATTAATGACGGAGATTTTGGAATTGGCTTTTGGCAGTATGTTTCGTTTAGTATGTAACGTTTAGCTTCCAGTTATACAAGAGTATGTTAAATTCCTTGTGAATAAAGAAGGTTTCACTGGATATTTCCAGAAAATTCAAGATATACAGTTCTGTTTGTCATATAAATATCTTTAATATAGGACTTAATCAAATTCGTTATTGATTGTTCAGAAAATCGGACACCAGTGAACATCTTCCAGGTAAAAGATAGTTTGCAATGAGAGATTTTCTTGAAACTTTTGTGTCACATATTTTTAAGATGCTGAATTTATATATCTTATTTTAGTATTAAAGCCATAGACACGCACACACATACACACACACTGCTTTTTTAATTTGAGGAGTGGGATTCAGGGAGTCACAGAGCCACTATTTCGGGTGGAAAATTGGTATCGATTTTTTTTTTATAGAATACAATACTTCCCTTAAATATTATAGGTAAGAAAAAGTAAAAAAGTGAATGTAAGAGGAATTCAACCAAGAGAATGGAGCCAGGTGGCTCAGCCGTTTCGTCTGGGTCTGGCATTCGGGAGGTTGTGGGTCGAATCCCCGGGCGATTTCTCTGACCCATGGTTTTTTGGGGGTTTATCCGGGTCACTAGGCAACTGCTAGGGAAGCTTCTTCATTCCCCCGAACATCCTGTCCCTTCATTTCATCTCCATTTTATCCAACCGGTCACTTTCAGCGTTGTAAGTGTTGGCGAGTACTGCAATAGTGTTGTGAATGCTCTTTGGAAATATAGCTCTAGTAGGCAGGATGGCGTTGGAGTCGTCTGTAGGACCCATGGGGTTCGGTCAGATCTGGGGCGCGGGCACCTAGCGCTTTCTTCGCCGAGATGAAAAAAATTGCTTGCAGTATGTTAGGAACCCTCTACGGTGGCTCTTTTTCCGCGAGCCGCTTTCGGTCGCCTGTCGATATTGCTTTATCATCCTATCCTCCTGAGGTCTGACCAGAGCTAGAAAGTTCGTACCGATTTCCTTATGCATAGTAAGAGCGGCCAGGGTTGGCAATGCCATGCGGCGCTACTTGCGCAAGCAAAGGTCAACGCAGAATGCAACCCATTACAGCAGAACAGCTATCATTGCATTACACAAAATCACATCGGTAGTAAGGAAGACGTTCAAATAAAATCTTTGTTCTGCTCAAATGTGAGCAAAATTAATTTGTTTTACAACCATAGTAGGTTTTCTAGCAGCGCACTTGTGCATGTACTTATTCAGAAACCGATGACAGTTCCGGTATACAAACTGTCAAACGTTTAGTAACAGAACAGCTTCACAGAAACATATTATTGATTGCAAATTTGTTCAGAAAGTTACCCACAACTATCACATGTAAAAGAACTGTCAGATCGGATCTACTAATCCACGAGCATCCTACCTGAAATATAAACATGAAAAGTGTAGATGAAAAGAATGTGCGGGGTTCAGTGTGATGTATCGCATAGAAGCTGAACTTTTGGATCCTAAGAAATGCCATTTGCTGGTGATACTGATACATCATGCGAAGTGGAACGTACTTTTTCGCATTACAAAACAGAATGAGGTTTTCATTTGAAAGGCTTCAGAAGTACATATATTTTTCAGTAAAGCAGCTGTAGATGAGTAAAGATTTAGTTTAATTCCTGCTTTTGTGTTTACCTGGTAAGAGTCTGAAGATATTTAAGAAATTAATTTTATTATTTGGATATTATTTTACATTTGATCAGTAAATATTACGATTCATGTTATGATTTCATTCACACGACCTTTCTATCTATTCTGAAAAACACATTCTCACAAAAGCTTATTCTTCTTATGCTTATCACTGAGCCTAGTGGCACAGGGATTGGCATTCGAAAGGTTCCGGGATCGGTTCCCTGTGGCCAACCTTTCACTCATGGGTTTTTTGGGGGCTTTCCCGGGCCACTAGGCGAATCCTAGGGAGGATTCTTCGTTTCCCAAACTTCCTGTCGATTCATTTCATCCCAACCACTCTCTTTCAGGGTTTTAAGTGTCGAGGAGGACGCGGCAGAGGCGCCATTCCATGTAGGTGACTGCGCTCTGGAAATATAGCTCTCAGGGGTGGGATGGTTGTCTGCTGACTCAGGTGGTCTATCCGGGACTGAGTCATGGGCTCCACGTCGAGATGAAGAACTACTTTTGAACTGTTAGGGACCCTCCCCGGCGGCTCTTTCCCTGTCCGGATGTCCCCCGCACTTTGAGATTACACTCATCTCATTCCTCTCCTCCAGGGATCTAACGTACAATAAACAACGGCTACATTACGGAATACGTTCACACACATCAAGGTAAACATTAGCAGAATGGTCTTTCACTTAGCTCCTTATAAGAAGAAGAGAAATACAGGGACTCATACATAGATTAAAACGATAGTCAAATCTTTTAAAAGCTAGTTGCCATGCCATTTAAATTCATTTCTCTTTGCATGTCCAGGAGTCAAACAAAACGAAAAGGAATGAAAGATTACCGTTTGAGAAAAGATGATGTATTATAACATTGAAATCAATAGCAATTAACTCCACAACAAAAATTTACATATATGACATAGATTGTGTATGTTATCGAATTCTACATTTTTTGTGCATGTGAATTTCCTCCCGTATGAACTATTTTACATCCCAATAAATCTGTTGACATAGAGCTGTGACTTTTAAACACACTTAAAGTGACTTTCTCTATATCTCTGTAACAAATTATTGTTAATAAGCTCATCTTTTATTTATTTCATGCTAATCGAGAAAAATTAGCAGAAATAGTCTTATTTCTTGCTTTATTGTAAGTAGAAGCAAAATAAGGGAGTACCATAGGTTAAAGGGAAAGCCAAAAGCTGGTTGCTATGTGACTGATGTTCCTTTGTTTGTATGGACAGGAGTTGACAAATTCCTGTATGAGAAAAGTATGTTTTTCAAAGCTGAAACCAAGAAAAAGGAATATCTCAAAAATGATCAACTCCACGAAAAAAATGTATATAACATAAATTGTGTGCTTTAACGTGATCTACATTTTTTGTGTGTTAAGTTTTTGTCCATCTCTTACGGTTTAGTAGTTATGCAAAATTCATCCGAAATAAAGTAGTATTTAGAGGCTGTTCCCAGAAAATTCAAAATATACATTTTATTTGTCAGGTAAATATCTTTAATATATTATCTTTTAATCAAAATCGTTGGAGCCATTTTTTAGAAAATCAAAATTTCCGAAAAAAGTTCCATGTAAAGGATAGTTCGGGGTGGGGGAATTTTTCTCAAAATCTTTGTGTCGCATCCCTGGAAGATTCTAAACTTAAATACCAAGTTTGGTATTTTACCGACTTTTCGTATTTGAGTTATCGTGCGCAAGCAAAGGTCAACGCAGAGTGCAACCCATTACAGCAGAACAGCTATCATTGCATTACACAACATCACATCGGTAGTAAGGAAGACGTTCAAAAAAAATCTTTGTTCTGCTCAAATGTGAGCAAATTTATTTGTTTTACAACCATAGTAAGTTTTCTAGCAGCGCACTTATTCAGAAACCGATGACAGTTCCGGTATACAAACTGTCAAACGTCTAGTAACAGAACAGCTTCACAGAAACATATTATTGATTGCAAATTTGTTCAGAAAGTTACCCACAGCTATCACATGTAGAAGAACTGTCAGATCGGATCTACTAATCCACGAGCATCCTACCTGAAATATGAACATGAAAAGTGTAGATGAAAAGAATGTGCGGGGTTCAGTGTGATGTATCGCATAGAAGCTGAACTTTTGGATCCTAACAAATGCCATTTGCTGGTGATACTGATACATCATGCGAAGTGGAACGTACTTTTTCGCATTACAAATATTGTTTGTCGGAAAACAGAATGAGGTTTTCATTTGAAAGGCTTCAGAAGTACATATATTTTTCAGTAAAGCAGCTGTAGATGAGTAAAGATTTAGTTTAATTCCTGCTTTTGTGTTTACCTGGTAAGAGTCTGAAGATATTTAAGAAATTAATTTTATTTTTTGGATATTATTTTACATTTGATCAGTAAATATTACGATTCATGTTATGATTTCATTCACATGACCTTTCTATCTATTCTGAAATACACATTCTCACAAAAGCTTATTCTTCTTATGCTTATTACTGAGCCTAGTGGCACAGGGATTGGCATTCGAAAGGTTCCGGGATCGGTTCCCTGTGGCCGACCTTTCACCCCATGGGTTTTTCGGGGGCTTTCCCGGGCCACTAGGCGAATCCTAGGGAGGATTCTTCGTTTCCCAAACTTCCTGTCGATTCATTTCATCCCAACCACTCTCTTTCAGGGTTTTAAGTGTCGAGGAGGACGCGGCAGAGGCGCCATTCCATGTAGGTGACTGCGCTCTGGAAATATAGCTCTCAGGGGTGGGATGGTTGTCTGCTGACTCAGGTGGTCTATCCGGGACTGAGTCATGGGCTCCACGTCGAGATGAAGAACTACTTTTGAACTGTTAGGGACCCTCCCCGGCGGCTCTTTCCCTGTCCGGATGTCCCCCGCACTTTGAGATTACACTCATCTCATTCCTCTCCTCCAGGGATCTAACGTACAATAAACAACGGCTACATTACGGAATACGTTCACACACATCAAGGTAAACATTAGCAGAATGGTCTTTCACTTAGCTCCTTATAAGAAGAAGAGAAATACAGGGACTCATACATAGATTAAAACGATAGTCAAATCTTTTAAAAGCTAGTTGCCATGCCATTTAAATTCATTTCTCTTTGCATGTCCAGGAGTCAAACAAAACGAAAAGGAATGAAAGATTACCGTTTGAGAAAAGATGATGTATTAATCAATAGCAATAAATATCTCGGAAATGGTTAACTCCACAACAAAATTTTACATATATGACATAGATTGTGTATGTTATCGAATTCTACATTTTTGTGCATGTGAATTTCTTCCCGTATGAACTATTTTACATCCCAATAAATCTGTTGACATAGAGCTGTGACTTTTAAACACACTTAAAGTGACTTTCTCTATATCTCTGTAACAAATTATTGTTAATAAGCTTATCTTTTATTTATTTCATGCTAATCGAGAAAAATTAGCAGAAATAATCTTATTTCTTGCTTTATTGTAAGTAGAAGCAAAATAAGGGAGTATCATAGGTTAAAGGGAAAGCCAAAAGCTGGTTGCTATGTGACTGATGTTCCTTTGTTTGTATGGACAGGAGTTGACAAATTCCTGTATGAGAAAAGTATGTTTTTCAAAGCTGAAACCAAGAAAAAGGAATATCTCAAAAACGATCAACTCCACGAAAAAATGTATATAACATACATTTTGTGTTTTAACGTGATCTACATTTTATGTGTGTTAAGTTTTTGTCCATCTCTTACGGTTTAGTAGTTATGCAAAATTCATCCAAAATAAAGTAGTATTTAGAGGCTATTCCCAGAAAATTCAAAATATACATTTTATTTGTCAGGTAAATATCTTTAATATATGATATTTTAATCCAAATCGTTGGAGCCATTTTTTAGAAAATCAAAATTTCCGAAAAAAGTTCCATGTAAAGGATAGTTTGGGGTGGGGGAATTTTTCTCAAAATCTTTGTGTCGCATCCCTGGAAGATTCTAAACTTAAATACCAAGTTTGGTATTTTACCGACTTTTCGTTTTTGAGTTATCATGTTCACAGACACACGGACACACTGACACACGGACACGCGGACACACGGACACACTGACACACGGACACACGGACCAACGGACACACTAACACACGGACACACACACACACACGGATCTTTTTCTTAAAATACTTTTTTTTGGATACAGGGGACCCTAAACATATATTTCCGGTGAAATCTCGGTATCGAATTTTATGGTGGAGTTTTTGTATTGCACCCAAAAATTCGATACCGAAATTTCACCGTAAATACATATTTTGGGTCCCTCTGAAAAAAAAATTGGAAAAAGTCCGTGTGTGTAAGTGCGTGTGCGTGTGTGTGTATGTGTGTGTCTGTGGACAGTATAGCTCAAAACCGAAAAGACCGTTAAATACAAAACTTGGTATTTAAGTTTGGTATCTTCCAAAGACACGAAGATTTTCAAAAAATCCCTCCACTCCCAACTACACTTTACATGGAACTTTTTTCAAAATTTTGATATCTCAAAAATGGATCTAACGATTTTCATTAAAATATCATATATTAAAGATATTTCCATGAAATATAAAAAGTATATATTGAAAATTTTCTGGGAATAGCCTCTGAAGACTGCTTTATTCTGGATGAATTTTACGAAATTTTGCATACGTAACTACTAAACCGTAAGAGATGGACAAAAACTTACCACACAAAAATGTAGAGCAAGTTATATTATATACATTTTTTCGTTTTCTAGATATTCCTTGTTATTGGTTTCGGCTTTGAAAAACATATACATTTCTCATACAGGAATTTGTCAACTCCTGTCCATATAAACAAAGGAACTTCAGTCACAGAGCAACCAGCTTTTGGCTTTCACCTTAACCTATGGTACTCCCTTATTTCGCTTCTACTTACAAGGAAGCAATTAATAAGACTATTTCTGCTATTTTTCCTTAATTATCATGAAGTAAACAGTAGCATAAGCTTTCTAACAATAATTTGTTGCAGAGTTGTAGAGAAAGCTATGTGAATGGAACACATTAGATTTTTTAATTTAAAATCAAGTATCCAAACAGCACTCCACAGAAGAAATATTTTTCGTAAATCATTTTTAAAATATTCTAGTGAACCTTTTCAGTGAAACTTTATCATTTATAACAAACGTATAAATACACCAATCAAAAAATGTCACTTTCTTTAATTATTTAATTATCTGGTAAATGTGTCAGCTTTCTCTTCACTATATTTTCCCCGAATTTTCCGAAAGATGGTTATATGGAAATGATCTTTTGTGAGTGTCATACTTCCTGAAGGATTATTGAAGTTTTCTGTTGATGATTCAAGAGTTTTTTTTTTTTTTTTTTTTTTTTTGAAGTTTTAATTTAATACTTATAAGCTTTTACCTCTCTTTCAAAGTTACCATAACTTATTTTCTTCATGAATATTTGGAGATGAGTCACCAAAAAACTAACTTTTTTTTAATGTTTCTTCTTTGATGCAGTGAGTTTTAATTGAAAATTATTTAAAGTAGGAAGAATCTGCTTCGTCTGAGCCTATTTGCGAGGAGTGCTGGGAATGACACGTTTTAGGAGGGCGTCACAAGCGATTTGTTCAAGATAGTTTTACTCCCGGTCATCAATTTTTCCACTCTGGTTGAACTCATGCTACGGTATCTTGGTCTTAGCCAAAGACAAATGGCAGTGCTTAACATACGCCTTTATGTGTCCTCCAAATAGTAAGAATCGCTGTTCTTCCCTCGCTGGCTTTCTATTCCTGAGGCCGTGGGTTCAAACCCAGCCTACCAATGGTTTTTAAAAGCTACAATCTCATGACAATAAATTTACTCCTATGTGACGAAATTCCGGCATACCGGAATCCTGGCAGCTGACAGCGTCTTTGACAAATGATTTTATAATACTTTCTTCCCTTTTATCTAAGAATTTTATTTTCTCACAAGGAGCAGAGGAGGATTTAAACAGTGCGACCTGAGATGTTTTTATCAAAATTCAATTATCCAATTGTATTGTATATTTATGTATTCAAAATACAATTATCAATAATTTTATTTTAACCTAGAATATTAATAGTTATGATCTTAAAACTGAAAGAATTTGGCGGTATTGGAGTATATTAAAGGGACCTGTCATGTAATTAATAGTTCAATAAAAGGGTATACATTTCGTATCGGCTTACCCTCCCCATATGCAGGACTGACAACCCCCCTAGAACTTACAAGCAGATGCCAAGGAGTCAGAAGTCTGTCGGGGAGTCAACGGTACGAAACCACGAAATGGAGAACCTGGAACGATTGCTCGGGTCGTGGCCAGGCATGAGCGTGAGGAAATGAATGGTATGAAATGCAAATGACGTGGATAATAGGAAAGGTGATGATGAAGAATTGGTGGAATGAGTAGCGGGCCAAACCGGAGGATCCGGAGAAAACGCGTCTAGACTTCGCTTCGTCCACCATAAATCCCATATGCGGGCGCTTGGGATCAAACCCGGGCCGCCTAGGTGGGAGGCGAGCAGTCTAATCACTCGGCCATGACGTCGCCTTTAAAGGCATAAATATGACTAAATAGAAGGAATAATTCGAGGGTTGGGGCAAAAGTCATAGCAACTAGTTTTTTTCTTGTAGATATGTGAACGGATCACAACCGTTATATGTGTCGTGTGAAATTTCTGCAGGCATAGTTTGTATGCAGAACAACAGATGGCTCTGTGATAGTTGGTAGTAGTGCAGGGAGGGCTGTGAAATCAGTCAGTTGGTGAGTGTCGTGCGAGATGAAAGTAACCTGTGTTGAGCAGCGGGCTTACATTAAAATAGCCATTCTCCGAAGGAGAAATGCGATGAAATATCACAGTGAATTAGTGGAAGCCCTTGGTACAGTAGCACGGTGGGTAGGAAAGTTTCAGCAAGGTCGTGTGTCAACCAGTGATGAACAACGTTAGGGACGACCTGTCAGTGTGCGGATCGACGTGGCACGTGCCGTCATCGAGCAGTTCCTGGATGAAGACAGACGATGGACGCTACTGGAGTTAGAGGGCAAGTGGCATCGAGAAACGCACCGTCCACAGAATATTGCATAATGAGCTGCAACTACGCAAAATCGCATCGCGGGGGTACCGCATGCACTGACGGAAGTTCAAAGGTGGGGGCGCTCTGCAATATGCTACGACCACCTTGCACGCTGGCAACAGGACAGCCATCAATTCTTGTCACGAATAACTGCCATCGATGAATTTTGGGCCAGGACATACGAACCAGAACTGAAAACGTCAGTCCGTGGAGTGGCGACATGCTGGATCACCAAGAAGGCAGAAGTTCCGTCAGAATCCTTCCCCAGTCAAATTGATGGTGATCGTCGCGTATGACGTCAGGGGTGTTGTTTGCCACTTTGTTTCACATGGCAGAACAGTGACCGCACAGTACTACAGGGACTTCCTGGTGCGACAGGTACGACGTGGCGTTCGGGAGAAACGCCCGGATCTTGTGGACAGTGCAATAATCCTGCACGAAAATGCAAAACCACATAAAGCAGAGTGTGCAGGACAGCTTTGGGAATGGGAAGAATTGGAACACCCACAGTACTCTCCCGACATTTCGCTCTGTGACTTTGATCTTATTCGAAAGGTTAAGGAACTACTACGTGGTAGGCGGTTTGCAACACGAGAGGACATTGCTAATGCTGTGCGCGAACAGATGACCCGATTCACACGTGGTGCGGCAAATGCTGCGACAGTTGGTATTCAGCGCCTCCCACATCGTTGGCAGCGTGTGTTGACAGTAGCAGGGGGCTACTTTGAAGGTCTTTAGGTCCAGGTCTGTCAGGTCAACTGTATGTGTACTGTGTTGTCTTTCTTTTGCACCTTGAAGGCCATATTGCCCTGTATACTACCGCAATAAATTAGTGTGTTCAATATTCAGTGCTATTCATTGTCCACACATGTAATTAACACCTTATCCTTTCGTCTGTATATGTCACCAACCGGACTGGTATCTTCAAGAAAATAAATAGTTGCCATGACTTTTGCCCTAACCCTCGTATTAAAATTACCTCCAATTATATAATAATCCCAACATTTTAAAATTAAATAATTATATTATTTAATTATTATTTAAAAAATTAAAATTCATCCATATTCAATATAAATTTATATTCAATATGAATCTACGTTAAATCCAAAATTAAAAATTATAAAACTAACGTAAAATTTAAATTTTATAATTTATAATTTAATTGGAAATATACTCTCGGTGGCGGGGGGTGCTGGACTTGGAGAATTTAGTCAGGTCCAGGGCGCGGGCTTCTAGAGCTCCCCAAGTTGTGATGAAGAACTTCTTGGACTATGTCAGGTACTCACCACGGTGACTCCCTGAGGTCAGTTTCGACCTCCCGTCGGATACTCTCATATCGTCCTATCCTCCTGGGATCTAGTGCACAATAAGCTCATGGTGGTTGTAGTGTGGAACCCTTTCCGAAATGTACTAACTAACCAATATGATAGACTAACTGCTGGAATCAGTGAAAACATTTAGGAACAGGAGCAATACTTTTGAAAGGGATGAGGGGTAATGAATTAGAACGTTGTATTTTTTGCGGGGAGAAAGAATTATTGTTCACTGTTTAACACAATGTAAAGAGGAAAGACTTTTGGGAATGTAAATGAGGTAGTGTGCTAGGAGAGATGGTAGCAATGAAAATGTTGAATGTCAAGGGAAAGAAAAGAATCAAAGAAATATGGCAATATTTGGGAAAGGTAAAAGAAAAGTGGATAAGAAAAAGAGAACACAGGAGAAAACACAAGGAACGGGATGGAATAGGTAGCACACACCAAGGACTATACTCGCTAATAGCCAGGGAACTATGCGGATGTAGTGTCTACGTGATACTCAAACTAAGCAATCTAGTTTAAACAGCAGGACATGATTTTGTAAATAGTTGTAAATGTAACCCGAGTGCAATAAATGTTATATGTGTTAGAATATATCACTATCTTAAATTTCATATCAGAAGGGACCACTACTTGTGAAGCAAGAACATGCTAAAAATTATCTACTATTAAATCATTTGTATGTAAAATTTACTGTCGTTCTGGAATGAAGAAAAGGCCTTTGCTAAAAGTTATCTCATAGGAATGTTTTAAGGCGGTACTAAATGAACGCAAGAAGATGTAAATAATATAAATCAAGACAATGCAAATAAATATACCTAATATAGAAATGAGATTATAATATTAGAGACAGACGAGATAGCCGAAACTGCACATGGGTCATAAAAGCGAAATCTTTCGCGAGAATTTTGTGGACAATAACCAAGGAGTAGGCCTAAAATGTATAAAAAATGTCCTTGAGCTAAAAAAGACAACGCAAGCTTGAGGGAGCGAT
This sequence comes from Hymenopus coronatus, assembly GCA_030762935.1. Classification (NCBI taxonomy): domain Eukaryota; kingdom Metazoa; phylum Arthropoda; class Insecta; order Mantodea; family Hymenopodidae; genus Hymenopus; species Hymenopus coronatus. The sequence goes on from CM060883.1 coordinate 33,694,818, forward strand.
GAGATTGTGAAATTTACTTGAAAGTTACTGAGAGCTAGCATCCTAATTTAAATAATGGGATAGTTTCTACCGTCTTATGAAACGAGACGCTACTGGGAGCGAGAAAACCAAACCAATTAGAGCACAGTTTTAATGCTTAGGCAGAACAAGCGTGTTCGGTATATATTCCACAGAGACGCAAACACAATTCGTCCTTATTTGTGAAGCTTATTTGCTGCACAGTTCAGTTCTCGTCAGTACGGAGAACTGACGAGATAAGTTAGTAAGAAACTAAAGGTTATAAATGTGTTATTTCTGAAATAGTTTCTTTTACCTTTCATGCCCTGTTTAGAGCTACTTGCTTGACCGAAGCACAGGTGTTGGAGCAAAAAGAATAATATATTAAAAACATAATTAATAATAAGTCAGAAATAACGAGGAGTCAGTTCGATCATCGCTATATACTGAAAAGGTACTCGTAAACAACAGAGAATAAAGAAGGGAGCTTCCGTGAGGAGGTCTCAGCAACACGTGACGTATGCAGTTATCTTAACCCTCCTCTTGCTGGAAAATGTTGCATATTCCAGAACACAGTTACACGTGCTAGGACCAGAAGAATTGTGTATCTTCTTTCCTTACTACTAATGTAATAACTTGGAAATGTTTTGTGCGAGAAGGGGACCCGCCGCGATGGGAATGATTGTTCACGCTATCGTGCTTGCTCCAGGCTGCAAGATGCTTCCAGATAATCCAGTCAGCACTTCCAGGGAACTTGAGTCCTGGAGGGAAGCGTTTATCTTCAATCTTGAGGGGAGGAGCATTCAAAATTATATTTTACTGTTAACGTTCTTCTCGTGGAACTTTACTGTTATTGTTACGGTCTACTTTGAGACATCTTGCGGCAGCAAGCTCAACTTCATATACTGTCGTCCGAAATGCGCTTCATTGAAATTTGGGTAACAATTTGTGAAACTTTATTGCAACTTGATGAAGAAGCTAAGATTTTATTTCTGTGAAAATACACACAAACATTTCCTTTCACTTTCTCTACCATAAATATGATAGGATGTGTATAGCAGGTATAGAATTGTTGCATTCCAAGCAAAATTCAGATAGGAAGATTTCATCAGAAATAGGTCCTCTGAATCCAATTTTTACTTTCTCTAGTACTTATATATAGTGAGACGGTATTGTATTCCATCCAAAAAACCGGTTATGAGACTTCAGGCCCCTGAGTAACAGAAACTCTGATGTGTCCCTTTGGCATAGCTTTCTGTAGCCGTTCTGCAAACAAAGGGCAAGGCCACTGTAGATGCTGACTGTAGAAGTCAGCGAAACGTATGGTTCGCATTTTTAATCTACGACCACGGCACAACAGCCCGGAAAATACAGTTTTTAAATAAAAAAATATTATTCTTTTGTCTACATCATGTTAATCGAGATAAATATTTGCAGAATTGGTCTTATTACTTGCTTCCTTGTAAGTAGAAGGAAAGAAATCTAATCTGTTCCATTCACATGACTTTCTCTACATCTCTGCAACAAATTGTTACAAAACTTAGGCTTCCATTTACTTCATGCTAATTGAAAAAATTAGCAGAATTAGTCTTATTACTTGCTTCCTTGTAAGTAGAAGTGAAATAAGGGAGTACCACAGGTTAAAGTCATAGTCAAAAGCTGGTTGCTATGTGACTGAAGTTCTTTTGTTTGTATGGACAAGAGTTGACAAATTCCTGTATGAGAAATGTTTTTCCTAGCTGAGTATAAAAACAAGGGATATCTTAAAAACGACCATCTCCACGAAAAAATGTATATAACATAAACTGTGTGTTTTAATGTGCTCTACATTTTCTGTGTGGTAAGTTTTTGTCCATCTCTTACGGTTTAGCAGTTATGCAAAAATCCGTAAAATTCATCCAGAATAAAGTAGTCTTCAGAGGCTATTCCCAAAAAATTCAAGATATGCATTTTATTTGTCAAGTAAATATCTTAAATTTACGAGATTTTAATCAAAATCGTTAGAGCCATTTTTAAGAAATTAAAATGTTTCGAAATTTTGTCCATATAACGGGTATTTTAGTGTGGGGAGATTTTCTTGAAAATCTCCGTGTCGCATCCTTGGAAAATACAAAACTCAAATACCAAGTTTGTTTTTAACGGTATTTTCATTTTTTAGCTATGCTGCCCTCACACACACACACACACACACACACACACACACACACACACAGACAGACAAAATGTTTTTGTTTTTTTTGGATTTTGGGGGTCTCAAAACATATATTTCCGGTGGAATCTCGGTATCGAATTTTTGAATGCAATACAATACCTCTTCTATACACTATGTGCATAGTAAGTATTGAGAAAGTACAAAGGGAATACGTTTTTCTAAAGCGATAGTCAAATCTTTTAAAAGTTGGTGTTATGTGAAACAATTGAGGCTCGGTTCACTTTGCATGGTTCTGTTTGAGAAAAGTTAGGTAGTTTTAAATTGAAACCAATAACAAGCAGTATCTAAAAGAAAGTAAAAGTATCTATAACAAAAAAGTATATGACATAAAGTATGTGTTTTAGCGAAATCTACATTTTTTTTGTGTAGGAAGTTTTGGTCAATTTCTTACGGTGTAATCGTTATGCAAAATTCTGTAAAACTTATCCAAAATAAAGAGGTCTTCAGATGATATTCCCAGAAAGTTCAAATTATGCATTTTATTTGGATGTAAATATCTAAATATACGGTGCTTTAATCAAAATCGTTAGAGCCATTTTTGAGAAAAACAAAATTTTCAAAACATTTTCCATGTAAAAGGCAGTTTGTACTGGGGGGATTTTCTTGAAAGTCTTTGGAAGACATTAAACATAAATACCAAGTTTGATATTTAACGGTTTCTCATTTTTAAACTGTTCTGTCCACTGACATACACACACACACACATACACACACACATCGAGCTTTTTCTAAAATTTTTTTTTTCGGATTCAGGGGACCTCAAAATATATCTTTTCAGTGAAATCTCGACATCGGATTTTTGGGTGGAATACAATATCTTCTCTGGCTTCTATGTACATTGTATGTACATATGTGCTAGAGAAAGTAAAAAGGATTTGCGAGAAAAGAAGGTTTAAATTTGTTTGCCTGTTAATAGGTATTCTTCTGTCGGTTTACTGCTTTAGTTAATTGATAGTTTAAATACGTCAAATGAAAAAAGTGATATATTTTCTTAAAGTTTTGAATTTGCATTATTTTATATAATGCTAATTATATAAATACACAACTTTTGGTTAAATTTCACAGATAAATTACTTTAAATACATTTTATACTTTTATTTTTCAAATTAAACAGGAAATAAAATTCATTTATAATGTTATGTAATTTTTACTTTTTAAATTTGTTTCATAATATGCTATAAGAAATGTAAAAATTGTTTTCATGATTACTGTGAGGTTATGTAAGACTATGCATACGCTTAGGAAATTGACGATATTTCCTTATTAATAAGATGCTAGACCACCATTTGTTTGCATTAGAGCTTATCGTACTCCTTCTGGGATTGGTTAAATGCAACTTGCTGAATAGTCTCCAGTGAATGATAAGGCCCTCTTCCATGCAAGCATCTGCTAATTATTGCAGAGGTGCTCTGGGTAACACTGTGCTCTCTGAACTGCTGATAATAAGGTTCAGTCGCTTATAAGGCAGTGCTACTGGAAGGAAGTTGCATTTCATAGTGGCATTTCCAAAGCCGTTATTTTATACGGCGCCATTACAACCATTGTTTTCTATGACGACATCTTTTTCCCCTCACCAATTTTACTTTCTCTACTTAACACGCAGACATGCTAGGTAGAGAAGGTATTGCATTCTAATAAAAAAACTCGATACCGACAATACAGTTTTAGAAAAATGTCCGTGTGTGTATATGTGTGTGTCCATGTGTCTATGAACAGATAACTCTAAAACGAAAAGTCGGTTAAGTACCAATCATTTGAGTTCCGCATTTTCTAAGGATGCGACATGAAGATTTTCAAGAAAATCCCCCACCCCAAATTACTCTTTACACGGAAAAGTGTTCGAATATTTTGATTTTCTAAGAAAAATGGCTTAACGATTCTGTTTAAGCACCGTATATTAAAGATATTTATATAAAAATAAAATGTATATTTTGAATTTTCTGGGAACAGCTTCTGAAGTTCTCTTATTTTTAGTACCTTTTGCATAACTGGTAAAATGTAAGAGATTGACAAAATGTTACTAGACCACCTGGGTAGCCGTGAGTTCAAATCTCGCTTAGGGTGAGTTACCCGGATAAGGTTTTTTTTTTCTCTCGGGTTTTCCCTTATCCTGAGAAGACGAATGCCGAGTAACTTTAAGCTCCATGGATCCCGAGGTCATTTGAGCATCATTTCACCAATTTTATTCATCGTCCGATATGACCAAGCAGGTTAAAGGACGTAAAAGTTAAAAAAAAAAAAAAAAAAAAATGCTGCAAAAAGATGTAGAGCTCGTTAGAAGACACAATTTATGTAATATACAATTTTTTGTGGAGTTAACTATTTCCGAGATATTTCTTGTTTTGGCTTCAATTTCAAAATACTTTTTTTCTCATACGAAAATTTGTCAGATCCTGGCCATGCAAAGAGAACGAATTTCAATCACACAGCAACCGATTATTAAAAGAGTTGACTATCGCTTTAGCTTAGACATTGGGAAGGAATGAAGGTGTAGGCTGTGCATGTTTAGGTAGTGAAGTTACATGTGAATCGGGCGATTCTTGAGCTCCTGGGAGAACGTTGCCCTCCCTGGCCTGGCGTTCGATCGAAGCTGGACAGGAGGGTCCCGTAGTTCAGCGATGTGTCCATTCCCCTCAGGTTGTGCAGAAAGAAGAGCGGTGTTGAGCTGGCGGTCCGAAATAGCTCGGCGGAGCAGTTAGCTTGCTGCAGGAGCACCTGCTTAAGCTGCTTGGAGATGCCGTTCCCACGTGCTGACAAGTCAGCTGCCGTGGACTGCAGTGTGGTGGAAGCTTGTAGCTCCTGAAGCTTCTCGTTGATGACGCTGGAGTATGCCTCTCCCAGCGCAGCTAAGCGAGCGCTGACGTTCAGGATCTCCGCGTGGAGGTCCTGAATGGCATCCCGCGTCGCTGCGTCAGTTTAGGGTACAGGCGGTGTGGCGTCGGCATTGATAGTCTGCGGAGGTGTAGTCCTGGTCCTCGGGTATTGAGGGCACTGGGCCTGACCTGTGAAGTGTCCTGTGCCACGACAGGCGGCACAGAACCAACGGCGATGACGGAGATCATGCAGTACAATCGGCGTGGCGGAGTTGGCACCACAGTAGTGGCACCCGGCGGTGAGGTACTGGCGTCGGCCGTGTGTCCGAAGGCACAGCAGCGTCTGCAGGGCCTGTGACGTTCCCGTTGGCTGGCCTCAATGAGAGAAGCTGCCCTAATAAGGGCAACCCTTTCGCTAAGGCAGCCTCCAGATCAGCACGATCCCGCAGCTCGACTCCAATTAGCGGCGTAGGTCCCCGGTTGTTAACGATGCGAGTGGCATTCAAACATGAAGGCCACTGCGACTTCGCTGCGGCGGTGAAGAGCCGGGTGGAAAAGTCCCTAGGGACTCCCGAACCACGGCGCAGAACCGGGGAGAAGAGCTCTGCCCTATCGGCGACTGCAGCTGTAATCGCCGAGGAGAGGTGATGCTGGCTGCCGATGAAGCAGCGGCGGCAGGCGGTGGCGATGCTGTCGAGGCAGGACTTGCCTCGGGTGGCGGCGATGGCGAAGAATGCCTCGCGGCGGAGTTGGCCTTCCTAAAGGCTGCCACTCGGCGTTGCTTGTTCCTCCTCATCGAAGCCGAAGACCAAAGTGAGATTTTTGTTTGTTTGTTTTTGGAGTGGAGGGGAAAAGTCCACCTTAAGGACTAACCCGGGTTGGCTGGCCTGGAGTGTCGGGGTCTCCCAGAGTGGGCCTACCGACTAAAAAACCCCTCCACCGGAAGTGAATCGTGAGAATGCTGCGATACCGCTGTTGCACCAGCACAGTCTAAGGTGAAGGTGATTTGGCCGGCTGTGTGGCCGCCAGAGGGAGAAGGTTCTGCTAACAGACCGGCTTGACCGAGGCCCAGCCGTCCCCCATAGCGAAGTGTAGGTGAGAAATTAAGAGGAGATTGAAAGATGTGGTGGTTAGAAGTTAGGCGTGATGGGTTTGGGAGTGTAGGGAGAGCTGCCTCTCTCTCTCTCTCTCTCTCTCTCTCTCTCTCTCTCTCTCTCTGTGGTAATGGAGTCCTACCGGTGCTTCCTTTCCCTGGAGGTTGGAGCCGCTGTGATGGAGGTGTGAAGATCGGTCCTGGTTCCTTCCTGAAGGTCGTGGAGATGTTTGGAGATGGATTGGTGAAGTTGGTGCTGCAGCTCTCGAATGCCCACGTCGAGGACCTCAAGGTCCTTGCTGTCCTTGGCAGGAGGATTAACGAGGTGGCTCACGATGCGCTCCAGCTTGCGCTGGACGGACGCAAGCACCTCGCCCTTGTCGTCTGCATCGCTTGCTGCTGTCTGGTGCTCGACCTCCAATGCCTCGAGTCGTTCGTTGATTGTCCTCTGAAGTTCTTCGAGACGGAGGCCGAGTGAGTGTGTGTGTGTGTGTGTGTGTGTGTGTGTGTGTGTGTGTGTAGCCGGAATTTTTCCTAGGTCACGAAGCGTACCCAAGTAGTTAGGTTGCTGCTCCTTGGTTGCTTGTCCTTCATTTCCTAACATTTAATTTTCCTATAATGTTTCAGGATCGGAGGATCAGCTGAGAGAACGTTGTGGCAGGATTGGCCCCCCAATCATCTTGCAGTACTGAACTCCAGTCATGACACCTGTATAGGGCACAGGTAGGGGACGCAGCGGTCCAGCTTTTGCGCCTCGGAATTTAGGTTAGTTTAATTTAATTAGAATATTATCTAAAGCGTATATTTAAAACTGTAGTAACATATTCCTCAATTTTATAAAAAAAGGAATGTCAATCAACCAGCGTTTAGAAAACAATCTAATCGATGAAAATGTTATAATGCGTCTCCCCGAGGTTCCCTAGGTTACTAAGTAGGAAATATAGATGACATTAATTATTGGATAACATTTACCTTAACCTCCAAGATAGGTCAAATAGGTCTGTTCTGGCTCAAAAGGAATCTTCCCAGCATCTCTGGTTTATATTGCACGATCTGTATTTTCAGCATTTCTTCTGGTATTCGAGAGGGTTTTTTTTTTCATTTCATTTTATATTACTCGATTGTATCATTTACAGTACACATTTTTAATTTTATACTATTGTTTCACTTTTAATGTGATTTTTAAGACTACCGCCAGCCACGTACCTCAAACATTTCATTTCCGCCGTTTCAATTATTCTTTTATCACTTCTATTCATAGTCCAAAATATAATGAGCAATTCTATAGTTTTATACAACACATAAAAATCTGATGTGTTCCATTTATCTTCCTTTCTCTACATCTCTGTAACAAATTATTGATATAAAGGTTATTATTCTATCTACTTTATGCTAATCGAGAGAAACTTTGGAAAAAATTGTCTTATTCTTTCTTCCTTGTAAGTAGATGGAAACAAGGGAGTTGACTATCTCCGTGGTAGAGTGGTCAGCCACCTACTTCTCATCCGGAGATCCCGGTTTTGACTCCCGGCTGGAGTGGGAATTTTGTCTTTAACCAGAATTATTCCCTATCCACCACAGAGTGCGGAAGTATGCATGTGAGAGTGAATGTGTGTGTTTAGTGATATAAAATGATTAACCTAACGTTCTAACCTACAGTAATGCGAGTTGCTTCACAAGTCAAAGCCCCCGATATGATGAGGCTTGGAAGTTAGATAGATACTTTATTTCACTGCTTAGGGCGTGGCCCAGTGGCAGCGCTGTCAATGTAATAATACAATGTACAATACAATTGAGTTAAATAAACAATAATGTGAGTAATAACCTGTTAAAATGCCAATGACATCACAGTATACTAATATATATATATATATATATATATATATATATATATATATATATATATATATATATATAAAATTGTAACAGCAGTAATAATAACGCAATATTTTTGTTTACTATCCTGACAATAAATCACTCTTCTTTAGTCTCTTTTTAAAACTATTTACACTTTGAGGCAAAGTCTCCAGTAAATCTGCAGGTATTTTGTTCCATTCGTTTATTGTTCTATTTGCGAAGGAACATTTACCTATGTCTGTTTTCTGTTCCCTATTTCTTATTTTTTCCAAGTGATCATTCCTCCCACAGTATAATGGCTTTAATAATCGTTTGGATATGTCTTTCCATGCAGGTTCCCCCTTAGAGGCTCTAAAAATTGCACATAGCCTTGCTCGTCTCCTACGTGTTTCTAGTGTTTCCCAGGAAGTAGCAGTGCTGGTATGATTTTCGAATCGTTTACTTCTGTCTACAAATTTAGCTGTTCTTTTTTGAACTCTCTCTAGTGCCAGTTTTTGCCCCACCCAATATGGATCCCAGCATGCAGCACTATATTCTAATATTGGTCGAACTAAAGAAGTGTATGCCAAATTTCGCGACTTTCCATTGCTGCGTTTTAAAATCCTCATTACGAAATGCAACGCTTTCCACGCCTTCCCAGTGATCGAGTTTACATGTTCCCCCCACTCCAATCATTGATTTAGTATCACCCCTAAAAGGAGCCTATGCAAATGAAACAACACACACACACACACACACACACACACACACACACACACACACACACACACACACACACACACACACACAAGAGGAGTGCACTAGGTTAAAATGATAGTAAAATCCTATAACAACCGGATGCCATGTGATTGGATTTCGTTTCTTTGCTTGGCCAGGATTTGCAAATTTCCGTAAGAGAAAACTTGAAGTATTTTAAGACTGAAACCAATAACAAGGAATGTCTCGAAAATGGTAAATTCCACGAACAAAAATGTGTATGACAAATTGTGTGTTTTAACGAGATCTACATTTTTTGTGCAGCAAGTCTTCGTCGCAAAATTCAGCAAATTCATCCAAAATGAAGAGAGTCTTAGAGGCATTCCCATAATAATCAAAATATACATTTTATTTATCATGTAAATATCTTTAATGTACGGAATTTTGATTAAAATCGTCATAGCTATTTTGAGAAAATCAAAATTTTTTAATTTTTTTTATTTTTTAATAAATACAGTTGTCAAATACAGGACTTCGGGGCTGTATTCCATTTTCCTCTTTTTTCCAGTTTTCCTACATTTCCTCAGTTGATCTATTAACTTAACGTTTCCTGTTTAGTATACATACACACATATACACATTTACAAACACACAAACACCCATGCCCAAGGCGGGACTCGAACCCACGATCCCCTGCGCCACGAAGCACCAAAGCGAGGCACTTTAGCGACCGCGGCCATGGGACCGGCTCATTTAAAGGGTAGTTTTGAGTGGGGAGAATTTTTTACATATTTTCGTGTCAATTCCTTGTAAAATACTAAACTTAAATACCAAGTTTGGTATTTTAGCAACTTTTCGTTTTTGAGTTATCTGTTTTCAGTTACACGGATACATACACGCGCACAAGGAACTTTTTCTAAAAGTGCTTTTTGGGTGGAGGCGCATACTTCAGATGAAATCTCGATATTGAATTTTTAGGTAGAATACAATACTATGTCACAGTATGTGGAGAAAAAGTAAATCATAACATTTTATTAGATAACAATTAAAATATAACTTACAGGTAGGTAGTTCTGGAACCAGCTGTTTCTTTTTACTTTCTCCACACGTACTGTGTACATAGCATATAGAGAAATTATTGTATTCCACCCAAAACTTCGATACCGAAATTTCACCGGAAATACATTTTGGGTCCCCCTGAATCCAAAAAAAGCATTTTTAGAAGAAGGTCGTGTGTGTGTCTGTGGACAGCATAGCTCAAAAACGAAAAGACCGTTAAAAACCAAACTTGGTATTTAAGTGTATTATCTTCCAAGGATGCGACACGAAGATTTTCAAGAAAATCCCCCCCAACTACCTTTTACATGCAACTTTTTTTCGAACATTTTGATTTTATTAAAATGGCTCTAACGATTTTGATTAAAATATCGTATATTAAAGATATTTACCTGATAAATAAAATGTATATCTTGAATTTTCTGGGAATAGCCTCTCAAGACTACTTTATTCTGGATGAGTTTTAAGGAGTTTTGCGTAACTGCTAAACCGTAAGAGATGGACAAAAACTTACCACACAAAAAAGTAGAGAACTTTAAAGCACACAATTTATGTTATATAATTTTTTTTTCGTGGAGTTGATCGTTTTTTTTTTTTTTTTAGATATTCCTTGTTTTTGGTTTCAGCTATGAAGAAGTTATACTTTTCTCATACAGGAATGTGTCAACTCCTGTCCATACAAACAAAGGAACTTCAGTCACATAACAACCAGCTTTTGACTATCACTATTTCTGCTAATTTTTTCTCGATTAGCAAGAAGTAAATAGAAGCATAAGCTTTTTAACAATAATTTGTTGCAGAGATGTAGAGAAAGTCATGTGAATGGCACACATCAGATTTTTTATTTTCTTTTTTTCTAGCGACGGTTGAAGGATAAACTTATTTAACAGTTGACGTGAGATCATTGGAGAAATCGCCCTTGCCTATAGCTACACTTGGTGCAGTCAGCTGCCTGCTTTCCCATCTGCTACTTACTGGAATCTCTCCAACTCCTTTCCGCACAAAATCACTCAATCAATCACTCAAAGGAGTGTCTCATGGCATCTCAACTTTCGAATGTGATAAGAGGAACATGGTAGAACACAATTTGTCACTCGATAATCAAGGTCCAAACGCGTTTTTGTACCGGAAGGCAACGTTCTAAATTTATTCCACCGATCCAGTTTAAGGGGACAAGGTAGTCTAAACCACGGAAATTACATCTTAAGTGGGTTGAATTACCACTGCTCTTAAAGTATTCAATTGTTTTTCCAAAAATTTATATGAATTATTCTATAAATCATTACAATTGTTTCAAGTGGTTGTTTGCATTAATTGCTTATGTGGTTGCTATAAAAAGTATTTCATTCAGCAGAAAAGTAATAAAACTTAGTCTTAAAACATGTGAATTCTTGTAGCCTTTTCTCTGATACTGCTTGCAATACATAATCACACTTTTGCATGCTTGTTCTTAATATTATCAGATACTTTCTAAACCTTAATTATTTAGATTTTAGTAGAAATTAAAAAAATACTTGCAAACTAAAAAAAGTGAAAATTGGGAAAATTTGCAATGTTGTTGCATTTTTAATATGAGCAATATATACTAAAAGATCACGATTGTGGTTCAGAAAGTTCAACTATGTGTTATATGTGCTAAAAATGTCAGCTTTCCAGCTTTAATACTTTCTGAGAAAAAGGTACTTAAATACCCAAAAATTCTGTTTTGAGAAAACTAAATTTAAAGACACAAATGTTCTAAAAGGGACCTTGCATAAGAGCTTTAAAAATGCTGATAGCATTTAAATTATATTTGAAATGATTAAAATTCTCTTAACCTCCCAAAAGTATACATTCGATTTTATTAGTGTATAAAAAAAATAGAAAACAAAACCGGGCTTCCGTGGTCCACTGGGCTTCTCCCCTTGTTCCCCAGACGATTCGCATGCGTCTGCGGCAGGCATCATCAGTGGCGTGTACCTTTCCGTGGTCTTTCAGTAGCGACTGGTATGTTTTTTTTTTTTTTTTTTTTTAATTTCGAGTGGAGGGGGGAAAATCCTCCTTATGGACTAACCCGGGCAAGCCCGGAGTGTCGGGGTGTCCCATGTGGGCATACCGACTAAAATCCCCTCCACCGGTATTAGAAGGAAGAAAGGAGAGGCGGTACCGCACCCGCGGATTCAAGGTGATAGTTTGACTGCAGGGTGCAGTCAGAGGGGTGAAATGAGGACCGGGAGACAGACTTGACCAAGGCCCAGACTGCCACCGCGGAGTATTCGGGGAGAGGAATGAAGGAATTCTAGGGTGAAGGACGGAGTTAGTGCTGGTTGATTCTATTGAGCCAGTCGTCGTATCCTGGGACGTTTTCGAGCCTAAGCCCTTGGCGTCACTTTGGATGTTGAACCGCGAAGTTTGAGGTGCCGACTTCTCCAGTAGAACTCTCACCTCCTCACTGAAGATGAGTCGGATGTCGGTGACTGCTGTTGCTATTGCTTGGTGAACTTCTGGATGTGAAGTGGTGCTGTCCTGTTCCTGAAGCCTGTCCTCCAAGGCCGTCAGCTTAGCCGTAAGAATCAGGACCTCCGTGTGGAGGTCCTGAATGTCCTCACTTAGGCCCTGGATTTCCTTCTGCAGGTTGATTGGTGTTGGTTGTTCAGTCTGCGGAGATGGCTGTGTAGATGATGGTGTCCGGGCTGGTTTAGGCGATGAGTGCTTGCTCTTTGGGTAGCTGGGGCACTGGGCTTGCCCGGTGAAATGTCCCGCACCACCGCAGGTGGCACAAAACCGGCGACGGCGGCGGAGGTCGTGCCCAGTGCACTCCGAAGTGAATGCGTTGGTGCCACAGCAGTGGCACTTCGGCGGCGAAGAGCAGTCTTCTTGGCTGTGCCCGTAGGCACAGCAGCGACGGCAGGGCCGGTGTCTTTCCTGTCTGCTTGGCTCAACGTGCAGAAGTCGCCCTAATAGGGGCAACCCTGACGCCAAGGCAGCCTCCAGGTCTGATCGGTCCTGTAGCTCCACCCTAACTAGTGGTGTCGGGCCCCCGTCACAGATAATTCTAGTGGTCCTCGAACATGAAGGCCATTTAGATTGTGCAGTGGCGAGGAGGTGCCGGGTGGAGAGAACCCGAGGGAGCCCCCTAACCACGGCACTGTACCGGGGCGGCGTCGGCGTGAAGCTCAGCGGTGGCAGTGATGAAGAGTTGTTGCTGCCGGTGAAGCAGCGGCGGTGGTGATGGTGAGCGCGGCAAAGGGTAGCGCTCACTGCCGGTGTAACGGCAGGTGGCGGAGATGCCGGAGAAGCGGTGGCTGCTGTAGGAGCTGCTGGTCTGCGTTGGTGCTTCCTCTCCGGCATCTCGAAGCGAAGTCCCCCGTGGTATGTTGTCTGGAGCGCTTGGCTTATATAGTGTGGGAGGTACCGCTCTCGCATGACCTGATTGGTCCGGATTGCGGTCCCCTCCGTCCGTGTTGTGTCTGATTGGTGTGCGTGCTTTCTTGTTTGGTCTGTTCTGTAAGGCTGGGTGCCAAGTTTTATTTAGTCTGAATGTTTCTTCTTTCCTATTGAAATTGTTGGTGTTTATGGATCTCAATTGCTTCACGGTGCAAACGTGTGTAGTAATGAGTAGTGGAGGAGAGGATGTCAGTTTCGTCGTAACGGATCACACGTTCCCCTTCTGCTTCTAGAGCATGCAGTGCTACCGCCGTCTGGGGAACAAGGGGAGAAGCCCAGTGGACCACGGCCTACAAGCCCGGTTTTGTTTTCTATAAGTGATTCTAACACCGGCCATCAAAGTCTTCGAATTTTAATCATAAAAAAATAGTTTTACCATTTCAGAGTACCTTGTTCCCTTAGCTCGAAGAGTAACACACACACACACACACGCGCGCACGCGCGAGCCCATATACGAAGGAAGATAAAGATGCAGAAGTACTATGTACGTATATAGCAGACAAAGAAGGTATTGTATTTGCACAAAATCTCGATACAGAAACTTCACCGGAAATACAATTTTGAGCACTCCTGAATCTTAGTAAAAAGATCCGTGTGTCTGTCTTTCAGTTTACGTATGTGTGTGGGGGGTGGCAGGATAACTCAAAAACGAAATGTCGATTAAATTCCAAACGACAAATAAGTACAGTATTTTCCAAGGATGTGACACAAAGTGTTGCAAGAAAATCCCGCATCCAAACTACCTTTTACATGCAAAAACTTTCGAGCATTTTGTTGTTCTCAAAAATGGCTCTTAACGATTTTGATCGAAATACGCATATTAAAAGTATTTACATGACAAATAAAACGTATATCTTGAACTTTCTGGGAATAGCCTCTAAAGACCTCATCATTATGGATGATTTTGCATTACTGGTGACTTATAAGAAATAGACGAAAACTCACTGCATAGAAAATGTATATCTCGTTAACACTCACTATTTATGTCATATACATTTTTTGTGTAATTAACCATTTCCGATAAACTCCTTGTTATTGTTTTCAATTTTAAAATACTTAAACTTTTCTCAAACAGGAGTTTATCATTCCTGGCCATACAAAGAGAACCGAATTTCAACCACATAACAAGCAGATTTTAAAAGATTTGACTGTTGATTCACTTTTTCCGTTCTAATTATAAGAAACTAGGCAATACTTATAAGGAACTAAGTAATAAGACCAGTTCTGCTAATGTTTATCTTATCTAGTATGAAGGAGACAGAAGAATAACGTTTGCAATAATAGTTTATTACAGAACAGGTAGAGAGAGTTATATGAATGGAACACCTGAGATATTGATGACACTGCTGGACTATGGATTAATACTTCAAATAGTTTCAATAAAAACCTGATGTGTTCCATTCACATGACTTTCTCTACATCTCTGTAACAAATTGTTTTTAAAAAGCTTATGCTTCCACTTATTTCATTCTAACTGAAGAAAAATTAGCAGAAATAGTCTTACTACTTGCTTCCTTGTAAGTAGAGGCGAAATAAGGGAGTACCATAGGTTAAAGTGATATTCAAAAGCAAACGGATTGCTATGTGACTGATGTTCCTTTGTTTGTATGAACAGGAGCTGACAAATTCCTGTATGAGAAAAGTATGTTTTTCAAAGCCGAAACTAAAAATAAGGAATATCTAAAAAATTATCAACTCCACGAAAAAAATGCATATAACATAAATTGTGTGTTTTAACGTGCTCTACATTTTTTGTGTGGTAATTTTTGTCCACCTCTTACGGTTTAGCAGTTATGCAAAATTCCGTAAAATTCCTCCAGACAAAGTAGTCTTTAGAGGCTATTCCCAGAAAATTCAATATATATATATATATATTGTTTGTCAAGCAAATATCTTAAATATACGAGATTTTAATCAAAATCGTTAGATTCAGTTTTAAGAAAATCAAAATTTTCGAAATTTTTTCCATGTAAAGGGTAGTTTGGAGTGGGGGGATTTTCTTGAAAATCTTCGTATCACATCCTTGGAAGATACCCCACTCCAACTACCCTTTACATGGAACTTTTTTCAAAAACTTTGATTTTCTTAAAAATGGCTTTAACGATTTTGATTAAAATATCATATATTAAATATATATAAATAAAATGTATTCTTGAATTTTCTGAGAATGGCCTCTGAAGACTACTTTATTCTGGATCAATTTTTCGGAATTTTGCATAACTGCTAAACCGTAAGAGATGGAATAAAACTTACCACACAAAAATGTAGAGCACGTTAAAAAACACAATTTATGTTATATACATTTTTTTGTGGAGTTTATCGTTTTTGAGATATTCCTTGGTTTTGGTTTCAGTTTTGAAAAACTTATACTTTCTCATACAGTAATTTGTCAATTCCTGTCCATACAAACAAAGGAACTTCAGTCACATAGCAACCAGCTTTTGAATATGACTTTAACCTATGGTGCTCCCTTATTTCGCTTTTAATTACAAGGAAGCAAGTAATAAGACTATTTCAGCTAATTTTTTCTCGATTAGCTGAAGTAAATAGAAGCATAAGCTTTCTAATAATAATTTGTTGCAGAGATGTCGAGAAAGTCATGAGAATGAAACATATCAGATTATTTTTTGAGTTATGGTGTGCATAGTCGCACACTCAGATACACATACACCTGCTATGGATTGATTTGAGCTTAAAACGTATAATCAAACTGAAATCTCGATAACGAAATTTTGGGTGGAACGCTATATATCATCCACTACTTTAAGTAGGCAACAGAGAATGTAATAATCTGATATTATCCAGTCACATAGCTTTCTCTACCTATTTGACAACACATCCTTACAAAATCTTTTCTTTCTATCTACTACAAGCCAATCAAAATAAACATTAACAAAAGTAGTCATAGTTATTTTCTGTATATCTTTAATATGAGAGTATTCATCCTGAAGGTCGGTCAATGGCCGGGGCGAGTTTGTGGGAGAGACCAGAAGGCAATAATAATACCGCGGTGGTGTTGCCGTTTCCCTTCCGCCAGATGGTGATGGTGAAAGGACACAAACTCAATCCTTAGAACGGTGGGGAAAAATCATGCGGATATCTGGAATAGATCTCGGGTCCCCGCGTTGAGACATGTATTTTAATCAAAATGATAAGAACAAGTTTTTAGAAAATCGAGCATTTAGAAAATCCTCCATGTAGTTTTGTAGGCGGAATTTTTCTGAAACTCTTTGTGTAGCATCTTTGGAAAATACTGAACTTAAATGCGAAGTTTAGCATTTAATCAAATTTTCCTTTTTGAGCTAAGATGTTCAGAGGCACAGACACACACAGGCACATAGAGAGACAGATATACACCCGGAGCTTTATATAAATTATTTTTGGATTCTGGGGCCCTCTAAACATGTATTTCCCGTGAAATTTCTGTACTGAACTCATTGCACGTAGTACAAAATAAAAAGGAAGAAAAGATTCATGCAAAAGTTAAGTGGAAAAATTCAACTATCATATATAAGTATATTTAATTTCTGCAATATTAGGTATATCGGAAAGCTAGATTTTAGTATAGATCCTGCAGATATTTTCTGAAAAATAGACAAAGCGTGCAGTTAGATAAACTTATTATCTCTGTATGTAGGAATTTAACTTTCATTTATGACGGTAGCTACGAACGGAAATGAACGAAAACACCATCTGAAATGTAACATTACTTACGTTTTAGCTTTTAATAACACCACAGAAAAATGTCTTTGGTTTTCAAAGCTCACAGAGCCCACAGAAAGAAAAAAAGAAAGGAATAGAGAGAAGCTAGTGGAGGCTAAGAGAGTGAGAACATGAAATATAAAGTGGAAGGAGTGTTAGAAAGGAATGAATGAATAAGTGTATTTATTGACAACAATATCATACATTGAACTTCAACAATCGCAGACCGTACGTGCTTTTTTAATACACACTAAAAAGCAATATTAAAGCAACCACGAAGAATTAAAAGAGTAAACACGAAAATAAAAAGACAAAGGTAATACACAATAAAAAGCAATATTAAAGCAACAACTAAGAATTAAAAGAGTAAACACGAAAATAAAAATACAAAGTTATTCGAATACAGCGATTTAAATTTATAGCACAGAGTACACCTTCATAAATGTACCCCCTTATAATAGATAAATACACTTAAAAGAACTATTATACACATAATATATACACAGTATATAAAACCATAGCGCAACAGTGACCTAAGTATGATACATTCAGAAAATGTATTGTAATCCACTGAACTGGTGGGTTGTTGAGAATGCACATAAGTATTTCTGAGAATTTAGAAAAGGAGAAGGATTAACACGCCAAAGAAAATAAAAGCTGTGTCTCAAATGCTAATATGATGTGTAAAATTTGGCAACGTAGAACATGGGAAATATATTGGAGAAGTCTGATGTAGACGGGACTTAGGCTAATATAAGAGCAGGTATTCCAAAAATTTAGTTACTCTGGCACCTCTTTGGACTTCAAGTATTCTTGCACTTCAAGATTCTTGCTACACTGGTCGTAGCGTAGCGCTAAGCTCATTACCCGTTTAGCGGTAATTGCAAAGGAATTCGCCGTGTAGAAGTTTAACAAGTCTCTGTAATTTAAACTCTTTACTTTACCACGCAGGTAAATCGTGCCTTCGACGTAAAATAATTAAAACTGTGGAAGTTAATAGATTTATTATGATGTGGTTATAATTTCTCGTGCTTATATTCTGAACAGTTTAATGATTATTCATCTTAAAACACTTGGAAACCCATTAATTATTAGCTTTTATTAAATATTTTCATAAATCTTAAAACTGCTGTTGTACAGTTTCGCCACATCCATGCATACAACTGCAGCAGCGGAATTATTACCTTGTCAAGGCTTTAAATTTACCATCTAAAATGTCACCTGATCTATGTTAGTAACATTAAACTTATGACATATTTACAAAATGTTTACGAAAGGGACGAGAGTGCATTTCAACGCCTAACCATATAAAATGAAAATTAGGTTAGAAGCATTGCTTCAAGAAACTTCGAAATTCTTATTTTACAGATTTTAAATTATAATAACAATTAAAGTATCAAAGTATGTGATTCTTCTTTTATCCCAAATCAAGTACTTTCTTGCCTTAAACGTTTTAATATTCATTAAACTAGAAATAAACTACATAATATGTACATATTAAGGATTTCACGAGATCATAAAATCTACCTATTTGTCAGGTATTTGAGATGGTTTTTGTGAAACAAATGCTACACACCAAGCGTGTAAGTCCTTGCTTTGAACTCGCTGGCAGTATATCACCGAATGGTGACTGAATTAAGCTTCTCGTGAAATGTGTTACGGCATAATTAAGGGCATGAATAACCTAATCTCATGCTCATATCCACTGTGTTGACGAGGTCACACTGCCACATTCATTGACATTTTGAATAACGACACCTGCCTCATCACCGGCAACAACACAATTTCATATTATCTCCAAATGTCAAAGATGCATGTCAAATGTAAATCTATGGCAAATATTCCTGTAGATCAAAGTTTATGATCCATTAGTGCTCGCAGAAGCTACAATTTCAGGAAGCATATCTCTTGCCATATGGTAACAGCTGTAGCCTCATTAACTGCAATGATAACATAAAATACATCCACAGCAGTATAGATATACTATCAGAAAAATTGATTTAAATATTCTCTAGTGTAAATCATTTTATATTAGACTTCAGCATCCGTAGCTCTGCCTGTATTATTTTCATATTTGCTGAATATGAAATATGTTTATATTCGACACAAACATTTAAGGGTTCATCAGAAATACACCTCGAATAAAAAATCTGATGTGTACCATTCACATGACTTTCTCTACATGTATGCAACAAAATATTCTTAGAAAGTTTATACTTCTTTTACTTCATGCCAATTGAGAAAAAAATAGCAGAAATAGTCTTATTACTTGCATACTTGTAAGTAGGAGCGAAATAAGGGAATATCATAGGTTAAAGTGATAGTCAAAAGCTGGTTGCTATGTCACTGAAGTTCCTTTGTTTGTGTGGATAGCAGTTGACAAATTCCTGTATGAGTAAAGTATAAGTTTTTAAAGCAGAAACCAAAAACAAGAAATATCTCAAAACCGATCAACTCCAAGAAGAAATGTATATAACATAAATTGTGCGTTTTAACGTGCTCTACATTTTTGTGTGGTAAGTTTTTGTCTATCGCTTCCGGTTTAGCAGTTATGCAAACTTCCGTAAAATGCATCCAGAATAAAGTAGTCTTCAGAGGCTATTCCCAGAAAATTCAAGATATACATTTTATTTGTAAGGTAAATATGTTTAGTATTTTAATCAAAATCGTTAGAGGCACTTTAGAGAAAATCAAAAATTTCGAAAAAGTGTTCTATGTGAAGGGTAGTTTGGGTTAGGAGACTTTTTCTCAAAAGCTAGTGTCTCATCCATGGAAGATGCCAAACTTAAATACCAAGTTTAGTAATTTACCGACTTTTCGTTTTTGAGTTATCGTGTTCACACACACGGACACACGGACATACACTCGAACCTTTTTATAAAAATGCTTTTTTTTTTTTTTTTTTTTTTTTGGATACAGGGGACCCTAAAATATATATTTACGGTATCGAATCTCGGTATCGAATTTTTGATTGGAGTGCAATACCTTCTCTATATACTCTGTACATAGTACGTGTAGAGGAAGTAAAAACGAAAACTCCATTGAATACCAAACTTGCTTTTTAAATTCAGAATCTTTAAAGGAAGCAATCGGAACATTTTCAGGGGAAAACTCGCACAACTACTCTTTACGACGAAAATTTTGATTTTCTCAAATATTTTCTTTAAAATACCGTTATCTTTATGGTATTTTCGTCGCAAATAGAGCTTTTTGAGAATAGTCTCTGAAGCCCTCTTCATCCTCTGCATGACTTTTGTAGTATTAACTAAGATATCCTTATAGCGCACAATTTATTTCACATACTTTTTATAGAGTTAAGCATTTCGTGTATATCTTGTTATTATTTGCAATATTTGCAATATTTAAATTTTACCAAATGGTAAGTCGTTATTCAATGTTCTTAATCCTGGTAATGCAAATAGAAACGAATTTTAATACCATCACGACCAATTTAAAAAAGATTTGTCTGTCTCTTTACTTGGTTTCCCGTATTTCCCTTCTGTTTACAATTAGTGACCATACTTAAAAAACAAGAATGGTTATCTCGATTAGCATGAAGTAAATAAAACAAGAACCTTTTATAAGACTAGTTTGTTGCAGAATAGGTAGAAAAAACATGTGAATGAAAACATTATATTTCCCCCCAAAAATAGCTCTACCGAGTTTGACTAAAATGCTACATTTCAAATAATTGCAAATAAAATGTATGTATTGAGTTTCTGAGATCAGAATCTGAAGTTTTATTTATTTGGAGCACATTTTGTATAATCTCGCATATTGAGTAAACCATAAGATGCGTAAAACTTACTAAATAAACAACCTAAAGCTTTTTAGAAAAAACTAAATTTGTTTCAAATAAGCCTTTTGCGGTATCAGCCAGCTCCAAATACACTAATATTGTTTTGAAAATTGCTTAATTTGTTATTTTATAAAGTGCTGTTACTTTTCACTATTTTCTCTCGAAGGAAAATGGAATTTCAAAGTCAGTGTTTAGCAAGTCGCTTTTATTCATCTTACTATCGTATGGGTCTCCTTATCCCTCATGTCCTTAGAATGAAATAAATAAAGAAGCTATTGTTGAAAATGTTTATCTAGACGATAACATGAAAACTATTGATATGATGCACTCACATGACCTCCTCTGTCTACTCTTGTACAAACTATTCTTACAAAAGGAGATTATTCTATTTATTTATTATGAAACATCCAGATAAACTTTTAATTCACATTTCTACAATTTGTTGTAGGATTATTAAGATAAAACGACAGTCAGATTTTACAATCTGTATTATGCATAGTAAGTAGCGTAAGTATTGTATATCATCAAAAATTCTGTGCCGAGTTTTTGCTAGAAATATATGTTCTGAGAGTCTTTAAAGGAAAGAGAAACTTTCGCCACCAGTGATATGTACATAGTAGGCAGAGAAGGTATTGCATTCCATTAAAAAAATTGGCACCGAGATTTCAAATACTCATTTTTAAACTTCCTTAATAATAATAATAATAAAGACATTTTTAAAAAAAGAAGTCTATATGTGTGCGAATTTTTGTGTATGTTTGCGATTACATACCTCAAAAACAAAAAGCCATTTAAAAACCAAAACATAGTATTTATATTCAGTAGTTTCCAAGTTTCCTTTATATGGAGCATTTTTCGAATATGTTGATTTTTTCAAATATAGCTCTCACGATTTTGATTAAAATACCCTTTGTTTAAGAGATTTTTCATGACAAATGAAATTAATATCTTGAAATTTCTGGGTGTACCATCTGAAAACCTATTCTTTTTGGACAACTTTTTCATAACTAGTAAACTGTAAGAGATAGACAGAAGTTTACTGTATAAAAATATAGATCTCGTTAAAGCACATAATTTATGCCATATACATCTTTTGTAGTTAACCATTTTCAAATATTCCTTTTGCAGCTCAGTTCGGAGTGCAAGGAAGAGGAAGCATTTGTGTCTATTATTCTCTCTCTTCTGTTTACCTATAACAAGCAAAGGCTTCATTTATCTAATCTGAGTCCATCATGAGCCATTTGCACGTATCCTGTTCTGTTAAACTAAGTTTTTCAGCACCTATCCTGTAACAAACTATTCTTACAAAAGCATACTCTACTTTATGCTAATTGAGATAAGCATTAACAGAAATAGACTAGACTGCATAGCTAGAGAAAAATAGAAAGAAGGAAAGAACAAGTGAATGAGGACTTCCCATTTGAGAAAAGTTGTAAAATTTTAAACCAATGACTAGGAATATAACGCATATTGTTAATAACTTAAAAATATATTTCTGACAGGAATGTTGTGCTTTCACGTAGTTCGCAGAGCTACATACTCACAGATCTTTTTCTAAAATTGCATTTTTTGGATTAGGGGGCCTCTAAACATGTATTTCTGGTGAAATGTTGGTATCGAACTTTTGGGTGAGTACAACACTTCCTGTATTTAATATACGCAGTGGGACAAGTAATATCGCAGAGAAATGCCAACAAATAGTTCTTGAATTAACAAAGCATAAAACATTTTCCCCAGGTGAGGCTCGAACTCACAACCCCGGCATTGCTCAGAACACTGTTTATAAGTACCGTGCGCTAACCGATTGCGCCACTGGAGAAGTTAGATGGCTGCTTTTGTATAGCTGATTTACAGTCCTCCATCATCACGAAATTATGTGTGTGTGTGTGTGTGTGTGTGTGTATGAGAGAGAGAAATGAAGAGAGAGAGAAAAAAACTGTACCCTTATGAAAATCGAAAGCTCAGCTCCAACCTATTACTTCAGGATATTATTATTATTATTGTTATTATTATTATAATTATTATTGGATTTATTAACTTAGCAACAGAAGGATTTCGGAGCTTTCACAAAAACCACTAAATTTCACAGTTTTTCAAAACACATAGAAATGTGTTTTTGAAACTACATTTTTAGTTCATCCAAAAACAATCATTA
Source organism: Hymenopus coronatus (assembly GCA_030762935.1). Classification (NCBI taxonomy): domain Eukaryota; kingdom Metazoa; phylum Arthropoda; class Insecta; order Mantodea; family Hymenopodidae; genus Hymenopus; species Hymenopus coronatus. The sequence goes on from CM060883.1 coordinate 33,717,624, forward strand.
ATTCCTGGTTACGTCCTGTCGTCGATCTATAGTTACCACTGTTCTCCAGTTTGTGATTGCTTTACTCTAACTTTCCCAACACGACAGAAGATGTTATTGCGGAAGTTCGGTGTACCCGACACACACACACACACACACACACACACACACACACACACACACACACACATGCGCAGTGTATATGACGTAGCCTATTGCAGGCAGTATTGAGCCACAATTGAGTTCCAATTGGAAAGTCGTCATGGCAAATCCTAAGATTGGTTATAAAGATTTGGCCCTTCCTGTAGACAATTATTACTTTCTGTAGTTAGAAATTGTGTTCTCTTAAGGTAAATGCACCTGTTAAATTCCTAAATCCAAAAGTTTTCAACTGTACAAGCTGAAATTTTGAACATATATTTATGCTATACATCAGTTACATGCTTTAAAATTTGGCTTATGTATCATAAGTAGTTTTTGAGTTATTAATTTTTAAATTAAAAATCTGGCGCCAAATTCAAATCACTCTACACAACGAAAATGATGAAAACTTTTATTTATTTATTTTTCAAAATATTCATTTAAGTATCAGAAAGAAAACTATCATATGAATTTATTGTACCACAATTAGTTCTAGAGGTAAAAATATTAAAGCAAGAAACAGTCAAAAATTCAAGAAATTTTATAATACAATAGCCTTTAAAATCAATATCTAAAACAATATTAGGAATTTTAAAAAAATCATATTATAGAACATCGTTTTTGCTAGTTAAGAACCTATTCTAAAAATTTAAGACAGCTTGACTAAAACCTGTTTCGTGTGGAACATTTTGAATGACAAAAACTGTTGAAAAAACTGTAAACGTGTAAATTAAGTTTTAAAGTACAAAAGATTTTCCCTCTAAGTTGCATACTTTAAAACAGTGTAAAATCCTTCAGACACATAGTTGGACCGTTGTGCCTCTTTCTTCTCTCCTCTGCAGGAGTTTTCTTCAATTTTAGTTTAGGAGAAACTAATTATTTAATTATCATTTCATTACTTTTTTATTTTTCTATTGAACTATGAAGTTTATCATTCAATTACACAAGCACTGGTGATATTAGAAAAAAATTATCTCATCAAATTTTTTTTTACTATTTTTATTCAAGCATAAAACTTTTCAAGATTCTGTTTCGAAAACTGCATCGTGTGGAACAATTTAAAGTTTTGAAAACTGTTTCTTTGTAAGTATTACACTGTCATAATCTCCTGCAAAAATTTTTAAACCGATAATATCTGTCAACTCTCACGGACTGTTTACACTAATTCCGAGGAGTGTATAAAGCAAAGAAAAACTGCAGGTCATTTGGTTCGAGTGAGGCTGCACTCTGCCGTCAAACAGTCTCTATTTCACGGCCGGAAATATGCTGTTGGTGGGGTGTGGGGAGGCTCGCCGGGTGCTCTATCTCACCTGTGTTTTTGATCAAATTTTACATATGCACTACCTTAAAAGGGTATAATTAAATGAGTAAAACTTAAACGAGCTTTACCATCAAGGAAAAAATCGAGTAAATATGTTCGAAGTAAATAAAACATTTGCTGTGCAATTAGAACTGTGGAAGGGACGGTTACACGAGAGACAGCTGATTTATTTTTCTCTTCGAATCCCCCCAAAATAAAAATAAGAAATAAAGCATTTAATAAATAAATTGCAAACAATAAACAGCCTGCCGGGAAATGATTAGTACCTGTTTGTAAATTCTATGCATGTTGCAGCTATAATTAATATTCTGAAAAATGATAAGCTTATTAAAATATTTGTGCCACAGTAAAAGCTGTGTTTATTTGTTTAAATACTTCTCAATTGCAAAACATCCGCAATTAAGATGTTAGCTATTTTTGCTTCTAGAAATTTGTGTATGCAATTGCTTTCACAAAAGAATTATGGAAGCCTAAATACAGATCTCGTTTGATTGACGAACATTTGCTAATGGAACTGAAAATGCTCTATCGGAGGTAATGTAGTTTTTAACGAAATAATTCCAAATCTAAGACAATGCAAAAACATTCAACTTTATGCATGTTATTTTACTATTTTCTAAATTGTATATAAATAAATACTATTTATCTAAGAAGCAGCAACCGGCACTGCAATCAAAATTTGTTTGTTTCTCCAAATATCAGATCATTTCAAACTATGTGGCCAACTTTGGGGAATGCGTGTCAAGTAGCTCCTGTATGCCCATACCTGCTTTACGGCGTAGGGGTTACTTCAGGGTTAGACCTGAATAATCTTATAATATTACCTTAATGATATGGCGGATACAAAGTTGCAGTTCTTTAAAATTACACACAAATATAATATGCCCCCCCCTTCAAAGTACATTTGCATAAGTACTTTGCCTAATACTCAACACAGCGAAAATAGTTTATAATGTGAATCCGATCCGGAGGCTATCACACAAGTTTCGTTCCATTCGTTACTGTTAACAAACAAATGAAGCCAAATATTCCATGAGCATATCACATGATCAAGTCCTTCAATATGACTGGCCATGACAATGCCTCACACGACTAGACAAAATAACCAACGAATGAGATCATAATATCTCGAACACACAAAACATCGGAAAAACATATGAACATCAGTTACTCGTAAACAAATTTCTTCCGAAAAACAATATACACACATATATGGCCAACATTACTCAGTAAATACATCCCAATATGCGAAAAATACATTTTTTCTGTATCTAAATTAAATACATGGTCGTCTCCTTAGCGCAGTGGTAGCGCAGCTGCCTACCAAGCGGGAGACCTGGGTTCGATCCCCAGTACCGGCGTGGGGATTTTTCCCCCGCTGGGAGACCTGGACCGGGGTGCACTCAGCCTCGTGAGGTCCCTGGGGGGCCAATTGAGGAGCTACTTGGTTGAGAAGTAGCGGCTCCAGGTCGTGAGGACCGTATTAACCGGCCGGGAGGGGCTCGAGGCGCTGACCACGTCTCACCCTCCAGTACTGCACCCCATCCATGACGTCTGTAGTGGACCGAGATGGGGGACGCAGCGCCCGGGCGGTAGACCAAGGCTCCCCGTGAGCATGCCTACCTCCTTTTCTTACAAGAGATAAAAATTAGTTCAGATCTTGACTCTCAGTTTTTACTTTCTCTATACGAACTATGTACATAGAGTATAGAGAAGGTATTGTATTGTGCCAAAAAATTCGATATCGAGATTTAACCGGAAATACATGTTTTGAGACTCCCTGAATAAAAAAAAAAGCATTTTTAGAAAAATGTCCCTGTGTGTCTGTGCGTGTGTGTGTCTGTGTGCAACATAGCGCAAAAACGAAAGGACCGTTAAAGCGCAAACTTGGTATTTAAGTTTGTTATCTTCCAAGGATGCGACACGAAGATTTTCAAGAAAATCCCCCCACCGCAAACTATCCTTTATATGGAACTTTTTTCGAAAATTCTGAGTTTCTGAAAAATGGCTCTATCGATTTTGATTAAAATATCGTATATTAAAGATATTTACCTGAAAAATAAAATGTATATCTTGAATTTTCTGGGAATAGAACTTGAGTTACATAGCAACCAGCTTTTAGCTATCATTTTAACCTATGGTACTCCCTCATTTCGCTTCTACTTACAAGGAAGAAAATAATAAGACTATTTCTGCTAATGTTTCTCGATTAGCAGAAGTAAATAGAAGCATAAGCTTTTTAACTACAAATTGTGGCAGAGATGTAGAGAAAGTCATGTGAATGGAACACATAAGATTTTTTACATTTACAGTCTGGATTTGTTATGTTGGAGAGTGAAAGTATAGCCACACTAATATTAATATAAATAACATTAATAATGCAACAATCACATCCATCGAGTTACAATTATTTTTCAAAAATAAATACATTAGAAGTTATACCATGGTCTCTGTCCATTTCCACCAGAGGCAACCCTACTAGTACAAAGAGCTATTCTTTATTTCATTTTACGTGATAATGATACAAGGTTCCACTTCCCCAGTGGCGCAATCGGTTAGCGCACGGTACTTATAGACAGTGTTTCGAGCAATGCCGGGGTTGTGAGTTCGAGCCTCACCTGGGGAAAATGTTTTATGCATACCATTTTCTATGTCCTTTGTAGCCATAATCTAATACAATTGGAAAGAATCACTAACTCATGGGATCAGAACATCTTAAACATACGAATGTAAAACTATGTTCGCTCCATTATAGGTATAAAATGTTCTAAATCGTGACATCGGGGAAATGGTATAAAAATTAATTAGTCTTCAATTAATCTCTTTCGTAAAAACAATATACATACTAATACGGCCAACATTAAATGGTTAATATATCCCAATATAGGAAAATCAAAACCTTTTTGTGTTTAGTTAAGTTTAGGCAAATTTAGAAAAAAAAAATCACTTCCATCACTTTCTCTACATCTCTGCAACAATTTATTGTTAAAAAGCTTATGCTTCTATTAACTTCATGCTAAGTGAGAAAAAATTAGCAGAAATAGTCTTATTACTTGCTTCCTTGTAAGTAGAAGCGAAATAAGGGACTACCATAGGTTAAAGTGATAGTCAAAAGCTGGTTGCTATGTCAATGAAGTTCCTTTCTTTATATGGACCGGAGTTGACAAGTTCCTGTATGAGAAAAATATAAGTTTTTCATAGCAGAAACCAAAAATAAGGAATGTCTAAAAAACGACGAACTCCACGAAAAAAATGTATATAAGATAAATTGTGTGTTTAACGTGCTCTACATTTTTGTGTAGTAGGTTTTTGTTCATCTCTTACGGTTTAGCAGATATTCAAAATTCCGTAAAATTCATCCGGAATAAACCACTCTTCAAAGGCTATTCCTAGAAAATTCAAGATATACATTTTATTTGTCAGGTAATTATGTTTAATATACGAAATTTTAATCAAAATCGTTAAAGCTATTTTTGAGAAAATCAACATTTTCGAAAAAAGTTCCATGTAAAGGGTAGTTGGGGGTGGGGGGATTTTTCTCAAAATCTTCGTGTCGCATCCCTGGAAGATACTAAACTTAAATACCTAGTTTGCTATTTTACCGACTTTTCGTTTTTGAGTTATCGTGTTCACAGACACACGGACACACGCACACACGGATCTTTATGTGAAAATGCTTTTTATGGATATTGGGGACCCTAAAACATATATTACCTATGAAATCTCGGTATCGAATTTTTGGTGGAGTGCAATACCTTCTCTATAAACTATGTACATAGTGCGTATAGAGAAAGTAAAAAGAGAGTACCATAGGTTAAAGTGATAGTCAAATGCTGGTTGCTATGTGACAAGTTTATTTGTAAGGGCAGGAGTTGACAAATTTCTGTATCATAAAAGTATACGTTTTTCAAGGCTGAAACCAAAAACAAGGAATATCTAAAAAACGATCAACTCCCCGGAAAAAATGTATATGAGATAAGTTGTTTGTTTTAAAGTGCTCTACATTTTCCGTGTGGTAAGTTTTTGTCCATATCTTACGATTTAGCAGTTATGCAAAATTCCTCAAAATTCATCCAGAATAAAGTAGTCTTCAGAGGCTATTCCCAGATAAGTAACCCATTTTATTTGTCAGGTAAATATCTTTAAATTTTTATATTTTAATCAAAATCGTTAGAGCCATTTTTGAGAAAATAAGAAGATCCTTGGAAGATACCAAACTTAAATACCAAGTTTGGTATTTAACGGTCTTTTCGTTTTTGAGCTATGCTGTCCACAGACCCACACACGCACACAGACACATACACACTTGAACCTTTTTCCAAAAATGCTTTTTTTGGATCGAGGGGGACCCAAAACATGTATTTCCGGTGAAATATCGGTATCGTATTTTTGGGTGCATTACAATACCTTCTCTATACACTATGTACATAGTATGTGTAGAGAAAGTAATAAATATATTAGAAGAATATGTCTTCCTAAGTACAAAACAAGGTAACGCTCGACTTCCCCAGTGGCGCAATCGGTTAGCGCACGGTACTTATAAACAGTGTTTCGAGCAATGCCGGGGTTGTGAGTTCGAGCCTCACCTGGGGAAAATCTTTTATGCATACGATTTTCTATGTCCTTTGTAACCATAATCTAATACAGTTGGAAAGAATCACTAACCAATGGGATCAGAACATCTTGAACACACGAAAGTAAAGCTACGTTCGCTCCATTGTAGGTATAACATGTTCTAAATCGTGACATCGGGGAAATGGTATAAAATTAATTACTCGTCAATAAATCTCTTCTGAAAAACATATACACACTCATACGCCCAACATTAAATGGTAAATGGATTCCAAAATAGGAAAATCAATTTTTTTTTTGTGTATTTAAGAGGGGAGGAAAATTTAGAAAAAAAATCGGTTATTTGTGTAGGTTTATATATTATGTAACCCAACTAGGTAATGACATTTTTAATCAATTTAGTACATTTACAAAAAAAATAATACATTGTGTGCTTCTACCCGTCCTGTAATCATCCAGACATGTCCTAACGCCGATTATTTCATCTGAGCCCTCCCCGTCCTAAACCACGTGCGAAATAGAAACATTCTGCGGGTCTAGCCACACTCTACCAACAACATACCTCCGACCGTACAACATAGGCCGGCTTAACGGCAGAGTGCAATTCGACTCGGACCAAACGACTTGCAATTTTTAGCTCATATATATTTATAAAGGCAAAAACAAAAGCAGACTGTGAGATTACTGCTTTCGAAAGTGAAAGTTCTGTTAGCATATAGTAATGTAGTTTAAAAGTTTTATATAAGAAACTTACAGAAAAATCTGATGTGTACCATTCACACGATTTTCTCTATATCCCTGCAACAAATTATTCTTAAAAAGCTTATGCTTCTATTTACTTCATGCTAATCCAGAAACAATCAGCAGAAATAGTCTTATTACTTGCTTCCTTGTAAGTAGAAGCAAAATAAGGGAATACCATAGGTTAAAGTGATAGTCAAAAGCTGGTTGCTATGTGACTGAAGTTCCTTTGTTTGTACAGACAGGAGTTAACATATTCCTGCATGAGAAACGTTTTAAGTTTTTCAAGGCTGAAACCAAAACAAGGAATATCACAAAAAGAATCAACTCCAGGAAAAAAAAATATATAATATAAATTGTGTGTTTTAATGTGCTCTACATTTTTTGTGGGGCAAGCTTTGTCCATCTCTTATGGCTTAGCAGTTATGCAAAATTCCGTGAAATTCATCCAGAATAAAGTAGTTTTCAAAGGCTATTCCCAGAAGATTCAAAATAAATATTTTATTTGACAAGTAAATATCTTAAATATAAGAGAATTTAATCAAAACTGTTAGAGCCATTTTTAATAAAATCAAAATTTTCGAAATTTTTTTCCATGTAAGGGTAGTTTGGTGTGGGGGGATTTTCTTGAAAATCTTCGTGTCGTATCCTTGGAAGATACCAAACTTAAATACCAAGTTTGGTATTTAACGCTCTTTTCGTTTTTGAGGTATGCTGCCCACAGACACACACACACACACAGACAGACACACACATGGACATTTTTCTAAAAATGCTTTTTTTTCTTATTCAGGGGGTCTCAAAACATGTATTACGGGTGAAATCTCGGTATCGAATTTTTTGATGCAATACAATACCTTCTCTAAACACTATGTACATAGTATGTGTAGAGAAAGTAATACAACGAAAGACGTAATTTGCCATGCAAATGTTAAAACTGCAGAACAAAATCACAACTCTATGCTATATTTTTACAGTCCAGTCCAGTGCAATTGGCAGGCTGAGGGCAGCCCGAGGTGTGCTAGACGTGTCCCTGTTCTCGGAGAGAACTTAACCACGTTCTGACGGGATTGTGGGTTTTGGAGGATGGCGGGTGTGTTTTGGGGTTGTGGAGTGACAGGAGGAGGCAAATATTGCTCCTCGACGGTTGACTTGATGGTGCAACGGCCCTTGTGCACCGCTGGTGTGTGTTAATCAAAATGTTTGTTTTGAGGTTTTAATTTTGAATCCAAGCAACTCTTGAAGGATTATAAGGAGCTTAGCCGTAGCAGCTGTTGGTATATTTTTACAGTTCTTTAGAAAAACAATATACACACTGGTGCGTTCAACAATAAACAGTAAACACATCCCATTGTGGAAAACAGCAAATCTGTCCTGTAGTTAAATAAATATATCTTACATCCTTTCCTACAAGAGGTATAACATTATTACAGATGGTAATTGAACATCAATTCTTCACATATACAGTGTGTTTTTGTAATGGTGGAAAATGAAAATAAAGTCATTCTAAATAGTATTAATAATGCAGCAGACACTATCGAGTTGGGGTACGTATTGTTTTGAAAGAAATATGTTAGTGACGTCATGTTTTCTATCCATGGCAATTCCAGAGACAATCCTACCATTATAACCGGCGCGACAGATCTGGACATGTGAAAATCTTAATGAGAGCTAGGAAGCGAGTTGTACTTTCAGATAAGCAGTTCACCAGTCGATTCATGCATGCTGGAAGAGTGCCTGTCACAGTCAATGTCAAATATCTGTCACCTCTTAAGCACTGCACTGATAAACATATGTTTTCATATCTACAAAACATCTATACAAATGGCCTAATATATAAATAATGCCAATCGTCTGCCTCCAAATCTTCCACACCTGACAGTCCTTCGTCTTCACTCACGTCATTGTCATCATCAACGCTATTGCTACTTTCTGCACCAATTAACTGGATTAGAATTCTTTCTATTTGATTTTTTACAATTCTTTCTAATAATTTGCAATGTTCTCAACATGTCGACATACATTTTCCCATTCTGGCTTGCCGATTTCTGCAATTTGCTGGGAAATCAAATATTCCACATATTTTAATTTAAAAGTTTTTAATTTATTAAGCTTTTTTTCTTTCTTATCTTTGAGAACCCTGGAAACGGAGCTTAGTGAAATATCAGTTACCTTGGCTATTCTTTCATTCACTTTCTGCAGGCTTTTGAAGAACTATTGGATTAATTGTTTTTCACACAAGCCGTGTGCTGGCTATACTATGAACCCTGGGACTTAAGAACTTACAGCATTTTAAGTCGCCATCGGGGTTGTTATCTCAAAATAATTTGAGAACACCTTGTGGTACTGTTTAACGCCCGCTTTAACTACTAATGGCACCGCAGGTGGTGACACTCATGATACATGAATGATGATGGAGCACCGGTGGAATGCGATGGCGGGGGAAACCGGAGTACCCGGAGAAAACCCTCCCCAGCGCCGTTTTGTCCACCACAAATCTCACATGTGGTCTCTTGGGATCGAACCCTAGGTGAGAGTCGAGTGTTCTAACCACTCGGCCACGGCGCGGCCAACACCTTGTGGTTTACCGGGAAACATGCGAGTCAGTTGAAAGATTCGATGCTATGCCGGCATGTTCCCACGATAGCTCAGTGGCAGAGCAACCGGCTAGAGATCGGTGGTTCAAATCCCGGCTATGGCATTGAATTTTTCAGTCTGACTCTACGTGTCCATAAATTTTCTTCCTTCATCTCTGCCTCTTGTTTCATGAAGTCAAGGACATTTGGAATTATTTCTCTACTCTAAGTAATACCTTGCCACTTAACTTTGAAAATGTGGAGCCATGGTTAAAAAAGTAAAATAAATAAAATGAACACTGTTTACTGCTCACTTTGAATACAAACACATTTGGAACACTTTCCATACAGACTGTACAAAGTGTGCTCGCTGTGACTTTAAGTAAGCAAAGTATTATATCACAAACTCTGATAAGCTGGATTAGTGGTCAGGGTCACAATTCCAGAAGTTTTGTGCCGGCAATACAGTATATTATTCTGTTAAATTTAAGTTTGTAATAATACACGTCGTTCTGTGAAATATAAGCAAACATTTTCACAAGTACAAAAGAAACGTTCCCTCGGCTTCCCCAGTGGCGCAATCGGTTAGCGCACGGTACTTATAAACAGTATTTCGAGCAATGCCGGGGTTGTGAGTTCGAGCCTCACCTGGGGAAAATATTTTATGCAGACTATTTTCTACATCGTTTGTAAAGCATGTTTAACCGTTCGCTCCATCAATACATAAAACGCTCTAACGCCGGAATTACGTGAAGTTCGGAAATGCTAATAAATTGAAGGCCTATTGTGATGCACTTACAGCAATGAATCTTCATTTGTATTTTTTATTACTTCATCCTACTGTTCCACGCCGATAGGTTCTAATTATTTGATATCACTTAACGTAACGGAAGGAAAAGTTTGACACTGCCAAACTCTTGAGTTACGTCGCGTTAAATCAATCCTAAATAGCTCCATCTGTTGCAATGTATTAGAATTTCGAGCTACGGCACGTTACGTTGAGTTCATTGTAATTGCGGAATAAGTCAGTGGCATCAGAAGCAAACTAAAAATATCAATTACTCATAAATGAATCGCTTTCGAAAAACAAAATTCACACTGATAAATCCATCAGTAAAAGGTAAAACACCTCAACACTAAATTTGTTCGGCAAACATTTTTAAAAAAAACGTTTGTTTCTAAGATTTTTATTTCTTAGATTAAAGGTTTGTGCATATATTTCAAATGCATTTTGTTTTCGTTCTACGTCTGTGTTTATTTAAAAAGTAAATAATTACTACTGCAACTGTGTCACGTCCACTTTTCAACCATCCACCGCTGAGTGGTTAGTTGTGTGAGCTTCTATTGTTATTTAATCTGACAGAGTAGCAAATTCTTTGAAATAAGATCCAAATCAATATTCAGAATACAATATTAATTAAGAGTTGGTGTAGTAGTATACTCAGAAAATTTACAAACCAGGTAACACACCGTGGGTGCTACTAACTGCCCGATCACCCATACATATACCACCGACTGCTTAACCTGGGCCCTCCCCGTCCTAAACCACAGGCGAGATAAAAGCAATCAGATGGTCAAGCCGCACTCTACAACAGCATGCTTCGGCCGTGAAACAGAGGTTCAATCTTATGTATTTGCAGTTCTAAGAACACTTTATTCTAGATAAGTTAATTAAATGTCAATACATACCAATCAGCCTGTCTTAAAAGCAAAGTGCAGTTCGACTCGTATCAAAAGCCTTTCAGTGGGGCTAAAAGCAAAATCAATCCTAGAGAGTTGCCATTTATACTTGAATCAAAAATATATCTACTGTTGGTTTACAGAAAGTAAATAAATAATATTATAACAAATAATAATGTAACTAAAGCTCGATTTGAGAAAGCAACATGATGAAAACGAAGAAAATAAAATACAACGAAACGAACTTTGTAATCCAGGTGTTAACATTGCAGTACAAAATAAAAACGTATGCCATATTTTTATATCTGTCCCGAAAAGCAACATACACACTGATACGGTCAATGTTAAACAGTGGAAACATTCCCTAAGAGGAAAATAGAAATAAATCTGTTCTGTAATTAAAGTAAGTAATTGCCCACCTCCTTTTCTTACAAGAAGTAATACTGCTGAGTGAGGTGTCCCGGGTTCGATTTCCCACTGGGTGTGGGAATTTTTCTCTAGGTCAGATTATTCAATATCCTCTCCAGAGCCTGGAAGAATAAATGAGTGTGTTTATCTGTGTGAACTAATGAACAAAATTAAAGAAAATAGTAAAGCAACGACAACAAATAATATACCAGCTAACACCATTACGGATAGGGAAATGTTCCACAGGGAAATGCCGCCAATATGACAGTGGTGTTAAAGGTGTAGGGTATGAATGGAACAATTAAAAAAAAATCTGATGTGTTCCATTCACATGACTTTCTCTACATCTCTGCAACAAATTATTGTTAAAAAGCTTAGTCTTTTATTTAATTCGTGCTAATCGAGAAAACATTACCAGTAGTCTTATTACTTGCTTCCTTGTAGGTAGAAGCGAAATATGGGGAATCATAGGTTAAAGTGAAGTCAAAAACTGGTTACTAGGTGACTGAAGTTCCTTTGTTTGTATGGACACGAGTTGACAAATTCCTGTATGAGAAAAGTACAAATTTTTCAAAGCTGAAACCAAAAACAAGGAATATCTCAAAAACGACCAACTCCTCGAAAAAAAAAATTATATAAGATCAATTACGTGTTTTAATGTGCTCTACATTTTTTGTATGGTAGGTTTTTGTCCATTTCTTACGGTTTAGCAGTTATGCAAAATTTCGTAAAATTCATCCAAAATAAATTAGTCTTCAGAGGCTATTCCCAGAAAATTCAAGATATACATATTATTTATCAGGTAAATATCTTTAATATAGATATTTTAATCAAAATCGTTGGAGCCATTTTTGAGAAAATCAACATTTTCGAAAACAGTTCCATGTAAAGGGTAGTTTGGTGTGGGGGGATTTTCTTGAAAATCTTCGTGTCGCATCCTTGGAAGATACCAAACTTAAATACCAAGTTTGGTATTTAACGGTCTTTTCGTTTTTGAGCTATTCTGTCCACAGACACACAGACAGACACGCACACACATGAACCTTTTTTCCAAAAATGCTTTTTTTGGATTCAGGGGGACCCAAAGCATGTATTTCCGGTGAAATCTCGTTATCGAATTTTTGGGCGCAATACAATACCTTCTCTATACACTATGTACATGGTATGTGTAGAGAAAATAATAAGATATAAAACATTACAACAGATCTAAATTGATTACCAGTTTTCATAATAATGATAATGATAAAATGATAATGATGATGATGATAATAATAATAATAACAACAATGAAACGGTCATATCCAGTAAACTAGAATAATTATTTTTTGAGAAGAAATATATTAGAAGTTTAACAATTTTCTGTGGCCGTTACCATTCTAGAGATAGCCCTACAATTACAATAAGCTTATAAAAGGATTTCTTATGTTCATTTTGTCATGATGAATGTAGTATGGGAAATTTAAGCAAACGTTTTAAAAAAGAAAATCGCACTCGACTTCCCCAGTGGCGCAATCGGTTAGCGCACGGTACTTATAGACAGTGTTTCGAGCAATGCCGGGGTTGTGAGTTCGAGCCTCACCTGGGGAAAATGTTTTATGCACTCTACTTTATACATAATTTATGGGATCATATCATCCAAGAGAAGAGAATCACTAACCAATGAAATTATATCATCCTGAACACATGAAAGCGAACGTAACACGGCCACACTAAACGTTGAACCATCCAATATGGGAAAATCTATACATGTGTCCTGTAATTAACAGCAAATATAGGCAAAGTGTTGCAAAACAAAAATATGATGTGTTCCGTTCACATGTGTTCCGTTCTACATCTCTGCAAAAAGTTTAGCTAAAAAGCTTATGCTTCTATTTACTTCATGCTAATCGAGAAATATTAGCAGAAATTGTATTAATTACTTGCTTCCCTGTAAGTAGAAGGGGAATAAGGGAACATACTAGGCTAAACGATAGTCAAATCATTTAAAAACTGGTTGCCATGTGATTGAAATTCGTTTCTATACAGGCCAGGAGTTTACAGCTCCTAAACAGAGAATAGTTATAAAATAATATATTTTCCAAAGTTGGGCCAAAGCAACCATTAAGAGGCGAACTAGCTCCAGTTTATATTAAAAGGTTCAGTACTGTATTATCCTAACACTTCTTGGCTATAATTTATCAGATAGGAATGATCCTGAACGAGAGTTGAAAGCAATATTCAAATTTGAAACTTAATTTAGCAAAAATGTATTCAGAATTAATACCACTAATGGATTTTTACTTTCTCTACACATACCATGTATATAGTGTATAGAGAAGGTATTGTATTGCACCCAAATATTCGAGAACGAGATTTCACCGGAAATACATGTTTTGGAACCTCCTGAAACCCAAAACAAAGACATTTTTAGAAAAATGTTCGTATGTATGTGTCTGTGGGCAGCATAGCTCAAAAATGAAAAATCCATTAAATACTAAGCTAGATATTTGACTTCCGTATCCTTCAATGATGGGATACGAACATTTTCAAGAAAATCTTCCTACACCCGGCTGCCCTTTACATGGGGGAAAAAAAAATTAAAAATGTTGGTTTTCTCAAAATTGGCTCTAACGATTTTGATTAAAATATTGTACATTAAAGATATTTACATTACATATAAAATGTATATCCTACATTTTCTGGAAATAACTTCTAAAGACCTGTTTATTCTGAAAGAATTTTGCTTAATTTGGTATAACTAGTAAACAGTAAGAGATAGACAAAAACTTGCTTTACAAAAAATGTAGACCTTGTTAAAATACACAAGTAATTTCATATACATTTTTTTCGTGGAGCTTACCGTTTTCAAGGTATTCCTTGTTATTATTTTCAATTGCGAAGTACTTACACTTTCCTCAGACGGAAGTATCCGTTTTTTTTTTGTTCTACTCCTGGCCAAGCAAAGAAGCGATTTGCAATGACAATCGCATAACGACAGCTTTTCAAACATTTGACTGTCACTTTAGCCTATTGCATTCCCTTGGTTCCTTCTAATTATAAGGAACTAAGTAATGAAATTCTGCTAATTTACTCTGGATTAGCATGGTGTTGAAAGAAGAATTATCTCTCATAAGAAGTTTGTTTGAGGAGTAGCTAATGAAAGTCATGTGAGTGTAACGCATGAGTTGTTTTTTTTTTTTTTGTGTGTAGCTAACCGCTTTTAAGATATTGCTTATTATTGGTTTCAGTTTTAAAGTACTGATACTTTTCTCACATGGGAATTTGTCAACTACTGGCCATACAAAGGAACTTCAATCACATCAACTACCAGCTTTTAAAGGAATTGAATATAACTTTAACCTACTATACTCCCTTATTTCCCTTCTACTTACAAGGCAGTAAATAATAAGACAATTTCTGCAAATAATAAGACCATGTATTACAGAGATGTAGAACATAATCTGAATGGAACACGTCAGATTTTTACTTTCTCTACACGTACTATGTACATAGTGTATGGAGAAGGTATTGTAATGCATCCAAAAATTCGATACCGAGATTTCACCTGAAGTATATGTTTTAGGTTCCCCTGAATCCAAAAGATTTTTTTTTGGAAAAAGGTCCGTGTGTATATCTGTGTATCTGTGGACAGCATAGCTCAAAAATGAAAAGACTATTGAAAACCAAACTTGGTGTTTAAGTTTGGTATCTTTCGAGGATGCGACACGAAGATTTTCAAGAAAATCCCCCCACTCCCAACTACCCTTTACATGGAACATTTTTCGAAAATGTTGATTTACTCAAACGATTTTGATTAAAATATCATATATTAAGGATATTTACCTGACAAATAAAATGTATATCTTGAATTTTCTGGGAATAGCCTCTGAAGAGTATTTATTCTGAATGAATGTTACGGCATTTTGCATAACTACCAAACCGTAAGAGATGGACAAAAGCTTAACACACAAAAAATGTAGAGCACGTTAAAGCACACAATTTATATTATATATATTTTTCGTGGATTTGAACGTTTTTTAGACATTCCTTGTTATTGATTTCAGCTTTGAAAAACATTTACTTTTTTCAGACAGGAATTTGTCAACTCCTGTCCATACAAACAAAGGAACTTCAGTCAGGTAGCAACCAGCTTTTGACTATCACTTTAACCTATGGTACTCCTTTATTTCGCTTTTACTTACAAGGAAGCAAATAATAAGACAGTTTCTGCAAATAATAAGACCACTTTTACAGAGGTGTAGAGAACGACTTGTGAATGGAATACATAAGATTTTTTTCAGTTGTATTGTTTTAGACAGAAGGTGGAACTCAGGGTCATGGTATTAAATACCCAAACCGGTATATACCTTGGCGAGGGAAGGAAACCACGAAAAACCCTCAGCCTGGTTGGTTGGCCCAAAGTAGGTGAACCAAGGACCCACTGAATGCGGGCCACACAGTATTTTTTCAGTTTTAAAACGTTTACTACTCATAAATTTGCTATGAAGTAAACTTATTTCATAATACAGCCCTAATTGCTGCTCTGAACCTTTCCTTTGTGCGGAATTATGCTACACTGTAGTAAAATTTTGTGTGACAAGACACTCTCATACTTACGACACACTTCCTCCCACCGTTCTAATTTTCACTCACTTTAATTAAGTTCTGCTGCTATCAGAATTAGGCGTGTACGGTTAATATCCATGTTGAGTGCAACAGCGAGCTGTGTTGATGAGTCACTTCGTACTCTGGAAGAGGCACTCCCATGCCGACATACCTCACAGGTTATCAGGTCTTCTTTTTACTTTCGCTACACGTACTATGTACATAGTGTGTAGAGAGGGTATTGCACCCCACCCAAAAATTCTATACCGAAATTTCACCGGAAATATATGTTTTACGGTCCCCTTTATCTAAAAAAAAACATTTTCGGAAAAAGGTCCGTGTGTGTATGTGCGTGCCCGTGTGTCCGTGAACACGATAACTCAAAAACGAAAAGTCGGTAAAATACCAAACTTGGTATTAAAGTTTAGTATTTTCCAGGGATGCCACATGAAGATTTTGAGAAAAATCCCCCACCCCTAACTACCCTTTGCATGGAACTTTTTAAAAAACTTTGATTTTCTAAAAAAATGGCTCTAACGATTTTGATTAAAATTTACCTGACAAATAAATTGTATATCTTGAATTTCCTGGGAATAGCCTCTGAAGACTACAAAAACTTACCACACAAAAAAGGTAGGGCACATTAAAACACACAATTTATGTTATATAAATTTTGTTCAAGGTGTTAGTCGTTTTTTAAATATTCCTTGTTTTTGGTTTCAGCTTTCAAAAACTTGTACTTTTCTCATACAGGAATTTGTCAACTCGTGTCGTACAAACAAAGGAACTTCAGTCATCTAGTAACTAGATTTTGACTTCACTTTAACCTATGATACTCCCATATTTCGCTTCTACTTACAAGGAAGCAAGTAATAAGACTATTTCTGCTAATTTTTTCTCGATTAGCATGAAGTAAATAGAAGCCTAAAATTTATAACAATAATTAGTTGCAGGGATGTAGAGAAAGTTATGTGAATGGAACACATCAGATATTTTAAATATAGAGGAATATTATCTGGGACCTCTGTCGTTTCCGGAAATAGAGTGCGCTGTGAGTCACTGGTTATTTTAGGTCTCTTAAACGACGAGAAGGTACAGCTTCCGCTTCCTTATTACACCTTTTGCCTCTGATCTCATTTGTGGTTTTCATTTCTGTACTTTGTAGTATTTTAGCCGATGTCTTTCTATGAGCTTAGATAACAATATCCTGTCCTTCCGCACTATTTCAACAATACGTTGAACACGGCACCCTCCTAGCATTACAATAGGGTGCTTGCGCAGTTGGAAAGGCAAGATCTGAGAAAGAGAGGTGACCCCTTTTCCCTGCTGCTTCGCCTTAAGCCTTCGTCTATCTGTTTCTCTGGTGGGTTTTACTCGGCACCTAAATGCAATTTTCTGAAATAGCTGCTCCCTTACTCCACATCACTGTGTGATTAAGACATTACTTTGGCGGTGGAGCGGGGAGGGGCGGTTTGCAGCAGTTTGTATGGTAATAGGGTAGACTTCTCTTCGAATCAGAAGGAGTGGGGAAGAAGATCTTGCTAGGAAGCAATTTTCGTTCTGCTCCTTTTGGGATTTCGTTTCCCAACCTCACAATTTGCACTAGGGACAGGCTTGAAATGCTCGTGTATTAGAGAATTGGTTTTGGGGACCTTGTGATGTAAGATAGCACCCAAAGAGATTCTGTCTCCTAGCGCAGACACTGTGTCTTCAGGGAATTCTTTCACGACGGTTTAAACACTGATGACTCTCTACTGATTTAATCCACATAATCTGGTTATAAGCTTTAGAACACTTACCTCATAAGCAGAAACAGAGTAATACAAAATATGCCCTAAGAGAAATAAAACAACAATGGCACTCATGTAATACTTTAAGACAGGTAGTTAGGGGAACATTTAATATAACATTCTTAAGTTCGTATACCGCCTGCTACCAGTTCCAGTAGTATGCTGTAATATATTTCCCTCAGGATGTGCATGGGTTTTGTCAGAATTGACAACACCAGGTACATTTTCTGAGAGCGACATGGAGGCTGTTAACTGATCTGTTTAGAAAGAGTTACCAACTGTTTCAAGATGAATAATAAATTGCTCCTGAATATAAGTACAAGGAATTATAACTGCACCTTATTAAGTATAGAAACTTCCGAGTATTAAGAAATTTACGTTGTAGGTAAACTTTCTTTCCGTAGTAAAGTAAAGAGTTTAAGCTAGCGTGAATTGCTAAAGTACTAACGACGAATCACTTACTCATCACCACTAAACTGATGAGCCTAGTGCTGCGTTACGATCACTGCACTAGCAAGAGTCTTGAAGAGCAAGAATATCAATTCAGACGCAAAAGGTGACAGAATAACTAAATAGATGCGTGTCCTTATGTTAACCTAAGTCCCTCCTACTTCAAGCTACCTCACTATAATGCCTATGTTTGACGTTGCCCAATGTTACACCTTATATTAGTATTTAAGACACATTCCTCCTCTGTGTTCTTAATCCTAAATATTCTTTCCCATTGCTAATTCTTAGAAATGACTTTCCTACAGTTTCAACAACCTTTAGATTTGTGAGCACACCTATTGGCTTAATTGAACCTTGATTCAAAAGACTTTTTTGTTTATTGAGATTTGGGGAACTGACTCTTACCTAGCAACAACAAATTTCTAACTTCTGCTTTTTACTTTCTCTACACGTACTGTGTACATAGTGTATAGAGAAGGTATTGTACTCCACCAAAATTTCAATATCGAGATTTCACCGGAAATATATGTTTTAGGGTCCCCTGTATCCAAAAAAAAATATTTTCAGAAGAAGGTCCGTGTGTGTGTCCGTGTGTCTGTGTCTGTGAACACGATAACTCAAAAACGAAAAGGCGGTAAAATACCAAACTTGGTATTTAAGTTTAGCATCTTTCAGGGCTGTGACACGAAGATTTTGAGAAAAATTCCCCCATCCCAAACTACCCTTTACATGGAACTTTTTTCGAACATTTTGATTTTGTAAAAAATGACTGTAACGATTTTGATTAAAATATCGTATATTAAAGATATTTATCTGACAAATAAAATCTATATTTTGAATTTTCTGGGAATGGCTTCTGAAGACTACTTATTATTTTACGGAATTTTACATAACTGCTAAACCGTAAGAGATGGATAAAAACTTACCCCACAACAAATGTAGAGTACTTTAAAACACAATTTATGTTATATACATTTTTTTCGTGTAGTTGATTATTTTTTAGATATTCCTTGTTTTTGGTTTCAGCCATGAAGAACCTACACTTTTCTCATACAGGAATTTGTCAACTCCTGTCCATACAAACAAAGGAACTTCAGTCACAAAGCAACCAGCTTTTGATTATCACTTTAACATACGGTACTCCCTTATTTCGCTTCTACTTACAAGGATGCAAGTAATTAAACTATTTCTGTTAATTTTTTCTCCATTAGCATTAAGTAAATAGAAGCATAAGCTTTTTAACAATAATTTGTTGCAAAGATGTAGAGAAAGTAATGTGAATGGAACACATCATATTTTCACTTTCTCTACACGTACTATGTACATAGTGTATAGAGAAGGTACTGTACATCACCAAAAAATTCAATATCGAGATTTCACCGGAAATATATGTTTTAGGGTCCCCTGTATCCAGAAAAAGATCTAGGGAAAGTCACGTGAATGGTACACATCAGATTTTTATATTATTCGTTGGTTTTTTAAAGTATGAACTCATTTAACACAATACTTCTCTATTTCCCAATTATTTATGTGTACAATGACTATTAATTTATATAGACCACAATGACGGCATCAATTCTTATCAACTGATCAGAACCGCTAAACTTTCTGACTCCAAACCCTTAGTTTCCATTGTTGTTTTGAACTTATACTGCCAATGTTGTTAAGTCAGGATTCATGAATGGTCCATGCTGTCTGCAATTGTTGCAGGCTCTGTAACCAGACAATGTTTTCTTTTTATACCGTGAAGGGTTGAATGCATTATGCATTCAACCCCCAGCCGAGGTGCAATGGCTGGGAGGATATGTGGGACTCTCCGCTTCCTCATGCGGCATACCCACTAAAAAACCGCTCCACGTTATAACAGTAGATTGCTGAGATCATCGTGCTCTGAAGCATAGCGCGGTTCCGCTTAGCACCCCTGTTAGTAGAAGAAAGATAGGAAGCTGCTTCACGTTGTGCGGGAGCAGGTGAAAGGTCATTTCTAGGCTGGCAGCCATGGAACCTGACTGCAGCCTAGGGAATGGAGGTGATAGTAGAGAGATATTAAAAAGGTGGACATTGAGGAGGGAAATGGACGTAGAAAACGACAAAGGTAAGCGACAGTCTTTCTGTGAAGAGATGCAACTCAAAACGGAAACTGAAGGTTTCATCAAGTGATTGGTGTTTAGTGATGAAGCCAAGTTCCATCTGTCAGGAAAAGAGCACAAAGTCAGGTTATAGACTTTAGAAATCCTAATATTTATTTGGAACATGTTCACGACTCGTTTCCGTTAAATTTTCCACATAGTTTGTTGGGAGACGTTTAAATCTCTAACTGGATTTTACGGTGGATTTCTTTGGACTTCGTGTGAAACACGCTCCACATTTGCCTCACTTAGTGATGGATGACTGGTTGACTTCCGCTTACAGATGCATCCCCTCATTTTGAAATCAGCATAACACTTACGGATACTGGGCCCATGGATGGATTAACACCAAATTTTCTTGTAAAATTGCAGCACACAAAATGTCATGCCTTCGTTTACAGCCATTTTCTGTTTTATCGTATCCTAGCAACGGAGCTAATGAATACCTTTACCAACATAACACAAATATATAAGTTTCTCTTTCCATTGATACCAATATCATGCTTCTAATTGTCTTCTAACAATAGTTATTCAAGTTTGTAATTGAAAAGATCATTTATAGTAATACTGTATTTGGAGAGCAATTCGTTGCCATTAAAACTTCCATTTAAAAGGTCGCGCGGTAAGTGTTTGGCTTTCAAGGGACTGAAAGTAACTTCGGCACAACTACAGGAACACGGTATATTAATGTGTTAAAATTCACTCGGAAAAAATGTTTTATACTGAGACAGTACATGCCTTGTCACGGGGCTAAGAGTCATTCAGAAGGGAAAGGTAAATCATAGCCAATAATACGAATTATACCAAGAAGGGAAATATAAATGTACATTGAAAATGAGAAGGAAAGAAAGATTTCAAACACGTCTAAGGAGCCGAATTGTCACGAGCTGGTAACACAGTACCGTTTAAGAGGGTAGAGCATTGACTCGAAGGGTTGAGGTTACACTGCCCGAGGGGAAGTTAACAGGAAAAGAGAAAATAATGCTACCGCTGGCCAGGCGACACTTTTTTTTGAGGTACTTGGCGTAGAACATTGGCAGAGCAAAGTGGTGATATTTGGGTGCGTGGTGTAACCCTTAGTTGTGGCGAAAATAATTAATTTTAATGCGGACGAGATCACTGCATCAAAATTAATAAGTAATAATAGTCGTGGTCGGGTAAACTGTAGTTTCACAGTAGAAAATTTAGGAGGAATTCGTGTGTGTTCGACGGCGGAAAAAGGGCGAACTAACTGAATAAAGCACTTGTGTCGTACCACACCCTGAGAGAATTTCCATACTAGCCAAATCCTGAGATCGGGCACCCTCATATCCACACCATTCCTAATAGCCAAAACCCGCACCCGGGACACGAACCCATATCCCCGTTACCGCCCCGATACCAAATATCCCGTACATCTGGATAGTATGTAAATTCTTATTAGCAAATGGGTAGGAGGTTCCATGTACCCCTCAGAATGCATATACGTAATGATAAGAGTTTACATTATTTATACTGTCTGTCATAGCTTTGCGCATGTCTTGTTTACCACCCCACCACCACTCCAGGCCAATCAGGGCAAAGGGAAAGGAGGCCAGAGCGTAAGGATACATTGCAACGGAGTAAGGTGATAAGAAACAGGGTTTAGCTATTGTAAATAGCAATATAGTAACATCATGTATGCCAATAGTCATCGTTCAAGGTCAAAGTTGAGTAAAGAGTTCGTTCCTTTGACACAAAACAATGTAATAAACGAAAAGAATAATAAATTGTTAACCCTGTAGAAAACTATAAAAAAATATGATGTGACAATTCACATAACTTTCTCTACATCTCTGTAAGAAATTGTTGTTGAAGCTTATTTTTCTACCTACTTCATGCTAATCAAGATAAACTGTAGTAGAAATTGTCAATTACTCGCTTCCTTGTAAGTGAAAGGGAAACAAGGCAACACACTAGCTAAAGTAATAGTCAAATCTTTAAAAAGCCTATTGCTATGTGATTGAAATCCATTTCTTTGCATGGCCAGGAGTTGGTATATTCCCATATGAGAAAACTAACTGTTTAAAACCGAAACCAATAACAACAATTATGTCGGAAATGGCCAGTGTGTTTTAACGAGATGTTCATTTTTGTAAGTTTGTGTATCTCTTATGTTATGCAAAATTAAGCAAATTCATCCAGAATGAAGAGCTATTCAGAGGATATTCCTAGAAAATTCCAAATATGCATTTTATTTTTCATGTAAATGTTTTAATATACGGTATTTTAATCAAAATTGTTACAGACGCTTTTGAAAAAAATCAAAAATTTCAAACATTTTTTCATGTAAAGGGTAGTTTAGGGTGAGAGAAT
Source organism: Hymenopus coronatus (assembly GCA_030762935.1). Classification (NCBI taxonomy): domain Eukaryota; kingdom Metazoa; phylum Arthropoda; class Insecta; order Mantodea; family Hymenopodidae; genus Hymenopus; species Hymenopus coronatus. The sequence goes on from CM060883.1 coordinate 33,740,329, forward strand.
TTCCCCCAAAGTCTTTGTGTCACATCCTTGGAAGATACGTACTAAACTTAAATACCAATTTTGACTTTGGTGACTTTTCGTTTTTGAGTTATCGTGTTCACAGGTACACTGACACACACATACACAAACACACACACAGACACTTTTCTAAAAATGCTTCTTTTGGATGCAGTGGACCCTGTTGAAATCTCATCTACTTATGTACCAAATCTGCTTATGTACCGTGTCCAGAAAGTAAAAATCTATGAATATATTTAAATTTCTTAAAGAAACCACTTCCAAAATTAGCTGAGAGAGAGAGGTGGTTAGAAGTAATTTATATATTCTAAAACATTTAATCAAATTGAACTTTCGGTAATAGTACATTAAAACGTTTAGAAAAATCTTCACAGAAATACAGAGATTTTAAATTTTACTCCCAGTGTTCCTTAAAACAGAATTTAATTCAAATAACGTTTTGTGGCCTTCGCACAAATAAAGAGGGATATATATATATATATATATATATATATATATATATATATATATATATATATATACTAAAATGTTGAACCAAACTCTAATCTTACCTTTTCCGCGTTGATTTTGTATGCAGCATGGTTATATGGTTAGTAACCGTCCCTCTTTTGTCTTTTAGTTCTCCACGTGAACGCTATACCCGCCCATGTAAGAGCATTTTTTTTTTTTATCTCATCTCGTGCCCTCTCGCCTCTACACCTCTTCCGACCTTCCGTTGTCATCTACCGCAGCTTCCAATTTACTTCCGGACGAGCCCTGAACTATCCAAAGTCTGCGGTAGATTCTGATTTAATTTAAAGGAACCTGACATGTAAAGCCACGCGTAGGATGTGATAGGCCGTGACGTTTACAGCCTGCTTCTTACGTATTGAGCTCTCAGCAATAGCACGTGGTCGAGCCTTACCTCTGCAAAATTAATCCCATGTGACACATGCGCCTTGACAGAATTCTATACTACCATAAAAATTTGATGTGTTACGCTCACATGGCCTTCTCTAGCTGTCCTACAAACTTCTTACATAAGATTATTCTTCTTTCTGCACCTTGCTAATCGAGGTACTCATTAGCACAATGTTCTTATTACTTATTTCCTTATAAGTAGGAAGAAAATAAGGGAATACACTAGGCTAAACCAATAGTCAAATGTTTTAAAAGCTGTCGTTACGCGATTGTCATTACAAATCGCTTCTTTTCTTGGCCAGGAGTAGAACAAAAGAAAGACGGACACTCCCGTTTGAGAAAAGTATAACTACTTCACAACTGAAACTAATAACAATGAGTACCTCGAAAACGGTAAGCTCCACGAAAAAAATGTATATGACATAACTTGTGTATTTTAAAAAATCCTACATTTTTTGTATAGTAAGCTTTTGTCTATCTCTTATGGTCTACTAGTTATGCCAAATTAAGCAAAATTCATCAAGAATAAACAGGTCCTCAGAAGCTATTCCCAGAAAAATCAAGATATACACTTTGTCAGGTAAATATCTTTAATATACGATATTTTAATCAAAATCGTTAGAGCCATTTTTAAGAAAATCAAAAATTTTAAAAAAGTTCCATGTAAAGGGTAGTTTGGGGTGGGGGGGATTTTTCTCAAAATCTTCGTGTCGCATCCCTGGAAGATACTAAACTTAAATACCAAGTTTAGTATTTTAGCTACTATTCGTTTTTGAGTTATCGTGTTCACAGACACACGGACACACACACACACACACACACACACACGGACCTTTTTCTGAAAATGCTTTTTATGGATACAGGGGGTCCTAAAACATGTATTTCCGGTGAAATTTCGGTATCGAATTTTTAGGTGGAATACAATACTTCTCTATCCCTATGTACATTATACATACGGAGCTAGAGAAAGTAAAAATTTGATGTTTTATTCACATATCTCTCTACATTGTTGTAACAGATTATTGTTAAAAATATATTCTTCTATCTACTTTATGATAATCGAGACAGAATTGTCTTAATTACTTGCCTCCTTGTAAGTAAGGTATAGGGAAAATAAGGGAATACACTAGACTAAAACGATAGTCAAATATTTTAAAAGCTGGTTGCCATGTGAATGAAATCCCTTTCTATGCAGGGCCAGGAGTTTACAACTTTCCATTAGAAAAAAAAAATTAAGGGTATTAAATCTGAAACAAACAACAAGGAACATTTGAGCCATTTTTGAGAAAAACACTTTCGATTTTTTCCCCTATAAAGGTCGCTTAAGGTGGGGAAGTTTTTTGAACTTTTCTTGAGTGTCACATCCTTGGAGGATACTAAACTTAAATGCTATATTTGGTATTTAACGGGCTCTACACACCCACACACACACACACACAAACATTTTTTCTAAAATGTATTTTTAGATTCAGGGGTCCACTAAACATGTATTTTTGGTGAAGCATCGGTGTCAAATTTTTGGGTGGAATACAATATCTTCTCCATATAATATGTGTGTGTTTGATGCCGGAGGGGTTTCCACACTGCAGCCATTGGCTTATTGTATACTAGACCACAGGCGATAGAATAAGATGAGAGTAATATCAACGGGCGGCCGAAACCAGACGGCGGAGTAAGAGCCACCGTGGAGGGTACCTAACATAATACAAGAAGTTCTGCATCTTGACGTGAGGACACTAGGATCCCGCACCCCAGGTGTGACGAATACCCTGAATCTACAAACAACTTCCAACGCCATCACGTCGCTGTATTTCCAGAGCGCAGTCACCATCACGGAAATGTTCATGAAATGAAGGGACAGGAAGGAATGAAGAAACCTTCCCAGCATTTGCCTAGTGACCAGGAAACTCCCGAAAAAAACTCATGGATTCAAAAGTCGGTCGCGGAAATCGATCGCAGAGTCTCCAGAACGCCGGTCTCAGACAAGAAGTTTGGGGGAATGAAGAAACCTTCCTCAATTTGCCTAGTGACCCGGGAAAACGCCGAAAAACCCAGGTGTCAGAGAAATTGGCTGCGGAATGGATCCCACGACCACCCTAATGGCAGTTTCCGTCAGGAAGTTTAGGGGAATGAAGAAACTTTCGATCCCACGACCTCTTGAATTCTCGGGCTTCTACTCTACATATGTGCTGAAGAAAGCAATAAAATGATATATATATATATATATATATATATATATATATATATCCACTAATAATGATAGAGGAATGTAATAGATAAGATTTTATACAAATGTGCTAAGACAATTCTAAAGCCAGTTTCAAGAAATTTCTAAGTATTAAACTTTTTATGCCCGGCAGTGTATTTTTGAAGGTGCCATATTGCGAATTTTAACAAATCCAGACTTTTGAGGTTATACTCCCCTCATACATTTATTATTCTCGTTTATTTCTTTCCCACCCAGCTTCTATATGCTGTCTAACAAGTAAAGTGTATACTGTCCATTAAACAGCTGGGGGTTAGGAAGGAACTTGAATTGTATGCATGAATCTGAAGAGCAAATATGGTCCTCGTATACTGGAGTTCATTTTAAACGCCCAAAGGACAGTGGCGCAGCGAAATTTCATTAGTTCTGTGTTCATTGCAGCCGTAACAACACTTGACCTCAGGGTGTAGTACCTGCCATCTCGTACAGATGTCGCCACCCCCTTGACCAAAGCCCTACTCTATCATATCGGTAGCAGCTGCCACAGCCCTGCTTGGTTTCATAACATCCCTCTCTCACCAAGGACACGAAATGAACCCTGTGCTCCATCTGTCTCCGTGGCCATAGGGGAGGAAGAAAGAAAAAACTGAATTCATAGAGTAGAAGACCGCGGGGGGGGGGGATGCGGTTCAGTAATAACACAAGAATACTGCTGTTTTGCTTCTTTTCTTTATGACCTACATCACTCATCTTACAAGGGCTGTTACGTTATGGAAGATGCTGCCATCTCTAAAGCTCTGAAAATACTAGAGAAAAGTCTTTGATTCAGTGGAAACTTCAATGTTATAATCGCATCCTTACCATCGTTTATTAGTTTTTCTAGAAAATATGAAGTAAATGGTGTTTTATTTATGGTCGCTCTTTAACTGATGTGGTTCTCAGCGTCCCGTTCTATATTGGGCGTGAAATACCGCTAGAGGCCTCTTTTATCAGGCTTGAGGGTCTTTTACGTGCTGTAAATCTACGACACGGGACCAACAGCTTTACTTCCCTTCCGCAGGAAGCCATACTAAGGTTTTTTACGCCCGAAAAAATCCATCGTCCTCCACCGAGTTTAAACCCGCGATCTTGGGTACATGAAGTGAGCATGCTAAGCACTACACCACGTGGGACGACTACTTTTTTGTGTATAGTAGGTAGAGAAGATATTGTATTCCACCCAAACATTTGATACTGAGATTTCACGGGAAATATATGTTTGTAGGTCCCCTGAGTCCAAAAATGCATTTTTATAAAAATGTCCATGTATGTATCTCTGCGTGTCTGTGGACAGCATAGCTCAGTCGGTTAAATACCAAACTTGGTATATAAGTTTAGAATTTTCAAAGGATGCGAAAGGAATGTTTTGATGAAAATCTCCCCACCTCAAATTACCCTTTCTCAAAAATGGCTCCAACGATTTTGATTAAAATCCTTTATATCTAAGATAATTACATGGCAAATGCGGCGGCCTTGTGTGTGGCGTGTTGAACTAATCACCACATTCAGAGCACCAGGTGCTGCGTTCTTGGCTTCGTGCCCAGATTGGTGGTGACGTTAGTGGTGCTGTAAGACTCACTCCACTACCAATGAGTAGATGCACGTACCTGTTGATGTAAGTCTATTACCGGTGAGATGCCTCGGCGTTGCTCAGTCTGCACGATAGTTGACTCACTCGGGGTGGTAGTTCTGGGAGTGATCTTATAAATAACGTAGACATACGTAACTTTACTTGATTTATTGTAACTAGGAGGTGCGAGACAAGCACTTTGCTTCACAATTCTGCTAACTTAAACATTTACTAGGAACTTTAATACTTGGTTATTCACACGTACTTATTTATACTTCTTCTTTCTTGATTCCGCTTTACACAATTTAATTTTAATACACGTCACTGACTTTAAATATACTTGACTCAGAGCGCTGTTAACTACTAAGAATCGTTAAGAGCTACAAGTTTGACTTTGTGCGAGGATGTAACTTACGTGACGTTCAGCATAACAACCGACAGCATCACTGTATTACAAGATCAGACAAAAGACAGCCAACAAACAGACAGTAGCAGACAGCGACAGACTTATATACTAAAAATACACTCATGGCGGCTTCTTTCTGATTGGACAGAAAGGCCGCGCAATTGACGTAAATATTACCCTAAATCCATTGTTCTCATCCCAGAGTGCACCACAACACCTACGTGACACGTGTTATACAGTGGAAAATTACTCTTTTCCGAATTTTAAGCTTTTGCCCCGGCGTGAGTCGTTGGTACATGCCTGGACAAAAGAAAACCTGTTAACAAAGAGCATCTCACACCACTATTCTGGCTTGGCGTCAGCTTTCTGTTTGCTTTGCTCCAAGCTGAACTTTACTCTGCTAAATACATAAGTTAATAAGTATTTGCACTCTTTACCTATACATTGCTAAATAATTAATAAACTAACAATAATTATTGTAGAGAAGCTAATTAACGGTCTCACAAATAAAGTGTGTATCTTGATTTTTCGGGAAATGGCCTCTGAAGACCTCTTTATTCTGAATGGATTTTTCTGAATTTTGCATAACTGCTAAACCATAAGAGATAGATAAAACGTACTACACAAAGCATTAAAATCTACTTACAACACACAATTTATGTAATGCACATTTTTTTCGAGGTGTTCCTTGTTATTGGTTTCAATTTTAAAATACTTAAATTTTTCTCACATGGCAACTTGCCAACTCCTGGCCACCAAAGAAACGGATTTCAGTTCCATAGCAACCACATTTTAAAACATTTGACTGTAGGTTTAACCTAATATATTCCCTTATATTCCTTATGCCTAAAGGAACTAAGTAATAAGACCGTTTCTGCTAATGTTTGTCTGGATGAACATGAAGTAGATAGAAGAATGAGCTTATTAACAATAATTTGTTACAGAGATGTAGGGAAAGTCAAGTGAATGGAACACATCAGATTTTTGGTATTCTGTTATTACATAAACATGTTTTTTCTCTACTTCATATTAATTGATATAAACCTTTGCAGAAATAATGCCATTCCTATGTCGTTCTAGTTAAATGGGAGTAGAGGAAACCGAATAGATAGCCAAGTGTTTTAAAAGCAGTGATAGAAAACTATACTTTTTCTATTACAATGTAGAAAAAGCTGAATAACTACAGAAGCTTAAAAAGTGGCAATAGTGAACAATTCAAACCAAAACAACGGATAACTTCGAATTGGTTGATGTCACAAAAATTATATTTTTTAAGAACATTACATATTTTGTAGTAACTTTCTTTTCCTCTCGTTGTTTACCAGTTACACCAAATCATGAAACAATATTTCGAAATGAACAAAAAGTCCACAATATAGATGCATACATTTTATTAGTCATGTAAAATCTTAAATAAACGGGTTTTAATTTAATTGTCGGTGTAAATTTTGAGAACTTTAAATATAATGAAAATTTTGCTATATTAAGGATAGTTTGGGATGAGGTGAATTTGTTGAAAACTTGCATATCCATTTTGGAAAGTAGATACTAAACTTCATTTCCAATTTTGGTATTCATATGCACTTTAAGTTTTGAATTATACTGCACACAGACCTTTTTTTAAAAACTATTATATTAACGAGGCTCAAAATCTGTAATTATTTTGAAATATCAATAATGGAATTTTGAGTGGACTGCAATATTTTCTGAAGCTAATAGGTACATGGGTCGTCTCCTTAGAGTGGTGGTAGCGCGGCTGCTTACCAAGCGGGAGACACGGGTTCGATTCCCGGTACCGGCGTGGGGAGTTTTCCCTCATGAGGTCCCTGGAGGGGGGGCAATTGAGGATCTACTTGATTGAGAATTAGCGGCTCCAGATCGAGAGAACCGGGGAGGGCTCGAGGCACTGACATCTCACCCTCCAGCAATGGCACCTTAGGTCGAAATGGAGTATGCAGCGGTCGGGCGGTAGGCTTTGGTCCTTGCGGACTGTTGTGTCTTGGAATTAAGTTTAATAGGTATATGGCAGAGCAAGTAAATATTCTGATCTTAAAGAAATTCGGTAACATGGAAGTTTTCAACTAAAAATGTTGTTAACTTTTTTAAAAAAAAATCAATATATGGGTCTCCTGCAGTGCGGCTGCTTAATAAGCGGGAGATCTGAGTTCGATACCCAGTACCGGCGTGGGGAGTTTTCCAACGCTGGGAAACCTGGTCCGGGGTACACTCAGCCTCGTTAGGTCCCTGGGGGGGGGCAATTGAGGAACTTTGATTGAAAAGCAGCAGCTCCAGATCGAGAAGACCGCATCAACCAGCCGGGAGGAACTCGAGGCGCTGATCACGTCTCACCCTCCATCACTGCACCCCATTCATGACGCTTTCGGATCGAGATGGGGTAAGCAGCGACCTTGGTCTTTGCGGACTGTTGTGCCATGAAGTTAATAGGAACATGGCAGAGAAAATAAAGAAATTTGGTAACATCGAAGCCTTTAACTAAAAATATCCAATAAATCACATACATATTAAAAAGAAATTTACAGTGACACAGAACTAATGTTATACTGTAATCTCTCGTTTGGAATGCAAGATAAGAAACAGGTATGCTTCTGTGTGAGGAAAGGTGCAGCTGATAAGAAAGATCCTGCAGGATAACAGACGCTGTGTTCATTAGAATGTTTGTGTGGAAGTGTGCACGTAACGCAGCTCTTAGGAATTCTCCCTCTTCTTGGAACGCTTAATACCAAGAAACAAACAAGTATATGCTACACCATAAGCTTCTTGCAACAGACCAGAAGTTTCCGTCTCGGATTTTCTCAAATGAAAGCAAAACTTCATCGCATATCTTTGCTTCAAGCTCCCCTCCCTGTTTGCTTGGAAGCCTCTAGCAAATATCTCTCTGTAGTTTACATTAAATCACACGTGAAATCTAACTAATGTAGCAAAACTTTCACAGACTTTCGTGCTTTCAAATGATTTCCCAGGATGTACTTCATAAAGACAATTCAGCTCAACCATTAAAGCACCAATGTAATAGCTGAGATTAGACAATTTCAACCAATCGCGGTCATCTGACTGGAGCGACACCATCGAAAAATCTTGTCGCAGCTGATGTTCATTTCTTTAATCTCCTGTGCTGGTTATTGGCAACAACCATCCAGGCAGCCAACCTTCACTTTTAGTAACTGTCATTCCACAATTGTACTTTCAATTAATTTAGTTACAATGCTTATTTAAAGTTTTATCCAGTTCATAGTGTATTTAGTTAAAAAAAAAGGAGTGAAAATAATCATTAATTGTATTTCTTATGTATGAGATGAATGCAACGAGATCAAATAAAATAACGTGTGTTTCCATTTCATGTATTACTTATTAAAAACTGAAATAAAATAATTGTTCTCTATTTCTCTTGTTGCAGGCAGTGAAGAAAAAAAAATCAGTAAGTAAACATGGTCGAAAGTAAACATGTCATAAAATATCCCATCCTATATATTATAAATTATTAATAGTCTGTTTTGTTGAATTGTCTTATCAAATACAACTCATGTTAGCATTACTTGGGACAATTGACTCCGGTCGTGAATTATCGACAAGATGAAAACACTCATGGTATTAATTATGATAATTCCGAATAAATTTTGTACTTAAGGGGACAACAGAAGTGCTTTATTACTTTCTATCGCGCGTATGTACAATGTACATAATAGATAGAGAAGGTGTTTTATTCCACCCAAAAATACGATACAAATATTTCATCGGAAGTACATGATTTGAGACTCCCTGAATCAAAAATAAAAAGCATTTTTAGAAGCATGTCTTTGTGTGTGCCTTTGGGTAGTATAGCTCAAAACCAAAAAGTCTATTAAGTACCAAACTTGGTATTTGAGTTTAGTATCTTTCAACGATGGATCGTCTCTTTAGCGCGGTGGTAGCGCGACTGGGTTCGATCTGGTCCGGGGTGCACTCAGCCTCATGAGGTCCCTGGGAGGGCAATTGAGGAGCTACTCGATTGAAAAGTAGCGGCTTCGGATCGAGAAGACCGCATTAACCGGCCGGGAGGGACTCGAGGTGCTGATAAAGTCTCACTCTCACACCCCACTCATGGCGGCCGAGATGGGGGATGCAACGGCCGGGCGGTAGGCCATGTTCCCTTGTAGACTGTCGTGCCATGGGGTTACGTTATCTTCCAACTATGCGACACAAAGATTTTCGAGAAACCTCTCCTCCCACTACCAACTACCCTTTACATGAAACATTGTTCGAAAATTTTTATTTTGTAAAAAATTGTTCTATTTTGTTTGAAATACCATATGTTTAAGATATTTACACGACAAACGGAATGTACTCGTATATCTAAAATTTTCTGGGAATAGCCTCTGAAGAACTCTTTATTCTGGATGACCTCTGTGCAACTGGTAAACTTAATAGGTAGACAAAAACGTACTAAACAAAAAATATAGATCTCGTTAAAACACACAATTTATCTCATATATATTTTTGTATAGAGCTAATCGTTTCCAAGAAATTCCTTGTTAGTAGGTAGTTTCACTTTTAAATTACTTAAACTTTTCTCAAACAAAAAACTATCTTTCGTTTCATGCCTCTTTTGTTTTATTCCTAGCCCCACAAAGATAATCGAATTTCAATTGTTTCACATAAAAGATTTGGCTATCGCGTTAGCCTAGTATATTTCCATATTTCCCTTTTGCTTGGACAATTTCTGCTAAAGATAACCTGGATTAGCATGATATAGATAAATGAATAATCTTTTGTAAGAATACTTTATTTGCAGAACAGGTGGAGAGAGTCATGTGATGTCGCCCTCCGTGGTGTAATGGTTCTCATGCTAACTTCATATATCCGAGGTCGCGGGTTCAAGCCCGGCGGAGGACGATGGACTTTTTCGGGCATAAAAATCCTAGCATGGCTTCCTTCGGAAAAGAAGTAAAGCCGTGGGTCCCGTGTCGTGGATTTACGGCACGTAAAAGAACCTCACGCCTGATAGAGGGGCCTCTTAGCAAAATTAAGCGGTCTTTCACGTCCAGTATAGAATGGGACGCTGAGAACCACAGTAATTAAAGAGCGTCCATAAATAACACGCTATTTGCTTTCTTTTTAGTCATGTGATGGAAAACATCACATTTTATTTTCAGTGAATTTTGGTAAAAAATAGGCAGCATACTTTAAAGTAAATATTTGCAATGGTTGATGCTACAAGTGGATTTTCTAAGGACTTATTGAACGCCCCTCGTGAGTTAAGTCCCAGTTACATGTGAACTTACATCAACACGTGACGTAAATATTAACAAAGTTTACAATACCATACTATATGCGGTACATTGCAAACTTTTCGAGTACCTAAAGTGTAGGCCCTCTATTTTTCTCATAAGGGGCAGAGGAGGATTTAAGTACTTAAGTATTGCGGCTAGAGGTCTGTTATTGTCGCGAACGTGATTCTGCGACGTGAGGGATAGCTATTTGAGGGTGATAAAAGGAAGGCAGATGGTAGAGTAATAATAATAATAATAATAATAATAATAATAATAATAACGGGACTTAATTTAAGCTAATATATTGAGAAATATTAAGTAATCTGTTGGTTGCGAATGCTTGGTTTACAAAGGTGGAGGATTGCAATATATTCCATTAATCCTGGCCAATATTATTCTGACTGTGGAGTTACAAACACAAAGCCTTACCTTAAGATATATGTCATGGTGTGTCTAGGCGAGGTGAGAGATAAAGTGGTTGAGGTAGTTGAGCGGTTGAGCCCGGAGCGACGCCTCAAGACGCACACAAGCAAATTAGAGGTTCCCCGACGGTCAAAGACAAGACCTAGTGGTCGGGTCTGCAGTCCCGGAAGGGCATTCCAACATGGTGGCCGTTCTCCTAATATAGAGAACCAACGCCCTGATAGTGGGTAGTCTTGCCAATCATCACCGAAATGTTCTAGAATATCCTTTGTGACATGAAAGTGCGAATGTGCACCTAGCTCAACAGAAGTTGGTGCATCGAAAAGTCCACTGGGAGTACCATCGGAAGAGGCTAGTCACTTCCATCCTGTTACTTAATCAGCTTATAACAAAGCTTGTATTTTCCTAAGAATATGCAAGCATCAAATTCCAATACACAGATTAATTAATTCTTAATTAATAAAATGTTACTAAAGCAATATAAGTTAAATTCTCGTCAGTGACACATGCGACATGTGTATGGAATCGCTGGGAGGAAGGGGTGAGATGAAAGATGCGAAGGTAGTTATCCAAACTAAGTAGCAGCAGGAAGAGGCATTACGTAGTCCCTAAAGTTTATAGATGGTGATCTTCCAGCGCTTCTGACGATGAGGCGAACTTCCCTGTTTGTGTACTAGAGGAGAAAGATATAGTGCAACAGTATATTAGTACGCATTATATTTTATTAGTTTAATTAATAATTTACACAGGTTAGAAATATATCTACTTCGGTAGCCAAGATTGAGCAGATAACAGAACACAAAACCTTAGGGTGAGAAGTTGCCATTTGTATACGCCAAGGTTACTTTCTTTCTTAATACTGCAGCATAAAGACGTTTATAAAAACAAGATTTTTAGCGCATTGGAGACATAAGTAACAGGGTATTTTTTAGAGAAATGTCTCTTCCCTAAAAGTTAGCAGCTTGGGACTTTTCCATTATAAAGAGCGATCACTTGAGTCTAACACAAAGAACTTCCAAAATAAATCACGAGACAACGTTATTTTCGCGCTTCGTTTCAACCAATCAGGAATGATTTTCAAGATTGGAGATTTTAGGTATATAAGCGATGCGCTTACAAGAAATTAGGCTTCTTTTTCTTCTTGTTGGGCTGCTTGTTACACTTGTGTTGCTGTACTCTGTATGCTATAGGCTGTACATTGTACGTACGTGAACGCGGCGGTGTTAGTGCCTGAGTATGTGATATTATTACGCGAAACATTGTAGTTATCGCACGAGTTGAGTTGTCGCGTAATAGGGAAGTACGCAGTAATTACCGCTGACCGTCAAAAATAAGAACTTAGTAAGCAGAAGAAAATAGCACTTGTTATTAACATTTCTACGTATTCAAGAATTACTCTGTTGGGAGTCGCTCGTAGGATTAGTGCCTCAACAAGTAACAAAAGTGAATAAAAGCATTAATTCAGAGGAATCTAAAGTGAAGTACTTCTATTTTTGAGTTTACCCCGTGTCACATACCCTAGTCATTCTTTCTCCCCCTCCATGAGAGTCAAACTTGTGTTCTACGCGAATAAGCATAACCGGTGCATCAAAGAGCTTCAAGAGGTATGCACACGCCTGGTTATAAAGTATTTCACCGGTGCTAATTCAGAACAACTCCAAGATAGAAGAAGGAAAGCGACAATAGTTACATAGAGTACATCCACCGCATATTAAATCACCCGTCAAGTCTCGTACTCTGAGACGGATTATCGCCCATGTGAATAAGCGCATAACCAATATTTGTAATTGATTAAATTGTTTAGGTTAATTAGTAAGTAAGATATAATGTATTTATTGTATATCATATGTTCAGAGAGGTTGTTCCTGGAAAGAGTTTCTAACTTCAACCCCAGAGTTCTCAAGCGACGAATTCAGTTGTTTACGCTATTTCTTTGTCTATTGTAAGAGGGGAAAGACGCTATTGTGTGGTCACGTCTCCGCAAGAGAAAGCGAAGGCGACATACAAACAGGGGAACCACGAGGAAATCTAGGTCAAGAATCACGTGAAAGACGCATTGACCAATTACAATTAACCACGTCTCGGTAGAAGCTCACCCCAAGCCATTTTCGGCGCCAAAAATGGGCCAATGAGATTACGAGTTGAGGGTTTTGTGCGTGGGTAGAATTTGTTATAAATATAGAGTATTCGCCGCAATTATCAGGCAGTTGAGATGTAACTCCAAGGGGAAACCTGCGAGTGAACGCGCGAATTAGCCGAGTTATTAAAGTGATTGAGGCAGTTGGAATGTAACTACACGCAGAACCGTGATGCCCGAAACAAGAATCCTCGTAAATATGGTAAAGTTATTACAGTGATTCACACAGTTGAAATAAATGTCACGCGTAAGGAAGCCACGGTGGAAATTTAAAGTGTTTACAATTATTCTGCACGTAACCGTTGCACTCATCGCCGCGTAAAGTTTAGTTACCTTTATGCGAGTAACGCTCTTGTTCAGGGCAATTATCGAAATTCAACCGCGCCAGGAACATTCTCGGTAACGCTTGAAAAAGATAAATAAATTTTGATTGAACGAAAAGTGCTGACGTTATTTAAGTTAATTCCCGTATCACTACCTGGAGAACACCGTAGCTAATTACCAAAGCTAGATATAAATAGGTCTCAATTGCATGTCGCTGAGCCCACCAATAGCCAAGGAGCATCGAGAATCGACTTTAGCAGCTGCAACGCCGGAGAGAGGATCAGTCGTCGCTGCGCAGCCTAGCCCCACCAGGTACGTCCACCACCACCTGTTTCCCGCCTCAAATCCGAACGCTGATGAAATGTTGGTGAATGAAAGACAGAAAAAATGCATGGTATTAGATAAACCACCCCAGCATTCGCCTGACGGCAAGATAAAACTCTGATAAAACCGAAGTCAGATTGGGCAGCCAACTGGGATCGAACCCGCGATCTTTCAAATATGGGTCAAATAGGAAACCGCCTGAGTCATCGCGGTCGATAACTGTAGACCTTAAATTAAAATACAAAGCTAATGTACATATATCATGGGATACGTAAAGAATAGAACAGTTTTTTATTGCCTCTAGCGTAAAGGTTTCTGGTTTCTGCTTCATTATTCCTCAGTTAATAATATGAGCTTTCATAATTTACATGCCAGCCAATAAAATAGTACTTCATTGTTCTCTTTCCTCATGATAACCCTCTCTCGTCTTTTGTCTCGCTCGGCTTTTGTTTAGAGTACAAAAGAAACAAGTTTAATTTATCTATTATTCGTATATAGAGCAGAGATTTTTTTTTTATCAAGGTAGAAAGAGAGCGTGTTAAGACGCTACTAAGCCAGAAAGATAAGTTTACGTCTCGAAACGTTGACAAGCAGGATTATATTAATCCTATGCTCAAGGAAACCTTTTTGTGCCTCTCAGAAGCGCTTTCGAAAAGAGTGAATGTAATCTTCTCTCTTTCTCGACGCATTAAGCTAATGCTAAAGAAACGTTAATCCATTCGGAGCCATTACGAGCATTTTTTGTTAAGCTGTACTCCGCTAAAATTTCAATTTTCCAATACAGTTATTCAACACAGTCTACACACAGCAAAAGTGAATGATATATAAATAAGATAAACGTTTTTGAACGGTTAAGCACTGAAGAATTTTGTCAAGACTTTTAAAGAGAATTGATGTGAGATTTCATGTGATTTAAGGATGAAAAGTTGAAAGTGAATCTTTTATGCTATATATAGAAGACCCCCCCCCCCGCAGCTCTGATCCCATTAAAAATAAGGACATTTATCTCTCTCTCTCTCTCTCTCTCTCTCTCCATCTCTCCCCATTTCACCCTTTTCTATGTATTTTTTTCCTTCTCTCCTCTCTATTCATAGAGTCATTCATTTCAGTTGCTCCACGCCATATTGGTGTAAATTGAGCCATTTTTATAGTGAAATGAAATGGAATGTTATTTATTAACGCTCTTTCTTTAACTGCTGTAGTTCTCAGCGTCCCATTCTATACTGACTGTGAAATACCGCTTAATTTTGCTCAGAGGCCTCTTCATCAATCTTGAGGTTCTTTTACGTGCCATAAATCTACGACACGGGACCAACGGCTTTACTTCCGTTCCGAAGGAAGCCATGCTAAGAATTTTACGTCCGAAAAAGTCCATGAGACTTCACAAATTCCTGTAGTTTTTTTTAAGCTGAAACTAAAAAACACGGAATATCTAAAAACGATCAACTCCACGAAAAAATGTATAAACATTAAGTGTGTGTTTTAATGTGCTCTACATTTGTTTTGTGGTAAGCTTTTGCCCATCTCTTATGGTTTAGCAGTTATGCAAAATTCCGTAAAATTTATCCAGAATAAAGTAGTCCTCAGAGGCTATTCCCAGAACATTCAATATATACATTTTATTTGTCAGGTAAATATCTTTAATGTAGGATATTTTAATCAAAACATTTAGAGACATTTTTGAGAAAATAAAAAAAATTTGAAAAAGTTCCATGTAAAGGGTAGTTTGGGGTGGGGGGATTTTTCTCAAAAACCTTTGTGTCCCATCCCTGGAAGATACCAAATTTAAATATCAAGTTTGATATTTTACCGACTTTTCGTTTTTGAGCTATCGTATTCACAGACACACGGACACACACACAGACCTTTTTCTGAAAATGCTTTTTTTGGATTCAGGGGACCTAAAACATATATCTCCGTTGAAATCTCGGTATCCAATTTTTGGGTGGAGTGCAATACTTCTCTATACACTATGTGCACAGTAAGTGTAGAGAAAATAAAAATGTAGATCTCGTTAAAATTCATAATTTATATCATATGCATTTTTTGTAGAGTTTAACTTTTCCCAATACTTTCCTTGTTATTATTTTCAATCTTTAACTACTTAACTTTTTTCTCATACGCGTATTTGTCAACTCTTGGCCATATAAAGAAAATAATTTCAGTTACATAGCAAGCAGCTTTTAAAAGACCTGACTATCGCTTTATCCTAATGTACTCCCTTATTTCCCATCAACTTACAAGAGAGAAAATAAGACAATTTATGCCAATATTTATCTCGATTAGCAGGAAGTAGAAGAACATGCTTTTAACAATAATTTGTTACTGATATGTAGGGAGATTCATATGAATAGGGCACGTCAGATTTTTCCTTTAAATCGAACTTTTGAATAGAATACGACTTTTCCTGTGTTTATTGTATATACTAGAAGAAGTAAAGACTGCTTGATTAATTTTAGTTCATTTATAAACGTAAGCTTACTTCTTATTTTTTTGGTCTAATAATTTAAAAACAAACTGACTGTTAGATGATGACATCGGTACTGTTCTTTATGAAATATGCAAAAGTGGTGTACTATCATTTTCTAAGACAGGAATATGTGTGTTTGGATGGCATCATGCGCGGATTGTCGCTTTTAATGCTTTTGTTATCTTGTTGGCTTTGAAATATCACTAAAATTAATGAAGTTTCATGGCCTGGAGTTTCCCAAAACCATTGTTGAGTTCTTCCCTTTGTTTTTGGCGAATGGTGAGGGGCTTAACCCGGCAAGAGAAGTGCTGTATGTGGTTTGCAGATGAAGTATACACTGGCCATGCATCAAATTTTTTTTTCACTCGCACAGGCACGCAGATCTGGTAATAAATTGATGCCGTTCCTATGTAAATTTCGAGGATTGAAATTGATGTTCAATAACCAAGCCTTGTGCAAGTGTATGCGGGTATTCGGCAGCATTTCTTCATCGAGACAAACAAAATAGTGGCCCATGTGGTGGATGAGGAACGGTTCTGTTCCGCATTTTAATTCACATTTTATTTGGTTTGTTTTCTAATGGACAAACGCGTGCATGTGTGTTTTGTCCATAGGAACATAACAGAAAAAAAAACAAACAGGGCTTTGGCAAAGATTTACGCAGATTGGATACAGGTCAAACTAACAAAGAGTTGCAACCCTCATTTTTTTCTCACACTTTCGAGTCGGCAAGTGTGAAGATATAATTTGGAATTTAAAGAATACCAAAATATTGTTTTTCGTGCAAAATAGACAAGCTATAGGAATAGAGCTCATAGTGTTTAATTTCTTAAGCTTGAGTGTATTAGATATTAATTTAACAAAAAATACTGTGTTAAAATGTATACATAATGCCTTTTCTAATTTATACTTTTGA
This sequence comes from Hymenopus coronatus, assembly GCA_030762935.1. Classification (NCBI taxonomy): domain Eukaryota; kingdom Metazoa; phylum Arthropoda; class Insecta; order Mantodea; family Hymenopodidae; genus Hymenopus; species Hymenopus coronatus. Next base: position 33,757,329 of record CM060883.1, read on the forward strand.
TTAATTTAGTTTTACTCAGTGACAAAATTGAAACCAATTTGTTATAATGATGTGCAGTTAATGCCGATTGAAGTTGTAAAGGTAAATTAGTATTTATTCTGTATCTGTATTTATATATAGGGTCGTTATATAATAACATAATACCTGTCGCGGCCTCTCTCCACTGCGCGAGAGATCCGACAGTCGCCGGGAATTTACGAACACTAAAACACGTACCTTAAGGTAAATTACAGAAATGTTGACCTTCTGCTCACATACGGGTAGCAAAATTTGCTAAAATATTCTCGCTTACTCGTCTAAGCTTAGCAGCAGGAATCCTTGTGATTTCTTGGATGATGTTATCACTAAGTTTCTGTAGATTACACAGGTGTTTCTGCTGCTGAGCTTAGGTGAATAAGTGAGAACATATTTAACTTGTTATACTGCCAGTTTGGGAGCAGAAGGTCAATATTTTCAGTATTTATTTGAGATAAGCACTCCTGTGCGCCTTTACCGGCACCACTTTCCTGGCGACTTTCGAATCTCTCACGCAGTGGAGAGAGGCCGCGAGAGCGGTTACCTTATAATTTAACGATCCCATATATGCATATGTATATGTCTTCCGTAGACTAGAGGTAACACATTAGCTCACAGACACACAAACACACACGCACACACACACACACGGAACTTTTTCTGAAAATACTTTTTTTTTTTTTTTTTTTTTTTTTTTTTTTTTTTGGATACAGGGGACCCTGAAACATATATTTCCGGTGAAATCTCGGTATCGAAATACACTATGTACATATTACGTGTAGAGAAAGTAAAAACAGTGATATGGACACCGGAAATGGGTGGAATCAGAGAAGAGAATGTTATGTGTGTTTTTAGGAGGAATGGGAAAAGAAACAGACCTAGAGCAGTGTGTAAAAGTTGTGAAAAACGACCTCATTCCTATTTCTTTTCAGAACAGTGAAAAATTCCTTACATTACTGTACAGACATATATTTCGCTCCATTTCGGCAATCTGATTTATTCTATTCACATGACTTTCTCTACATCCCTGTTACAAAGCTTATTCATTTATTTATTTCATTCTAATCAACATAAACGGCCTCATTATTTGCTTCCAAGTGGAAAGTAAATAAGGGAATACACTAGGCTAAACCGACAGTCAAATGTTTACGGTTGCTATGGGATTGAAATTCGTTTCTTTGCATGATTAAGAGTTGACAAGTTCCCGAATGAGAAAAGTTTAAGTAATTTAAAACTGAAAACAACAAGCAATATCTCGAAAACGGTCAATCCCACGAACATATTTATATAATATGTGTTTTTACGAGATCTACATTTTATGTGTATTACACCTTTGTCTATCTCATACGGTTTATCCGTTTTGCAAAATTCCGCAAAAATTCATTTCAGAATAAAGAGGTCCTCAGAGGCTATTCCCGGAAAATTGAAGATATACAGTCTGCTAGTAATGTAAATATCTTAGTATATGGCATTTTAGTCAAAATCGTTAGAGGCATTTTTGAGAATATAAACATTTTCGAAATTTGTTAGATGTAAAGATGTAATGGGGCGGGGGGGATTTTCTCTAAAATCTTCGCGTCGCATCCTTGGAAGATAGCGAACTTAAATACCGAGTTTGGTATTTAACGAACTTTTTCAGTTATACTCACACACACATATACAAACTTACACAGCAACACTAGTGGACATTTTTCTAATTTTTTTTTTTTTGATTCAGGGTGTCCCAAAACATATTTGTGATAAAGTCTCGGTATTGAATTTTTGGAGACAATATGGTACCTTCTCTGTACACTTGTAGATAGTACTTGCAGAGAAAGTAAAGTAACTCAAAGTTTAAGCATTCGAATTTAATAACAGAACTTTTAAATTTAAAAAGACTTGAGTAAAATCTTTAAAATTGAATTGAAATTTGGAAAAATATATTTAGAGCCGTTACAGAATATTAACCCCAACAACTTCAACATTGAGGTGATTGGAAGGCTTTGTGTAAACCCATTTCTACATATTAAGGGCTGTATTTTTTAAGTATTTTATGGAATTAAATTTGAAATACCACATTTAGGAATCAAACCACGAATCTTCTTGCACTTTCAACTCTAGACACTACTAAGTGCTGCGAATGAGGCACCGAACGTTTTCAAATCCTATTCAACTTTCAAACTTAGCCTAAAGGGGCAGTGTTAAAGAACAGCTAATAAATATGATTTTAACCCCAGTATAAAAGGGAGGAAGCTTATTTGCAGAGCTTAAAGAAGGGATTTTCTATCTTTGCCTGCCACGTGTTGTCTTCTCACGGTGTTTTCCAACATGAGATGGCCATATTCATGGGATTCTTTCTTCACCTTCCGGCAGTTCTACCAAAAGGCACCCTACCAAATTCCATTCTCCTGCAACTTAGATTCCTACATAAGAAATGGATATGCCCCCTAGACGTGTTCCAAAATATCAAGGAAGAAGGGGGAAAAGATTGCCTCAGGAAAAAGCTTGATAAAAAGAGGGGCGCAGCACCAGTATATTGTGCTCATTTTGGGAAGGTAGCATTTCATGTTATGGGACGTTATTTACAGCTGTTGCAGATTTTTCTTTTTATTTTGAAGTTAAAGAATATAAATTACCTATTTCAATTACCAAACATTTCAGTCGATACTTTAAAATTTGCCTCATCATGTTTAATGATCGAAAGATGTCAGTATTGTTGCTGTACCGGTATTTGTTTCATCATTCAGTACTACGGCTGAGAACGGTTTGATTCTGTGATGTCTTTTCGACTCGATACATCGAGTACACAAAAGGGTTCTGTAATTGTATTTGGCAGAAGCTTTGGAAACGTAGATGGGAATACAGCAGGCTGTTCCATTTTGGGTGCGCGTCAAAGAGCAAGCAATGTCTGCCTGCAGTGAGCAATACAGCTTTGCATTGAGGGAAAGCTATGGTCATGATTGAATGATAATGGCAGTGGCAGGAAGCACAAGCATTGTGCTATGACCTTGACTATCACACCCCCTACATCCAATCTCTGGTTGAATAAACACAAGTACACTGACTCAGCTGAGTCAGATTTGGAACAGCCTGATATACAGAAACACAAATTCGCTGATTAATTATTAGGTTTTCAGTTTTCCTTGTGGGTTGCAGAAGTTAGCTTACTAGTAACTAAACGTACTATAGACTAGATGCTTATATTGTCTCCATTGTGACATCTTACCGAATTCTCTCGATATTATATTTTGTCTTTAGATAATTGAGGACTAGAGCTCTCAAGAGTGTTAAGCGACAAAACAGTTCTTTTAGTTATGAGCAAGGCTAGGAACCCAAAATATGTCTTTCCGGTGAAATCTTGGTATCGAATTTTTGAGTGCATTACAAACCTTCTTTATGCACTATGTACATGGTAAGTGTAGAGAAAGCAAAACTATGCCGTTATTTATTGTTTTTAAGTATTCTTAGAAAATTCATTTGTCTTTAACATATGACACTTTAATCAATCGTTAGAGCCATTTTTAAAAACAAATCGAAATTTTAGTAAAATCTTGTATGTAGTTTGGGCTGGGGTTATGTTCTTGAAAATCTTTATTTTGCAACCGTGGAAGACACTCAACTAAAAACATTAAGTTTGGTATTTAACCTATTTTTCGTTTTTGAGCTCTGTGATATTCACAGCCACACACGGGCCTTTATTTGATTTATTTTGCATTTAGAAATAAGCTTTGCTGTGCAAATAATAAATCTAAATATACATTAGGAAAAAGTACTCATTTGTATATACAGGATGTTTCAAAAATACGGGGCATAATTTCAGGTATGTATTTCCAACATGAAGACAATCAAAATAGTTCATTATAACATGTGTCCGGAAATGCTTCATTTCCGAGTTATGGACTTTACAACATTGAAAGTCCCACCTGTAGACAATCAAAATAGTTCATGTCCGGAAATGCTTCATTTCCGAGTTATGGCCTTCACAGCATTGGAATTCACTGGAACGTTTTTCTTTCCGCAGGTCTTTGCCGTCAAAGGAGACATTAGGAGGGCGCTCTGATAATTCATTCTGAGGAAGGTTACATTCAGTATTCTTTAGGCGTTAAGACTGTGCGACATGTATTCAAATCAAGAGCTGGCAGAGATACACTTCATGTACGGTAAGGCGGACGGCAATGCTGCGCTGGCTCGTAGTTTGTACCAGGAGAGGTACCCACAGTGACAATGTCCAGATCGAAGACATTTGTACGTCTCTATTCCCGTCTGTGCGAGTATGGAACATTCACCTCTCCTGGTTTGGGAAGGGGACGACCAAGATCTACAACTCTCGATTTCTACTTGTGGGGCCATTTAAAATAATTGGTTTATTCGTCTCCGGTGCCGGATTTGGAATCCCTTCGGAATCGAATTGTGGCAAGTTGTGAGGACATACGCAATACTCCTGGAGTTTGGGATCGTGTTCGCAGGTCAATGAGACATCGATGCGAGGTCTATATGCAGGAGGTGGACATTTTGAACATCTTCTGTAATGACAACAAGCTGCGGAAAGAAAAACGTTCCAGTGAATTTCAATGTTGTGAAGGTCATAAACTCGGAAATGAAGCATTTCCGGACACATGTTATAATGAACTAATTTGATTGTCTACGTGTGGGAAATGCATACCTGAAATTATGCCCCGTATTTTTGAAACACCCTGTATATTGCAGACGAAAGAGGGTTTTCGTCATAATGAGCAAGACACGTGTGTTGTAACCATTAGAACTGTGCTAAATAACGATAATCTTAGTTGTAGAGTCACTTTACGGCAGCATGTTTTTGACAATGACAGGGCTAAATTGACGGATGGGACACCTAGCGTCTTGACATCTTCTAACAGATCTCTTATGCTAACACTCCCGGGAGGAACGGATGAGGTGAAGGAACCGTAGGAGACTAATGAACCGCAGGCCGGCACAGGCGATAGAGACTTGTAGAGTTCCCTAATAGCTCCGACTTGATCATGTCACTCTATGACATCCCTCTAGTGGGGCTGTGTAACACGAACCTGCAGTGGAGGTCAAAACGTTTTTCTCTGACAGGGCCGACAAGAAGCTCTAAATCGCAAGTCTCCGCACCAACTGACTGAACTGCGGCCCCGTAATTAACATGAAATAATGAACAAGAAATGAAGTGAGGTGAAATGATGGAAAAGAAAATCGTGGTATAATACCCACCCGAGCATCTGCCTTGGCGACGGTAGAAACCCGAACCTTCCAAATTCGGGCCACAGCCGATGAACCTTGAGACGTCCTGTTCGATCACCATATGACCAACTAAGGCCTAATTAAATGATTTTAGTTGACTATTTGACTTCATAAATCCTATTTCATTTCTCTCCATTTCAGAATGTGTGCCGATCGAAAAGAAACGAGTGAACAATAGTGCGAAGCTGACTGCCTCCGTGGTCAGCGAGCTGACTTCTCACCCGGGGGTCCCTATCCCCACAGAGTCTGGAAGTATGAATGTGAGAGTGAATAAGTGTGAGTTTAATGATATAAAATGATTAACCTAAACCTAGGAATATGAATTGTTTTAGAAGTCATAGCCCCCCGATATGACAATTGAAGTTAAAGGGGTTAATACAAATGAAACCAAAAAAATTCTGATGTGTTCCATTCACATGACTTTCTCTACATCTTTACAACAAATTATTGCTAGAGAGCTTACGCTTCTATTTACTTCATGCTAATCGAGAAAAAATTGCAGAAATAGCCTTATTACTTGCTTCCTTGTAAGTAGAAACGAAATAAGGGAGCACCACACGTTAAAGTGATAGTCAAAAGCTGGTTGCTCTATTACTGAAGTTCCTTTGTTCGTATGGACAGGAGTTGACAAATTCCTGTATGAAAAAAGTATAAGTTTCTTAAAGCTGAAACGAATAACAAGAAATATATAAAAAACGATCAACTCCATAAAAAATATATATATATATATATATAACATAAATTGAGTGTTTTATCGTGATCTACATTTCTGGTGTAGTAAGTTTTTTTCTATCTCTTACGGTTACCAATTATGAAAAATTCAGTAAAAATCATCCAGAATAAAGAAGTCTTTTGAGGCTATTCCTAGAAAATTCAAGATATACAATTTATTTGTCAAGTAAATATCTTAAATATAAGAGATTTTAATCAAACTCGTTTGGGCAATTTTTAAGAAAATTTTTTAAGAAATTTTTTCCGTGGGGGTAGTTGGGGTTGGGGGATTTTCTTGAGAATCTTCGCGTCGCATCCTTGGAAGATACCAAACTTAAATACTAAGTTTGGTTTTAAACAGTCTTTTCGTTTTTGAGCTATGCTGCCCACAGGCACACACACACAGAGACAGACACACACGCGGACATTTTTCTAAAAATGCTATTTTTGGATTAAGGGGGTCTCAAAAGATATATTTGCGGTGAAATCTCGGTATCGAATTTTTGGGTGCCATACACTACCTTCTCAATACACTATGTACATAGTACGTGTAGAGAAAGTAATAAAATAGTGAGAAGTGCGGAGGAAAAACAAAACAAAAACCACTTATGCGGACTAGCTCCCAAATAAATCATATCGAGCTACCCCGCAAGAGGAGGCCCTAGAAGTTGGCACACATCAGCTATTCATTCAAACGATATTTGGACCGTGGCATAGAAGTATCTATGCTGATATTTTCCTGAGACTAATACCATTACGAGAATACGAGAACCATCCAGAAAATAACAAACGATTTGGCATATCTAAATAATGTTAAAAAATATCAACATAAAACGTTATTTACAAAGTTGCAATACCTTACTCTATTTCTCGACGTATTTACCATTGCTATCAAGGTATTTTATCAAGTGGTACCGATTTTTCAATGCAGATGTGATACTTTTCAACAGCTAAAATCGGAGCCGAGATGCCACTGCCACTTTGAGGTCTTTATGGATGGGGAAACCTTTTCCATCCAAAATGTCATATGCGTGTTCAAAGTGAAACACTGGTTTTTCTGAATTATTTTATCAACATTTATGAACTTCCATTTTGGTCTTTGTCGCGCACACTGGTTCTTCCTTGATTATTCGTAAACAATGCGCCATTTCTTTTATCACCATACTATTGCGTTATTTGCGAATAACATTTGATTGGCCGAACATTTTGGGCGTTCCAAAAAACGAATACGTTCTTCGGCGGTAGAAAAGAATAACATCAACAGTAAAAACAAATGATATCACGTGACAATAAATGTCTTGATGGAATGGAGATTACGTTGAGAAATAGAGTAAGTTTTATGTTTATATCTTTCTTGTTTTTAGCTATGCCAAATCGTTTGTTACTTTCTAGATGATCCTCGTGTTTAAACGGTATTGATTGGAACAACGGATTGGAATAAAAAATTTCCAAATATGGGTTGCGGGTTCTTAAAAACATCTCGCTGAGTAATTGTTCCTAATTTTGACAAGTGGCAATTTTTCTTGTTTATCTTCTTTAATAAGTAATGTATTACGTAGAGCATTAAAAACAGTTGTTGAGAAAAGTTGCCTCAAATGTTATCTTCCAGAGAAGTTTTTGTCCAATGTCACTGAAGATTTTAGCCTGAGAATTTAACAGCCTGTTTGGTGTGGTGTCCACGACCTCTCTCACTATCAACCCACTCAGTACGATAATCGCCTACACCACATTGCGCTCTGTGGTTATCTGCTTATGTAGTATGTACGAGAGAGCCTCTAGGACGCGATAACATCTGCCATGCCACATATGGATTACGCTCGTCCACATCTACCCAAAGGAAAACGTGCGCAAGTGGCATTGACAGGTCGGTGTGTAAAACAAAATGTGTAGCACAACATCCCAAACGTTCACCTTTTACTGGACGTTTAAAGCAAACATCATATCCTTTTCCTCTTCTTCCTCATTATCATCATTGCCGCAGAAAAGTTCTTCTATATGTCACAAAAATATATAAATAAATTACTATTAACATTTCTGTACCAAACCGTTATTACAAAAGCGTATTCTTCTATCTACTTCATGATAATCAATATTGCCAGAAATTGTCTTATTACTTAGTTTTTGTAAGTAGAAGGGAATTAAGGAAATACACTAGGATAAAGCAATTGTCAAATATTCTAAAAGCCGGTCGCTATGTGCTTGACTGAAATTCGGTTCCCTTTCCATGACCAGAAATAAAATAAATGAAAAATGAATAATGACTTTCTATTTAAGAAAACATTAACTATTCTAAAATTGAAAGAATAACATGGAATATCTCGGAAATCGTGAAATGTATAAATGAATGCGTATGCCATATGATTAACGAGATCTACATTTTTATATAGTAAGGTTTTGTCTATCTCTTACAGTTTATCAGTTATGAAAAAACATCCAGAATGAAGAGTTGTTCAGAGGCTATTCCCAGAAACTTCAAGATATACATTTTATTTTTCACGTAAATATCTTTAATATACCGTAGTTTAATCAAATATTTTTTCTTATAAATGGTAGCTTTGGGCAGGGAGGTTTTCTTAAAAATTCGTGTTGCATCCTTGAAATATACTGAACTTAAATGTCAATCTTGGTATCCTTTTCACGGACTCATATACGTATCTTCTTATAAAAATAATTTTTCCATACACGATACCTTAACACACGTATTTCCAGAGAAATCTGGAACTTTTGGGTGGAAACTAACTCTATATATGTAATATGTAGAACGTAGATAAAAAGTTCTCTCATTTTAAAGCTTCGAAGAAAAAGAATACTTTTGGGCATGCCTCAACTTTGATTCGTTGTAGCTAGTATGCTGGACTTCCTGCTACTTAGCTTCTTTTACTCGCATTCTTAATATTTTCTCACAGTGTTCGTTCACACGGTTGAAAACATGATTTGAATTGATTGTGCTTTGGTTCTCTATAAAGTTTGTGTAATCCATTTATATGCAATGCAGAAAGACAGTCATAATGGGTGTACAACAAAACTCGCTTCAAATTTAATTTAAAACTTTTGTCTGTTGAATAGTTATTGTTCACATAAATTTGTGCACTCTATATTGTGAATGAATATTTTCTGAGATTTAAAAGATATTCCTCAATTGATACTACAGAAGAAATACATAAACAAACTGAAATACATTATGGTGACAAATTTTTATGCAAATGAATCAGATTGAGGATAAATTTTGGCTAGGTAGAACGTAAAAGGTTGTTACTATACCTAAGACTTTTCGCAAATGCTAATTAAAATGTAGTAGAACTTGTTAATTGTGAAGTATGTTTTTAAAGCTATCATGTTTATGATTATAAAGGTATTAAATCGCTCACTTGAAAGAAGGTTTTCCAGGGAAGAAAAATGACTTTCACCAATGTACTTTTGACTTTAGGGTCGGATAAATCATGAGTGGAATGTCTTTTCGATCATAAGATTCCTGATGTGCGGCCGAGTTTGTAATAGAATTGGAATGCCTGGGGTTATAGGAACATCTTCGAATTTGGGGAATTTTTGATACTGTAAGCTTTTGTAAGTCACTGCTATTACCAGTTTACATAGGGCTCTAATGTGAATAATTGATTATTATACACAAATATCGTTTGATAGAATTAGTGTAATTATTCACCTCTGCGCTCGCTGGATTTATATCGCATCAATTATCATTAGAAATAATTTATAACAAACTCACTGTGGGCCCACCAGCAACTTTAATCCATTGAGAGTTTTTGTGGACTTTCTGCCTTAAAATTGTGTTACATCTTAATGTATGACATTATCATAAGAGTACTCATAGATATGAGCCATAACATTATAACTTTTCTTTTGTCCAAAATACTTTGAATCTTTAGCTTCAAATACAGGCTATTTTCACATTAACAGTTTAAATGCCCATGAACACACTACCTAATAGTCAAAGCTTTACAACCTGAAATTTATTTACTTTTATACCTTATGTGCTTTTTATTAGAAATATTATAACAAGGGTCTTTATTGGCTCAACAATCAGTTACAAATACATAACTGATATCTCCCTGCATTATCGCCCTCCGTGGTGTAATGGTTACGATGCTAGCGCGGGTTCAAACCCGGCGGAGGACGATGGATTTTTTCGGGTGTAAAAATCCTTAGCGTGGCTTCCTTCGGAAGGGAAGTAAAGCCGTTGGTCCTGTGTCGTAGATTTACGGTACGTAAAAGAACCTCAAGCCTGACAAGAGAGGCCTCTGAGCAAAATTAAGCGGTCTTTCACGCCCAATATAGAATGGGACGCTGAGAACCAGAGCAGTTAAAGAGCGTCCATAAATAACACGCCATTTCCATTTCTCCCTGCATTGATTCACTGCTGCATATAATTCACTCGACGTTTCGAAACGTAAACACTTTACAGTGCACGCCATCTTTGACTCGCACGCCACTGCCCTCTAACGCTCCAATCATTCACAACTCAGTACAACACAACCCAATGCCCACTGCAATTCTTCCTCCATTTCTAACCAGAAAATGACAACCCAGAGCTACGTAGAAGTCGACCATTCTAGAAGGACCGAGAGTCGCGTTTCAAAAGGTTCCGGTTACAGCCGCGGCGCACTTCCTGGACTTGTTTACGCAAGGTTTTGTTTCCCAAGATCTCCAACTGCGATGTCTCACATTCCAGTTCCACTGTTGCATACCAGAGCAAACGCGAGAGAGGCTCACTCACGGACGGCATTGTCGCAATATATTTTTGTTGTAGAAAAGAGAGATTACTGTATAGATAAGTAAATACTTATTGGGTATTTTAGTTTGGTTCCAATGTTTAAATTAAGCCACATGGGAAATAACTTTCAAATTTTTACATTTTTGTATGGATTATTCGGAAAAAATTACTTTGTTGCAAATAGGAATAACAAAGTTCATTCAAATTGGATACATACTTTTCAAATATATATAAATTATTTCATAAATTTTATTATGTAAATATATTCCACAGTCAAAATGTTCCACGTTCAATATTTATTATTATGATATTCAAAATGCAGTATTTATTATTACCATAATTGTAACTTCAGTAAGCGAATAGAAATATCATTTCGGTTGAATGTGTACTAGGGTTACAAGAAGATTAATTGCTTTATTATTCTCATTTAATTACAAGCATTTGTTTCTTTAATTGTTCTTTTTTTCACACAAGCCTGTGTAGGACAGGAGTTGGATAGATAGAGTCAGACTGAAAACTTCTATGCCATAGTCGAGATCTGAACCACAGATCTCCCTGTCTTTAGTCGGTTGCTCTTCCACTGAGCTACCATGGCAACATACTGGCAAAGCATTGAATTTCTCAACAGACCCGCATGTTTCCCAGTAAACCACATGGTGCTCTCAAATTATTTTAAGATGACAGCCCCAATGACGACTGACAATGTTGCATTTACTTTAAGACCCAGGATTCATTCTATAGCCAACTATTATGATCAAGGATATTGGTTTAATTGTTTTTTTTTCTCCACACAAGCCGTGTGTAGGATAGGAGTTGGATAAGTAGAGTCAGGCTGAAGTACTTGTTGACAGTTTATGGCTGCACGCTTTCCGTGACTCGCGCAGTACTCCAGTCACCCACAATTCAGTACAAATCACAACACAACCCACTGCAATTCCTCCTCCTTTTTATAGCGATAAAATGACGTCACAGTCTTTCTGGAAACTTCTCGAAGATACTACAAACCGAAGTTGAGAGAAACATCTCGAATATCGAGAAAGACTCATGATGTTGATATGTCAGGTTCCGAAGTCTCCTGCTTTGTCGCACCGTTTTTTATGCATCCAACTGCGATGTCTCACATTCCAGCTCCACTGCCGCATACCACACCGAACATGAGAAGGGTAATACATACTGACAACATTGTAACAATATATGCTGGTGTTGCATCATCCAATCTGCTCCTGAGGACTGTTAATATATTCATTAAGGTACCTCTTCTAAGAGAGATTTTGCAATGAATTTATTACCTTGTCTGAAACTGACAAACCTCACTGTTATCATCACTTATAGAAAACAAAACCGGACTTGTTGGCCGTCGTCCACTGGGCTTCACCCCTTGTTCCCTAGACGTTTCGCTTGCGTCTGCGGCAAGCATCTTCAATGGCGTGAACATCTCCGTGGCCTCTCAGTAGCGACTGGTACGTTGTCTGGAGCGGTCGGCTTGTATACTGTGGGAGGTACCGCCCTCGCATGACCTGATTGGTCCGGATTGCGGTCCCCTGCGTTCGTGATGTGTCTGATTGGTGCACGTGTTTTCTTGTTTGATCTGTTCTGTAAGGCTGGGTGCCAAGTTTTATTTAATCTGAATGTTTCTTCTTTTCTATTGACATTGTTGGAATGTTTATAGATCTCGATAGCTTCACGGTGCAAACGTGTGTAGTAATGAGTAGTAGAGGAGAGGATGTCAGCTTCGTCGTAACGGATCACATGTTCCCCCCTCTGCTTCTAGATCATGCACTGTTGTTAATTGAACTCAGGAGTAGGCTTTTCTCTTTCTCCATTTGGGAATTAGCATTTCAAGAATGTGCTCGAAAGCACTTATAGTATTCAATTCCTCTGCTTACAGAGGAACATTGTTGCTGGAACAACACTGAAGAGAGGGTTTGGTTTCTTGAACGCTTGTGGAAGTACGGATGAACGTTCTACTTAACCAATATCAATCACCCGCGTGTTTATAAGAACCGAGGCGCTGTTTTTAATGCCAAGTTGAAAATGAGCATCTCCCCTTCCCAGCAAATTTCACTTCGCTACACTTCCTTTCCCATCTCCTTGACATTGTTGTTCACGAAGGAAGTTGTCAGGAGTTATGAATGGTTCGGCGGATCCCCTGCATTGTTTTCACAGCGCCAGCTGAGAGGGGAATTCCTTGTCGTGAAGTTGGTAACACTTTGTGACATAAGCTATTCATTCTCGTCAAGAGTTGAGCAAAACTAGCAGGCACGTCTTTGGAACAGAAATTTCTCCATCGCGGAGCCAACTTAAAAGACCAAAGTTCTTTTTCTTCTGGTACTCACGCTTCATGACCTGTCAAGCCTTTTTAACTGACTTAACGGATGTATCATTCATATTATAAGAACAAATAACGTTCTTTATTATTATTAAAACACAGCATTAAAGTTCTTTTGTTTTTGGATGTTTTTTTTTTTTTAATTTTTGACAAGAAAGATAGGCCACAAAAAGCAATATATCACTTGAATCCACGTAGGCATGCATTCTAAATATTATAATTTAGAAATAATTAAAGTTGAATATTATTGGTAGTTTAAGATACCCTACATAACTCAGAAACATTACTATGTAAATATTTATTGCATATTTTATTTATGCATGGAAAATGTCTAAATCGGAATTTTTAGTTCTTTATGTAATCCTCATAAAACAGAAACAATTATGGCAAAATCTAGGTTAAATCAGAAACAGTATGGAGAGTTATTTTTATTGAACAGAAACCCAAAAGGAAGCATAGTTATGTTATAAATTGTAGTCAGAATAATTGTATGTATACATTTGTAAGTGAACTTGTATACATACGCCAAAAGTATTCATAAGATCAGACAAAATAAATGAGCTTTCATTATGTAAGAGATGCAATTTTATTTATTACCATAGTAACATAACTTTTTAAAATTTATTGAACTTACGAAAATCCACGAAAAGAGTAAAGTACCGTTGGGTAGTGTGATTTAAAATTGACGCTACATTGAATTACGCCGCAAAGGATAATTATATGACAAAATATGTATATAATTAATATGTGTACATTGTAATTCTACAACATATGGAATGATATTCACGTAAGTAATGGAGAAAGTGTAAAATTCAATTGAAATCTTGCTTTAAACTGTGGTAAAACCATTTTGCGTTCGCGTGAAAGAGAAACGAAATAAATATATTTGAAAAGAAATCTGACCATATAACTTCAGTAGATTGGATACCTTTTTACTCTACGCCCTTTTGAAACCTCTTGCGGTACAAATAAATCAAAATCTTCATACAGTTAGCCGAGGTATTATCACAACGTACTCAACTGTAAACTCTGAAATAAACGTATTGTTGAAGCAGACGGAGCGAGGCAACTTTACCGCCAACGACAGGTAAGCCAACAGCGGAAAGAACCTATAGTCATACCAATCGCTGCATAACCCTACAGCTGCAAATCAAATTACGATATGACTTTATCTAGGACAAAAACAAAGGCAATGTCATTCCGGGGAAAATATCCAATAAGTAAAATAGTATTAAAGAAACTGGAACAAGCTTCTCATTTCCAATACCTCGGCTGCTATGTAACTTAGACCAAGACCAAGATAAAAACAAAAAATACAAAAATTCCAAGCAGTCTGCGGACCTATCAAACGAACCTTTAAGCATAAGGCAAGGAAAGAAGCACAGATAACATTCCATAAAGTTATGGCAGAACCAGTGATATGTTATGGGAGTGAAGCATGGACTGTGAAGAACAAAGATAAGACTATTTCTGACTCTACCTATCCAACTCCTGTCCTACACACGGTTTACATGAGAAAACATTTAAATTATCACAATTGTCCATAATAGTTGGCTATACTATGAATTCTGGGTCTTAAAGTACTTACAAATAATTTGAGATCACCGTGTGGTTTGCCGGCAAACATGTGAGTCAGTCGAGAAATCAATGCCGCACCGGCATGTTGCCATATTAGCTCAATGGTAGAGCAACCGGCCGGGAGATCCGTGGTTCAAATGCCGGCTATGGCGTTGAGTTTTTCAATTTGACTCTACCTACCCAACTTCTATCCTACACACGGATTCTGTGAGGAAACAATTCAATTATAACAAAGACTAGAGTAAGATCGAAGCAACTGAAATGACATTTTTACGATCAGTTGAGGGCTGTACGAGAGGTGAACATATTAGAAATTAGAGAAGAGCTGAAAGTAAAACCATTACTAGAAGAAATGGAAAACTACAGAAGAAAATGGAGAAAATGTCAGGAGAAAGAATACCTAAACAAACCTCTGGCTACAAACCTACAGGACGAAGATCAATAGGACGACTCCAAAAAAGATGGCTTCTACAAACATGGGACGGAACAAATGCCAAAACCGGAGAAGGAAGATTATTATTGTTGTTGATATTCTTATTATTATTACTACTACTACTATTATAAGTGTATGGCCAAGTGGTTAGACCGCACGCCTCTCACCGAAGTGCCTGTGGTCAATCTCAAGAGCCGCAAGTGGATTTGTGATGGACAAAGCAATATCTGGGAGGGTTTCTGAATTTCCCCCGCCATTCATTCCCACAATTGCTTCATCATCACCTTTCGCATCATTCATATCATTCACTTCCTCACTTTCATGAAGGCTTCTGACACTAGGCGCCTACATGTAAGTGCTTGGGGAGCAAGCGGGTGTAAGGGCAGGGTAAGCCACCTAAGTTGTAGTTTTATTATTATAATAACACATTTTATTACTTTCTGTAGCACATGCGTACAATGTATAATGTAGATAGAGAAGGTATTGCATTTCATCCAAAAATCGATACCGAGATTTCACCGAAAATATATGTTTTAAAGTTCCCTGAATCGGTGAAAAGCATCTTAGAAAACGTTCCATGTGTATGTCTGTGGACAGTATAACTTAAAAACGAAGACCAAACTTGGTATTTAAATTTAGCATCTTCTAAGGATGTAACTAGAAGACATTCTGGAAAATCCCTTATCCCAAACTACTCATTACATGGAAAAGTGTTCGAAAAAGTTGATTTTTTCAAAAATAGCTCTTACGATTTTGATTAAAATACACTTTATTAAAGATAGTTCATAACAAATAAAAAAAAAAGTACACATATTTTGAATTTTCAGAGAATTGACCTCTTCTGAAGATCTCTTCACACTGGATGAATTTTATATAACTAATGAACCGAAAGAGATAGACAAAAACTTATTACACAAGATTGTAAATGTTAAAACACACAATTTATGTCATACACAATTTTTGTAGAATTAAGCATTTCCTGTTATTGGTTTCAAGTTTAAAACACTCAAACTTTTCTTAAATGGGAAGCCATCGTCCTTTTCATATCTCTCTTGTTTTTACAGCCATAGAACGAGAACCGGATTTCAATGACAATCGCATAGCAATAGCTTTTTTAAAAAGCGTGTTAGCTTTGTGTATTCCCCTATTTCCCTTCTACTTACAAGGAACTACGTAATAAGATCATTTCTGGTATTGTTTATCTTGATTAGCATTATGTAGATAAAGGCATGAACTTCTGTAAGTATAATTTGTTACCAGGGCAGATAGAGAAGGTCATGTGAATCAAATACATAAGATTTTCTTCATATGCATTTCGAGTTTTTGTAAAATCCTTTCTCATTCTTCTATAAGTTGCATTAAACCGAATAATATTTCCTGTTAGGTATTTATCATTGTTATTATTATTATTATTATTATTATTATTAGTAGTAGTAGTAGTAGTAGTAGTAGTAGTATTACATTGCAATAAACTACATAAACTAAGGCAGACAGTTCTAATAAATCGAAACATACCACACGACCGCTGCATAAACTATCTCCAACTACACATAGACAGCGTGCAATAAAGGAGGTATCATGTGATCATCACGCCGTATTTTGACTGTCGCGTTGATGTTACATAGAGCGAAGCTGCTACTTCCTCAGCAATAGCTTCTCAATTTTATTTCTTCCCGAATACTTCACGAGGTGAGAGCAACCTGTAAGGAACTCGAAAAAAAAAAATAAAAAAAAAAAATAAATAAATAAAAATCCTGGTGCTGAGATTTGAATTCTTAGTATTTGTGACACCCTTTGGCGGTATTCGCCGATCATGTGTGCACGACTTGCTTTGTAAGTCATAGCTTATTGTAGGTTGCACCGTGGCCGAGTGGTTAGACCACTCGCCTCGCACTTAGACGCCCGGCTTCGGCTTTTCTCCGGGTTCTCAGTTTCCCTTGCCATCGCATTCCACCAGTGCTACATCTTCATTTCATGTATCACCGTGTCATCGTCTGAGGTGCCATAATTAGTACAAGCGGGCATTAAAGACTATAAAAAACACATAGCTGATTGTTGGCATCCATTGTTACACACGTGCGTTAGTGAACAACTGCACCGTGGTTAGTTCTCTTGTCATCGCAGCTCTGATTGTCAAACACGCGCGAGTGGTTACGTGTTCTTTCGGAAGGTTCTTTGACGTCGAAGCCGCGCATTGCTAAGCTTTAGTGAGTTTGTGTCGCTGCGGCTGTCTGGCAGGTGGGGCTGTTTCTGGAAGTTTCCCGTGAGGTAATCAACATATATAAAAACGGCATTAAAGACTTACCCAGGTGCAGTTTTCACTGGGAATGCATGGCATGCAACAGTTGAGAGAGTTCGTTGGGAATCCCGTAGCGAGCTGTATTGTCACATCAGCGAACGTAGAAAATAAACTATACGGCTGAACTGTTAGGGAAGTCAGTTATTTGTGAGCAGATTATAACCAGTTTGTGGAAAAATAAAGAGTTGTTTGTTGGAGTGGAATGAGAGCTTTTACTACAGTGGTGTCAGGAGCGAGAATTAACGTCACGATGGAGGACAAGATGAAAATTTACTCGCAGAAATCAAGGAAGTGAAGACGAAAATGGATTCCGGAAGGGGAAAAAATGGGAAAGATGGACGAAGATGGAATCCCGAATGGAGAATATGGAATCCGGAATGGAGAAAATGTAGGCGGAAATGAACACAGAACTGAAATGCGGAACGGAGAGCCTAAGAAGGAGATATCGAACAAAATCGAAGAACAATTCGCGTATATGCAGATTTTCTTGTTTTCCCACTCCAAGCTGAGTTGTAGTCTGTCGAAAAGGAATCCCTGGTACGTTGCATCATCCTTCAAGGTCTTAACTAGTGTGAATATGTTAGTGTTTGGTCTTTACACGATTTTGTTGAACCGTAGTTCCATCCTTCGACAGTATTGTTGGTTCTGTGACATTTCCCGTGACCGTTCTATATTCCTTTTGGTTTTGACGATTTATTCAGCCACTGTTCCATGAAGTAGTCGTAGAACAAACTTAATTTCTCATTTCCTGGTGAGTTTTTATTTGTATGAGTCAACCATCGTAAATTTTGCTAAGCGGAAGATAAGCTAATACAGAACACATCCTTTTGTGAAGTCTAATTTCCTCATTTGTAGGTAGTTTGCGTATTTCGAAATTCTTGCACCTTTCTCTAAATACCTAGATGATTATCTCTGTGCCCAATTACTAATATCTCCCACTGTAATGCACCCCATTGGAAGGGGAACCCCGTAAACGATTTAGGCATGAGCAATCTGTTTTTGCACCTTTGCATTCTCTCAAATGACTGACCAAAGAATACTTCCCAAGTGTTGAACTGCTATTTTGCATTGTCCAAATTTTATTAGTATAGTTGACGATCATGGTCATTCGTCAGAAGCATCGATTAGACAAAAGCACTTCTATTGAAGGTTAGTCTTAGAAAGAAGTGTAAGACAAGTAATAATAAACATTTCTGCAGAGTAAAGCAATATTGTCCGGTAAGCCAAAGCAATTTCACTAATTTGCACCTTTCCTGCTTGGTCCCTGCAGGTGGTAAATTCGCTTTTGTAAGAGTGACAGTATATACCGTAGTAATATTATTACCCAGGCAAAAGCCTTTCTGTAACAGCATTCCCCAAACACAAGAGGAACGTCTGTGAATCAAAGAGAGGAAAGGGGGGAGGACACGAGTTTGCTTTGTTAACGAGAAAAGGGATCAGCGAGCCCAACACGTATCCTTCTCCCTTGCTTTGTTGACGAGCAGACGTGCAATTAAAATGGTAGGAAGCGCGGGTATGAAAGCTTGACCAGGGCTCATTTAATAATCTAATTTCGCTTGCCACGCTGTATCACTTAAGCTTGCTGACGCAGTGTGGGCAGTTGTCAGCTTTCGTACCACCGCAACTCGGCTAACCTGGATGTCAATAAACGAGATTGCCTGGAAATAAGTGAGTTTTGTTTCCTTTTCTGTTCACTTATGTGGGAACAAACGTGCAGAATCCTCTCTTCTGGTGAAAAGAGGGAGCAACTGAAATCTGTTTACAGAAAATACAGGTATTTCAGTTTGCCAGGAGACCATCCATTATATAAGTGCAGATCTTCAAAGAGACTGGAAAGCCTATTCTATGATGTATAAAGAGGAGTCAATTTGGGTATGGTAGTGACAGAGAAGCATAACTACTATAAATAATGTGTCGCCCTCCGTGGTATTGAGGTTACCACGCCATGCTCTAATACTCAATATTGTGGGTTCAAACCCGACGGAGGGTGATGGATTTTTTTTCGTACGTAAAAATCCTAAGCATGACTTCCTTCGGAAGGGAAGTAAAGCCGCTGGTCGCATGTAACGTTTATTTGCACATACCTTGAAAGAAGATGGTCTTGTGCTAAATTCGATATGTTTCACGTTCGCAAAGGCAACTTCATCCTATAGTTTCATCTATGGGCAAGAGTGATCCCTCATCACTATGTGCACATAGTGGCGAACTCGCGAACTAGAAATTCCTTGAACAAAACACCGCATATATAACGAGGCACAACGTCGCACGAAGGACTGTGGCCGTTTGCGAAATACTTGATCTCTGGGAGGGAAAGAGGAGGGGAGAGACACTAAAGCTGACCAGATCTGGTAGAAGATGGGCGCAAGTATGGACAGGTTCCTTGCGTTTCTGAATGCAACGTCGCCACAAGACTTTAATCCCCGGTAGCACTGCAAAAGAGCGCCCCACCCAAAGATTCTCAGAGCAAGTGTTGATCGGGGGTGACGAAGACAGGAAGAAACGTTTACAGAACGCAAGTCACCGCCCAGCCGCGGCCTGCAGAACAACGTCGGCTGATCCCTCAATCTGAAATAGATGATAACGAAGTGGTTTGTAAGGGAATTATAGGAAAGCCTTGGTAATAATGAATCACTCAACATTCATTAACCTGCAGATTCGGGAAAACCAGAAACATCAACGGGTTAGAGTGGTGAATCCGAGAATTCCCAAATTCGGACAACAGACATTACCGCTGGGTTGGGGAGCTTATAGTGTGCAGCGGTTTTTATACTTGATTAATTATGAATTTATCGGTTATCTTAATTAGGTCTACTATTTTTCCTGCATTATTTGATTAATTAATTATTTTGTGGCTAGCTGATTTTTATTTTCCGTCGAGAAAGTATTTCTATGCAGGGAGACTGTCCAAAGGAACACTACAGAGAACACTAACATTTTAGACTTGAATTATCTAATGATGATCTTCACTTAATAATAATAATAATAAAAACACTTAGTACACTCTACTTTATCAACGTTTCCTTACAGACACCGTCTGACTGAGCCAAACAACATTATTATTAAGCCTATTTAGAAATACTTTGAACATTCGCACGGGTAACGAATAACTCCGCGCCTTCACATTTCATGTTTACTTGTACGACTTGTACCCTGTAAGGTAACCCTTAGCACTGTGTAACGACTAACTACGAACTGAGAATATATTGTACATTTATATCTGAATTACCTAACCATTAAATCCATCTTCTTAATAACTTTTCGACTGATGCTCGTACTTGGCTAATACACATCATGTTTCATCTCTCTTTTGGAAAGTTTTCCATCCAATATCCTAAAAAACCACGCTTCTCTTGAGCTTACTTTTTACACCTAACAGCGTCTCCAACATTTATTACTTTCTCTATACGTACTATGTACATAGTGTATAGAGAAGGTATTATATTCCACCCAAAGATTCGATACCAAGATTTCACTGTAAATATATGTTTTGGGTCCCCCGAATCCAAAAAAAGCATTTCTGGAAAAAGGTCCGTGGACAGCATAGTTCAAAAACGAAAAGACCTTTAAATACCAAACTTGGTATTTAAGTTAGGTGTCTTCCAAGGATGCGACACGAAGATTTTCAAGAAAATCCTCCAACCCCAATTACCCTTTACATGGAACTTTTTTCGAAAATTATGATTTTCTCAAAAATGGCTCTAACGATTTTGATTCAAATATCGTATATTAAAGATATTTACTTGCTAAATAAAATGTATATCTTGAACTTTCTGGGTTTAGCCTCTAAAGACTTCTTTATTCTGGATGAATATTACGGGGTTTTGCATAACTGCTAAACCGTAAGAGTTGGACAAAAACTATAGAGCACATTAAACACACAATTTATGTTATATACATTTGTACATGGAGTTGATCGTTTTTGGGTTTCAGTTATGAAAAACTTATAATTTTCTCATACAGGAATTTGTCAACTCCTGTCCATACAAAGGAACTTCAGTCACAGAGCATCCAGTTTTTGATTACCACTTTAACCTATGGTACTCCCTTATTTCGCTTCTGCCTACAAGGAAGCAAGTAATAAGACTATTTCTGTTAATTTGATCTCGTTTAGCATGAAGTAAATAGAAGCATAAACGTTTTAACAATAGTTTATTGCAGAGATGTAGAGAAAGTCATGTGAATGGAACACATCAGATTTTTTTTAGACTAGTTATAGTTTCTTTATATTCTAGCTTCACCACGCTGTATCTATTGTTATTTATTCCGTCTGAGTTGTTCGCTTTTATCTAGGAGCTAGTTTCAGCTGAGCATCCACATCCTATAGTTGCTTTGCTTTTGATGGCTTCTCTGCTTTTCAGCAGTTGCCTGTACTCTCATTGCCATTCTTCAGGGTCAATCCAGTCATCCTCCTCCAGACGCCGATCATGCATTAATCTATGGATCCCTCTTCAACTTTATTTAAAGTATATATCCAGCAAGCATTGGATAGGTGGAATAGATCTTGTAAAAATATGGGAATACTAAGTTAAGGTGACACAAGTAAGACTCAGATGGCCAAGTGATGATAGCTCAGAGTGGTGAGGATGTGAAATAGATAATGAGAAAACTTTTGACTCTTTCGAAACAGGAGAACTGAAATTAATTATGAAAAAGAAAGAAAAAAAAAACAAAAACAAAAAAAAAAAACAACGAATACCATGTAGTAGGAAGAAGTGGGAGAGACCACTCTCTGTTCCAGGGAATTATTACAGCCACAAAACAATTTAGATATTTGGAATTTATTATTAATGAATCAGGGAGCCGCAAAATTGATGTAGGTAGCCGGTTAGTCCAAGCGCGAAAAACTATACGAATGTTGAACGAAGTAAGACTATGACAAACCTTACGAAGAAGAGGATTTTGAAATCTTACGTGGAAAGCATAGTGATCTATGGTGCTGAGGTATGGACTTTAGTGCTCGTACAGAGTTAAAAATCTAAGATTTTGACAACAGAGGTGGACAGAATAATACGAAGTGTCGAGGTTTCCAGGTTAGAAAGAAGGAGAAATGAAGAGGTGAGATGATGTATATGGAGGAGACAGTGACGGAAAGAATCGAAAGACGATCTGTCCAATGGTATGGCCATGATGGAAGAACAGATGAGGATAGGTGGCCAAAAATAGTTTTACAATGAAGCGGGGTAGAAGGAACCGGGACAGGTACTTTAAGCGGAGAAATCCACATCTTATAGTGAAGACTTATAAACTGACACTCTGAATGCATACAATGGTTATTTCATCAACATGGATTCTATTGTTGACTTGCATTTTGCTTAAGGTTTAGCAACTTGGAGAGGAGATATCCATATCTTATAGTGAACACTTAAAAACAAACAACTGAATGTATACATTATTTCATCAACATGGATTCTATTGTTGACTTACATTTTGCATAAGGTTTGGCAACTTCGAGAGGAAAGATTCATCATTTTAATAGTGAACACTTAAAAAGTAACAATATGAATGTATATATTATTTCATCAACATGGATTCTATTGTTGACTTCCATTTGGCATAAAGTTTAGCAACTTGAAGAGAAAAGATTAATCTTAATAGTGGACACTTAAAAACTAACAATATGAATCTATACATTATTTCATCAACAAGCATTCTATTGTTGACTTGAATTTTGTATAAGGTTTGGAAACTTGGAGAGGAAAGATCCACGTCTTATAGTAAATACTTAATAACTAACAGTTTGAATACGTATATTATTTCTTCAACATGAATTCTATTGGAGACTTGCATTTTGCATTAAGCGTAGTAACTTGGAGAAGAAAGATTTACAATTTATAGTAAATACTTAAATATTAACACTCTGGACATATACATAATTTCATCAACATGGTTTCTGTTGTTGATCTGCATTTTTCATAAGGCTTAGTAACTTAGAGAGGAAAGATCCATATCTTATACTGAATTACTTAAAAACTAACACTTTGAATTTATACATTATTTCATCAACATGGATTCTATTGTTGACTTGTATTTTTTATAAAGTTTAAACAGAGTCTCCACAACCTGGGTTTGTGTTTGTTGATTTATATTTTTACTTTCTCTAGCCCGATATGTACAATGTACAAAGGGATAGAGAAGTATTGTATTCCACCAAAAACACGATGTCGAGATTTCACCAGAAATACATGTTTTAGGACCCCCCGAATCCAAAAAAAGCATTGTCAGAAACAGGTCCACGCGCGTGCGCGCGCGCGTGTGTGTATATGTGTGTGCCTGTGGATATTAAATGCCAAATTTGGTATTTAAGTTTGGTAGCTTCTAGGGATGCGATTCCAGAAAATCCCCCCATCCCAAACTACCCTTTACATGGAAAATGTTTTTTTTTTTTAAATGGCTCTTAACGTTTTGATTAAAATACCACATATTAAAGCCACATCTGTCGCAAATAAAATGTATGTTTTGAAGTTTCTGGGAATAGCTTCTAAAGACCTGTTTATTCTGGATGAATTTTGCTTAAATTGGTATAACTAGTAAACCGTAAGATATAGACAAAAACTTACTTTACAAAAATGTAGATCTTGTTATAACACAGAAGTTATATCCTATCATTTTTTCGTGGAACTTACCGTTCTCGAGGTACTCCTTGTTGTTAGTTTCAATTGTGGAGTACTTTTACTTTTCTCAGACCGAAGTGTCCATTTTTCTTTTGTTCTACTCCTGGCCAAGCAAAGAAGCGATTTGCAATGACAATCGCATAAGGACAGCTTTTAAAACATTTGACAATCACTTTTCTTGGTGTATTCCATTTAGTTCCATTCTACTTATAAGGAACTAAGTAACAAAATTCTGCTATGTTTATCTCATTAGCATGGTGTTGGAAGAAGAATTATCTTTTGTAAGAAGTTTGTTTGTAGAGTAGCTAGAGGAAGTCATGTGAGTGTAACACATCACATTTTTATATTTCACAGCGCACGATTAATAACTTATTAGATTGTTGTATACAGTGCTCTTCAAGCGGAACTCAGCATCCTACCTTCTTCCCTATCTTTTCTCCATCAGTTTACCCTTACTTCAGTATATCCGTGTTAACCACTCTCCAGAGTTCTAGACTGCATGTTTAGTTTGGAAGAGCGTGTGTATGGGGAGACAATGTAGCTTCTGAGAATGGTCAACACCTGGGGAGGCGGTTATGGGCCTGTCCCAGGGAAAGAAAAAATCTGACATGTTCCATTCATAGCTTTCTCTAGCTGTAACACAAACAGCTTTCTTACAAAATATTATTCTTTTATCTACGACGTGCTAATCAAGGTAGACATTATCAGAAACCATCTTATTACTTGCTTCCTTGTATGAAGAAGGGACATAAGGGTACACACTAGGCTAAATCGATAGTCATATCTGTTAAAAGCTGATCTTATATGAAACAGCAGAAGTTCGGTCAGCTTTGCTAGTTAAAACAAAAGAGGCGAATCAACTCCCTCCGTGATGGAGTGGTCAGCGAGCTGACTTCTCACCAGGAAGTCCTGGGTTCGGTTCCCGGCTGCGACGGATAATTTTTCTTTAACCAAAATTATTCCGTATCCACCACAGAGTCTGAAAGTATGAATATGAGAGTGAATGTGCGTGTTTTTAGTAATAAAAATTGTATAACTTAGTGTTCTAAGTTTACAGCAAGTCAAAGCCTCCGATATGACCATCGAAGTTAAAGGGGGCTATACAAATGAAACAATTAATACAAAACAAAAAGAGGTGAATCGAAACGTCACTTCCTGTTTGAGAAACGTTAAATTAATTTAAAATTGAAGCCAATAACAAGGAATATCTCAGAAACGGTCAGCTCAACATAAAAAAAAATAAAAAAAAAAAAAAAAACATATGACAGAATTATGTGTTTTAACGAAATCTATTTTTCTTGTATAGTAAGTTTTTGTCTGTCTCTTACGGTTTAACCGTTATTCAAAACTCATCCAGAATATAGGGATCTTCAGGGGCTATTTCCAGAAATTCAAAATATACATTTTATTTATAATTTTCATATACTGTATTTTAATCAAAATCTTAGAGCCACTTTTTAGAAAAACAACATTTTCAAACTTTTTTCCTGTAAAGGGTAGTTTAGGGTGGGGGGATTTTCTTCAAAATCTTCTTGTCGCATCCTTGGAGGATACTGAACCTAATTACCAAGTTTGGTATTTAACAGTGTTTTCGTTTTTGAGCTATGCTGTCCACAGACACACACGAACCTTTTTCTAAAAATGCTTTTTTCGGACTCAGGGTACCTCAAAACATATGTTTCCGGTGAAATTTCGACATCGAAATTGTGTGTGGAATACAACACTTCTATTCACTATGTACATTGTACGTATGGGGCTAGAGAAAGTAAAAAGTGAGGCGTCCCTTATTTCCGATCATCAAGAAACCTACTTCTCATAACATACATATCTAAAAACTTCAAACATTAATAAAGGATATCTCGAATGCTTAGGCTAAAACTTTCATTTTATATAAAGTGTGTGCTTTAGTGAGATGTACATTTTTGTATAGTAAAATGCTGTCTATCTCTTATGGTTTACGAATTATAGAAACATGAGTCAGAATAAAGAGGGCTTCAGATATATTCCCAGGAACGTAGACTAAACACACGCATTTATGTGATAATCACTAGCGACATTTTTCAGAAAATAAAAATTATGAACATGTTGCATGAAAAGGATAGTTTAGAGTGGGGGGGGGCTGTAATGAAAATCTTTGTACTGCAAAGATGCAATACGATGCACTTAAATACCAACTTTTGATTTTTGTATTATGTAGTTCACAGATTCAGATTTAGGCTTGGACATTTTTATAAATATGACTTTTTAGATTCGGGGTCCTCAAAGCGTGTATTTTTACATCTCGGTAGCGAATTTTTGTATGTAATACAATACTTCCCCTACTTACTTTACAGAAAGTAAACGTTTATTTATATTAAATTCACATGACTTTCTCTACGTATTCTGCTACAAATTATGCTTAAAAAGCATATTCTTTTATTTACTTCATGTTAATTAGTAGAACATTAGTAGAGATGGTCTTAAAACACATTCCCTTGTAGATACAAGGGGAATAAGGGCATACATTAGACTAAAGCGACAGTCAACTGGTTTAGGTGTCGCTATGTGACCATGCTAACAATTCCGTTTTCTTTGTATGACCAGTATGGAAACAAAACTAAAATAAGCACTATACAGTAGTAAACTATCGGAGTTACTCATTTTTCATGAATGGCCTCTGGCGTCCCCGTTCTGTAAACAAAGGTTATGTATACATTTCTAAAATAGCTAGGACAGAAATGGACAGAAAAGCTGTTACCCACCACTCTTGTAGAAAAATGGAAATGGAATTTTATTTATGTACGCTCTTTAATGCTATGGGTCTCAGGGTCCAATTCTATACTGGGCGTGAAATATTGCTTAATTTTGCTCACAGGCCTCTTTATCAGGCTTGAGGTTCTTTTACGTGCCGTAAATCTACGGCACGGGACCAACAGCTTTACTTCCCTTCCGAAGGAAACCTGCTAAGGAAAAAAATCCATCGTCCTCCGCCGGGTATACGAAGTTAGCAGGCTAACCATTACACCACGGAGGGCGACACTCTTGTAGGAGGATATGTAGAGTCAGCCTGAAAAATTCAATGCTATAGCCGGGATTTGAACCACGGATCTCCCGGTCTATAGCGGTTGCTCTACCACTGAGCTACCATGGCAATATGCTAGGCACGGAATTAAATTTATCAACTGACTCTTATGTTTCCGGTAAACCATATGGTGATCTCAAATTATTTAGAGATGACGTACCCCAATGGCGACTTATAATGTCGTAAATACTTTAATGACATGAGAGTAACGAGAAATTTAATGCCGTGCCAGCGTGTTGTCATGGTAGCTCAGTGGTAGAGCAACCGGTTAGTCTCTCACCTAGACTGCCCGGGTTCGATCCCAAGCGACCGCACGTGAGATTTGTGGTGGACAAAGCGGTGCAGGGGCGGGTTTTCTCCGGGTTCTCCGGTTTCCCCCGCCATCTCATTCCACCGGGACGTTAAACACTACAAAAAAAAAAAAACCGGCTAGAGATCGGGAGATCCGTGATTCAAATCCCGGCTATGACATTGCATTTTTCAGTCTGACTCTACCTATCCAACTCCTGTCCTACACATGGCTTGTGTGAAAAAAAACAAACAAAAAACAATCCACTCCTGTAGAAGTCCCTTGACAAAGTTGCTGTTATGAATTTCTCACATGTCATCATATGCCTTCGCTACATTTACGAGTGAAAATAAAGCTTAATATATTCAGATTTTCGTGTTCACTCCATCGTTGACATTTTTATGAGCGTCCCCGAGAGGTAGCATAAAGATGTGACGACACGATAATGTTGACGCTTCAGCTTCTGTGTAAGCTACTTTTCTTGCATATCTAGTTTGTGCGCAAAACACAGCTTCTGCGACAACTCCGCTTCAAGTGCTAATCCCAGGCCATCAATCACAGCGGTTTTTGCTTGCTACCTCAGCCTGCCATGTGGTGGAGCTCTAGATAAGATGGAGGGAAGAAGCTTCTAATTACCGCACTGATGACGTCAACCATATCACTTTTCCTTAGTCTCTGCTGGCTTCATTTACCGTCTGCAGCTGTGCATTCATTCCACAAATATGTTGGAACTCATATTCTTATTTATTACAATACATAAAGAAACATTCCTCCCGTAATACCACTCCTGAAAATTAAAACGTTAAACACTTTCGAAAATACTTGCTGTAATATTTAAAACTTTAAAAAAAAATCTGATGTGTTCCATTCACATGACTTTCTCTACATTTCTGCAACAAATTATTGTTAAAAAGCTTATGCTTCCTTTACTTCGTGCTAATCGAGAAAAAATTAGCATAATTAGTCTTATTACTTGCTTTTTTTTGTAGGTAGAAGCGAAATAAGGGAGAACGATGGATTAAATGACAGTCAAAAGCTGGTCGCTATGTGATTGAAGTTCCTATGTTTGTACGGATATCAGTTGACAAATTAATATATGAGAAAACTCAAGTTTTTCAAAGATGAAACCAAAAATAAGGAATATCTAAAAACGATCAACTCCACGAAACAAATGCATATAACATAAATTGTGTGTTTTAGCGTGCTCTACATTTTTTGTGTGGTAACTTTTTCTGCATCTCTTACGGTTTAGCAGATATGTAAAATTCCATAAAATTAATCCAGAATAAAGTAGTCTTCAGAGGCTACTCCCAGAAAATTCAAGATATACACTTTATTTTTCAGGTAAATATCTTTAATATATGATATTTTAATCAAAATCGTTAGAGGCATTTTGAGAAAATGAAACTTTTCGAAAAAGTTTCATTGGGGTGGGGGATTTTTCTCAAAATCTTCGTGTCGCATCCCTGAAAGATACTAAACTTAAATACAAATTTTGGTACTTTACCGACTTTTCGTTTTTGAGTTATCGTGTTCACAGGCACACGGGCACACGGACCTTTTTCCTAAAATGCTTTTTTGGGATACAGGGGACCCTAAAACATGTATTTCCGGTGAAATCTCGGTATGGAATTTTTGGGTGGAGTGTAATACCTTCTCTATACACTATGCACATAGTACGTGTAGAGAAATTAATTAACATATTAAATTTGTATTTTTACTTTTCCTAGCACATATGTACATACAATAGTATCTATTGTAATTCCACCTAAAAATTGGAAGTCCAGATTTCACCGAAAATATATGCTTTGAGGTCACCTGAGTCCAAAAAAATTTTTTTTTTAGAAAATGTTCTGTGCGTGTGTGTGTGTGTGTGTGTGTGTGTGTGTGTGTGTGTGTTGGTATTTAAGTCTAGTATCTTCCAAGGATGGACAGAAAGATTTTCAAGAAAATCCCCCCGCCACAAACCAGCCTTTACATGGCAAAATGTTCGAATATTTTCTTTTTTTCTAAACTAGCTGGAACGTTTTAGAGTGTCAAATGAAATGTATTTTTTGAATTTCCTGGTAATAGCCTCTGAAGACTACTTTATTCTGGATGAGTTTTACAGAATTTTGCATAATGGTTAAACCGTTAGAGATAGACAAATACCTACTGCACAAAAAATGTAGATCTCATTAAAACACATAATGTATGTCCTTTACGGTTTTGTTTTAGAGTTGTTAGTTATCCAGGTATTCCTTGTTATTGGTTTCAATGCTAACCTATTTTTTTCTCAAACGGGACCATGGAAAGCGAACAGAATCTCAACTGTTTCTCGTAGCGACCTACTTTTAAAATATTTGAACAGCGCATTAGCCTAATGGATTCACTTATTTCCCTTCTATTTATAAAGACATAAGTAATTAATGTTTATCTCGATTAATTTGATGTAGATAAAACTTATTATAACTTATAATTACTGGTATTCGAATGACGGGTGCATATTTAATTATAATTTATATAACAATAACATTGTAAAGTTGAATTAATGTATTTTACTTCAAAGTACCTAGAATACTTTACAACAATAAAGTGTAAAGATACTAATGACGGGATCAACAATGAAAATTACGTTTAATTTATGATTTTTTACTCTGTTCCCATTTATCTTTTAGCTTATTATTATACAGGGTTATTTAAAAAGAAAGAACAGATTTCAAATATTTATTGCGTTCAAACTACAAAAGATAGAAACATGATTTCAACGTTCATGGAGATAGAAAAATGTATATTTTTATAATATGCATTCAGCAAGATCCCGTGTGTTACACGACATATGTCAAAACGGTGCCACATTTCTTGCCACACACGAATCAGCTGGTCTCAAGCTATCGAATTCACAGCTTCAACAATTCGATGTCGTAGATCTTCAAGAGTGCCAGGCATAGGAGGGATAAAAACACGGTCTTTTACGTAACCCCATAGATAAAAATGACATGGAGTGAGATCTGGAGACCTGGGAGGCCACCGGCGGTGAAGTTGATCTGCTCCTCTTCTCGCAATCCAACGTCCTGCAAACGTGTTATTTAAGTAACGTCGGACGTGGTAAGAGAAATAAGGCGGGGCACCATCTTGCATGAAAAATTTTCATTGGAAAACATTAATGGTTGAGTAAAATTTTCTTCTTCCACATCTTCTTACATGCCAATGTACAATTCGCACCTTTTGTTGTGGTCGTCAGGATTCAATGCTTGCAATAACTGCAGTTTGTGTGGCTTCAGGTGCAGACGATGCTTTAGAACTCGCCATACCATTGGTTGCTTGCTCGTGATGTGGATTTCTTTGGGATCCTTTCGTATAGTATACGAACATGCTTGACATTCGCGTCCGATGTGCGAGGGCGTCCCGTGCTTTTCCTTTTACACATGCCATCTTCTACGAATTTTCGATGCCACTCGTAAATTTGCTTGTGCGCGGCGATTGTTTATTAAATTGACGGCGAAATGCTCGTTAAACTGCAACAACTGCTAATTGCAGCACACAAAATGATTTCTCTTAAGGTGTCGCCGCCATTTCACTACAGACATTCAACAACAAACAGTGCCAATGCAACCGTGATTGGAACTTCTACCCCACGCGCTATTTCAATTGTAACCTTTTTTCTCTCCATTAACGTTAGAATCATGCTTCTATCTTTTGTAGTTTGGAAGCAATAAAAGTTTGAAGTCTGTTCTTTCTTTTTGAATAACCATGTATTTATCTTCTTTTCCATAACTTCTGTAGGTGGCTTAGCGGTGAATTGTTTACTGATGTGAGTGTTCAACTTATATCGGTTACCCATTGGTTAGAGCAACCCCACGAAGAGTAGGAGAACCTTGTTCAATTCCCGGAGTTTTCAGCTGGTGCTAACAGTATATCATATTTTGTTATTTATCTAGACTTTCAAGTATTCATTTGAATAGGCCGAGTGGAACAATTTCATTTAGTTTGTGTTTAAGTTGACAGAACCGCCACGCCACTGGCATGCCATGTCTAGGGTGGAGGCAGAATGTATAAGACTTGTGGTAAAGCCAGGGGGTAAGAGATAGGGTGGAATTAGCCCGCCACGCATCTCCTTCCCCAACCGTTGCCAACGACTTACATACATATAGAAGAAACGTAGTTCAACCAACCGCGAGCCAATTTCGTTGAGGTCCTATGCCGACTCCACTTAGCATGCAAGCTGCATCAACGATGTCGCTAAATTCGTTATACGGCCAAGCGTCTTGATTGTGTAAGAAACAAACGAGGAAGGGGAGTTTTCAAACTTGGAGGAAAATCATAACGAAGCATGCCATGTCGGTATAGATAAACGACATTGTAGCAGTAGTAGTAGTAGTATTTATTAAGTGCACTGTATGACATCAATTGCCTCCAACAGTCGCATGGATCAGCAGACCGTATATGCTCTGTAAATTTACTTGAATTGACGGTATTACTTAACCCTATTTTATGTTCAAAATATTATCAATACATATAAACAACAGACCAAGAAAATTACACATCATGCCGTGTGTAGAACAGGAGTTGTATAGGTAGAGTAAGACAGAAAATGTCGATGCCATAGCCGGGATTTGAACCATGGATCTCCCAATCTCTAGCCGGTTGCTCTGCCACTGAGCTACCATGGCAATATGCTGGCATAGCATTGAATTTCTCAACTGACTCGCACGTTTCCCGGTAAAGTACAAGGTGATCTCAAATTATTTTGAGATGACAGCCCCAATGGCATATTACAATGTTGCAAGTACTTTAGACCCAGGATTCATAGTATAGCCAACTGTTATGGTCAATTGGTTGTGAATAAATTGTTTTTCACAAAAGCCGTGTGTAGGACAGAAATTGGATAGGTAGAGTCAGACTGAAAAATAGGTTATGGCATTGAATTTTTCAGTCTGACTCTACCTATCCACGTTTATACATTATTTACACAAAAACTCTCTCTTAGCACATGTAAGTTTGTGCCCAAGCGTGTGTCCCAGCATCTTATCCTCCGACTTTTTAAACCTAAAAGTACCCTTGGAAATAATGTTTATCTTGTCTTCCGCCATCTGCACGCACTCTGCCAAAATATGCGTCCAGAATACTTGTTCCCAGCATAATGGGCAAGTCCTCCTACCGGTATCATCAACTACCTTATGAGCTTAGGTAAGCCATGTTATTCTGTCCTTTGTTTCATACTCAATTCTAAAATATATGTTTCTTTACACCACCCCCTAAACTTGTATTTCATTTTGTAGCTCCAAAGTCTGTTAAATAACAAACTTGAGATTTAAGTTCTGCATATTCGAAGGAAGCGATACGAAGATTTCAAAGAAAATAAGCCCCACCTCAAACTGCCCCTTACATGGAATTTTTTTTGGAAAAAAAAAATGATTTTGAGAACATTATTATATATTTAAAAGATTTTATACAAAATAAATACAAATCTTGACTTTTCTGGAATAGCCCTTGAAATTCCTTTTCATTCTGGATGAAATTTTCATAAATGGCAAATATTGTTACTAAAAATATGAATTCGTTCAAACACCCTATTTATGTAAATAACAGTTCTTTTGTAAAGTTAACGAGATATTTCTTGTTTCTGGTTTCAATTCTAAAATACATAAACTTTTCTTAAATGGGAAGTGTCATTGTTTTTCTTTCGTTTTCCTCCTGACCATACAAAAAGAACCGAATTATGTTCATATGAGCCCAGCTTTTAAAAGATTTGACTATCGCTTTAGCGATATTCCCTTATTCCCATTTACCTATAAGGTACTAAGTACTAAGTAATAAAACCATTTCTGTTCATGTTAATGAAGTGGATAATAGAATGAGCTTTTGAAAGATTACGTAGTCATATGAATGAAATGTGCCAGATTTTTACTTTCTCTATACGTGCTATGTACATAGTGTATAGAGAAGGTATTGCACTCCACCAAAAAATTCGATACCGAGATTTCACCAGAAATATATGTTTTAGGGTCCCTTGTATCCAAAAAAAAGTATTTTCAGAAAAAGGTCCGTGTGTGTCCGTGTGTCTATGAACACGATAACTCGAAAACGAAAAGTCGGTAAAATACCAAGCTTGGTATTTAAGCTTAGTATCTTCCAGGGATGCGACACAAAGATTTTGAGAAAAATCCTCCCACCCCCAACTACCCTTTACATGGAACTTTTTACGAAAGTCTTGATTTTCTCAAAAATGGTTCCAACGATTTTGATTAAAATTTCGTATATTAAAGATATTTACCTGACAAATAAAATGTATATCTTGAATTTTCTGGGAATAGCCTCTGAAGAGTAGTTTATTCTGGATGAATTAAACTGAATTTTGAATAACTGCTAAACCGTAAAAGATGGACAAAAATTTACTACAAAACAAATGTAGAGCACATTAAAACACACAATTTATGTTATATACAGTTTTTTCGTGGAGTTCGTCGTTTTTGAGACATTCCTTATTTTTGGTTTCTGCTATGAAAAACGTATACATTTCTCATACAGGAACTTGTCAACTACTATCCATATAAACAAAGTTACCTCATTGATATAGCAACCAGCTTTTAACTATCACTTTAACCTATGGTTGTCCCTTATTTCGCTTCTGCTTACAAGGAAGCGAGTAATAAGACTATTTCTGCTAATTTTTTCTGATTAGCATAAAGTAAATAGAAGTATAAGCTTTTTAAGAATTATTTGTTGTAGGGATATGGAGAAAGTCATGTGAATGGTACACATAAGATTTTTTAAACTTGTTCTTGTACATCTTCACTTTTTACTTTATATCTCATGATTATATGTATTAGGGATTTCATAAACATAATTTCTGATGTCTCAATTCTATTCCTATTTGTCTCATTGCCGCTTCCATACATTAGTCTTATATTTGTTTTACAGCATTACATTATGTATTATTGCATAACACTATTACATACATTGCATTATTATTATTATTATTATTATTATTGTAGTCTCAGCATCACTTCCTTCTTTATAGACATTCATAAATAAGTTTGACTTTCTTTACACGTATTATGTACATAGTGTATAGAGAAGGTATTGCATTCCACCCAAAAATTCGAGACCGAGATTTCACCGGCAATACATGTTTCAGGTCCCCCTGAATCCAAAAAAAGCATTTTCAGAATAAGGTCCGTGTATGTGTGCGTGTGTGTGTCTGTCTATGGACAGCATAGCTGAAACCGAAAAGACCGTTGAATACCAAACTTGGTATTTAAGTTTGGTATCGTCCAAGGATGGGACACAAATTTTTTCAAGAAAATTCCCCATCCTAAACTACCCTTTACATGGAACCTTTTTCGAAAATTTTGATTTTTTCAAAATAGGCTCTAACGATTTTAATTAAAAGATCGTATTTTAAAGATCTTTACCTGACAAATAAAATGTGTATCTTGAATTTTCTGGGAATAACCTCTGGAGGCTACCTTATTCTGGATGAATTTTACGGAATTTTGCATGGGTAACTGCTAAACCGTAAGAGATGGACAAAAACTTACCACACAAAACATGTAGTGCACGTTAAAACACACAATTTATGTTATATTTTGAGATATTCCTTGTTTTTGGTTTCAGATTTTGAAAAACGTGTACTTTTCTCATACAGGAATTTGTCAACTCCTGTCCATACAAACAAAGGAACTTCAGTCACATAGCAACCAGCTTTTGACTATCACTTTAACCTATGGTACTCCCTTATTTCACTTCTACTAACAAGGAAGCAAGCAATAAGACTATTTCTGCTATTTTTTCTGTATTAGCATGAAGTAAATAGAAGCATACGCTTTTTAACAATAATTTGTTTTAGAGATGTAAAGAACGTCGTGTGAACACATCAGATTTTTTTCATCTATATGACTCCCTTTAACTTCAATGTGAAACTTGTGAAACAACTCGTATTGATTTAGAACGTTATATCACTAAACACACGCACATTCACTCTTAAATTCATATTTCCAGAGCTTTGTGGGCGTTACGGAATAGTTCAGGTTAAAGAATCGAGTGGGAATCGAACCCGCATCCGGGTGAGAAGTCAGCTCGCTGACCACTCAATCACGGAGGCAAGAATTTTTTTTTTTTTTTTTTTAAAAACAGTAACGGTGTCTGATCAGGACTCCGGTACTGTATCCCTATTTACATTTCCCCCCGTAGGTTTTACTGATTACTGGTTTACTGGTTTTACTGTTTCTTTTACAAACATATACACATTGCACAAACATATAACATCCATGCCCAAGGCGGGACTCGAACCCACGATCCCCTGCCCACGAAGCACCAAAGCGAGACGCTTTAGCGAGCGTGGCCATGGGGACCGGCGTGACGTGTTTATTATTTGCAGACGATCAAGTTGAGTATCAGATTCTGAAAATCATCTACAAAATACAGCCCACAGATTACAACAAAAATCAAAAATAATTTGGATCAGAGTATAAGAGAACAAGTATTTAATACTGTAAAGTATATTATAAAAAAAATTCTATGTTCTTTCATATGATTTTCTCTACGTGCTCTGCATACAAAGTGCAAAGTTTATTCTTCTTTTTACTGCATGGTAAACGAGAAAATCATTAACATAATGATGTTATTACTTAGCTCCTTATAAGTAAAAGACAACTAAGGAATTACATTAGCTGAAGCGATTGTCAAATGTTTTAAAAAAAACTGTCGCTATGCGATTATGATTGTAATTCGCTTCTTTGTATGTCCATGAGTAAAACAAAAGAAACCGGACGACTTCCTGTTTTAGAAAAGAAAAGTATTTTCAAATTGAAATAAATAACAAATGATGTCTCGGAAACAGTTATATGTACAAAAAAGTATATGGCATTAATTGTGTGTTTAAAGGAGATCTATATTTATTGTGAGTAAGTTTACGTCTCTTACGGTTTACCAGTTTTACCAAAGTCATCGAGAATGCAGGGGTCTTCTGAGGATATTTCCATAAAATGCAAGATATCATTTCAGTTGTCATATAAGTATAGTTAATACGTTTTGATCAAATTAGTTATAGCCATTCTGAGAAAATCGAATATATCGAAAACCCTTCTATGAGCTGTGGGATTTTTCTGAAGATATTTCTGATGCCTCCTTGGAAGATACCAAACGTAAGTACCAAGTTTGATGTACCGACTTTTCGTTTTTGAGTCATACTTCTACAGATACACACACGCACACACACACACATTGACCGTTTTCTAAATATGTTTTATTCAGGGACCCTCAAAACACGTATTTCAAATGATATTCTCTTATCGAATTTTTTGTTGAAATACAATATCTTTTCTATAATTATGTAGATTGTACATACAGGCTATAGAACGTAAAGCTCGAGTTATTACATTCCATAGTTTTCTCTGTCTTCTATCTTATTTAGTAACAGTATTTTAACAAAACCTTGTTCTGCATTTAACTTTGTAACTTCATTTTAATGGTGATAAATCTTTGCAGAAATATCTACATTACCACTTCGTTATACATATAAGAGTATAGCGATAGTAACTTTTTTAAGAATTGGCCACTATATGCTATTCTTAAAATGTCACTATTTTAATGTAATTGCGAAAAACAACTGCAAATCGATACGACCAAGTAATAAAACATTTAAACCATGAATAACATGTTTTCTCGGAAATGATTTATGTCACTAAAAACTTATTTGAAATAAGTTGTTTTCACGTGATTTAAATAACTTTGTTTTCCTTTTACTTTCACACAAAAAAAAATACACACACATGCACGGACTTTTTCTCAAAAATGTTTTTTTTTTTTTTTTGATTCAGGGGGACCCAAAACATACATTTCCGGTGAAATTTCGGTATTGAATTTTCGGGTGGAATGTAATATCTTCTCTATATACTATGTATATAGTACGTGTAGAGAATGTAAAAAGTCTTATTCTAGGCACTTATTTTCATTTAAGGAGTTTGGGCTTGTTTAATAAGTAGGCAACTGGCATCTAGCTGGGTAAGACCATTGGCAGGATTGCCGCTTCGCCTTCAGGACACGCTTCTACCAACCCCAAGTAGAGGGTGCCCATCCCTTTGGTGCTTCTACCGTTGGGGTCTTTATCCATGTTACCCTGGATGGGCTCTCCGAATTTGTCCCCTAGAGAGCGAGGGTGCTATTCCGTACTTGTAAATTTAAATAGACTCACACTATAGCTTGATTTAGTATTCTCAGCCCGGAATGTATTGCCTTCCGGCTATAATCCTGACTACGTCAATGAGAGTCTATACTTACTAATAAAATTCTGATATGGTACATTCTCATGACTTTCTCTATCTGTTATAAAAACAACATTTTTACAAATGTTTTTACTTTCCCTATACGCACTATGCACATAGTGTATTGCACTCCACCCAAAAATTCGATACCGAGATTTCACCGGAAATATATGTTTTAGGGTCCCCAATATCCAAAAAAAGCATTCTCACAAAAAGGTCAGTGTGTGTGTGTCCGTGTGTCCATATGTCCGTGTGTCCGTGTGTCTGTGAACACGATAAGTCAAAAACGAAAAGTTGTTAAAATACCAAACTTGGTATTTATGTTTAGTATCTTCCAGGGATGCGACACGAAGCTTTTGACAAAAATCCTCCCACCCCAAACTACCCTTTACATGGAACTTTTTTCAAAAATTTTGATTTTCTAAAAAATGGCTCTAACGATTTTGATTAAAATATCGTATATTAAAGATATTTACCTGAAAAATAAAATGCATATTTTGAATTTTCTGGGAATAGAATCGGAAGACTACTTTATTCTGGGTAAATTTTACGGAATTTTGCATAATTGCTAAACCGTAAGAGATGGACAAAAACTTACCACTCAACAAATGTAGAGCACTTTAAAACACACAATTTATGTTATAAACATTTTTTTCGTGGAGTTGATTGTTTTTGAGACATTCGTTATTTTTGGTTTCTGCTATGAAAAACTTATACTTTTCTCATACAGGAACTTGTCAACTCCCAT
Source organism: Hymenopus coronatus (assembly GCA_030762935.1). Classification (NCBI taxonomy): domain Eukaryota; kingdom Metazoa; phylum Arthropoda; class Insecta; order Mantodea; family Hymenopodidae; genus Hymenopus; species Hymenopus coronatus. Next base: position 33,795,602 of record CM060883.1, read on the forward strand.
CCATATAAACAAAGAAACTTCATTGACATAGGAACCAGCTTTTGACTATCATTTTAACCTGTGGTAGACCCTTATTTCGCTTCTACTTACAAGGAAGCAAGTAATAAGACTATTTCTGCTCACATTTTCTGTAAATACAAGTATAAGCTTTTTAACAATAATTTGTTGTAGGGATATAGAGAAAGGCATGTGAATGGTACACATCAGGTTTTTTAACTTCCTACTCTATGCTAGTGTCGTGTCCTTAGCGCGGTGGTAGCGCGGCTGTTTGCCAAGCGGGACATCTGGGTTCGATTCCCTGTACTGACGTGGGGAAATTTCATCCACAGGGAGACCTGTTCCGGGGTGCAGTTGGCCTCTTTTTGAATTATCGTGCTCACAGGCAGACAGACACAGAGGCTAGCGTGTAATATTACTAGAATACTCTTCGCATCACTGAATGCACTTGTTTCAATAGCTGCGCAGCTTCAAACACTAAAGTGATGCATAGAGGAGCATTTTCGCGTTGTATAGCTGAGCAAATTACCCCGGGCCACCATTACAAGTATTTTCCCCGAGGTGATGGTCTGATTCCCTGAAACCTCTATGCTATAGCTTTTGTGATCTGGGTTTTAATGTTACCCAGCTTTTGATCTTTATGGCCTTCGGCACAACCTGCAAGGATAATAAAACAAAACCGCACATCAAACGGTAGTGCTCCTGTTATGATGTTTCTGGAAATGTGTTCTGCATAAAGTTTCAGCGCAACACTTCAAGTTTGTACTTCCTTACAATCGTAAAGCATACTTTTACTTTCGTATGCAAGAAAGGGGAATTCAATGTCGAGATTTAACCGGAAATATACATTTTGATATGTTCCACTCACATTACTTTCTCTACAAACTATTGTTACAAAAGTTTATTATTTTATTTACATCGTGGTAATCGAGATAAACATTAGTCATTTTTATTGCAGCGTAGCGTCCTTTAACCTGGTTAAATCAGACAAGAAGATTTTCCAAAACATCTCCCACCCTTCACATGGAAAAAAATCCTAAATTTTGGTTTTATAAAAAACTTGAATCAACGATTTTGAGCAAAATACCGCATATTAATCATAGTTACATGACAAATAAAATTTATATCTTGAATTTCCTGAGAATAACCTCTGAAGTCCTCTTCATTCGAAATGACTTCAGCATAAATAATAAACCATTAGAGATGGTCAAAACCTTACCATCTAAATGTGTAGATCTCATTTAAACACAATCTATATCATATACAGTATTTGAGAGTTAACCATTTCGGATATATTCGCTGTTGTTGATTTTAATTTTAAACTGCTTTCTCAAACGTGATTTTCACATCCGTTTCGTATCTCTTTTGTTTTACTCTTGTCATTAGAAAGAGAACCAGTTTCAATGACAATCACATTTGATTTAGCATGAATTTCTTCGGAAGGGAAGTAAAGCCGTTGGTCCCGTGTCGTAGATTTACGCGCTTAAAAGAACCTCAAGCCTGCAAAAGAGTCCTCTGAGCAAAATTAAGCGGTCTTTCATGCACAGTAAAGAACAGGACTCTAAGAACCATAATAGTTAAAGAGCGTCCATAAATAAAACTCCATTTCCATTTTGCCTTTGACGGCTTTAGGACATTTGACTATCACTTTAGCCTAGTGTATGCCCTTATTTTAGTTCTACTTATAAGGAAGCAAGTAATAAGAGCATTTCTGCTAATGTTTATTTCGATTAGAACGATGTAGATGAAATAATCTTTTGTAAGAATAATTAATAGAACAGGTAGAAAAAGCCATGTGACTGGAATGCATTAGATTCTCTCCGTGGTGTAATGGTTACCATGCTGACTTCATATACCGAGGGTCGCGGGTTCAAACTCGGCGGCGGACGATGGATTTTTTTCGGGCGTAAAAATCCTTAGCATGGCTTCTCTCGGAAGGGAAGTAAAGCCGTGGGTCCCGTGTCTTAGATTTACAGCACGTAAAAGAACCTCAAGCCTGATAGAGAGGCCTCTGGGCAAAATTAAGCGGTCTTTCACGCCCAATATGGAATGGGACGCTGAAAACCGCAGTAGTTAAAGAGCGTCCATAAATAAAACTATATTTAAATGTTCTGTTTATTAGATACACACACAGACACACCACACTCATTCATACTTCCAAACTTTATGAAGGATAGTGAATAGTTTCACACCCCACACTAAATCGAGGGGACCCGCTTGGCTGCTGAGACAAAATATACTTTTTAATACGGGTGGACACAAAAGGGCGCACCCGTATAGGCTAAATCCTATACAACAAGGGAAAACCTAATTCACTAATAAAAAGAACGCATATAGCTTAACTAGGCCACTAATGTAAAAACAAACACCTAAAAAGCAATAGCAAATACTGAATACATTCCACCATCTTGGCGCGAGGCCAAGCTTGGCTTCCCGGAGGAGCCGAAGCTCCGCTTTTACAACGATCACATCTCAAGATCACATTATAAAAGAGGCCAATTGCCACGCGTACCGTGGTTTTAATAACTGTTGAAGTTAGCAATGTCGCCAACATGATGATAATTATAAATTACAACACTACCACATCCTGTGCAACAGCCAGGATGTGACAATATACATGGCTAGAGAAATATTACCACGCCGTAGCCGGGAAAAGAAACGTAGCAAGCAGGTGCTCTACCGACTGAGCTGCGGCACGAGCCTAAGCTAATCTTGCTACAAAATAGCAGTTGGTATGCTGACACATCCTTGGGGGAGTCACGTATGCTAATTTTTGGTCAGTATTATCTCCCGCTGGCACACGACGCTGCAATGTTGCTAATAGGGATGGTGCTGTTACAACACCCTTCTTTAATTCGTGCAATAAAGTTTATATACCAAAGACGGTGGTAATTATAGCTGCTGGGGTGTATAGAAATGCAGCAAACAACCATTTCCTTAACCATAGCACGAAGATATTAGTAGTTTATAGCGAGACACCCACTGTATTAGCTTTAGTTATCGCCTCATCACAGAGACCCACAAGCTCATCTGCACAGAAACACTGCTTCCCCACTGCTTTATTCCAGCATTTCATTCAAATTAGCGTCGTTTACCGAGCTAAGTTAATCAACGTGATTACTGGGAGGGGATAGACCTGAAGGGGGCGGGGGACAGCCGAGAATAATGACAGTTGCCACTTGAATCGTTCTCTAATATCGCTGTAAGGGGCTACTCGAAAGGTGCAATATTCTTCCTTCTGGGAGACAGCTATGGTCGTTCATTTACATAAGTTATGTTCCTACACGGTGTGTTTCAGAACGTATCGGCCGTGGCCGAGTGGTTAGACCACTTTCCTCTCACTCGACCCCAGGCGCAGGGACGGGTTTTCTCCAGGTTCTCTGGTTCCCCTACCATCGCATTCTACCGGTGCTCCATCTTCATTCAATGTTTTATCAGCCTGCGATGCCACAAGTAGTAATAGCGGGCGATAAACACCATAAATAAAAAAGAACATCCTCAACATTATTTTTTTAACGAATATTATTTTATTTTATCTACTTAGTGCATAGTAATAGACAGGAAATGTATTGCATTTCATCCAAACATTCGATATCGAGATTTACAATAATTTTGCTTTCTCTACACATACTATGTACATAGTGTATGGAGAAGATATTGCATTCCACCCAAAAATTCGATACCGAGATTTCTCCGGAAATAGGCGTTTTAGGGTTCCGTATAAACAAAAAAAAGTATTTTCAGAAAAAAGGTCCGTGTGTGTCCGTGTGTCCGTGTGCCTGTAAACACGATAACTCAAAAACGAAAAGTCAGTAAAACACCAAACTTAGTATTTAAGTTTAGTATCTTTCAGGGATGCAACTCGAAGATTTTGAGAGAAATCCCCCTGCCCGAAACTACCCTTTACATGGAAAAAATTTGAAAATTTTGATTATTAAAAAAATGGGTCTAACAATTTTAATTAAAATACCGTCTATTAAAGATATTTATTTGGCAAATAAAATGTATATCTTGAATTTTCTGGGAATAGCCTCAAAAGACCTCTTTATGCCGGATGATTTTTGTCGAATTGTGCATAACTGCTAAACTGTAAGAGATAGACAAAAGCTTACTGCACAAAAATTGTAGATCACGATAAAGCACACAATTTATGTCATATATATACTTTTTTCGTGGAGTTTATCGTTTTTGAGATATTCCTTGTTTTTAGTGACAGCTTTGAAAAACTTGTACTATTGTCGTACAAGAATTTGCCAACTCTTGTCCATACAAACAAAGGAACTTCGGTCACATAGCAACCAGCTTGTTACTATCACTTTAACCTATAGTACTCCTTTATTTCGCTCCTACTTTCAAGGAAGCAAGAAATAAGACTATTTCTGCTAACCTTTTCTCGATTAGAATGAAGTAAATAGAAGCATAAGCTTTTTAACAATCATTTGTTGCAGATATGTAGAGAAAGTCATTTGAACGAAACACATCAGGTTTTTTAAGGAAGATTTATTTTATCTACTTAGTGCATAGTAATAGGCAGAGAATGTATTGCATTTCACCCAAATATTCGATATCGAAATTTATAACATTTTTAGAGAAAGACTCATATGTGTGTGTGTGTATCCGCGTTTTTTAAAAACCTGTTTATAGGTTCCTATATTCCACAACATACGAGGTCCACTATTTACATTTTGAACCTTGGCAACATGATGTCATCTTTTATTACATTTGGTTACCTTGAAACACCCAAGCAATCGAATGCTGTTTACATTCCGGTTCTAAATGGAAAATGTTAATGGAGTATTATTTATGGACGCTCCTTAACTACTGTGGTTCTCAGCGACTCATTCTAAATTGGGCGTGAAAGACCGCTTAATTTTGCTCAGAGGCCTCTCTATCAGTCTTGAGGTTGTTTTACGTGCCGTATATCTACGACACGGGACAATCGGCTTCCGTGATAAGGATTTTTACACCAGAAAAATTCCACCGTCCTCCGCCGGGTTTGAACCCGTTGAAATCTGTTAAAATATGAGCTTAGCCTTTCATGTCCTGTCGTCATTGTTGCAAGGTTTGCCGTTAAACTAATTCTTAATTTCATTCTTTCTGAATCAGTAAGAAAATAGTTTTTGTACCCTGCCATTTCCTGTTCTTTGCTATTGTCGTTCCCAATTTTGTAAAATTTCAAATCGTATTTTTTTCCTAATGGTGCTCTTTCAATTCTGTTGTAACATATTTTTTTTTAATTTAAATTTGCTTTCTTAACCAGTTTTCTGCGATCTCTGCATCTGTACATGTGCGCGCTCGCGTGTGTGTGTGTGTGTTGCGCGCATGTGTGTCTGTGAACGCGATAACCCCCCCCCCCAAATGTCGATTAAATACTAATTTTTATTACTTTTTCTTCACGTAGTATGTACATGGTGTATAGAGAAGATATTGCATTCCACCCAAAAATTCGATACCGAGATTTCACCCGAAATAGACGTTTTGGGATCCCCTGTATTCAAAATAAGTATTTTCAGAAAAACGTCCGTGTGTGTCCGTGTGTCAGTGTGTCCGTGTGTCTGCAAATACGATATCTCAAAAACGAAATGTCGGTAAAATACAAACTTGGTATTTAAGTATCTTCCAGGGACAGGACATGGAGATTTTGAGAAAAATCTCCCCACCCCAAACTACGCTTTACAAGGAAAAAAATTTCAAAATTTTTATTTTCTCAAAAATGGATCCAAAGATTTTGATTAAAATACCGTATATTGAAGATATTTATATGGAAAATAAAATATATATCTTGATTTTTCTGGGAATAGCCTCTAAAGACCTCTTTATTCAGCCTAAATTTTGCTGAATTTTGCGTAACTTGTAAACCGTAAGATATAGACAAAAACTTACTACACGAAAAATATTTATCTCCTTAACATACAATTTATATTATGTACGTTTTTTTCATTCAATTGATACTTTCGGAGATATTTCTTGTTATTTGTTTCAGATTTAAAATATTTAAACTTTTTTCACATGGAATGTTGTAAAAGTGGGCCCTGCATAGAAGTTTCATCCATATGGCAACCAGCTTTTAAAATATTTGACTGGTTTTTGCCTAGTGTATTCCCTTATTTTATTCTTCTTACAAGGAAGCAAACAGTTAAGGCAACTTCTGCTAATGTTTATCTCGATTATCCTAAAGTAAATAGAAGGCAACAACTTGTTACAGAGATGTAGAGAAAGTCATGTGAATGGAACACATCAGATTTTATTTAAGTTCAGCATCTTCCAAGGATGTGACAAAAAGATTTTCGAGAAAATGTCCCCACCCCAAATAAATCATTACATGGAAAAATTTCGAAACTTTTGAGTTTCTCAAAAAAGCTCTTACAATTTTGATTAAAATATCGCATATTAAATACAATTAAATGCCAAATAAAGTGCATGTCTTGAATTTTCATTCGAAATTACTTTTACAGTACTATTAATATGCGGCCGCGCCGAGGCCGAGTGGTTAGACCACTCGCCTCTCACCTAGACGGCCCGGGTTCAATCCCAAGCGACCGCATGTGAGATTTGTGGTGGACAAGGCGGCGCTGGGGCGGGTTTTCTCCAGGTTCTCCGGTTTCCCCCGCCATCGCATTCCACCGGTGCTCCCCCTTCATTCATGTGTCATCAGTGTCACCACCTGCTGTGCCATGAGTAGTTAAAGCGGGCGTTAAACACTACCAAAAAAAAAAAAAAAAAAAAAAAAACTATTAATATGGGATAGTCACAGTCGGCCCTCTTTATATGGTTAGGAGTAAAACGAAAGATTACATCCGATTTTAGGAAAGTCTTTGTAGTGTAAAATGGAAATCAATAACAGGAATATCTTGGAAACGCTTAAACTTTAATATACCACATTTTAATCAAAATCATTAGAGCATTATTGGGAAAATCAAAAATTTTCCAAGTTAATGGTAGTTTGGATTGGGAGATTTTCTAGAAAATCTTGGAAGATGCTAAGCTTAAATTTGAAGTTTGCTATTTAACTGTTTTTCCGTTTTTAAGTTATCTGTTCAAATACACACACAATCTTTTTCTAAATGTGGTTTTTTTGGACTCAGGAGACCTCAAAACATATATTTCCGGTGAAATCTCGGTATAACATTTTTGGATGGAGTGCAATACCTTCTCTAATTGATGTATATCGCATCTGTAGAGAAATTAAAGTAAATGGGTAAATCATTATAAAATTACTTTATTCTCAACACAAAGAATATTATAGCATTCCATAGACTTTTGACGAGATATAAAACCAATACTTGTTGACTTCAGCCACCTTAAGACTTATTTGTAAGTAAAGCAGTCGCAGATATTAAAATATAAATATATGCTAGAACAATCCATGATTATACCTTTTCTTTACCAACACTCCAGTAGCCAGAGCAAAAAGAAAATCTGATGTATTCCATTCACAAGACTTCCTCAGTAACAAATTATTGTTAAAAAGCATTATGCTTCTATTTACTTCATGCTAAACAAGAAAAAATAGCAGAAATAATCTTATTACTTGCTTCCTTGTAAGTAGAAGGGAAATAACGGAATACCATTGGTTAATGTGATAGTCAAAAGCTGGTTGCTATGTGATTGAAGTTCCATTGTTTGTATGGATAGGATTTGACAAATTCCTGTATGATAAAAGTATGTTTTTCAATGCTGAAACCAAAAGCAAGGAATACCTAAAAAAAAAAATGTATATTACATAAATTGTGTGTTTTAACGTGCTCCTACACTTTTTTGTGTGGTAAGTTTTTGTCCATCTCTTACGGTTTAACAGCTATGCAAAATTCCGCAAAATTCATCTAGAATAACGTAATCTTCAGAGACTTCCCAGAAAATTCAAGATATATATTTTATTTGTCAGGTAAATATCTTTAATATACAATATTTTAATCAAAAACGTTAGAGCCATTTTTGAGAAACTCAAAGTTTTCGAAAAAAGTTCCACGTAAAGGGTAGTTGAGGGTGGTGGGATTTTCTTGAAAATCTTCGCGTCGCATCCTTGGAAGACACCAAATTTAAGTACCAAGTTTGGTATTTTTCGTTTTTGCTGTCCAGAAATACAGACACACACACAGCGACATAGGACGTTTTCTAAATTATCTTTTTTTGTTTTTGTTTTCTTGTTTCAGAGCAACCCAAAACATATATTTCCGATGAAATATTGGTAACAAATTTTTGGGTGGATTGCAATATCTTCTCTATACACTATGTACATAGTACGTAGAGAGAAAATAAAAATCAAATGTGAAACAAACTAGTATTAATTATAAAATCAGACATAATATTTTATATTGTCTTTTAGTGAAAGTTTTGAACCACGTTTACTTTAGACTTGCGTAATAATGACCTTTTTTTGCTTTCCCACTGTGACATCGACAGTAAACAACGGGCGACACCTACCGGGCTTGTTCACAGAGTGCAGATGGGTTGAGGGGTTTGTATCGCGGGTGGCAAAGCGGCTACAATGTGAGTCACATTTCACTAAATGGCCACTGTTGCTACGTGTAGAGGTAACCAGTTGTTTATGTCTATCGCTGCTTTACAAAATGAACATGATGGTGCCCACCTACATTTTTACTTTCTCTACACGTACTATGTACATAGTGTATAGAGAAGGTATTGCATTCCACCCAAAATTCAATACCGAAGTTTCACCGGAAATATATGTTTTGGGTCCCCCTGAATCCAAAAGAAACATTTTTACAAAAGGTCCGTATGTGTCTGTCTGTCTGCTTGTGTGTGCGTCTGTGTGTGTCTGTGGACAGCATAGCTCAAAAACGAAAAGACCGTTGAATACCAAACTTGGTATTTAAGTTTGGTATCTTTCAAGGATTCGACACGAAGATTTAAACCCCCAACTAACCTTTTCTTGGAACTTTTTTCGAAAAATTTTATGTTCTAAAAAATGGCTCTAACGATTTTGATAAAAATATCGTATACTGACAAATAAAATGTATATCTTGAATTTTCTGAGAATAGCCTCTGAAGAGTACTTTATTCTGAATGAATTTTACGGAATTTTGTATAACTGCTAAACCGTAAGAGATAGACAAAAACTTACTGCACAAAAAATGTAGAGCACGTTAAAACATAATTTATGTAATATACATTTTTTTCGTAGAGTTGATCGTTTTTGACATTTTCCTTGTTTTTGATTTCAGCTTTGAAAAACTTATACTTTTCTCGTACAGGAATTTTCAACTCCTGTCCATACAAACAAAGAAACTTGTCACACAGCAACCAGCTTTTGATTATCAGTTTAGTCTATAGTACTCCCTTATTTTCCTTCTACTTACAAGGAAGCAAGTAATAAAACTATTTTATTGTGTTGTAAAGACTGCAAATTGAATGTACAGAGCTTATGCGTGTAATCATCCAGCAAGATAAACTGAGCAATAATAAAGTGCAGTTCATTTTAGGTGTGTTTAGTCATAAATGAATATACATCCTATATTAAGAAGGAAACAGGTCTCTTGAATAAGGTTGGATTCTAGGCGATCGCCCACTCTGAGCACTCTCAAGTGAATGCTGGAGTGGTTTCTCTCATCCCCAAAAATTCTTGTCCCTCCATCGTTCGCTCTATCTCTCCGTTCATCTTTCACCCCGTTTGATGTGTTCAGGTTGGAGATGGTACACCGTGTTAGGGAGATTAGGAGCTCGATATACCTTCCTTGGGAGGAGCGGAGATTCCCGGAATGCCTGTCCGATTTTAGGTCGTCGGAAACTGTATAAACCCTGTCATCGTTTGGTTCCGGCCACCCGGTGCCTTCTTTCAGCTCATTCCTTCCGGGGACGCTCCTTCATGCAGTATCCTCCCTAGTGGGTGTCAAGTACCCTCAAAAACACATTTACTCTATCCCAAACCTCTCACCCATACTTTCAGACTTAGTGAGCATGGAATGTTGCCCATATACAACCACTAAATATTGTTTTTGAGTGACCCAATGTCTATGGGGAAAGGATTCACATTTCTATTTCTAACTCAGTAAGTGGCAAAGATGGCAAAGAAAACAAAACAAGATTTCTCTCGCTAGACTCAGAGGATATGAGAACTTATATGTCTTTCGAGTACCCTGAAGCTAAAGGTATTTCCTCGACAATTTATGTCACCCTCCGTGGTGTAATGGTTACCATGCTGACTTCATATACCCAATGTCGCGGGTTCAAACCCGGAGGGGACGATGGATTTTTTTCGGGTGTAAAAATCCTTAGCATGGCTTCCTTCGGAAGGGAAGTAAAGCCGTGGGTCCCGTGTCGTAGATTTACGGCACGTAAAAGAACCTCAAGCCTGATAGGGAGGCCTCTGAGCAAAATTAAGCGGTGTTTCACGCCTAAATTAGAATGGGACGCTGAGAACCACAGCAGTTAAATAGCGTCCATAAATAACATGCCGTTTACATTTATAAAATATATTTTATGAAGGAATTGAATCGTTTCTATCAGTGGCCAAACATAGCACGAAGAAGTTAGATTTATCGCAGAAATATTAACATTTTACTGTAAAATGAGCAAAAAAACCACATTTACGTACTAAAACCTTTGATTAGTCATCTTTGTTGTCCAATGGCAATTCCTAAAGGTATATTTAAAGACTCCTTCAAAATATTGGTTTAGTATTATTTTGCAACTACAGATTCCATTCACACGAGGAGGACCTTATTATACTAATAGAGGAAGTAAAAATGAGGAATTTGTGCTCCATACAATCGCTAAATGTTGCTCATATTATTTTGAGTCACCCAGTGTACATTGCCTCTGAGGAAAGCGATTCACGTTTCTATTTCTACGTCAGTAAGAGACCAAGATATCAAAGAAAGCAAAACAATCGCATTGGGATTATATGTTCACTAGATTCAGAGGATATTACATCTTATTTATCCTTCGAGTAGTTGAAGGAATTTCCACGACAACTGTATAAAATAAATTGAATTGTTTCTAACATAGGAGAAGAGGTTTCTTCCTTATCTGCTATACCTATACTTCAGTTGAGATTTAAATCGTGTAATCGTTACCAGAAGTGAAGGGAACGTCACAAAAACCGATGTGCACCAAGTCATTGTGAACGTGCACACGAAGCTCAAAATGTGAGGCAGAAATCTTCTCTTTTAAGGAGAGCAGCGACTTGAACAGCTATGATCGTTAGAGGGATACCAAGTACACTGGCCGTCCATTCAAATTGGAACGCCGCCAGTCTCAGAGGCTGTAATCAAAGGACGGGGAGGGTCCAAGTAAAATAACCGGTGTTATGGCACACTTGGATCCAGACGGAGTTATATTTGACTGCAGTCACGTGGATCTATTTGATTAATATTAACATTTTTACAATATAATAAGTTATAAGTCTGCTAATTTTATTGCTGAAATTGGAAAAAGGTTCACTAAAATACTAAAACCGTTGATCAATAATTTTTTTGCCAAATGGAAACGCCATGCAATAGATTTAAATAATATTTCAAAACTTGGGTTTATCATGAACTTTAGTATTTCTTTACAACTACAGATTCTATTCCCATCAGGGTAAAATCACTAAAAATCCCATGGGGGCCACCGGGAATGGACCCGGGACGTAACAGAGAAAGTAAAATTGATGAATTTATGTCCCACACAATCACTAAATATTGCTGATATTATTTTGAGTCATCCAGTGTAGATTACCACTGAGGAAAGCGATTCACATTTTATTTCTATGCCAGTAAACAATCACATTGGGATTATATGTTCACTAGATTCAGAGGATATGACATCTTATTTATCCTTCGAGTAGAGTGAAGTTAAAGGAATTTCCACGACAATTGCGTAAAATAAATTGAATGGTTTCTATCAGTGTCCTAACATCGCACGAAGAGGTTTCTTCCTTGTCTGTTATACCTATACTTCAGTTGCGACTTAAATCGTGTAATATAAACATTTTTTCTGGTTACCAGAAGTGAAGGGAGCGTCACAAAAACCGCTCTGCACCAAGTCATTGTGAACGTGCACAGCCAAGCTCAAGAGGTTAGGCAGAAACCTTCTCTCTTAAGGAGATTACGTAGTTGCTAGATTTCCTCTTTCCCTCCTTCTATAGTGTCTGCGTTTCTCAGACAAATCCAATTTGCTTTCGGATTTTCGAGAGGCAGAGATGAAGGAAAAGCAAAAAGGCAGAGAGGAAGGGAATGTGGGAATTTCGGGATAAAGGTAACCCTTGGGATTTACACGAGCCTTGACCAATTGGATACAGTTTTCCAGATTCCTCTGATCATCGGGTTGCTTCTAGTTCGCTTATTTTCTTCGCTTCGCTGGTGACGTTAAATTGAGCAGCAAACCTAACGTCAGAGAGGCTAAAAGATCATTTAAGGACAATAAAACAGAATTTGAAGGGTATTTGTGTTTAGGAGTAGCATACTCTATTAAAACATCTAGTTTATTAGCCTTTTGTGCCCAGTTTCCTCACCAATATACACTAATATTATACAGAAAGGAACTGTGTTTGTATATGTGTGTGTCTATGTGTCTCTGGGTGTCCATGTGTGTCTATATGTGTGTGTCTTGTGTGTATGTGTCAGTGTGTGTGTGTGTGTCTATGTGAGTTGTAATTTCAAAACCCGTTAAAAGGATTTTGTGTGTTTAGTAGAATTAAACTGTAATTTCCTAAAATTTTCAATTGCCAAAGAAAGCAAAGCTTAGTAATTTTAAAAATAATCTAATGCGTTCCATTCACATGACGTTCTCTACCTGCTTTATAAACAAACTATTCTTACAAAAGATTTATCATTTATCTACATCAAGCTAATTGAGATAAGCATTAGGGGAATTTACTTATTATTTGTTTCCTTCTAAGCAGAAGGAAAATAAGAGGCTAAAGCGATAGTCAAATATTTTAAAAGCTGGTCGTTATGTGAACAATTGAAGTAAAACAAAAGAGAGTTGAAGCGAAAGGTGACTTCTTTGTTTGAGAAATGCTATATAGTTTACGGTTGGAACCAAAACCAGGAATATCTCATAAACGGCAAACTCCACAAAAAGTGTATGTGGCATAAGTTATGTGTCTTACTGAGTTCTATATTTTTTTGTATATCTCTTACGCTTTACCGGTTATACAGAATTCAATAAAATTCATCCAGAATGAAGAGGACTTCAGATGCTATCCCCAGAAAATTTAAGATACACATTCTGTTTGTGATTAGAGGCAAATTTTCAAAAATTTGCCCACTTAAAGAGTAATTTGGAGTGTCGCATCCTTGGAAAATGCTAAACTTAAATACCATGTTTGGTGTTTAACAGTCTTTTCATTTTTGAGCTTTGCTGCCCACAAACACACACACACACACACTGTGCTTTTTATGGAGCTAATTTTTCGGACTCGAGGACCTCAAATCATATATTTCCTCTAAATTTCGGCATCGACTTTTTGGGTGGAATGCAATACTTTTTCTAGCTACTATATATTTACCTATAGTATGTGTAGCGAAAGTAAAAGTTAACAATTAAACACTATAAATAAAGGAATACGAATAAATAATAAAGAAAACATGAAAAAGTACACCAATATCCAGAGAAGTGCAAAAATATTGTCTTTATTAGTGATTACTTAAATTATTTCTGAAAATTGAAATTGAGCCTTTTAGTACAGTAATAACCATTCTGTTACCATTGAAAGGCTATAAACACTTCGTTATTTCATTTCATAAATTAACTAAATATTAATATTAATAAAAATAATCTTTTATTTGAATGTCAACATATTGAAATTACAAAGAAACAAGCTTTAGTTGAGAATGCAATGGAGAAAAAATAGTTGCTATTTCTCCACAGAAAATAAATAGCTGTTCATATAATTCTTTAGTATTTAATATTTAGTGTTTATTTCTTTCTGTCAGAGACGGTTACTCCCTTCCACAGTTCACTTCGCACTGATGTTAACTACTTACGTCACAGTTACGGCATAAGCAAAATCGTCTATTACCTGCCAGAGTGACGTAATTTGCAAATTTACTGCGAGCTGTTGGGAAACTATTCTTCTTCCACTGCACTAGCAAGCCCTCGAGGGAGTGAAGCCAGTTAGTCAGCTGGAAACATCGCGTGGGACGGTCCTATCTTCGGTAAGCACAGCGAAGCTTGCATGTAGGCGCCTGGGGAGATAAAAGAGGGGTTTCTTTTGGCTTGGGAAAAATTGAGGATTTAATATATTTGGTAACTCTAAAATATTGTAATTGTGAAAACGCACTTCTTGCTCGGGGCAATCAGGCGTTTATTTTATTACTAAATTTTGACCAGATTCTGTTTCAATACCGGTAACTTATGTGTAATTTATGAGGCGGATTTACAAATTGTAACGCAACATCTAAAAACTGTAAATATTGTAATGAATGTTAATACCAGATATATTCGTAATCACTGATAAAAAAACCTTATTCTAATAAATATGGTAAACCTCTGCAGATTCCTAGAAAATATCCCCTAGTCCTTTAGGCTTTTAGGGATCTTGTTCATTTAAAGATTCCCTGTGGGGTTTTCGTACATAGTTTTGTCTAGGATTACTACGGTACAAGTCTTAAAGTATTGTCCAGGCATTTGACATCTTGAATATAAAATTGTATAATTACATATTTTGTTAATTAAAGTTGCATATTTAATGCACACATTTTAAAATCTAAAATTTCTTGTACTGAATATAAAGGGTTTGCAACCAATCTTGCATATACTCTGGACTTAAAAGTTTACTTGTCCAATCATTTAATTTGTTCTGACAACTTGTATAGTTTGAAACCTAAATACAAATAACTATTTTGAATAAGGAATGTGTACATTTGATTAATTCCTTGTATTATGCATATCACTTCTTAATGTTATCCTTTCAGAAGATTTCTGTGCGTAAACTAAAGCATCTAAATATAAAGGTTGTAAATATTAAAATACGAAGCTCAATAAAGAGTGGAGTTGTACATTGGATTGTACAGCAATTGTTCTTATAATTTTCTGTTGTAGAAGGGAGATTTTATACATCTTATTAGAAACGCCCCAAAGAATTAAACCATATCTTGTAACTGACGCAAACAATTAAAAATAAATACTTCTGACATTCAGGAGGAGCACACTCTATTCGCTTTCTTATTAAATATATGATAGTGGACAGTCATTTTTTCAGATATTCAATATAAGAAGCCCAGATTAGTTGACTGTCAATATGAACTGCAAGAAATGTAATACTAGTCTGATAGAAATTAGCTCAATCTGTCTCTATAACTGTTACAAAGTTGAAAGAACAGAAGCAGCTTTGAAATTTTGTCCACGTAAAAAGTAGTTCGGATTGCTGGGAACGTTCCTGAAAATCTTCCTGTCTTATCCTTCAAAGATGTTAAACTTAAATATCATGCGCGCGCGTGCATGCATGGACATGTTTCTAAAACTGTTTTTATTTTGTGGATACCGGGAACCTAAAACGTGTATTCCCAGTGGAATCTCAGTATCGAATTTTTGGGTGGCATGCAAAATCTTCCATGCCAAAACATTGCTCGACTATTGCTACAGAGAATTCTTCAATTGTCAAAGATTCGTTATGTAGCATTTCCAGAATTTGGAATACTGTTTGGTGGAAGGTTAAGGAACTCGCAGATATTCCGCTGATATTTCAGTAATTTTGCATGAATTTCGAGAGATTTATTATACGTTATTTGCAATATTCGGGGCTTTACCTCATTAAATTTTCAATTAATAGGTTTATAAAATCCCCATAAGAACTTTTTACAATGACTACATAACAAAAGAATCACTAACAAGGATGTATACCAACTGGCAACCTCCAAAGAGGATGTGCAACTGTGAACGCTCGCAAATGGAGAGCACACAGCAACCACAAGAGGAACTTCTGAACAGAGAAACCAATCACCATCAACTCCACGAAACCCACAACCAATCACAATTCAGCCACTTTTTCGGCACCCAAGACTGTAGTGTTTTACATCTTCTTATCGCTTTTCTCCATTCTTGCCAATTGGACCACAGACCTTCCTCAATTTCTCAAACTGTCATTGACGCTGTAATTCCTTAATCTACCTTTCCTCCTCCTTTCTTGTGGCATCTACTCCATTATTCTGTTGGGTAATATTTCATCTTCCGCTCTTTTAGCATACCCATAACATTCTAATTGTTTCTGTTGAATGCAATATAAAAGAATTTTGAGCAATGATATTTTATTTTATAACCTCATTTCCATTTTTTTCTCTTCTAGATACCCTAGCAGGTCTCCTTCACTAATCCATTTGTTTAGTCAATAATTTTCTTTTTAATTGATGGTTCAGAGTCCACACGTTGAAATCGGTTATACTACTTCTATTGTTTTAAAACTTGTAGTTTTGGTTTCTTTTGAGATTTGTTTATCGTATAATACGCCAATTAAAGGTGTTTATATTCCTGTGTGTGTATTTTGTATTCCAGTTAAAACTTTTGATGAACGTCTCCAATGGCCATGCATTTAGATTAATCTATATTTACTTTCATGCACAATTTGTTGTATTCTTGAAACAATTTCCTTGTAAGATACTCTGCGTCTTCATATTCTTAGGCCAGAATTAACCGATCATCCGTAAATTGCAGTGAGGGTACTGTTGAGTTACTATCTGTTGAAATTCCCATACTTATATACGCATTTTCCCAAACTTCTATACATTTTTCTGTGGAAATGTTATATATTGCAACATCGCTGTCGTAATCTTTTGGGGGGCCGCGCCGTGGCCGAGTGGTTAGACCACTAGCCTCTCACCTAGACGGCCGGGTTTCGATCCCAAGCGACCGCATGTGAGATTTGTGGTGGACAAAGCGGCGCTGGGGTGGGTTTTCTCCGGGTACTCCGGTTTCCCCCACCATCGCATTCCACCGGTGCTCCATCATCATTCATGTATCATCAGTGTCACCGCCTGCGATGCCATTAGTAGTTAAAGCGGGCGTTAAACACTACCAAAAAAAAAAAAAGTAATCTTTTGGTAACATGAATCCGTTTAACAAATATTTTGTTATTTTTACTTTTAGATATATATTACTTTCTCTATACGCACAATGTACATAGTGCATAGAGAAGGTATTGCACTCCACCTAAAAATTCGATACCGAGATTTCACCGGAAATATATGTTTTAGGGTCCCCTGTATCTAAAAAAAGCATTTTCAGAAAAAGGCCCGTGTGTGTCCGTGTGTGTCCGTGTGTCTGTGAACACGATAATTCAAAATTCGGGAAAATACCAAACTTGGTATTTAAGTTTGGTATCTTCCAGGGATGCGACACGAAGCTTTTGAGAAAAAAAAAACTCACCCCAAACTACCCTTTACATGTAACTTTTTTCGAAAATTTTGTTTTTCTAAAAAATGGCTCTAACGATTTTGCTTAAAATATCGCATATTAAAGATATTTACCTGACAAATAAAATGTATATCTTGAATTTTCTGGGAATAGCCTCTGAAGGCTACTTTAGTGTGGATGAATTTTACATAATTTGGCATAACTGCTAAACCACAAGAGATAGACAAAAACTTGCCACACAAAAAAGTAGAGCACGTTAAAACACACAAATTATGTTACACATTTTTCTCGTGGAGTTGATCGTTTTTGAGTTATTCCTTGTTTTTGATTTCACCTTTAAAAAACTTAGCTTTTCTCACACATGAATTTGTCAATCCTGTCCATACAAACAAAGAAGCTTCAGTCACATAGCAACCAGCTTTTGACTATCAGTTTAACCTATGGTACTTCCTTATTCGCTTCTACTTACAAGGAAGCAAGTAATAAGATTATTTCTGCTAATTTTTTCTCCATTAGCATGAAGTAAATAGAAGCATAAGCTTTTTAACAATATTTTGTTGCAGAGCTATAGAGATAGTCATATGAATGGAACACATCAGATTTTTTTGAATTGGTTTAAACAAAATGGAACTAATTCCCGTCAATTTTACAAGGAACTACTTTTGAATCTTCTTTTTGTAATTATGCTTCCACCCTTGGTTAGTGTCGTCAGTATACAAATTAAAGAGCAGCAGTGTGTATAATGAGATATTTTCCTCTAAAATAGGACTAGTTGACTGTCGTATATGCCATATTTAATTCCGTTTTTCAAGAGCATTCTAGTTTATGATTCCACACACATCATAGTGGCTATAGAGGACAGATTGTCATTCTTTCATGTTTTTCATTTCGCGAGTTTGCAGAATGAGATTCTAAAGGGTGGCTGAGTTGAAAGCGAAACTCTTGCTTGTTACATAGCCGCCTCAGCCAGCAATGTGCGCGTAGGATTTACGGGGCAAATTGCCATCCTTCTTCGACTATCGGTAATACACCCTAAGTGGCATCGGTTAAATCCAAGTCACGGCGCCTCGTAAAGCTCAGTGGAGGGAGGAAACTTATTGTTATCGCCGCCATGATGCAGCCATTCCCATTCAGAAAATCCCCGCAAAACAAGACAATCTCTTAGCGCGCGGCTGTAACGGAAAACACCGGAATTCTCAGGGTTCTTAAATGACGCAGGCATTAGCTCGCGATTATCCATGTCTTTGAAGGCAATCTTGTCCAGGTAAGGCTGCGGTACTCCGCGGTTTAATACGAACACAATGCTCTACGTTAACTTCCTTAAATGCTCAATTATAAATAGGTCAGAGACAAAAACATGTAAATCGGAATCTACACTGCTCACAAAAATTAGAGGATATATGGATAATGGATACGATTCATCTAAAATGGGTCAATAATATACGAGATCATTTATTTTTTCAACCACATATTACTTACATATTGCTACTCTGACTGATAAAGCAGGTCGTGATTCCAGAAAGTCCCTAATTAGTGTTTGAATCAAATGACATAAACCAAGAGAGAATATGGCAAACAAACAAAGCAACATTAACACTACAATAATCATGGGCCATGGGTGAAAATTGTTCTTCAGTATGGTGTATGGTCTCCTCAAATGGCTAACACTGCTTCACACCTGATGCAATGAGATGATCAATGAGTTCTTGGGGAATACGTGGCCATTCTTCTAAGAGAGCAATCTGCAGCTGTGGAACAGTTGTGGGAAGTGCTAGTCTGCCTGTAATGCGCCTGCCTAATGCATCCCACACATGCTCAATCGGATTTAAGTCAGGCGAGGAAGCTGGCCACTGTATACGCTGGATACCCTCCTCTTCCAGCATGTCGTCCACCAACCCAGCTCTGTGGGGACGTGCATTATCGTCCATGAACACAAAGGAAGTACCTATGGCACCAGCATACGGCACGACAAAAGGTCGAAGAATCTCCTCTCTATACCTTACAGCGGCCAAGTACCACCTGGGATGATGTAGAGGTCCGTACGTCCACCAAAGCTAGTTTCTGCCCACACCATCAACCCACCTCCGCCATATGGGGATCTTTGTTGTACAAAAGCTGGGTTGTTTCTTGACCCTCGTTTCCTCCAAAAAGAGAACACGTCGACCATCAGATTCTACGTTGAATCGCGACTCGATGCTCCTCCGCCCAGTTTCTGCGATCTCTACGGTGTTGTGGAGTTAAACTGGTGCACACCATGAGCCTAGGGGCATAGAAGTCACGTGCTTGAAGACGGTTACGGACAGTTTGGGTTGATACTCTGCGTCCTGTTGCTGTTCTCAGTTGAGTTGCATTCTGCCGTCTATTCTGCGGGCTGTCATCCCTTCTGTTGTTGCCCGTAGGCGCCCATGCCCTACCCTTATGTGAACAGTACCTGTTGTTTGGAAACGATTCCAAAGTCTTGAGATCACACTTTGAGACACTCCAATGGCTCGAGCCACCTCTTGTTGTATCTGTCCAGCTTCCATTCGTCCTATGGCCCTCCAAGCCATTGATTCAGATAAATAATGTTGCGGAGGCATTGTTGTCCCTAAGTCACGTCATTCACTAACTGACAACTGGAATGGAATGACTCTAAACCACAGCAACAAACCACCGCCGTTTGACCCTTTGACAGCAATAGTACAGACAGTGCCCTCTGTCATGTGGTGTATGTGCAGAGGTGACGCAAACACCTGTTTACCTTCTCTGGGAGTAAAAGAAAGCGATTGCATCTAATGCGGTACCGAAACACATAGCATACATAGCTTAGTTTACAATATCGTCTAATTGTTTTGATCAGTGTATTTCCCCCTATGCAGCGTAAATATTTGCTTAATCAAATCCGAAATGCGTTAATATGTTTTTTGCTACGAAGAGTAACACATTCGGCAGGTTTCGAGTTTCTATTCTCTTCTCCGCCATTCTGACATTAGATTTTTTCTGGGTTTCCCTGGTCGGTAGACGAATGTTTGAGTTGTTTTATCGTCTACCAACGATTTTCTTCCTCTCATTCACTCCAAATCCTTCTAACTTCCAGGTATGTTTTCATGTTTCGTTAGACGAGTGAGATAGCGGTAACGTGTGCGACATACATTCCGGAGCTTGCGGGTTTGATCCGTGGCACAGTCCACTCTGACCCAATTTTCGTGGTACCCCGGGGTCGGCACGTGAATGTCGATGTTTTTATCATCCTCCTTGCATCCTTCATATCATCTCTTTCACCCATTTCCCCTTCTTTCCGTTTACTTCTCAACTTTCAAGGTGTGCTTCCTGATTTGTGAAGTATGATGGTGCGGGTAGATAGCGCGAACGATGCTGAATGTGAATAACACGCTGCGTAGATGCTAGGGACCGCCAGGTCGCCCTCGGTGTGGCTCTAGCAGTGGTACGGGTCTTCCACCTTTGAAATGTTAGTACTTCCGCACTTCTCTGAGGTCTGCCTGCCTACGGCCTGTAACCTCCTGTTGTTTATCAGTTCATTCCTAGGAGGTGGTCGCCACAACATCTTACATAGTTCGCAATGTCTCCCTCCGTTGTATAACCTATAATTCAGTGTCCAATATGTGAAGGAAAGGAACATCTGTGGCATGTAGTTTTGAATTAATGGGAAAGAATGCATTAATGGCAAATGGTTAAAATTAGACAGAAAGGTATGCTTAATTAAACTCTTTTCTAAAGATACATAGGAAGGTAGGTGAGCGCTGGACTAAGTAAAAAAGCTGATATGTTCCATTCGCATGACTTTCTCTACATCTCTGTAACAAATTATTGTTAAAAAGCTTATCTTTTGTATATATATATATATATATATATATATATATATATATATATATATATATATTCATAAGAAATTGCCCTTATTATGTCGTTCTTGCAATAGAAGGGGAAAAAATCTAATGTGTTCCATTCACATGATGTCCTCTAGCTGTTAGGTAAACAAATTTTTTATTCAAAACACTAATCTGTTATCTACATCATGCTAATCAAGATAAACATAAGCAGATTTAGCCTTATTAAGAACTCCTTGCAAGTAGAAGGGAAGTAAGAAAATGCACAAGGTAAAGCAACAGTATCATCCTTTAAAAGTCGGTTTCTATGTGAAACACTTGAAATTCTAATCTCTTTGATTGCCAGGAGTAAACAAACTAAATGATGAGAAGAAAGATGTCTTTCCGTTTGAGAAAAGTTTAATTGGCTAAAATTGAAACTAATAATCCGAAATATCTCTAAAACGGTTAACTCTAAATTATGTGTGTTAATGAGATCTACAGTTTTTGTGTAATAAGCTTTTGTATATATCTTAAGGTTTCCCAGTTATATAAAAGACATCCATAATGAAGAGGTATTCAGAGGCTATTCCCAGAAAATCGAAGATATAGGTACATTCCGTTTGTCATAAAATATCTTAGGTGTTTTATTCAAAATCGTTGGCGCCATTTTCGAAAAATGTTCCATAGAAAGGATAGTGGTGGGCGGGGGTATTTTCTAGAAAATATTCGTGTCGCATCCTTGGAAGATACCGAACTTAAATACCAGTTTGGTATTCAACGGAGTTTTCGTTTTTGAGCTATGCTGTCCACAGACCACGCACAATGATAGACAGACCATACACCGAAGTTTTTCTAAAAATGCTGTTTTTTATTCAGGGATCTCAAAACATATTTTTCCGTTGAAATCTCGATATCAAAATTTTGGGTGTAACACAATACTTTCTCTATACTAGGGTCAGCTGATAAGTCCCGAAACAATGAAAACAGTATTTAATTATTTATTTTTTGCCTTATATCTTAACATAATCTCCAAAAAGGCTAATACATTTGTCATGTCGGTGTTCTAATTTAATTAAACCATCTCTGTAGTGCGATCTATCAAGGTCCACATCAATGACCTCCTCGTTACTGTGAAATCTTCGTCCTGCAAGAACATTTTTGAGATTTGGGAACAGGTGTAGTCACTGGGTGCTAGATCTGGCGAATAGGGTGGATGTTCAAGTAATTCCAACTTTAATCCTCACATATTTCCCATTGCAATGACTGAACGATGGGCCGGAGCATTGTCGTGATGAAACAAGATTTTTTTTTTCTTTTCACCTCATCACTCAAACGTTGTAGTAAGCTTGCGTAGTAGTCACCAGTGATACTTTACCCTTTTCCAAGTAACCAATAAAAATAATTCCCAGTGCATCCCAGAAAACACTCGCCATAAACTTTTTAGCTAACAAAATTGACTTTGACTTTTTTAGAGTTGGTTCACCTGGCGCAATCCACTGTTTTGATTGTGATTTACTTTCCGGAGTGTAGGGAAGTATCCAAGTTTCTTCCATGATAATAAGCCGTCTCAAAAATTCACTGGGATTTTTACGGTAGATCTCCAAATTGTTCACAAAAACTGTTTTTCTTTGCAACTTTTGGTCCGGTGTCTACAAACGCGGCACACATCTTGCACAGAAAGCCCTCTGTGAAAGCCCAAAAAATTACATAAAATATTACCTGCACGTTCTTTTGATATGTTTATAGCCTCTACTATCTCAAACAACTTTAACCTGCGGTCTTCCAGAACTAAACGGTGAATTTTTTTCAATGATCTCTAGAGTTGTCACTTCTACAGGGCGTCGAGAGCGAGGCTCATCACTAGTGCTCGTACGTCCCATTTTAAACTCTGCAACCTACCTTTTAATCATTGAATATGAAGGGGCAGAGTCTTTCAATGTACTGTTCATTACCTCCTTGATTTCTTTAGGTGTTAAGTCTTTTAAATGGAAGTATTTAATCACTGATCGCTTTTCCAAATCGTCCATTTTCGTGAAAACTCTAAAGTTCTCTTGTTTAAAATGCTGCCATTCGAAAACTAAACAAACTATTGATCTGTAACTATGGATACATGTTAGGCTGGAGTTAAACTATGCGATGCTACCGTATAACTGGCCTAGTGGCGCCATATCTGTGTGAGGCCCGGGACTTATCAGCCGACCCTCGTACACTTATCAGCCGTATAGAAATATATATATATTTCTATATAGAGATATAAACAGTACGTGTAGAGAAAGTAAAAAAATGATGTGTTCCATTCACACGACTTTCTCTACATCTCTTTAATAAATGATTGCTAATAAGCTCATTCTTCTATCCACATCATGCTAATCGAGATAAACACTAGTAAAAACGGTCTAATTACTTAGTTCCATGGAAGTGGAAGGGAAATAAGAAAATACATAGGCTAAACCAACAGTCATGTGCTTTAAAATATGGTTGCTCTGGGATTGAACTCCGTTTTTTGCGTGATCAAGAGTTGAAGGTTCCTGTATTTAGTATTTTAAAACTGAAACCGATAGCAAGGAATATTTCGAAAGCGGTCAACTTCACGAAAAAATTTATGACATAAATCGTCTGTTCGAATGTGATCTAAATTTTTGTGCAGTACGTTTTTTCATATCTCGATTTACTAGTTATGTAAAATTAAAAGAGAAGAATCATTAAGAATGAAGAGATATTTAGGGACTATTCACAGAAAATTCAAGATATACATATTATTTGACATGTAAATTTTAGAGCCGTTTTTGAGAAAATCAAAGTTTTCGAAATTGTTTTCATGTAAAGGATAGTTGGGGTGGGGGGATTTTCTTGAGAATCTTCGAGTGGTAACCTTGGAAGATTTTGAGCTTAAATATCAAGTTTGGTATTTAACGGAATTTTCGTTTTTGAGCTAAGTTGCCCACAGACACATATACACATACCATACAGACTTTTTTCTAAACATGTATTTCCGGTGAAATCTTGGTATCGAATTTTTTCTCTATACCTTATGTACATGGTACGTGTAGGGAAAGTAGGAATGACTCTCACTTTAGCCTAGTTTTCTGGTAACGTTTGTCTCGCTAATGCTTGATTAGCATGAAGTAGATATCAGAATAAGTTTTTGCAAGAATAGTTCAAGTATAGGTAGAGAAGGTTATGTAAATGAAACATCATATTTTTTCTTTCTCTATACTATGTACATAGTGTATAGAGAAGGTATTGCACTCCACCCAAAAAATTCGATACCGAGATTTCACCGGAAATATATGATTTAGGGTCCCCTGTATCCAAAAAAAGTATTCTTAGAAAAAGGTCCGCGTGTGTGTCCGTGTGTCTGTGAACACGATAACTCACAAACGAAACGTCGGTAAAACACCAAACTTGGTATTTAAGTTTAGTATCTTTCAGGAAAGCGACACGAAGATTTTGAGATAAATTCCCCCACCCCAAACTACCCTTCACATGGAACTTTTTTCGAAAATTTTGATTTTCTAAAAAATGGCACTAACGATTTTCATTAAAATATCGTATATTAAAGTTATTTACCTGACAAATGAAATGTATATTTTGAATTTTCTGGGAATAGCCACCGAGGACTACTTTATTCTGGATGAATTTTTCATAACTACTAAACCGTAAGAGATGGACAAAAACTTAACCCACAAAAAATGTTGAGCACATTAAAACATAGAATTTATGCTATATACATTTTTTTCGTGGAGTTGATCGCTTTTGAGATATTCCTTTTTCTTGTTTTCAGCTTTGAAAAACTTGTAATTTTCTCATACAGGAATTTGTCAACTCCTGTCCTTACAAACAGAGAAACATTAGTCACATAGCAACCAATTTTTGGCTTTCACTTTAACCTATGGTACTCCCTTATTTCGCTTCTGCTTACAATAAAGCAAGAAATAAGACTATTTCTGCTAATTTTTCTCGATTAGCATGAAATAAATAAAAGATAAACTTATTAACAACAATAATTTACAGAGATATAGAGAAAGTCATGTGAATGGAACACATCAGATTTTTATATTTATATTTTTTGTTATATTTGTTTCACCCATTTAGCCATTAAATAACAAAAAACGTTACAGAATATAGCTTTTACTATGTGTTCATTTTATCCGCGATTTTCCGCGCGCGGATTGAGCAATAATGTCGTATTGGACTGGTGAGCCTACATTGTACTCTGTACCGAGAAGGTGCGATATTCATTTCGGGAACAGAAAGCTAACATAGCAACGTATACCTCGAAACAACGATAATGGTTGGCGGATGAGAAACCAAACCACAACGCTCAGGATATAGTTGCATTACTAACTACCAGCCGATTAGCGGCAATGAAGAATATTAAAACGACCATCTGTTCTTTGTGACAGCTGACTATGACCGCGAGACATATTTTGACTGTGGTTGACTTTTATTATCATTCTAGTAACAACATAAAAGCAACGTACAAATATGATGTACTCATCTGCTTGAATAATTTCCTGATGGCTCCATCATTTACATCATGAGCTATGCTAAAACCCTCTGGTGCTGAGTACTTATTAGTGCACCTGTCTTAAGAATGAGTGACAGTATTCTAATCGCCGCATCATAATGACATCACATTTAATAGAATCTCCTGTAGCTAAAGGGACAGTATATAAAATTTCTTCTTCAGCTAATTAGTTTCGCATATCAGTTTACTAAGGAATAAAGGTTGTTATACCATCCTTTGATTAAAAGTTATGAGTAACTACAAACCATTTTTACAAAAGATTGTTCATTTATCTACGAGTGGTAATCAAGAAAACATTAGCAGACATTTTCTTGTTACTTGCTTCTTTGTATGTAGGAGGGAAATTAAGGGAATACATACTATCGCGATTTTTAAAACCTATCCTTAAGTGAAAGGAATAAAATTTTGTTCTCTTTGCCGTGTCTAGGAGTAAAACAGAAGAAGTATGACATGAAAGAAGACTTCCCTTTTCAAAAAAGTTTTACTTAAAAACTGAAGCTAATAACAAGAAATTTATTGAAAAGGATTAACCTTTATAAAAATTACATGATAAGAATTGTATATTTTTCGTGTACTAATTTTTTGTCTATCTCTAACGGTTTTCCAGTTAGGCAAAAGTCATACAGCTATTCCCATAAAATTGAAGATAAACGTTTTAATTTTGATACACATATATTTTATATGCCGTATTTTAATCAAAATTGTTAGAAGCATTTTTGAGAAAAACATTATTTTCGAAAAATTTTCAAAGTAGTTTGTTATTTGGGGGTGGGAACATTTTATTGAAAATATTGATTTAGAGTCCTTATAACATACTAAACTTAAATATCCAGTTTGGTATTTAATAGTATTATTTCTGAGCTATGATATTTTCCTTAAAATTCCTTTTTTGTTGGACACACGGGACCTCAAAACAAATATTGCCGGTGAAATATCTTTATCGAATTTCGGGTGGAGATTTTTTTAATTCTAAAATTGTATGTAATAAAGTTGAATCATTTCCCAAGAAAGGGGACATTTATGTAAAAAATGACTATCGCAAGGAAAGCTTTTCAAAGAAAAAATGGATAAGTTTTAAACGAGTTGACCTGAAGTTCTGGAGTTTTTCAATTTAACTAGTCCTGGAAATGAGCAGCTCAGTTGTACAAATACTTCCACGTTTATAGTCAGAGTTCACATTTTAGGTTGGGGGAACACTTCCAAGAAAGCAAGCTCGGGACATCTGAAATTTGAGCATCTTTCGAGAATTCATATTTAGTGTCAACAGCAAATGTAAAGAAGGAACATAAAATGCATTGCACCGGTTCCTTTCAGAAAATTTGCATCAGTATGCTGAGACATCGAGGACAGAAATGCTGATATGTGAATTTGGAGAGGGTGGTTCCGCCATGGGGTGCTGAGTCAGAGAGGAAGCTGTTGTGGAAGTACTTCTTGAAGTGATGGGGAAAAATACATGAGAAAGCTCTCAGATATGAAAGTTGGTCGCCTGAGGGTATAAGGGTTTCTATTTCCACAAGTTAGGCTACGTTTGACACAGTTTGATGCTTTATTAGCATTAGCTAAGGGCTGCTTTCTCTTCGAATTTCCTCTCTAACAATTGAAGTGGTTAATATCACATCATTTTTACATTGTTCTCGCTTAAAGACATGTCCGAATCACCATGATATTGTCTACGGTTGTGCAATAATCGTGCTTACCATTAGTGATGGGCAGAATCGAATTTTTCAAGAATCGAATACTTGTAAGAATCGAAATTTTCATTCGAGCCCAAGCTCTTGAAACCAACTATCACTCATTAAGGTTTTTGCTAATCGAAATCAGCTTGTATTCGTATGCAAGTTCTCGGATGCTGAGCTATCTTCACTCAAGTGATGTTCTCAGTTCCCATTAAGGTTGTTGCTAATCGAAATCAGCTTGTGTTTGAGTTCAAGTTCTCGGATGCTATGTTATCATCAATCGAGTGATGTTCTCAGTTCTCATTAAGGTTGTTCTCGAATAAAACATTAATGTGATGAACGAAAAATACACACCAGTTACATGCTGACAATTAGGTGCTAGGTCTTGCTATTTTCTGTATAAGCAGGAAGTAATTGGATGACAAAGATAAACGATAGACAGTACATTATAGTACTGCTGTGTTAATGTAAATTTGGATCGTTGACTCCTAAACAATTCACTGCAGCGTACGAGCTTAATTGTTTTGCATGATATTATCTAAGGTTGGATAGCATTCGTTTGCATGCTTGCTATTAGTGATGGGCAGAATCCAATTTTGAAGAATCGAATTCTCTGTATTCGAATACTTTTAAGAATCGAGACTTTCATTCGAGTACAAGCTCTCGAATCAACTATTACTTATAGGTTTTTGCTAATCGAAATCAGTCTGTTTTCGTCTACATGTTCTTGATTTCTGAGTTCTCATAATGGTTGTTCTCGAGTACAACATTCTGTTCAAATGATGGACGAAAAATATGACAAGAGTTAGATGCTGATAATGAGGTGCTGGGTTTTACTATTTCCTGCATAAGCAGGAAGTACTGGATGACAAAGATAAACGATTGGTACATTATTAACTGTAATCTTGGAAAACTTCACTGCAGCGCACGAGCTTAATTGTTTTGCTCTGAATGGGTAGACGCCGTGCTGCAGTCATTCTAAAGGTAATCAGGGCATTAAAAAAGTTTGTTTGAACACCGAAATGTTAAGATATTTTTAAGCTATATTTAAGCCTACATAATTTTAATTTTATACACTCTTTGTGTGTTAACATTCACTATAGCCATTGTCAATAAAATCCCTAACACATCATAAACTATAGGACCTGAATATTCGAAAAGTCTTTTACAAAATAAAATGAATTCGTCATGAATCAGGTTGTTTATTATGCCAACACACTCCTGCGCTCTTCCCAGCAAATGCCCAACATATGAATAAGCCCTAAGTACGAGCACCAATCAGATTCAGGTGAAGTTATCATCTCGAGACGAGATCTCGATTCAGTTCGGTGCACCTGCACCTATCCGAGAACATCATTCGAATAAAACATTCAGGACATTTTCAAACGAGAACCGCGAATTTGAACCAATCCAAGTGAAGGATTCGAATACAACATTCATGTTTCGAAATATCTCGAGAAAATCTCGAATACATCAACATTTTCCATTTCGATACTTGCCATCGAATCTCATTGATGCCTTTTTCAAGAAGAAATTTTTACTTAGTGTAAATGCACAGCGTACATAGTAGATAGAGAAGGTACTGTATTCAACCCAAACATTCAATGCCGAGATTTCACCGGAAATATGTTTTGAGATCCCCTGGATCCAAAAGAAACATTTGTAGAAAAAGGTCCGTGTGTGCCATTGGACAGCATTACTCAAAAACGAAATATTCGTTTAAATACTAACCTGGCATTTAAGTTCAGTATTTCCGAAGCATTCGACACGAAGCTTTTTAAGAACATTTCCCACCCCAAACTACATTTTGCATAGAAAATTTTCGAATTTGATTGATTTTCTCAAAAATGGCTCTAACAATTTTGATTAAAATAATATACCTATATTAAATATCTTTACATATAAAATAAAATTTATATCTTGAATTTCCTGGGAATAGACTCTGAACTTTTCTTCGTTCTGAATGAATTTTGCATAACTGGTAAACCGCAAGAGACAAACAAAAGCTTACTATATAAAAACATGTAGATCTTGTCAAAACACGCAATTTGTGGAGTTAACTGTTTCCGAGATATTACTCGTTATTGGTTTCAATTTTAAAATATTTATACTTTTCTTAGACAGGAAGTCGTCCGTGTTTCCTTTGCTTAATTTGTCCAAGCAAAGAAGCGAATTTCAATGACAATCACATAGCGACAGCTTTTAAAAATTTGACTTTCGCTTTAGCATAGTTCAATCCTTTAGTTCTCTTCTATTTATAAGGAACTAAATATTAAGAAATGGTTGCTAATGCTTATCTGGATTAGCATGAAATAGAGAGAATTTATTTTAATTTGTAGGAAGTTTGTTTGTAGAGCAGCTAAAGAAAGTCGTGTATCGTAATGCAACACATCAGGTTGTTGATAACTAGTTACTAGCTCTGAGATTTGCCAATATTATTTTTGTGTGCTTATTATGTTACATGCATATAACTTAGTGGATCAATATCAGAATACAGGAAGCTATATGGATAGTGGGAGTGAATTTTGACCACGGTTGGTCAAGAATTTTCTTTTTGTTGTTGTAGTAAATGGTTATTGGACTCTTTTGCATCCAAAGAGAAATATCACATGTCCCTCAGTCACTACAGTTCTGCAGCCAACGATCGAAAAATACACCTGTTTCCTAACAACAGCGTTTTGCACTCGCCTCAGTTTGTGTTTGCATTTTCTGTTATTCTGTTTTTTGTGACAAGCTTTATATTTTATTTCTAAAAAGACAAGGCGTTTTTATTTACTAGACATATTATGAAATAATTGCTTTATTATGTTATTTTATAAATTATAACGATGCATATAATGTAAACACACGTAATGAGATACTTTTGGAATAGATTATACCTCAATGTGTACATGTTTACTCTACAAACCCCTCCTCATTACCCTCCCTTTATACAGCTGACTGCTCTATGTGTTCGTAACTATGTGCTTCGGAACCCAAAACCGAGCTCTACTGATCTGAGTCCTAGATTTTACTTTGTCTCAGGCATGCTAAACGTAAGTCTTGCGTGATACTGACTCACAACTTCGTTTTCCTAAATTCTAGTCAAGGAGAGATCGTGGTCGCGTCGTGTCCAAGTGGTTACACCATTCGCCTCCCACCTAGATGGCCCGGGTTCGATGCCAATCGACCACATGTGAGATTTGTGGTGGACAAAGCAGCACAGGGGCGGGGTTTCTCCAGGTTCTCCGGTTTCCCTCGCCGATACATTACACCGGTGCTCCATCTTCATTCCATGTATCAGCAGTGTCATCGCCTGCGGTGCCACAAGCAGTAAAAGTGGGAGTAAAAACTATCACAAAAAGGAGAGATCTTGTTAAAACACATAATTTATGTCATATATGTCATTGTAGCAGCGTTTCGCTTGTCTGTATATTAAAGGGTGACAGATGGTCGTTTTAATAAGTTAAATATAATGTAGCAATATTATCTCTTATAATGTTGCACCAGTTTCAGCAATCAATATCTGTAGCAGAAAGTAATGCTGACATAACGATGTCCTCATAAAGCAGTGCTGGCATAATCATGGATTTAGCTATAAAAGCTTCATTAAATAGATCACAGAGAGCCCTCATATCTGAACTACTGATACTTTCGGACGTACTCTAGACCAAAGTTGAAGAAAGGGCTTAGTATCATTTAAGAGTGTTAACTTCAAGAGGATAAAAAATACAGTGCCTTTTGTGTGGAATCTGGATAACTCCTTGGGTTTTCTCCCCTTTTAATCTATAACCATACATCCTTAAAATTTATCTACTTAATAATAAAATCACTGTGTCTCTTTGCAGCTCCCGATCTCTCCCTAAATTACACCTTCCTGCACCTTAAATCCTGAGACCGCCTGCCTGCCTCCCTATTGCAAGCGCGAGCAGCGTTATACCTCTGAACCTATTACCCCCTAGTGATGCACATCCTAGATATAACTCATATCCCCCAATAGATATTCAACGATATAATATAGATTGTGTTTAAAAAGATCTAATATTTTGTGTAGTAAGTTTTCGTCTCTCTCATCCGAATGTAGAGTCTATTCCCAGAAACTGCAGCATATGCACTTTATTTGTAATGACAATATTTTAACACATGATATTTTAATCAAAATCGTTACAGCTACTTTTTAGGAAATAGATATTTTAAAAAAAATGTTCCACGTAAAGGGTAGTTTGGGGTGGGGATTTTTTTCCCAAAACATTCAAGTCACATCCTTGGTGTACACTAAACTTGCCAAGTTCGGTGTTTAGATGACTTTTTTTTTTATTCAAGAATCCTCAAAACGTGTATTTCCGTGAAATATTGGTGTGAAATTTTTGAAATGGAATACAGTATTTCTTGTTCCTACGTAGATAGAAAAATTAAACAAAATACACACACACAAAAAGCATTCAACTTGACCCCGAGACTTCCTTAGCCAATATTTTGATTGTGTTATTATTTTGTTTCACAATAACATGTTGTTTGAAATTAATTTATAAAGCCATACAATTAAGCTATAAACTTAAATCGTAATACACTTTTAAGCAATTGGGTTTCAAGAAAAAGTCAAATGTAATCAAAATATCATTGGAAAAAGTATTCAATATGTTCAAATAAGAAAGAGGAAACTATTGTTCTGGCTTCAAAAAAGGTGTCTCAAATGAGAGAAATTTTAATAAAATTTCAATATGCTCAAGGATATGGAAAGCCTTAGAAGAGGCGGTATTCTCTTTCCTTTCTTTTATTTTATATTTTTGTCGCCCTTCTTATGTAGCGAGATAGAAGTTTCGAAATGAGCACATTTGAATACAGTATCCCAAGCTGGTACCTTATTTGAGGGTTGAATCAAGGGCGCTTTCTTTTACGCTGGTTTCCGCAACGAAGCAACACTGCGATTAAAGGATGGGGTGAAAATAAAACATCTGATTATTTTTAATTTAACAATAAATATTGTTATATTATGTGCAATTATTCTTTTATAGTTATTGAGCTGAAATTTTGTCATTTATATATGAACCAAATCCACGGTTCTATGCTGAAAAGCTGTTATTAATATTTTCTGTATCAAAAAAAAAAAGTCCTTCATGGCATTGTGTTCACATTTGTTAATAGAGTTTAGCATAAATACGAGGGTCGGTCAATAAGTAATGCCTCCAATTTTTATTTTCTCTACACATACTATGTACATAGTGTATAGAGAAGGTATTGTATTGCACCCAAAAAATTTTTACCGAGATTTCAACGGAAATATATGTTTTGAGGCCCCCTGAATCCAAAAAAAGCATTTTTATAAAAATTTCCGTGTGTGTCTGTGTGTGTGTGTATGTCTGTGGGTGGAATAGCTCAAAAATGAAAAGACCGTTAAAAACCAAACTTGGTATTTATGTTTGATATCTTCCAGGGATACGACACGAAGATTTTGAGAAAAATTCTCCCACCCAAAACTACCCTTTACATGAAACTTTTTTCGAAAGTTTTGATTTTCTAAAAAATGGCTTTAACGATTTTGATTAAAATTTCGTATATTAAAGACATTTACACGAGAAATAAAATGTATATCTTGAATTTTCTGCAAATAGCCTCTGAAGACTACTTTATTCTAGATGAATTTTACGGAATTTTGCATAACTGCTAAACCGTAAGAGATGGACGAAAACCTTAAACACAAAAAATGTAGAGCGCCTTAAAACACACAATTTATCTAATGCACATTTTTTCGTGGAGTTGATCGCTTTTGAGATACTTCTTGTTTTTTGGTTTCAGCTTTAAAAAACATACTTTTCTCATACAAACAAAGGAACTTGAGTCACATAGCAACCAACTTTTGACTATCACTTTAACCAATAAAACTTCCTTATTTCGCTTCTACTTAGAAGGAAGCAAGGAATAGGGCTATATGTGCTGATTTTTTCTCGATTAGCATGAAGTAAATATAAGCATAATATTTTTAACCATAATTTGTTGCAGAGATATAGAGAAAGTCATGTGAATGGAACACATCATATTTTTTTTTCTCCGCAACTAAGTAAGTTATGTGAACAATTTAAATTTTGCACAATTCCTCAAACATTCTTCTCCAAATTCGATAGCAACTTCATAAGCCTACCAGTGGCAGCACTGCTTCCTGTTGTAAAATGGCTGACTTTGATGTTCGTATTAGACAGCATTCTGTCATATAATCCTTGAATGTGGAAGGTGAAACGTTCATTCGCATTCGTGAAAGGCTCACAAAGGTGTATGGTGATGCATCAGTGGATGTCAGCACGGTTAGAAGATGGGTGCATCATAGTAATGAAGCTGATGGGCAAACACGTTGTATATTGAACAGCGGAGCGGTAGACCGGTGACTGCAATGACTCTCCGCAACATTGAGCGAGTGGATGAGATCAATCTAGCTGACCAGCGGATAACAACGGGTGAATTGTGTTGCATTACGTCTCTCAGTAAAGCCAGTGATAGCAGTTATTCAAGAACTGGGGTACTCAAAAGTGTGTTCGCAGTGGTTACCCCGAATGTTAACCGAGCAGAACAAGGAGGCACGAGAGACAAAGCCTCGGAAACATTTGCAGTGCTTCAATTTGAAGGGATAAAGAAGCTGATTGCAGGATTCACTTTTCAGATGCAGAGCCCGTAAAAATATCTGTTCATCAATGACTTCGGAAGCAAGACCGTGGATTTTACCACACAGGAATGCATGCCCTTGTTAAAAGGTGGACTAAAACTGTGGAAAAAGATGTGGATTACATTGAAAAGTGACAATTTAATCCTCAATGTTGTGGCTTTCGTGCTGTGTAATCAATGTTTAATTTTCTTGCAAATTAAAAGAGAGGAAAAAAATAGAAGGCATTAGTTATTGATTGACCCTCGTAATTAAGAAAGTAACAGGAGCACTGATTCCGAAAAAAAGCATTTTAAGAAAAAGGTCTGTGTGTATGTGTGTGTGTGTGTGTCTACGTATGTGTCTGTGGGAAGCATAGCTCATAAACGAAAAATCGGTTAAATAACAAACTTAGTATTTGAATTGAGCAACTTCCTAGGATGCGACACGAAGATTTGATAGAAAATCCGCCCACTCACAACTATGGAATATTTTTTGAAAATGTTGATTTTGTCAAAAATGGCTCTAATGATTTTGATTAAACTACCATATACTAAAGATATTCACATCCCAAATAAGATGTGTATTTTGAATTTTCTGAGAAAAACCTCAGAAGAGCTCTTTATTCTGATTGAGTAGTGCAGACTTTTGCACAACATTTAAATCGTAAGAGATAGACAAAAACTTACTACACAAAAAAGTGTAGATCTCGTTAAAAAACCCAATTTATATCATATATGTTTTTCTTGTAAAGTTGACCGTTTTCGAGGTGTTCTAATTGGTTTCAATATTAAACTAATTAACTTTTCTCAAACGGAACCATACAAAGCGAACCGAACCTCAATTGTTTCGCATAACGACCGCCTTTTAAAATATTTGAGTATCGCGTTAACCTTATTATTTCTCTTATTTCCATTCTATTTATAAGAAAGCAAGCAATAAGACAAATTCTGCTAAAGTTTATCTAGTATAGCATGACGTAGATGAAAGAAAAATTAATTTAATTGTTTTTTTTCACAAACTGTGTATAACACTGAAGTTGGTTAGGTAGAACCAGACTGAAAAATTAAACGCTATAGCCGGGATTTGAACCGCGGATCTTCCAGTCTCTAGTCGGTTGCTCTACCACTAAGCTACCATGGCAACATGCCGGTATTGCATTGAATTTCTCAACTGACTCGCATTTTCCCCGGTAAACAACAAGGTGATCTCAAATTATTTTGAGGTGACATCCCCAATGGCGACTTAAAATGTCTCAAGTACTTTAAGTCCCAGGTTTCATAGCATAGCCAACTATTATGGTCAATTAGTATTGGTCTATATACTATGACTCCTGGGTCTTAAAGTACTTAAGATATTGTAAGTCGCCATCGGGATATGTCATCTCAAAGTAATTTGAGATCACCTTCTGGTTTACAGGGTAAAACATACGGGTCAGTTGAAAAATTCAATGCTATGCCGGCATGTTGGTAGCTCAGGGGTAGAGCAACCGGCTAGAGACCGTGAGATCCGTGGTGCGAATCGCGGCTATGGCATTGAATATTTCACTTTGACTCTACCTATCTAAAAAAAAAATAACCTTTGTAAGAAAAATTGTTTTTGGAACAGCAGAGAAAGTCATATGAATGGAACACAGATGTTTTGGATTCAGGGGGTCTCAAAGTATGTATTTCCGGTGAAACCTCGGTATAGAATTTTTGGGTTGACTACAATAACTTCTCTATATTGTTGTCACATGCGAGAATTTAATTTATATTGTTTTAGTGATGTTTTATTAATTAAGAATTAATTGATCTGAATTTATTGGGATTTGATTTTTACACATTCTTGGACAAATACAAGTTTCATTATAAGCTGATTAAGTAACAGGATGGAAGAGACCAGCCTCTTCCGATGGCACTCCTAGTGGACTTTTCGATAACACCAACTTTCGTTGGGCTATGTGCACATTCGCACTTTGATGTCGCACTGGATATTCTAGAACATTTAAATATTCGATGTTGATTGGCTAAGACTACCCACTATCAGGATGTTGGTTCTCTATATTAGGAGAACGGCGACCATGTTGGAATGCCCTTCCGGGGCTGCAGACGCGACCACCAGGTCTTGTCTTTGACCGTCGGGGAACCTCTGCTTTGTTGTGTGCGTCTTGAGGCGTCGCTCCGGGCTCAACCGCTGAGCTACCACAACCACTTTATCTCTCACCTCGCTTAGACACACCATGACATATTTCTTACGGTGAGGCTTTATATTAGTGGCCCACATAACCAGAATAATATTAATGGAATAAATAGATTGCAATCCCCTACCTTTGTAAACCAAACATTCGCAACCGACATATTACTTAATCTTTCTTAATATATTAGCTTAATTTAAGTCCCGTTGTTATCATTGCTCTACCATCTGCCTTCCTTTCACCACCCTCTAATAGGTATCCCCCACGTCACAGAATCTTACTCGCGACAATAGTAAGCATAGAGAAAGTAAAAAGAAAATAAACCAAAACCTTATTGTTTCCAAGTATGTGGCTTATTTACTTTCTCTACAGTAATAGTGTATAGATAAGATATTTTATTGCACCCAAAAATTCAATACCGAAATTTCACCGGAAATATATGTTTTGAGACCCCCTGCATCCAAAAAAGCATTTTTAGAAAAATGTCCGTGTGTGTGTCTGTCTGTATGTGTGTGTGTCTGTGAGCAGCATAGCTCAAAAACGAAAGGACTGTTAAATACCAAACTTGACACGAAGATTTTAAAAAAAAAAATCCCTTTATATGAAAAAAAAATTCAGCAATTTTGATTTTCTTAAAAATGGCTCTAACGATTTTGATTAAAATGTCGTATATTAAAGATATTTACCTGGCAAATAAAATAATATATATTGAATTTTCTGGGAATAACCTCTGAAGACTACTTTATTCTGGATCAATTTTACGGAATTGTGCGTAGCTGCTAAACCATAAGAGATGGACAGAAACTTACCGCACAAAAAATGTAGAGCACTTAAAACACACAATTTATGTGATGTGACATATTGTTTTCGAGGAGTTGATCGTTTTTGAGATATTCCTTGTTTTTGGTTTCAGCTTGGAATAACTTATTCTTTTCTCATACAGGAATTTGTCAACTCGTGTCCATACAAACAGAGGAACTTCAGTTACATAGCAACCAGCTTTTAACTATCACTTTAACCTATAGTACTCCCTTATTTAGCTTCTACTAACAAGAAAGCAAGAAATAAGACTATTTCTGCTAATTTTTTCTCGATGCAGAGATGTAGAGAAAGTCATGTGAATCGAACACATCAGACTTTTTTAGTTTTACCCTATCTTTAATATTATAATATTTATAGCGGTTTAAAGCTTGTCATGACTTTTGAAATACCCTATATATTAATCTCTCAAGAATCTTCTTATTATTTCTGTTACATTTTCTCCAGCCACATCGTCATTATAGAAGTTACTAGTTTCTATACATTTGCCGTAGTAGCAATGTGGTCAATTAGAACCTCCACAAAAAACTTTACCTGGATTGAATTATTGGCCTCAGGGAAGTTTACTTCTACACCAGGTAGCCTGTAATGATCTAAAGTGTGGAAAACTCAGTCAAATTGCACCTTGCAGCTATTGATGCACTACATGAATAGCCAAAACACAGCTTATCTTACTTGTTACGTCTCCCAGCCATTTGCAAGTAAAATGATCTAAAATGGCATGGAAAACTTAGGTAAACTGCAGCTTTTAGCTATTATGATGCAGTAGGTGAATGGTCAAAACATCGCTTCTGTTACTTGCTACGTCTGCGAGTGATTTGCCTTACATGAATAATATTATAGGTGAAAAGCTCATTATCTGAATAACGTCTATGTGCATAGGCATTAGTTATTTCAGCCCTTTGATGTTGGCTGAGCAACTACTAATATGTTTTGTAAGAGCGACATCCTCCGCGTGATCTGAGTTTGTGTACGGTTTGCGCTCCATATAAACGAACTTATTCCAGAATAAGGAGGTCTTCAGAGGCTATTCCCAGAAAATGCAAGATAAGCATCAGCATTTATGAAATTTTTTCCATGTAAAGGTTAGTTTGGGGAAGGGGTACTATCCTCAAAATCTTCGTGTCGCATCCTTGGAAGATGTTAAACTTAAATATCAAGTTTGGTGATTTACGGATTCTTAGTTTTTGGGTAATCGTGTTAACAGACATACCCGGACCTTTTTACTTTCTCTATACATACTATGTACATAGTGTATAGAGAATGTATTGCATTGTACCAAAAAATTCGATACCGAGATTTCACCGGAAATACATGTTTTGAGACCAGCTGAACCCAAAAAAGCAATTTTAGAAAAATGTCCGTGTTTGTGTGTGTCTGTCAGTGTGTATGTGTGTGTGTCTGTGGGCAGCATAGCTCAAAAACGAAAAGACCGTTACATATCAAACTTGGTATTCAAGTTCAGTCAGTATCTTCCGAGGATGCGACACGAAGATTTTCAAGAAAATTCCCCCACACCCAACTACCTTTCACATGAAACTTTTCCAACAATTTTGATTTTCTAAAAAATGACTCTAACGATTTTGATAAAAATATCATATATTAAAGCTATATACTTGACAAATAATATGTATACTGAATTTTCTGGGACTAGCCTCTGAAGACTACTTTAATCTGGATGAATTTTACGGAATTTTGTGTAACTGATAAATCGTAAGAGATAGACAAAAACTTACCAAACAAAAATGTAGAACACATTAAAACACAGAATTTATGTTATATACTTTTTTCGTGGAGTTGATCGGTTTTTGTTTTAGCCTTAAAAAAACTTATACTTTTCTCATACAGGAATTTGTCAACTGCTGTCCATACAAACAAAGGAACTTCAGCACATAGCAACCAGCTTTTGACTATCACTTTAACCTATGGTACTCCCTTATTTCGCCTCTATTTACAGGGAAGCAAGTAATAAGACTATTTCTGCTAATTAGTATTACAAACACACACTTTTATGAAGTAACTTTTTAAGCCATCAGCCATTTCCAAGATATTAATTATTGGATCGACTTTTCCAATACTTTGTCAGTTAATATTCAGTGCAGTTAATATTCAGATATTAATCTTGCGGCAATGGACATTATAATTTTTCTATATGTACGTTGTACACAGTGTATAGAGAAGGTGTTGCACTCCTCCCAAAATTTCGATACCGAGATTTCACCGGAAATATATGTTTTAGGGTCCCCTATATCCAAACAAAGCGTTTTCAGAAAAAGGTCCGTGTGTGTGTCCGTGTGTCTGTGAACACGATAACTCAAAAAGGAACTTCAGTAACATAGCAACCAGTTTTTGACCGTCACTTTAAGCTATGATACTCTTGTTATTTCGCTTCTACTTACAAGGAAGCAAGTAATAATACTATTTCTGGTAATTTTTTCTGATTAGCATGAAGTAAATGGAAGTATAAACTTTTTAAGAATAATTGAGATATAGAGAAAATCATGTGAAAATCAAGTCACTTCAGATTTTTTTTTTCTACTTATAAGGAGCTAGTAGTAAGAACATTCTGCTAATGATTTTCTCGATTAGCAAGGTGCAGAAAGAAGAATAATTTTATGTAAGAAGTTTGTAGAAGAGCTAGAGAAAGTGAGTGTAGTACATCAGATTTTTTTTCGGGTAGTCATGAAAAAATATTTGTGTTTCAAGGCCAGTATATAGCCTCCAGTTTAAAAACATTTGCTTGTCACTTTTCCCTTTGTGCCTATATTTTATAGTGT
Source organism: Hymenopus coronatus (assembly GCA_030762935.1). Taxonomy (NCBI): domain Eukaryota; kingdom Metazoa; phylum Arthropoda; class Insecta; order Mantodea; family Hymenopodidae; genus Hymenopus; species Hymenopus coronatus. Next base: position 33,835,292 of record CM060883.1, read on the forward strand.
TTAACGTCCGCTTTTATTACAATGGCACCGCAGGCGATGAAACATGGAATGGAACACCGGTGGAATGTGGTGGAGGGGGAAAGCGGAGAACCCGAAAAACCCCGCCCCTGCGCCACTTTGTCCACCAGTAATCTCACATGCGGTCGCTTGGAATCGAAACCGGCGAAAGGCGAGTGGTCTAACTAATCGACCACGGCGCGATCTTTGTGCCTATAACGAAATAGCAAACGATTACCACAATAATTTTAAGCAAATAAAAAAAAAAAATCTGGTGTTCCATTCACATGATTTTTCTCTACATCTCTCTATAGCAAATTAATCTTAAAAAGCTTGTTCTTCTATCCACTAAATGCCAATCGAGATAAACATTAGCAGAAACGGCCATGCTTCCGTATAAGCAGAAGGGAAATAAGGGAATACATTAGGCTAAAGCGAGAGTCAGATATTTTTAAAGCTGATTCCTATAGAATTGTAATTCGTGTCTTTGCATGGTCAGGAGTTGACAATTTCCCGTATTTTAAAACTGAAAGCAATAACAGGGAATATATCAGAAATAGTAAACTCTACGAAAAAACTGTTTATGCCATAAATTGTGTGTTCTAACGAGATCTACAGTTTTGTGTAGCAAGTTTTTGCCTATCTCTTACGCTTTACCAGTTATACAAAAGCCGTCCAGAATGAGGAGGCCTCCAGAGAGTTTCCCAAAAAATTCAAGATAGACATTATATTTGTCATGTAAATATGTACGGTATTTTAATCAAAATCGATAGTGCCATTTTTTAAAAATAGTAATGTTCGAAAAAAATATTCCATGAAAAGGGTATTTTAGGTTGGGGGGACTTTGTTGAAAATCTTCTTTCGCATTCTAGGAGAATACTCAACTTAAATACCAAGTTTGTATTTAACGAACTATTTGTTTTTGGCTATGCTGTCCACAGACACACACATACATACACACACGCAGTCACACGGACCTTATTCTAAAAATACTTTTTCTGGATTCAGGGGGTCCCAAAACATGTATCGAATGTTTAGTTTCTGTATACACTATGTACAGAGTACGTGTAGAGAAAGTAAAGATTATTCATTAAAGAAATAGAGTTTAATATTTAGGGTACTTATTTCCAAAATACAAAAGGGTTGAGAGTGTATTTGAAGGAAATACTGCTATTAGCTTTAGGATAATAAAATATGTATAGCTGTTGAGAGCCAACATCTTAATGCAATAAAGCTTTTCAGAGTTTTTAGTTAAGAAAGACGGCACATAAAATAAATATTTTAAAATACTTGATTAAAGAATGCTGAGTGAAAATTCTGATGGGCTCCATTCAAATGACTTTCTCTATATCGTTGTAACAAATTATTGTTAAAAAGCAAAATGTTCAATCTACTTTTTATGGTAATAGAGATAAAGATTAGCAGAAAAAGTATTCTTAATCGCTTGCTTTCTTGTAAGTAGAAGGAAAATAAGGGAATACACTGGGCTAAAGTGATAGCCAAATCTTTTAAAGACTGGTTCTCATGTTGATGAAATCCATTTGTATGCAGGGTCAGAAGTTTACAGCTTTCCGTGTGAAAAATTGTCATTTTAAAGCTGAAACAAAAACAAGGAATATCTCAGAAATGGTCAATTCAACGAAAAAAGCGTATTTGTCATAAATTGTGTGTTTTTTAACGTGATCTACATTTTTGTGTAGTAATATTTAGTCTATCTCTTGCGTTTTACCAGTTACACATAATTCAGCAAAATTCATTCAGAATAAAGAGATCTTTAGAGGCTAATCCTAAAAAATTAAAGCTATACATTTTATTTGCCATATAAACATCTTTAATAAAAATCGTCAGAGCCATTTTTGAGAATGTCAAAATGTTCGAACTTTTTTCTATGTAAATGGTAGTTTGGGGTGGAGGGATTTTCCTCAAAACCAACGTGTCGCATTCCTGGAAGATGCTAAACTGAAATATCAAGTTTGGTATTTTACCGACTTTTCGTTTTTGAGTTATCGCGTTCACGGACGCACGGGCACACTGACAGATGGATATACGGGCACATACATACACACGCACACACGGACCTTTCTCTAAAAATGCTTTTTTGAGATACGGTAGACCCTAAAACGTATATTGGGTGGAATGCATTCTCTATTCATGTATTTATTCCTCTAGTAAATGTAGAGAAAGTAAAAAAATTAGAGCTAGTCATGTGAATGGAACACATAATATTTTTTAAATATATTTTTTAAGACTTCAATCGCGTATCTCCGCTTCAGCAGAGGTAGATGAGGCACTTAAAATGCTCGAAAATAATTTGCATTATTGACTAACAAGATTATAAATCTCTGTCAGTGTTTGTAGATTTCTCATAACTCATCAACTACATTTGAAACCCAGAGCTGATGCTCATTTATTTCCAAAGACACCCTCGTCATTGAAACAAACAGAAATGAAGTGTGATGCTTCAAAGAAGTTTTGATTATGATTGTAGCCTTCTGCATGGAAAGGTAGTATGTTTCTTTACGCAGGTCCTAAAAACCCCTCACGTGTGAAATGCATTTTGTAAACAAATGGAGTAAAGTTAGTGTAATGCCGTGAAATGAAAGGTAAACGTTGGTTCAGTGACTTCTTCCGCACAATTGATGCTTGACATCGCGTTTGTGACGTCAGTGTCGCCTCATTAGTCATCAAGTCGACAGCAGTCACGCGGAACACAGATATCAACGTGCCCTCATCAATTTCCATATCCTGTTCCCCTCCTGCGGCAAGCTGTCACTAGCGATATTGCCTTTCTTACTGCTTCGTTCGTTCGTTCGTTCGTTTCAAACCAGAAGAGCTGGGCATGCACAAATATGTTACATACGTAGTAGATCATCCTTTAGTGTCACACGACAAGACATCTGATGTGTTCCATTCACATGACCTTCTCTACATCTCTGCAACAAATTATTACTTGCTTCCTCGTAAGTAGAAGCGAGATAAGGGAGTACCATAGGTTAAAATGATAGTCAAAAGCTGGTTGCTATGTGACAGAGGTTCCTTTGTTTGTATGGGCAGTAATTGACAAATTCCTGTACTAGAAAAATATACGTTTTTCAAAGCTAAAACCAAAAACAAGGAATATCTAAAAAACGACCAACTCGACAAAAAAATGAATATAGCATAAATTGTTTGTTTTAACGTGCTCTACATGTTTTGTGTAGTAAGTTTTTGTCTATCTCTTACGGTTTAGCAGTTATCTAAAATTCCGTAAAATTCGTCCAAAATAAAGTAGCCTTCATGGGCTATTCCCAGAAAATTCAAGATATACATTTTATTCATCAAGTAAATAACTTTAATATATAATATTTTAATCAAAATCATTGGAGCCATTTTTAAGAAAATCAAAATTTTCGAAAACAGTTCCATATAAAGGGTGATTGAATGGGGGGATTTTCTTGAAAATCTTCGTGTCGCATCCTTGGAATATATTGAACTTAAATATCAAGTTTGGTATTCAACGGTCTTTTCGTTTTTGATCTATGCTTCCACAAACACACATACACACTCATGCAAACACACGGACATTTTTCCAAAAATGCATTTTTTGAATTCAGTGGGACAAAAAACATGTAATTCTGGTGAAATCTCGGTATGGAATTTTTGGGTGTAGTATAGTACCTTCTCTATACACTATGTGCATAGTATGTGCAGAAAAGTAACACGATAAATCCGTTAAATTCTTAACTTGGTACTTTTTTAAGTTCAGTAACTTTTAATAATGCGACATGAAGATTTTTAGCGTAATCTATTCCAAAGTGCACTCGACATGGAGGATTTTGCAAACATGTCAACTTTCTCAAAAATGACTAACGATTTTGTTTAAAATATCGTATATTAAATATATTTACATGGCAAATAAAATATATGTTTTATTGGGAATAGCCCAGGAATTTCACTTAATTCTTGATGCCTTTTACATAACGAATAAACGTAAGAGATAGACAAAAACTTACTACACAAAAAGTATAGATCTCGGCATAATACACAATTTATATCCCATACATTCTTGTTGTGAAGCTAACGGTTTCAAGTTATTACTTTGTTGTTGGATTCAGTTTTTACTTTCTCTATACGTACTATGCACATAGTGTATAGAGAAGGTATTGCACTCCACCAGAAAATTTGATACCGAGATTTCACCGGAAATATATGTTTTAGGGTTCGCTGTATCCAAAAAAAAGTATTTTCAGACAAAGGTCCGTGTGTGTGTGTGTGTGTGTGTGTGCTCGTGTGTCCGTGTGTCTACGAACACAATAACTCAAAAACGAAAAGTCGGTAAAATATCAAACTTGGTATTTAAGTTTAGTATCTTCCAGGGATGCGACTCGAAGATTTTGGGAAAAATCCCCCACCCCAAGCTACCCTTTACATGGAAAAAATTTCGAAAACTTTGATTTTCTTAAAAATGGCTCTAACGATTTTGATTAAAATATCGTATATTAAAGATGTTTACCTGAAAAATAAAATGTATATCTTGAATTTTCTGGGAATTGCCTCTGGACTGCTTTATCCTGGATGAATTTTACGGAATTATGCATAACTGCTAAACCCTAAGAGATGGACTAAAACTTACTGCATGAAAAATGTAGAGCACGTTAAAACACACACTTTGTGTCATACACATTTTTTTCATGGAGTTCATCATTTTTAAGATATTCTTGGTTTTTCGTTTCTGCTTTGAAAAACACTTTTCTCATACAGGAATTGGTTAACTCCTGCCCATACAAACAAAGAAACTTCAGTTACATAACAACCAGCTTTTGGCTATCATTTTAGCTATGGTGCTCTCTCATTTCGCTTCTACTTACAAGGAAGCTAATAATAAGACTATTTCTGCTAATGTTTCTCGATTAGCATGAAGTAAATAGAGGCATACGCTTTTTAACTACAATTTGTTACAGAGATGTAGAGAAAGCCATGTGAATGGTACACATCAGATTTTTAAAGTAATTATGTATACTTTTGTCTAACCGAAGTCATCTGTGTTTCTTTTATTTTACTCCTGGCCATGCAGAAAACCAATTTAAATGAAAATCGCTTTGAAAACATTTGTCTAATACTTTAGCCTAGTGTATTCATTAATTCCCTTATAAGGGGCTAAGTAAAAAAAACAAAAAAAAAAACAGTTCTGATAATTTATATCTCAATTGGCATGTAATAGATAAAATAATAATAATCTTTTATAAGAGGTTTGTTTGTGAATGAAACAGTATTTTTTTTTTTTCGTGGCAAGCAGCAGCAGGAGCGTCTTTAAAAGTAAATTGACAGATATATCGGGAACAAATTAACCTAGAAAGATTGCCAATTTTTCGAGAGTTGCACCAAGGAAATAGACTTGATGGGAAAGTCGTCCAAATATTTTCTTTTTCTGATTTTCCAGTAAGTGATGGATGTGACATTTATGATTGCAACATTAATTTTCACAGTGAAGCTGAAAAGGGATCTGAAATTGGCAACGGACCGCTCCAGCTGATTTTACTCTGAGTTATTGAGATTTCCCAGTTACCTTTCTGTCCCTCCCAGAAGGGGAGAGACGATTTGTAGAAGCGGACACTGAGCTTATCGACTGCTATTTCATGTTTGTTGCGCTTCTCAAGTGTATTTCCAAATGAGCAGTCAACGCTGATGTTCAAAGGTTAGAAAACTCCGAAAGAAGGTGTAAAAAAATCATTCATATGAATTCTTCTACATCTCTGCAACAAAGTATTGTTATAAAACTTATGCTTCTATTTACTTCTTGCTAATCGAGAAAAAATTAGAAGAAATAGCCTTATTACTTGCTTCCTTGTAAGTAGAAGCGAAATAAAGGAGTAACATAGGTTAAAGTGATAGTCAAAACCTGGTTGATATTTGACTGATTCCTTTGCTTGTATGGAGAGGAGTTGAAAAATTCCTGTATGAGAAAAATATGTCTTTTAAAGCTGAAACCAATAACAAGGAATATCTCAAAAACGATCAACTGCACGAAAAAATGTATGTAACATAAATTGTGTGTTTCATCGTGATCTACATTTTTTTGTGTGGTACGTTTTTGTCTATCTCTTACGGTTTACCAGTTATGCAAAATTAAATAAAGAACATTGAAAACAAAGAGGTCTTTAGAAGCTATTCCCAGAAAACTAAAGATATACGTTTTATTTATCATGTTAACATCTTAAATCGTTCAGGATTTTCTTGAACATCCTCGTATCTTGGAAGACACCATACTCAAATACCAAGGTTGGTATTCAACGGTCTCTTCGTTTTTGAGCTATGATGTCCACAGACACACACGCACGCACACACACGGATCTTTCTCCAAAATCTTTCAGTATTATGATTTTCTTCATGCGCACTTATTACATTCACCAACCCTACTATGTGCATAGTATATAGAGAAGGTAGGTATTATACTGCCAAAAATTCGATGTTGAGATTTCACTATAAATATATGTTTTGAGGTACACTGTGTCCAAAAAAAATTCAGAAAAAGGTACGTGTGTATCTGTAGACACCATTGCTCATAAGCTAAAAGACCGTTTAATACCAAACTTGGCAGTTTAATTTGATACTTCCAAGAATGCAACACAAAAAATTTCAACAAAATATCCCCATCCTAAATTACCCTTTCCATGGAACAATTTAAAAATGGTTAATTTTCTCAAAAATATCTCAAACGATTTTGATTAAAATGCCGTATATTAAAGCTATCTCCACCAAAAATAAAAATTATACTTGAATTTTCTTTGAATAGCCTCTAAAGACCCCTTTATTTTGGATTAGTTTTGCAAAATTTCGCAACACGGTTAAACCGTAAGAGATAGGCAAAGGCTTACTACTCAAAAATATAGATCTCATTAAAACACATAATTTATGTTATGCGTTTTTCTTGTAGAGTTGACCGTTTTCAAGATATTCCTGGCTATTGGTTTTAATTTTAAGCTACTTAACATGCAAACCGAACCGAACCTCAATTTTTACTTTCTCCATACGCACTATCTACATAGTGTATAGAGAAAGTATTGCATTCCACCAAAAAATTCGATACCGAGATTTCACCGGAAATATATGTTTTAGGGTCCCCAATATCCAAAAACAGCATTTTCACAAAAAGGTCCGTGTGTGTGTGTGTGTGTGTGTGTGTGTGTGTGTGTCCGTGTGTCCGTGTGTCTGTGAACACGATAACTCAAAAATGCAAAGAAGGTGAAATACCAGGTGGTATTTAAGTTTAGTTTAGTATCTTTCAGGGATGTGACACGAAGATTTTGAGAAAAAGCCCCCCACCCCCAACTACCCTTTACATGGAACTTTTTTCAAAAATTTTGATTTTCTTAAAAATGGCTCTAACAATTTTGATTAAACTTTTGTATATTAAAGATATTTACCTGCAAATAAAATGCATGTCTTGAATTTTCTGGGAATCGCCTCTGAAGAGTAGTTTATTCTGGATGAATTTTACTAAATTTTGAATAACTGCTAAACCGTAAGAGATGGACAAAAACTTACTACACAAAACATGTAGAACACATTAAAACTCACAATTTATGTTATATACATTTTTTTTGTGGAGTTCGTCGTTTTTGTGACATTCCTTATTTTTGGTTTCTGCTATGAAAAACGTATACCTTTCTCATATTTTAACTTGTCAACTCCTATCCATATAGACAAAGGAACTTCACTGACATAGCAACCAGCTTTTGACTAACACTTTAACCTACGGTTTCGCTTATTTCGCTTCTACTTACAAGGAGGCGAGTAATTAGACTATTTCTACTATTTTTTTTCTGATTAGCATAAAGTAAATAGAAGTATAAGCTTTTTAAGAATTATTTGTTGCAGGGATATGGAGAAAGTCATGTGAATGGTGCACATCAGATTTTGTCACATAGTAACGAGCTTCTGAAGGATTTGGCTATCGCTTTAGGCTAATGCATTCGCTTGTTTCCCTTCTACTTACAAGGAAACAAGTTCTGCTAATTCTTATCTCGACTAGCATGCTTTAAATAAAATAATATTCTTTAGCAAGAATAGTTTGCATATGGAACAACTAGAGAGAGTCATGTGAATGTAGCACACAGTTTTTTTTTTTTTTTGTGTGTTTAACGACTGCTTTTACTACTATATCATCGAAGTGATGACATTGATGATACATGGGTGCTCTCCTTGGTGTAATGGTTACCATCTAAATTCATATAGCCAAGGTCGTGGGTTCAAACCCGGCGGATTACGATGGATTTTTGGGCGTAAAAATCCTTAGCATGGCTTCCTTCGGAAGGGAAGTTAAGCCGTTGATCCCGTGTCGAAGATTTACTGCACGCAAAAGAACCTCAAGCCTGATAGAGAGGCCTCTGAGCAAAATTAAGCGCTCTTTCACGCCCAGTATAGAATGAGATGCTGAGAACCACAGCAGTTAAAGAGCGTCCATTCCATTTATTTATTTGATGATACATGAAATGAATATAGAGCACCGGTGGAATGCAATACAGGGAAACCGGAGAACCGGATAAATCCCATATTCGGTAGCTTGGAATCGAACCTGGGCCACCTTGGTGAGAGGCGAGTGGTGTAGCCACTCAGCCACGACGCTGCCATGGTCTATCTTGGTTACTTCTGAAACCATTACAATGTAACCTTTACGTTATTTCCAGCCAATCCCGCTTCATAAGTCCATAACCAATGTGAAGGCTACATTTTCGCCCCTGGAGCACTTTTCGATTTACCACTTAGTAGGGTACAAATCGTTAGATTTAACCGCCTTGATATTGTGGTTCGCCGGGATTATCTCTAACTGATGTACTGGCACTTAAAACGCTCCGAAAAGCCCTAAGTTGGTAAATGCGCAAATACTTTAAGCAGCTAAATGCAATTATCTATTCGTAATAGCATAGCCCCAAAGGTAGAAACGTTTTAATCAAACAGCACGGTGCTTTTAAGCAGGTGTTGTAGAGTCTTTGTAACTTACCATCTCTATGGCTATGCTTTCCTTTATTGCCGTATAATAGCAAATGAGAGCAAAACGAACAAATTATACGCTGATAATGAACAACGTCGAAATATTTATGTACGTAGAGTTCCATAGCTGTATTACTTTCTGTACACGTACTATGTACATAGTGTATAGAGAAGGTATTGTAATGCACCCAAAATTCGATACCGAGATTTCACCGGAAATACATGTTTTGGGTCCCCCTTAATCCACAAAAATCTGATGTGTTCCATTCATATGACTTTCTCTACATCTCTGCAACAAATTATTGTTAAAAAGCTTATGCTTCTATTTACTTAATGAGAAAAAACTAGCAGAAATAGCCCTATTACTTGCTTCCTTGTAAGTAGAAGCGAAATAAGGGAGTAACATAGGTTAAACTGATAGTCAAAGTGGCTGCTATGTGACTGAAGTTCCTTTTTTTCTGTGGACTGGAGTTGACAAATTCCTGTATGAGAAAAGTATAAGTTTTTCAAAGCTGAAACGAAAAACCAAGAATATCATAAAAACGATCGACTCCACGAATGAAATGTATATAACATAAATTGTGTGTTTTAATGTGCTCTAGATTTTTTGTGTTGTAAGTTTTTGTCCATCTCTTACGGTATTGTTGAATCAGTTGATGTGAAATGTTGATGTGATGTGAAATATTCTTCAGCGAAGACTCTGCCGATTGCCTGACCCTAAGCCGGTTACTTGTGTGCAAGCACGTGACTTCTTTATATCCTCCCTCCACTGACACAAACAATAATGCAAATTAGTCAGTTAACAGTGGACGAGGAATATGTTGCTTTTATTATCATTTCCGATCAATGTTTTAACGCGGTCAATTTGGCAACGTTGCAGTAAAGCTGCATAAAAATGCCTCCCTGTTTCGATTTTCCTGAAGATATTACAAGTACAAACCAGAGTACCTAAATTTCTTAAATAGAAGCTAACGTCAAATCGGATCATTATGGAAAGATATTTTTACTTACCCTACACGTACTATGTGCATAGTGTATAGAGGAGATACTGTAATGCACCCAAAATATCGATACCGAAATTTCACTGGAAATACATATTTTGGATTCCCCTGAAGCCAGAAAAAGCATTTTTGGAAAACGGTCTGTGCGTGTGTGTGTGTGTGTGTGTGTGTGTGTGTGTGTGTGTGTGTGTGTGTGCCTGTGGACAAAATAGCTCAAAAACGAAAAGACCGTTAAATACCAAACTTGGTATTTAAGTTTGGTATCCTCCAAGGATGCGACACGAATATTTTCAAGAAATTCCCTCCACTCCAAACTACCCTTTACATGGAACTTTTTGCAAACATTTCGATTTTCTCAAAAATGGCTCTAAAGATTTTGATTAAAATATCGTATATTAAATATATTCATATGACAAATGGAATGTATATCTTGAATTTTCTGGAAATAGCCTCTGAAGACTACTTTATTCTGGATGAACTTTACGGAATTTTGAATAACTGCTAAACCGTAAGACGTGGACAAAAAGTTACCACACAAAAATGTAAAGCACGTTCAAACACACCATTTATGTTATATGCATTTTTTGTGCAGTTGATCGTTTTTAAGATATTCTTGGTTTTTGGTTTCCGCTTTGAAAAACTTATACTTTTGTCATACAGGAATTTGTCAACTCCTGTCCCTATAAACAAAGGAACTTCAGTCACAACACCACCAGCTTCTGACTATCACTTTAACCCATGCTACTCCGTTATTTCGCTTCTACTTACAAGGAAACAAGTAATAAGACTATTTCTTCTTATTTTTTCTCGATTAGAATGAAGTAAATAAGAGCATAAGCTTTTTAACAATAATTTGTTGCAGAGATGTTGAGAAAGTCATGCGAATGGAATACATCAGATTTTTTATCGTGTATAACGCCCACTTTTACTATTTGTAGCACCGTAGGCGTATTTTGGAAAAAGACGACCCTCTTAAAGAATATGGGGATAAAACATTTGGAGAACGATCCCCTATAAAGGACACCTTGTGGTGTGTAGCAAATGAAATGGCTGAGAGGCTAGTTTCCTAAGAACGCAACGTATGAAAAGAGTTTTAATTCAGAGACCAAACACTGCAGGACCTTGATAGGGACACCAAGGTGATAAAAGGGATGCTCAACCAAGTCAGATGGCTCAGGTGGTTTCGTCTGTAACTGGGGGTTGGAGGTCCGGGTCCCATCCACCGCGCACTCTGGACTTGAGTTTTTCCATGGTATTCCTGAAGCCGCTTAGGCGAATGCTGGGGTGCTGTATATCTAACACGGTTCCTTTACTTTCATTTCCTTTCTCTTCTTCATCTTTGCAGGCGGATGGCATGGTCGCTTGCTCCGAGTAAAACTCTCCTCCCGCTGGTTGCATCGATTGAGGCTAGGTGCCGTTGTAGAGGCATACTTCCGACGGCCTCCAGGCACCTGTATAGCCTCCGTGGCGCGCTAGGGCTGTCATCTAGTGAGACTGTTAGGGACTTCAGTGCGACTCTGCGTTTAGCTCCGTCATTTCCTTTGTGTACACCTGTAGTTTCCTCACCTCTCAACCCTTCCTCTGGGAGGGGGGGGGGGGCGTTGCAGGCCGCAATAGACAGTTGCCGCACAGTTGCCGAGCTGACCCCGTCGCTAGCATACTCATACCTCAAGGGATGTTCTAACAATTAAAGCGATTGCTTTGTTTTTATTTTCTTTACACTCACTACGTACATAGTGTATAGAAAAGGTATTGTATTCCACCCAAATACTCATTCCGAGATTTGACGGAAATACATGTTTTGAGATCTAAGGGAAGCCATTTTTACAAAAAGGTCGTGTTTGTGTGTGTCTGTGGACAGCATAACTCCAAAAAAGAAAAGAAAATACCAAATTTAGTATTTAAGTTAAGTATCTTCCAAGGATGCGGCACGAAGATTTTGATAAAAATACCCTTATCCCAAACTACATTGCATAGCAACATTTCGTAAATTTTGATCCTCTCAATAAGGATATTTACATGACAAACAAATGCATATATTGCATTTTCTGGAAAGAGCTTCTAAAGACCTCTTTATTCTGAATACATTTTTCTGAATTTTGTATAACTATAACCATAAGAAATAGACAAAAACTTACAAAAATGTAGATCTCGTTTATGTCATACATTTTTTTCGTGGAGTTGACCATTTTCGAGATATTCCTTGTTATTCTTTCAGTTTTAAAATACCTATAACCTTTCTCATACGGACGGACAAATTTCAATCATATGGCAAGCAGTTTTTAAAAGATTTATCTATCACTTTATTCCCTTATTTTCCTTCTAATTATTAGGGAATAAATAATGAGACAATTTCTGTAATGTTTATCTCGATTAGCATGAAGTATATGTAAGAATAAACTTTTATATAATATCTTACAGCGATGTGGAAAAAAACATGGAATGGAACATATCAGAGTTTTTTATAGGTAATACTATAAAAATAATAATTATTAATTCCACGTTTATTAAAATATGTTTTCATTCTGAATATGTAAATATACTCGGCCTAATTAGCCAAAATAAAAATATATATCTTCTCCTACAGATATTGAGTTACATGTACCATTTTAATTACATTTCTAATACCGTTGTAAAAACTCTCCTGATTTAAATTTTCCAATACTGAATTGTCTTTTTCTAAAAAATCAGATAAGTTCCATTTACATAACTTTCTCATGCTGTTCTACAAACAAATTTTTCTTACAAACGATTATTATTTGACCTACGTTATGCTTATCTAGATAAACGTTAGCAGAATTGTCTTAAACTTTGCTTCCTTGTAAGTAGAATGGAAATAAGGGAATACATTAGGCTAAAACGATAGTCAAGTATTTCAAAAGCTGGTCGCTATGTGACACAATTGAGGTTTGTTTCGCTTTGCATTCTCTCGTCTGAGAAAAGTTAATTAGTTTAAAATGGAAACCAACAACAATGAATGTCTGAAAACGGGAATCTCTTCCAGATAAACATATATAACACGAATTAAGTGTTTTAAGATGCTTAGTAAGTTTTTGTTTATCAATTACGATTATGCAAAATTCTGCAAAAGTAAAACAGAATAATGAGCACTTCAGAGGATATTCCCAGAAAATTCAAAATATGCATTTTATTTATGATGTGAGTGTCTTTAATATGCGGTATTTTAATCAAAATCGTTACAGCCATATTTTGGAAAATAACATTTTTCGAAAAATTCTCCATGTAAAGGGTATTTAGGGGTAGGGAGACTTAAAAATCTTCGTGTTGAATGCTTGGGAGATGCAAACTTAAATAGCAAGTTTGGTATCAAACGGACTTTTCGCTGTTACTAGAAATGTTTTTTTCGCACTCAGGCAGCTCAAAACATATATTTCCGATGAAATTTCGGAATCCAATTTTTGGGTGGAATACAATATGTTCTCCATGCCTGCATACATTGTATATACGAGCTCGAAAAAGTAAAACAATTAGTATTGTAACCGATGGATAATTTTCTTCTGACGGCTTGCGTCGATGATTATGTTAGGGGTAACCTACATGAAATGGATTTTTATTTTCTCTGCACGTACTATGTGCACAGTGTATAGAGAAGGTATTGTAATACACCCAAAAATTCGATACCGAGATTTCAACGGAAATATACGTTTTAGGGTCCCCTATATCAAAAAAAAAAAAAAAAAAAAGCATTTTCAGAAAAAGTTCCGTGTGTGTCCGTGTGTCTGTGAACACGATAACTCAAATACCAAAAGTCTGTAAAATACCAAACTTGGTATTTAAGTTTAGTATCTTGGGATGCGACATGAATATTTTGAAAAAAATCCGCTCACCCCAAACTACAATTTACATGGAACTTTTTTCGAAAATTTTGATTTTCTCAAAAATGGCTCCAACGATTTTGATTAAAGTACGGTATATTAAAGATAATTACCCGACAAATAATATGTATATCTTGAATATTCTGGGAAAGCCTCTGAAGACCACTTTATTCTGTATGAACTTTACGGAATTTTGTATAGCTGTTAAACCGTAAGAGATGGACAAAAACTTACCACACAGAAAATGTAGAGCACATTAAAACACACAACTTATGTCATACACATTTTTTTTTCGTGGAGTTGATCGTTTTTAATATTGCTTGGTTTTAGTTTCAGCATTGAAAAACTTATACTTTTCTCATACAGGAATTTGTCAACTTCTGTCCATAGAAACAAAGAAACTTCAGTCGCAAAGCAATTAGGTTTTGACTATTACTTTAACCCCTGGTACTCCTTTATTTCCCTTCTACTTATAAGAAAGCAAGTATTAAGACTATTTTTGCTATTTGTTTCTCGATTAGAATGACGTAAATAGAAGCATAAGCTTTTTAACAATAATTTGTTGCATAGATATAGAGAAAGTCATGTGAATGGAACACATCAGATTTTTTTATTGCTTCATTTGTGTATCCACCTTTAACTTCAATGGTCACATCGGGGGCTTTGACTTGTAAAACAGCTTATACTTCTGTAGGTTTGAAGGTTAGGTAAATCAATTTTATATCATTAAACACACGCGGATTCACTCTCACGTGCATAGTTCCAAATATGTGGGGGATAGGGAATAAATTCTTTTTTGAGACGTTAATATATGGTAGCCAAGAGTTTTCATATCAAGTGTTTGTTTTATATTAATGGAAAGAAATTGATGCCATATTGATTTATTGATTATGTGGTAAAGAAAAAATTAATTACTGAAAGGAATTAGTCTATAAGTGTTCTGTGAATATCGATTTTTTTTTTTTTTTTGTAGTTTAACGTCCTTTAACCTGGTTTGGTCATATCGGACGATGAATGCAATTGATGATATGATGCTCAAATGATCTCGGGGTCCATGGAGCTTAAAGTTACTCGACATTCGTCTTCTCAGGATAAGAGAAAACCCCGAAAAAAACCTTACCCGGGTAACTCACCCTAAGCGAGATTCGAACTCACGACCTTTTGAACGTGAGGCAGGCATGTTACCACCACGCTAACCAGGCGGGCAATATTGAATTTAATGTGTATTTTAAGTATAATTTCATTTATGATTTAAAATAATTATCTGAAAAAATTCAACAATGATAATTGCATTGCTACGGGCATGAAAAAGGAAGTTGTTCTTTCTAGTATACCCATATTTAAATATTCACTAAGTGCAAATAACTTATATTATGTGTACCAAAAGTAATTTATTTATAAATAAAAGGAAGTCTGTATTATACACTCCCTTAAGGAATGTTTAATAAGGATAAACATGTAGAATAAGCTTCGAATCTATATAAGAGCTGAATAGACGCTCAACTGTGTGCATTCCTTATTGGTCAGTCTTCACGTGATCATCATTGCTCGGCACAAGGGTAGCGTCCTATGGGAACGCGAGCTGTGGAATGCAATCTTAATTTATCTGTGCCATCATACAGTGTTAATAATTATTGTATCCAGTGATATTGAAGAATATACAAGAACATCTTACCAGTGTATTATTTACAAGTATTATATTACCTGTAATGCATTATCTCCCTCGCGGCCACGACCCTGAGACGTAATAATAATAATAATAATAATAATAATAATAATAATAATAATACGTATTACTGTGAGTAATACAAAAAAGAATTTCAACTAGCTCGCCGACATATTTGTAATAAATTGTCACCTAACCGATGAGCAAAAAGGATTTCGTAACAGGTAAAAGAAAAATTTCCCGTCCCAGCCGGGAATCGAGTAAGAAGTCAGCTCGCTGACCAGTCGATCGAGGAGGCAGTGGAGAGAGGGTGTGCTTGTGGTCTTCTGAAGGCACTACAAGGTTTGTTTGTGAGAGGGCAGTAAAGGTTATGGTGGACAATCAGGCGTGAGTCGAGTAGGGCAATGTATGTGTCGTACGTACTTAAACAGTTGCGACGCGTAACAGCAAAAGGAATTGTGTATTCCATAAGGTAAGTTCTAACAGTGTAGATTGTGGTTGGAGTTTGCTTTCAAATTTCGTTCAACCCAGTGCGAAACTTGGGTTTTTATCGGCTATTTTGGAAATTCTGCTGTTTCCCTGGGCTTCATCTCATTCGAAGCAACAGGAGACGGAATCTTCAAGAGTGCCCAAATCAACATTTTGGATGGAATGCTGGCCATTCGTCGAGTCCAAGGTAAGAAAGAATTTCTCCGATTAGACAGTGTCAGGCCAATTCTATTGGGGAATGCATTGATTACAGTGCTAGTTACGTAAAATGAAAGTAACTAAAATTGCCACGTGAATGCATTTTGACGTCACTGGTAATTATGCAGAGCTTCGGCCGCTCTAAAACTCGAACTAAGTGTGATTGCTTGACTTTGTATTTCTGATGACGATTTTAAAGGTTTTTATCTGTCGGAAAAGCTTTTTTTTTTACTATAGACAAATTCGTGTGTAAGCTGCAACGGTTTGTATTTTGTGTATATGACGGATATTTGCCAAATAATTATATATACACGAGTATTACATATATAAATAATAAATGGTTTTATAATGTTCTGAAACATATTTCTTCGCCAAGTACTACCACAATAGGAAAGTGGAAACATACATTTTTATACACACATTAACCTTAACGGATTCGAATCTAACCTCGCGCTAAATTTGAAAACCACCGGACCCAGTAGTTTCGCCTACAGAAACAGATTTAAAAAAAACAAAAAAACTTACTACTCCAACAACTACTATAGTCACACTAACCGGTTAATTCTTACGGGTTCTCACGACGCGGTAATCCTGCCAAGAGCGACATATGACGTTCTTGCATACCAATAGATAAGTGTCTTCCGCTAGCAACGGAACCAAGCTTTCTCATTATAAATCCAGTATATCAGTATATATCTATCTACACATTATAAATTATTTATTGTTCATATAATACTCATTTATGTAAAATTATTTGGTAAATATCCGGGTAATTATTTACAAGTTGGGCCGCTAGCTCTCTCCACTGCGACTTATACCAGTTTTGTACTCTAACGGGACCGGTGTGGTTAGAGGGGTATTAGGGGTGGGGAGATGGTTTAAAAAACTAATGTTGCACCTGTTTATATACACACACTAACCTAAACGGATTGGAACCTAACCTCGCGCTAAATTTGAAATCCACCGGCTTTGAAATTGTCATCATAAACACAAAGTCAATCAATCGCACTTAGTTTCATTCGATTTTAGAGCGGCCGGAGTTCTGCATAATAAAATTCACTGAACAGCTGTATCTGCGTGAAACATACTTGTCATACATCAGCACAGCGTCTAGCGACATATGCCGGTGTTGCATTCCACAACACTGTTCGCCTGCCGCCGACAATGAAACTCAGGTTTTAGGCACTTTAGTGTGTAGTATTATTATTTATATATTTACATTGCAAAAGTACTACAAGACTTCTTTATTCATATTCTACTCCTTCTAGGCAGCATACTTCTTAAATATTCACAAAAAAGGATCGCTACGCGCACGTAATAAATTTGCGTTTAACTTAATTACGGAGCTTTTCCGATAAAAAAAAAAAAATGGTGAAAACGTAACAAGTATAAACCAAACTTACAGTCAAACCACAATTTGTTTAATTTCTAGAGGGGCCCAAGTCCTCTATAATAACCAAAATGCCTATTAATTTCTTCTTCTCTTCTTTCTTTATTAGAAAGATAGAAATAATAGTATTATTGGTGATGGGTGTTCTATTGGTCATGATGATGTTCCCTTTGTATGACGTGTTCAACGTCCCTGAGCTCTTGCTCGCAGTGGGACCAAATAAACAAACAAATGCCCGTTCCTCTAATGGAGATTTAAGAATTCTTATTCGTGGATGAAATTAAGTGCTTCTGTCCCTTGGATATGCCTAGATTTGTTATTGGTGTACATTTTTATGGTTTTATATCCTGTAAATAGCCTTGCAACGACTGTCCAATTTTACTACTTCTGGTCTAGTGAAGTATAGTGTCAGGATTATGCTGCGAATAGTTAATTTTCAGGAATGTTTATAATGTTCTGATATAGTTCGTTTGGAAAGGATTGATTCGATATTCATAATTCCTAGAGTTACATATCTATTCGCGTTGTTATTTGCATCACTGAGCTCGCAAGAATCCCGAGTACATGTTGACATGATGCGCCAGTTATTTGAATATTGTTATACGGTGTTTGTGCTCAGGTAGTCTTGGGTTGTTTTTTACGTAAATTGGTTTTAAGTATTCAAAGCATTTGTTCAATTACTGGGGCCTATGATTATGTAAGTAATGAAAGAGTTACAAGACAGAGCTCCCAAACTGAATTTCCTGTGTTTAGAATTGATCCTTGGTCATCCTTAAATGTTGATAGTAGAAATGCAAAGTTATATGAACCCTAGATTGTGACTAGCTGAACCGCAAATAAGTCGTGTGGTTTTGGTGCTAGGACCGCGGAGGTGAAAGCTGTTGCAGGTCGAAAAGGGTGTTTGGGGCAAGATCCTGAATAATAGCCTTGACGGCGAAAATAAAATGGCGCAGTAGACAGGGCCATAAACTAATACGCCATAAGTTTACATTTTATATCGCAAAGAGGGGAAAAACTGCAAAAACAGCGCCGAATTATAGTAATTTTTAAAAAGTAACCTATTACCAATATTAAAAATCCAAGTACACAGTTTATTACTCACACTCTTGGGAACAGACAGATTTTGAAAGTAGGAAAACAACCAAAAGTTTGAAGCTGAGAAAACTGGCTCTAAAGTTTGACATAGTGTCATTTAACCACGAAACGCTTTAAAATGGTATCCAAAAACATATGTTTTAACCGCCATAGAAGATTCACACATTGCAAAATGTACCTTAGAGTATGGTGTAGTTTTTGCAGAAAAAATAAAAAATTGACTTTTTTGTCCAAAATCGTTATTATAGTTTTGGAACATCAAATATTCATGAGTAACAGCGTTGTTTATTAGACTATTACCAAATATGTGTAAAATATAATTATTTGCTTTTATGTAGTTTCCGAAAAAAGAGAATCAAGATGTGAGTTGGGCTAATTTTATCAAATCAATGGACTTTCGGGTATCGTGGGAACTATATGCAATTAGTTGTTACTACATCTCAGGATTGAAGAACAGTATTATTGAAGAAATTTGTTGGGGATATTTAGTTTCACGTCTTTAACCGGTTAGGTAATATTGGAGGTGAATGCAATTGGTGAAAGATGCTCAAATAAGCCAGGGTTGGACAAAGCTTAAAGTTGCCCATTATCTTATGAAGGTAAAGGAAAACTTCCGGAATAAACCTTATCAGAGTATAGGGAACCAAATATTCGAATAATGAAACCTATTGAATGTGAGACCTATACGCTAACGTTTAAAGCTATAAAAACAAAAATCAAAATTACTTTTCTTAACCTACAATTAAAGATATAATGCAGTATACAACGATTTATTACTTTCTCTAACACGTATGTACAATGTACATAGTAGATAGATAAATTAGTGTATTCCATCCAAAATTCGATACCAAAATATCAACGGAAACACTTTTTTTTGGCGGGTTGAATCCAAAGATGATATTTTTAGAAAAAGGTCCTCGTGTGTGGGTGGAAAGCATGACTCAATAAAGAAAAGTCAGTTAAGAACCAAAACTGGTATTTAAGTTCAGTATCTTCTAAAAATGCGGCACGAAGATTTTCATAAAAATTCTGCTCATTACATGGAGTATTTTTCAAAATTTTAATTTTCTCTCAAATGGCTATAACAATTTTTATCAAAATACTGAGTTTATTTTCATGATATACGGAATTTTTATCTGGGAATAGTCTCTGAAGTAGATAAAGACTTACTACACAAAAAGTATAGAGCTTGTTAAAACACAAAATTGATGTCATATACATATTTTTGTAAAGTGAATCGTTTCCGGGATATTCTTTATTTGTTTCTTTTTTAATGTACTCCAACCTTTCCCAAACGGGATGTCATTTTTAGTTACATACATATATACCGGCTCTTGCTGTGGTTTTTTTTCTTCTTTACTTCTGGTCATGTAAAGAGAGTCAATCAGCAATTGTTTCGCCAGCTTTTAAAAGAGTTGACTATCGCTTTAACCTAGTGTACCCCTTATTTTCCTTCTATTTACAAGGAAGCAAGTAATAAGACTATTTCTGCTAAAGTTTGTTTCAATTACCTTAGTGTAGATAAGTCGCCCTCCGTGGTGTAGCGGTTACCATACTAACTTCATATACCCAAGATCGCGGAAGATGGATCTTTTCGGGTGTAAAAATCCTTAGCATGGCTTCCTTCTGAAGGGAAGTAAAACCATTGGTCCCGTGATGTAGATTTACGGCACGTAAAAGAACCTCAATCCTGATAAAGAGGCCTCTGAGCAAAATTAAGTGGTCTTTCAGCAATTTAGAATGGGGCACTGAGAACCATAGCAGTTAAAGAGCGTCAATAAATAAAACATTTACTTTTTATTCCGTGCAATTGCATTAATTATAGTGAATGTAACATTACCGAAGAAAGGGTTTAAGGAGAAATCCTCAAATTCGGTACTCCAGCGCCGTGTAACGTGCAGAAGAGAAAAAATAGCGTAGGCATCCTGAAAACAGGAAATTACAATCTAATTTATCCCGAATTCAATTAGCTATCTATCCGCACACACAAAACTTAACTTTCTCTCCACCCTCTCCACCAAAGTCCTTTACCCTATCCTTCTGGGAGGCTCTTCCATGTTCCCAAACCTCATTAATCTAAATTAAAGCGTTGGCCCGGTCCAATAATTACAAGTAACTGCCTCCCGATTAACACAAACTCGTACCGTATTCCAGCCAAGGAATATCCTACACCAGTGCTTTCATCTCTTCGCTCCTTAATCCTTAAGAAAAAAACAGCTTTTTACTTTCTCTAGCCCGTGTGCACAATGTACATAGCGACTGCCTCCGTGGTCAGCAAGCTGACTTCTCACCCAGAGGTCCCGGGTTCAATTCCCGGCTGGGGTGGATAATCTTTCTTTAGTCAGAATTATTCCCTATCCCCCACAGAGTCTGGAAGTATATATGTGAGAGTGAATTTGTGTGTTTAGGGAAAATAAAACGATCTAAACCCAATGTAAAAAATATGTGTTCCATTCACATGACTTTCTCTACGTCTCTGCAACAAATTATTGTTAAAAAACTTATGCTTTTATTTACTTCATGCTAGTTGAGGAAAATTAGAAGCTGGTTGACTGAAGTAGTTTTATTTGTATGGACAGGAATTGACAAATTTCTGTGTGAGAAAAGTACAAGTTTTTTAATGCTGAAACCAATGACAAAGAATATCTCAAAAACCATCAATTCCATGAAAAAGTGTATATAACATAGATTGTGTGTTTTAATGTGCTCTATATTTTTTGTAGGGTAAGTTCTTGTCCATTTCTTACGGTTTAGCAGTTACGCAAAATTCCGTAAAATTCATCCAGAATAAAGTAGTCTTCAGAGGCTATTCCCAGAAAATTCAAGATATACATTTTATTTGTAAGGCAAATATCTTTAATATATAATATTTTAATCAAAGTCGTTAGAGCCATTTTTGAGATAGTGAAAATTCTACATACTACGTGTAGAGAAAGTAAAATTACAGACGAGTTGTTTCTAATGCAAAGCCCCCGGTATGACTTCAGATGTTAAAATGAAACAAAAATAATGCACATAGCCTGCCTGGGTAATGTGGTGGTAGCAGCGTGTCTGGTCACATTCAACAGGTCACGTATACGTTTTTTTCGGGGTTTTCCTTATCCTGAGAAGACGAATGTCGAGTCACTTTATGTTCCATGGTACCCGAGGTCATTTGAGCATCATTTCAAGTTCATTCATCGTTGGTTATGACCAACCACGTTATAAAGGACAAAATTAAAAAAAAAAATGTTCATAGTGGATAGTGAAGGTGTTGTATTCCACCCAACAAAACGATATCGAGACTTCTACGGACATTGATGTTTTGAGGTCCCCTGAGTCCGAAACAAGCAATTTTAGTATCTCTATCCCTCATGTTCAACATATATAGTGTGAAGAGAAGGTATTGTAATCGTGTGTGTCTGTGTGCTGTGGACAGTAGAGCCCAACAACTAAAAGACCGTTAAATACCAAAAGGGGAGGAAAATCTTCTCACCTCAAACTACCTTCTACATGGAAAAAATCGTGAAAACGTTTATTTTCTTAAAAATGGCTCTAACAGTTTTGTGCTCTATATTAAAGCTATTTACATCACAAATAAAATGAATATCTTGACCTTTCTGGGAATAGCTTCTGAAAACCTCTTCATTCTGGATGAATTTTGCATACTGCTAAACCGTAAGAGATAAAAAACCTACTGCACAAAAATGTAGGTCTCATCAAAACACACCATGCTTGACGAATGTCTTCTAAACAAGTTTGTAAAATATAATCTTGTGTTCCATTCACTTTATCTTCTTGTTCTTTAAACAAGCTACTCTTTTAAAAGATTATTATTTTATGTACTTCATGCGAATCAGGATAAAAATTAGTAGTAATGCTCTTATTAGTTATTTTTTTGTAAGTACAAGGGAATTAACTGGGCTAAAACGACAGTCCAATCTTTTAAATGCTGGTTGCTATTTGATTGTTATTCGGTTCTCTTTGTATGACCAGGAGTAAAATAAAAGAGTAAAAAATGACAAATTCTCTTTTGAGAAAAGTGTACGTATTTTAAAATTGAAAACAATAACAGCGAAATCGTACATACGTTGTGTGTTGTATCGATCTCTACATTTTTCGTGCAATAAATTTTTGTCTATTTCTTATGGTTTGCCAATTTGATATGCAAAAATCAAAGAAAAGGACTGAGGGACTATTTCCAGAAAATTCAAGATATACATACTTATTTGCCATGTATGTTTAATATATGATATTTTAATCAAAACTATTTTGATATTTTTGATAAAATGGAAAGCTTTAAACCATTTTTCAAAGTAAATGTAAATGGCGTGTTATTTTTGGACGCTCTTTAACTACTTATTTTCTCAACGTCTCATTCTAAATTGGGCGTGAAAGACCGCTTAATCTTGCTCAGAGGCCTCTCTATCAGGCTTGAGGTTCTTTTATGTGCAGTAAATCTACGACATGAGACCCACGGCTTTACTTCCCTTCCGAAGGAAGTCATGCTAAGGATTTTTACACCCGAAAAAATCCAACGTCCTCCGCCGGGTTTGAACCTGCGACCTTGGCTATATTAAGTTAGCATGGTAGCCATTACACCACGGAGGGCGACAATTTCTCAATGTAAATGGTAGTTTGGTGTGGTGGGATTTTCTGGATGATGTTAGTGTCACATTCCTGGGATATATTAAATTTTAAATACCATGTTTGATATTTAACCTCATTTCGTTTTTGAGTTTTCGTTTTGAGTTGTGTTCATATACACGAACCACCTTTTTTTTTTTTTTTTCTGAAAATGGTTTCTTTTTGGATACGAGGGGTCTTAGAAAGGTTATTCCCAGTGAAATCTCGGTATCAATTTTTTCCGTGGACTGCAATACACTATCGAAGGTAAAAATCTCACCAGCGAAAGTAAAAATTGTAATTTATTACGTATAAAAAGTTTAAACACTGTCTATACTACATATAACATTTCCCTTGTAAATGATTTAAACTCGTTTGTTTGCTCACAACTACGCCTTGCTGAGGACCTCGTTCACTTGTCTGCAGGAGGTGAAAACAAACGCATAAGCGGTCAAGTTTGCTCTTTAATTTTCACGCTTGCCAACTTCACACCAGAGTGAACATGAAGTTTCCGCTATAGTACCGTCTACAAAACTTCATCGTTCAGGACCTCGCCAAATCAAACTTTGCTACATTACTCCCTGGGGTAGGCTCTCTCTCGTCCAGTTCGTTTGTGTAATGTTTGTTAAGTTTACAAGAACCAGCGAATCAGAGATTGGCTTTTCAAATAGTTGTTAGAAATACCTAAAAGCTATTATGATACATCATCACAATAGATTCCCAAGTATACTCTCTTTATATGAGAATCTGGTATCATCAGTGGATTTCTATGATCTAAAAATTAGAATACGTCTATGATTTTTATGACGAAAACAATGAATAAAATGTAATTATGAAATACGAAACATGCCTTTATCATCACATACTGTTTAATTATTATTATTATTATTATTATTATTATTATTATTATTATTATTACTACTACTACTACTACTACTTTCGCTTCTAAGTCGTTGAAAAAAAACTGATGTGTTCCAATCACATGACTTTTTCTACATTTCAGTAACAAATTATTGTTATAAAGCTTATTCTTCTATATACATCATGCTAATCGAGATAAACATTAACAGAAATTCTCCTTATTACTTGCTTCCTTGTAAGTAGAAGGGGAAAAATCTAATGTGTTCATTCGATTGATGTCCTTTTATTCAAAAGACATTTATTTTATTTACATTATGCTAATTAAGATAAATATTAGTAGAATTAGTTCTTTGTATTAGCTTGTCATCTGTTTGAGAAAAGTTTAAGTGACTTAAAATTGAAACCAATAATCCGGAATACTCTGCGAAAAAAGTGTGACAAACTGTGTTTTTTAATGAGATCTACATTTTTTGTGAAGTTGGTTATTCTATATCTCTTACGGTTTGCCAGTTATACAAAAGTCATCCAAAATGAAGAGCTCTTCAGAGGCTATTTTCAGAAAAGTCAAGATATGCGTCAAATAGTTGTTAGAAATACCTAAAACTATTATGATACATCATCACAATAGATTCCCAAGTATACTCTCTTTATATGAGAATCTGGTATCATCAGTGGATTTCTATGACCTAAAAATTAGAATACGTCTTATGATTTTTATGACGAAAACAATAAATAAAATCTAATTATGAAATACAAAACATGCCTTTATCATCACATACGGTTTAATTATTATTATTATTATTATTATTATTATTACTACTACTTTCGCTTCGAAGTACTATGGTATTATGTACACTCGTTGAAAAAAAACTGATGTGTTCCAATCACATGACTTTTTCTACATAACAAATTATTGTTAAAAAGCTTATTCTTCTATATACATCATGCTAATCGAGATAAACATTAACAGAAATTCTCCTTATTACTTGCTTCCTTGTAAGTAGAAGGGAAAAATCTAATGTGTTCATTCGCTTGATGTCCTTTTATTCAAAAGACATTTATTTTATTTACATTATGCTAATTAAGATAAATATTAGTAGAATTAGTTCTTTGTATTAGCTTTTCATCCGTTTGAAAAAAGTTTAAGTGACTTAAAATTGAAACCAATAATCCGGAATATCTCTGCGAAAAAAAAAGTGACAAACTGTGTTTTTTAATGAGATCTACATTTTTTGTGAAGTTGGTTATTCTATATCTCTTACGGTTTGCCAGTTATACAAAAGTCATCCAAAATGAAGAGCTCTTCAGAGGCTATTTTCAGAAAAGTCAAGATATGCGTTTCGTTTCCCATAAATATGTTTTAAACATGACGTATTTAATCGAAATCATTAGAGCCATTTTTGAGAAAATCAATACTTTTGAAAAATGTTCCAGGTAAAGGGTAGTTTGGGGTAGGGTAATATCGCATCCTTTGAAGATACTAAACTTAAGTACCAAGTTTAGTATTTAACCGACTTTTCGTTTTTGGAGTAGGCTACGCACACACACACATACACGGATGTTTTTCTAGATTTTTTGGACTCAGGGGACCTCAAAACATATATATTCCGGTGAAATATCGTTATCCCATTTTTTGCTGCAATACAATAGCTTCACTATATACCTATAGAGAAAGTAAAATTGAGTCATGTCTGGAATGCCAAATTCGTCAGTCCTACACGGCACATCGCCTTCTGTACACCATCCGAGACACAGTTGTGAGGTGGCAGCAAGTTGTCAGAAGTTCCAAGTCATAATATTGCTAACCCATATAATATCAATACTCATAATAAAATACAGAACTTCAGCTACGAACTATCAATATTATCTGAAAATATTGACACAAAATATGATAGTTTGTATTGATGGCATCACCTGCCACTTTGCATGTGTTCACTATAGCATTATGACAAAACCTGGGTTTCTGCTGTTGTGAGGGTCGCAAGTTTTCTGCTCGCATGTAGCAAAGGTGGAAACGTTAAAGTGTCAGTATACCTTGTGAAACGGTAACATTCAGAAGCATAACAAATTACGGATATATTAATTATTTATATAATATTTTTGTTCCCATGTATAAACGTGTGTTTCAAGAAGTCTTTGAGAATGCAGGATTTGACGAACAGAGGATTAAAGCCAGGCAGAATCTCTTTGTTTAAGCTAAGTGTTTACAACTTCGACTAGCGGATCTCTCCTACCCCTGAAATTGCATTGTGACATTTGGAGCATTCAGAAAAGAGGTGCAAGTTTGCTACCTACAGAAAGGAGTTGAGATGTGACGTGCTAAGAATTCGGCTATATTTGCGAAGTGTGAAAGAGTGAATGTGCTACTGTTGCGCAGTAATAACACAAGTCCGAATAGCCCTGCATCTTAAAAATATTGTAAGCTCAGTGCTTGTACCCATAAGTATGCTACACGACGACGAAAGCTATTTTCAGCCAAATAAAGTACTACAGGTAGCAATTCTGTGTTATTTGTTATTTTAAGTTAATTTATTGTGTATTCATATTTGGTTTCCCACTGGGTGAGTAGAAAAACATACTCTACCATTGATTCCGAACCAAACTTCCTGAGTAGCCGAAGGCAACAAGTGTGTCAGTGGCGGACTGTAACGTCAACCAGGTACGCCACTCTGAGGGCTTCTGTGATCTTGACGTGTACACTCACACACACACACATACAGAGTATGTCGCACTTGTCGAGATAAAAGAGAGCCACATCAGTATGTGAGCGAGTTTGAACGGGGCAGAATGATCAGTCTCGGGAAGTGGATTTGTCACACCGTGACATTTGGGTTCGTACAGGACGACAGTGATGCAGGGACATACGGAGTGAAGACTGGGTATTGGACCACAGCACCATCATCTTGACCACACAGCTACATTCATAGTATTGGCCACTGTATTTTTAGTCATAGCCACTTACTTCAGAGTGAACCTCCACCTCTCTGCGGTGAGGCGTTTTCAGTCCGACACGTGTAAGTTGAGTGTGCTCGTCTAGCTTCACTACGAGCCACTCTGCAGCTGCCGGCCAGGCTTTCGGAGGTCCTAGTCGATGACCCCGGAGCGGTGGATAAGGTTTTTAATTTGTTATCCGAAATTACATACACCTTGAGGATCTAGTTGACTGATGTGTGGTTTTGTTTAAATCTTTTATCGTCTTTTACACTTTACGACACTTATTTTATGTTTCCTCTTATTTTAGCGCCATAATTTCATCTGGTTTCAGGGCTGGATATATAATTTATCTTGGTCTTACTTTTTATATTTCTTTTTTACTTTCTCTATACGTACTATGTGCATAGTGTATAGAGAAGGTATTGCATTATACCCAAAAATTCGATATCGAGATTTCACCGGAAATACATGTTTTGAGACCACCTGAATCTAAAAAAAACATTTTTAGAAAAATGTCCGTGTGTGTGTCTGTGGGCAGCATAGTTCAAAAACGAAAAGACCGTTAAATACCAAACTTGGTATTTAAGTTCAGTATCTTCCAAGGATGCGACACGAAGATTTTGAAGAAAACTAGCCCACCCCCAACTACCCTTCACATGGGAAATTTTTTGAAAATTTTGATTTTCTAAAAAATGGCTCTAATGATTTTGATTAAAATATATATTAAAGATATGTAATTGACAAATAATATTTATATCTTGAATTTTCTGGGAATAGCCTCGGAAGACTGCTTTATTCTGGACGAATTTTACGGAATTTTGCATAACTACTAAACCGTAAGAAATGGACAAAAACTTACCACACAAAAATGTAGAGCACATTAAAACACACAATTTATGTTATATACAATTTTTTCGTGGAGTTGGTCGTTTTTTAGATATTCCTTGTTTTTTGTTTCAGCCTTAAAAAACGTATACTTTTCTCATACAGGAATTTGTCAACTCGTGTCCATACAAACAAAGGAACTTCAGTCACATAGCAACCAGCATTTTGCTATCACTTTAACCTATGTTACTCCCTTATTTCGCTTCTACTTGCATAGAAGCAAGTAATAAGACTATTTCTGCTAATTTTTTCTCACTTAGCATGAAGTAAATAGAAGCATAAACTTTTTAGCAAAAATTTGCTGCAGAGATATAGAGAAAGTCATGTGAATGGATTACGTCAGATTTTTATCTCTTGTTTTAGCTATTTTGATTGAGATTCTTTTAAAACATAGTTTTATCTCAGGTATTTTAACTCCCTAGTTTTATGTTAAGGGCGTTGATAACCTAGCAGTTGAGCGCCCTTAAACCCCATTTATCATCATCACGCATAATGTTCGCTCGACGCTGGAGCACTGCAATAGATTGAAATTGTTGGCATCGAAAATTTGTCGCCGTCTGTTGCAAATTGGACTGGTTGCATACAATTGTCCAGAGACCAAAAGCTTCTCCGACTGCGTTAGGGGCGTAAACACCGTCACTGGGGTGCTAAATGGCAAAATGTAGTCTTTTCGGACGTGTTCCGCTTCAACCTTGCCTACTGTGATGGCCGCATACTAGTCCAGCGGTATACTGTAGTGAACGCAACCTGAAGGCCGGCGTTGTTGAGCAGTACAACAGACAAACACTATTTGTGATGGCTGGAGGCGCCATTGGCTACAACAACCGATCTTGCCTCCCACGAATTGAGGGCACTTTGTACAGCAACCGGTACGTGAGGGAGATTGTAGAGCCCGAGGTGCTCCTGCTACTTTAGGCAGCCCACTTCCATATTTCACCAGGACAATGTCCGGCCACATGTTGCGAGAAATGTACAACCCTTCTCTGAAGAGCGACGGGTGCAATTGCTTCGCCTGAACCTACTGCCCATTGAACACAAGTTGATATGGTTGATCGACAACTTCTTCGTCACGGTTCTCCATAATTAGTGTCACGTGTGAGCTCGCATAGAAACTGCTTGGAGGGAGATCCCCCAGGTATATATTCAGAACCTTTTTGATTCCATACCATAGCAAGTAGTAGCTCTAATTGCAGCGCGTGGAGGCTACATCAAATACCGAATATACAGGCTCAAAGGTCATGTACAGATTTGAAAAGTTAATACGTTGTTTGTTGTTGTGTGCTAATCTATGATATTAAATTCATCATATTTAAGCGTTTCCTTCTTGGTGATGACAATTTTACAAACAGTAGGGGCCGTGCCGTAGCTGAGTGGTTACGCGGCCCAGGTTCGATCCCAAGCGACCGCATGTAGGATTTATGGTTGCCAAAGCGACGCAGAGGCGGGTTGCCTCCACCATCGCATTCCAACGATGCTCCATCTTCATTCTATGTATCATCAGTGTCACCGCCTGCGGTGGCATATGTAAACACTATAAAAACAAAACAAGCAGTAGTGTATAAAGGTACAATGCCTGAGGTTATTCAAGCGGTATCAATAGAATTAGTCTCTTCTTAGTTCCGGAGAAGGTCGCGTTATCTTGCATGGGATTGCCGACGTTTAGCTTATCTTGCCGTGAGCTTCTTCTGAGCTCTTGTGCAAGAAGCTCTCGGCAAGATGAGCGAAACGTCGGCAACCCCATGGAAGATGACACGGCCTCCTCCGGAAGCTAAGAAGACACAGGTCGTGGAAGCCTACGCCCATCAATACGATTTGAAAATGAATAGACTAAAGCCTAGCTGAATTTGTGCTAATTTATGCTTAGCCTAGTTCACATAAAACATTCAGGAATTCATGCACACCATAATCGAAATAATTGCTTTTCAACTTTAAATTTAAATGCAGACATTGACACTGCCATTCACAATTACAAACTTTGCAAAATATATAGAACAATCTTGGCTTGAGAAAAAATCTGATGTGATCCATTCACACGACTTTCTCTACAACTCTGCAACAAATTATTGTTAAAAAGCTAATGCTTCTGTTTACTTAATACTAATTGAGAAAAAAATAGCAGAAATAGTCTTATTACTTGCTTCCTTGTAAGTAGAAGCGAAATAAGGGAGTAACATACGTTAAAGTGATAACCAAAAGCTGGTTGCTATGCGACTGAAGTTCCTTTGTTTGTATGGACAGGAGTTGACAAATTCCCGTATGAGAAAAGTATGTTTTTTAAAGCTCAAACCAAAAACAAGGAATATCTAAAAAAAACGACCAACTTCACGAATATATATATATATGTATATATATAATAAATTGTGTGTTTTAATGTGCTCCATACTTTTTGTATGGTAAGTTTTGTCTATCTCTTACTGTTTAGCAGTTATGCAAAATTCCGTAAATTTTGCCAGAATAAAGTAGTCTTCAGAGGCTATTCCCAGAAAATTCAAGATATACATATTATTTCTCAGGTAAATATCTTTAATATACGATATTTTAATCAAAATCGTTAGAGCCATTTTTTAAGAAATCAAAATTTTCGAAAAATGTTCCATGTAAAGGATAGTTGGATTTGGGGGGATTTTCTTGAAAAGCTTCAATTCGCATCCTTGCAAGATACCAAACTTAAATTCCAAGTTTGGTATTTACGGTCTTTTCGTTTTTGAACTATGCTGTCCACAAACACACACGCACATACATACGGACCTTTTTCCAGAAATATTTTTTTTGGATTCGGGGCCCAAAACATGTATTTCCGGTGAAATCTCGGTATCGAATTTTTGGATGCATTACAATATCCTCTCTATACAATGTGCATAGTACGTGTAGAGAACGTAAAAATCCTACATCTTAGCAGTTGGAATTGAACCCGGGAACCCTGGCAGATCATGCAAGTGGTCTATGGACTGAGCCGCGACGATGTATTGATTCATTAATTATTAACAAAACAATCAGGAACTGTATTTCGAGTTAGCCTGGTCAAAGGTAACAAACCGCCCTGATTGCACCTTTACTTTATGTACATAATCTGGAAATGCTGTTGAATAGGTTCTCGCCGAGAACAGGATGTGGAAATTATTAAGATACCCTCAGGGAAAATGGTAGAATGTTATCACTGACCTGTCACCCGCAAAATTCGCTTTATTTAGACTGCCGCACAAGTTCACACTGTGGAGTTGGGCTCAGCGAAAGATGCGATAATTACTTAGTTTCCGTTCTGGTCATAGGGGAAACAAACTTCCGGGGCACAAAGGCTTACCACACACACTTCCCTCTAGCGCAGCACTTCGCTTCTTTCCTGACTGAAATTAAAATAAATGACTCCAGATGTGTAATTATTCACTAAAAATTGAGGTTCATATGAGTTTAATATACAGAGTTATAGGCGAATAAATAAAAACATTTGTACCTATAAACGTTTGAGGCAGATTTGATCCAGTATTTGTAGTCTTTTTTTCGCTATTCTCTAAAGCTATATGTTCATCAGGGAAATTTGACGATGTTTTTAGCACGGCTGTTATTTCCTATCTCAGACTTCAGTTGCTTACGTAACACGTCAAACGGTTGACTCCTCTGCCCTTTACGCTGCCCGACTATAGGTTGTGTGAGATATGTAAACACAGCAGAGTCCTCCTGATGCTCTATGCCTGCCAAGTGTGGGGTATGGCAGCAGACTCCTGGCTTCTCTGGTTACAGCGGGTACAGAATAGAGGACTCCGGTCCATATATTCTGTATGTCGACGTTTCCCTTTGAGACTACTACATGAAGCTTCAGCCCTCCCATATGTGGAAGATGTCATTAGGCGCCGGGCTCAAAAATTCTACGCCAGATTGGGCGACCATGAGAATGCACTTGTCAGATATCTTGGGGAAGTACTTACCCACTGAACGCCGAAAGAAGCGGCTCCGGGTTCTCCGCATGGCTTGTGGGCACCCCCGGTAACAACAGCTTTAAACCAGCCAACAGCGTAATAACTGAACAAAGCACTCCACCCCTCTCCCATTGGAAGAGGTCTATCAAAATTTCACCAACATAATTGAATAAAAAAAAAATTAAACACCAGCGGAGCAGTGGAAAGGATGCTGCTCCTGAAAAAATGCAACCGCTCGAGGAGCCTATCTAGCGCTACCTCCTTACCACCATCACTCGAAACCCCAAAATTTAAAACCTCAACCTTCA
The DNA here is from genome assembly GCA_030762935.1 of Hymenopus coronatus. NCBI lineage: Eukaryota > Metazoa > Arthropoda > Insecta > Mantodea > Hymenopodidae > Hymenopus > Hymenopus coronatus. Next base: position 33,867,441 of record CM060883.1, read on the forward strand.
CCTCATTTTTATGGTTAAACCCTTACCAGGGTAGTTACACAACAACAACAACAACAACAACAACAACAACAAGGCTCACCACGAGCCTACCAGACACGTACGCACAGCAGAGACATAACTAACGCCATTCAAAACACAGACCCTGAAATTTGTGCTCCATTTATAACAATGTTGTTATAGTAAGGTACAATTATAAGTTTTTATACTATACTAAATATGTTTATTTGCACTTGTTCACCTCCCATCCTGTATGCTCGTAGAATGTAGGGGTGGAAACAAAATATGATATATTGTATGCCCGTGAATTACTCCATCCATTCTACAACGCACTATACCTAAAAGTTTTATGTGTTCAATTCACATGACTTTCTCTGTCTATCCTCTGGAGGAGACAGCACTTGCCCAGCTACGAATTGGCCACTGTTATTTCAGCAACGGATACCTTCTAAATGGTAAACTAGTTGTATGCCTGTAACAGTGAGGCATTTTCTCCCTCAGTGTTGCCACTTTTCGGTGCTACGCGAGTGACTTGATCTGTCTCCGTCTCTAGATACTGTTCTAGGCGACGACTCTGCCTCTATTTTTCTTAATTAAAAAAAATAAAGTTCTGGAGTCTCGTCGGGACTCCGGCGCTGTATTCTTTTTTCCAGTTTCCCTACGTTTCCGTTATTAACGTATTTGATTTACCGTTTGATTTTTGCTTCCAAATACCCACACATGCATACATTAACAAACACATCCATGCCTAAGGCGGGACTCGAACTCACGAACCCGTGCGCCACGAAGTTCTACTGAAAGCTCATGCACTATGTTTAACTAGAGTTCTCAAGAAGATTTAATTTTATACAAGTCATAACTGTGTGTGTGTGTGTGTGTGTGTGTGTGTGTGTGTGTGTGTGTGTGTGTGTGTGTGTGTTGTTTCATTTTATTTCTGCCTGTTATAGTGATGCACTGTTTCTGACTAGAGGAAGTTTTTGGTTTTGCCACATTGACAGTATGCTGTGTGATTGCTTTGAATGTATTATTTATGTATATAACAGCATGTGAATAAATATATACTCGGAGGGTACCGCTGATGATCCTAGTAGTTTTGTGCCTAACATTGTGAAAAACAAAGAAAAAAATCTTCTATACTGCCAACAAACTATTCTAACAAAAGGTTTTATCTACATGATGCTAATCGAGATAAACTTTAGCAAAAACGAACTTATTACTTGTTTCCTTGTAAGTAGAAGAGAAATAAGGAAAAAGCGATAGTCAAAAGCTTTAAAAGCTGTAATAAAATTTAAATTCGGTTCTCTTTGTATGACTGGAGAAAAAGAAATGACATAATAAACGTGTGATAGCTTCCCGTTTGAAAAAAAAAAAGTTTACATATGGATCTTGTTAAAACATATCGTTTGTGTCATATATATTTTTTGTAAAGTTAATAATTTTAGAGTGTACCTTACTGGTTTCAATTTTGAAATATTTTTACTTTTCTCAACAGAAAGTACCTAAATGTTTATCTTTTGTTCAACTCCGGGCCATTTTCTATGACAGTTGCATAGCGACAGATTTTAAAATTGAAACAATAAAAATGAATATCTTGGAAATTGCGAAATTTACAGAAAAGGGCATATGAAAGAAATTTGTTTTAACGAGATGTATATTTTCTGGTCTATCTCTTATGGTTTACCAGTTATGCAAAAGTCATCCAGGAGAAGAGGTCTTTAGAGGCTATTCCCAGAAAATCTAACATATACGTACATTTCATTTGTCATAAAAATATTTAAACATGGTATTTCAATTAAAATTGCTAGAGCCATGTTTAAGAAAATACAAATTTTCGCAAAAATGTTCCATGTAAAGAGTAAATTGTAGCGCGGAGATACTGAACTTAAATATGAACTTCGGTACTTAACGGACTTAATCGTTTGTGAGTTATGCTGTTCACAGACATACATGGATCTTTTACTAAAACACCGATGTTTTCCATTCACATGGCTTTCTCTACATTTCTGTAGCTTTTATTGTTAAAAAGTTGATTCTTCTACCTACTTAACGCCAATCAAGAAAAGCATTAGCAGAAACTGTCCTATTATTTGCTTCCTTGTAAGTAGAAGGGGAATACACCAGGCTAAAGCGATAGTAAAAGCTTTTAGAAACTTGCTATGTAATTGAAATTTATCTGTTTGCATGGCCAGAAGGTGACAAATTCCCGTTGAAGAAAATTTTAAGTATTTTAAAACTGAAACCAATAACAATGAATATTGTTCAATAATAGTCTATTAATAAATAAATTTTACTGTAATATATTATTCAACTTATTATATAACTGCTGTTAATAAGAGTGATATACTTGATTATTCAAATTTGTATATTTGATCCGGTCAAGATAGTAGTTATTGGTAAAATTAATGCAATTTCAAAGTCAAAAATTAAAAGCATGATTGTAATTTGAAACATAATTTTATTGATATTCAGTTTTATTAATTTAAATGGTCAACTCCAAAGTATATGACCTAAATTGTGTGTTTTAACGAGATCTACGTTTTTTTGGATACTACACTTTTGTCAATCTCTTACGGCTTACCAGTTATGCAAAATTAAGCAAAACTCAATAGTCACTCAGAGGCTATTCTCAGAAAATTCAAGACATACGCTTTGTTTGTCATGTACAAACGAATATTTTTAATATACGGCATTTTAACCAAAATCGTTATAGCCATTTTGAGAAAATTAAAATTTCGGCAATTTTTACTTTCTCCATACGCGCTATGTACATAGTGTATAGAGAAAGTATTGCACTCCACCAAAAATTCGATACCGAGATTTCACCGGAAATATATGTTTTAGGGTCCCCAATATCCAAAAAAAGCATTTTCACAAAAAGGTCCGTGTGTCTGTGAACACGATAACTCAAAAACGAAAAGTCGGTAAAATAACAAACTTAGTATTTAAGTTTAGTATCTTCCAGGGATGCGACACGAAGATTTTGAGAAAAATCCCCCCACCCCCAACTACCCTTTACATGAAACTTTTTTCGAAAATTTTGATTTTCTCAAAAATGGCTGTAACGATTTTGATTAAAATGTCGGATATTAAACATATTTACTTGATAAATGAAATGTATATGTTGAATTTTCTAGGAATAGCCTCGGAAGAGTAGTTTATTCTGGATGAATTTTACTAAATTTGAATGACTGCTAAACCGTAAGAGATGGACAAAAACTTACTACACAAAAAATGTAGAGCACATTAAAACACACAATTTATGTTATATACACTTTTTTCGTGGAGTTGGTTGTTTTTGTGACATTCCTTATTTTTGGTTTCTGCTATGAAAAACCTATACTTTTCTCATACAGGAACTTGTCAACTCCTATCCATATAAACAAAGGAACTTCATTGACATAGGAACCAGCTTTTGACTATCACTTTAACCTACGGTTGTCCCTTATTTCGCTTCTACTTACAAGGAAGCGAGTAATAAGGCTATTTCTGCTAATTTTTTCTGATTAGTATAAAGTGAATAGAAGTATAAGCTTTTTAAGAATTATTTGTTGCAGGGATATGGAGAAAGTCATGTGAATGGTACACATCAGATTTTTTTATATGTAAAGGTAGTTTGGGGTGGAAGGATTTTCCGCGAAATCATCGTGACACATCCATGGAAAAAAAACCTAACTTAAACTCCAAGTTTGCTATTAAATGTTCTTTTATATTTTTGATCTACTCATGCTTTTTTTTTTTTTTTTTTTTTTGCGCGGTCCCGCAGTTGTACCCGCGGTAGTATGTGGAATCTAGGATGCTGCCGCACTATGTGCGGGAGCGGGTAGAGGCTATTTCTAGGCTACAGCCATGAAACCTGACTGCAGCCTATGGAATTAAAGGTGATATTGGGAAGGAATGTAGGTGAAGGCTGTGCAGGAGTTTAGGTGGTGAACTTATATGTGAATCTGACGATTCATGTATGTAAGAACTTTGACCCCGCTGCCCTGGTGTTCGAACGGAGCTGGACAGGAGCGTTCCGGAGTTCAGTGTTGTGTCTGTGCCCCTCAGCCTGTGCAGGAGGAGCGCTGTTGTGCTGGCGATTTGATCGGAATAACTCGGCGGAGTAGGCAGCCTGCTGCAGGAGAACCTGCTTGAGCTGCGTTGAGATGCCTTCTACACGTGCTGACAAGTCAGCTGCTGTAGACTCCGCGTGGAGGTCCTGAATGGCATCCCGCGTCGCTGCGTCAGTTGAGGGTTCAGGCGGTGTGGCGTCGGTGTTGTAGTTCTGCGGTGGTGTCTTCCTGGTCCTCGGGTATTGAGGGCACTGGGATTGTCCCGTGAAGTGACCTGTGCCACGACACGAGCGGCGGTGACGAAGATCTTGCCCTGTACAGTCTGCGGTGGCGGAGTTGGCACCGCGGCGGAGAGGTACAGGCGTCGGCCGTGTGTCCCAAGGCACAGCAGCGTCTGCAGGGCCTGTGTCGTTCCCTTTGGCTCGCCTCAACAACAAGAAGTTGCCCTAACAAGGCAGCCTCCAGATCCGCACGATCCCGCAGCTCGACCCTCATCACTGGTGTTGGTCGCCGGCCATTGACGATGCGAGTATCCCTTAAGCATGAGGGCCACCGCGACTTCGCTGCGGCGGTGAAGAGCCGGGTGGAAAGGTCCCTAGGGACCCCCTGAACCACGGCGCTGAACCGGGGAGTGGAGCTCTGCGCAGTCGGCGACTGCGGCTGCAATCGCCGAGGTGAAGCGCTGCTAGCGGTCGGTGAAGTAGCGGCGATAGCTGGCAAAGGCGATTCAATCAAGGCAGGAGTTGCCCCGGGTATCGCCGTCGATGTTGAAGCAATACTCGCGGCGGAGGTGGCCTTCCTAGAGGCTGCAGCTCGGCGTTGTTTGCTCTTCCCCATCGAAGCAGAAGACGCACGCAATATATCTCGAGGAGTCTCAAAACATATTTCCTGTGAAATCCCGATCTCTTAGGTACAGCACAACCTCCTGTATTTAATAAGTAAATACTTGCTAGAGAAGGAAAATTAAACCTTAAGTGCTATTAAAATTGGGATAAATAATAAGGAACATCTCGGAAATGGTTAACTTCACAAATTTATACATAATATATACACATATTTTTTTAATAAATAGTGTGTTTAAAGCAGATCTACACACTTTGTTGTGCAGTAAAATTTTGTGTACTTCTTACGTTAACCGATAATGCCAAGGTCCTCCAGAATGAAGGGGGCTTCAGAGGATATTCCCAGAAAATTCAACATAACCATTTTATTTTCCCTGCAATATTTTTAGAATAATGAGATTTTAATGTAAATCGTTAAAACCATTATTTAGAAAATACAAATTAAAAAAAAATTATGCGTGTTGTTTTAATTTGGAATGGGGGAATTTTCTTGGAGATCTTCGTGTCGCATCCTTAGAAGATGCCAAACTTAACTATTAATGTTGTATTTAAGAACGTTTCGATTTTGAGTTGTGCGGTTCACAGACACACAGACACGGACCTTTTGCTAAAGACATCTGATGTGTTTCACTCACATAACTTTCTCTACAAACAAACTTCTTACAAATTACTCCTCTTCTACACAATGCTAATCGAGATAAACATTGCTTATTACTTAGTTCCTTATAAGTAGAAAGGAACTAAAGGAATGCGCTATGCTAAGTCAAATGTTTTAAAAGCTGTTGTTATGCGATTGTCATTACAAATCGCTTCTTTGCTTGGCCAGGAGTAGAACAAAAGGAAAACGGACTTCCTGTCTGGGAAAAGTATAAGTACTTTACAATTGAAACTAATAACAAGGAATATCTCCAAAAATGGTAAACTCCACAAAAAAAAAAAATGTACATTTCATGAATTGTGTATTCAAATAAAATCTCGTTTTTTGTGTAGTAAATTTTTGTCTAGCTCTTAATATTTACTAGTTATGCAAAATCCATCCAGAATGAATAGGTTTTCAGAAGCTATTCCCAAAATATTCATGATCCCATTTTATTTGTGATGGAAATGGCTTGAATATGTGGTATTTTAGTCAAAATCAATAAAGCCACTCTTAAGAAAAACAAAATTTTCGAAATTTTTTCCAAGTAAAGGGTAGTTAGGGGTAGTGGGATTCTCTTGAAAATCTGTGTGTGGCATCCTTGGAAGATAGCAAACTTAAATACCAATTTTGGTATTTAACCGTCATTTCGATTTTGAGCTATACTGTCCACACACACACGAGGGCCTTTTTCTGAAAATGCTTTTTTTTTGGATTCAGGGTGTCCTAAAACATGTATTTTCGGTGAAATCTCGACATCGAATTTTTGGGTGGAATATAATACCTTCTATATCCACTATGTATATAGTACATACGGCGCTAGAGAAAGTAAAAAATGATTTATTGAACTTAGGAGCTTAAAACATATGTTTTCGGTGAAATCAAAGTTTTGAGTGAAGTACAATTCATTCCCTATCTATCATGTACAAATAAAATAAATAAATAAAATCTGAATACCCTATCCCTGCACCTTGATTACTATACCGGGGCATATATCCAAACTTCATATTTATTTCCCCCCAAAAAATACATAAAAGTTACAATATATATATACTTGTTTGGGTCAGATAACTTAAGCTAATACAACTTATAAAGCGAAATAAATTAAAATAACACAATGAGGAAAAAATACTTAATCAAAGTAAATAGAATAAACAATAGTAATTTACTTCCAAAATGAGAAGAAAAAAATGTATTTTTATTACACTAATTAAAACTAGACGACAGGAAGCAAGTTAAAGCAATAATAATAAATATATATTATTTATATATAATTAGTTTTATATATATTATTTATTATGTACATAGTGTATTTAGAGGAAGTAAACAATTTTCCACCCTTGAGCTGGAAACTGGATCGGGGACTTCCGGGTGAGTAGTCAGCTCGACGACGTAGATAGACCAGAAGAAACTCTGCTGCTCATAGTTTGTGGGTAGTACATACATTTTACATTTTCATTTAGCACATTATAGATATGAGCAAAATAAATATTTACGTTGGCAGACATTATCCTGATTAACAGAAAACTTCCACACCTAACCCCTAGTACTGCAAACATGAAACTAGTTACGGTCAATCCAAACATTACCAACATTAAAATAATTAAGGTTTAATCACATGAAGTGCTTGTCTGTGCAGGCAGATAAGCTTAGAGAATTTGAGAAAGTGCAATTTCTCTCAGTTATACTCAAACTGTGTTAGCTTTTACAATTTTATAACAAATATGGTTATGTATTAAGTTTGCAATAGCCCAAAGCAATCTACTAGAGGGGTCCTCTCCTTAGCGCAGCTGCTTACCCAGCGGGAGACCTGGGCTCGAGTCCCAGTACTGGCTGGGAGACCTAGTCCGGGTTGCACTCGGCCTCGTGAGGTTCCTGGGGGGGGCCAATTGAGGAGCTACTTGATGGAGAAGTAGCGGCTCTAGGTCAAGAGAACCGCATTAACCGGCCGGGAGGGGGAAAGTAAAAAGGAGAAATAGGATTGTAGGCAAATTTCTGTGTAGAGTAAAGAGAAATGGATTTGTAAGGCAAAGAAGATTACGAGAAAGATAATGAGGAAGAAGTAGAACTTAAGGTAGCTTACTCAATTAAGCTAAAAGGCTGTGGAGCCAGGCAAACTGAGGTAAGGATACTATTAGGATCAGCAACAAATTTGCACTATAAATAGGGGATTGTAATTACTATGTAAGTAATAAGTAAGAAAAGATATCTAAAGAAATTAAATTAAATTTCTCAAAACTCCGTGTCGCATCTTTGAAAGATACCTAAATTTCAAGTTTGGAATTTACCCGACTTTTATTTTTACTTTATCTACATATACTATGTACATGGTGTATAGACAAGGTATTGCATTCCATCCAAAAATGCCACACCGAAATTTCACTGGAAATACATGTTCTGGGTTCCCCTGAATCCAAAAAAAGCATTTTTAGAAATAAGGTTCATGTGCGTGTATGTATGTGTCTGTGGATAGCATAGCTCTAAAACGAAAATACCATTAAATCCAAACTTGATATTTAAATTTGGTATCTTCCAAGGATGCGCCACGAAGATTTACAAGGAAATTCCCCTACAGCGAACTACTCTTTAAAGGGATTTTTTCTCTCGAAAATGTTGATTTTCTGAAATTTTACCTGACAAATAAAATTATTTTGAATTTTCTGGGAATAGCCTCTGAAGACTACTTTATTATGGATAACTTTTACTGAATTTTGCCTAACTGCTAAACGTAAGAGATGGACAAAAACTTACCACACAAAAAATGTAGAGCACTTTAAAACACACAATTTATGTTATACATATTTTTTCGTGGAGTTGATAGGAATTTGTCAACTCGTGTTCGTAGAAACAGAGGAACTTCAGTCACATAGCAATCATCTTTTGGCTATTACTTTAACCTATGGTACTCCTTTATTTCGCTTCTACTTACAAGGAAGCAAGGGATAAGACTGTTTCTGGTACTTTTTTCTCGATTAGCATGAAGTAAATAAACGCATAAGCTTTCTAACAATAATTTGTTGCAGAGATGTAGAGCAAGTCATGTGAAGGGAACATATAAGATTTTTTGAGTTACCATGTATTTATGGTAAAGTCTCGGTATCGAATTATTAGGTGGAATGTAATAGCTTCATAACGTAATACACGCTGGCCACACGCGAAATGACTGCTTTGTCACTTGATGCCCCTGGGAAGTCCAGGGCTAGCTGCCACCCAAAAATGATTATCCTTTGGTCGTCAAACCAAATACCGGTGCGGTGTATTCTACCACGATTCTCTGTTCCGTTATTTAATTTCTTTTCATGTTAAAGGTGTGTTTTCAGATTATACAGTGTCGAGCAGATGGCGTCGTTGCTTGCGCTATGGGAAGAGTTCTTCCCGTTGCCGCTCGAGTGAGCTATCTAGCCTTTAAATGTCTGCGTCGCCCTCATGGAATTATTTTGTAATATTTCGTGGGTGTTCGAAATGGAAATTCTGCTCGTCTCTTTGGGCCTATCTTCCTGCGAGCACGTGACACATTTTCTTCATCACCTCCCTGTCTCTAGGAACAATTGATCCAGTTGTTGTTGCAGTTCCAATATCTTACATGCTAAATTCTATTACAGAGAAAGTAAAACTGAGTCAATAATTAATAGTTGCAGAGTATGCCAAATATAAAACATAATGGAGCACTCGGATAAATAAATGCAAACCAACTCTAATTATTTGGACCGCATTGCGAGAATCGATTGTCTGAAAAATGGCGGCTCTCTAACCTCGGCTGTTATGGTTATATCATGAAGTACATGTGTTTATGTACTTTCATTGTGAGCTAGCAGAATTAATCTAATACACAATAAAATGCTAATTAGTGGTTGCCGAGTTGTTTATATCTAAATTTTGAAGATAAACTTATTACGTTTATGTAAATAAATATGTTTTTAATGACTGCACTGAATTAAATATGTGTTGTGTAAGCTGTTTTTAATATGGTTATACATTTGTATTATATATTATTGTTATTAAGATTATTCTTCCATCTATTTAATGCTAAAACATTAGCAAACGGTCTTATTAGTTCATTTATAATTATATGGGAAATAAGGGAACACAGTAGGCTAAACCAACAGTCAAATGCTTTAAAATTTGGTTGCTATGGGATTGAAATCCGTTTCTTTGCATGGCCAGGAGTTGACAGGTTCCCACATAAGAAAAAGTTTAAGTATTTTGAAAACTGAAATCAATAAACAGGAATATCTCGCAAACGGCCACTCCACAAAAAAAAAAAAAAAAAAAAAAAAGTATATAACATAAATTGTGTGCTTTAACGTGCTCTACATTTTTTGTGTGGTAAGTTTTTGTCCATCCCTTACGGTTTAGCAGTTATGAAAAATTCCGTAAAATTTCTCCAGAATACATTAGTCTTCAGAGGCTTACCAGAACATCGTCAGGTAAATATATTTAATACACAACATTTTAATCAAAATCGTTAGAGGTATTTTTGAGAAAATCAAATTTTTTGAAAAAAAATTCTATGTAAAGGGTAGTTGGGTGTGGGGAGAATTTTTCTAAAATACCAAGTTTGCTATTCAACGAACCTTTTTCCAAAAATGCTTATTTTTTGGATTAAGGGGGACACAAAACGTGTATTTCCGGTGAAATCTCAGTATAACATTTTTGGGGTCCATTACAATACCTTCTCTATACACTATGTACACAGTACGTGTAGAGAAAGTAAACATGCTTTTTTTGAGATTCAGGACGACCGAAAACATGTATTTCCAGTGAAATCTCAGTATCGAATTTTTAGGTGCAATATAATAGCTTCTCTATTCTCTATGTACATAGTACCTATAGAGAAAGTAAAAAAGAATGTATTGTTACAATGTATATGTCCCACTCTCAAGTTTACGGTGGGAGTTGGGAATGTCACCACAGCTGGGATGCGTAAACAGCACGGAAGATGATGTAACAGGAATCTTCGGGAATGCTCCCTCTGAAACTTCGTTTCTACTACCTTCTAGAAGCTTCCAGAAAACTCTGTAACGAGATTTAGACCCTATTAAATCTGATGTGTCCCATTCACATGACTTTCTCTAAATCGCTGCAACAAATAATTGTTAAAAAAGTTATGCTTCTATTTACTTCATGCTAATCGAGAAAAAATTAGCAGAAATAGACTTATTACTTGCTTCCTTGTACATAGAAGCGAAAAAAGAGAGCACCATAGGTTAAAGCGATAGTCAAAAGCTGGTTGCTATGTGACTGAAGTTACTTTGTTTGTATGAACAGGAGTTGACACATTCCTGTACGAGAAAAGTATAGGTTTTTCAAAGCTGAAAACAAAAGCAAGGGATACCTCAAAAACAATGAACTCCACGACAAAAATGTATATGACATTAATGTGCTCAACGTTTTTTTGTGTGGTAAGTTTTTGTCCATCTCTTACGTTCAGCATTTATGCAAACTTCCGTAACATTCATCCAGAATAAAGTAGTCTTCCAGAAAATTCAAGATATACATTTTATTTGTGAGGTAAATATCTTAATATAAGATATTTTAATCAAAATCTCTAGAGCCATATTAAGGAGAAAATCAAAATTTTTGAAAAAAGTCCATGTAAACGGTAGTTGGGGGTAGTGGGATTTTCTTGAAAATTTTTGTGTCGCATCCTTGGAAGATATCGAACTTAAATACCAAGTTTGGTATCTACCAATCTTTTCGTGAATAAAGTAGTCTTCAGAGGCTATTCTCAGAAAATTCAAAATATATGTTTTATTTGTCAGGTAAATATATTTAATATATCATATTTTAATTAAAAGAGCTTTTAAGAAAACCCAAATTTTCGAAAAAAGTCCCATGTAAAGGGTAGTTGGGGGTGGACAGACTATCTTGAAGCTCTTCGTGTTGCATCCTTGCGTGATTCCGAACTTAAATACCGAGTTTGGTATTTAACGGTCTTTTCGGTTTTGAGCTATGCTGTCCACACCCCCCCCACCAAAGGACTTTTTCCAAAAATGCCTCTTTTGTATTTAGGGGGACCCAAAGCATGTATTTCCAGTGAAATCTTGTTATCGAATTTTTGGGTGAAATGCAATACCTTCTCTATACACTAGGTACATAGAGTAGAGAAAGTAAAAATAGGACGAAGTGCATACTGATGGTGGTGTGAATTGTACTGAGTGGTAAAGTGTCAACTGTCTAACATTATGTGAACTATTTGGAGCAATGAATTTGAAGCTTTATTTGTAACTAATTGTTAAGCCAATAAAGATATTTGTCATAAAGTCAATGTTCCTTTGGAATGAATGTACGATATTATTTTTATAAATGTTTTCCACTTCAAAATATGAGTTATTTTCGCTATTCGTTCTTTTAAGTAAATGAATGCATTACTTGTAAATATTAATTTATTCAGAAATTACACTTAACTGTACGTTAAGTGTAGAAAACATCCTATGTTTTGAATTTAAGATTTCCCTATTTGGGTCTATTTTCAATGCACAAAATTTGTGTGTTTTACTTGCTTTTGTCAACAAATCCTCAGACTGATAATAAATAACATTCTAATGGCAATTGTATTCAGTATTTTTATACAATAAATAAATCATATTACAAATTATATTAAGACCTTAGTGGTGTATAATTTAAATTAATATATTTGTATTACTTTCTCTAATGTGTATGTGCCATATACATAGTAGATAGAGAAGGTATTAAATTCTATCCAAAATTCGATAGCGAGGTTTCACCCGAAATATATTTTGAGAACCCCGGAATGCAAAAAGAACAACATTTTTAGAGAAAGGTTAGTGGTGTGTGTGGGATTATATTTTTTTTTGGTAGTGTTTAACGCCCGCTTTAACTACTTATGGCACCGCAGGTGGTGACACTGATGATACATGAATGATTATGGAGCACCAGTGGAATGCGATGGCGGGGGAAACCTGAGTGCCCGGAGAAAACCCGCCCCAGCGCCGCTTTGTCCACTATAAATCTCACATGCGGTCACTTGAGATCGAACCCGGGCCGTCTAGGTGAGAGGCGAGTGGTCTAACCACTCGGCCACGGCGCGGCCTTGTGAGTATATGTGTGCACGTATGTGTGAACAGCATAAGTTGAATGAAAAATCCGTTAGGTACCAAACTTGGTTTAGTATCTCCCAGGGATACAACACGAAGATTTTCAAGAAAATCTCCCTCCCCCAAATTTTGATTCTGTGAAAACTTGCTCTTAATGCCTTTGATTAAAACACCATATATTACCGATATTTTCATGACAAATAAAAAGCATATTCTGAATTTCCTAGGGATAGTCCCTGAAGTTCTCTTAATTCTAAATGACTTTGCATAACTGGTAATCCGTAAGAGATAGAAAAACTTTACTGCACAAAAAATGTAGATCTCGTTAAAACACACAATTTATATTGTTTACATTTTTGTTCTGAGCTAACAGTTCCCGAGATATTCATTGTATATTTGCTATAAACTTCTAAAGTAGTTATACGTTTCTGAGACAGGAAGTCGTCCGTATTTTTGTTTCACTCCTGGTCATTGCAGACAAGTGCATTTCAATGACAGTCTCATAGCACAGCTTTTAAAATATTTGACTGTCGCTTTTAGCATAGTGCATTCCATTAGTTTCCTGCTACTTATAAGGAACTAAGCAATAACATTCTGTTTTTGCTTATCTCGATTAGCAAAAATCTTACGTTTCATTCACATGACTTTCTCTACATCTCTGCAACAAATTATGGTTAACAACCTTATGCTTCTATTTACTTCATGCTAATTGAGAAAAAATAGCAGAAATATTCTTATTACTTGCTTCCTTGTAGGTAGAAGCGAAATAAGGGAGTACCATAGGTTAAAGTGATATTCAAAAGCTGGTTGCTATGTAACTGAAGTTCCTTGTTTGTATGAACAGGAGTTGACCAATTCCTGTATAGAAAGGTATACGTTTTTTAAAGCTGAAACCAAAAACAAGGAATATCTCGAAAACGACCAACTCTACGAAAAAATGCATACAAAATAAACTATGTCTTTTAATGTCTTCTACATTTTTTTGTGTGGTAAGTTTGTCTACATCTCTTACGGTTTAGCAGTTGTGAAAATACCGCAAAATTCATACAGAATAAAGTAGTTTTCAGAGGCTATTCCCAGAAATTTCAAGATATACATTTTATTTGTCAGGTAAATATCTGTAATATACGATATTTTAATCAAAATCGTTACATCCATTTTTGAGAAAATCAAAAATTTCGAAAACAATTCCATGTAAAGGGTAGTTTGAGGTGGGGGGATTTTTCTCAAAATCTTCGTGTCGCATCCCTGGAAGATATTAGACTTAAATACCAAGTTTGGTACTTAAACGACTTTTCGTTTTTGAGTTATCGTGTTCATAGACACACACACGAACCTTTTTCTGAAAATGCTGTTTTTTGTTACAGAGGACCCTAAAACATATATTTCCGTGAAATCTCGGTATTGAGTTTTTGGGTGGAGTGCAATACCGTCTCTATACACTATGTACATATTACATGTAGAGAAAGTAAAAAATAATATTTTGTACGAAGTTTGTAGAACAGCTAGAGAAAGTCATTGAATGCAACAATTCAAAGGATGTTTAACATCTACCATTCGTGCAATTAATGTATAATTTATATCCAAAAGTTTCAATAACATTTGTAATGTCACAGCTCTCTTATTTTCATGCTCAAAAGTTGCTCACCTAATATAATACTCCGCAACTTCGAGGTATCGTTATTGCAAATCGATACGAGATGTTGTTTCCTTTCCAGTGTCAAGAGCAAATCTGTTCACCCCTGAGGACATCTAATGGACTTCCGATGCAGGAACATACTCGCTGCATTATCTCAAATAATCTAATCACCCCTACACCTGATTAATTAACTAAATGACAGTTTAGCTCACGTAGCAGGGATGATGAGGGTGGGCAGTTAAATCCGTGCGGCTAAACAATTGCTGCGAACGGGGAGAGTATATGGACAACACAAACTACCCTCTAATGTTGCCTTTCTCGTGGCAAAAGATGAGCAGGGGCGGGAAAACCCAGGGGATTAAGTGAGCGAAAATCGCTTCCGACAAGCAGATGGGCGATGGCCTATACAGCGCATACCACAACCCTATCGAAACTGAGGGAGCGAACAGCGACACCTTTGTAATTACGTAACGTTGGACCTATACTCTTTGCTGTATTAGTGGAACATGTAGTTTATTTCTCTTCCCTGTGGGCGGAAAGCACCATCTATTACAGGACGTCCAATTCACCGAGCTGAAAGTATACGCACCGTGCACGCTACTCTGGTGGCGAGTTTGATTACTAACAAGAGGATAACATAGACAGTGGAGTAAGAATATTAAACGTATGCTTAGATGTCAAGTGTCGAACTTGCTGAAAATGTAAATACTACAAGAAGGCGGAAAGGGACCAATATCTGCTGTGTTGTAGCATGTAATAATACCTACAAGAATACTTCGCCAGCTATTGCCTTTTATTCTTTTCCCACGCGGAAAACACAAAGCAGTAATATATGCTTAAACATCTGATGTGTACCATTCACATGACTTTCTTTCTCTACATCTCTGTAACGAATTACTCTTAAAAAGCTTATACTTCTATTTACTTCATGTTAATGAGACTAAAATAGCAGAAATAGTCGTATTACTTGGTTCCTTGTTGCTATGTTTGCTTTGTTCCTTGCTATGTCACTGAAGTCCCTTTGTTTGTATGGAAGCAGTTGACAAATTCCTATATGAGAAAAGTATAAGTCTTCATAGCAGAAACCAAAAAACAAGGAATGATTAAAAAACGATGACTCCACGAAAAAAAAAATATATAACATAAATTGTGTGTTTTAACGTGTTCTACAGTTTGTCAGGTAAATATCTTTAATATACGAAATTTTAATCAAAACCGTTAGAGCCATTTTTAAGAAAATCAACATTTTCGAAAAAAGTTCCATGTAAAGGGTAGTTTGGGGTGGGGGGATGTTTTCAAAATCTTCGTGTCGCATCCCTGGAAGATATTAAACTGAAACACCAAGTTTGGTATTTTACCGACTTTTCGTTTTTGAGCTATCGTGTTCACAGACACACGGGCACACTGACACACACACAAGGACCTTTTTCTGAAAATGTTTTTTTTGGATATTGGGGACCCTAAAACATATATTTCCGGTGAAATCTCGGTATCGAATTTTTGGGTGGAGTGCAATACCTTCTCTGTACACTATGTACATAGTGCGTATAGAGAAAGTAAAAATTAACTGCAACATGGATAATGTTAGAAATTAATGTTAAAGTTCTTTAATAAATAGAAACTCTAAATACTGTTAGCATTATGTTAAGCGACACATTATGGAAATAGTCTGTCAATTGTTAGTATTACTTTTATTTTTATTATTAATATTTATGTACGTATTGTCATGTACATATTACTATTCATACTTTATATTTTATTTCCAGTCCTGAGGGATCATCGTGAGAACCAAAACCTGCAACAAAAATTTGCACCATTCACTTCATCGGAAATAAAAGGTTCGGAACATCCCCACAGTTCAGCATATGTTCCCAGTATATTTTCAGATGTGTAAAAAAAAAAAAATGATCTTTTGAGACAGCATTTTCAGTCAAATGTATGCACTTTATAGGCAGAAAACTTCAAATATTACCTACATCGCACATGGCTTCGGCTTCTCTCTATCCTCCTAATAAGTACAAAACATGACACGGAGTGGCGCCACCAGTACGATTTTCTGGTCCGTGCACGGTGCCTATACTAAGCCGTAACGATGAATCTGAGCTACTTTGTAAAACTACCATTCTGTTGCGATAATTCTGAGAGCACGTCTGAATCGAAAATTAACAGGTGACAAAAAGTAGTGAATTTCCGACTCTCATGTTCTCACTTTATTCAATTACCAAATATGATGTCAGGGAAGATAGATCCTCTATAGCAGGCTGTTAAGAACACTATTAGGAATAAATAAAACTTTTATGTGACTTTCTCTACATCTCTGCAACAAACTATTGTTTAAAAGCTTATACTTCTTTTTACTTCATGCTAATCGAGAAAAAGTCATTTTACTTGCTTCCATGCAAGCAGAAGGGAAATAAGGGAGTAGAATAGGCTAAAGTATTAGAATAAAGCTGGTTGCTATGTGACTGGAGTTCCTTTATTTCTATGGACAGGAGCGACCAAATTCCCGTACGAGAAAAGTTTTTTAAAGCTGAAATTAATAACAAGGAATATCGATCCACTCCACGAAAAAATGTTTATAACATATCATAAATTTTAACAAGCTCTACATTTTCTGCTAAGTTTTTGTCTATTTCTTATGGTTTGCCGGTGATACAAAATTCCATAAAATTCATCCAGAATAAAGTAGTCTTCAGAGGCTATTTCCAGAAAATTGAAGATATACATTTTGTTTTTCAGGCAGATATCTTAAATATACGATATTTTAATCAAAATCTTTAGAGCTATTTTTGAGAAAATGAAAGTTTTCGAAACATTTGCATGGAAAGAGTAGTTGGGGATGAGGGGAATTTCTTGAAAATCTTCGTGTCGCATCCTTGGAAGATACTGAACTTAAATACCAAGTTTGGTATTTAACGGACTTTTGTTTTTGAGCTATTCTGTTCACAGACACACACACACACGCACACGCACACGCACACACAAGGACCTTGATGCAAACATTATTTTTGGATCCAGGAAGACCCAAAACATGTATTTCCGTTGAAATCTCGATATCGAGGGTGCATTACAATACCTTCTCTATAAAGTATGTAAATGTACGTGTGGAGAAAGTAAAAGTCATATCTGTTTCATGCTGTAGAAACCCAAATATTTTCATGTGCTTAATTAACATGACTGTCTCTACCCATTCTTCTATAAGCTAATGTTACAAAAGTTTGCTCTTCTATTTAGAATTTAAAATTAGCCCATATAATTCCTCGAGGATAAGGGTCTCTTGGTTGGCAAGATAGCTGTTATGGTGAACCTGCTTAGCTAGTTAAGGAAGGATCCTCATTCCTCTTTTAGTTTTTCTACCAATAGTTTCTAACTCGCGTCGGACCTTAGCCTTTACAGTCAGTCAGTCCCAAAGTGGAGCTCCCATCTCCTCTTCTGTCGTCCTAGTTTTCTGTGACTTTTTCGTCCCAAGCTGTTATTTTATGTGCCCATCTGTATAGTTCATTCTCATGATGTGGCCTTCCCATCTCCATTTGAAGTGAGTGACTGATGTTGCCTGTCATCTTATCCAGGGCTTCATTTTGGATTCTATTTATTTTCGTTTGACACGTCTCTAATATGTTTTCTTTCTCTAGAAAGCATGTCTAATGCACATAGTAGATAGAGAAGGTATTCAAGATTTCACCGGAAATACATATTTTGAGACCCACTGAATACAAATGTTTTTAGAAAATCGTCCGTGCGTGTATGTGCTGTCGCGGGCAGCATAGCAGACAAAACAAAACGCCGGTTAAATACCAAAACGTGTGTATGCCATGTTTTAAGATGTTTCTTGACAACCTAAATGTATAGCTTGAATTTCCTTTCATTTTGGATCACGTTTGTATCACTTTTAAACCGAAGAGATAGACCAAGAATTACTCCACAAAAATTCTCATTAAAACACACAATTTGATTATTGCTTTATTCCCTTGTTTCGTTTCTGCTTGCAAGGAAGCAAATAATAAGACAAGTTCTGTTAATGTTTATCTCGATTAGCATAGCATAGTAAAATAATCTTTTGGAAGGAAGGTTTGCTTATGGAACAGCTCGAGAAAGTCATGTGAATGGAACACATATTTTTATTTTTGTTCTATTAATGAATATGTTTGAGCTCCAGATAGGAGAGCCTTTCCATTACGCATTTGCTTAGTTGATAGAATTACATTATTACCAAAATAGGTGTGTTTGTTCACAACTTGTAGTTCACTTTTATACTATCTATTCGACTCCTTTGCGCGTGACGCGTTGTAGCTTCGGTTTTTATACTTTTATAGTTAGTCCAGTACTACTTACATCAATTTTGTATTAGGGGTTTAGTTCGTTTTTGCCTCCTTGTCTACATGGATAGTTCCTGTGTTCCTCGTCTCAATCCACTTACTTCATAAATTAAACAAATGCCTTCGAAATGTTTTATTAAACATTTCGTTTGTAGAGAGAGCACCTTAACTCACGTTTAATAGAAACAAATGTTAGAAAGGATAATGCTTTAGGAAATAAGAACAACGCTCTGGAAGACACACATCAAAGTAGAACATTGTTAATGAGCCTTTAGTATGTTGTGCACACGAAGATTTACAATAGGTGGTACGCGAGACGTTTTAACAAAACTATAAATATATCTACTCCATTTATCCAAATGCGATCATCTGATCGTGATTAGTTCAATAATTTTACAATAACTGTCATGAAATGTTTCATTGCTTTAATGAATCCAGTATTTATAGAATAATAAATGTATTATATTTATATTCTTCTTTAGATTTGTTATCTAACTTATGGATCCTCTTTAATATTCAAACTTTATTATTATTGCTTCAGCTGAGTTGTGGTTAAGATCGAGCAAGTATCTCTATGCAGGACCTGATTGGTGAAAGAATCTTTTTGGAAAACGTACACGAGTTCTAGTTTTGAATTGAATAACAATTATAATTGAAATTGTAGAAATGATTTAACACTTGAATTTTGATAACATCGTCCAAACTGAAGTTGTAACCCTGTTATCTTCTTGTCATGCTCTGAGCGTTGTTTAAACCTTTATTAAGTTAAACTTACAAGTGGAATTTTTAAGTTTTTGTCTCTCACATGTCTACGTCAGCTGTTATGCGTAACTCTCGTAGATTAATCTCAGGAACTGGGGCCTTTTCTTTGGCATGTTTTGTAGCGATATATTTCTTAGCCAATCGCTATGTTTTTAGCATTCACTTTAGGTGCTTAACCTCACGCCAACTTTGTAATTTCTAAAAGTATCACAACGAGCTTACACGTTGCTTTAAGCTCAAGGTCTGCATCTTTTGTGCTTCGCTCAACACTCTGAATTCACATTGTTTGAAATACTTCGTAAGGATTTCTCTTTACCTATAGTTTCAGCTGTAGCACTGTGGTTTCTACACAGAATCTTAACTGTGAATTTTCTTCAACATGTACATCTAATTAATTCTCAACGTCTTCAATTTTCACAACTGTGTCCTGAGTCTCCTTTGACATAATCCTCTTCCTCCATTCATCAGACGACTTTTCCCCTCAATTAAATTGTGTTCTTAGCTCAGGAAAAAGATTGCCAATATAAGTAAATAAATAACAGAACAGAAGTAACTGACCACAGACATGAGCTAGGAAGCGACTAAGGCCAAACGCAGACAGAAAATGGAAAATGAAAACAAGATAATGCAAGTAAGAAACGTCGTCGTCCGTTGAATCAATCGAGTGATGACTTCTGCCAATTGAAATTGAAGAACGAGAAGATGATAACACTCCTTGTGGACTTTGCAGTCTGAATATTTATTCATCAAGACTGGATAAAATAATTGGATGCAAAGTGCAAAAAATGTTTACTTGTGGTAAATACTTATCATTTGACCGTGAAATATACTACAATGTAGGGCATAACCTGATTGTTTTTAAACCAATTCGAACACTATGTGGTTGTTCAAACATATATTATCTTAATGCAATGTACACATTGACATAGTGTTTCAGATGAGAAGATTCACTGATGATGTGATTTCTTCTTTCAGGTTGATACCACAGTAGTTGACAGTTGTGGTTATGGTCCAACAATACACTACTTCCAGTTCAGTTTCGTGGAGCGCTGGCCTGTACCAGAGGATATTCATTCAGTAGAAACGTTTATAATAACAAACTGAGCTATAGCTGTTCAGCGGGAATTCAGGGAGCATTCCAATGGAGACAACGCTTCCTCCAGGAATACTGTGTTATTTTGAGTTAAAAAATGACATCAACGTTCTGTACGAACTGAGTTTGCTCTGATAAACGTTTCTGCTGAATGAATACTCTGTGGTACAGGCCAACACTTCACACAATTGAACTGCCAGGCTATAACCACAACTGTCGCCTGTGTTGCCAACCTAAAATAAAGCAAAAATAAAATAAAATCACCAGTAAACAATGTTTTCAGAAACTCCATGTCATTTTATACATTGCAATACAACTAAAATATAGCTTTGACCAATCATATAGCTTTCCAGTTGGTTTAAAAACCGTGAGATGTTTATATCTCACCCTGTATTATGCTAGACCATGCCGAAGTGCAGTAAATATACATCTGATAGCTACTCTTTTATGGGCCTCATTAAAACACACCTCTTTATTAAAGTGCAGGTTTCTATCAATCAGAAGATCCACATGCAACAATCACTACTTTCGTGTCTGCGCACATCTCGTAACGCTACCAGGCATCAACTGTTCAAAGGGCAAATGTCGATTATTCTCGCATGTTCAATCGAAGAACAACTAGCGGAGTTTAGAAAAAGTTCAAATTTGGGACACGAGTGACAGTGACATCCAATTTACTCCGCGGAAAATTTCTGCAAAAGCACACGATGTGACTAATAACTTATTGCCACAAGAATTAGTTACTGTGTTAAGGTCGAGATGAGAATAAAATTAATATTTTCGCGTCTGGGCACATACCACAACCCTGTCAGCTATTCACTGCGTAATGCACCTATTGGTTAAGCGTGGAATATTAAAATTTAATTTATAAATATTTTAAACTTAGACATATGCTCGAGGATAAATAAACTCGCTCCTCTAGCTTCATAAACATACTCTTACTTGGTCATTAGACTCTCGTTGCATGGTTACTATTGTATTCGACTGCTATTAATGTAATTACTATTGTTATCATCTTTTCTTCAAATTGCTGTGTGTGTTTTACCACCCGGAAAGTTGGACATCCCTTGCTCACTGGGGATGTTGGCTATCGACTAACATTACCCAGCCGTTAATGAATGGCATGAGACGGGATTACTGCGAGCTTGAAGTGATTCAGGAGGCATGTATACGGTAATTGGCACTTTATTTGGGCTAATATTATATTGTAATGGCTAATATACTTGCTTTTTCAGGCCAATCATGTAATCTCTAGCCAATAGGCTGTGACCAATCTGCTACCAAATTATAGTGATCATTAGGATTTGAAAACTCAAGATGTGCCTTGATGAAAACATCTGTGTGATATCCCATTTCAGAATGTAGATAATATCTGATGGAGAAGTAACAACTTTAAATCTGGCTGGGCCCGTAGTTCAGTTGCTACGCGAAGGACCTTGGTTTCGAGGCAGGAGGTGGGGATTTTTCTCTAGCCAAGAAGCGGCCATTCTACCTGTCTCGGTTTTTTCGGGGTTTCTCCGGGTCGCTAAGCGAATTTTCCGGTTTACCATTTCGTATTCCCATCATTTCCTAATCAGGTTGAAGGACCAGACTACGCTGCTCGGCCAGCTGCGACTAAATGATGGTTAGCGGATGTAAAAGTTTATCCTGCGTCTACGTTGGAACGTTCGTTCGCAACCCATCTTCCGGTTTTAGAGCTCCTTCTGCGGTCTTTCCGGGAGGACAGGAGCTGGTGAGGAGGACCATGGCAGTGTCAGAAGCACTTCAACTGTAACCGATAAGAATTCCAACCATTGTCATCCGGATCTGGTCGTCCTTCGGGTCTCTCCCCTCGTTCCTCCCTCCCTGGGGTAACGTAAGTGGGAAAGGGCCATAAGGACCTACGTTCAGTGCTCTGGCCCAGAGTTCTGGGTCCTCACTGTGACTATGATAATCCTAATCTATATTCTTTATCCTTCGGAGTCTGAAAGTATGAAAGACAATGTGAATGTGCGTGGTCTAATGAAGAAAAATATAAACCAGATGACAACAGTACCGTGTTTCAAAGGGAAATACCGCCAATTTGACCATGCAGCTAATCCTTACTTCTCTGCACTTGAAACTGTATCCAAAATCCAATCCTTCACATTGGCAATGGCATTATAATTCAGTAACATGACAGTCTGATATATACACTTGCAAAGTTACAGAAAGTCAAGTGGGAAAGTTTACCAAATTTTCTCCACTCCTGTGGAAATATTCTTTCCACTAACTCAAACAACCGTGTTAATCTTTCCGATGCCGAACTAAGCATGGACATGGTCTCTGCCCTTTCAAGGGGTCTCAATTTTGTTCCGAATCCTAAATTCATACCACAGTGATGTAGAACGTGCCTTTTCGGTATCTTACAAGACGCTTCTGAAGAAGTGAGACAAGAGATTTGCAGTTCTTTGGGAAAAGCAAATCTCCCCAAACATAGCATCACCAGAGCAAAACGCCAAGCTCTGAATGATCTCAAAAGCAACGAAGGGCTCTTAGTGCTTCCTGCAGACAAGAGCAATGCAGCTGTGGTGTTGTCCAGAACAAACTACATAGAAAAAGTAGCCAATGTACTGTCTGAGGAAACTTTTAAGCCGCTTTCAAACGGTCCTACGAAAAGAATAAAAAGGAAAACTATTTCTCTGCTGAAGTCTAGCGGCCTGCCACCCGAAACAATGAAGAAAGTCACACTTCACTCGTTCATTCCACCAAGGGTCTACGGATTACCCAAAATACACAAACTAGGAGTGCCCCTCAGGCCCATCGTAGGATGCCAATGGTTCAAAACGTACATACTGGCCAAACACTTGACTGAACTTATACAGCCTCTGATTGGGTATCTGCACTGATCATGTCAAAAACTCACCCGAATTCACAAAAAATAAAATAAATAAAAGTTAGTTCATCAGTGTTTTAGTCAGCTTCGATGTGGAGTAGCCAGAGTACCCCTCAAGGAAACCTTAGAATCACTTAAGTCACATTTTGACGTCATCCCTTTATCACACACTATCTCTCAACCTACTTTCTTTTCAACAACCGTTACTATGAAAAAGCAAATGGGGTGGCCATCCCCTGTCACCAGCCATAGCCAAATTTTATATGCAAGAGTTTAAAACCTGGCGCTTAAAATACGCCTCTTGCACCTGCACACTTCTTCTGCTATATAGATGACACATCTGTAGTTTTGGGATAGAGCAGAACGGTTGCTACCGTTCCTGGACAAAAAATAAAATGCTCACCTAGGACACAAAGTGCATAGGAAACCCACGCACACTGACTGACCTGTCACCTCAACAATACAAGCTGCCACCACCCCACACAGAAACACACAGTACTTTCTACACTTATACACCGAGCGATAACGGTCTTTGATAAACATAGCCTTCCAGAAGAAATTCAGCGCCTACGTAAAGGCTTTAGACAGAACCAGTATACAATCCAAGATATCAACAAAGCTTTCAGGAAACTGCACTACCATCAAACGACAATATAGAGAAAAAGGAAAGCTTAGCTACAGCCATTATGCTGTACATGGGTGCAGTGTCCCACAAAATAGCAAGAATTCTGTCTAAACGCAGCGTTAGAACAGTTTTTGAACCCCATACCTAAATCAAACATCATCTGGGCTCGGTCAAAGACAATCTGGTCCTCCGCACTGCCGGTATTTACAAAATCCCGTGTGAATGTAGAAAAAATTTACATCGGCCAGACGGGGAGGACTGTGGATGTGCGCATCAAAGAACACCAACGTTGCATCAGATTGGGCTACTCGGAAAAGTCTGCGGTGGCACAATATACTTACAATACTAGCCATAAGATCAATTTTTCATCCACCAAAGTAATAGAAAAATTGATCGGATTTATGATAAAAGAAGCAATATACATAAAACAAACAAAAATCATTTTAATAAAGACAAAGGTCTGCATGTAGGCAAAACATGGCTAGCTACAATTCATATACACTTGTCCCATCCTGCTGAACCCCCATTGGCCAATGACAGCGCGCGAGGCGGTCTTTCAGCCTTCCCCTCTACGTATAAATACCATCCCGCCCCTGATGCTGTACGGCTGTGAGGTCTGGGGTTCGGTGGCTCGTTCCACCATCCGCAGGCTGCAGGCCGTGCAGAACAGGGCATTGAGGATGATATACGGCACAGACCGCAGATTCCCGTCCCACATTCTCCATTCCCACTCCGGAATCCCTTACATAGTGGACGTTGTGCGAGAAAGAGCTCGCACAATATACACTAAACTTGCTCCCCACCCAAATCCCCAGGTGAACACTCTCGGTCTTTACGACCACACGCTACCAAGGAGACGCGTAAGCTACCGCCTTCCCAAGGACGCCTTGGGATGGTAGTTTTCCGGCCGCCTCTCCCTTTATTGTTCTACCCGCCAAGTTAAGCAGCATCGGGCATGGTCACGACTCGGACGGGTGACCATCCAGTTGTACTCCGACCAGATCTGCAACACTGGCTTCCCCCACCCCGTACCTACATCCCTTCAGGTCTCCCCGCTAGCCGGCACTGCTTTCCTTGACAGCCCGCAAGCGGCTGGCCAAGGTAAGCAGCATCGGGCCTGGTCCCTCTCTGGGTGGGTGGCCACTCAGATAGGTAACCCAGCCCGCGCCGGCTGCACAGAGGGAACACCCTGCCCAATTACTTTGACAAAGACAAAAAACGCTTGCATAAGACTACATCTTTTATATCACACGGGTAAATCCGCAAGAAAAGCGGATAGGTACCGTGGTGATTTGCCCCCGCCCGAGTACACTCGGGCGACTAGTTCCTGCTCCTGGCTCCTTTTCTCTAGTTTCCTGGTGTTGGCGAAAGAGTACGTCGTTAAAGCTTGGAAATTAATCTAACCTACCTACCTGGCTGACATCCCGAGAAGAAATCATTAATAACCAGCACCGGGAAAGCTTCAATTTCTTGTTATTCTCTTATTAGTTCTTAAAAGTGCCTACCAACAAAGTAACGC
The DNA here is from genome assembly GCA_030762935.1 of Hymenopus coronatus. NCBI lineage: Eukaryota > Metazoa > Arthropoda > Insecta > Mantodea > Hymenopodidae > Hymenopus > Hymenopus coronatus. Next base: position 33,892,835 of record CM060883.1, read on the forward strand.
TTGTACAGGTATTGTTATGTACAATACATTGTGCGTGAAAACTGAATCATGTAGACAGATGTGTGTAAAAGTTCACAGCTAGTTATCCAGTTCCGGGTACACAGATTGTGAGATGTTTGGGCAATCATTTAGAACAACGGATTGCGGAGCTTATTCGTGCGAATGGTAACTTCTTCCACTATCTCAAGAATGTCTTCGCCATGGACACCATTTTCAACAACACTTATAACAATATTAGTACTCATTACGGATGTGTTACTAACACTCGTGAGTAAGTAACATGGAAGTTGCGGAACGGAAAACCCTGCAGTGGAGCAGACTGTGTGCGAAGCACGCATTTGCGCGATCCATGGCCTAGCATAAAACGAAGACACTGTATTTAGAATGCCACGTACCTCAGTTCACCTGTTCATACCGTGAATATGAGCAGGAATTAGCAAGTCCAGGAATCAAAGTGTTAATGCAGGTTGAAAGCATCAAATACCAAAATAAGTCTGTATCGACAGAGTATATATTGAAGCTTAGTTACAGCTGATTCTTATTGGTAATAATTAATGTAATGTAACTGTGAACTTGACAACTACAGAACACATTTGAAGTACGTAAAATCTGAAGTTGTCTTCACATTTACTTGTAGACACAAACATCACGTGCTCTAGGAACCGGTTTTTGAGCAGCGAAGACACAACATAGGCAGGCCGGACATTCTTTGTAAAATGAGCTATTTTACGATTGCATTTTATTTGGCTAAATATTTAATATCTGTCTGACGTAAGGATGCAGTTATTTGGGGAGGTCGCTGGCATGGTTTCGAAAGGTCAGAGAAGGCCGGAATATAGTGCAGTACAGTCGAACTATCAAAACATCAGCGCAGCGTACGTAAATGGGAATAAACAAAACGATCCACAGCAGGCTAAACTTGCTGTTTTCTTTATCAGTAATGAATATTAATTTTCCACTCTGTGAGCGAATGACTACGCGCGGTGATGTTTACGTAAGAGACTCAACTGTTGCATTCCAGTATTGTCGAACTATACAGGATCTGCACCGGGAGTGATGACGTAATACTGCTTATCTGCTTGTGTTTACGCAAGTTTCCACTCAACACTACATAACCGACTTTGAGAAGTCGGAACTATTCTCAAATACTCTACAATGTATCTTCAGCCCAAACCCAGTGATAAACGAAGAATTCAACCACGAAATTGAACGTTTTCCTGGTTCTTATACCACTGCTCCACTTCCCATTGACTTCACTTCGCCAAAAGAAATCTTATTCATAATCCAGCAACTACCAGCAAGAAAATCGCCTGGTCATGACCTAATTCCAAAACATCTGACTCGCAAAGCACTTGCTATTCTAGCCTCACTCTTCAATAGTTTGATACGTATGGGCTACTTCCCCAGAATCTGGAAACACGCTATAATTATTGTTATTCATAAACCTGGGAAAAGCTCCTCAGACCCAAACAATTATCGTCCTATAAGTCTGCTACCAACTCTGTCCAAAGTGTATGAAAAGATTATACTGAAGCGTTTAACAAAATTTCTCAATGAAGCATCAGTATTACTTCCCTTTCAATTCGGTTTTCGTCGTAAACATTCAACCACCCATCAAATTCTCCGGATTACAGAGCAAGTGGCACAAGGCTTCGAGAAGAAAGAACACACAACTGCAGCTTTCCTTGACTTCACTCAGGCATTCGACAGGGTTTGGCATCAGGGTCTTCTATACAAACTGTTCATCAACGGCATTCCAGACTACCTCTATAAAATAATTTCCTCCTTTCTGTCACAACGAACATTCTCAGTCCGCATAGGTAGTTGTCACTCTTCTACAAAACCTATAACAGCCGGAGTTCCTCAAGGATCTATCCTGGGACCAGTTCTATTCAACCTGTACACCTCTGATATGCCTGCAACGCCTACAGCTCAAATCGCTATGTATGCGGACGATACTGCAATCTTCTCAACACATCGCAATATCCACACCGCCAGAAATCACCTTCAAGAGGCCTTAAACTTAATTATATCCTGGCTAGACAACTGGCGTATTTCGCTCAACCAGCAAAAATGTGAAGCAATGGTCATTACACTATGCAGACAAAACTATCCACCACCAGTAACGCTCCCAGCGAAACAGATACCCTGGAAAACTAATACAGAAACAGTGAAATATCTCGGTGTACTCCTGGATCGACGACTCACATGGAAATCACATATAAGCAACAAACTTAAACTAGCCCGAGCAAGACTGGCAAAACTCTACCCCCTCCTCAACAAAAGATCTTCACTCAAACTAAAAAACTGCACACTACTTTACACGACTCTATTAAGACCACTGCTACTATGCGCTTGTCCAGTTTGGGGAGGAACTAGTCCTTCTGAAATCAAACGTATCCAGACATTTCAAAACAAAATATTGCGAATCTCAACGAATGCACTATGGTTTGTCAGAAATAGTCAACTACATAGAGAAACTGGAATCAGCATCATTCAACAGTCAATTTCTTCACAAGCCGAACAGTTTTACAGCAAGCTAAAAGACGTCTCAGCAGCCATTCACTATTCTCTTGGCAGAAAATCTAGCTATCCAACTCGCATCAAGAGTCGCCTACCACTGGACCAGCTCTCACAGCAAGACTTTCTGTAAAATAAAAACAAAAAAATGTACCTACTTATGAGGGGTCCAATGGGGCTTACCTCATTTCAATGTTATTCAGTATCATGCATGTAAATAATGTCTAAAATCAATGATCTGTAGAGCGAACATGCGCTGATCGATCAATAAATCATTTAAAAAAAAAAAAAAGTTTCCACTCGTGGCCGTCTGCATTCTTCAGACAGGTTATACACTAAACATGATAATGTTTTTATGCGTTAGTTTATAATTCAGGTAACTTATGATATTACAGCAGTAAGACGTAACACATTCATGCATATGCAATTTTACAATATTTGAATGCAAATATGCAGTTTGTAGATACAATAGTTACTTTATTTTGTACACTTTTAGTCTTTTCATCATGTTACATTTAATGGAATGTACAACAATCTACATTTTGAGATGTCTACAGGTGTATTTCCTACGATATATTTATCCTGAGAAAAACTTCACTCCGCATCACCATCAGTAGTTAAGAGCTGAAATTTAAATTCTTCTTATTTGAGTCAGCCACAACTGTGATAATATTTGCAGTATATCTTACCAGTATTTATATCACGCATCTCTGGCCTCCATCCAGTTGTTCTATCAGTGAGCTACCATGGCAACATGTGATACAGATTAAATTCCCCAACTTAATCGCATTTTTTTTCCGATAAACACAAGAAGATCTTTAAGCCTTACATTCAACAGGTCGCGAGTTCGAATCTCGCTTAGGGTAAGTTACTCAGATAAGATTTTTTTCGGGATTTCCCTTAATTTGAAAAGTGAATCGAATAACAATAAACTCCATGGATCATTTGAGTAACATTTCACCGATTTCAGTCAACGTTCGATATGACCAAACTGGTTAAAGGACGTCAAATTTGCTAGTAAGGGTTATATGTAATTGTGGAAGTGGAACCTATGAAAAAAATAATTTAATCGTTACTGTAACGGTTAATATTGTAACTGTGACAGTCACAGTTATAACCGTCACCTGAAAAGCACTGTTTGTTACGTCCTAATCAATTTTAATGCTGGTTTTTTGATATTTTTGAAATATATTCTTTTACTCCAGAGTTGTTTTTCGCTAAATTGGTGTACATATGACAGCTTCTTTGTGAATTAGCTCAGTAAATTACTTTATCCAAGGAGACGAGGTTTTCTGGACTTAAGAACAGTAGCTGTTACTGTAATGGCCACATCATAAATCGCGCGTCATGTCGAGACACATCTTTATCCTGTGGCGCAGCAAATGACCACTCACGCCTCCTTTCCATCATAACCATGTGTCTGCAGACGCTGGCCGAGTCCAGTTCAGTAATGGAGACAGATTACGCTGTCAGAATGAGTGAGTACGGACCGCTAGCCCATTAGCTAACACGAAAAAGCTCCGGCCGTGAACCTTTCGCACTCTTCTCAGCATCCCATGGAAGAATGTGGTAACACATGTGTAACCTGATGAACAGTCTTGGTTTCTAAGCCACCTTCATTAAAGCTGAAGGGAGAGCTTAACCATACAATTTTAACCCTTTGGCTACCAGATCCCATTTGAACGATGCCATTTGTGCACATGGATCGCCAAGATCTGATCTGATCCGATTCGTGGACATTAGTTTTCAGTTACAAATAATTGGGTATGGAAAGAACGGACGGGAATAGCACGGCTCAGGTTGGAAGGGTGGAAAATTCGTAAGGTAGTTGATGATAATGGTAATTTGTCCATTATCCGGATATCAGGAGGACTGGACGCATATTTTGGCAGATTGCGTGCAGATGTAGGATGTTAGGAAAACAATATTGCCGGAAGTATTTTTAACCGCAAACAAACGAAGGATAGCACTCTGGAATTTGATTCTAAACAGTAAAAACGGGCCAAGCCTGTGCACGTACTTAATGAAAGTAAAATAATTGTATAAACATTGTGTAGATTATTTGGCGTTTGAGTAATCTATATGTGTGCATACCTGGTGCAGCTATTAGCGCAAGTGTGTGTGTGTGTGTATGTGTGTGTGATGTTAGAGGGTTCTTTCTTTTATTGTTCTGTGGTTCTGTTGCTGTAGCGCGCGAGCTTATGTGTGTGTATGTGTGTGTGATGTCAGAGGGTTCTTTCTTTTATTGTTCTGTGGTTCTGTTGCTGTAGCGCGCGAGCTTATGTGTGTGTATGTGTGTGTGTGATGTCAGAGGAATCTTTCTTTTATTGTTCTGTGGTTCTGTTGCTGTAGCGCGCGAGCTTATGTGTGTGTATGTGTCTCTGTGTATATTTCTAATGTAAAGAGATCTAAAATGGATATGTAGGTAATATTTTAAATTCAAGTATTTTTAGACAACATGTACGGTCGTCCGACCCATGCGACTGTGTGACGCAAATATTATATTTTGTAAACTTAAGAAATACCACCACCACTACCACTACTGTTTATGTATTTTTTCTTTCCGAGGTTGTCACGTGTCGGCCTTAGTAGTGCGTGAGCAGTGGCCAGTGGTAAAACGTGTTGCTTTGTTATAGTTTGTCTAGATTCTTAACATCGCTTCCTCTGTTGACACTTTAAATTAGGACAACCTCTCCTCCGTTTGGTCCACAACTTATGGCCTGGCCTTTCCTACATAGCTGTCAAATGATGCAGCTTTTCTGACCGTTGAAATTGCTACTCCAGCCGCATCGGCAGTTAATTTGTTGAACATTTTCGATGACGGTACACGCCAATTTTCAATTACAGTTTTCAGAAAACGTCTAATATTCACCAACATATTTGGGCTCTATTTCCTGATCTGACTTACTCACTGTATAACACCTTTTTCTTGCTTGAAGTCCTAGCTGAGAGATTATCATCATCTTCGTTAATTTCACCATTCTCATTATTTGTCCTCTCAATGTTCAGCCGCGACCTAAAGAGAATCATATTAACTTTTTACAAGCAATACAGAACTAACGTACAATATTTTGCAACACTGCAATCCTGCCTCAGAAACCTGAAAATGTATTTTATTGTTAGAGGTTAGAGCATGATAACGTCGGGGGACAACTTGGCAACTGCGACCAAATACCGATCTAATGCGGCTTATCATTCTTCGGGGGAAGGGATGAGAGGAGGGAAAATCGCAGACCAGCACACAGGGAGCACGAAGCTACGCGCAGAGACGCACGGAAGTGCCTATCAAACACTAGATGGCACACCTAGCGCGCCACGGAGGCTATACAGGCGCCGGAGGCCTCTACAACGACACCTAGCCTAAACCAGCGCAACCAGAGGGAAGAGAGTTTCACTCGGAGCAAGCAATAGTGCCATCTGTCTGCAAAGCCTCAAGCTACACCGGCGTTGGCGTGAAGCGGCCCCAAGAAAACCACGGAAAAACCCAGAAACTGAGTACGCGATCATCAGAGAGCGAACTCGGGCCTCCCAAATGCCTGTCTCGGACAAAGCGGCTGAACCACCTGGCCCGGTATAGTTCTATTATACTCGCTAATGACTTTGCTCCGGGGGAGTAGAGTGGATTGGGTAAGCAAAGCCTTACTTCTTGGAAATAAGATGGTTAACAGCTTAAAAAACGTCGCTCTCCGTAGTGTAATGGTTACCATGCTAACTTCGTATACCCAAGGTCGCGGGTTCAAACCTAGCGGAGGTCGATGGATTTTTTCGGGCGTAAAAATCCTTAGCATGACCTTCTTTGGAAGGGAAGTGACGCCGTTGGTCCCGTGTCGTAGATTTACGCACGTAAAAGAGCCTCAAACCTGATAAAGAGGCTTCTGAGCAAAATTAAGCGGTATTTCACGCCCAGTATAGAACGGGACGCTGAGAACCATAACAGTTAAAGAACATCCATAAATAAAACTCCATTTCCTTGTCTGGAAGACAAAATATTATTGACAGAGGATAAAATTAAGACTGCTTTGCTGGAAAGCGTTAGTGATAGTTCTCTTAGATGTGACATTAAGCATAACAGTGGAAAAAACAATGATACGGACACTGAAATTCAGTGAAACCAAGGAAAGACAATTTTTGGTGTTTTCTAGGATGGATGGGAAGAGAAATTCAGCAAAATTCGTCCAGCAGGAACAGATTTTTAGTAGCAGATTTTTCAAGATATATATTTTATTTGACATGTAAGGATCTTTAATGTTCGGCATTTTAATCAAAATCATTAGTCATTTTTCAGAAACTCCAACATTTTTTCATGTAAAGGGTACTTTGGAATCGTGGAATTTTCTTGAAAAAATTTGTCTCGTATCCTTAGAAGTGAATACATATCAAGGTAAAATTTATCAAAATATTTGTATCCATTTCCTAACAACTGTATGGACATCTACTCTGCTAAGGGAAACTATATCTATCAGAAATAAGAACTGAAGCTTTCCTGGCGACGTGTTAATTCAAACTCTTCTCGGGCTTCTAGCCAGGTAAAAACTTGGCTTGACACCAACGTTTCGAAGAAGTGCATCTTCCTCGTCTTCAGGGTGAACTGATCTTTTCGCGTAGGTCTTGATGTTTCCTAATTGCCTGGTACATTTCTTTCCCGTAAAGGAATTTAAAATAAGAACTGAAGCTTTCCTGGCGACGTCTTCAGTTCACCCTGAAGACGAGGAAGATGCACTTCTTCGAAACGTTGGTGTCAAGCCAAGTTTTTACCTGGCTAGAAGCCCGAGAAGAGTTTGAATTATATCTATCAGGTTTAGGTTATGACGTAACTATTTATAACAAGATTCTACCGGGAAATTGCCATTATGCATTCTTCATCCGTCTGCTTAATAGAGGACAATGCTATTTCACAAATCACAAATAGGCCCATTGTAGCATTACAACCCCATTTGATGGTTGAATAACTGACAGTCTACTGCTACTTCAATGATTATGGTCGGTTGGGGTCGGAGAATTAGGAACATGCTCATAGCAAACTCTGGCGGAGAAATTCGCCGAATTATTCAGCTTAACTAGGAGTACAAGACCTTGAACTTAGCCTATGACTTATCTAGAAGAGAGAGCATTCAGTTCGACTCAAAAGCAAAAAGCAAAATCTAATGTGCTGCATTCACATGACTTTCTCTGCAACAAATTATTGTTAAAATGCTTATGCTTCTATTTACTTCATGTTAATTGAGAAAAAAATTAGCAGAAAACGTCTTATTACTTGCTTCCTTGTAAGTAAAAGCAAAATAAGGGAGTACCATAGGTTAAAGTGATAGTCAAAAGCTGGCTGCTTTGTGACTGAAATTTGTATGGACAGGAGTTGACAAATTTCTGTGCGAGAGAAGTATAAGTTTTTTAAAGCTGAAACCAATAACAAGGAATATCTAAAAAACGATCAACTCTCTGAAAATAACAAATTGTGTTTTATCGTGATCTACATTTTTTTGTGTAGTGAAGTTTTTGTCTATCTCTTTCGGTTTACCAGTTATGCAAAATTCAATAAAAATCATCTAGAATAAAGAGGTCTTTTGAGATTATTCCCAGTAAATTCAAGACATACATTTAATTTGGCAAGTAAATATATTAAATATAAGATATTATAATCAAAATCGTTAGAACCCGTATTAAGAAAATCAAACTTTTCGAAATTTTCTCCATGTAAAAGGTAGTTTGGAGTGGGGGGATTTTCTTGTAAATCTTTATGTCGCATTCTTGGAAAATACCAAACTTAAGTACCAAGTTTGGTTTTAAACGTTCTTTTCGTTTTTCAGCTACGCTGCCCACAGACACACACACACACACTCACACACACTCACACACACACTCGGATATTTTTATAAAAATGCTTTTTTTTTGGATTAAGGGGGCTGAAAACATATATTTCCGGTGAAATCTCGGTATCGAATTTTTGGGTGCAATATAATACCTTCTATATATACTATGTACATAGTACGTATAGAGAAAGTAATAATATCGAGATTTCACCCTAGGTACTTGTTTTGAGGTCTCCTAAATAAATAATAGTATTTATTACATTCTACCCTCTATCGTTTAGTAGTAATAAAATAAATTATTCTTAAGACATTTTTTTCTGTTTACTTCATTTTAATTGAGTTAAACCTTAACAAAAGTAGCTAATTATATATTTCGTTATAGACACAAAGGGAATAAAATATAGAAAGGTAGAATATGATCGCAAGATTCAATGGCATAGATTTGAACCACGGTTTTCCCAGCCTATACACGGTTGTTCCTACCACTAAACTACAACGGAAATATGCCGGCATGATATTAAATTCCCCAACTGACTCGAATGTTTCCCGGCAAACCAGGAGGAGATTATTTTGATAAGATAACCAATGGCAATTTACAATGCAGTAAGTGTCTTAATTTCCGGGCTTCATAATTTAATCCACTTAGATCAACCAATGGTGATTCACTGTTTTTTAACACAGGTCATGTACAGAAGGGAAAGCGATCCGCGGGATTTTCCGGTCTCCGTCCGGTTGCTCTTACCACTAAGCAACGGTGAACACATCCCGATATAACATTGGATTAATTAAATAACGATAGTCAGATGTTAAACAACTGGTCTTGAAATTCAATATTCTTTCAACGCGGAATTGGCTGATGCCACGAAGAAGTTAATTGTGTCTTTTAAAAGTACCTATATTTTTGGTGTAGTAAATGTTTATTTGTCGTTTGACATCTGCCAGTTGCATATGATAGTTGAAAATTCCTTAAGGACGGAGAGCACTTCAAAGGCTCTTCCCAGAAACTAAAGATGTGTATTTTATTTGTCATGTAAATTGTTTAGCTGAGTATTTCAATCAAAATTGGTGCACTATTTCCACTCTCTTACTCTCTGCATATAGAGGAGATACACCCCCACGACTTGCAAGTTAATCCCAGGTTCAGATGTCTTAAAAATTTGACAGAGTATCCAGGGATGGAGGCTCAGCCCAATGCTATTATGAAAACCAGGAATTAGATGATATGGAATGAAGGTGAAATGGATGATAGGAAATATGATGTTGCAATATGATGGAATGAATGACGGGGGAAACCGGAAGTCTCAAAGAAAACCAGCACATATGCTGGTTCCTCCGCCACAAATCACACATGCAGTCACTGGGATTGAACCCGGTCCGCCTAAGAGAGAGGCGAGCGGTTTAGCCACTCTATTTTCCAGGAAATAAAAACAATTCCAAAGGATAGTTTGGGAAGGAGGAATTTATATGAAAACTTTTGTCGCATATTTGGAAATTACTAAACTTAAATACAAATTTTGGTAAATAATAACGACTCTTGATTTTCATTTTCTCTGCCATATTCAATGGAAAATGTTGTACTAGCAGGTAGAGAAATTATTACATTCCACACCAAAATTCAATAGCGAAGTTTTACCGAAAACATTTTGAGGAACTCTGAATCCAAAACAAGCATTTTCAGAATAAAGTCTTCAACTTTCCTCTCTTAATTTAAATGTTGGTTATAAATTAATATCTCCTCATAAAGCGTAATAGAATAAAGAAAAAGAATAACACAGTGTTTAATAATAGAACAAATATAAAAATCTGGTATTACATTTATGACTTTCTGCTCAAGCTATTGTTACATATTATTTGTTTCCACATCGTACTAATCGAGATAAACGTTAGCAGAAATGGTCTTATTACTTGCTACTAGAAACATAAGGGAATACACTAGGCTAAAACGATAATCAAATCTTTTAAAAGCTGTCACTATGTGAAACAACTGACATTCGGTTCTCATTGCAAAGGCCAGGAGTAAACAAGAGAGCTTAAACGAAAGATGACTTCCGGTTTGTGAAAAGTTTAAGTAGTTTAAAAAACGGTTAAGTCTACAAATAATTTGTAGATATGACATAAATTCTGTGTTTTAAAGAGCTCTGTTTTTTTTTTTTTTTTTTTTTGAGCTTTCGTCTACTTATTATGGTTAACTAGTTATACAAAATTTGTTCAGAATGAAGAGGTCTTTAGAGGTTATCCCCAGAAAATTCAAGATATACATTTTGTTTGCCATATAAATATCTTTATTATACGCATTTTAGCTAAAATCGTTACAGCCATTGATGAAAAAAATCAAAATTTTGGAAAGGGTAGTTTGGGTTGGGAGGATTTTCTTAAAAATCTTCGTATTGCATCCTTGAAAGATTCTAAACTAAATATCAAGTTTGGTAATTTATGACGTTTTGTTTTGTGTTATTTTGTTCAAACACACAATACATATTCACCTATGCACTATGCACTAAAAAGAGAAAGTAAAAATACGTATATTGTCACATCCTGACTGTGTGCAAGGATGTGGTAGCATTATAATTTGTACTTATCATAATGTTGGCGACATTGCCAACTTGAACGTTCATTAAAACCCCGGGAAGCGTGGCAATTGTCTCTTTAACAATGTGAACTTCGTATTGTAGAGATGTAAAGACGGAGCAGCGGCTCCTCTGGGACACCAAGCTTAGCCTCGCGCCAAGATGGTGACATGTATTCTTTACAAGTTAACAATATATTTGCTAGTGATTTTGAAGTGTTTGTTTTTAAATTAGTAGCTTAGTTAACCCATCTACGTCCTTTTTATTTAATTCATTAGGTTTTCCCCTGTTGTATAGGGTTTTGCATATACGGGTGCGTCCCTCTATGTAGTAAAAATCTGATGTGTTACACTCCCATGACTTTCTGTAGCCGTTCTACAAACTTCTTACATAAGATTATTCTTCTTTCTGCACCTTGTTAATCGAGGTATTCAGCACAATGTTCTTATTACTTAGTTCGTTATAAGTAGGAAGAAAATAAGGGAATACACTAGGCTAAATCGATAGTCAAATATTTTAAAAGCTGTTGTAATGCGAATGTCATTACAAATCGCTTCTTTTCTTGGCCAGGAGTAGAACAAAAGAAAAACGGACACACCCATCTGAGAAAAGTATAAGTACTTCACAGTTGAAACTAATAACAATGAATACCTCGAAAACGGTAAGCTCCACGAAAAAATGTATATGACGTAAGTTGTGTATTTTAACAAGGCCTACATTTTTTTGTTGAGTAAGTTTTTGTCTATCTCTTACGGTTTACTAGTTATGCCAAATTAAGCGAAATTCATCCAGAATAAACAGGTCTTAAGAAGCTATTCCAGAAAATTCAAGATATAAAATTTATTTGTCAGGTAAATATGTTTAATATACGATATTTTAATCAAAATCGTTAGTCATTTTTAAGAAAATCAAAATTTTCGAAAAAAGTTCCATGTAAAGTGTAGTTTGGGGTGGGGGGATTTTTCTCAAAATCTTCGTGTCGCATCCCTGGAAGATACTGAACTTAAATACCAGGTTTGGTATTTTAGTTACTTTTCGTTTTTGAGTTATCGTGTTCACACACACATACACACGGACCTTTTTCTGGAAATGCTTTTTTTGGATTCAGGGGTTCCTAAAACATGTATTTCCGGTGAAATCTCGACATCGAATTTTCGGGTGGAATCCAATACTTCTCTATCCCTATGTACATTGTACGGGGCCCGAGAAAGTAAAAAGTATATTTTGTCTCAGTTTTACCTCTCGCTGCAAAGCGAGTCCCTTAAACTAGATGTGGGGGTGACATATTATGTTTAAATTTCTTAAAGAAATGGCATTTGAATAAAACTGGGAGTACGTGAATAGCTTAACTCAAGGACGAAGTGTCGGTGAAACGGCAAGCTTAATATTTAAGTTCAGTGTCTTCCAAAGGATTGATACGAATATTTTCACAAAAATTACCTTCCAAAAATGACATTTATATGCAAGATTTTTCGAAAATTTTAATTTTTTTCAAAAATTGCTCTAATGATTAATATTAAAACACTATGTATAAATATATTTGCATTCAAATAAAATGTATATATTGCATTTTCTGGAAATAGGATCTGAAGTTCTTTTCTTTGTGCTGGTAAATTGTAAGGGATAAATAAAGTCTTACTTTACAAAAATGTGGTATCATTAAAACACAGAATTTATGTAAAATATATTTTGTGTTAACCATTTCCGAAATATTCCTTGTTTTCGGTTTAATTTTCCAAATACTTTCCTCAAATAAAAAGGCATTTGTTTTTCTTTGAATTTTTAATATTGGTAATGCAAATAGAACATAATTTCAAGGTCAACATGATAAAAGCTCTGAATGTTGCTTACTCTTACATTTCTGCCAATGCTTATCTCAATAAGAATGAGGTACTTAGAGGAATAAACTTTTGTAAGAATAGTTTATTCCAGATTAGGTAGAGAAGGTCATACGAATGTAACACATCAGCTTTACAGCAATGCTGCTCACATACAGAGACATGGGCGCACACGCACACAAGAGACTTTTCTAAAAGTACCTTATTTGAATTCAAGGAGTCTCAAAACTTTTATTTCCGATGAAATATCGGATGGTATACAATTATTACCTTCTTTGCCTTCTGTGTGTGTCAAGCTGTTCTAGCCAAAAGAGCACCGAGTAACTAGCGAGTCGCAGGGGTCTTCCTGAAACATGCAATACAGCACAGGATTGATAAATAGTAAGAGGTGTGGTGTAGTATAACTTTGCCCAATAGCGTATTGGCTATCACACTATCTCTCCACCTCTGCTCCGAGTTTTGTGCTTGAGTACGCGTGTGTACTCTCACTCAGATTAGTCGAGTTGGAAAACCCCGTTTTTCGTGGTAGACGAAGTAATAATATATATTTTTAAAATGATCACTAAGTGCCCATCTGTGAACTTCAGAGTTTAACGATACCAACTTTTGACTTCAGTAGCTTCCATGGAAAATATACCGTTATTTAAGAATTTTTCAAGTGGATCTAACGATTTTCATTAACGTAGAATGTAAATCTTAAACATTTTGTGAATAGCCATAATGAATTTTGTACGATTTTATACAGTTTGTAAACGTTAACATTTAAAAATTTAAAACAATGGTAAAGAGGAAGTATCGCAAAATTTATATAAATGATGTAGTTTAACAATATACACACATTTTTGTCTATCAGTTAATGACCAGGGAAAGCCTCAAAAAGTGACGTCCTTTCTGACCCCAATTTTCTGCCCAACAATAGCAGTGTGTTTTTTTGTTTTTTAATTGTTTTATTTGTTTTAACTTCAGTGGTCATGTCGGGGGCTTTTGACTTGTAAAACAACTCGTATTACTAAAGGTTTAGAACATTAGTTAATTAGTTTTTATATCACTAAACACACGCACATTCATACTTCCAGACTCTGTAGGGGATAGGGAATACTTCTGGTTAAAGAAAAATGTCCCGCCCAGGCCGGGAATTGAACCCGGGACCTCGAGTGAGAAGTTAGCTCGCTAATCACTCGATCACGGAGGTAGTCAGCAGTATGTTTTGTTTTCTATCTTAAATATTTTAACATTTAGGGCTTTTAGTAGAGCCTATCACTTTATAGACTTTTAATGTCATGTCAGCATGTTGTCATGGTAGCTTAATGGTAAGAGAAACCGATGGAAACTGGGAAATCCGTGGTTCAAATTCCGGCTATGGCATTGCATTTCATAACAAAACTGTTAAAAGGTGTTACAAATTTTAACACATGGAAAACAACATTGCCAAACTAAAATACGTATTTAACAAATTTACAAATATTGCACAGTGAGATTACATAGTGAAGTACGAGCAATTTTGTTGCTTCCTCAACGAGTGTTGTAGCATATTGTGTAGCTGTTTAAATGACTACATAAAAATTGTACCTACCATTTTAAAACATAACAGCAAATTTTCTGCTTCACATTCCCTCAAAAGAAGCCGCATTTCGCAGGAAATGAAAACCCTCTCTTGAAATCCGTGCACGATAACTAGAAATGTACCTCGGAGACCAATTTTATATACAAAGAACAAAGAACGACTTCAAAGGGGGAAGGTAGCGTGCTTTACTGCCTATATCCGTGCTTAAATTAACAAGTAGAAAACCACCCCAACAATAGTATGAATTTCGCAGAAGTAATTGTTATAGAGACACGAAATAATAATTTGTTTGGCGCATTCAATGCTTTTATCTACCCATCCTTCAACAACACATTCTTTAAACGTTTATTCTTCTATTTAATTCAGTTTGAACGTGACAGATATGAAAGAGGGAGAGAGAGAGAGAGAGAGAGAGAGAGAGAGAGAGAGAGAGAGAGAGAGAGAGAGAGAGAGAGAGAGAGATACAATAACGACTTCCCATTTGAGAAAAGTGTGAATACTTTAAAATTACAAAACAAAATTGCAAGAATATATCAGGTCAAAATATCTCCACAAAAATCTAAAGTTCCATTCATGACTTTCTTTGCATCTCTGTAACAAATGATTGCTAATAAGCTTATTCTTCTATCAACTTTATTCTAATCGAGATAAACTATTAGTAGAAATCTTATTACTTGCTTCCTTATAAGTAGGAGGGAAGTAAGGGAAACCGACAGTCACATGTTTTACAATGTGGTTGCTATGGGATTGAAATCAGTTTCTTTGCGTGGGCAGGAGTAGACAAGTCCTGTTTGAGAAAAGTTCAAGCATTTAAAAACTGAAATCAATAACAAGGAATATTTCGAAAACTGATAACTCCAGGGGAAAAAAAGTTATATCTCATAAATTATGTGTTTTAAGGAGCTCTACATTTTTGTGTCGTAAGCTTTTTTGTCTACCTCTTACGGTTTATTACTTAAGTAAAATTAAAAAAAATAATCCAGAATAAAGAAATTTTAGAGACTATTTCCAGAAAATAAAAGATTTACATTTTATATGTCGTGAACATATCTTAAGCATAAGAAAGTTTAATCTAAATCGTTGGAATCATTTTTGAGAAAACCAGCATTTTCGAAAAGGTAGTTGGGGGTGGAAGATTTTCTTGAAAATCTTGAGCTATGCTGCCCACAGATAAACACACAAACCCATTGACCTTTTTTCTAAAAATGCTTTTTTTTTTTTTATATTCCCAAAACATGTACTTCCGATCTATTCTCAGCATCGAATTTTTGGGTGAAATAAAATACCTTCTCTATACACTATGTATATAGTATGTGTGGAGAAAGTAAAAAGATCTGATGTGTTACAATCACATGACTTTCTCTACAAACAAACTTCTTACAAAAGATTATTCCTCTTTCAACACCATGCTAATCGAGATAAACATTAGCAGAATTTTATTACTTAGTTCCTTATAAGTAGACAAGAACTAAGGGAAAGCACTAGGCTAAAGTGATAGTCAAATGTTTTAAAATCTGTTGTTATGCGATTGTCATTGCAAATCACTTCTTTGCTTGGCCAGGAGTAGAACAAAAGAAAAACGGACACTCCCATCTCAGAAAGGTATAAATACTTCACAACTGAAACTTATAACAAGGAATACCTCGAAGACAGTAAGCTCCACGAAAAAAATGTATATGAAAAATTTTATATATTTTAACAAGATCTACATTTTTTGTATACGAAGTTTTTGTCTATCTCTTACGGTTTACTAGTTATGCCAAATTAAGCAAAAGTTATCCAGAATAAACAGCTCTTTAGAAGCTATTCCCAGAGAAATCATGATGTACATTGTATTTGTGATAGAAATGCTCTAATATGCAGTATTTCAATCAAAATCGTTAGAGCCATTTTTAAGAAAAACAACATTTTCGAAACTTTATCCATGTAAAGAGTAATTAGGTGTAGGGGGATTTTCTTGAAAATCTTCGTGTCGCATCCTTTGAAGATGCCAAACTTTAATTTTGGTATTTAATAGTCTTTTCGTTTTTGAGCTATGCTGTCCACAGACACACACACACAGGCAGACACACACACACACACACACACACACACACACACACACACACACGCACGGACCTGTTTCTGAAAATGCTTTTTTTTTTACTCAGGGGGTCCTAAAACATGTATTTCCAGTGAAATCTCGACATCGAATTTCTGGGTGGAATACAATACTTCTCTATCCCTATGTACATTGTACATACGGGGTTAGAGAAAGTAATAAGAAAGAAAGGTAAACGGAGGTTTTGTTATGGACTTAGAGATCTACATTTTTCATGTGGCAACACTTTTAACTCTTACTGTTTAACAGTGCCGGTTCCCGTGGCCGCGCTCTCTAAAGTGCCTCCCTTTGGTGTTTCGTGGCGCAGGGGATCATGGGTTCGAGTCCCGCCTTGGGCATGGGTGTTTCTGTGTTCGTAAATGTGTGTATGTATATGCGAAAGGAAAACGTTAAACATTAATAGGTCTACTAAGGAAATGTAGGAAACCGGAAAAAAGGAGGAAAAAGGAGTACAGCACCGGAGTCCTCACTAGCCACCGGAATTGTACTTCTAAATAAACAAAAACAGTTATACAAAAGTCACTCACAATGAAGAGGTCTTCAGAGGTAATCCCCGAATATTCAATAAATATATACTACATTCAATAAGTTACCGGAGGGACCGCGCCGTGGCCGAGTGGTTAGACCACTTACCTCACCTAGATGGCCGGGGTTCGATCCCAAGCGACACATGTGAGATTTGTGGTGGACAAAGCGGCGCTGGGGCGGGTTTTTTCCGGGTACTCCGGTTTCCCCCGCCATCGCATTCCACCGGTGCTCCATCATCGTTGATGTATCACCAGTGTCACCGCCTGCGGTGCCATAAGTAGTTAAAGCGGGCGTTAAACACTACCAAAAAAAATATGTTCCCGGGATGTGTAAATAACACAGAAAGAAGTTATCATAAGGCAATTTCCTTCAAAATAATTTCCTTCCGCAGTGACACATTTCTGCCACCGCGTGTAAAGAGACTGGAAGCACTCCTGGAAGATATTTACTTCCTCTACACGTACTATGTACATAGTGTATAGAGAATGTATTGTAATGCACCTAAAATTTGATACCGAGATTTTACCGGAAATACATGTTCTGGGTCCCCTGAATCCTAAAAAAGCATTTTTAGAAATAGGTCCTTATGTATCTGTCTGTAAACAGCACAGCTCAAAAAATCTGATATAATCCATTCACATGACTTTCTCTATGCCTCTGCAACAAGTTTTTCATAAAAAGCTAATGCTTCTATTTACTTCATGTTAAGTGAGAAAAAATTAGCAGAAATAGTCTTATTACTTGCCTCCCTGTAAGTAGAAGCGAAATAAGTGAGTAACATAGGTTAGAATGATAGCAAAAGCTGGTTGCTATGTGACTGAAGTTCCTTTGTTTGTATGAACAGGAGTTGACAAATTCCTGTATGAGAAAAGTATACGTTTTTAAGGCTGAAACAAAAAACAAGGAATATCTAAAAAGCGATCAACTTCACGAAAAATGTATATGACATAAATTGTGTGTTTTAATGTGCTCTACATTTTTTGTGTGGTAGGTTTTCGCCTATCTCTTACGGTTTACCAGTTACACAAAATTCCGTAAAATTCATCCAGGATAAAGAAGTCTTCAGAAGCTATTCCCTGAAAATTCAAGATATACATATTATTTGTCAAATATATATCTTTAATACATGATATTTCAATAAAAATCGTTAGAGCCATTTTTTAGAAAATCAAAATTTTCGAAACATTTTCCATGTAAAGGGTAGTTGCGGGTGGGGGGATTTCCTTGAAAATCTTTGTGTCGCATCCTTGGAAGATACTGAACTTATATACCACACAGATTCACACACACACATACACACAGACAGACAGACAGAAAGACAGAAACACAGGAAATTTTTCTAAAAATGTTTTTTTTTTTTTGGATTCAGGTGGTCTCAAAACATGTATTTCCGGTGAAATCTCGGTATCGAATTTTTGGGTTCAAGGCAATGCCTTCTCTATACACAATGTACATAGTACGTATAGAGAAAGTAACAAAAAGACCGTCAATTACCAAACTTGGTATTTAAGTTAAGGATTCGACAAGAAAGTTTTCAATAAAATTTTCCCACCCCAAACTACTCCTTACATGGAACATTTTTCGAGAATTTTGTTTTTCTAAAACTGGATAACAATTTTGATTAAAATACTTTATGTTTAAGATATTTCATTGACAAACGAAATGTATATCTTGAATTTTCTGGGAATAGCCTCTGAATACTTCTTCATTCTGGATGCATTTTCTACCTATAATTACAAAACCTTAAGAGATAAACAAAAACTTACTACACAAGAAATATAGATCTCATTCAAACACACAGTACATTTTTGTGGACGTAACCATTTTTGAGATATTCCGGATTATTTTAAGCCACAAACGTTTCTCTAACGGGAAGACCTCGTTCTTCTCGTTTCTTGTTTGTTTACTCTGTTTGGTAAGCAAAGAGAATGGCATTTCAGTTGTTTTACCTAACGACCCACTTTTAAAGTACTTGTTTATCCCTTGTACAAGGAGGCAAGTAATGTGACTAATTCTGCTTATGCTTATCTTGATTAGCATGATGTAGAAACAGATTAATCTTTTGAATAAAAGGTTTGTTTACGGAATAACCAGAGAAGGTCGTAGGAATGGAACACATTAATAGTGTCAATCTATTATATTATATCGAGATAAACCATCGAAGTAATAAGATAACCTAGCCTAGTTTACAGTAGTGAGGCGATAATAACAAGGCGAGTGCTAATATTTAACTTTTAAATACGTAAAGGTTCTGTGACCACTCCTCAATCATAAGTGATATGTATGTAGTAGGATGAATGGCCATGCGAAAATATTAAAAGTGACACCACCATTAGCAACCCGGCGCCTATTCTTAAAAATGTGATGTGTTCCATTCTCATGCTTTCTCTATATCTCTGCAACAAATTATTGTTAACAAGCTTATGCTTCTATTTACTTCATGTTAAAAGAAAACAAAATTAGCAGAAATAGTCTTATTACTTGCTTCCTTAAGAGTAGAGGCGAAATAAGGGAGTACCATAGATTAAAGTGACATTCAAAATCTGGTTACTTTGTGACTGAAGTTCCTTTGTTTATGTGGACAGGAGTTGACAAATGCCTGTATGAGAAACGTTTGTTTTTTAAAGCTGAAACCAAAAAACAAGCAATATCTAAAAAAACGGCCAACTCCATGAAAAATATGTATATAACATAAATTGTGTGTTTTAACGTGCTCTACATTTTTTATGGAGTAAGTTTTTATCTATCTCTTACGGTTTAGGAGCTATGCAAAATTCAGTAATTTTAATCCACAATAAAGCTTCCGAGGCTAATCCAGAAAATTGAAGGTATACATTTTATTTGTCAAGTAAATATTTTTATTATGATATTTTAATCAAAATCGTAAGTCATTTATAAAAAATCAGATGTTCCATTCACATGAATTTCTCTATATCTCTGTAAATTATTATTGTTAATAAGCTTATCTTTTATTTATTTCAGGCTAATCGAGAAAAATTAGCAGAAATAGTCGTATTTCTTGTTTTATTGCAAGTAGAAGCGAAATAAGGGAGTACCATAGGTTAAAGAAAAAGCCAAAAGCTGGTTTCTATGTGACTAATGTTCCTTTGTTTGTATGGACAGGAGTTGACAAATTCCTGTATGAGAAAAGTATAAGTTTTTCAAAGCTGAAACCAAGAAAAAGGAATATCTCAAAAACGATCAACTCCACGAAAAAATGTATACAACATAAATTGTGTGTTTTAACGTGCTCTACATTTTTTATAGGTTAAGTTTTTGTCCATCTCTTACGGTTTAGTAGTTATGAAAAATTCATCCAGAATAAAGTAATCTTCAGAAGCTATTCCCAGAAAATTCAAAATATACATTTTATTTGTCAGATAAATAACTTTAATACACGATATTTTAATCAAAATCGTTAGAGCCATTTTTTTAGAAAATCAAAATTTTCGAAAAACGTTCCATGTAAAGGGTAGTTTGGGATGGGGGGATTTTTCTCAAAATCTTCGTGTCGCATCCCTGGAAGATAATAAACTTAAATTACAAGTTTGGTATTTTAACGACTTTTCGTTTTTGAGTTATCGTGTTCACAGACATACGGACACACGGACACACACGGACCTTTTTCTGAAAATACTTTTTTTGGATACAGGGAACCCTAAAAGATATATTTCCGGTGAAACCTCGGTATCGAACTTTTTAGTGGAGTGCAATACCTTCTCTATACACCATGTACATAGTACTTAGAGAGAAAGTAAAAATGAATAGGTATTGTTAAATTCGGTGCAGAGTATATCACTTCCGATATGTTAAATGTGTTTATAACGCAGATTTTCATATTTTTTTAATTGTATGATTTATGTGGCCCCCTTTAACATCCAAGGTCATATTGGGGGCTCTGCATTAGAAACAACTCGTTGTCTGTAGGTTCTTTACGTTGCGTTTAAATCGATTTGTCGCCCTCCGTGGTGTAAGTCTTACCATGAGAGCTTCATATACCCAAGATCGTGGGCACAAACCCGGTGGAGGACGATGCATTTTTCGGGTGTAAAATCCTTAGCATGGCTTCCTTCGAAGGGGAAGTAAAGCCGTTGGTCCCGTGTCGTAGATTTACAGCACATAAAAGAACCTCAAGCCTGATAGGCCTCTGAGCAAAATTAAGCGGTCTTTCATGCGCAGTATAGAATGTGACGCTGAGAACCACAGCAGTTAAAGAGCCTCCATAAAAAACATTTCATTTTTTTTAAATCGTTTTATTTTCCTCTCACACACATACTTCCAAACTCTGTGGGGATAGGGAATAATTCTGGTTAGAGGAAAATTCCCCGCCCCAGCCGGGAATCAAACCCGGGACCTCTAGGTGAGAATTCACCTCGCTGACCGCTCGAACAGTCTTTCACGTATTCTGAAACCATGAATAATGGGTAATTAGGAGATTGCTTGCAGGAGTTCGTTAACATGTGTACATTCATGAACGATTTTCTGCTCTTATAAGTGCAGGAAAATAAAATTGCTAGTGTAGAATCAGGTTAAACAGTCAACTTGTCCAGATAATGTAATAATCAATATGAGAAGAATAAGTCTTCTTAAAGTTAATTTTTGTCATGTAAATTAATTTTTACTTTCAACATGCACATATACATAGTGAATAGAGAAGATATTCTATTGCACCCAAATATTCAAAGTCGAGATTTCACAGGAAATATATGTCTTAGAATCCCCCTGAGTCCTAAAAAACATTTTTAAAAAAAGGTGTCTGTGTGTGTGGACAGTATAGCTCAAAAACGAAAAGACAATTATATACCAAGTTTGGTATCTTCCAAGGATGCGACACGAAGATTTTCAAGAAAATCCCCCACCCCAAACTACCCTTTACATGGAAACATTTTCGAAAATGTTTATTTCCTCAAAATTGGCTGTAACAGTTTTGATTAAAATTCCGTATGTTAAAGATATTTATATGACAAATAAAATGTATATGTTGAATTTTCTGGCAATACCCTTGCAGACCTCTTTATTCTAGATGAATTCTGCCGATTTTGCTTAACTGCTAAACCGTTAGAGATAGACAAACACTTAACCGCACAAAAAATGTAGACCTTGTCAAAGCACACAGTTTATATCCGTTACGTAACCGTTTCTAAGATATTCCTAATTATTGATTTCAATTGTAAAGTACTTAAACTTTTCTCAGCCAGGAAATGTTCGTTTTTCTTTCGTTCTACTCCTGGTCAAACAAAGAAGCGATTTGCACTGACAATAGCATAACCATAGGTTTTAAAACTTTTGACTATCAGTTTAGCCTAATGCATTCCCTTAGTTCCCTTCTACTTATAAGGAACTAAGTAATAACATTCTGCTAATATTTCTCGATTAGTATGGAATACTATTTTGTAGAGCAGCATTCTCTCTCCGAAAATAATTTTGCTTCTTTCCCTTCCACATGAGACGGAGCTGCGCGCATCATGCCCTGAGAGCACTGATATAGCTAGAGTTTTATAAAATTTTATCACTCTTTCTAGGAGGAAATAGCGGGAGAGGGTGCAGACTTAAGATCCTATATGCTATAAAGCGTTACAATGGCTTGTGAAACATTAATGCCTCTCTTATACTAAATTCGCATCACCTGCCTGCCTTTTGCTGAAGGTGAGTGTGTGTAAGCGAGTTTCACGGGCATAAAACTGAAGTTCATGTGAAAGAAGTCCACGTAGCCTTTGCTGATAACATAGACAGTGAAGGTACGCGGATTCAAATCTCCTCCAGAGAGCAGAATAAATGACGAGTAATTTCCAAATCACTTATAAGTTATATCCTCGTGAGTCAAGAACTGACGAGAGAACTATACAGAATATGTAATACATTAATATTAGCATTTTAACTTTCTCTACACATACTATGTAAAACATAGTATATAGAGAAGGTATTGTAATGCATCCAAAAATTCCATACCGAGGTTTCACCGGAAATACATGTTTTGGGTCCCCCTGAATCCATAAAAAGCATATTTGGAATAAGGTTCGTGTATGTATGCGTGCCTGTGTGTATGTGTGTGTGGGTGTGTGACTGTGGACAGCACAGCTCTAAAACGAAAATACCGTTAAATACTAAACTTGGTATTTAAGTATCTTCCAAGGATGCGACGCGAAGATTTTCAAGAAAGTCCCCTCACTCCCAACTACCCTTTACATGGAACTTTTTTCGAAAATTTTGATATTCTCAAAAGTGGCTCTAACGATTTTGATTAAAATATCGTACATTAAATATATTTACCTGAAAAATGACATGTATATCATAAATTTTCTGGGAATAGCTTCTAACGACTACTTTATTCTGGATGAATTTTACGGAATTTTGCATAACTGCTAAACTGTAAGAGATGCATAAAAACTTACGTTAAAACACTAATTTATTTTATATACTTTTTTTCGTGGAGTTGATCGTTTTTGAGGTATGCCTTTTTTTAGTTTTAGCTTTGAAAAATAAACTTTTCTCATACATGAATTTGTCAACTTCTATCCATACAAACAAAGGAACTTTAGTCACGTAGCAACCAGCTTTTGACTATCACTTTAACTTACGGTACTTCCTTGTTTCGCTTCTGCTTACAAGTAAACAAATAATAAAACTATTTCTGCTATTTTTTCTTCATTAGAAGTAGGTAAATGGAGGCATAAGCTATTTAACAGTTTGTTGTAGAGATGTAGAGTGAATGGAACACAACATAGTTTTTAATAGCTTTTGACGATTATATTAAAGCCATTTCTCCTAAATTCTTCCATCGTAACATATTTATATTTACCTGAAATAAATATGATTTGTTCCATTCAGATATATTTTCTGTACCTATTGTGT
The DNA here is from genome assembly GCA_030762935.1 of Hymenopus coronatus. Lineage (NCBI taxonomy): Eukaryota > Metazoa > Arthropoda > Insecta > Mantodea > Hymenopodidae > Hymenopus > Hymenopus coronatus. The sequence continues at coordinate 33,916,612 of CM060883.1, forward strand.
ACTAAACTATCATTCCAAAAACTAATTTTTCTAGCTCCTTCGAGCTAAGCAAGATAAACATTAGAGGAACTTGTCGTATCACTTAGTTCGTTTTAGTAGAAGGGGTTTTGAATACATTAGACTAAAGCGATATTCAAATACTTTAAACTTGTGATTAAAATTTTGTTTTCTGTTTGCCTTGCCAGAAGTATAAAAAATAAGGTGTCCTCCAAATAAGTAAATATATATACATATATAAAACATAAATTATGTGTTTTAACCAGATCTATATTTTTTGGGTTTTAAAAATTGGTCAATCTCTTACGGTTAAACAGTTATGCAAAAATCATTCAGAAAAAAGACGACTGCGGAATCTATTCCTAGAAAATTCAAGATATGCAAATTTCAATGTAAATATGTTTAATATAATAGTACTTTCATCAAAATCATTAAAGCCATTTTTGAGAAAGTAAAAATTTTGGAACATTTTCCCATGTAAAAGGTAATAAAGGGGGTTTTACTTGTAAATCTTCATGTCGCATCTTGGGAAGATGCTGAATTTAAAAGTCAAGTTTGGTATTTAAGCGACTTTTCGTTTTGCAGTTTCCTCATATCTCTCTCTCTCTCTCTCTCTCTCTCTCTCTCTTTCTCACACTCACACAACACGTCTGCAAATACCTTTTTCTAAAAATACTTACTATAGATTCAGAGAACCCTAAAACATGTATTTTCGATGAAATTTTGGTATCGAATTTTGTGGTGGATTACAACACCTTCTCTACTTACTGTGTATATTGTACATAGGCACTAGAAAAAGTAAAAATGCCGCATTACCACCTCTTTTTATTATTTTTTGTTATTTTTTAATCTGACCTTTATATCAAAAACGGATATTTTAATGTATCATGTGTGCTTGGTCAATCTAAGTAATAATAATTAAACATTTTATTATGCAGCTTATTTAAAACAAGCATTTTACTTTCTGGGTTCCCAAATGAGCTCCCACCATTAATGTAAGACATTTAAGTGGTTAAACACACACAATAACACACATTCATACGCCAGATTCTGGAAATATTGAGAACTGATTTAACACAAGTAATATAACGAGAGCTCCAACTTCTATCGAAAAATTCGTTGCCAGCAAATTTATCTAGAGTAATGTTGCAGTTTGAGTTGTATTTAATAAGATTAAATCAATAATTAAATAACAATGATTAGCCTATATGGACACAAAGAATAATATTCCTAAAATCCCATTTATTTTGACGTATATTTGCACCAAAATCACTGCAACTTGATGTCTATATGGCCTCGTTGCTTACAAACCTCGTTGAACTGGTTCCACACAACCTCCCTGTTGTTTTTAGTATTCTGCGGTTTTGAGTCTTCAATTAATATGTCTATTTCAGCGATAGACCTTTCCCCAAAACGTTTTGGAACTTCCGACATTATGTACGGAATATCACTCCACATCGATACTTGAGTTACTTTTCGGAGAGAAAACAAATTCACATGGGTGCGTTAAATTTAGAAAAAACAATTCCACGTGGGTGTGATAAAAACGATTAAAATGCAGAGATAATGAGTTCCGATTGGTTGGAATTTTACGCATCAATGTACTGGATTGACCACTTCATACGATCACGTGTCATGAACAAATTAGTCAAGGAAAAATATTCCGCGCCGCGCTCGATTGGCTAGACCACTCGCCTCTCACCCAGGCGGCTCGGGTTCTATCTTAACCGACCGCATGTGGGATTTATGGTGGACAACAGGTAGCAAGGACGAGTTTTCTCCGGGTTCTCCAGTGTTCCTCAACATCGCATTCCACCGGTGCTCCATCTTCAATTCCATGTATCATCAGGTCAGTGCCTGCGGGCGTTAAGTACTTTAAAAATGTTCCAAACCTTCGGAAGTCGATCTCTGGCCAGTTGGAACAATAGGCAAGTGCTCTTCTAATCACAAGGGTAGTCAAACGTTTACGAAAATAAAAGGATAAACTACTGAAGGGCAGAAGAACAAAGGATTAACGCCCGTAAAATATATTTTTAAAAAAATCTTATATGTTTAATTCACATAACTTTCTCTACATCTCTGCAACAAATTATTATTAAAAAGCTTATGCTTCTATTTACTTCATGCTAATCGGTAAAAAATTAGCAGAAATAGTGTTATTACTTGCGTCCTTGCAAGTAGAAGGGAAATAAGGGAGTACCATAGGTTAAAGTGATAGTCAAAAGCTGGCTGCTATGTGACTGAGGTTTCTTTGTTTGTATGGACAGGAGTTGACAAATTCTCGTGTGAGAAAAGTGTAATTTTTTAAAGCTGAAACTAAAAGCAAATAATATTTAAAAAAAAAACGATCAACTCCACGAAAAAAATGTACATTACATAAATTGTGTGCTTTAATTGTGTGTGTATGTATGTGTGTGTTCATCAACAGCATAACTCAAAACCGAAGAGATGGTTAAATATCAAACTTGATGTGTAAGTTCAGCATTTTCCAAGGATGCGACATGAAACTTTTCAAAACTCCCCAACCCAAACTACCCTTCACATTGAAAAGTCTCGAAAATGTTGATTTTTTCGTTAAGCTACAAAAAAAAGTGGTTTTCCGTACCATCAGCAGGACCCTGCAGATATAACACTCAGTTCTACTGATAGGCTAGCAGAGAAAGTTGCAGTTTGGCATCCACATATTACTTTTAAAACTATGCTTCATAATTTGTCGGTGTTAATTTGAGGACAATTATTCTGCCACGTTTCCACCGCTTCATATATCAGTTCTGAATGTATTCAAAGATCCCAACAAGGTTACGCTGGAGTCTGGAAGGCAATGAATATCTAAAAAGCAATAAAAATGGGAATGCCGGTTAAGACTGCATTTTTAGAGGAAAGATATATGATATCCCTGTAAGAGCAAGTGCTTCACATTTATTTAGGCAATAAAAGCATGGAGCTTCTTCGCTCAGAGTGAAGAAAACCTGGGAAGAAAAAGGAAGTGTTATCTTGAGAAATAAAAATATAATAGCAACGGAAATTTACTTCACAGGGGGAAAAACAAGATAAAGAAGCGGCTCCTTTATATTGCACGCTGTAATGAAACACGGCATTAATAAAAATATTTTAAAGTTTACATGCAGTCGTTGACTATGGAAACGGATGAAGATTAGGACTGGAAGTTTAAGAGCTGCAGCAATAAAATGTACGGGGTGTTTAAACATGAAGCATACGCATATATTGAATACAAAATTTAAAATTTTGATTATATTTATTTATTTACTTATCCTGATTGGAATTAAGGCTATAAAGTCTTCTCTTCCACTCTACCAGGAAATACATTAAATTCAACACAGCAATAATACAATGAATAAAAGAATAAAGAACAAAAATACAATTCTATACAGCTTAAAAAAAAACATATAAAAATCTGATGTGTTCCATTCATATGAATTTCTCTACATCTCTACAACAAATTATTGTTAAAAAGCCCATGCTTCTATTCATTTGATGCTAATCGAAAAAAAAATAGCAGAAATAGTCTTATTACTTGCTTTCTTGTAAGTAGAAGCGAAATAAGGGAATACTACAGGCTAAAGTGATAGTCAAAAGCTGGTTGTTATGTGACTGAAGTTCCTTTGCTTGTATGGACAGGAGTTGACAAATTCATGTATGAGAAAGGTTTAAGTTTTTAAAAACAAGGAATAACTCAGAAACGATCAACTCCACGAAGAAACTGTATACGGCATAAATTGTGTGTTTTAACGTGCTCTACATTGTTTGTGTAGTAAGTTTTTGTCCATCTCTTATGGTTTAGCAGTTACGAAAAATTCCGTAGAATTCATCCAGAATTAAGAAGACTTTAGAGGCTATTCCCAGAAAATTCAAGATATGCATTTTATTTGTCAGGTAAATATCCTTAATATACCATATTTTAATCAAAATCGTTAGCCATTTTTGATAAAACCAAACTTTTTGAAAAAAGTTCCATGTAAAGAGTAGTTGGGGGTTGGGGGATTTTCTTGGAAATCTTCGTGTGGCATCCTTGGAAGATACCAAATCCAAATACCAAGTTTTGTTTTTAACGGACTTTTCGTTTTTGAGCTATGCTGCCCACAGACACACACACACATGGACATTTTTCTATTTGTTTTTATTCAGGGGCTCTCAAAACATGTATTTTGAAATATCGGTATCGAATTTTTGTGTGCATTACAATACTTTCTCTATACATATGTGCATAGTACTTGTAGAGAAAGTAAAAAAGGTACAATAAATATACTGAAATGAAAATAAAGAAAAAAACTGTAAACAAAAGTATTATATGTTAAATATTCATGTAGGTTGAAAGCATATTAGTGATATTTAGAATTGAAATGCATATTACTTTCCAGCACATAAAATATTAATAACAATAAATGAAAGTAGTGATGTATTTATCATGTCAGCAGCAGATTAGGTTTGATTACAAATGTATGTCCTAATTTTCTGCTTGAACAGTATAACGTTCCGGCAGTCCCTTACGTCTTCAGGGAGGGAATTCCAAAGACGAGCTAAATCTATTGTAAATGATGATGAATAGAAGGTTGTATGGTGAGCAGGTAGAGCAAGAAGGAAAGAGTGTCGTGAGCGAGTTTCTAGATTATGTCACTCAGAAAGATATTTGAAGCGAACATTTAGATAGTTTGGAATGCGAGATGGAAGGAGTTGTTAGAGAAATGATAAAGAATGTATTATCCTATCGTACAATACACAAAGCTGTAGATAGTATTACTTTCCAACATTTAACGGTCTTCCCCTTGCTTCGGGCTATACAACCATTTAAAAATCTGATGTGTTACACTCACATAACTTTCTCTAGCTGCTCTTCAAACCACCTACAAAAGATTATTCGTCTTTGTACACAATGCTAATTGAGATAAATATTAACAGAATTTTCTTAATACTTACTTCCTTATAAGTAGAAGGTAACAGGGGTTGCGCTATGCTAAAGTGATTGTCAAATGTTTTAAAAGCTATCGTTATGCGATTGTCATTGCAAATCACTTATTTGCTTGGCCAGGAGTAGAACAAGAAGTTTAAGTACTTCACAATTGAGACCAATAACAAGGAATATCTCGGAAACGGTTATCTCCACAACATAAACGTAAGGGACATAAATTGCGTGTTTTGAAGTGATGTACATATCTTTTGCAGTGAGTTTTTTTCTATCTCTTACGGTTTAGCAGTTAAGCCAAATTCGGCAAAATTCATCGATAATAAAGAGCTCTTCAGTGCTATTCCCAAAAAAAATCGAGATATACGTTTTATTTTGGATAGAAATAGCTTTAATATACGGGATTTTAATCAAAATCGTTAGAGCCATTTTTAAGAAAATCAACATTTTTTATTTTTTTCATGAAAAGGGTAGTTTGTGGTGGCTTTTTTTTTTAGAATCTTCGTGTTGCATCCTTGGAAGATACTAAACACCAAATTTAGTATGTAACGTTTTTTTTTCGTTTTGGGGCTATGTTGTCCACAGACACATACACAGTCAGACACACAAATACATACACGATCCTTTTTTTTAAAAAAAAAAATGCTTTTTTTGGACTCTCGGGACCCCAAAAAATATATTTCCGGTGAAATCTCGGTATCGAATTTTTGGGTGCATTACAATACTTTCTATATCTCTATGTACATTGTACATACGGGGCTAGAGGAAGTAAACATTGTAATATACCTGTTTCCCAGCATATTCTTTTATTATACAGCATTGTAGCTGTTCACATTTCAAAATTTTCCACACATTTAGTTTTTGTTTAAATAAAACCAAAATTTCCCAGAATGTGCAGCAGTTTTTACTGTAATATTACAAAGAACACAAGTATTCCAATAGCAACACTAACTTTTTATAAAACGTATACCTTTATCAAAATGATTGATTTTAGAGATTAACAATTCTAACACCTTTTAAAGAATTACAATAATCAATCGGTTATTGAAATATTCCAATTTAAGCTTTTGTGTTTACTTTAAAGCTCAAGGTCACAACATTTCAATTTTCTCGAAATTTGAGGTGCGCGGAGCAGTTTGATTATGCAATATATTAGTATGATAAAATTTATGAAATAATTGATATCGTTCAGATCATTTATCCAATGGAGTATGGTATTCATATTAAAATAAGATCAATGTAATTATAGTAATACTTTCAGAAATATAAAACTTGAAATATCGCTCCAGGTTTGGAACCTAACGGACCTTTCTTTTTTGAGTTATTCCTGTGAGCACATATAGACACGCGCATACCACACATTCACATAGCTTTCTCTACATCTCTGCAATAAATTATTGCTAAAAAGCTTATTCTTATATTTACTTAATGCTAATCGACAACAGATAAGCAGAAAGGGTCTTATTACTTCCTTTCTTGTAAGTAGACGGGAAATTGTGGAATACCATGGGATAAATCGGCAGTCAAATCTTTTCAAAAGTGGTTGCTTTCTGATTGGAGTTCCTTTGTTTGTATTGACAGGAGGTGACAAATTCCCGTATAAGAAAAATAGAAGTTTTTTTAAAGCTGAAACTAATAGCAACAGTCAACTCCGTGAAAAAAATATGTAAAACATAAATTGTGGGTTTTAAGGAGCTCTAAAATTTTTGTGGTTAATTTTTGTATTATCTATTACGGTTTACCACTTGTGAAAAATTCCGCAAAATTCATTCAGAATAAACATGTCTTCGGATGCTATTCCCAGAAAATTGAAGATATACGTTTTATTTGTCATGTAAATATTTCAAATATCAAAGATTTTAATCCAAATCGTTAGAGCCATTTTTCAGAAAATAAAAATGCTCGAAAGCTTTTCATGTAAAGGGTAGTTGGGGGTGGGGAATTTTCTTGATAATTTTCGTGTCACATCCTTAGATGATACTGAACTTAAATATCCAGTTTGGTATTTTATTAATCTTCATAAAATTACAATTAAATCCACCTTCAAATTATATTTTCAATAATAATCCTAATCTCTCTTCAAAATCAATAAATTTAAAGGTAATCAATGTAATATAAGTAATAAATATTCACGACAATAACCTCTAACTCTTCTATTAAATAAACAATCCAAATAAAAAACATAATTTCATCTTCCAAAATTTATTATTCATGCAAAACGGACATTTCATTTAAAGATATGCTGCCCACACATACGCACACACACTGACAAACAGACACTCATACCCGGACATTTTTCTAAATTTTTTTGTTTTTTGATTCAGGAGGGGTCCCACATGTATTTCCGGTGAAAACTCGGTATCGAATTTTGGGTGTATTACTTTACATTCTCTATACACTATGTGCACAGTACGTGTAGAGAAACTCATAATGTAAATGATATAAATTGTGTATTTTAATGAGATCTACAGTTTTTGGGTAGGTCTAAAATGTTTCACCAGTTAATGCAAACATCAACCAGAGTGAAGAGGAATTCAAGCGTTATTCCAGAAAATTTAATATACGCATTTCATTTGAAGTGAAATTATTTTAAACATATGATATTTGAAACATTGTTAGAAGCATGTTTGAGAAAACCAAAGATATTTAAAGATGTTACATGTAAAGGGTTTTTTGGTGTCGGGACATTTTACCTTCATGTCAGATCCTTGGAAGACTCAATACTAAGTTTTACACTTAACAGAGTTACGGTATTTATAGTGACACTCGAGACAGACAGATACACAAATATACAGATCAGAGTTTTTGTTAAGAATACTTTTTTTTTTTTTAATTCAGTAATCCTAAAAGCACATATTTCCTTTAAAACCTCGGTATCAAATTTGTGGGTTGAATGCAACATCTTCTCTACCTACTGTGTACATTGTAGTAGAGAAAGTGGAAAGATAGACTCTTATATAAGATGATTCTTCGTTTCATATTTAAAATTCCATCTTAAAACACGACATTTCTCTGTATTGAAAATTGTTCAGAGACAGAGATGGTTTGTTTTTGTACACCCTTAAAATGATATATGTGAAAATATATGTTACAATTGTTGGTAACTGTTCCTTAATTTAGGGTAGTTAGACCACTCGCCTCTCACCTAGATGATCCGGGTTCGATCCAAAGGTGGACAAAGTGGCGCAGGGGCGGATTTTCTCAGAGTTCCCTCGCCATCGCATTCAACCGGTACCCCATCTTCATTCTATGAATCACTAGTGTCATCGCCTGTGGTGCCACAAGTAGTAAAAGCGGGCGTTAAACACCACTAAAGAAACAAAAAAAAAACTAAAAAAAAAAAAACGAAATAGTGTGTTTAAAACGGCACGAAACACCCATAAGCTTAGCGCAGCATGTTCAGAACTGAAAGAAAGAAAAGAAGGATAAAACTCTTTCTGTTTTATTGGTTCGCTAATATAATTTCGTATGGATTTGTAACAATATACACATACTGCATAAAATACCCAACTTAACAATGCTACTTTCTTTTTATTTATGTATTTTTTAAATTTATTTATTCATTTTGTTAGTTATAAAAGGTATAAGTTGTATTATAAATACAGTATATCAGTTCACAATTTTTTTATATATAGTTATGAGCTATGTTGTCTGTGCGTTTAAATTAAACATGTGCAGGAAGATGGTAACAAAATGAGGTTTTGTAAGCGCTATAGAATGAACAAGGCAAAAGCTGTTGCCGACTGCAGTGAAAGACGCTTATGTTTTTGCAGATCTTCTCTTGCTGCTCTAAGATGACAACGTAAACCGTCGACGCTGGGATGCGTTTCAGACAGCATATAATGCTGAAAGCCTAGAGCGAGCCACACCTGTGCGAAGCGGTCGGTAGTACTTCGAGTCTCTAGTTGTAGTAATGTGCCGAGCATAATCGTTGGGATTTTGCGAAGGAGCAAGACGGTGCAATTGCGAAACAACCCAGTGCCAGATCTGTCGTGCTGTTGTGCAGAGTATCCCGCACACCGCAAATGTTGCATGTGGGGGTCCTCACCATGTTGTATCGGACTTTTTTATCCTCTGTAGCCACATCATTGATGACCAAATATGCGCACGTAGTCCACTCCGTAGATATGTTGCGCAAATGGATGTCCTGACACCAGGGTCTGTTGGGCATCAATGCCATCCAAAACATGGAGTGCTCTCTTAAAACCCGCAGGAAGAGCCCGAAATGGAGTTCCAAGAGAATTTCTGAAGGGTTCCCAAAATGCTATTTCTTGTATCTCCCCATATCCCCTAGTGGCAAGTATAATATATTTAACAAGAAGCGCTTTACTCTTAGATCCCACTGCAATTAAACCTAAGCCGCCTTCGTTACGTTTTCGCCACCATTGGGTTTTAGCTACACGAAAGGGTTGTGCTCTCCATAGATAGTATCCAATAAGTCGCTCAATTCGGGGGACGTGTTTTTCAGGCATGGGTAGTATCTGCGCCATATACCATAATTTTGCTAAAACAAACTGATTGATATGCCACACTTTCTGTAGAAGGTTCAAGTTCCGACCAAAATGTGCAGTGGTATTCAGCCGAAGCAAATTTATTTTGTGATCCTAGTTGCGAGCAATCATCGATGTAAACGGCTTGGAGAAGATGATCCCGAGAATCTTGACACTATATTGTATCGGGATATCGAGAAATGTATGATCGGGCGGCCACGATCCAAGAGGGAGCAGTTGCGACTTCGCGATGTTCATTTTGGCATTAGAAGCTGCCTCATAAAGTGTGATGGCGGAATGTACCAAGGCTAAGGCCTCACGTCTACGGATGAGCAGCGTGATAACTTGAACATATATTTAAGTCGATCGCAAAGCCATAAAAATGCAGCACTGACATAGCCGCGATTCTTCGGCAACTTCTCCGACGGTTCTGTTGTGCGGATAGCTTCAAGCCTCCCGGAGGAGCTTGAGGAGTTAGCTGTTCGGCACATATTGAATAATTGCCGGTCCCGTGGCCGCGCTCACTGAAGTGCCTCGCTTTGGTGCTTCGTGGCACATGGGATCGTTGGTTCGAGTACTGCCTAGGGCATGGATGTTTCTGTGTTTGTGAATGTGTATATTTCTGTGTATGTATTTTTAAAAGGAAAACGTTAAAAATTAATAGGTCAAATAAGGAAATGTAGGAAACTGGAAAAAACAGGAAAAAGGAATACAGCACCGGAGTCCTGACAAGCCTCCGGAACTGTATTTTTTAAATAAAAGAAAAAAAATATTCAGTTCTGGATCTCCAGACTGTAAACTCTAAAGTTTGCAGTCACTTTTGTAATCGTTTATAGATACGTAACAAAAAAGGAACATGCTTCACTTAAACATACAAATCAACTCATTAAATTCAAAGGAACCTTAACCTTTGTTCACGTCTGCATTTCAAACTGGTAACCGAAGCGTATCACCGTTAAAGGAACGCTTCTGGTTTCCGCTCCAGTGGAATGCAGCTTGCTGCATTAGATTCCCAAAGGAAATCAAGAAAGGAGAGAGGATCCAAAGAATGCTAAACTGCATCTGGAGAAAGACGGCTACATTCTGCATCTCCTGCATTTGCCTCTCAAAGGAAACAGAGATGTTATGCAATAACCACAAACTGGGTCTTATATTTAGGTATACTAACGGATGCTGTGTGCCTGCAGATGTTAAACTAGTTTCCCCGTGCAGATCTAACCGAGTTTCCTAATATCAGTGCGTAATGAATTCCTTTTATTACTTTTTTCTGAACTAGTAGGAGTCTTATTGATATTTCCTTCTTTAACAAAGAAAGCTCTTCGTTCCTGTTTGGATAGTCTGGACCAGTGATGGCCAATCAGTAATGCACTGAGGGTCAGGAAAATTAATAGTATAACTATATTAAAAATAAAATAACAGCTATGGCAACTTAAGAGTATATTATTTTTAATAGTATTACATGCACAGTGAAGGAACAAACATTGTCTTTTACTAGGAACAATAAGTTTTGTCAAAATATTATACAAGAGATTTAAAATCCACTTCCAGTTTTGATGTTACAATCTTAGAAATATGGGATAATATTGAATCAGTTAATCCGTTTCTGGACTTTGATTCCACTAGTTACATAGCAGAGAAGGCAGTTCACATATGGAAGTATGTTTTAAAGCCCAGTTTCTAAGATGTGGAAAACGTTCGTTTGAAATGAGTTTACAGAAATGAACATCAGTTGCCTCTGTTGTTTGAAGAGATGAATCTCATTGGAGCTCACGTAGAGCTCACACTCCAGATCCTCGGGCTGGCACTCTACTTTACATCTCATTGCATTGTTGAAAAGTTCCATCTGTGATCGAAATACTTAAAAATCTTGAAATCTACCATCGAGTTCTAAAATGCGATCTCTGCAGGGAGTTATAAAAAGCAATAAATCATATATTCATTAGTGGGCCAGATGAAACATACTCACCGGCGGATTGGGACCGCGGGCCGCCATTTGAACATCGCTGGTCTAGACGACCACTATCCACTACATAGCTGGCGCTAAAGGACTGTCTGATGCTATAATAAGATGATGACAGTATTAATATAAATAATAAAATAATAAAGGAGTGTTATTTATGGACGCTCTTTAACTGTAGTGGTTCTCAGCGTCCCTTTCTATACTGGGCGGGAAAAAACGCTTACTTTTGCTCAGAGGCCTCTCTATCAAGCTTGAGGTTCTTTTACTTGCCGTAAATCTACGACACGGGACCAACGACTTTATTTTCTTTCCGAAGGAAGCCATGCTAACGATTTATACGCCCGAAAAAAGCCATCGTCCTCCACTGGGTTTGAACCCGCGACCTTGGTGGGTATATGAAGTTAGCATGGTAATCATTACACCACGGAGGGCGACAATTTAAGTAATAATAATATAAATAATAATATTGTAAATAATAAATATAAATATTATTAATAATATAAATAATAACAATAATGGCAACGAAAATAATGACTGACAATACTGCTAATATAATAATATAACATAACAATAAAATACTAATAATATATTGCAATAATATAATAAAATAAAATAATAATAAAATAGTATAATAAGATAATAATGTAATATAATGATAATGTGTTGTAGGTTTAAGAATATAATTCTCCTAAAAACATTAACTGTGAAATAGCAATCCTTTTCACTTATATTTAATTTTAGTCTTAAAACAAGAACAAAATTGATTTAGCAAATTCACATGAATTTCTCTGTTCAACAAATTATTACCAACATATTCATGTCTTATATCCCTATTCTACTATCTTATTAATCGCTATAACATATTTTGTAAAAATGTTTTATTACACATTTCCTTGTATATACAATAAAATAGGCTTAAGTTGTTTCGAAACAATGCTCCAATTTCGATAAAATTAAACGTTTTGGAGATTACAAAAGCTGATTTCTCACAGCTAATTAGGGTAAATATATAAAAATGTAATATTAAAAATCTATTTTAAACACATTTGCTGTAAACCTGAGCTTTTATGTGAATGTTTTTAAAAATGCATCAGTATTCATTTTTAGAACAATAATATACACAGTAAAATTGTTGTTTTAAGGACCATGTAAGTTATAATTTTGATACATGGTAAAATATCACTATTATTGTGTATAATAACTGGTATAAGCTTTACTAAGATATCAAATTTCACAGATGCTTCTGCTTAACTTCTTAAACACATGTATTTTAATTAAAGCTACATTTTGAGAAAATACAAATTTCAAAACATTTTCTTATTTACAGGATGATTTGGTTTGGATATTTTCTTGCAAATCTTCGTGTTACATGGTTGCAATAAGCTGAACCTAAATAACAGAATTTGCTATTTATCCGACTATTCTGTTTGACTTTTGTAGTTGAGGCACATATGGACATTTTTTTTTAAGAATGCCTTTTTTTTTGAGATTCATTTGACATCATAACATAATTTCTAGTAAGATTTCAAAATCTAATTTTTGGATGGAATGCAGTACTTTCTCTATTTACTGTGCATTGTGGAGAAACCTATTTTATAAGATATAAAGATAAATTAGGATGGCAGGCGCATTCACTTGAACTCTAAAGCTAAAGCTAAAGCTAAAGATAAACTAACTGATATAATTTTCATTTAAATGTTTTTTTCACAAGCCGCAGTAGGACAGAAGTTGGATAGGCAGAGTCAAACTGAAAACGTCAATGCCATAGCCGGGATTTGAATTACGGATCTCCCAGTATCTAGTCGGTTGCACTACCACTGAGCTGACAAGGCAACATATCGGCACGGCACTAAATTCCTCAACTGACTCTTATGTTTCCTGGTAACCACAAGGTGATCTCAAATTATTTAATGTTCATTTACTTTTTTTTTCACACCAGCCATATGTTGGACAGAAGTTTGATAGACAAGAGTCAGGCTGAAAAATGATATAGCATTGTTAGAACTTCGAAGAACCTATGGGGAAAATTATTTTTAAGTTAACAGAGAAATAGTTATACAGAATAATCTTTTCAGGAGAGACATTTTCATTATTATAAAATTCTTGGTAAGAAAATATTTTCGGAAAGAAGAAACAGCAAATGAAATCCCTTTTCTACACATTAGAATATGACGCGCGAACAGATTACAGAGTGGAAGGCGCTCTCCCTTGTTTATTTGGGTGTGTTCGTAAATTTGGAGAATTCTTTGTTTTGCCTAGAACGGTTTCTTCTGCACCCATCACAGCTATTATACATGTAATTATTATTATTATTATTATTATTATTATTATTACTATTGTTTTTAATATTGTTATTGTTGTTATTATAGGTTTTATTTTTGTTGTTGTTATTGTTGTTATTATTGATTATTCTTATTGTTAATTGTTATTTTTGTTAATTATTATTCATATTATTGTTTATTATTATTGTTAATTAATATTATTATAATTATTATAAATATTATTGTAATTATTATTGTTAATTATTATTATTGTTAATTATTATAATTATTGTTAATTAGTATAATAATTATTGTTAATTAGTATAATTATTGTTAATTATTATAATTATTATTGTTAATTAGTATAATTATTATTGTTAATTAGTATAATTATTATCGTTAATTAGTATAATTATTATCGTTAATTAGTATAATTATTATCGTTAATTAGTATAATTATTATTGTTAATTATTTATTATTGTTATGATTATAATAAATGTGCTCTATTATAAGGAAAACTTGGTTAGGAATATGGCAAGATAACAGGCTGGGCTGATGTATAACCATATTATTTGTATGTATGCTTAGTATAAATAAATATCTATTTTTTAGACCTCACTTTCTTCTCAATGATCTATTATTGCAAAGAGATATATACAAGCCCAGGTTGACTGCGAGAGCTAAAATGCAATTTAAATCACCAGAGTGTTGTATGTCAAAACTGAAAGCACAAATAGATAACTAACACTAAGGAATCCAGTTTGAACAACGCCCTAAATCCTAGTAATAAGTTGAGGATACAATAATGGATTTTAAAGTTATTATTTGCAGTAATACCTGAGAGATTCATGTATTACATACGAACAAGCTAAATTTTCCTGTTTGCCATGTAAACAAATGCTTATAAAAGGAGAAGCTTATTGTCCTTGGTTCATGGCCCGGGATGTCATATTTAGTAGGAGCGGTGGTACTAAACGTTGCGAGTATACGTGACCGTTGGGATTAAACGATGGGATTATACGTGACCAGAGGGAGTGACCAAGCTATTATATGCACTCAGTGGGACTAAACGCAATTGCTGTGATTGAGCGCCACTACCTCCCTCTGCTTTATGTTGGAAATCCAGCCAGATATGGAATTGCAGCCGAAAACATTTAAACAATTCCGACAAGCGTAGAGAATGACATTGTTGTACTGACACTGTTTGTAAAAGTGCAGAATCTCTACTTGAAAATCCTAGTTCATTTCACAAGCTGGAATTCCAACAATAAAAATCTAATGTATTCCATTCACATGGCTTTCTCTACATCTCTGCAACTAATTATTTACTCTGCTTCTATTTACTTCAGTTTAATCGAGAAGAAATTAGTAGAAATAGTCCTATTACTTGCTTCCTTGTAAGTAGAAGCGAAATAAGGGAGTACCATAGGTTAAAGTGATAGTCAAAAGCTGGTTGCTACATGACTGAAATTCCTTGTTTGTATGGACAGGAGTTGACACATTCCTGTATGAGAAAAGTATACATTTTTCAAAGCTGAAACCAAAAGCAAGGAATATGTCAAAAACAACCATCTCCACGAAAAAAATGTATGTAACATAAATTGTGTGTTTTAACCTGCTCTACATTTTTTGTGTGGTAAGTTTTTGTCTATCTCTTACGGTTTAGCAGTTATATAAAATTCCGGAAAATTCACTCAGAATAAATTAGACTTCAGAACCTATTTTAATCAAAATCGTTAAGAGCCATTTTTTAGAAAATCAAAATTTTCGAAAAAAGTTCCATGTAAAGGGTAGTTTCGGTTGGGGGGATTTTTCTCAAAATCTTTGTGTAGTATCTCTGGAAGATTCTAAACTTAAATACCAAGTTTGGTATTTTACAGAATTTTCGATTTTGAGTTATTCGTGTTCACAGACACACGGACACACACACGGACCTTTTTCTGAAAATACTTCTTTTAGATAAAGGAGATCCTAAAACATATTTCCGGTGAAATCTCGGTATCGAATTTTTGGTGGAGTGCAATACCTTCTCTATGCACTATGTACATAGTTCGCATAGAGAGAGTAAAAATAGACGTAAGTAGTTTTCAATAAAACTTATCGTGAAATATTGAAACAACTTGAAACTCGCATGTTTACCTATTGAACTCCTGTCCTATATAAAGCTTGTGTGAAAAAAACAAACTAAATCAATAATATTTGACCATAATAGTTTCCTATACTATGAATCATGGGAATTAAAGTATTTACAACATTGTAAGTCACCATTGAGGTATATCATCTCAAAATCATTTGAGATCACTTTGTGGTTTAGCGGGAAACCTGTGAGTCAGTTGAGAAATTTAGTGCTATGCCGGCATATTGCCATAGTAGCTCAGTGGTAGAGCAACCGGCTAGAGATCAAGAGATCCGTGGTTCAAATTCGGTCTATGGCATTGCATTTTTTCAGCCAGACTCTACCTATTAAACTCTGTCCTACACATGGCTTAAATCAAATCTTTTGTCATACAGGAATTTGTCAACCAGTTTCAAATACAAAGCAACTTTTTGACTATCGCTTTGCAAGTAATAACACAAATTCTCTTTATTTATCTCATTAGGATGACGTGGTTTGACGAATAAGCTTTTTAACAATACTTTCTTAGAGATCTATAATGGAACAGTCCAATTTTTACTTTCTCTATACGCACTATGTACATAGTGTATAGAGAAGGTATTGCACTCCACCCAAAAATTCGATACCGAGATTTCAACGGAAGTATATGTTTTATAGTCCTCTGTATCCAGAAAAAGCATTTTTACAAAAAGGTCCGTGTCCCAACTACCCTTTATATGGAACTTTTTTTGAAAATGGCTCTAACGATTTTGATTAAAATTTCGTATATTAAAGGTATTTACCTGACAAATAAAATTTATATCTTGAATTTTCTGGGAATAGCCTCTGAAGACTACTTTATTCTGGATGAATTTTACAGAATTTTGAATAACTGCTAAACCGTAAGAGATGGACAAAATCTTACTACAGGAAAAATGTAGAGCACGTTAAAACACATTACTTATGTTATATGCATTTTTTTTCGTGGAGTCATCGTTTTTGAGTCATTTCTTATTTTTGGTTTCTGCTATGAAAAACGTATACTTTTCTCATATAGGAATTTGTCAACTGCTTCCATACAAAGAAAGGAACTTCAGTGACATAGCAACCAGCAAGGAACAAAGCAAACATAGCAACAATGTACCAAGTAATAAGACTATTTCTGCTATTTTAGTCTGATTAACATGAAGTAAATAGAGTAATTTGTTGCAGAGATGTAGAGAAAGTCATGTGAATGGTTCACATCAGATTTTTTCCGAAGTCACGATACGAAGTCGTAGTTGAACACATGTTGATCATCTAAAGCAAAATTGCAAGCGAGACTTCTATCAGGGATGAGATAAATTTGATAGCAAACAAAGGGCCTCGGTTGAGAACTTTCCCATTGGATGGGCGATGTTAGAACAGAGAAGATTTTCCAGCAGAAATACGATGACAGATAGGATGGATGAGGCCAGGAGCTGGGTGATTTCCTGCAGAGAGGGCGGACGGAGGCTGCTGTCGTCAGAGACGTGATGTAGTTTTCACGACAGGAGATGTACGGTAAACCGCTTTAGCACTGAATTTACATTTTATCGGTATCTAAGTTCAAACAGTGACTGAATTTCATATTTCCGCATGCGTTGAGACCGTATTAATCAATGCAATAAGATGTAAATAATTACTAGATAGCTTTTTTTTTCAGTCATTAAATATAAAACATACATAGGCTACGTCAAGAGAGAATAAAAATTAATTAAAAATTCTAAATACAAAAATGTTACAACAATACATTTAAAAATCTGAAGTGTTCCATTCACATGACTTTCTCTACATCTCTGCAACAAATTATTGCTTCTGTTTACTTCATGCTAATCGAGAAAACATTAGCAGAAACATTCTTATTACTTGCTTCCTTGTAAGTAGAAGCGAAATAAGGGAGTACCATAGGTTAAAGTGAAAGTTGTTATGTGGCTGAAGTTCCTTTGTTTGTATGGACACGAGTTGACAAATTCTCGTGTGAGAAAAGTATAAGTATTTCAAACCTGAAACCAAAACCAAGTAATATTTCAAAAACGATCATCTCCACGAAAAAAATGTAGATGACATAAATTGCTTGTTTTAACGTGCTCTACATTTTTATGTGTTAAGTTTTTGTCCATTCCTTACGGTTTGACAGTTATTCAAAATTCCGTAAATTCATCCAGAATAAAGTAGTCTTCAGAGGCTATTCCAGAAAATTCAAGATACACATTTTATTTGTCAGGTAAATTTCTTTAATATATGAATGATATTTTAATCAAAATCGTTAGAGCTATTTTTGAGAAAATCGAAATTTTCGAAAAAAGTTCCATATAAAGGGTAGTTGGGGTGGGGGGGATTTTTCTCAAAATCTTCGTGTCGCATCCCTGGAAGATACTGAACTTAAATACCAAGTTTGGTATTTTACCGACTTTTCCATTTTGAGTTATCGTGTTCACGGACACACTGACACAACACACACACGGACCTTTTTCTGAAAATACTTTTTTTTTGGATACAGGGGACCCTAAAACATATATTTCTGGTGAAATCTCGGTATCGAATTTTTTGGTGGAGTGCATTACCTTCTCTATACACTATATACATAGCACGTATAGAGAAAGTAAAAAGTATTTTCAGAAAAAGGTCCGTGTGTGATGTGTGTGTGTGTGTGTCCGTGTGCCCGTTAATATAAATATCAGAACATTTTCGAGTGGGATAATTATGGACAGAAGAACATATTGAGAAAAGGTTGATATTTTTTTAACATATAGGAGGGAATCCAGAACAAACATTGAAGGTAATGTCAGTATACCAAGTTGCATAAAAAGTGATTTACAGTGAGTTCTTGGTGAAGCTCCAAATACGATACGCACAGATTTCTTCTGAAGAACAAATAATTGACTGGCAGAGGCATGATTGCCCCACAAGAGAGTACCATATCTTAGGTAACTATGAACATGAGCATAATACACAGTAACAAGGGTACAACGGGACACACTATGTCTAAGTGACCTTAATAAGAATAAGCTTTTATTTATTTTACTTGATAAGTAGCTAATGAGTCTGCCAACCCAAACCAGTTTTGATAAGGATGCCCAGAAACTTAACTGATGTCAGGGAGGAAGAATTTATAGAGAAAATGGCGTCTACAGATTTACTATGATTAATACAAAGTTTATTGGCATTACAATAATACAAAATTTGCATCACACATAGGAATAGATGTAGATACACGAGCTTATTTTTCTGGAGCTACAATAATTATTGCTGTACCAACTGGAATTAAAATGTTTACTTGACTCGCAACAATATATGGATCTAAATTTATATTCAGTCCTGCATCAATATGAGCTCTAGGTTTTATTTTCCTATTTACAGTAGGATCGCATGGGTAGAGTGACCGTACATACTGTCGAAAAATACTCGAGTTTAAAATATTACCTACATATATATTTTATATTTCTTAACAACATTCGAAATACACACTCACACACTCACACACACACACACACACCGTTAAGTAATGTAGCTGAAGTTACTTGGCAAGATCAAGAGGGCAACGCGTCTAGCTTAAACCAATGTTTATAGATTAAATTAAAGGGAAGAAACATTTCCAAATAAAAGCGACAAGGAAATTCAAACCAAACGCCTGCTGGCACCTTCTTGTTAAGTAACCTCTAGGAGAGCAAGCGCTTTGTAATCTTAATTACCGTATAGTGAAGCGGAAAGGGAGCGGGTCCTGGTAACAAACATCTTATCCTCCAGCACGATCACTCTGCGGGGGTTTCCTCTTCCTTTGCATACGTTATGCGTTTGCGTTCGCTTTCCTTTCCGTTGTTTACTTAGCAATCCAAAGTATATTTCTGCGTCTGTAGTTTTCGACTGTTTGATTCTTCCTGCAGTTCTAACTCTGTGTTAATGCAGTATAGGCTTTGAAAATTGGATCCTACAATCTCAAACTATAAAATTAAAACACTATAGCTGATATTGGCGCTGCAAAATCCATGTATATTTCAAGGATGTATAGGAATTCGTATATTACATTTTGGCACTTACATTTTACCCATGACATTTAATTTTCTCTTAGCGTGAGACAAGGAAGTTAGACTTCCTATGTCAACGTGTTCCAGACGTCAGATTAGCTGATCATCCGAGAACCGGAATAAACATGAACGTTCTCCTGCCTTGGGCATTTTGTGAAAACTGGTTGCGGTCTGTCAATATCAGCCCAGTATTTTTGGGATACTATTTACTTTGTGCTGAGGTGGGTTTTAAGAAACATATTTTAACCCAGTATTTTGGAACCCCGGAGTCTTTTGGCTGTCAACGCTACTTACTTCTCGCTTTGTACCCCTAAGGGGACTTAGATATTTTTGCTAGTGAAATATTTCAGAAACTCCCGCGATGGCTCAGAACCTAATCGTACTCCCTGAGCCAACAGGTGAGGTCCCACACATAAATTAATCATGATCAACCTATAAAAAGCTCATCATCATCATCATCATCCTGTAATGTAAATATTGCACTGATTTAACTCACGAACTATGCGAGAAAAAGAAAAAAACAGCCTTATACGTACAAGAAAGCCAGTGAAGCCAAGGTTCTGAATCTAACTTGGAGGGAACTCGATACAACCAGGAATGTCTCCCACCAAAGCACGAGAAGCTCAGTTTTATTATAATCAATATAATCATATAAAATATTTAAACACATTGCACTGAATACGATTCAAGAATGTGTATATATGCACACTATACAGGGTGTTAATGAACTTCACCGAATTAGTTTGCGAGATTGTACACTGCTATCCCAAAGGCCATGCTATGTTTTTTGTTCTTATTTTTTTTTATTCCAGACGAAGTGCCACGACACGTGAACGAGACTCGGAACTAGGAAATGTCACTTGAAAGACAGTATGGTTGATAAATTAGCCAGTGGCGTACTGGCACTTCAGAAACTTATAGCCGTTACTTCGAAATTTCAATAAAGAGGTAATAAGTTTCCTATCTCAAATTTTTTATTTAAGTAATTACATATTCTGTGAAAATATTTCGGTATAGTTCATTAACATCCTGTATATATGACAACAAATGAAAAGTCACTGGTTCAGGGATGAATTCTGAAGTGACTTTTGAAATAGTTGCCCTATATATAATATCATTTCTCCAAAGCTTCAAACACTGCAAACCTCTTTGCAAATGTTTCGAGGATCTGTAAGAATTTATATAAGAGACGCCAGAGAGATTCCTTGTTACAGAAAAACACGCATCTTCCAAAATTATATTTGATTTAACACTGCTATTATAAGCCACCATTTCAGATTTATTAATATAATATTCTCTAGCACTCACCACAATTTATTGCTGACAATATATCATAAATAATTCCTAAAACTAAGAATTAGCGAATGCTTTTCCTTGTATTGGATAATAAACTAATTTTTCACATTCATCTTAGTTTCACTAAACTTTCTCCATTTATTTCCACAAGCAAGAAAGATATTCATCACTTCAAATTCCTCTATAATTTTTTCATTAGTTTTGCATTAGTGCTTGCGTCTTCTCATGGCTTGATTTATGGAAGAGTTTCTATTCGCTTGGCAGCTCCGGAAAAGAAGTGAAATAGTGTGGCGCCGAAAGTTATAAAACATCCAGTAAGAAAACTTATCCAGAAGTTCCGGGTTTGATTCCCGGCTGGAGGTTTGGAATTATTATTTTTCCAGGATAATTTACCAACTAGAGTCTGAAAGTTTGAGTGTGTTCAATTTACAATGTAATGTTTATACACATCTGATGTGTTCCAGTCGTACAGCTTTCTCTGTTCTGATACAAACTACTCTTACAAAATATTATTTTAACTGAGACGTTAATAAATGGAAGCCAAGCGTTTTCACATAAAGCGTTTATTTTTTGTTAATGGAAGGAAATTGATGCGATATTGATTTATTGATTATGTGGTAAAGGAAAAATTAATTACTGAAAGTAATTAGCTTGTAAGTGTTCTGTGAATATCAGAATATTGAATTTAATGTGTATTTTAAGTATAATTTCATTTATTATCAAAACTAATTATTTAAAAAAAAAGTCAACAATGATAACTGTATTACTAGTATGCCACATCCCCGAGCGATGGATACCCATATTTAAATATTTACTAAGCACAAATTGCTTATGAAATAAATATTATATGTACCAAAATAATTTACTTATAAGTAAAAGGAAGTCTGTATTATATACTTCCTTAAATAACGTTTAATAAGGAGAAACATGTTGATTAAGCTTTGAGCCTATATAAGAGCTGAATAGACGCTCAACCTTTGTCATTCCTTCACGTGATCATCATTGCTCGGCACAAGGGTAGCGTCCTATGGGAACGCGAGCTGTGGAATGCAATCTTAATTTATCTGTGACATCCTACAGTGTTAATAATTATTGTATCCAGTGATATTGAAGAATATACAAGAACATCTTACCAGTGTATTATTTACAAGTATTATATTACCTGTAATGCATTATCTCCCTCGCGGCCACGACCTTGAGACGTAATAATAATACATATTACAGTGAGTAATAAAACAAGATTTTTGTAATATAACTATATAATACTAATCAACACAAACATTACCTGAACGGTCTTATTACTTAGTTTCTTATAATCAGAAGGGAAATAAGGGAATTCACTATGCTAAAGTGAGAGTCAAATCCTTTAGAAGCTGTTGCTATGCAATACTCATTTAAATTTGGTTTTCTTTCGATGAATAATATATATAGATATCTATAGATATATCTATAGATATCTATCTAGGTCGTCTCCTTAGCGCAGTGGATTTTTTCCCCCGCTGGGAGACCTGGCCCGGGGTGCACTCAGCCTCATAAGGTCCCTGGGGGGCTAATTGAGGAGTAACTTTATGGAGAAGTAGCGGTTCCAGGTCATGAGGATCGCATTAACCGGCCGGGGGGACTCGAGGCGCTGACCACGTTTCACCCTCCAAAACTGCACCCCATCCATGACGTCTGTAGTGGACCGAGATGGGGACGCAGCGGCTAGGCGGTAGGCGAAGGTTCTCCGTGAGCTGTCGTGCCATGGAGTTATGATATAAGCTAAGCTTAAACCAATAACAGGGAATATTAATGAAATCTTTAGCTCACAAATAAACTGTATATGACGGAGAGATTTACATTTTTGTGGAGTAAGTTTTGTGTATATCTTAAGCAAAAGTCATCCAGAATGAAGAGGACCTCGGGGCTATTAGGATATGCACTTTATTTGCAATGTAAACATCTTTTTAAACAGCTCGAACTAAAAAGTATAAATTTTAACACAAGCAACACGAGTTAAAAGTCGTACTTTATTGCCACTCCATTGTTACCAGCTTTGGTTTCACGACTACTAACATCGCGATAACTTTCTTTATTTGCAATCGTTTATTATATAGACTGACTTTGATTTGAATTCACAATAATTATGCAATTTTAATCATAATTCATTTTTCTTGGCGGTCCCAAAATCTGTTGATAATATACATTGCCATATTGTAATTCGTCACTTCCAATGCATCCAAAAATGCGCATGCGCAAGTCTGTTGATATTCACGAGCCGTCAGCTGTTCTCAGTAATAGTGCTAAGAAGAAACAAATGAATATCGCAGCCGCGCTGCGTAGCACAGATACGAAGTAAGTAAAAATAGTCTAATAATTATTGATTTGTCTATAAATATTGACGACTGTCTAAAAATAGTGAATGGCACATGTGTTGAAATAGCTTTATATTGTTCGTAGGGTTGCAAAGCGCGGCCAATGGTGTCGTTTCGCAAGTTTCCTATTCACAATATAAAATACACTTATACTTATAATATTTATATATTATAAGTATAACTATTAGCTCAGCACTTTAATCAAAATCGAAGGTTTTTGGGGGCTTTTCTTGAAAATATTTGTATCGTATCCTTAGTAGATGCTAACTTTAAATATCAAATTTGCCTTTGAATTGACTTCTCGATTTTGTGTTATGTTGTTCACACACACACATCGTTCTTTCTAAAAGTGTGCTTTTGAGTTCCTATTTCCGGTGAAATATTGTCATTTATTATTTTGGGTGAAATACAATACTCCCCTAGCTTAGCTACCATATGTAAACCGACCAGGACGGTCACCTCGCATTCGGGAAGTTGTGAGTTTGATCCCCGTTGTAAGCCTACATGCTACATGGGTTTTATTGGGGGTTTCACCATGTCGCCAGGTGAAAGCTGTTTAGGTTCATTACATCCACTGAATTTTCCGGTCCACCATTTCCTATTGCCATCATTTCATAACCATCTCTTTCGGGGTTGAAGGACCAGGAGACGGTTGCGGGTGGATGGTGAATTTCGTTTTATCCGGAACACTCAATCGGGAGCCGTGTTTTGATTTTAGGGCTCCCTCTGGGGGCTCATGAGCAGAGCCTAGGGCTGCAACGGAAGTGTTTCAGCTGTAACTGTTAGGGACTTCATCTAAGATTGCGCTCGATGTCATCCGGATCTGGTCGCCCTTCGGGTCTCTCCCCTCATCCCTCCCTGAGGTTACGTAATGGTAAAGGGTCATAAAGTGCCTACGTCCTGTGTTCTGACCAGAGTCCTGAGCTAATCCCAATCCTACTAGCCGAACCCAGGTCAGGACAGCAGGAACAGGTGGCCAGTCCCTCAGCAGAGCAGAAAAGGTGCATCGAGTTACGGCAACAGGGAGGGCTGAAGAGGAGAGGAAGGCGAGGCAGCCTTCACCGGAAAAGACAACAGAATCCCCTCTGCGTGCACATAGGTTGACCACAGCTCGGGAAAGGTTCAGCCAAGTCGAAGGAAGGGCAACGTGAAAACAATAGGACCCAACCCCTTCTTTGAGGATTGTCACTTGGAACATCCAAGGATTAAAAAAAAAAAGGTTGGGTAGCGAATGTTTCACATTGACTTTCACATTGTATGTTTGACAGAATCTTTGCTGAGAAATTGAGAAAATGTTACAATTGCCAACTTCCATAGTTTTAATAGGGGGAGGGGAAACAAGGGGAAGGAGGGGAAGATGGCCAAGGGAGTATCATTTCATTCAGATCTGAGTTGAAGGCCGAGATAATTAAATTGAAAATTAGTTTGGAACGAGTGATTGCTGTATTTTTGGCACAGGAGGAAATGTAATAGTTATAGGATTACACCACCGGTCAGCAACGGCCAAGTATGCAAATACTTAATATTACTAGAGAGGGTAAAATTGGAAAAGGAAACGACTTTACAGTAATGCATTTTCACATTGAGATGTAAGTGCTGACGCAGCGTAATCTCAAGACTTTGCACCCATGTTATTCAATGTGGTCATTCACACAGACACGTGCAACACGCTATACAATGCAATGCCAGAGTTTGCAAACTCCAAACTTTATGGTTATGTTATGTACATAATGAAAGTATTCTGCATTCCTCTCTCCATGCACTGCTTGCTGTCTAACAGCAGACGATCGCAATGTGAAATTTTGCAGCACTCATACCTGCTCTTTTGTTTGGCCGTACCGCACCAACTCTCATTTACTTCAACAGTCTCCTTGCTGAATTCTCCTCTGATTTAATGGATGTACCCACCATCTGTGTCTAGATTTCTTGGCTCCCACAAATCATAAGGAGCAAAGAGATAATTCACATTTCATTAAATGTTCAGCTTTACCACTTTCTGCAGTATCCATGTTTACATAGTCTTCAGCATTTTGGTCTAGTAATTATTGAGAGGTCACTGACACGAGCGTCGGTTATATATACTTGCATATATACAGTGTGTTAGTGAACTACACCGAAATAATTTGCGAGATTGTGCACGTGACTGATATAAGCAATTTGAGATCGGCGACGCATGGTCCCCTGATAAACATAACGCAGCTACATAGCGTAAAACGTGTGGGTATCAGGTGCTGATAAGTCGGTGTTAAAGCAAAGCAGGTTGAAGAAATTGCTTAAAATGTCTTTAAAATTCTGCCCAAGCATAGAAATATCGATTTAAGCAGCTCGTTACTAGCGTTCTCAAGATTTAATGCCGCAAAAATCTGTAAAATCTCGAACTAATCACTTGATAGTGCGACACTGAGCATTCATTAACTAAGTTGTTGAGAAATGTAGCCTACTCTGAAGGCGTTTTTTCACCTGCTCTTAATGAGTAACGCGGGAAGCTGCTCTTCCTGTCATAGATACGTGACGTACTGGCACTTCAGAAACTTATAGCCGTTGCTTCGAAATTTCAATAAACAGGCCATAAGTATCCTATCTCAAATTACTTATTTAAGTAATCTACATATTCTGTGAAGATATTTCGGTATAGTTCATTAACACCCAGTATATATCATTTTATAACCTATTTATTCATTTATAAAACCTTCATCGAATTTTCGTATATGATATTGGTGGTTATGTTTTTCAATTTGAAATTTGAGAAGCTCTTGAAAGATATTCCGGATTAAATTTACAGATCTAGAAACACTTGCCAACAGCTTACATTACGTATACATTGCATTGTGAATGGGTTCCATCGCGTTTGTACTTATGCTGCGTTATGTCTGCGCTTACGTTGTGAATTAGGCTCAAAAATCTGATGTGTTCCATTCACATGACTTTCTCTACATCTCTGCAATAAATTATTGTTAAAAAGCTTATGCTTCTATTTACTTCCTGCTAATCGAGAAAAGATAAGCAGAAATAGTCTTATTACTTGCTTCCTTGTAAGTAGGAGCGAAATAAGGGAGTACCATAGGTTAAAGTGATGGTCAAAAGCTGGTGGCTAAGTGACTGAAGTTCCTGTATGGACACGAGTTCACAAAGTCCTATATGAGAAAAGAATGTTTTTTATAGCTGAAACCAAAAACAAGGAATATCTAAAAAACAATCAACTCCACGAAAACATTTATATAACATAAATTGTGTGTTTTAAAGTGCTCTACATTTGTTGTGTGGTAAGTTTTTGTCCAGCTCTTACGGTTTAGCAATTATGCAAAATTCCGTAAAATTGACCCAGAATAAAGTAGTCTTCAGAGGCTATTCCCAGAAAATTCAAAATTTACATTTTATTTGTCAGGTAAATATCTTTAATATACGATATTTTAATCAAAATCGTTAGAGCCATTTTTTAGAAAAACAAAATTCAAGGGTAGTTTGGGGTGCGGGGATTTTTCTCAAAATCTTCTTGTCGCATCCCTGGAAGACACTAAACTTAAATACCAAGTTTGGTATTTTAGCTACTTTTCGTTTTTGAGTTATCGTGTTCGCAGACACACGGACACACACAAGCACCTTTTTCTTAAAATACTTTTTTTTTTTTTGGATACAGGGGACCCTAAAAAGTATATTTCCGGTGAAATCTCGGTATCGAATTTTTGGTGGAGTGCAATACCTTCTCTATTCACTATGTAAATAGTGCGTACAGAGAAAGTAATATGGATGGAAATATGACGCTATTTACGAGTGTTATGGTTGTTGGTGGTGAGTTGTTTTCTACTGTTTTGAAACAAACAGGAAATAATCATTTTGCTGTGGAGGTGCGCCGGAGTACTCTATTGTGTTATTTCTCTCATTGAAAACAAAAATGTGTAGTTTTCTGTTCAAACAGACATTGCTACTGACCAAAAAGTTTTCCGTATCCTTTACATGCAGGCTGCGGTAATCGAACACACGAGAGCGATTTTGGCTTTGTTTTTGAACCTAAAGGGGAAAAGCGGGGCTTCCCGCAAAAAGAAAAATTAATTATCATTTACGTAAGTCTAATTTTATACATTTTCTGCGCTTCCGTGCCTCGCTTCTCTCCCTCTCTTGCTCCCTTCCTACCTCTTTTTGCTGGATGATAAAGCCCTGCAGCCAATTTGCCAAGCATTAATCATACACAGCAATGCTATCTAATTAGTTTTGTTTACAAATGAGCGCTTACGAAACCTGATGAACAATTTTATTTTTCTGAAAACATAGAGGAAAATCGTTAAACCCTTGCAGCGTACAACGAAATTACCTACATAGTTCAGCGGAAATAGAATTCGTCTTATGCTAGGATGTGAAAGTAATGAGACTGCTAAACTAAACCGTCATGAGAGAGTGCAAAGTTCAGTAAGGCACTAACAATATTATCCCATTAAAGGTGATAAGATATTGTAGGTTATAGTAATTTTGAATAAATAATATCAAGAGAGGTAAAATATATTACCATCACATTACTGATATTGTGAACTTGCACCTTGGTTTGCATAGTCTCTAATTGGTTTTAGTCTTTTGTTGCAGAGTTCTAAGTGATAGCGCCCACACATCTGTCCACATTTACATTCAAACGTTTCCAGTGGTTCATGAATTGCTAAATTGTTACAAATCATATAACGAAAGCCATGTAAGCACGTGCCTCATCTCGAAGTTGCATGGTATCCACGTCCGGTCTGTCATGACCTCTGGGGGTACTTCTTCCTTCACCGAATTTAGTAGCTTCTCTGAGGCTTCTATCTTGAGGTTCCTAATGAGGAATTTTCTCTTGGGTGGAGGTTACCGGTAGATCTGGTGGTATTTTTAGTATTTTGCATTTCATTTAGAAGAGGTAATGTTGCACCAATTTCAGCAGTCGATATTGGTGGCAAGATGTCGAAATTCTGACACATCTGTGTCCTCTTAAAGCAATACTGGCATAAACATGGGTTTAACTGAAGGAGGTACTCCGAACCGATGTCAACGAACGGGCCTAATAGTATTTAAAAGGTGCTAACGTCAAGATTCACAATGTTCAGGTGAGTGCTGAATGGAGTTTGGTAACTCCATTAGGTTTTCTTATCCTTTTCCATTAATTAATTTATATGACTATACAAGTCTTGTCTCCTCGCACCCTGTGTATTTATTCCACAGATGTACACCCTACTGCTTCTTCAACCCTGAGGCCGCATACTTCCCGCTGGTAAATCGATCAACTGCGCCTCTTAACCTACTACCCCCTAAGATGTACAGTATAGGTGTAGATCCTACCCAACACTGGATATACTACAATATGTCAATACGTTAATTGAATATTATTTAGTATAAACAATAGCATGTTAGGAACTAAATAAGTTAGCTTAAGGTAAATGCATTTTGTGAAATTTGATAAAACATATGAAAAGTTAATTTTTTTCAGAATAACATAATAAGAATTCTGAATGTTAAGAAAAACAGTGTTTTTCACTTGGCGGGTTTAAACTACCAATGTACTTAATCCATAAATGGATAGGGGCTTACTTATATATACGATGTTTCATAAGTAATGTCAGTTTTTTGAGTAAACTTTTATTTCAAAAGTGCTGTTACAGTGATGATTCTAATCATCTAAGTGAAGATCATTAAACTTTATAGTCTTGAGTCACCTTTCAGTGAGATTTGTTACCCCGTGGTTCTTGGTGATTAGAATTCGTTGATACCCATTTTAACTGCTTCATAGTTTTAAAAATTTCTTCTACATAAGAAATGGGTCTAAACAGATGGTAATTTAATGCGCAAGATGTGGTACCAGTTCGATTCCTTCCAATTACTGACTGTTTTTTTCATTGTTCTTTCAGCTGTCTGAGATCTTGCATTGTTCTGCTCCAACTCTGCTTCTGTTAACTAACGCCAGGTACCTCTGCCAAAAACTTGATGAACTCGCTCTAGTTGTTGAAAATAAAAATTTGCAATGAGTTTATGTTCCATTTGGTTAAAATTCCTAGTGAATCACACCTTCCAAATTCCGCCACACACATATCGAACCGATATTTTTAACGACAAACTTTGCAGGCTGGCGCGTTTCCAGTCACTGTTTCAAAGTGTCAAGAGTTGCGGTAATATATTCTCTTTTCACTACATGTGACAGTTCTTCTTATAAATCGAACCTTCTAAGTATTAGCGATAAGCTGACACAGATATCTACTGTAAGTTGAGCTTGATCAAATATCAATTCATATGGTATGAATTTGCAGCTTCTGAACGATTTTAAGTACCTTATATGACGTACGAGGTACGTCCAGAAAGTAAGTTCCGTTTCAATTTATCTCCGCTGCAGCGCTGCGATCGCAGTTCCGCACATGCGCGATAGACGCTCTGTATCAAGGAGAAGAAACGCGCGCCATTTTGAGATCGCTGTCAGCCACATACGCTTTGTTGTGCTTGTTTACAATGTCGGTGTTGATTGAAAATCCCGCCGCTTGTGAAATCAGATCTGTGATTCGTTTTCTGAATGCTAGGAAAGTGAAACCAATTGAAATTTATCGGCAAATTTGTGAAGTTTACGGACAAAATGCGATGACTGATTCAATGGTGAGAAGATGGGTCCGACAGTTCAATGAAGGACGTAGTGAAGTGCACGATGAAGAACGAAGTGGGCGTCCATCTTTGGTTACAGAAGAACTGGTTCACGCGATTAATGACAAGATCCAGGAAAACCGCAAGTTTACAATTAGTGCTCTCGCTATGGAATTTCCCCAAAGCTCACGATCACTAATTCATGAAATTGTTACCAAAAAACTGAAATTTCGTGAACTTTGCTCACGTTGAGTACCAACTTTTTGACACAGGCGGCAAACTTCTATGAAGAAGGTATACAAAACTTGTGCCACGCTATGACAAATGCCTGCAAAATTTTGACAGTTATGTGGAAAAGTAGTTCAAGAGTTGTAGAATTCTGTGCAATAAATAATTATTCTGTATCTGTACACAATTTAATGTTATTACCAAACGGAACTTACTTTCTGGACGTACCTCGTATAATTGTGTATGTTATCTTTGTGAGCACCAAGTTCTTCTGGCAGTCTCCGAGTGCTTCTCTATCGATTTTCTTCCAAAACTGTATGTATTCTCAATATTCTGTAACTTGGATCTTCCAGAAAGCTGTGCATCTTTAACATTTTCGTCTCCATTATTGAAACGCTGGATCCTCGTTGAGCTACTCGCTCACTAATGACAAACCCATCTTCGACTTCACATATACTTCGAGTCACTTGCAGCAGCTTCATTATCTTGTAGTGCTTCAGAAGGACTCTTAACCTCAAATTAAGTTGCCTCCATTTTAAAATCTTGAATTGCCAACTGCTGGCTACCAACATCCGATTCTTTGCATGGCCAGAAGTTGACAATTTCCCGTATGAGGAAAGTTTGTATTTTAAAACTGGAACCAATACAAGGAAATATCTCAGAAATTATCAAATCCACCAAAAAGTGTAAATGACATAAATTGCGTGATTTAACAATATCAATATATTCTTTGTATAGTAAGTTTTGTCTCTCTCTTACTGTTTCCAATTATGCAAAGTTCAGCACAATTCAATCAAACTCAAGAGGTCTTCCCATAAACTTCAATATATCAATTGTATTCGTCATCTAATATTCTAAATATGCAGTTACATGGAAATACCATATATTAAAGATATTTACACGACAAATAAAATGCATGTCTTGAATTACCAGGGAATATCCTCTGAAAACCTCTTTATTGTGGACGAGTTTTGCTGAATTTTGCATAACCACTAAACCGTAAGGGATAGACAAAAACTTACTATACAAAAATGTAAATCTCGTTTAAACACACAATTTATGTCATATACTCTTTTTCGTAGAGTTTACCATTTTTGAGATATTCCTTTTTATTGATTTTAGTTTTAAAATACTTAAAATTGTTCAGATACGAGAAATTGTCAACTTCTAGCAATGCAAAGAAACTGATTTCAACCACATGGCAACCAGATTTTAAAAGATTTGACTATCGTTTTAGCCTAGTGTATTCCATGATTTCCCTTTTTCTTACAAGAAAGCATTTCTGCTAATGTTTATCTCTATTAGTTTGAATTCGATAGAAGAATACGCTTTTTTAACAATAATTTGTTAGAGATGTAGAGAAAGTCATTTGAATGGAAGACATCAGATTTGTTTCTATTGCTCTCGTTAAACAGAGCATGTAAAATTACGTTTAAACTACAAAATTGACTCTATTCCTCCATTCTACATATATTTTGTGCTTTTTAAGAGGTCATTGTGTGAAACTCTTTACTTAATAAATGACAACTTATATAGAAAAATCTGATGTGATCCATTCACATGACTTTCTCTACGTCTCTGCAACAAATTAGTTTTAAAGACCTCATGCTTCTATTTACTGCATGATAATCGACAAAAATTAGCAGAAATAGTCTAATTACTTGCTTCCTTGTAAGTAGAAGAGAAATAAGGGGGTACCATAGGTTAAAGTGATAAGTCAAAAGCTGGTTGCTATGTGACTGAAGTTCCTTTGTTTGTATGGATAGGAGTTGACAAATTCCTGTATGAGAAAAGTACAAGTTTTCCAAAGCTGAAATTAAAAACAAGGAATACCTCAGAAAACGATCATCTCCACGAAAAAAATGTATATACCTAACATAAATTGTGTATTTTAACGTGCTCTACGTTTTTTGTGTAAGTTTTTTCATCTTTTACGGTTTAGCAGTTATGTAAAATTCTGTAAAATTCATCCAGAATAAAGTAGTCTTCAGTGGCTATACCCAGAAAATTTAAGATATACCTACATTTTATTTTTGAGGTAAATATCTTCTATATATTATATTTTAATCAAAATTGTTAGAGCCATTTTTTAGAAAATCAAAATTTGCGAAAAAAGTTCCATGTAAAGGATAGTTGGGAGTGGGGGAATTTTTCTCAAAATCTTTGTGTCGCATCCCAGGAAGATACTAAACTTAAATACCAAGTTTGGTATTTTACAGACTTTTCATTTTTAAGTTATCGTGTTCACAGGCACACGGACATTTTTCTGAATATACGTTTTTTGGATACATGGGACCCTAAAACATATATTTCCGGTGAAATCTCGGTATCGAATTTTTTTGGTTGTACACAGTACGTGAAGAGAAAGTAAAAATCGCAGAATATCGCCAGCTAAAGGTGCTAATAACGGTGGTAGTCATGCTTAACACCTTCTACGCTTGAAACCCGAAACGTCGATTTTTCAAGCATCACTCGCCTTTATCTCTGAAATTTTAGCTCATCCTTCTTCCCGAAAGCCCAGGAGAATAGGGAAGGGAAAGATTTACTGACGTAGAGGGCACCTCCCATTCTAGGTTCATTAGTCATTACCAACCTCGCTGCTATCCCAAAGGAGTGGTAAGAAATAGATATTAGATGCCAAAGGGTCCGTCATGCAAGAGACGCCCGTTGCATAAAAATTCTTTCGTGACTCCCCAGGTCTCTCAAGAATCTCTCCTGGTCTTTGTAACTTAAAGAATACCACACACAACAGCAACTGGTGCTTGAAAAGAAGGCTACAACTCCTTGACATATTACTTTCTCTACACTTACGATATGCATAGTGCATAGAGAAGGTACTGTATTGCACCCAAACATTCGATGTAAAAATTTCAACGAAAATGCATGTGCTGAGGTCCTCTTGAGTCCGTATTTTTACTTTCTCTACACTTACTAAATACATAGTGTATAGAGAAGGTATTGCATTCCACCCAAAAATTCGATACCGAGATTTCACCGGAAGTACACATTTTGGGTCCCCCTGAATTCAAAAATGTATTTTTGGAAAAAGGTTCGTGTGTCTGTGGACAGCATAGCTCAAAAACGAAAAGACCGTTGAACACCAAACTTGGTATTTAAGTTTAGTATCTTCCAGGGATGCGACACGAAGATTTTGAGAAAAGTCCCCCCACACCAAACTACCTTTTACATGAAACTTTTTTCGAAGCTTTTTATTTTCTCAAAAATGGCTAACGGTTTTCATTAAAATAGCATACATTAAAGATATTTACCTGACAAATAAAATGTATACCTTGTATTTTCTGGGAATACACTGAAGACTACTTTATTCTGGACGGATTTTACGGAATTTTGCATAACTACTAAACCGTAAGAGATGGAGAAAAATTTACCGCACAAAAAACATAGAGCTCTTTAAAACACACAATTTACGTTATATGCATTTTTTGTGGAGTTGGTCGTTTTTGAGATATTCCTTGTTTTTGGTTTCAGCTTTAAAAAAACCTATACTTTTCTTACATAGGAGTTTGTCAACTCCTGAACATACAAACAAAGGAACTTCAATCACATAGCAACCAGCCTTTGACTATCACTTTAACCTATGCTACTTTCTTGTTTCGCTTTTACTTACAAGGAAGCAAGTAATAAGACTATTTCTGCTAATTTTTTCTCGATTAGCATGAAGTAAATAAAAGCGTTTTTAACAATAATTTGTTGCAGAGATGTTGAGAAAGTCATGTGAATGGAACACATAAGATTTTACCGATATCTGGCGTAGATGTAAGGCAAATTGAATTGTGAATACAAAAATCGATTTAGAAAACTGTTGAAAAATATAAAATGTATGAATTGCCACATTTATGCCTCTCTATATCATTTTCAATTTAAGAATTTTACTTTTTATGCTGGAACACGAAGCTCCTTGTTATTATAATTGTTATTAATAGTATTATTGAAGTTTATGGGGGTCAATATAAATGTATTTATTATTTGGGGAGGTTAACAGATAATCATTATTGATAGAAGTTCGTTAATGACAGTTTGCGAGAAACTTCGTTAGGGTGGTTTAGGTAGCTATAGTAATTGAAATAGGCCCTTTGAAGTGTGAAATAATTGAGCTGGTTTAGCTCGTCCAGCGCTGTGGATCCGTTGGCGGTAATAGAAGGAAGCTAAGTCACAGTTAGTTCGTTTGGGGAAAGCTAGTGAGCAGTCTGCAGGGAGTTTCCGCACGGTGAGGATCAGTTTTGTCGACAAGTGGTACGTGGCCAACAGCCAACAATATAAGATGCTTTATTAAAGGAATAAATATGATTCTTGTTTAAATTTATAATGTAACTGCAGTTGATATCTCTCGTTTGTCAAGCATGCCGCCCGCCATTTCGCGTATGTTGCATTCGTAAGTAATTTTTTTCCTGTTGTTGATTGTGGTTGTTGTAAGGGTCTAAAACAGATATTTAGGAACGCATTATTATTGATGACAATGTAAATTAACTGTTCTTACACATGGGCCCTATGTAGGGCAGAGTTGGAATGGTTGAATGAGACGGTTGATTGCCACAGCCTGGTCTTGACTCGCGGATCTTCCGGTTTCCATCCTGGTGCTCTAATCAACTAAGTACCTAGCATTAAAATTCTCAACTGAATCGTGTTTGTCCCGTTAAACCACAAAGAAATCTCAAGTTATTTGACACGACATAGCCCAAGGGTGACTTACAATGTCATATTTTAAGGTCCGGGTTCAGAGCTTATCCAACTATTAGGTCAATCGGTGATTAAAGTTTTTCCTCACAGTCGTGTACAGAATAAGATTGGAAAAGCAGAATAATACTGAAAAATTCAGTGCCACATCCAGGATTTGAATCCGGAACTAGGTTTCCTTCGGTTGCTCTAAACAGCGATTCATGAACAATTATTTTTGCTATTTAAATTGACTCTTATTGTTATTATTACCCATTAGGATCAATTTGGGATATGATTTTGTAAAATTAAGTAATGCTCTACTTACTTCCTAGAGTCCGTCCCGTTAATGCAGTGGTAGCTCGCCTACCTCTGGCGCGTGGTACCCGGGTGCGCTTCCCGTTACCAACGTGGACATTTTCTGTCCCGCTGGGTGTGTGTCCTTTCATCACCACTAACACCAGCGCGATGTCATCCTTGCCTGAACCCCGAGGTCGAGTTGTAGTATGTCCCACATTTCCGTCCCGGCTAGTGACCGACCACCGGGCTAAAGCTTAAGTCAATTAGGATGAAAAAAAAAAGACGTACCTATAATCTTTTGTAAGAAGTGTGTTTTCAGATATGTTCCTCAGCCTGAATTTAAACGTATCTGTAGTTCCTCAAAAATCATTTAGTTGATGTGTGAGGACATGCATCCAAGCAGGAAGAAGCCACTTCTAGGAGTTTGTGAAATCTATAATTTTATTTTGTAACTTAGCAATAAATTATTTTCACGCCCCTTTTCATATGAACTTGTTTAGCGTTTCTGTTGGAGCGATTTATGAGGGGTGTGTCAAGTATCACGGTCTATTTAATAGCGAAACGCGTTTTTACCAATCTGGTTCTAAGACTGGAGCGAAACGGTTGTGTTCATAACTATTCAGTTCTTCTTTACCTAGATCTGTAAATAATGAGCTCGTGTGCTGCTAATAAGAGAAAGAAAAATTAACATTCACTTTCTCTACACGTATTATGTGCATAGTGTATAGAGACGATATTGTAATGCACCCAAAAATTAAGATATTTCACTCTTATATTTAAGATATTTACATGCCAAATAAAATGTATGTCTTGGCTTTTCTGGGAATACCATCTAAAGACCTCTTCATTCTGGATGATTTTTATTGTATTTTGCATGAACCGTAAGAAATAGACAAAACTTACTACTAAAAAAAATATAGATCACGATAAAACACACAATTTATAACATATACATTTTTTTTCGTGGAGTTGGTCATTTTTTTTAGATATTCCTTGTTATTGGTTTCAGATATAAAATACTTAAACTTTGCTCACACAGAGAGCTGTAAACTCCTGGCTCTGCATAGAAAAGGATTTCAACCACATGGCAACCAAATTTTAGGAGGTTGACATTCGATTTAGCGTAAGGTAATCCCTTATTACTTTCTCTACACGTACTATGTACATAGTGTATGGAGAAGGTATTGTAATGCACCCAACAATTCGATACCGAGATTTCACCGGAAACACACGTTTTAAGACTCCCTGAGTACAAAAAGGGCATTTTTAGAAGAATGCCCGTGTGTATAACTGTATGTGTGTGTCTGTGAGCAGCACAGCTCAAAAACGAAAAGAACATTAAATACCAAACTTGGTATTTAACTTCAGTATCTTCCAGGGATGCGACACGAAGGTTTTCAGGAAAATCCCCCATCCCAAACTATCCTTCACATGGAAAAATTTTCAAAACTTTTGATTTTCTAAAACATGGCTAATACGATTTTGATTAAAATATGTATTTTAAAGACAAATAATATGTATATCTTGACTTTTCTGGGAATAGCCTCTGAAGACTACTTTATTCTGGATGAATTTTATGGAATTATGTATAACTGGTAAACCGTAAGAGATAGACAAAGACGTACCACACAAAAATTGTAGAGCACATTAAAATATACAATTTATATTATATAACTTTTTTTCCAGCCTTGAAAAACTTATACTTTTCTCATACAGAAATTTGTCAACTCGTATCCATACAAACAAAGGAACTTCAGTGATATAGCAACCATCTTTTGACTCTCACTTTAACCTATGGTACTCTCTTTTTTCGTTTCTATTTACAGGGAAGCAAGTAATAAGACTATTTCTGCTGTTTCTCGATGAGCATAAAGTAAAAAGAAGCATACTTTTTTTAACAATAATTTGTTGCAGAGATGTAGAGAAAGTCATGTGAATGGAACACATAAGATTTTATCAACTTGGCTCTAAGACTGAAGCGAAATGGGTGTGTTCATTTCTATTAATTTCTTCCTTAGGTCCCTGATTACGTTGGCTTGCCGGGGAATGCATTGGTGGATTCTGCAGTCATAGAGCCCAGTTTTACTGTTACCATTTCAACAGCGGAGGATTTTAGGCTGGGTTGTACGGAGAGCTGTCTTTTCGGGCTGGTATGCGGAGTGGTCGGCTCAGCAGAAGCACTCCGTATCAACCGGGTAACCTCCTCTCGTTTATCCCGCCGAGAGGAGTTAGTATTAGCTCGACTACGACTTGGCCATTGTATTTTTACCCACAGCTACCTTTCTAAGCACGATCCTGCTCCTCTCTGTGCGCTCTATTCGGATGTGTTGTTAAGAGTGTGGTCACCTGGCACACATTCTATCATTTCTGGGCATGCCGGCCACTCTTGCTGATGATCCAAGAGCAGTGGACAGGGTTTTTAAATTGTTAGCACAACTTTCTTTTACCTTGAGGTTTTAGTGTGGTAGCTGTATGCAGTGAGAATGAAGCGGATTTTTAACTTTCGATTATTTGGTTTTTAATCTTTCAGTTTTAATGTTGCAGTTTTAGCCAGCTCTGGTTTTAGGGCAAGATAGGTATTTTACTTTGGTTCCTTTTACCTTTACTTTTATCTGTGTCTTATTTTTCAATGTTTTATTACTGGTTATTGCCAGAATTTTATCACAAGCGCTAATGACCTCGGTAGTTGTGTACCCTTAAACACCATTATCATCATCATTGTCTTCATCTACCATTACTGTCTTTTTTACTTTCTCTACATGTACTATGTACATAGTGTATAGAGAAGGTATCTCACTCCACCCAAAAATTCGATACCGATATTTCACCGGGAATACAGATTTTAGGGTCTCCTGTGTCTAAAAAAAAAGAATTTTCAGAAAAAGATCCGTGTCTGTGTGTCCGTGTGTCTGAGTACGATAACTCAAAAACGAAAAGTCGGTAAAATACCAAACTTTGTATTTAAGTTTAGTATCTTCGAGGGATACAACACAAAGATTTTGAGTAGAATACCCCTTCCCAAACTACCCATTACATGGAAGTTTTTTTCGAAAATGTTAATCCTCTCATAAATGGCTCTTAATAATTGTGATTAAACGATCGTATATTAAATATATTTACCTGACAAATAAAATGTATAATTTGACTTTTCTGGGAATAGCCTCTGAAGACTTCTTTATTCTGGATGCATTTTATAGAAATTTGCATAACTGCTAAACCGTAAGAGATGGACTAAACCTTACTACACAAAAACTGTATATCCCGTTAAAATGCACCATTTATGTTATGTACATTTTTTTTTCGTGGAGTTGGTCGTTTTTTAGATATTCCTTGTTTTCGGTTTCATATAAAAACTTATACTTCCCTCATACAGGAATTTGCCAACTTCTGTGCGTGCATACATACAAGCAAAGGAACCTCAGTCAAATAGCAACCAGCTTTTGAGGATCACTTTAACCTATGGTAGTCCCTTATTTCGCTTCTACTTACAAGGAAGCAAGTAATAAGATTATTTCTGTTATTTGTTTCTCCATTAGCATGAAGTAAATAGAAGCACAATATTTTTAACAATAATTTGT
Organism: Hymenopus coronatus; assembly: GCA_030762935.1. Taxonomy (NCBI): domain Eukaryota; kingdom Metazoa; phylum Arthropoda; class Insecta; order Mantodea; family Hymenopodidae; genus Hymenopus; species Hymenopus coronatus. Next base: position 33,955,395 of record CM060883.1, read on the forward strand.
TGCAGAGATGTGGAGAAAGTCATGTGAATGGAACACACCATATTTTTTATTACAGCGAACTTCCATGTTGTAACATAATAAATCCATCGGAGTATATTTAGTCTTTTTACTTTCTCCATACGCACTATGTACATAGTGTATAGAGAAAGTGTTGCACTTCACCCAAAAATTCGATACCGAGATTTCACCGGAAATATATTTTAGGGTCCCCAATTATCCAAAAAAAGCATTTTCACAAAAAGGTCCGTGTGTCCGTGTGTGTGTGTCCGTGTGTCTGTGAACAAGATAACTCAAAAACGAAAAGTCGGTAAAATAACAAACTTGGTATTTAAGTTTAGTATCTTCCAGGGATGCGACACGAAGATTTTGAGAAAAATTCCCCAACCCTTTACATGGAACTTTTTTCGAAAATTTTGATTTTCTCAAAAATGGCTAACGATTTTGATTAAAATTTCGAATATTAAACATATTTACCTGACAAATGAAATATATATCTTGAATTTTCTGGGAATATCCTTTGAAGAGTAATTTATTCTGGATGAATTTTACTAAATTTTGAATAACTGCTAAACCGTAAGAGATGGACAAAAAGTTACTATACAAAAATATAGAGCACATTAAAACACACAATTTATGTTATATACATTTTTTTCATGGAGTTCGTCGTTTTTGTGACATTCCTTATTTTTAATTTCTGCTATGAAAAATGTATACTTTTCTCATACAGGAACTTGTCAACTCCTATCCATATAAATAAAGGAACTTCATTGACATAGCAACCAGCTATTGACTATCACTTTAACCTACGGTTGTCCCTTATTTCGCTTCTACTTACAAGGAAGCGAGTAATAAAACTATTTCTGCTAATTTTTTTCTGATTAGCATAAAGTAAATAGAAGTATAAGCTTTTTAAGAGTTATTTGTTGCAGGGATATGGAGAAAGTCATGTGAATGGTACACATCAGATTTTTTCATAGGCAATTATCCAGTTTTATTAAAGCAAATTTATTGTTTTGTTGCGAATCTGTTATCTGAAAGCATAATTTAGCTAATAATGATAAAAGCACGTATACAGAATCAACAAATGTAACAACTCTGACCTCCTAGTGAATGACTGAAAACAAACGGGTAATGTGCACGCACATAGCAGAGTTTGTATTTCTTGAATACTGCGCTGTTCACTTTCCAAGCTATGATAAAATTTCTTCCGTCTCAGATTACACTGCAGAGCTGTTTAGAAAGAGTTAATGACTGAGATTTCAGTTTAGAGATTGTGGCTGAATGTTTATGAGGAATATTTGGAGCCAAGGAAGGAAACATTTCGTGCTCTACGCGTCTTAAAACCCGACTCGTATAAAAAAAGAACGAATTTGAAAGAGGGATCTACACAGTGGCGGCAGAATAGTAAGAGTATGTGAATACCCTTGCCTTTCACACCTTGTGGATTTACTTGGTTATTACTTTCTCTACATGTACTATGTACATGGTCGTCTCCTTAGCGCGGTGGTAGCGCAGCTGCCTACCAAGCGGGAGACCTGGGTTCGATCCCCAGTACCGGCGTGGGGATTTTTCCCCCGCTGGGAGACCTGGACCGGGGTGCACTCAGCCTCGTGAGGTCCCTGGGGGGCCAATTGAGGAGCTACTTGATTGAGAAGTAGCGGCTCCAGGTCGTGAGGACCGCATTAACCGGCCGGGAGGGGCTCGAGGCGCTGACCACGTCTCACCCTCCAGTACTGCACCCCATCCATGACGTCTGTAGTGGACCGAGATGGGGGACGCAGCGGCCGGGCGGTAGGCCAAGGCTCCCCGTGAGCTGTCGTGCCATGGAGTTATGTTACTATGTACATATTGTGTCGATATTTCACAGGAGATGCATGTTTTGAGAACCCCTGAATCCAAAAAAAGCCTTTTTAGAAAAATATCCCCATGTGTATCTGTGGGCAGCATAGCTCAAAATCCAAAAGGCCATTAAATACCAAAGTTGGTATTTAAGTTCAGTATCTTCCACGGAAGCGACTTATGACGTTATAGAAAATGAACGAAAGTGGATATAGCAATAAATACATGTGAATGTAGCACTGCTTAGCCATGCTTAAGTATGAAGTTCCTATTGCGTAGTGGTTTTAATTTGGAAAACGAAATTAACCAGCCGAATAATTTTAATTTAATATATAAAATCAAGGTAGATAGGTGGGTGGGGCTTTTACAGCATTGCACCGACTTCGACCAAGTTTGGCACAGATAATCTTTGACACAAGGCAATGTCTACATAAGGCCACAAGATCATCTATATCTTTTTCCCTCTCTACAACCTGGCGCGCGGGTCTGCTCCTTAAACTCATCCGTCTGGAGCTCCCGTCACACATCATACACCTTCTACACTCACACCCAAGACACAGATCTTTTGTTGTTTCAGTCGCGGGACACAAGTCCCCGAAGGCTCTGTACTATCCCTCACGCTTTTCAACGTGTACGTGGCCGATCTACCGACAGAGAGGCACGTCAACATAACTGATGACGTGCTGTTATTCTGTACCAACAAAAACCCACGCAGAGCCTTCAACCCCATCCAGAGACACCTCCGCTTCCTTCAAGAGTGGTGCGAGCGTTAGAGGGTGTCCATTAACCCGGAGAAAAGCCACGTTATCCTCTTCACCAAGCGCCACTTTCCCGCAAACTTCCCTTCATTCACGTAGCTCAGACGAAGGATCGAATGGACGAACACCATCACCTACTTGGGGGTGAAGCTTGACAAGGGCGTCATTTTTGGGGGGCATATCAGGGAATTGAAGTGTCGGGGCACTGGGGCTGCGGCCTCCTTGTACCCGATGCTGAAATCCACGATGCCGGTTCCCCTTAAGTTGCGCCTTTTGAGGACTCTCATATTCCTCTTGTTAATCTACGTCTGCGAGATCTGGGGCATGGCGGCAGACTCCAATCTGCTGTTGCTTCAGTGGGTACAGAATAGATGCCTTCGGGCCATCTATTCTGTGCCGTTTGGATTTCCTACGAGACTCCTGAACGAAGCCTCTGGTCTACCATACCTGGAGGACCAAAATAGGCGTCGGGCAACAAAATTCAACGAAGGGTTACCATTCCATCGGAGTGCCCTCGTTAGGTCTCTTGGAGATTATAATCCAAGAAATCGCCACTTCAGGCGATACCGGCTTACCCGCATGGTTTGCAGGCATCCCCGGTAACAAGGAGCATCTCCAACAGCTGCTACGGCTAAGCTTCTTACAATCCTTAAAGAGTTACTTGGACTTCAAAATTTACAATTCCAAAAATAACAACTTTTGCAAATCATTACACCAGCTGTGCACAAGGGCCGTTGCACCGTGACTGGCAGCCGTTGAGGAGCACAACTTGCCTCCTCCTGTCACTCCCCAATCTCATTCTCCCCCGCCATCCTGTAAACCCCACATTCTCGTCAGAACGTGATTAAGTTCTCTTAAAGAATAGGAACACGTCTAACCCACCATCATGCTGCCCTCAGCCTGCCATCTGCTCGTTGCTCTATATCTTTTCCAGATATTGTTGTTAATATCTGGAATATTGCCAATATAAGAGAGTTAATTACATACTTAGACTTTCACCACCTCAGAAAATAACAAAGTAACATCGATTTTATGTACATGTTACTTACAGAAGCAAAGGCAATATAGTCACATGGAAGAAATCTTAACACAATTTTGAACTGCATTGTATTAAGCTGTAGTAACATAAAAATCATCAAGCCAGACAAAATACTTATTAGACATCACCACCCTATTTAACTTCATATGCTTATTGTATATTGATATAAAATAACAAATGTTCAGTATAATCACATTAAAGCTAAACTTTGGGCGCCACAGAACTTTCGTAACCAAACAATAATACATAAATCCGTATTAATATCCACATATTCTGTGAGAATATTCCAAATATTCGAACATACACTTATTACAATGTTTAGTTTCTCAATTTTTATAACCAGTGGGCTTCTTTCTCTATGTGAAGTTTGTAAAGCTTTATAAGCAGAACAACAAAACTGAAAACATAAAAGCGGTAAAATGGGCGGGATAACAGCAATAGCATCGAACCAGACGAGGTACCACTTAGTCTTCATATTCTCATTTATATGTTCATTCTATTGGTTTTTCATTTGTTTTCTTTTTTCTATCTTGTATGTTGGTTACTGTGAATAAACAAGGGTATATTGGCGTTACTTAAATTGATACTGCTTCTTCACAATTAAGAGTTTCTCTGTAAATAGCGACGAGTCACCCTGAATCCGACAACACGTAATTCATAGCTGCATTCATGGTTTTGCTTTTGCAGATCGTTTTCTCAGTTACCTGTTTAATTTTAGTGTCCTGAATTTTAATTAACTATTTGAGTGTTGTTTAATAATAATTTTTAAATACGTCCAAAACGCGCGGCTATTGGACAAGTAACCTAAAACGAAATATGGAAAGGATAAACCGTCAAACACGGGCAAGGCCGGGTATTTCTGCTAGTTTACGATATGTGTGTTGTGGTTCAGCTCCCATTTCAACACGAAAACTCTGACGTACCTTCCTACTGTTGCTCCCAAATGCTCTTACTGTTGTATCAAATTGCTACATCACAAATGAGCCTGTAGATTGTAGGGTCCTCCCTTACTTTTACTTTAACAATGGAAAATTCCGAATGAGGAGGTACTAGGAATAAGCACCACTTCTGCTCACAGCCGTGACATACTGTCTCATTGCCCCTAGCTTGGGGACTAACAAGCAAAACAGTCTCCCAGTAAGTAGTTACGGAATTTACTGCGTACTTCATTCTTTACACTAGCTTTTTCTTATGGGCTAATTTGTAAATGCCGCAAGTGCTTTCCTGGACCTATTGCCCAACTTGTGAAACACGTTCTCTAATGTACACTCATTTTTATGTCGCTAAAACATATTCCGGCTGGAAAAATAATAGATTTTGATCGAAAGAATAACTGCATAGTTGCCCTTGCATTAAAAGTAAATGTAAAAGCTAGACAACAGCGGAGGAAGATCTTCTTGTAGAGTTGACCGTTACTGATATAACCCTTGTTATTGGTTTCAACTTTAAACTGCTTAAATTTTCTCAAACGGGCTCGTGCAAAGCGAACAGACCCTCAACTGTTACACATAGTGACCAGTTTTTAAAAGATTTGGCTGTCGCTTTAGCCCATTTCCCTCCTACTTACAAGGAAGCAAGTAATAGGACCAACTCTGTTAATGTTTATCAAAATTAGTATGATGTAGATAAAATAATATACTCTTTTGTTGTAAAAGTAGTTTGTATATTAAACTACTAGAGAAAGTTATGTGAATGAAACATTGGGCTTGTTTTCAGGATTCAGGGAAGATATATTTTTGTCAATGCCTTGACGTCCACTTTCCATGAGGTTGTAAACTTGCATCTGATCCCTTTGCGGTGCTAATAATGTAAACATAATAGAAAGGGTACGACCAGTGCACTACTAGGAAGACTCTTCCTATTATCTTAAGACATTTGCGACAATATATTACCCCGCTGTTTATTTTATTAGTTTAATTATTATTTTTGTATAGGTTTAATGTAGGAAATATATCTGTTTCAGTAGCACTGAGCGGATTGTACAACGCAAAACTTTAGGATAAGGAAGTTGCTCTTGTGCTCGTCAAGGTTACTTTTTTACTTTCTCTATACGTATTATGTACATGGTGTATAGAGAAGGTATTGTATTGTACCAAAAAATTCGATACCGAGACTTCACCAGAAATACATGTTTGAGACCACCTGAATCCAAAAAAAAATCTGATGTTTTCCATTTACATGACTTCCTCTACTTCTGTATAACAAATTATTATTAATAAACTTATTCTTCCATTTATTTCAAGCTAATCGAGAAAACGTTAGCAGAAATAGTCTTATTACTTGCTTCCTTGTAAGTAGAAGCGAAATATGGGAGTATCATAGGCTAAAGTGTAGTCAAAAGCTGGTTACTAGGTGACTAAAGTTCCTTTGTTTGTATAGACACGAATTGACAAATTCCTGTATGAGAAAAGTATAAGTTTTTGAAAGCTGAAACCAAAAACAAGGAATATCTCAAAAACGATCAACTTCTCGAAAAAAAATCATATAACATAAACTATGTGTTTTAATGTGCCCTACATTTTCTGTGTGGTAGATTTTTGTCCAGTTCTTACGGTTTAGCAGTTATGCAAAATTCCTCCAGAATAAAGTAGTCTTCAGAGGCTATTCCCAGAAAATTCAAGATATACATTTGATTGGCAAATAAATATCTTGAATATAAGAACATTTAATCAAAATTGTTAGAGCCATTTTTAAGAAAATAAAACTTTTCGAATTTTTTCCAAATAAAAAGTAGTTTGGGGCGGGGGTGGATTTTCTTGAAAATCTTTGTGTCGCATCCTTGGAAGATATCAAATTTAAACACCAAGTTTGGATTTTAACGCTCTTTTTGTTGAGCTATGATGCACACACACACACACACACACACACACACACACACACACACACACACGGACATTCTTCTAAAAAATTTTTTTTGGATTCAGGGGGTCTCAAAACATATTTCCGGTGAAATCTCGGCATCGAATTTTTGGGTGCAATACAATACCTTCTCTGTACACGATGCACATAGTACGTATAGAGAAAGTAAAAAAAGGCAAAGCCTTACATGACTTTTTGATTGGAAAAATTTCCCAAGCAACGAAGACCTCAAAGTGGCAGTGAAATCTTGACTACGTTGAGAAATAGAGTAAGGTACTGCAACTTTGTAAATTAAGTTTTATGTTGATATCTTTCGTATTTAGTTTTGCCAAAATGTTCGTCACTTTCTGGATGGCCCTCGCAATTTAACATATAATAAAGATGAAATCAGTAATCGATACTTAAAAACTTGAGAACGACGTACCAGTGGGACCCATTATCACCAAACCGCATCAACAAGAGCTTGGTAACGCTATCGTGGCGCCAGTCTGTTCGGTTTTAAATTAGACTAGGAGATAAAGTGCAAAAAACAAAGCAGACGCGTGTTCTCTGCATTCCTTCTTTTCTTTCTCTTTAGGTAATGCAAAGCAACAAACAAATTTACGTTATATATTCTGGAGATTTACAAGATGCCCTATTTGCATTAAGTAATTGAAAATATTCAAGTTTTCTTTCTGGCTACAGAAAGGTTCTTTTAAGCTAAACGAAAAAATATTTTCATTAAAACGAACAATTTTTCATCACTCCTTTTAGATGGAATTTCTCTGCGAGTTTTCGTAGTATTGTGTCAAGTAATTGATAAAGGTATTGACAATGGCCCAGCTTATTTTGAGATCACATTGTGGCTTATAAGAAAACATACGCCAGTTTTGTGTCATGTCGGCATGTTGTCATGGTAGTTCTGAGGTTAGAGCACCCGCTAGAGACTGGGAGATCGTAGTTCAGGCCCGACTATGGTATTACATTTTACCTATTCACCTCCTGTCGTTTACACGGCTTGTGTGGAAAAAACAATTAATATTAGTTATATTTGTTATGTTTGCGCCCTAGGTGTTCAAACATTCCAGCTATTTACGCAGCAACAGTCCCATTGTTTATAATATTAATTATACTGTATGCTATTTTACTGTTTGTATGTATTATTATATTGCAGTTCAATTAATTAGATTTATAGACTACTCATCATCATCATCTTAGGTTATTAGGAGGTTATGTTATTTTGATATGCAATTAACTAGATATATAAATTGTTTTTCCAGTTTTTAATTTCTCCGCACGTTCTAGGTACATAGTAGGTAGAGATGGAATTCTATTACACCTAAAACCGTTATTGAGATTTCACTGAAAATATGTTTTGAGGCCCTCTGATTCAGAATGTCCGTGTGTATGCGTTCGCGTGTGTCCGTGTGTCTGCGAACACGGTAACTGAAACGAAACGTCGATTAATACCTTGTAGCGATCTTGCTTGGCGTTGGGGATGCCATGTAAGCGGTATGATTTTTTTTTTGGTATGCGACGATAGGCGTTGTGTGTCACGTTGTGTCGTTCCCCACTGTGTATTAAGTGTGTCTGTATGTACCAATCACTGATAGCAGATCACTCTGACGCCTGCTATGGTGGCTTAGGCTAAATCTGCATGAAGCTTGACTCTCTCGGGGTGGAGAGACAATGGGGTAGTTATGAGTTGTCCATTGAAATATTATAACACACTTTAACTTTAGTATTTTAATTTATTCGTGACTAGAATAATTTCCTTGTTCAGACAAGCACTTGCTTTACATGCTACTTTACTTTAATAGCTCTAACTTCCTTCAACTTTCTATCTTCAACGATTAAACTTTACTTTGTAGAATTAATAACCTTTCATCACCTTGTTCACCTATAACGTATATAGCAACCAACCTTCACATTGTGTAGTAACCGAACTTGTCAGTGAGTATGCGTGTGTGACCCCCAACAGCCTTCAAACATGGTGTCATGACTGCTTCATTTCCATTGGTGAGAAAGACCGCGAACTTGGCGTCTATGTGTCCCATAATGCATTCCTCCTTACCCATAATGCATTATAAACACCACGTGACCACCTCAATACAATTTAGAAAAACTCACTTCTTAAACATTCAAGGCTTCCCTGAAATCACTTTCACTTATTACTCTGCTGTACGCATATACATAAAGGAATACGTGAATTATACCAGCCTTCTCCCTCACAAATGAATTTCCCTTTATGCAGCGACCTAGTTTCGTAAACAGTCTGAGCTGTGCTTGCTTCCACACATCTTAAGTTGTACATTAAATAATGATTAATAATAATAATAATAATAATAATAATAACGAGCCCTACTAACGGTCTAAACCTAACTTAGTACTTAAGTTTAATATGTTTCAAGGATATTACACGGAAATATTCATCATTGAAATTCCAAGATATAAATTTTAAATATCATGTAATTATTTGTAATATACGGTGTTTTAATAAAATCGTTAGTTATTTTTGTTAAATAAATTTAAAGCTTTTTATTTCAAATCAATATCATACATATATGCAAATATCACTTACACAAGTTGTGACATTTTCTTTTTTCGTAGTTGTCCTTCTAAAATATGTTATAAGTAGAGAAAAATCTCTGGCTGTTAGCTTTTGATATCGGCAGCCAAAGACAGTAAAAGGGCATTTAAAAATCAGCTTTCGCTTTCAATGCAAAGAATGCTGTTAGTGTATCTAATTTGTTAACGTACGCACCATAGCTTATCTATTGAAGAATGCTACAATGTTCCTCGTAAAGTCATATGTGTTCCACTCATAGGAGCTTCTCTACCTATTCTACAAACTTCCAAATTGTTATTGTTGTTTCTTCTACATGCTAATTGAGATAATCATTTGCAGAATGTTCCTTATAACTAGAAGGAAGCAAAACAGCACACTACGCTAAAGCAATAGTCAAATGTTTTAAAAGCTGTCACTCTGCAATTGTTATTGAGATTCGTTTCTGTATATGGCGAGGAGTAAAACATAAGAAACATGGACGGCTTCCTGTTTGAGAACATTTTAAATATATTAAAACTAATATTAAGGAATGTCTGAGAAACAGTTCCACATGAAGAATGTTAGGGACATAAATTGTATGTTTCGACGTGATCTACACTCTTATGCCGTAACTTTTTGTCTATTTTTACTTTTACCAGTTAGGAAAGTTCAGAATAAGAACTTCAGATGCTATAGTTAGGAAATTTAGGATATACATTTTATTTGTGATGTAAATACTTTAATCAATATTATTATAGAAATTTTGAGAAAATGAAAGTTTTTGAACATTTTCCTTGTAAACAGTAGCTGGTGGAGATATTAAACTTAAATACCAAGTTTGATATTTAACGAACTTCTCGGTTTTGAGTTATTGTGTTCACAGACACACGCACGGACCTTTTTTCCAAAAAAATTGCTGTTTTATTTCGGTGAATTGGGTGGAATGCAATACCTTCTCCATTCACGAAATAGAATTATATTAATTTTGGATGAATGTAGTTGGTTAAATACTGTATTCTCGTTACATTAGTTAAATCACCAATGCTTGATCTAGTAACCAGCTCAAACAAATTATGTAAAGCTTTTTTTCGAGCTTTTGTTTTTAATATTTTTTCCCGTTAAAACTGATGTTTCTGGCATTTTCTGATAAATCACACATTTAAACCCAGGAACACAGAAACGTTTTAATTGCTTGCTAGAGGTATCAATATTTTTCTGTATTCATTAAAACACTTTAAAAAATGTTATTCAACCTTTTACTCCCCTCAGAGTGGGGATTCAAGCGCCACAAGTCGCAGATGGGGTTAACCCCTTTAATAACAGCAGGCGCTGGTGTCGTGACGTAATCGATAAGGGTACCCGCATGACGTTCATTTGTTTAGCGCCTCTCGTCCTTTCTCTGCCATCCGTTTTTCAAACACGAATCAAAAACAAACAAAAGGGAAACATACATTCAAATATATGGAACCGCATACAATATCCGGATGCGTCCAACAATATGATACTAAATCTTTCTGACGAAATTTATTCTGCAAAATCATGAGTTCTTTGTGTTGATTTTCATGCTAACATTTTTTAGTTTGATTGTAGTTTATAATAAATATTTTATTATCCTGCATAACACAGTATGGCATTAAATCTACACACTTTTTTGTTAAATTAGTCTTCAAATTTGCATTTTGCATTCAACTTTCATTCAGGATCATTCTTATCGATAAATTATAGCCAGAAAGTATTACCATAATACAGTATTAAACCTTTACCATAAAATGGACCTAATTTGGCCCTTAATGCCTTACTTACCCTAATGCCTAAATATTTTATTTTATTACCTCCAATGTGAGAATTGGATTTATTGTTCTCACATAGCATAGAGGAGTACAACATTTTAAGAAAACTATTAAATTTAGGATTATCAAAATTCAACACCATGAATACTTAATCTTAAAAAAAAAACACATTTCCACAATTTTGGACCTCTATATTATGAGAAAACAATTCATTATATTTATATTGGATACAGTGTAAAATAGACCATACTTCCTAAATATACTTGTAATTTTATTGTGCATACAATATTAAATATAAAACATTATTCTCAAATAAATAGGGGGGGGCTCAAACTGGGGAAAGACGATATTTTTAAGATTGTGTTCGCGGTAATGGAATGACATGTTCCCAAAATTACTAAATTTCCTGATTTTTGAGCTCCTCCATATAATATGACAGCAGTAATTCCGATTTTGAGATTGAAAACAATATAAAATAAAGTATATGTGTATATTTATAAAAAGCATATTTCCAAAGTTGGGCCAAATTAACCCTATGGTGACAATTTGCGTTATTTTTGCTAAAAATCCAAAATTTCGTTTTGACCAATTTTTTCCTAGCAATTATTAGTAATATTTCATTTTAATCTGTTATAAATAGAAAACTGTAATATTTTTAATAAATATTAATATTTTGGAAAACAACTGCACAATTTTATTGCACAGGCGTAGAAAAGCTAGCATACCAAATTTCAGGCCTATATTTTAATTCTAAACTGCAAAAAATGTAATGAATAATTTTTAATTACAAAACAGTTTAATATAGAGCAATGAAGCTTATACCAACAGTATATCATGGCAGGTGCAATTCAACCTAAACATTTTATTAAAATTGGTTGATTAGGGAAACAAGTCTTTTGGCTACCAGAATGTCCTCTTAAGGGCGCCGGTCTCCATGGCCGCTCTCGCCAAAGCGTCTCGCTTTGGTGTTTCGCAGCGCAGGGGATCGTGGGCTCGAGTCCCGCCTTGGGCATGGGTGTTATATGTTTGTGTATGTGTGTGTAAAAAGTAAAACAGAATTCAGTAATCATACAGTAATCAAAGTAAACAATTTAGGTAAATAAAAAGTAGGGTATACAGCGCCGGAGTCCCGATCAGACTCCGGGACTGTATTAAAAAAACACACACAAAAAAAAAAGGGGCCAAATTAGCTCTAGTTTTGTGGTAAAGTTTTCAGTACTGTATATTATGGTAAGTTTCCGGCTATAATGTATCAGATAATGATCCTGAATGAAAATTGAATGCAGTATTCAAATTCGAAATATAATTTAACAAAACATCTGATACATTCCACTCAATAACTTTGTCTAGCTGTTCTATATACAAACTACTCTTACTAAAGATTATTCTTTTAGGTATATTATGCTGATCCAGATAAAAATTAGCAGAATTAATCTTATTACTTGGTTCAATTAAGAAATGGCATTGGCAGTTGAGCACCCTTAAACACCAATATTCATCATCTGCATAATCATTATCCATTCATTCAATGCTACTAGAAGGGAAATAAGGGAATATATTAGATTAAAGCGATAGTCAAATGTTCGCTGTAGAACAATTAAAGTTCGGCAGTTTAAATTGAAACAAATAATAAAGATATGCCTAAAACGGTTCACTCTTCAAGACAAAAGTATATGATATAAATTATGTGTTTTAACAAAATTTACATTTTTTGTGCAGTATGTTTTGGTCTATCTTTGACGGATTAATATCTTTAATATACGGTATTTTCATGAAAATCGCTATAGCCATTTTTGAGGAAATTTTTTTTCTATGCAAAGGATAATTTTTGGTGGGGGGATTTTCTTGAAAATATTCGTGTTGCATTCTTGTAAGATGCTAAACATGAATTCCAAGTTTTGTATTAACGGTCTTTACGTTTATTGACTATTTCGCCCACAGACACACAGAATACATTTACCTTTTTCTAAAAATTCTTTTTTCGGACTCAGAGGACCTTAAAACCTATTTTCAGTGAAATCTCGACATCGAATTTTTTGGAACACAGTACCTTTTCTAGATACATTACATGTTTGTACATACGTGCTAGAGAAAGTAAAACTATCCAGAGCTAATGCCACTACTGCACAACAGACGTTGCCAGTACTTGGTTGTTGCATCATAGTTCTGCAATCTCTTTCGCTGCTTTAAAGTCACCAAATTGTCTGTAAACAAAATATGTATTGGACTGCCTCCGTGGTCGAGTGGTCAGCGAGCTGACTTCTCACCTGGGGGTCCCGGGTTCGGTTCCCGGCTGGGGCCGGGAATTTTTCTTTAACCAGAATTATTCCCTATCCCCCACAGAGTTTGTATGCGAGTTGAATGTGTGCGTGTTTGAGTAAAAGTACCTACAGATGAGTTGTTTCAAGTGGAAAGCCCCTAATATGAGCTTAGATGTTAAAGGATGCTTTATAAACAAATAAAAAGTAAGTATTGTCGTTCCACTCTTGTAACCATACTTTATGTAAGGACATAATGCAATTAAATATGATTTGTTTTCTCTTAAGGGCACCAAAAATTTGATAAAAAATGTCGAATTTTGGATTTTGCTACAAAAATACTCCATACTTTAAGCTACATGTTTGGAATGTTTGATTTTCATAGGACGGATATTACACTGCTTTTGGAAACCACTTTAAAGCATTGCTCCAGTAAGTTCTCTGTTACACTTTAAATACACATACACATGGACATGTTTCTAAAAATACTTTTTGGATTCAGGGGTCTCAAAATATGTATTTCCGGTGACATATGAATGTCGAATTTTGGGTTGAATACAATGGCTTCTCTAGCATATTTCAGTTTAATACTGAAGGAGCTAAGTTTAGTTTACAAAAGGTGTCATTGAAAGATTCAGATTTAATTGTTAGGTTGCAGTCACGAAACGCTTATTTAGGTACACTCATGAGCGAAAGTGGAATCTATTTACGCGCTGAGCTACTTTTGGTTTTGAAAGGCAGAGTATGTTTCACCATAATTTGTCATCAGGTGAGAGAGAATGGCTTACATAGAACACAAACACAGAGAAAACACAACACTAAATACCATGCTCATAGCGGGATTCGAACCCGTGGATCTATCGCGGCAGAGCATCAGCTCCAAAACAGGCTACGGAAACACTATGGGGTTCTCAGATCTCCAAATCCTGACATTGTCTCTATTGACTTTCCGTCACTCATTGTGATTAATTCCTGAAGATCCTCATCCCCTTCGATCAAGGTATTAAAACTTTCATAAAACAAGATAGGCTGCAGGTATTTTATCAGCTGCAGTTTACACCAATTTCATTCCTTTCCGAACAATCTTCCACGATACTGATGTTGGCATCTGCAACTGTTGATTGGCTGTGCGTGCTGTTTTTTACTTTCTCTACACGTACTATGTACATAGCATATAGAGAAGGTATTGTAATGCACCCAAAATTCGTTACCGAGATTTCACCGGAAAACCTGTTTTGAGACCCCCTGAATAAAAAAAAAAACCTTTTTAGAAAAATGTCTGCGTATGCGTGTGTACCTGTGGGCAGCATAGCTCAAAAACGAAAAGACCGTTAAAAACCAAACTTGGTATTTAGGTTTGGTATCTTTCAAAGTTGCGTCACGAAAATTTTCAAGAAAATTCCCTTACACCTAAATACCCTTTACATGGCATATTTTTCGAACCTTTGATTTTCTTAAAAATGGCTCTAACGATTTTGATTAAAATGTCGTATATCAAGGATATTTACACGATAAATAAAATGTATATCTTGAATTTTCTGGGAATAGCCTCTGAAGACTACTTTATTCTGGATGATTTTTACGGAATTTGGCATAACTGCTAAACCATAAAAGATGGTCAAAAACTTACTATACTGAAAATGTAGAGCACATTAAAACACACCATTTATGTTATATACATTTTTTTCGTGGCGCTGATCGTTTTTAAAATATTCCTTGTTTTTAGTTTCAGCTTTGAAAATTATACGTTTCTCATACAGGAATTTGTCAACTCCTGTCCATGCAAACAAAAGAACTTCAGTCACAGAGCAACCAGCTTTTGATTGTCACTTTAACCTATAGTATTCCCTTATTTCCCTTCTACTTGCAAGGAAGCAAGCATGCTATTTCTGCTATTTTCTGAATTAGCATGAAGTAAATAGAAGCATAAGCTTTTTAACAATAATTTATTGCATAGACGTAGAGAAAGTCATGTGAATGGAACACATGAGATTTTTTTTGGGGGGGCGCTCTGTTTAATGCTTTCACTATTACCCCGTTGCTGAATCCTTGTACTTGACAGTTGGGGAGTTAAGCTAAAAACAGATGTAAAGCTTTACCCGTTTGTCTTTCTGAACCAATCACAAAGCAGCAGCGGTCGGTTAGACAACGGAAACAGATCTAGATGCCGCACCATTTCAATATCTGGCTATTTCCAACCACGTGCTCAGTTTGCGAAATCCTAACACGTGCGTTGAGCTGTTCTGTGCAAGCTACGTATTATTCGTTGTTATTGTTGATAGTGTTTTGGTGTTTGTTTGTACGTGAGGGAACATAAAAAGACAATTATAGAAATGGGTAGACTTTGGCGGGAAGGTGTGGCGAGGGTGGACGCGGCTTCATGGAAGAAGAAAGTGAATCATATGCACAAAATAATACGAATAACACAAGAATTAGACGGAATCATCACTAATATGTCTTGGTGACGATGATGATGATGATGATGATGATGATGATGATGACAATGACGATGCCACCGAGAATGATGACGTCGGAGACTGGGATGGTATTGAGTCATTAAAATCGCAAATTCAAGAAAGCAATTATTAATATCTAATCTGTTATAGCATCATATAATCGAGATAAGCAGTAGCAGAAATCGTATTGTTACTTGCTTGCTTGTAAGCAGAAAGGAAATAAGGGAATACAGTAGTCTTAACACTATGTAACTATTTAAAAAACTATCGCTATGTGAAACAATTGAAATTCGATTCTCATCGCGTGGCTAGTAGTAAAATAAGACTGGTATGAAGCGAAAGATAGCTCTTTGTTTCAAAAAAGTGCAAGTAGTTTAAAGTTCAAATCAATATTGGGATATCTCGGAAACGGTCAACTCTACAAAAAAGTATGTGTCGTAAACTGCGTTTTAACGATCTGTATTTTTTGCAGTAAGTTTTTGTCTTATCTCTTTACCAGATACATAATTGTCATCCAGTATTAAGATTTCTTCAGAAGCTATTCCCAAAAAATTCAAGATATGCATTTCATTAGTCAAGAAAATATCTTAAACATATGGTATTTTAAACGAAATCTTTAGAGCCATTTTTGCGAAAATAAAAAACTCCGAAAAATGTTTGGTGAAAAAGGTAGTGGAAGTAGGGGGATTTTATTGAAAATCTTCATGTTGCATCCTTGGAAATTACTGAACTTAAATACCAAGTTTGGTGTTTAACAGCATTTTCGTATTTGAACTCTACTGCCCACGCACACACAAGGACATTTGGATTCAGAGGATCTTAAAACGTGTATTTACGGTGAAATCTAGGTGTGGATTTTTATGCTATAATACAATACCTTCTCTGTGTACTATGGATATTCTACATACGTGCTAAAGAAGGTAGTAGCATATGTGTTCCTTACTAGATGACAAATATTACCAATTATTAATAAATCGGCGAGCTAATTGTATTACTCACTGTAATACGTATTATTATTATTATTATTATTATTATTATTATTATTATTTCTCAGTGTCCGCGATAGAGATAATGCATTACAGGTAATATAATACTTGTAAATAATACACTGGTAAGATGTTCTTGTATATTCTTCAATATCACTGGATACAATAATTATTAACACTGTAGGATGGCACAGATGAATTAAGATTGCATTCCACAGCTCGCGTTCCCATAGGACGCTACCCTTGTGCCGAGCAATGATCACGTGAAGACTGACCAATAAGGAATGCACATAGTTGAGCGTCTATTCAGCTCTTATATAGGCTCAAAGCTTATTTTACATGTTTCTCCTTATTAAACATTCTTTAAGGAGGTATATAATACAGACTTCTTTTATTTATAAATAAATTACCTTTGGTACATATAATATTTATTTCATAAGCTATTTGCACTTAGAGAATATTTAAATATTGGTATACAACGCTTTGGAATGCGGTGTACTAGAAAAAACAACTTCCTTTTTCATGCACGTGGCGATGCAAATATCATTGTTGAATTTTTATAAATAATTCTTTTTGATCATAAATGAAATTATACTTAAAATACACATTAAATTCAATATTCTGATATTCACAGAACACTTACAAGCTAATTACCTTCAGTAATTAATTTTTCCTTTACCACTTAATCTATAAATCAATATGGCATCAATTTTCTTCTATTAGCATAAAATAAATACTTGATATGAAAATGCTTGGCTTCCATAAATTAAAATAGATACACAACACACAAATTCTAACTTCCCTTCGTAAAATAGCGGTATACCAATTTTTATGCCAAATACTGTTGGAAATACAGTTTTTATAAGGGAAAGCCTTTTTACTAAAACTCCAGAGAACTAATCTGTATTTTATAGCTGAAATAATATAGTAACTTTTGCCATAATTTGTTTCTATATAACTCAATGATATGTGTTTTTCAAGAAGCCCTGAGACTCGGAATCCTGGAAGTATTAACAATAAAATCACGTAGAGAAGAGCATAATTCTTATGCATATACATACAGTTTGGGAATTCCTTCCTTCTCTAATACTACTTGCACATATCAAGCAGATACACTTAAAATTCAGTCAGCGATGTTAACGGGTTTTGCGCCAGCTTAAAACCGCATACTTTAAAGCGAAAAAAGCATATACAGCAGCCAGAGCGAACTCCTTACAAACTTGTGTTCGTGCTTCGTAGAATAAGTAGGTGCATAAAAACCCGAAAAATCAATACAAAGCAAGGAATACATAATGATAAAAGCGAACATTTTTGTTGGAATAGTCACGCGCAAAGTTTTGCTCAAGTGAAACATATTTTAAATTCTGAGAGTGTTTCAAATACAAAACAAATAATTGTTAATTTAATTCGTTTTCAGACGAGTGTGTCTAGGCGAGACCGCTCTATCGGAAGGCTCAGTATAGAACAGGAGTTGAAAGTTAATTGAAAAACAATTCAATTAAAACTAATTTAACTAATAGCTAAACTATGAAACCTGGCGCTTAAAGTACTTAAAACATTTAAGTCGCCATTGGGATATGCCACCAAAAAAAAAAAAAAAAAAGCATGCGAGTCATGTGCGCGAACATAACTCAAAATCGAAAAGTTAGTAAAATATCAAATTTGGTATTTAAATTCAATATCTTCCACCGATGCGACACGAAGACTGTCAGCACCTTATCATAGATTTACTGGTGTGTAAAATAAACTCCTGCTGGACGAACTTCCCACACACCGGCGGTGCTGACATGATCCTGGCAATTGATAAGTGTTCTTTCCTTCGCTACTGAACGGGGAATGGTCTCTCTTCTATAGCTAGCGTTTCAGTGACATACGTTTGACATGTAATAGGATAGAAACACATCTGGCGGATGTCTTCCAGTCACACAGGTAAAGTGCTTCCTTTTCCCAGTCCTTTGGACTCAAACAGGAGATTAGTACAACCGGGTGGGTATGGAATACAATTGAAGGGTATTCTCTCTACATTAAATAAGGGGAAACACCATACAAATTAAAGCATTCGCACATTTTTTGCCCCTGATGTACGTACATAGCATAATGTGTGACAATGTCGAAATAACAGCTATCTGTATCAACTCTCAAATATACTTTACAGTTTCAATATTAAACCAGTGCTCTTCTAGAAATTTGCGATCCGCTTATTTTAAAACAAGAGTTAATTTCAAAGTCCAATGAAGCAAGTTGAAAACTGTGTAAATTAAATTACCGGATGCATTAATTAGCAACAGCATTTCTTGTCATGAGCTGTTATTAGTTTCGAAATAAAATGGACAATGCTGCAACATTAAAGCACAGTGTTGAGTTATTGCAGCCATCACGTTCTATGCTTATTGTGTCATTACTGATGTATTATCAGGACATATCAGGACAGTAATTACTGCTTGTTATTTTGTATTAAAGGGATCTGCATTTGATATTTCGCGATGGAATTACACAAGAACTCACAATGTTGCAACCAGATACCAGCAGATAGCAAATATTGTATACAATGTAATTTATTTTGCGTTAGCAGCAGGAAATGTACGGTTATGGGGGCTCAAAACTGGAATTATTAGCACTTTTTGAAATTTTCTACTTACTCAGTGTATAAACTCATATATGGCCAACCAGTGTTTACACATCTAGCTACTTATGGCTCTCTTAAGGGGAGATATAATTTAAAATTCAGCATATAAATAAAACTCATAAATTCCTTAGTAGCTTTATCAAGTTTTAAGTATTTTACACTATAAGATATTACCTTTGTGTTATAAATTTGAATAATATTGAATAAGTTTTATATATATTTTTCACATAAATTTTATATATATTTTTCGCAATACGGTTTTCTACCTCATACGCTTTAAAAGTTATTCAAAATGTTTGAATGAAGAAGCCTTTAGAGGTTTTCCTGTTATATTCTTCTAGATATAGATTTCAATTGTTATGGAAATATCTCGATGTTAAAATCTGATGTGTTCCTTGACATTTTCCTCCTGTTTCAGAAACAAATTATTTTGTATTTTTTTTATTTTCTCTTCACGTAATATGTACATAGTGTATAGAGAAAGTATTGTATTCCACCCAAAACTTAAATTAGGAGATTTCATCTGAAATATATATTTTGAGTTCCCCTGAGTGAGTCCAAAAACAGTTTTAGAAAAAAGTCCGTCTGTATCTGTGACAGTGTAGCTTAAAAACTAAAAGAACGTTAAATACTAAACCTGGTATTTAAGTTTGATATCCTTCAAGGAAGAGATGCTAAGATTTTCAAAAAAATCCCCCACCCCAAACTACCCTTCACGTGGAACTTTTTTTAAAAAATTTTGATTTTCTCAAAAATGGTTCTAATGATTTTGATTAAAATACTGTGTATTATAGATATTTAAATGACAAACCGAATATCTTCCATTTTTTCTGAGAATAGCCTCTGAAGACCTATTTATTCTGAGTAAATTTTGTGGAATTTTATATAAGTTGTACAACGTCAGAGATAGACAAAAGCTTGCTTAAAAATGTAGAGCTCGTTAAAACACACAATGTATGTTTTTTGAGATATTTCTTGTTATTGATTTCAGTTTTAAAATAATTTTCTCATATGGGAGCTTTTTAACACCTGGCCACACAAAGAAACGGATTTCTATGCCATAGCAACCACATTTTAAAACATTTGACTGTCGGTTTAGCCTAGTGTATTCCCTTATTTCCCTTCTACTTATAAGGAACTAACTAAAATATCATTTCTGCTAGTGTTTATTTCGATTTGTATGAAGTGGATAGACGAATAAGTTAATTAACAATGATTTCTTACAGAGATGTAGAGAAAGTCATGTGAATGGAGCACATCATATTTTTTTTCCATTTTTAACCCCGCTTAAACATCTATTGTCACATACAAACAGGCAGACGGACCATGCATACACACACACACACAAACACACACACACACACACACACACACACACACAATCCCTGTGAGGGATAGGGAATGTTTTCAGTTAAGGCTATTAACATTTGATAGTTTCAATGTTACTTTAGCAATTACGTTCATTTC
The DNA here is from genome assembly GCA_030762935.1 of Hymenopus coronatus. Classification (NCBI taxonomy): domain Eukaryota; kingdom Metazoa; phylum Arthropoda; class Insecta; order Mantodea; family Hymenopodidae; genus Hymenopus; species Hymenopus coronatus. The sequence goes on from CM060883.1 coordinate 33,976,000, forward strand.
TTTTACTTTCTCTACACGTACTGTGTACATAGTGTATAGAGAAGGTATTGCATTCCACCCAAAAAGTTGATACGAGATTTCACTGGAAATATATGTTTTAGGGTCCCCTGTATTAAAAAAGCACATTTTGAGAAAAAGGCCCATGTGTGTATGCGTTTATGTGTGTTCGTGTGTCTGTGAACATGATAACTCAAAAACGAAAAGTCTGTAAAATACCAAATTTGGTACTTAAGTTTAGTATCTTCCAGGGATGCGACATGCATATTTTGAGAAAAATCCCCCCACCCCAAACTTTTTTCGAGCATTTTGTAATCTCAGTATCGAAAATTTGAGTGCATTACAATACCTTCTCTATTCACCTTGTACATAGAACATGTAGAGAAAAATTAAAAATAATTTGTTTATATTCGTATAACATTTATATTAAGTTTTGTTCTTGGACGCTCTTCCTATATTGGGTGTGATAGACGCTTAACTTTACTCAGAGGCACCTTTAAAAGCCTCGAAGTTCTTTTACCAGTCGTAAAACTATGACATGGTTCCAACGGCTTTACTTGCCTTAGCTATGCTAAGAATTTTTACGCCCCGAAAAATCCATCACCCTCAACCAATCAGGTAAAGAAAATCATGTGAATGGTAAACATCAGATGTTTATAAAACTCGTTTTATTTGCGATGCTTATTGAGTTGTTGATCTGGTTTTTTAAATGTTTTATTACTTTTTCTAAACGTACTATGTATATAGTGTATAGAGAAGGCATTGTATTGCACCCAATAATTCGATACTGAGATTTCACCGGAAATACATGTTTTGGGTCCCCCTGAATCCAAAAAAAACATTTTCAGAGAAAGGACCGCGCGCGCGTGTGTATGTGTGTGTCTGTAGACAGCATAACTCAAAAAAGAAAACACCGTTGAATACCAAACTTGGTATTTAAGTTTAGCATGTTCCAAGGATGGACACGAAGATTTTCAAGAGAATCCCCCCACCCAAACTAACCTTTACATGGACCTTTTTTCGAACATTTTGAATTTCTTAAAAATGGCTCTAATGATTTTGATTAAAATATCGTATATTAAAGATATATACCTGGCAAATAAAATGTATATCTTGAATTTCCTGGGAATATCATCTGAAGACTACTTTGTTCTGGATCAATATTACGGAATTTTGCGTCGCCGCTAAACCGTAACAGATGGACAAAAACTTGCCACATAAAAAATGTAGAGCACGTTAAAACACACTATTTATGTAACATACATTTTTTTCGTGGAATTGATCGTTTTTTAGATATTCCTTGTTTTTGGTTTCGGCTTTAAAAACTTATACTTTTCCCGTACAGGTATTTGTCAACTTCTGTCCGTACAAACAAATGAACTTCAGTCACATAGCAACCAGCTTTTGACTATCACTTTAACCTATGTTACTCCCTTATTTCGCTTCTACTTACAAGAAAGCAAGTAATAAGATTATTTCTGCTAGCTTTTTCTCGATTAGCATGAAGTAAATAGTTGCATAAGCTTTTCAACAATAATTGCTGCAGAAATGTACAGAAAGTCATGTGAATGGATCACATCCGATTTTTTTCCTTTGTGCATTTTATCGATTTTAAATGCTTTTAGCTCTACTCCTGTTTTTTTTAACAATAAATAACACTTTTACACTGGATTTTTATCCTGGTTTTAGCTCTAATTTTATTTGGTGTTCGTTTTAAATATACTTTAGCCCCGTTTATGGCCATGATTTCTTAATTTTTAAGGGCGCTAATGACCATAGAAGTTGAGCGTCCTAATCCCCAATCATCTCACTTCTCTGTAGTACTGATTTATTTAATTTTATAAGACGAGTATGAGGATGTTATGAATAGCATGAATAAATGCGAGGAGAAATTGAAGTTGGTTGTAAAACTATTCTGTTTATAAAGGAAATGGCCGAGGCTAATGGTGGGAAGTGTGGGAACCTAATGGGTAATTTAATGGGATTTTAATAGTTGCACGTGTGCATTTTGTTAACACAGCATACCTCCTAAAGTGGTACACCACCACATGATGTTGAACCTGCGGTAATTGAGATAGTAATGCATATTTAAATCCTGCAGTTAGACGTAACCTAACCACGAGAAAGGCTCGCAGACTAACTCGTCTTCGCTGTGGCGAGGCTTATCGGGCATTACTAGGGCTTCCAACACAAAACTTTCCCAAAACTTTGAATTAACTTGGCGGTCGTCTCTTATCTTTGCATTAATTACTGGTGCAAAGGAAGGAAGACTGGTCGTGGAAAGCAAGAGGAAACTATCTGGTGGATGTTCACTTTTTATAGAAATTGTTAAGAAATCCAATAGGAAGACATCGAATAATTTGTTCTTTGTGTCACTCGAAACTGGATTACTGCCTTAGTATCCTTAGAGAACAGGCTTTTAACACGCTCCATTAATGCACCAATCTGCGTGAGGCCGTCTTTATGGTCGGCTCCAATACTGTGCAGTAGATATTAGAATGGATTTAGATGTGGTATTGCCTTATGAAGAAGAACGATTTTAATATAGCTTTAATTTATTATATTTCCTTATTTTCGCGTATCTATGAAGTATAGTAGATGCACTTACAGACTTGTTTATACATGCTACGACCAAACAGTTCCAGAATTGCGTAAATAATAGAGAAACAAGTTACCATGAGGTACTTTATATATTTCCTTCAAAATAGTTCCCTTCCTCAGTGACACATCTGCCACCGCGTGTAAAGAGACAGGGAACACTTCAGAAAGCCATTTTCAGATGTCTGTCTGAGTGCCCTTACCACATATACAGTTATTTCCTCAGCGTTCGAAAATCTTGACTGAAACGTTTATGCCTGTCATACACCTGAGTTTTCTTCATCGCTGCTTCACTATAAGCTTCACTGTCACTGAGGGCGATTTTTTTAACAAAACACAAAACGTTGTTAGAAGTGCTCCTTTGTCCACATTATGAAACACGGTAAACGAACACCCCCCCCCTAAAATATATATATATATATATATATATATATATAATATATGTTTATCTTATATATATTGCTATTTAAGATAAACATTAGCAGAAATGTCATTATTACTTGGTTATTTGTAAGCAGAAGGGAAAAAATATAATATCTTCAATTCACATAATGTCCTATATCTGTTCGGCAAACAAACCTTTTACTCAAAATGCTATTCTTTTATCTACATCATGCTAATCAAGATAAACATGAGCAGAATTAGTATTATTACTAGCTTCCTTGTAAGTAGAAGGAAAACAAGAAAATGCACGAGCTAAAACGATAATCTAGTCCTTTAAAAGCCGGTCACTATGTGAAACAATTGAAATTCCAATTTCTTTGCTTGCCAGAACTAAACAAACGAGAAACAAGAACAAAGATATCTTCCCGTTTAAGGAAAGTTTAAGTAACGGGATGTTTCGAAAACCATTAATTATACAAAAAAAAAGTATATGATATAAATTGTGTTTTTAATGAGATATACATGTTTTATGTAGTAAGTTATTGTAAATCTCTTCGGTAGTTACATAAAAAAAGGTATATAAATATCATCCAGAATGAACAGGCCTTCAGAGGCTATTACCAGAAAATTCAAGATATACATTTCGTTTTTCACAAAAATGCCTGAAACATACAATATTTTAATCAAAATCGTTAGTCATTTTTGAGAAAATGAGAATTTTCGAAAAATGTTTCTTGTAAAGGGTAGTTGGGGGTGGGGTATTTTCCTGCAAATCTTCGTGTAGCATCCTTGGAAGATATTCAACTTAAGTACCAAGTTTTGTATTTAACCGACCTCGTTTTTGTTTATGCTGCCCATAGACACGCACAGAACCTTTGCTAAAAATACTTTTTTTGAACTCGGGGGATCTCAAAACATATTTCCAGTGAAATATCAGTATCAAATTTTTTGTTGCAATACAACACCTTCTCCATACACTACGCACATAGTACGTGTAGAGAAAGTAACTATTTGCCAAGCAACAATTAACAATCATTGTTAGCTTGAAAATTGACTGTTTTAACTCATATTTATTTCTGAAAGAATTCTATTTAGGTTGTGGAATGTTAAGAAAACCAAATCTACTGAAATTGAAGGTAAGATCTCTTTTCTGTAATATTTGTTTGCGTTAACATCTGTTGCAAATGGCTTGAAACACAACTTACACAATTTTTACTTTCTTTACACGTATTATGTATGTAGTGAATAGTGAAACTATTGTATTGCATTCAAAAATTCGATACTGAGATTTCATCGGAAATTAATTTTTTGAGACGCCCGATTCAAAAAAAAAGTTTTTAAAAGCATGTCCGCGCACGCGCGCGTGTCTTTGGGCAGCATAGCTCAAAAACGAAAGGTGTGTTAAATACCAAACTTTGTATTTAAGTTTTGTATCTTCCAAGGTTCGGCACGAAGGTTTTTGAGAAAATTCCCCTCACTCAACTACCCTTTACATGGAACTTCTTCGAAAATTTTGATTTTCTCAAAGATGGCTAACGATTTGGATTAAAATGTCATATTTTAAAGATATTTACATCACAAATAAAATGTATATTTTGAATTTTCTGAAAGTAGCTTTTGAAGAGCTGTTTATTTGGGTTGAGCTGTGCAGAATTTTGCATAACGGTTAAACTGTAAGAAATAGATGAACACTTTTTTGACAAAAAGTGTAGATCTCATTAAAACACACAATTTTTACTTTCTCTATACGCACTTTGTACATAGTGTATAGAAAATGTATTGCACTCCACCCAAAAATTCGATACCGAGATTTCACCGGAAATATATGTTTTAGGGTCCCCAATATCCAAAAAAAAGCATTTTCACAAAAAGGTCCGTGTGTGTGTGTGTGTGTGTGTGTGTGTGTGTGTGTGTGTGTGTTTGTGAACACGATAACTCAATAACGAAAAGTCGGTAAAATACCAAACTTGGTATTTAAGTTTAGTATTTTCCAGTGATGCCCCACGAAGGTTTTGAGAAAAATCCCCCACCCCAAACTACCCTTTTCATGGAACTTTTTTCGAAAAGTTTGATTTTCTCAAAAAGGGCTCTAACGATTTTTATTAAAATTTTGTATACTAAAGATATTTACCTGACAAATAAAAGGCATATCTTGAATTTTCTGGGAATAGCCTCTGAAGCGTAGTTTATTCTGGATGAATTTTACTGAATTTTGAATAACTGCTAAACCGTAAGAGATGAACAAAAACTTACTACACAAAAACTGTAGAGCACGTTAAAACACACAATTTATGTTATATAAATTTTTTTTCGTGAGTTCGTCGTTTTTGAGACATTCCTTGTTTTTGGTTCCTGCTATGAAAAACTTATACTTTTCTCATACAGGAACCTGTCAACTCCTATCCATATAAACAAAAGAACTTCATTGACATAGCAACCAGCTTTTGACTATCATTTTAACTTATGGTAGTCCCTTATTTCGCTTCTACTTACAAGGAAGCAAGTAATAAGACTATTTCTGCTCATTTTTTTTTCTGATTAGCATAAAGTAAATAGAAGTGTAAGCTTTTTAAGAATAAATTGTTGCAGGGATATAGAGAAAGTCATGTCATAAGATTTTTCAGATATGTGATTCTTTTAGAGTGGACCGTTATCGTGATATTTCTTGTTGTTGGTTTCAATTTTACACGACCTAAGTTTTCTATAACAGCACCATGCAAAGCTAACCGAACGTCAATTGTGTCATATAGCGACCAGCTTTTGAAAGACTTGATTATCAGTTTAACCTAGTGTATTCCCTTATTTTCCTACTACTTACAAGAAGCAAGTAACAAGAGCAATAATTCTGCTAATATTTATCTAAATTAGCATAAAGTAGATAAGAGAATAATCTTTGTTAAAAAAATGTGTTTGAGAAAAGGCTAGAGAAAGTTGTGAGAATGGAACACATTAGATTTCTATTTGCAAGACTTCTATCTAGGTCGTGAAATGTTAGGAAAGCTAAATCTACTGAAGTTATAAGGGAGCATTTCTTATCATAATATGTGTTTGCGTTAAAATCTGTTGCTAGCGCAAATGGCTTGTATACAATTTACAATTTTTTTTTATCTTCAGCATATTTCGCGCTTTCACACTTAATTACCTGAATATATGCTTATCCAGAGTGCTAATGAACTACACCGAAATAATTTGCGAGATTGTGCACGTGACTGATATAAGTAATTTGAGGTCGGCGATAAACACAACGCAGCTACATAGCGTTAAACGTGTGGGTATCAGGTGCGGATAAGTTGGTGTTAAAGCAAATCAGGTTGAAAAAATGGCTTAGAATGTCTTTAAAACTGCTGCCCGAGTATAGAAACATCGATTTTTAGCAGCCCGTTACTAGCGTTCTCAAGATTTAATGTCGCAAAAATCTGTAAAATCTCGAACTAATCACTTGATTGTGTGACACTGAGCATTCTTTAACTACGTTCTTGAGTAACGCGGGAAGCTGCTATTCCAAGGGTCATGAATTCGATTCCTGTCATAGAATAAATGCTCTTTATTATTATTATTTTTTTATTCCAGACGAAGTGCCGTGGCGTACTGGTACTTCAAAAACTTATAACCGTTACTTCGAAATTTCAATAAACAGGCCATAAGTCTCCTATCTCAAATTACTTTTTTTAAGTAATCTACATATTCTGTGAAAATATTTTGGTGTAGTTCATTAACACTGTATATTATACAATTGTGGTGTTTGCTTCTTATTTAAACATAATTTGATAGTTAAATAACTGTTTGTGACGTAATTTGAGATTACGTCTGTTACAATTTACACTCTCAATTAGTGTGGCTTCCTTTTCGTAAGAAGAAATTTGTTTTGTAAGAAACAATATCTCATCACTTATACAATTAAAGCCGGTTTCTTTTGTCTGATATTATGGACCCTCTTCGCGTATGAATACGTATTAGAATACAGATGCATACAATTATTTTAAATTTAATTTAAAATTCAAATATCTTGGCTTTCATGCTTTTATACACACCAAAGTATCTCTACGGTCATAAGCTTTCTAATTTATATTAGATTTTGAAGGAACTGTCTCCAGTTTAGGAAGTTTACATAAATAAATAAACCTTCACATTCGGACATTTTTTATGCACTCGTATGAAAATATAAAGAATATTTACATAGTAATTTTTCTGACTGATGTAGGGTATTTTAAGAACATTAATTTATTATTATTTCTGAACGACAATATTTAAAATTCAGGTCAATATAACATTCTTTTGTTGCATGTTTTAAGGCAATAACTAGGCCGCGGCGTGGTTAAGTCACTCGCGTCTCACCTAGGCGGGTTCACTTGCAAGCGACCGTATGTGGGACTTGTGAATAAAGCGGCGTAAGGGCGGGTTTTCTCCTGGTTCTCCGGTTTCTCCCGTCATAACATTCCACCGCTGCTTCGTGTATCGTCAGTGTCATCGCTTGCGGTACCACAATAGTAAAAGCTAAAAAATAAGTAAATAAATAAAAAAAGTCAATAACAACTGATGCTCAAATCGTTACAAAATTTTACATCTGAACTTTAAATATAGAGAGTATATTTATCATTACATATGCTAGCAAATACCTCTATTGACTCAAAATTTGGTTACAAATAAAGTTATTTATTTATTGCTAATAAAGGACTCGACACTTCCACGCGTAGGCAGTTGACGGCTCTACGCTACTGCAAGCTAATATTCCAGTCACTCATGAATTACTACACCACACTATACACACTGACTTGGAAATCTTCCTCCTTTTATAGATATAAAATGACGTCGCAGAACATTCTGGAAGCTTGTGGGAACAGAAGCTTCTGGAAGAATTTAGTGTGTACTAGAAGTGTCGCGTTCCAAAGCCTCGATTGCCGGAGAACCGCACTTACTATCCCTCCGAGGTCCCCAATTCTGTGAATCGCATACCAAACCGAAGGAGAGAGCCCCCACACACGGAGAGTATTGTCACATCATTAAATGAATGTGTAAACATCCACTTTTTACTTTATCTACCACGCCGAAGATAGAGAAGGTATTGCACTCCGTCCATATATTCCCAACGGAGATTTCACTGAAAGTAAATGCTTTGACGCCTCCTGAATAAAACTCACTTTCTGTACCTCTTCCACAAACAAACTATTCTTGAACAAAATACTTTTATCTAAATCATCAATATAAGCATAAGCAGAAATGGTCTTGTTACTTGCTATCTTCTGAGTGGAAGAGAAGTAAGCAAATACACTATGCTAAAGGGATAGTTAAATATTTTACAACCTGGCCGCTATGGAATGATTAAATTTCGGTTCTCTTTACATGCTCAGGAGTAAAACCGTACTGTTAAGAGGGAAGGGCATTGAACCGAAGGGGTGAGGTTACACTGCCTGAGGGGGAACATAACAGGAAAAGAGAAAACAATTCTCTCGCTGGTCAGGCGACACTTTTTGGGGCACTTAGCGTAGAACATCGGCAGAGCAAAGATGTGATATTTAGGGTCCGTGGTGAAGCCGAACAGGCTACATTTAGTTGTGAGGGAAATAGTTATTTTAATACAGACCAGAGTACAGAATAAATCACTGTATCAAAAGTACTAAGTAATAATAGTCGTGGTCGCGTAAAGTATAGTTTAACAGTAGAAAATTTAGGAGAAATGCGTGTGTGTTCGACGGCGGAAAAAGGCCGAACTAACTGAATAAATTATTTATATCTTACCACACCTGAAAAGAGTTTCCATGCTAGCAAAATCCTGAGATAGGGCACCCACATCTCCACACCATTCCTAATAGCCAAAAACCTGCAACCGGGATACGAACCCGTAAACCCCGTTACCGTTCCAATGTTTCCTTCTTAATATTGATAAGCTGAGACACCCTGTAATACTCTGTTAAGAGATCGTAATACATTCTGGAATTCTAATCTAGAAACGACAGAATTATAGATATCAGAACAAAGCACTTCATTTTGCGTGCTGCTGAGTAGAGTTGATATAGCATTCACCTTCCGTACTCACTTCTTGTGCCGTAATGTATGATTAAATGCAAATTAGCATGACACTTTCACTCTACTCAGAATTGCGTGAGATCCGCACATCCTACCACGCTCCAATAATTTAAATTAATTGCCTACTGGTTCCATTGTATTTAGTGATGCTCATTTTGCCTTGCGCTTAATTCCCGAAGTCCATAATGTGTGTATTAGCATATTAAGAATGTAGGATGAAATATTCGTCTCTTGACCACTAATAAGCTCTTGGTAAATGCATTTCTGTGTAGCTCGCAGGAACTGACTGTACAGCAACACAATAGCAGACGGAAACTGTGTTTTATGCAGGAAATCTAGTAAATTTATAACTCTCATAATTACTGGGATTGTTATTATTACTTTTCCAGTACTTGTATGGTTGGTAGCTAGGTAGATAGTCCGTTTTATTAAGTAACATAAGCGCTGCATTTGATACTAAAAGTTCGATATCGAGATTTCATAGAGAATACAGGGTTTGAGGTTTACTGAACTAAAGTAAATATTTACACTGGCTGTCCCAGAAGCACAAACATTTTGGGGGAAAACATCTTTATTTCTCTACAGAGTCTCCTTTCAGCTTGATACACTTTTCCCAGGGATGTTCAATAACTTCAATACCCTATTTGTAGTGAGAACTATCGAGGCCTGCAAAATAGCCATCAACTGCAGACTCCACCTCTTCATTGTTGGTAAATCTTCTGCCACCAAGCCATTTCTTCAAGTTTGGAAACAGAAAATAATAAGAGGGGGCTAAATCTGGCGAATAGGGTGCATGAGGAAGCAATTCTAACTGTAACTCATTGATTTTGGCCTTGGCGATAATGGACGTGTGAACTGTGCATCGTCTTGTTGAAATAAAACTTTCTTTTTTTTGCTCGATTTCATCACTCAAACGCAGTAACAAGCTCGCATAACATTCGCCATTGATTACTTTTCCTTTTCTGAGTTAATCAATGAAAATTATCCCGCGTTGTCCCAGAAAACTGACGCAATGGCCTTGCCTGAAGGTGGAACTATCTTCGCCTTCTTTGAAGCCGATTCTCCCCTTCCAATCCATTGTTTTGATTGTTTCTTCGTGTTAGGTGTGAAGTGATGGACCCAGGTTTCATCCGTTGTTATGAATCTACGCAAAAACTCGGCTTTATTGCAGCAAAACATTACCAAACACTCGACTGAAACATCCTCACGACGCTGTTTTTGTGTCAAACGCCGCACCCACCTTGCACACAACTTTCTCATATCGACGTAATCCAATACATTTTGTGGATTCTGACGGTTTAGTTTTTAACGTGTGAACTGCGTCAAGTTTGTAAAATGGAAGGTAAGTGTAAACTATTAATATTTATTGCTTAATGAAAGCAAAGGAATGTCATTATATAAAATAAGTTATTGTAGCATTTAAATAAGAATATAAAACACATCAAGTTTAATAGTCCAAGTGAAAAGAGAATAAAGTGAATTGTATTGTTTTGTATGAATGCGTTTTGTAATTAGTATTGAATTATAGGAGGCATAATGTAGCATAAAATTCGGTTTAAGAATTGCAAGAAGAGTAGAATACGTAGAGCAAAATAATGCATGCAGTAGAAGGTTAATTTTCTTGCATTATTATCATAGTTGCAAATATTTTATTACTGTGTGAAAGTTTTGTAATGCTCTATAATATAGCGTGATTTATACAGAACTGACACATTTCTTTCATTAATTGCTTCAAAGTGTGTTTCTTATTATACCTAATTGTAGAGGAATTTTGGGAGATTATTTAACTCTATAGCAAATGTTGAAAATGTCCTCCATCCTGCATAAGGTACAACTCAACACGTCGTTCCACGTTACTGGTGTCAATAGCTTGAATCTCCTTTGTGATGTTGTGCTTCAGATCGTCCAATGTCTGGGGATGTCAAATCCGGAGATCTCGGTGGCCACAGGTTCCTGGAAATTATCCGGTCGTCAAAGAAACTTGCAATTAGGTTAATGGATTCATTTAATGTATGGCATGTAGCGCCATCTTGCTGAAAATATCCTTGACTCATCTCTTCACCGTACTGCATTTTCACGTTGACTACAAGAACAAAGTGTCGAAACTACTGGCAACAATGCAATTTGGAATAAAACATAAACATCTGCGCATCTAGTGACAAGGAATCGAAACTCTGCTTAATTTGGTGCCAAAATTGGGTCATTGAATGAATTTCCAACGGAATAATTAAAGAAAGAAATGTGTCAGCTCTACATAAATCACTCTGTATATCGTGACGCAGCTACGATTGGCTGGATAGGGATATAAGGTAAGTATACTCGGCAGCGTCTCGCCTAGGGTTAACATCGGAAGTGCTTTCGACAGATAACCAGAATCTTCTGGAAGTTTACCTTCTTTACACTTCCAGAACATTTTCCAGCGGAGTTTGCGATTCAGTGAATGACAGAGAGAGAGAGAGAGAGAGAGAGAGAGAGAGAGAGAGAGGGAGGGAGAGGGAGAGCTAAGTATCCAATTGACAGTCTCTTGGTAGCCACGTGACTCATTCATCAGCAAGGAGGGCTCGCCCTGTTTCGTCCAGTCATATTATGAACAACGAGAAGTGTGATATTGCCACGTATGTGATTGACGAGTATTTTTAAATTTAAAATAAGAACTAAAGCTTTCCTGGCGACGTGTTAATTCAAAATCTTCTCGGGCTTCTAGCCAGGTAAAAACTGTTTTTACCTGGCTAGAAGCCCGAGAAGATTTTGAATTCTTAAATTTGTTTGTTTTAAGTCACATTATTGTAAATGTTTTAGAATTCCATTTTCTTATAAATTTCTGTATTTCTTAACAACCGGATTCTTGGGTTGAATAAGAGGAAGCTTTAAGGTTTTCTTTGTTATTATAACCGGATGTGTCTTCCCCTGATTAATGCAACATTTCACCACATTAGGCAACTTTTGAGCTTGCGTGGGCTTTCAACCACTTCCCGGAACCTACGTGATATTTCGTAGACTTTAATCCCAAGCACGCCATGTAGGAAGCCCTGTCTTATCTTTTAAATACTGTATTTTGATTGGTGGATTTATTAAGAGCCTGGGCGTAGATTCTGAAGAATCCCCTAGAGACAATTGTCTAGTATAAAATTGTCTGGAATCTTGAATTCCGGGCGCTTTTGGTTCTCAGTACTTGAAAGAGGCAGACTCGCTGCCCGAGGGACGTCCGAGGCCCCACCCCGGGTCACAGGCACACCGACACACATCTTTCTTCTCGTCGAGCTAATCAACCTAAAAGGTAAGAACCTTTTGTTGAATATTAACTATTTTACCATTCTTGCCTTTCGTATTTGGAATTAGTTCTCGCTCGACACGCTTAAGTCTTGTTTATTGTAATTTATCTTACTATTTTATTGTAAAGTATATTTGCCTTTCGTACGCTATTTCTCAATATATTTATATTATCAGGATTCTCTTTGCGTTGTTATCATTGTTCTACCATCTGCCTTCCTTTTACCACCCTCAAATAGCTATTCCCCCCCCCCCCTGTGTCCAACTTAAGTTGTGACAATATTGCCCTTGTTGCATGTGTGTACAACATACCTTGCATTATGCCAGGCTTCTGATTGTAACGCAAACCGCTCGCAACAATATTGCTTTATAACTACATTGATTTTGATTTGTAGAAAAAATACATGTTTATAATAGCGTCTGGACGGACCATGCGAATTATTTTCAGAAATTTTATCACTGCATATTTGTGTTTTATCACATAGACGTTTGATTTTAGTAGTTTCTGTAGTTTGCATGATCATAGTGCCTAGACCACAGAGTTTTGAAGATGGTAATAGTATCAGAGCAACCACGAAACAGAGCTAAGTTCAGGGGTATAATTAATTTTTCCAGAACGAGAGCATGTCATTCTAGTGCGACAAAAGGTGCCGTTTTCCGAGCGAGGTTGTGACAACTGCAGTGCAGGAGATTAGAGAGGTCCTATATTCGACTTCAAAGAGAGAGAATGTGTGTGTGTGTGTGTGAGAGAGAGAGAGAGAGAGAGAGAGAGAGAGAGAGAGAGAGAGAGAGAGAGAGAGAGAGATTCAAAGAAGAGATTGCGTCACGGTTACTTCACTACTCGCAAAGAACGAAAAGTGACATTGGGACCATGTACAGTAACAGAAAACATTTGCACTGGATCGCATTAGTGAGGTGACACTGAGAAACGTTGTCTACAGTGAAAACTAGACAGCGTAACAATATAAAATATTAAACTAGAGTTTCTATGTGAGTACGCAGATCCTATAAGCCTACAAAAAATCTAATTTTTCGTTGAGAAACCATAGCTCTTCAGGGCACAGAGGGATTAAAATAACATACTCATTTATTCGGTTCTATTTCCAGCTCCAGCTTCTTGCTTTTAGCTCTACACGAATTTACCAAAAGTCCATACATGCTTTGCTTTTTATCAGTTTGGAGATTTCACTGATCTATACGTATTCCATATCCGTCGATGCTTTTTGCTTTTGCCTATAAATAATTCAGCATCCATCTTCGCCACTGCAGAGGTTTTACGTTGTGAACGTTGTTCTATACAGTGCATATCTCCTCCAGGATGAGTTGAAAGTAGTGCTGATTTCAGTGTTTCAAGCTACATATGTGCTAAGTCCCTAAGGGATGATGTTTGTGTTTAGTAAATAGTTACTTTTCGCCAGAATACACACTACAGTGCACAAATTCTCCTGAGTTTGCGCTATTCTATAGTATAGTGCCTTAAAGAAAATGCTATTCTATACTTTTACTTCGTATATGCTACAAAAGCTAAGCAAGAAACAATTAGCAGAAATAGTCGTATTACTTGCTTCCTTGTAAGTAGAAGCGAAAAAATGGAGTACCATAGGTTAAAGTGATAGTTAAAAGCTGATTGCTATGTGACTGAAATTCATTTGTTTGTATGGACAGGAGTTGACGAATTCCTGTAAGAGAAAAAAGCGTTCTTCAAAGCCGAAACCAAAAACAAGAAATATCTAAAAAAGGATCAAATCCACGGTAAAAATTATATAATATAAATTGTGTGTTTTAATGTGCTCTACATTTTTTGTGTGGTAGTTTTTGTCCATCTTTTACGGTTTAGTAGTTATGGAAAATTCCGTAAAATTCATCCAGAATAAAGTAGTCTTTATTTGGCAAGTAAATATCTTAAATATAAGATAATTTAATCAAAATTGTTAGAGCCATTTTTAAGAAAATCAAAATTTTCGAATTTTTTTTCCATATAAAGGGTAGTTTGGGGTGGGGAGATTTTCTTGCAAATCTTCGTGTCGCTTCCTTGGAAGATAGCAAACTTAAATACCAAGTTTGGTATTTAACGGTCTTTTCGTTTTTGGGCTATGCTGCACACACACACACACACACACACACACACACACACACACAGACGCACACACACGGACTTTTTTCTAAAAATGCTTTTTTGGGATTCAGAGGGTCTCAAAACATATATTTCCAGTGAAATCTCGGTATCGAATTTTTGGGTGCAATGCAATACCTTCTCTATCCTCTATGTATATAGTACGTATAGAGAAAGTAAAAATATGTTCCACACATAATTTTCTCTAGCTGTTCCATATACAAACTATTTTTACAAGAGATTATTCTTTTATCCCATCATGCTAATCGAGATAAACATTAGGCAGAATTGGTCTTATTACTTGCTTCCTTGTAAGTAGAAAGGAAATACGTGAATACATTATGCTATGTTCAAATCTTTTAAAAGCTGATCGCTATACGAAACAATAGAGGTTCGGTTCGCTTTGCATGATCCCATTTGAGAAAATTTAGGTAGTTTAAAATTGATACCATTAAAAAAGAATATCTCAAAGACCGTATATGACATAAATTGTGTGTTTTAAGGAGATATACGTTTCTTTGTAAATTACGGTTTAACCGTTGTGTAAAGTTTCGCAAAACTCATCCAGAATAAAGTGGTCTTCGGAGACCATGCTCAAAAAATGAAACTACATTGTTTTAGTTATAGACGCTCTTTAACTGCATAAATTAAACTCCATTTCATTTTTCTTTGAGGTCTTCAGTCATTGAACTGAATAGGTTATCTAATTTAAGGCGATAGCTGAATTATTAAACAAAACACAGCGCATGTGTGTGAGCTCTGGGATCTACAGACAGAATAAATTCTCAGCATAGAAGCAATTAAATGTGTGTATAGCGTACTTCATGTTCCAATGTTGTCGCTCTACTTCAAAAATTGCGTAAAAACTTGTCGTATGAAGACTAGGGGGGCCTAAGAAAACGTGAGTGCATAGTAAGTAATACATTTTAGAGGTTAATTTCCGTAATAGTTATGTGAACTGAAACACCGGAACTGTAAAACTACAGATAATGATCGAATATATAACTAAGCCTTCTAAATGTAAACACGTTTGGGAGATCCTGTTAATTTTAACAAGCGTAAACGGTGCAGTTTTATTCCCCTGCCGCATCATTGACAAAACAGGAACGGACACTACAAAATCACTCATTCACGCTATCCTGAATCCTTGTGTTGTTGATCCCGACAGCTGCGTGTAAACCTAAAACTCTGTAAAAAAAAAAATAGAAAAGCTTTCGTGCTGTGATGTTTATTATACTTTTACTCTACTCAAAACGATAAAATAAAGATAACATCTTTGTAAATTCCATATGTACATAGTGTATAGAGAAGGTATTGCACTCCACCCAAAAATTCGATACCGAAATTTCACCGGAAATATATGTTGTAGAGTCCCCTGTATCCAAAAAAAAGCATTTTCACAAAAAGGTCCGCGCGTGTCTCTGTGTCCGTGTGTCTGTGAACACGATAACTCACTATCGAAAAGTCGGTAAAATACCAAACTTGGTATTTAAGTTTAGTATCTTCCAAGGACGAGACTCAAAGATTTTCAAGAAAATCCCCCTACTCTCAATTACCCTTTACATGGAACCTTTTTCGAAAATTTTGATTTTCTCAAAAATGGCTCTATCGATTTTGATTAAAATATCGTATATTAAGGATATTTACCTGACAAATAAAATGTATATCTTGAATTTTCTGAGAATAGCCTCTGAAGACTACTTTACTCTGGATTAATTTTGCATAACTACTAAACCGTAAGAGATGGATCACACAATTTATGTTATATTCATTTCTTTCATGGACTTGATCGTTTTTAAGATATTCCTTGTTTTTGGTTTCGGCTTTAAAAAATTATACTTTTTTGACACAGGACTTTGTCAACTCCTGTCCATACTAACAAAGGACCTTCGGTCACATAGCAACCAGCTTTTGACTTTCACTTTAACCTATGGTACTCCCTTATTTCTCTTTTACTTACAAGGAAGCAAGTAATAAGACTATTGCTGCTATTAATAAGCAGTTAAACAATAATTTGTTGCAGAAATGTAGAGAAAGTCATGTGAATGGAACACGTCAGATTTTGTTCACTAGCACCTACGTACATAATAGAAAAGGTATTTAATTCTACCCACATGGCAACCAGATGTTAAAGGATTTGACATAGTTTTAGCATAGTGCATTCTTTTATTTTCCTTCTATTTACAAGCAAGCAAGCAATTAAGACAACTCCTGCTAAAGTTTATCTCGATTATCATAAAGCAGATAGAAGAATATGCTTTT
Source organism: Hymenopus coronatus (assembly GCA_030762935.1). Taxonomy (NCBI): domain Eukaryota; kingdom Metazoa; phylum Arthropoda; class Insecta; order Mantodea; family Hymenopodidae; genus Hymenopus; species Hymenopus coronatus. The sequence goes on from CM060883.1 coordinate 33,992,648, forward strand.
TAACAATAATTTGTTACAACGAAGTAGAGAATGTATGTGAATGGAGCACATACGATTTTTTATAACTTGAACTCCAAACCCTTGATTTGTGAATTAACAGGTGTGCCAACTCCCAAAAGAGAATTCCCCCAAACTGAAAATATTGACTCTGACAAACAAGAAACTTTACTTCACCTTCGAAATAAGAGCTAATCGAAGATTTTATGCTAATTTTTTTAATTGAACAGGTCGAAATACATACACTGTTTTTGAACCGAAACATTTTCATTGTTGTCTAATGTTGTTTCCGCACTTTTGCACAACAATAGGTTTCATCAGTCAAATGAAAATGTCCTAACATCTTCAGAAATACGCCAAAACCATGTCTGGTTTTGTTCCTCAGGCAGATAGACACAGTAATGAAATCATGCACGTCATGGTAGACGTGGCGCATCCTTTAGAGGGTCCTTATAACCCACTCAACATTCACGAGGTAGGTCAAGGAAGGGCATTTTTTTAATGATACCTTTCGCTGGCATCACTCATTTTACGAGGGCCGTTTGTTTTTCAACCTCCGATAGGCTATAAATAAAAGACAAGTTCATAGAAAACAATTATTTTATTACTAAAAGTTTATACACTTATGGTTACTCTTCAACATAATCACCGAAAAGATTGAGACCTTTATCGTACCTGTGCACAAGCTTTGCAATACCCGTCTCAAAAAATGTTGCCGTCAATGATTTCAAATGAGCATTTATGTTGTTTTGAAGATCTTCGTTAGTTTGAAAGTGCTGCCCTCCTAGTTCAGTTCAGAGAAAAGATGAAAGTCGTTGGGTGCCAGGTCAGGACTGACAGCGGATGATCGAAAATGTCCCATTGAAATTGTTCAAGGAGCCGATGGGTTGTGCCAGCATTGTCATGGATCAACACAATTCCTGAAGTCAGCATTCCTCTTCGTTTGTTTTGAATGGCTCTCCGCAAACGTCGTAAAGTACGAAGATCTTCAAAACAACGTCTATGTTCATTTGAAATCATTGGCGACAACATTTTTTGAAGCGGGTATTGCAAAGCTTGGGCACAGGTACGATAAAAGTCTCAATCTTCTCAGTAATTATGTTGAAAAGTAACCATAAGTGTACAAAACTTTTAGTAATAAAATAATTGTTTTCTATGAACTTGTATTTTATTTATAGCCTTTCGAAGGTTGAAAAAAAACGGTCCTCGTACTTCAGTCACATCATAATTCTATGTTAGAGCTTAAGACACGTTTTGCCAGCCACGATGTCCCGGTTCAACAGCGCGACAATAGCTGGGAATGCGTCAAGGTTTGTCTGAACAGCTCCATTCCTCCAAAACCTAGTGTCAGCGGCATCTCATCCCTCTAGACTGCGGTCTCTTCCTTCATCCCCGTCCTGGTATGAACTGTGCAACGAAAAAGTTGGATCGTGTGTATTTAATTTTCTTAATTTTTACTTTCTCTATACGTAATATGTACATAGTGTATAGAGAAGGTATTGCCACCAAAAAATTCGATACCGAGGGCCCCCTGTATCCAAAAAAAGTATTTTCAGAAAAAGGTCCGTGTTTGTGTGTGTGTGTCCGTGTGTCAGTGTGTTCGTATGCCTGTGAACACGATAACTCAAAAACGATAAGTCGGTAAAATACCAAACTTGGTATTTAAGTTTAGTATCTTCCAGGGATGCGACACAAGGCTTTTGAAAAAAATCCCTCCACCCCAAACATGGAACTTTTTTTCGAAAATTTTGATTTTCTAAAAAATGGCTCTAACGATTTTGATTAAAATGTTGTATATTAAAGATATTTACCTGACAAATAAAATATATATTTTAAATTTTCTGGGAATAGCCTCTGAAGAATACTTTATTCTGGGTCAATTTTACGGAATTTTGCATAACTGCTAAACCGTAAGAGATGGACAAGAACTTACCACACAAAAAATGTACATCACGTTAAAACACACAATTTAAATTATATGCATTTTTTTTCTTGGAGTTGGTCGTTTTTGAGACATTCCTTGTTTTTTGATTCAGCTTTGAAAAACATAATTTTTTCATACAGGAATTTGTCATCTCCTGTCTATACAAATAAAGGAACTTCAGTCACATAGCAACCAGCTTTTGACCATCACTTTAACCTATGCTACTCCCTTATTTCGCTTCTACTTACAAGGAAGCAAGTAATAAGACTATTTCGGCTAATTTTTTCTCGATTAGCAGGAAGTAAATAGAAGCATAAGCTTTTTAACAATAATTTATTGCAGAGTTGTAGAGAAAGTCATGTGAATGGAACACATCAGATTTTTATACTTCTACCATGTAGACTCTTCTCTCTTCTCAGGTTTGTGGTATACGAGACGCGTTCTGTATTTGTTTTTCAACTACCATAAATAAATATTGTTATTCTTCTTTTGAATTTATTGTAAATCATTGCAGATGCATAAACACACTCAGAATCAAGTTATAAGACTTATTTGTTACAGGAATACAACATTTTTACCCTTTCTTGTTTCGTTGTTATGCCAAAACAGTTTTCCCTTTTTTTAAAGCAATTGTAAACAGAAATATTTGTGTTGCCATACGTTCATTCCAAAGCCGTGTAACGTTTGTAAAGTTTTAGAAATGCACATACTATAGCCACAGAATAGAGGGTATACAGAAAGGAAACTCGAGGGTGGCTCCTTTGATGTGCATGCAGCCAAGCACTGCGCTATACGCCATATTGGGACCTAGTAAACGCAAAGCGAAATCGGTTTGTTACATACGATTTTAAGCAAATTATAACGTTTAAAATAATAAACCACCAACATATGTAATAAAAATCTGATGTGTAGCTTACACATGGCCTTCTCTGCTTGCTCTCCTATAAACTATTTATACGGCAGCTTATTTTTCTGTTTCTTATTAATACAGATACATTTTAATTGTGCATTTCGTTATAGCTGTAAGCGATAGTCAAATGTTTTCGTTGCTAGCCGCTGTGTGATGCTGTGAACTCCAATTATATTTGCACGAACATGAAAAATATGACGTATTCCATTCATATGACTCTCTCTACATCACTGTAACAAATTCTTGTTAAAAAACATGTCCTTCTGTCCGCTATAATAATCGAGCAGAGATTGCCTTAATTGCTTGCTTCCTTGTAAATTGAAAGAAAATAAGGGAATACACTAGGCTAAAACGATGGTCAAATATTTTAAAACAGGTTGTCATGTGGATGAAATAAGTTTCTATACAGAGCTAGGAATTTACAACTTTCCATGTGAGTATTTTAAATCTGAAATAAATGAAAAGGAATATCTCAGAAATGATCAATTGAACGAAAAAACTTATTTAACATACATGGTGTGTAATAACATGATCTACATCTTTTGTGCAGAAGTTTTTGTCTATCTCTTACGGTTTACTAGTTGTACAAAATTCAGCAAAATTCATTGAGAATAAAGAGGTTTTTAGAGGCTATTCCCAGAAAATTCAAGATATACATTTTATTTTCCATATAAATATCTTTAATATTCGGTATTTTAATCAAAATAGTTAGACCCATTTTTGTGAAAATCAAAATCTTCGAAACTATTTCCATGTAAAGTGTAGTTTTGGTGTTTTTTTTTCTCAAAATCTTCGTGTCAGCAGTAGAACATGATAAACTTAAATATCAAATTTGGTATTTTAGTGACTTTTCGTTTTTGAGTTATCGTGTTCACAGGCCCGTGTTCACACGCGCGCGCACACGCACTTACACACATACACACACAGGGAGCTTTTTCTATAAATGTTTTTTTTTTGGATATGGAGACCTAAAAACGTATAGGTATTTCCGGTGAAATTTCTGTATAAAATTTTTGGGTGGAATGCACTACCTTCTCTATACACTATGTACATAGTAAGTGTAGAGAAAGTAAAAAATCTTGTGTGTTCCATTCACATGACTTTCTCTACATCTCTACAACAAATTATTGTTAAAAGGATGATGCTTCTATTTACTTCATTCAAATCGAGAATAAATTAGCAGAAATTGTCTTATTATTTGCTTCCTTGTAAATAGAAACGAGATAAGGGAGTACCATAGATAAAGTGATAGTCAAAAGCTGGTTGCTATGTGACTGAAGTTCTTTTGTTTATGTGGGCAGGAGTTGAAAAACTCCTGTATTAGAAAAGTATACTTTTTTAAAGGTGAAATAAAAAACAGAATATCTAAAAAAAAAAAATCAACTGCACAAAAAAGGTATGTAACATAAATTGTGTGTTTTAACGTGCTTAACATTTTTTGCGTGGTAAAGTTTTGTCCATCTCTTATCGCTTAGCAGTTATGCAAAATTCCGTAAAATTCATCCTGAATAAAGTAGTATTCAGAGACCATTCCCAGAAAATTCAAGATATACATTTTATTTGGCAGGTAAATATCTTTAATATATTATATTTTAATCATAATCGTTACAGCCGTTTTTGATAAAATCAAAATTTTCGAAAAGTTCCATGTAATGGGTATTTTGGAGTGGGGGGATTTTTCTCAAAACCTTCGTGTCGCATCCCTGGAAGATACTGAACTTAAATACCAAGTTTTTGCGTTATCGTGTTCACAGACACACAGACATACTTACTCGGACCTTTTTCTGCAAATGCTTTTTTGGATACAGGGGACCCTAAAACACATATTTCCGGTGACATCGGGGTATAACATTTTTGGGTGGAGTGCAATAATTTTTCTATACATTATGCACATAGTACGTGTAAAGAAAATAAAAAAGGATGGCAAATAGTTAAATATAAATTGCACAATGTGCAGATTTTTTGTTTAACCTCCTCATACAGAGATTTGTCAACTGCTGTCCATACAAACAAAGGAACTTCAGTCACATAGCAACCAGCTTTTGACTATCACTTTATCCTAAACTTCTCGCCCTAAGGTTTTGTCTTCAGCTATCTGCTCATCTTGGCAACTGGAGCAAAACCTGTGTAAATTATTAAATATAATTATTAATTAAACTAATGAAATATAAAGCGTACTAATTTACTGTCGCACATCCTGAAGATAAGAAAAGGGAACTTAGTAAAAATGGAGAATGGAGTATTCTTTGTAGTAAAGATGGACCATTGAGAAGGAACTTTGATGCTAGTTTCAATACTCCGAAAATAATTCTGTATAGCAGACTTGAACATTTTAGAAACTCCCTGATCTTCTCTTCAACTCTTTTGAGAAGTAGGGAAACAACTGACAGCTTTAAGAAGCTCTAAAACGTCTATATAATTTACACCATAGGCATGCCTCATTTACGCAAGGATAATAGTATTTTGCTGACCTCTTAATTGACTTCTATTCCTACTGTCCGCGGGCACAAACATGTTCATGCCTATGGGTTATTCACTGAAATTTTGGGGACACTGCCATATATACATGTCGTAACTATCAGCCTACAGCACCAGGTGACATTTTATCTCTGCAAATGAATGTACTGCAAATATATCGCTACTTTAATTACTACATTATGTTCATCCTCCAGGGCAACACATTTTTTTTTATTAAAATTGCTCAAAATTCCATCAATCTATTTCCGAGCCTCAACGTTGATAACGCCAATGTAAAGCCCTTATAAAACAGCAAATAGTATAGGTATGAATTATATAAATTCATATGAGAAGGCATTTTGATCTTATGTGTTCCATTCACATGACTTTCTCTACATCTCTGCAGCAAATTATTATTAAAAAGCGTATGTTCTATTTATTTAATACTAATCACGAAAAAAATTGGCAGAATTGGTCTTATTACTTGCTTCCTTGTAAGTAAAAGCGAAATAAGGAAGTACCATAGATTAAAGTGATAGTCAAAAGCTGGTTGCTATGTGACTGAAATCCCTTTGTTTGTATGGACAGGAGCTTACAAATCCTGTGTGAGAGAAGTATGTTTTTCAAAGCTGAAACCAAAAACAAGGAGTATCTCAAAAACGATCAACTACACGAAAGAAATGCGTAAAACATAAATTGTGTGTTTTAACCTGCTCTACATTTTTTTGTGTGGTAGGCTTTTCTGCATCTTTTACGGCTTAGTACCTATGAAAAACTCTGTAAAATTGAACCTGAATAAAATAGTCTTCAGAGGTTATTTCTAGAAAATTTAAGATATGCAATGTATTTATGTAAATATTCTTTAATATATGATATTTGAATCAAAATCATTAGAGCCATTGTTAATGTAAAGGGTAGTTTGGGGTGGATTGAGTTTTGTCAAAACTTCCTGTCGCATCCCTGGAAGATAGTAAACATAAATACGAAGTTTGGTATTTTACCGACTTTTCGTTTTTGAGTTATCGTGTTCACAGTCACACGGACCTATTTCTGAAAATGCTTTTTTTGGATACAGGGGACCCTAAATCGTATATTTCCGGTGAAATCTCGGTATCAAATTTTTGGGTGGAGTATAAAACCTTGTGTAGATTAAATATAATTTCTTTTTTTTTTTTTTTTTTTTTTTTTTTTTTTTTTTTTGAAGGTAGTTTAATTCCTACTTTATGTACATAGTATGTGTAGAGAAAGTAAAAATGTGTTCTATTCACATGATTTTATGTACATATCTCTGGCAAATTATTGTTATAAAGTTTAAATGTCTATTTAATTCATGCTAATCGAGATAAACATTAGCAGAAATTGTCTTATTACTTCCTTATAAGTAGAAGGAATAAAAGAGAATATACTGAACTAAAAGGATGGTAAACTCTTTTAAATTCGTTACTTTGCATGGCCATGGGTTGACAAATTCCCGTATGAGAAGTTTAAATATTTAAAAACTGAAACCGCTAGAAAAAAATATATCGGAAATGGCCAAATCCATGAAAAAAGTGTACAAATTGTGTGTTTTAATGAGATCTCCGTTTTTTGTGTAGTAAGTTTTTGTTTATCTCTTACGGTTTACCTGTTATACAAAACCACAGAGAATGAAGGGGTCTACAGAGGCTGTTCCCAGAAAATTCAAAATATACAGTGTGTCATGTAAGTATCTCTAATATACAGCATTTTTATTCAAATCGTTAAGCCTTTTTTGGGAAAATAAAAATGTTGATTTTTTTTTTCAAGTAAAGGATAGTTTGGGGTGGGGGATTTTCGTTAAAATCTTCATGTAGCATTCTTGGAGGATATTAAACTTAAATACCAAGTGTGGTGTTTTACCGACTTTTATCGTGTTCATAGACACGCACGCACACACGCATGCTGGACCTTTTTCTAGAAATGATTTTTCTGGATACAGGGGTCCATAAGACGTGTATTCTCGGTGAAATCTCGGTATCGAATTTTTTGAGTGGCAAGCAATACCTTCTCTATCCGCATTGTACACCCGTCGCCAAAAAATTCGCTAAGTCCTTCACGACACAGCGCCTTGTGTACACCAGCCGCGATACAGTTGTGTAGCGGCAGCAACAAGTTGTTCCAAATTCTAAATTTTTAACATTACTAGCCCATATGGTCAATAATCATAATATTCAAAATCATTGTCTTAAAAATGTGTTCCATTCACATGACTTTCTCTACATCTCTGCAACAAATTACTCTTAAAAAGCTTATATATCTATTTACTTCATGTTAATTAGACTAAAAGAGCAGAAATAGTCCTATTACTTGGTTCCCTTGTTGCTATGTTTGCTTTGTTTCTTGCTGGTTGCTATGTCAAGAAGTTTCTTTGTACGGAATCAGTTGCCAAATTCCTATATGAGAAAAGTATGTCTTCATAGCAGAAACCAAAAACGATGACTCCACGAAAAAAAATATATGTGTAACATAAATTGTGTGTTTTAACGTGCTCTACATTTTTCGTGTAGTAAGTTTTTGTCCATCTCTTACGGTTTAGCAGTTATTCAAAATTCCGTAAAATTCTTCCAGAATAAAGTAATCTTCGGAGGCTATTCCCAGAAAATTCAAGATATACATTTTATTTGTCAGGTAAATATCTTTAATATACAAAATTTTAATCAAAATCGTTTGAGCCATTTTTAAGAAAATCAACTTTTTCGAAAAAAGTTCCATGTAAAGGTAGTTTGGGGTGGGGGATATTTTTTCAAAATCTTCGTGTCGCGTCCCTGGAAGATACTAAACTTAAATACCAAGTGTGACACACTGACACACACACACACGGACCTTTTTGTGAAAATGCTTTTTTTGGATACAGGGGACCCTAATACATATATTTCCATTGAAATCTCGGTATCGAATTTTTGGGTGGAGTGCAATACCTTCTCTATACGCTATGTATATAGTGCGTATAGAGAAAGTAAAAAATATAATCTTTGTGTTTGAAAATTGAAAACATATGCTTATATATCTGACAGTAAACTTTAGGACAGTTTTTATCCATTTTTACCTCTACAAATATGAACAGCAAATTTTATTTCTGTGTAGCAGAAAATCTAATCCACAAGCAGCATTTTACAAGAAGAAAAATGCTGAAAATATCAATAGTGAGAAAAGAAGGAAAGATTTAAATGCATGGCTTATATTAAAAGTCCCCCAGGTTGGTAGATTGGAACTTCAGCTTTCCTTTTCTCTTCTTTACTGCTGTCTTTTCTATACTTTTCTTCTTGCTTTGTTGTTTTTCTTCTGCACAACTTTGTTTTTACTTTCTCTATGCGTACTATACCGAGATTTCACGGGAAATGACATGTTTTAGGACCCCCTGAATCCAAAAAAAGCATTTTCAGAAAAAGGTCCGTGTATGTGTGTCGGTCTGTCTGTGTGTCTGTGGACAGCATAGCTCAAATACGAAAAGACCGTTTAATACTAAACTTGGTAAAAACTCTGTTCACAATTCACACGAAAAAACTGTACAACGGTCTGTGACTAAGAGAATACTGGTCAACTTATGTGCACTGAACATCGTGATGGTGGCCCAGCGGTTAAGAAGGCCTTGCTTCCACTCATAAGTTCCTAGGTTCAAAATTGGCGCTGCTTGTCATTTTTACTTTCTCTATACTCACTATGTACATAGTGTATTAGAGAATGTATTGCACTCCACCAAAAAATTCCATACGAGATTTCACGGGAAATATATGTTTTAGGGTCCCCTGTATCCAAAAAAAGTATTTTCAGAAAAAGGTCCGTGTGTCTGTGAACACGATAACTCAAAAACGAAAAGTCGGTAAAATACCAAACTTGGTATTTAAGTATAGTATCTTCCAGGGATGCGACACGAAGATTTTGAGAAAAATCCCCCCCACCCCAAATTACCCTTTACTAACAAGGAAGCAAGTAATAAGACCACTTCTGCTAATTTGTTCCTTATTAGATGAAGTAAATAGAATAATTTGTTGAAGAGATATAGAGGTCATGTGAATGGAACACATCGGATTTTTTTTTCTTCTACTATACGAGAAACCACAACTAAACACTACACACATATTCACCATTATGCTGTTTAAAGCCTACAGTCCAAATGTACTACTTACCTCACCAAAATGTTATTTTTGGATGCAAATTTAACTCAGAAAAGGCGTACTCATCTCGAAAGTGTAATAATGCAAGATGGCGGCTTGACAAAAGCCTGCATAAGGATAAGGCATTTGCTATCTATTCTCTCTATGATTATGAAGGATTTTGTCATAAAGGATAAAAGCTGTTATTTGGAATAAAGGAAAGTTGACTGTCAAATGCATCGTGACATCTTCATTTACGATCGATTACCATAATGAGGATTTTCTCGAGAGCTCTGCTTGCAAGTTTGGACCAAAATCCGCTTAGTTGTTGACCGAACAAGGACAGCCATTCATCATGTTCTGCAATTAGGGGTTCCAGGAAACTGACCGTTGAGGGTAGTGCGAGAGACAGCGTCGAGTTCCGGAGGGGCTAAACACCGGATTTGCACACACAACAATACGTGTACCGCTTCTCTGCTTGCTTTGTTTAAAATTTACCACGACATCGCTTTCTCTCCACTTTGCTTTCTGGAAGATTATTCAAATATTTACGTTCGGTTTTACTTTCTCTACACGTACTACTACACATATATGTTTTAGGATCCCCTTTTTCCAGAAAAAGGTCCGTGTGTGTGTGTGAACACGATGACTCAAAAACAAAAAGTAATACCAAACTTGGTATATGAGTTTAGTATCTTCCAAGAATACGACACGAAGATTTGGAGAAAAATCCCACCATCCCAAACTAACCTTTACATGGAACTTTTTTTTGAAAATTTTGATTTTTTGAAAAATGCCTCTAATGATTTTGACTAAAATATCGTGCATTTAAGATATTAACCTGACAAATAAAATGTATATTTTGAATTTTCTGAGGATAGCCTATGAAGACTTCTTTATTCTGGATGAATTTTACGGAATTTTGCATAACTGCTAAACCGTAAGAGATGGACAAAAACTTACCACACAAAAAATGTAGAGCACTTTAAAACACACAATTTATGTTATATACATTTGTTTCGTGGAGTTAGTCGTTTTTGAGATATTCATTCTTTTTGGTTTCAGCTTTAACTTTATAACTTGAACACTTGCGTCTTAGTAGTGCTTATGTGTTGCTTACCTTCAATAAAATCAGTTCATTTATTTTGAATAATTTTGTATATTCTGTCATTGAATAGCTCTGAACTCTAATTGTTTACTGCGAGAAGATCCCTCTAAAAGCCTCGAAACCTAGACCAGCTGTTTTCAAACTCAATGCATAATACCACAACATTGTTATAAATGGAAAGCTTATGTGAGTTTGTGGCTTAATAATGCTTGTGGTAAATGTATCTTTCTTAATCCTGTGAAATAAATTAGGTATAATACAGTAAATCAGTGCTAATAGAGAAATCCCCATAGTGTGAAGGGGGGAGCAAATTCCCGCCATTATAGGGAACAAAACGCTATTGTAATAGATGGCGAATAACCGCACGCAGACAATTAGTGCCATTGTTGATGGCGTTGCAAAAATAAACGTGATATACAGAGATTCAGTATAACTATGTAAATCTCTACATTTTGTCTTTTACATTCTCAAAATTGTAAATTATTGAAATTTACACCAGTTATAACAATAATAGTGATATTTTTCCAAAATTATAGTTTGCATTGTTGTTTAAATATTTTTATTTTGTCTTTACTTACTATGCACTCCACCCAAAAATTCCATACCGAGATTTCACTGGAAATATGTTTTAGGGTCCCCTGTAACCAAAAAAAGCATTTTCACAAAAGCTCCGTGTGTGTCTGTGAACACAGCTAAAAAACGAAAAGTCGGTAAAATACGAAACTTGGTATTTAAGTTTAGTATCTTCCAGGGATGCGACACGAAGATTTTGAGAAAAATCTCCCCACCCCAAACTACCCTTTACATGAAATTGTTTATTAGGTGTGGATGGTGTACAGTGAAATTATGTTTTACATACTTTTTTGCGGGATATCATTACTGGAGTGTGTATGTTCAGAAATATTAACCACATTTGGAGATGTGTAGTGCTCCTGAGAAGCTTCAATTAGGGTAAGAAATTTGATTTCTTCTCGCACAAAACGAATCGTCCTCCGCTCTTATTAATACGTAAATAGCTCCGGAATTAATCGCACTCGCGTTATAAACATTTGCATAAGCAGTTGTTTTGACATTCCAAACATTACGAACGAAAAACATATTTTTATCTGTCCGATGAGAATGTAAGCTTGAGAGCGGTGATCGCAAGGGTATTCGCCGATTAGCAATTTAGCGAGTCACGGCAACTTTTTGCCCTTGCTTAAGATAGAGGAAAATTTACCTAAACAGTAAAGTTATTAAAGTTATTTCTTTTACATTTGTAAAATCCACATTATATAAACTATGTAATTGAAATTGGGTCGTCTCCTTTGCGCGGTGGTAGCGTTGCTGCTTACGAAGCGGGAGACCTGGGTTTGATTCCCAGTATAGGGGAATTTTGCCCCCGCTGTGGTGCACTCAGCCTCGTGAGGTCCCTGAGGGGGGCCAATTGAGGACCTGCTTGATAGAAATGTAGCTGCTCCAAATCGTAAAGACCGCATTAACTGGTCGGGGGGGGGGAGTTTCACCCCTCCCCTAATACTGCACCCCATCCATTACGTATGTGATGGACCGAGATGGGGGACGCAGCGGCCGGGCGGTAAGCCAAGGCTCTTAGTGAACTGTGCCTTAGAGTCAAATTTAAATGATACCACTTATTTTAGAGAATAAGAGTGATATTTCTGTCATGCATCAAAGTTCTAGCTTTCACAATTATTTATATAATAACTCTAGAAAAATTGAACTACGCGATAAAATTTACGCAAAAATTCCAGTTTTACAATAAATGAATTTACAAATGTATTTGTAATAAGTTTTTTTATTAGCTCCAATTAATTCAGCAAATTATTTGGAATTTAGAATTAATTAAGAATTAATTAGAAAATGTAATAAAACTATGTACTACGAACTACTATGTACATTGTAAATAGGTGCTAGAGAAAGTAAAAATAATTAGATGCCTGAACCAGAGAAAATACCTGAATTCTGTAGCATTTTTAATTCGAAACAAAAATTCCTTTTTAATTTTTGTTTAAGGAATGCAGTGCTTTATTGCAAAATATATTTGGCCTCAAGGAATTTTCCGGAAATAAGGACATTTTCTGTGAACAACTTTTGCATTAACTCAACACGAGAGTGCTGTTATGAGCAGGGTGGCGTATGGCGAACCCCACGCTGCAGTCAAAAGTCTCCAGTGGCCAGTCAGCGTTACGACGCTATTGTCCAGAGAATTAGACTTGAATCCTTGTCCCAACATAGTGTTAACTCTATTCCACGTCCCCTGTCTGTAATATAGCCATTGTTACATGGTAGAGATTTTTTCGTCCCCAAACAGTTGCCAGGCGCGTGTAATTGCTTTGTGGCACTCGCAGCTTAGCTGCACCGAGGGAGACCAGAAATTCCAGGCTAATACTCCGCAAGGTATTTAACGCACATACTCGGCGCCACGGTTAAGGTTTAAAACTCTCGCTTGGAAGGGTTTCATGGAATTAAACTTAGCAAGAGCATGGTCGTTACAACACAGACTGAAAGAACGAGAAATGTTTTAATGGCTTATTGTACACAAATATGAGATGTCAGGAAACTATTGGATACGATAAAGCTTTTTGGAGCATAGCGCATTCCATTTTCACTTGATATTCAGAGTTTCCTTGCACAGGGTTACCATATTGGGCAAATAGAAAGATAAGTGATGTTTGGGTGTGGGACAGAGTTTGCCAATCCTGTTTACTTCTTCTACATTGTTACAGAAATTATTGAATTCGGCCAAACAATTCGATATCGATATTTATTCCATATTTGAGAATCCCTGAATCACATAAAAATATTTTAAGAAAAGAAGAAAGGTTCATGAGAGAGTTTCAATGTGTAGGTGAGTTTGTGAAAAAAGTATATGTTGTGTTTCATTCACATGACTTTCTCTACATCTCTGCAACAAATTATTGTTAAAAATACTTATGCTTCTATTTGCTTCATGCTAATCGAGACAAAATTAGCAGAAATAGTCTTATTACTTGCTTCCTTGTAAGTAGAAGGTTAAGGTAATAGTCAAAAGTTGGTTGCTATGTGACTGAAGTGTCTTTTTTTTTTTTTGTGCGGTCAGGGGTTGAGGAAGTCCAGTATGAGAAAAGTATAAGTATTTTAAAGCTAAGACCATTAAAAAAAAAGATAAGACTCCACGAAAAGAAAATGTTTATAACTTATGTAGTGTGAATAAAGAAGTCTTCAGAAGCTATGCCCAGAAAACTCAAGATACACATTTTGTTAGTCATGTAAATAACTTTAATATACGATGTTTTAATCAAAAGCGTTAGAGCCTGGTTTGAGAAAAACAAAAATTTAAAAAAAAATCCATGTAAAAGGTGGTTGGGGTGGGGGGATTTATTAGAAAATCTTCGTGTCGCATCCTTGGAAGACACCAAACTTAAATACCAAGTTTGTATTTAATAGTGCTTTCGTTTTTGAGTTATTCTGTCCACAGACACACACACACACACACACACACGCACACACACGGACATGTTTTCTAGAAATGCTTTTTTTTTTTTTTTTTTCAGGGGGACCCTAAACTTGCATTTCTGGTGAAATCTCGGTATCAAATTTTTGGATGCAATACAATACCTTCAACGATTTTGATTAAAATCCCGTATATTAAAGTCATTTACATCCCAAATAAAATGTTTATCTTGATTTTTTGGGAATAGCCACTGAAGACCTCTTTATTCTGGATGAATTTTGTCGAATTTTGCTTAACTGCTAAACCATAAGAGATATATAAAAACGTATTAAACAAAAAATGTAGATCTCGTCAAAACACACAATTTAAGTCCTTTAGATTTGTATTGTGGATGTAACCGTTTCCGAGATTTTCCTAATGCTTCCAATTTCAAAATACTTATACTTTTCTCAGACAAGAAGTGTCCGTTTTTCTTTTGTTCTACTTCTGGCCAAGCAAACAAGCGATTTGCAACGACAGTCGCATAAAGACAGGTTTTAAAACATTTGACAGTCACTTTAGCATAGCGCATTCCTTTATTTCCCTGCTACTTATAAGGAACTAAGTAATAAGACCGTTTCTGCTAATGTATATCTCGATTAGCCTGAAATAGAAGAATATGCTCATTAAAAATCTGATGTGTTCCATTCACATGACTTTCTCTACATCGCTGTAACAAATTATTGTTACAAATATTATTCTATTCACTTCAGGCTAATGGAGAAAAAATAAGCAGAAATAGTCTTATTACTTGCTTCCTTGTAAGTAGAAGCGAAATAAGGGAATACCATAGGTTAAAGTGATAGTCAAAAGCTGGTTGCTATGTGACTGAAGTTCCTTTGTTTGTATGGACAGGAGTTGACAAATTCCTATATGACAAAAACACAAGCTTTTTATAGCTGAAGCCAAAAACAAGGAATATCCAAAAAACGACCAACTCCGCAAAAAAAATGTATATGACATAAATTGTGTGTGTACATCTTTTTGTGTGATAAGTTTTTTTCTATCTCTTATAGTTAATTGTTAAGCAAAGTTCCGTAAAATTCATCCAGAATAAAGAAATCTTCAGAGGCTATTCCCAGAAAATTCCAGATATACATTTTATTTGTCGTGTAAATGTCATTAATCTATGATATTTTAATCAAAATCGTTAGAACCATTTTTGAGAAAATCACAATTTTCGAAAACAGTTCCAATTAAAGGGTAGTTGGGGTGGGGGTATTTTCTTGAAAATCTTCGTGTCGCATCCTTGGAAGATACCAAACCTAAATAACAAGTTTGGTTTTTAATGGTCTTTTCGTTTCTGAGCTCTCGACTGTACATGCTACACACACCGGGAATGGTGACGTAATGCGACCTATTTGTGTTTCTGAGCGAGCCTTCTCTGCCTCCGTCTGCACTTATATATTCCTCAGACAGTAGTAGATGATGTATATCTGACATTTGGAAAATCCAAACTATGTAGGATATCTTAAAAGCCAATATTGTATTATTTTATTATATTTATAAAATGACATTTTAGCTAGATATTCAAGTTATAGCTTGCATGGCTATTTAAATAATTTTTGCTGTAAAAATTCATTGTTCTAATAAAAATGAGCCTTGTGATGCAGTTTTAAAAATATTCAAATAGAAAAGTCAAGTTTTGTAGTGAGTTTACAAATAGAGATGTAAAATACTTTTTTATATTAGGTCTACTTAATAAAATATTATTGAAAAGTTTTGATTTTTCTAAATTTAATAATTTATATATAGGGGCATAATTTAAAAAATAATATAACCATTTTCTTTAATGCTAATTTTTGTAGTTTAACGTCCTTTAACCTGGCTGGTAATATCGGACGATGAATGAAATTGATGAAATGATGCTCAAATGATCTCGGGGACCATGAATCTTAAAGTTACTCGACATTTGTCTTCTCAGGATAAGGTAAAACCCCAAAAAACCTTATCCGGGTAACTCACTCTAAGCGAGATTCGAACTCACGACATTTTGAGTATGGAAAAGTATTGGGAAAAATTTTTGGGAAAATAAAATTTACGCTGGGTGTGTCTATTAATAAGCTTGCGCCTACCCATCTATAGCTTCAGTTAATTGGTAGGTAGTTAACATTCGCCAAATGAGTAAAACATGGTATTTTCTTAAAATATAGATTTCACATACTTTATTTTTATAGTCGACTTACCCGCCCGTTATGTAGGACTGACAGACACCTCTTAGGACTTACAAGCGAGTGCCTAGGATAAGAAGCCTGTCGGGAAGTTAACGACATCTAACCACAGAATGGAGAACCTGGTAGGAGTATTCGGCCGTAGCCAGACGTGAGCGTGAGGAAGTGGATGATATGAAATGCAAGCGAGATGGGTGACAGGAAAGGTGATGATGGAGCAATTGGTGGAATGACTGGTGGGGGAAACTGGAGGACCTGGAGAAAACCCGCTCAGATGCAGCTTCTACCACCACAAGGACCGAAGGCGAGCAGTCTAACCTCTCTGCCATGGCGCCGCCCATCAATTTTATTGCTTTCTCTATAGGCACTATGTATATAGTGTATAGAGAATGTATTGCACTCCACTCTCGATACCGAGATTTCACCGGAAATATATGTTTTAGGGTCCCCTTTATCTAAATACAGCATTTTCGAAAAAAGGTCCGTGTGTGTATGTGTGTGTGTGTCTGTGAACACGATAACTCAAAAACGAAAAGTACGTAAACTACCAAACTTGGTATTTAAGTTTAGTATCTTCCAGGGATGCGACACGAAGATTTTGAGAAAAATCCCCCCACCCCCAACTACCCTTTACGTGGAACTTTTTTCGAAAATTTTGATTTTCTGAAAAACGGCTCTAACGATTTTGATTAAAATTTCGTATATTAAACACATTTATCTGACAAATAAAATGTATATCATGAATTTTCTGGGTATAGCCTCTAAGAGTAGTTTATTCTGGATGAATTTTACTGAATTTTGAATAACTGCTAAACCGTAAGAGATTGACAAAAGCTTACTGCACAAAAAATGCAGAGCACGTTAAAACACACAATTTATGTTATATACATTTTTTTTCGTGGAGTTCGTCGTTTTTGAGACATTCCTTATTTTTGGTTTCTGCTATGAAAAGCATATACTTTTCTCATACATGAACTTGTTAACTCCTATCCATATAAACAAAGGAACTTCATTGACATAGCAACCAGCTTTTGACTATCACTTTAACCTGTGGTAGTCCCTTATTTCGCTTCTACTTAGAAGGAAGCAAGTAATGAGACTATTTCTGCTATTTTTTTTTTCTGATTAGCATAAAGTAAATAGAAGTATAAGCTTTTTAAGAATAATTTGTTGCAGGAGTATAGAGAAAGTCATGTGAATGGTACACATCAGAATTTTTTTCCCTTTAATTTTTCTCAATTGTTGGTCAAATTTTAAATTGCATCACCTCAATACTACACATGATTTAACTGCTTAAGCAATGCTATTTTGCCTTAGCACATATTCAAACGTATTGTGTTCTCTATAACCCATATGTACGCAGAACCTCTGTTGTTAATTTGTGTTCTATGGCTGCAAAGCGGCTTTGGTTTGGACGTCGTCTGTCATTGTACATGGCTACGTAACCTAGTCGCCTGTCACATTTTTTCCATCCAAACATTGTATCGTTGCTCCATTGTCTCGGGGACAATCAAACGGAACGCTCACCCGTCTTCTCCTGTAAGTGAAATTACTGCGTCAAATACCCTCCTTTCTATAGAAATGATTTATTTCTACCTCTAGGGTATACAACCTGCAGTGACCTAGGTAAGTCACCAATTGACAACTCTGCTTTAACTCCATTACTTTTTTCCATGTTCATGTCTTATTTGCACATGGATATTTCAAATTTCCCGCTCATTTTGTTATACCTTTCATAGAGGTATGCTAATTGTAAATCGTTTAAAATTTTTGTTGAAAATAACCCTGATAGTAGGTTTTTAGAGAAAATTGGTACACTCACTAGGTAAATATCACTAACTTTGTAAATATTAGTGTTAGGAAAGAAATGCTTTTTTTTTATTTTTATCGAAAAGCTTTACTTTAGCTATTGGTAGCATTGCAAATTTCTATTTGGAAAGTTAGGTTACGTTTTTACTTTCTCTACACGTACTATGTACATAATGTATAGAGAAGGTATTGTAATGCACCCAAAGTTACGATACCGAGTTTTCACAGAAAATACATGTTTTGAAACCCCCTGAATCCAAAAAAAAAAAACACTTTTAGAAAAATGTCCGTGTGTGTGTCTTGGTTGTAAGAAATCCTTTGTACAAATTTGCGCGCAGATAATAATTATTACAGTATTTGTGCGCGCACAGTTTATTATAATAGTAGGCTGCTGACCGTTGAGCGGACGACAGTCATTACAACTCAAAGTTTTCAACTTTTTCACTGCGAATAGGGAACCTATTGAAGAGAAATTTCTTTTTCTACTTGTTCTGCAACAAACTACTCTTAACACAAGCTTATTCTTCTATCTAATACTTGGTAATCCAAATAAACTTCAGTATAAATGTCTGAGATATTGTTCTTTCCACATGGGTAAATAATTATTCATAATTATCATAATGTGATAAACGTTATGTACGTGTATTGGCAAGGTAACTACGCAGATACCCTGTGTTACCATGTTAAGCGTCTGTAGGCATTTTAGTGCAACTAGACACTATGTGTAAATGACGGAGAATAAACTCAGGATATTCTTCATTGTCTACTAAAGTCACATGATCACTTTCAACTGACATGTGACTCGGAACGCAACCAAAGCGTTGGAAGCTGTCAAATGGGGAGAGTCCCACATTTCAAGTCACGCGACAATATAACCCCAGATTTTGACAAACATTCAGGAGTTGGACAAGATTGCTGAAAGGGGGAATCTGTGGCACTATACAGGGTAGACCATTTTACTTGAAGCTGTAGAATATCCCCAAAAGCAGCGTAAGTGCATTGAAATTCCATACTCTTTGCATGCCCAGGAAAAATCTAATGTGTTCCATTCTCATGACTTTCTCTACATCTCTGCAACAAATTATTGTTAAAAGCTTATGCTTCTATTTACTTCATGCTAATTGAGAAAACAATTAGCAGGAATAGTCTTATCACTTGCTTCCTTGTAAGTGGAAGCAAAATAAGGGAGTACCCCAGGTTAAAGCGATGATCAAAAGCTGGTTTTTATGTGGATGAAGTTCCTTTATTGGTATGGACAGTAGTTGACAAATTCCCGTATGAGAAAAGTATAAGTTTTTTAAAGCTGAAACAAATAACAAGGAATATCTCAAAAGCGGTCAACTCCACGAAAAAAAATGTATATAACATATATTGTTCGTTTTAACGAGCTCTAAATTTGTTGTTAAGCAAATTTTTACCTATTTCTTACGGTTTACCAGATATGCAAAATTCCTAAAATGCATTCAGAATAAAGAGGTCTTTAGAGGCTATTCTCTGAAAATTCAAGATATGGATTTTATTTGCCATATGCATATGTTTAATATACGGTATTTTAATCAAAATCGTTAGGTGACTCTTCACCTTCAGTTTCCACTGTGAGAAAATGGGCGTGGACGTGAAAGCGTCCAAGATGATCCACACAAAGTACGTCCAGAAACTGTAACCGCACCGAAAGTCAATGAAAAAGTGCACGACATGATTTTGGAAGATTGGCGTACAAAGGTGCGTGAAATTGCTAATGCTCTTGGAATTTCAAAGGAACGTATTAGTCACATCTTACATCAGGAATTAAACATGAAAAAGCTTTGCGCAAGATGGTGCCGCGTATACTCACTGTTAATAACAAACGCATTCGCACATGCTTGGCGCATTTTCAGAAGAACAGAAGTGACTTTTTGTGCCAATACGTCACAATGGCGTAAACATGGATTCACCATACACACCCGAATCCAAGCAGCAGGTGAGGCAGTGGACAGAAGCTGGTTCTTCAGCTCCAAAGAAGGCGAGGATGGTGCCATCGGCGGGAAAGATCATGGCGTCAGTGTTTTTGGGATGTCAAAGGAATTTTGTTGATTGACTATCTCGAAAAAGGTAAAACCATTGCTGGAGAATACTATTCTCAACTTCTAACCAAACTGAATGCAAGCATTCGCGAAAAAAGACTCAGGTTAAAAAAAAAATGTTTGCCATCAGGACAATGCACCTGCCTACAAAAGTGTTTTGCAATGGGGAAATTGAGATATCTGCACTATGAATTGCTGGAGCATTCACCCTAGTCTCCAGATTTGGCTCCCTCGGATTTCCATCTGTTTCCAAAACTGAAGAAATTCCTCGCTGGTAAGTGCTTTTCGTCCAATGAAGAAGCAATTGTGGCTGTAAATGGGACTCAATAGCACTTCCAGAGGAACACTACAGAGAGGTGATAATGGCATTGGAACACCGCTGGACAAAGTGTATTGATATTAGAGGAGATTATGTTGAAAAAGTAAATCTACTTTGAAGGCATGAATTGTCGTTTTTCGCTATTAGTCCGAGAACTTTTCAGACCACTTAGGTATACGCAGAAGAGAAAGTAAACATTGCAACTGAATCTGCAAAAACCTGCGACAATGGCCCCTGGACAGTTGAGCAGCTCAGTTCTGATGTTTCGTTACACAAGCAAGATAAAGAACTGGATAATCACCACACAATATCAATCTAATGTTGTCTAATATCCAATTAAACCAACTCCCGGGGGATTTGTATTTAGTACCAATACTTAATTAACATTTCATGACATGCAGATGCACAGAAAAACAAAAATGTGTAGTTCTGTTTGTTTCATTTTTTCCCCGCTCACTTTCCGCTAAACACGCAAATTATCGCTACAAACATTAATCCGTCCATTACACGTATTTCCCAAGAGAACAGGTATTTTTTTGTTACAAATTTGCAGATAATGGTATCAGAGCTGAGTAAATGAAAATATGGACATCTGCAGTGGTGTGTTGTATCTGATTATGTAATTCTATCTAAATGACCTATGTTTTATTTTACTGTTGCCCTGTTTCCCCAGTGCCCGAACCACAACGTAAAGATGTGTTTGTACGTTTTACGTTTGAACACTAAACCCTCCATCTCCTCGTTTGTATTCACCACCTTTTGGCATTTCGAGGCTGCATTAGAATGTACCAAAGTTTTAAAAACTCTGATATGTTCCACTCAATTCAATTTTTACTTTCTCCAGTGCATATACAGGATGTTTCAAAACGACATCAAACAAAGATGTGGAAATTGTTGGGCATACCTTACGTAATACGTGAATATAATTTTCAGCTCTAAATTCGGCACATACAAAAACTGTCCAAAAATCACCATGGATAGTCGTACATAACCAGATGGCACGTGCCTGGCCCACTCCAAGAGAGATGCCGGTTGGTAAGGAAGGTCCCAATCGCGTAGTGTTTCCGTGGTTTGATAAACATGCCGGCGCGGCACAGGTCACCTTAGTAATGGAAAGCGTCACTTGTGGGTGTGGCGTATGACAACCGTTGTTCCTTCGCTGCCTAATCCCAAATGTGTGCGATTTTTAACACACACAAAACTTTAAATAGAAGAGTTTGAAAGTTACGACATCAAGTTTTGGACGAGTCAAAGTGTAAGCTAATTGACTGCTATCTTCGTTTGGTGTCGTTTTGAAGCGGCCTGTATATAACGTACAGAAGTAGAGAACGTATTGTTTACAACGAAAACTTCGATACCGCGATGTCACCGGAAATATGTTTACAGATTTCCTGAATAAAAAAACAACAATATATTTACTTTCTCTATACGTAATATGTACGTAATGAATGCAGAAGGTATTTTATTGCACTCAAAATTCGATACCGAGATTTCACGCGCAATGCATGTTTTGGAACCCTTCGAATTAAAAACAACGTTAAGAAAAATGTCTGTGAGTGTGTGTGTGAATGGGGGGCAGCATAGCTCAAAAACGAAAAGTCCGTTAAATACCAAACTTAAGAATTAAGTTCAGTATCTTTCAGGGATTCAACATGAAGATTTTCAAGAAAATTCCCCCACTTCCCCAACTACCCTCTACATGGAAAACATTTTCGTTTTCTTAAAAATGGCTCTAACGATTTTGATTGAAATCCCTTACATTTCAGCCATGTGCACGTCAAATAAAATGTAAATCTTGAATTTTGTGGGAATAGCCTTAAAACAATTTTATTCTGGATGAATTTATCTGAATTTGGCATAACTGGTAAACAGTAAGAGATGGACAAAAGCTTTCTACACAAAAAATGTAGATTGTGTTAAAAACACACAACTATTTCATTGACCGTTTTCGAGATATACCTTGTTATTGGTTTCAGTTTTAAAATACTTAAGCTCTTCTCACCTGACAAACGTAAAGAAATGGATTTCTATCCAATAGCAACCACATTTTAAAACATTTGCCTGTGAGTTTAGCCTAGTGTATTCCCTTATTTGAATTCTACTTTTAAGGAAATAAATAATAAGACCACTTCCTCTAATGTTTATCTCGATTAGCATTAGTAGATAGAAGAATAAGTTAATAATATTGTTACAGAGATGTATCGAGAAGTCATTTGAAGAAAAAGGTCAGTATGTGTGGACAGCATACTAAATTTTCTCAGCTTGATAGTAAAAAATCTGATGTGTACCATTCACAAGACTTTCTCTACATCTCTGCAACAAATTATAGTTAAAAAGCTTATACATCTATTTACTTCATGTTAATCAGACTAAAATAGCAGAAATAGTATTATTACTTGTTTCCTTGTTGCTGTGTTTGCTTTGTTCCTTGCTGGTTTCTATGTCACTGAAATTCCTTTGTTTGAATGGAAGCAGTTGACAAATTCCAATATGAGAAATGAATGTCTTCATAGCAGAAACCAAAAACAAGGAATGACTCAAAAACGATGACTCCACGAAAAAAATATATATAACATAAATTGTGTGTTTTAACGTGCTCTACATTTTTTGTGCCGTAAGTTTTTGTCCATCTCTTACGGTTTAGCAGTTATTCAAAATTCCGTAAAATTCATCAAGAATAAAGTAGTCTTCAGAGGCTATTCCCAGAAAATTCAAGATATACATTTTATTTGTCAGATAAATATCTTTAATATACGACATTTTAATCAAAATGGTTATAGCCATTTTTAAGAAAATAAAAATTTTCGAAAAAAGTTCCATGTAAAGGGTAGTTTGGGCTGTAGGATTTTTTTTTTTAAAAATCTTCGTGTCGCATCCCTGGAAGATACTAAACTTAAATACCAGTTTTGGTATTTTACCAACTTTTCTTTTTTGAGTTATCGTGTTCACAGACACACGGACACGCGCGCGCGCGCGCACACACACACACACACACATACACGTGGACCTTTTTGTGAAAATGCTTTTTTTTTTTTTGATATAGTGGACCCTAAAACATACCTTTCCGTTGAAATCTCGATATTGAATTTTTGGCTGGAGTGCAATACCTTCTCTATACACTAATATGCTTATATTGAACACGTACTTTAAGTATGTATTATTATGCATTGAAATGAACAACAATATATTTTGGAAAATATAATAAATAGTATAATGAATGCATACATTACCATTGAAACAAGATATGTGCGCAAATGCTTAAGAAATAAACAAATAAATAAAATATAGACACACACGGCACTTCACCGAAAGCAGCTAATTTCCCCCACACATTTAAAGACACCAAGTTTGAGAATCATCAACAATGTATCTCTAATGACACTCGTGCATTGTCGAGTTTGCTTTATTGCTGTGTTAGTGGGTTGATGTACACGCATAATGTTCTCCAGCACTTTTATCCAGCAGCGACGTAGTTACTTACCTCGCATTACGCAGTTTCTGTTTTGAAGCATTATCTTCTTTCTTCACATGTACCATGTCCATAGTAAGTACGAACAAAGGAACATCAGTCACATAGCAACAAGCTTTTGACTATCACTTAAACCTATGGTACTCCCTTATTTCTCTTCTACTTACAGGGAAGTAAGTAATAAGTCTATTTCTGCTAATTACTCTCTCTACAACTCCGCAATAAATTATTGCTAAAAAGCTTATGCTTCTATTTACTTCCTGCTAATCGAGAAAAAATTAGCAGAAATAGTCTTATTACTTGCTTCCTTGTAAGTAGAAGCGAAATAAGGGAGTACCATAGGTTAAAGTGATGGTCAAAAGCTGGTTGCTATGTGACTGAAGTTCTTTGTTTGTATGGGCAGGAGTTCACAAAGTCCTGTATGAGAAAAGTATGTTTTTATAGCTGAAACCAAAAACAAGGAATATCTCAAAAACAATCAACTCCACGAAAAAAATGTGTATAACATAAATTGTGTGTTTTAAAGTGATCTACATTTGTTGTGTGCTAAGTTTTTGTCCATCTCTTACGGTTTAGCAGTTACGCAAAATTCCGTAAAATTGACCCAGGATAAAGTAGTCTTCAGAGGCTATTCCCAGAAAATTAAAATACACATTTTATTTGTCAGGTAAGTATGTTTAATATACGATATTTTAATCAAAATTGTTAGAGCCATTTTTTAGGAAATCAAAATTTTCGAAAAAAGTTCAAAGTTCAGGTAGTTTGGGTTGGGGGGATTTTTCTCAAATTCTTCGTGTCGCATCCCTGGAAGATACTAAACTTAAGTACCAAGTTTGGTATTTTACCGACTTTTCGTTTTTGAGTTATCGTGTTCATAGTCACACTGACACACGGACACATTGACATACACACACGGACCTTTTTCTGAAAATACTTTTTTTGGATACAGGGGACCCTTAAACATATGTTTCCGGTGAAATCTCGGTATTGAATTTTTTGGTGGAGTGCAATACCTTCTCTATACACTATGTACATAGTGCGTATAGAGAAAGTAAAAATTATTGCCGGAAGTATTTTTAGCTTTAAACAGACGAAAGACAGCTTCCTGGGATTTGATTCTAAACAGCCAAAACTGGCCAAGCGTGGGCACATACTTAATGGAAGTACGTGCACTAAGAGTTAAAATATTTGTGTAAATATTGTATAGTCTTATTTGGTGTTTGAGTAATCTATATGTATGAATACGTGGTGTAGTTTTAGTGTGAGTGTGTGTTACTATGTATATAGTGTATAGAGAAGGTATTGTAATGCACCCAAAAATTCGATACCGAGATTTCACCGGAAACATGTATTTTGAGATCCCCTGAATACAAAAAGCGTTTTAAGAAAACATGTCCGTGTGTGTGTCTGTGGGCAGCATAGCTCAAAAACGAAAAGCCCGTTAAAAACTAAACTTGGTATTTATAATATGTATATCTTGAATTTTCTGGGATAGCTTCTGAAGACTACTTTATTCTGGATCTATTTTACGGAATTTTGCATAGCTGCTAAACCATAAGAGATGGACAAAAGCTTACCACACAAAAATGTATAAACCCATTAAAACATACAATTTATGTTATTTACATTTTTCATGGAATTGATCGTTTTTAAGATATTCCTTGTTTTTTGTTTCAGCTTTGAAAAACTTATACTTTTCTCATGCAGGAATTTGTCAGCTCCTGTCCATACAAACAAAAGAACTTCAGTCACATAGCAACCATTCTTTGACTATCAGTTTGACCTATGGTACTCCCTTATTCCGCTTATACTTACAAACAAGACTATTTCTGCTAATTTTTTGACGATTAGCAGGAAGTAAATAGAAGCATAAGCTTTTTAACAATAATTTGTTTCAGAGATGTAGAGAAAGTCAGGCGAATGCAACATATCAGATGTTTATAAACATTATGATGTAAATAATCATGCAAGCTAGAACCTGATTACAATACAAAAATATTATTGAGAATAATAGCTGTTATAAATTCCAATATGATACATTACATGCTGTAAATTTTCCAAATTTCACAGACGCATCACGTTAAAACAAATATTTTCGGTGAAATTTCAGCTTCGATATCTAGAGTGGTGTACACTATTTGCTTTACTTACTACACGTGGTAGAGAAAGTTAAAATGGAATATAGTGCACCATTAATCACAATAAACAAGATTAGATAGAATTGCATTCCTTTTCTTTTCAAACTTCTGAACTGCAGAAAACTGGGGCAGATTTCCATTTCTCTAAGCCTTTTTAGCTCAAGTTCATTCAGAGTTTTTCCCCCCCGTTCTTATCTTCATTTCCTCCTTCTCTCTTGTACCCACGAGAGTCGTAGTTCTTTTTACTTTAACATCCACCCTCAAACTCTTTCGTCTTTGGCTCAATTTCTGTCACGTTGCATTCCCAGCTCGCAGTTTTTTTCTTCTTTATCTTCATTTTCTTTTTATTCTATTCACGTCCTTATCCAGCAGCTTTACGTTTTGCTACGGTTTAGTGAACTCACTTAAAGAAGACAGGCGAAACAGCTCATCCTGTGAAAATGTGAGACCAGTAATAAAGTTTTTTGGAAGAATAAGGGAGATAAAATATCCCTCAGGCTAATTTGCATTAGACCACTTAGTTCTTAAATATTTGCGTTTGTATCTCAGTTGTTACATTTCTCGAAAGTCAGAATATTTTTCAGCTACAATAGAGGGTAAAATCGGAGAAATTTCAACACTCTTACGACTTTCGCCAATACGTATGTGCTTACAATTGTATTCCATCCAAAAATTCGAGGTCGAGATGTCACCAGAAATATGTTTTGGGGTCCTCTGAGTCCAAAAGCACGTCCATATGTATGTTTGCGTGAGTCTGTGGACAGCATAGCTCTAAAACAGAAATACCATTGAATACAAAACTTTCGGTTTATGTTTAGCATCTTCCACGAAGATTTTCAAGAGAATACGTCACCCGAAAATAACTTTTACATGAAATTTTTTTTTTAAAAGTTTGTTTTCCTCAAAAATAACTACTAACGTTTTGATTAAATACTGTATATTAAAAATATTTACATTGAAAATAAAATGTACATTTTGAATTTTCTGGAAATAGCTATGAAGACCTCTTTATTCTAGATGAATTTTGCTGAATTCTGCATAACTGATAGATCATAAGAGACAAAAAAAACTTAGCACACAAAAATGTAGCTCTTGTTAAAAAACACAATTTATGTCACCTATGTTTTAGTTGTAGAGTTTACCGTTTCCAAGATATTCCTTGTTCAATTTTAATCTTCGTTAACTCTTCTCAAAGAGGAAGCCTTCTTTTGTTTCAGGTCTATAGTTTTACTGCAACCATGCAAAGTGAACCGAACTTGTTCTGTATCACATAGCAACAAGTCTTTAAAATGTGACTATGGCTTTAGCCTATGATGCTCGCTTATTTCCCTTCTGCTCAGAAAGAAGCAAGTAATAAGATAAATTCTGCTAATATTTATCTGGATTAGCTTGATATATATAAAATAATACTCTTTTGTAAGAATAGTTTATACGTGGAATACCTAGAGAAAGACGTATAAATGGAATTCATCAGATTTTTTATATTCTAGGTCCAAGTACAAAACTTTTGATAAGATTTTCACGATTCTTTTACTCTCCATTGTTTATTAGTATGCCTGCAAACTATTATTAGGGAAAAATTAATTGTTTTTCTTCACAATCTGTGTGTAGGACAGGACTTGGATAGGTAGTCATTCTGAAAACGTAATGCCACAGCTGGGATTCAAACGGATCTTCTGGTCCTGGCCGATTGCACTAACCATTGAGCTGCCAAGGCAACATGCCGTCATGACATTAAATTCCTCAACAGACGCCTATGTTTCCCTTTTAAACCACAAGTGATCTAAAGTAATTTTGAGATGTAATACCCCAATAGCAATTTATAATATGTTAGTAGTTTAAATCCCGGACTTTATTGTTTAAACAACTATTAGTTAAATTAACGTTAATCCTGAATGAATAAATGTATTTATTTAAATACCAGTATACATTCACTGATCTTCATCAATTGCACGGGTCCATAGACCGTACGTGCTTTTGTAATAGACAAAATAATAATCAATATTAAAAACAAAACTGAAAAGAGTGAACATGAAAATAAAAACGAACACTTTAAAATATAGCTTCTTAAATTTACAACACACAATAAATGGCAAATCTTATTCCGACAAGCCGTATGCCATTAGTGTGCTCTATTGTAGTAAATAAATGCATTTAAGAGAGACATGTACACAAAATTAGCACCACAACAAAGCAACCTCTTCCTTAGCTTTCTCAGATCTCAGCTGTCTCGCCTTAAACAGAAATTTACCTATCTTCTCCATGTCTTCCATGCCTGCCAGTAGCGTCCAACATGCTCCTAAATCTCCATTCGCGATAGTAAAGGATCGCGGTAAATACTTTCCGAGTGAGTTTGGTTGATTTATGTTTATTGTCTTTTCAAAGGCCTGCATACGTTACATGGCCTTGGAATGAACTATTTTTGTTTATAATTGCTGTAAAGAAAAAGGAAGATCGTTTTGGCTTAACAAAGAAACAAGGAAGCATAGAGATGTATTCTGGTGAAAAAAGAGTGTTATAAGTTGGTTCTGTGTGTGTTTATGTATCTGCAATGACTTACAATAAATTCAGAAAGAATAACAGCAATATTTATTTATGGCAGTTAAAACCAAAATACAGAGCGCGTCTCGTAAACCACAAACCTGAGAAGAGAGAAGAGTCTACATGGTAGAAGTGTAAAAAATTAAGAAAATTAAATACACACGAACAAACTTATTCGGTGCAGTATTATTATCCTGAATTTTTTGTATGAGGCTTTATAATTTTATTTGTAAAATTAAATGCATTTTTATTTACTAATCATATTGTGAAGTAATGATTTTATTGCATTACTTTATGAATTTGAACGACGTATATGATGTCAATTCATGTAATGCGCTACTTTTGGAGCAGATTATACTCTAAAAACCCTTCCCCAGTACCCTCTCTATATACTATTGACTGCTCTGTGTGTTCGTAACTGTGTGTGCTTCGATACCCAAAACCGAGCTCTATTCGCCTTGTGTCTATAACGAAATATCTAACACAGTTATCTCAGTTAAAATGAACTATGTGGAAAGGTGAACTTTCGTAAGAATAGTTTGTGTAAACGATAGTGGGTAGAGACAGTTATGTGAAGTAATGCATCAGATGTTACTATAAGTACATTAGATTATAATCTGTTTAATTTTATGCAGATAAGAGTAGTATATAAAATCATATTGCTTTACACAGGTTTACACTGTTTTGGTTTATTCTATCTGTACGGTCACCTATAATCTAGCAGGGGTAGGGGTGCTTTCGTGTAATTTTGAATAGCTTTTGTGGCTGAAATGCACCACCACTTGACATTGCGCTCTCGTTCAGGTTCATCTGTCGATGAGCTGAATACATTTTTTTTTTTTTTTTTCAAATGCCAATATCGTATGTCAAAGCGAAAAACGAATTATGTCAGGCATGTATTCTCACTTAACCCCTTAGTTGTCCGATCATATTACCCTCAAAACTGTAACATTAATTCAATATTACTTAACTGATGGGCATAATATTGATGCGCGCAGTTCATTAAGAGTACACAAAAAGTGCTTTTTTAAATTTATATTTAAGGACTTTCATCAAAATTGTCATTTACATTTTTTGTACAAAAAATGCAGCATACTTTAACGTACATATCTGAAAGTTTGATTTTCCTGGGGAGAATGCAATGTTTTAATGGGTTGCGCTGGTTAAATGGCTCACTGTGTCAAATTTCACACAAATTCAATTTTTACTTTCTCTATATGCACTATGTACATAGTGTATAGAGAAGGTATTGCACTCCACCAAAAAATTCGATACCGAGATTTCACCGGAAATATGTTTTAGGGCCCCCTGTATCCAAAAATAGTATTTTCAGAAAAAGGTCCGTGTGTTCGTGTGTCCGTGTGTTCGTGTGTCAGTGTGTCCGTGTGTCTGTAAACACGATAACTCAAAAACGAAAAGTCGGTATAATACCAAACTTGGTATTTAAGTTGAGTATCTTCCAGGGATGCGACACGAAGATTTTGAGAAAAATCCCCCAACCCCAAACTACCCTTTACATGGAACTTTTTCCGAAAATTTTGATTTTCTAAAAAATGGCTCTTACGATTTTGATTAAAATATCGTATATTAAAGATATTTACCTGACAAATAAAATGTATATTTTGAATTTTCTGGGAATAGCCTCTGAAGACTACTTTAATCAGGGTCAATTTTACGGACTTTTGCATTACTGCTAAACCGTAAGAAATGGACAAAAACTTACTCCACAACAAATGTAGAGCACTTTAAAACACACAATTTATGTTATACTCTATGCTGTTATATATATATAAAGACCATATTTTTCTCATACAGGACTTCGTTAATCTGTCCATATAAACAAAGGAACTTCAGTCACATAGCAATCAGCTTTTGTCCATCACTTTAACCTATGGTACTCCCTTATTTCGCTTCTACTTACAAGGAAACAAGTAATAAAACTATTTCTGCATTTTTTTTCTCGCTTAGCATGAAGTAAATAGAAGCATAAGCTTTTTAACAATAATTTATTGCAGGTTTGTAGAGAAAGTCATGTGAATGGAACACATCAGATTTTTTTCTTATTTTTCCATATACAAAATATATCTTCTCCCATAAAAATACAACTAGAATTCTGAAAATATTCACTAACCCAGAGAAGACTGTGTGTAATAAAATATCTGGTTGAGATTTCGATAATGCTCATAGATTAGTTTTTGGAGGTTTTCCGCTTTGTGATATTTTTTTACTTTCTCTACACGTACTATGTACATAGTGTATAGAGATTATATTGTAATGCACATAAAAATTCAATACCGAGATTTCATCGGAAATATATGTTTTGGGTCCACCTGAATCCCAAAATTGAATTTTTGAAAAAAGGTCCGTGTGTCTATCTGTCTGTCTGTGGACAGCATAGCTCAAAAACGAAAATACCATTGAATACCAAACTTGGTATTTAAGTTTGGCATCTTCCAAGGATGCGACGTGAAGATTTTCAAGAAAATCCCCCCACCCCCAACTACCCTTTACATAGAACTTTTTTAAAAAATGTCGAGTTTCTTAAAAATGGCTCTAACTATTTTGATTAAAATATCATACATAAAACATATTTACCTGTCAAATAAAATGTATATCTGGGATTTTCTGGGAATAGCCTCTGAAGACTACTTTATTTTGATAGAATTTTACATAACTGCTAAACGTAAGAGACGGACAAAAACTCGCCATACCAAGAGTGTAGAGTACGTTAAAACACACAATTTATGTCTACTACATTTTTTTTTTCTGGAGTAGATCGTTTTTGAGATATTCCTTGTTTTTGGTTTCAACTTTGAAAAACTTACACTTTTCTCATACAGGAATTTGTCAACTCCTGTCCATACAAAGGAACTTCAGTCATATAGCAACCAGCTTTTGACTATCACTTTAATCTATGGCACTCCCTTATTTCGCTTTTACTTACAAGGAAGCAAGTAATAGAACTATTCTATTTTTTTCTCGATTAGCATGAAGTAAATAGAAGCATAAGCTTTTTAACAATAATTTGTTGCAGAGCTGTAGAGAAAGTCATGCGAATGGAACACATCAGATTTTTATAAAAAGAAAGCTCTACATTATAGGGTAATTTTAAACAGGCAATTGCTTAAAAATACATAAAGGAATATACTTTTAAAGAATTGGTGATAGCATCGAAATTCTCTAGGAGAAGATTAATTTTAATTTTACTTTAATCAAACTGGAATTACGCCCGAAAATATATTGCCGGGTGTGAACCCCAGGTTAGCATGTTACACCTAGACCACGGAGAACGAATCATCGCTCCTGACCCGGAATTGAAATCTGTCCGTTGGTTAGGTTTTGAGTGCCAGCTTATTGACGTATAACCAATAGTAGACGTACTTATCTAGCGAGCGTCCTCCAACCATTAAAGTGAAATGCTTCCGTTTCCCAAAACTTTTGCGCTCAGTTGTTTAAACCCAACAAGAGTCTTTCAAACTAAATAAGTATATAAAATATTATAGTAACTAATGCTTTTTTTCTACCGAAAGTTCATTTTAGTCATACCTTTTTACTTTCTCTTCGCTTACTATATAAATAGTGTACAGAGAAGGTATTGTAATTCACCCAAAAATTTATCCCGAGGTTTCACCTGAAATATAGGTTTTGAGACCCCCCTGAATAAAAAATATCATTTTCAGAAAATGTTTGTGTGTGTCTATGTATGGGCAGCATAATTCAAAATATTTACTTCATGCTAATCGAGAAAAAAATTAGCAGAAATAGTCTTATTATTTGCTTTCTTGTAAGAGGAAGCAAAATAGGGGAGTACCATAGGTTAAAGTGATAATCAAAAGCTGGTTGCTATAAGACTGAAATTTCTTTGTTTCCTGTATGAGAAAAGTATACATTTTTCAAAGCTGAAACCAAAAACGAGGAATAGCTCAAAGACGATTAACTCCACGAAAAAATGTGTATAACATAAATTGTGTGTTTTTAACGTGTTCTACATTTTTTGTGCGGTAAGTGTTTTTCCATCTCTTGCAGTTTAGCACTTATGCAAAATTCCATAAAATTCATTCTGAAAAGTAGTCTTCCGAAGCTATTCCCAGAAAATTCAGGATATACATTTTATTTGTCAGCGAAATATCTTTAATATACGATATTTTAATCAAAATCGTTACAGCCATTTTTCAGCAAATAAAATTTTTCGAAAAAAGTTCCATGTGAAGGGTAGTTGGGTTGAAGTGATTTTTTTTTTTCAAAATCTTCGTGTCGCATCCTTGGAAGATACTAAACTTAAATAACGTGTTTGGTATTTTACCGACCTCTTGAGTTGTGTTCATGGACACACGAACACACACACTTGGAGTGCAATACATTCTCTATACACTATGTACATAGTACGTATAGAGAAAGTACAAATTTAAGATAAACCTGCTGCTGCATCTATAGTTTTACGAAAATAAGATAAATGTAATAGATTGATAATCTAATTACAGTTGAATTGAGTATTGTAGCACAAAAAATAAATATGAATATTTTAAATTATTTAAATGAATATATTTATATTTAAAACATCACCTGCGTCCATTAAAGTAGGATTGATGGCCAAAGCAAATCTTGCCGTGGCAAAGCTCCTTTATTTTCATGTTTCAAAGTTGGTCACCTTACTAAAGAGAGAATTTGTATGTGCCTGTGGTTTTATTTATTGTACTTCGCAAGTATCTCCTTTTCTGTGAAATAGAACTAAATAACAGTTCATAAAAAGAAAAATCGATGTATATTCTATGGATGTGTATGGATACCTTGTGTTGGGAATAACACGTCCGTACGAAAAATCGATGTATATTCTATGGATGTATATGGATACCTTGTGTTGGGAATAACACGTCCGTATGAAAAATCGATGTATATTCTATGGATGTATATGGATACCTTGTGTTGGGAATAACACGTCCGTATGAAAAATCGATGTATATTCTATGGATGTATATGGATACCTTGTGTTGGGAATAACACGTCGTATGAAAAATCGCCTACAGTCAGTTTCTACGTTTGAACGCCGACAAATGAAAGGAAAACACTTCGCACAACAATGGACATCCCCTTTGTCCTGCGACGTGTCGGAGAACAATGAGATTACCACATGGAGGTGCGAAGCGCGCTGCTTGCTGATGATGATAAATGTATCACCCTATCCGTTTATTTGTTAGTTCTCGTTCAGCGTCGCCTCCCCTAACCAGAAGTTATGTTCACGTTCGGAGCTTCTGGTTTATGTGCTACCTACTACATTTCCTCTACTTTCAAACAATGATAGATTTAAATACATTTAACCATCTCACTAAAGAAAAAAACTGTCGTCTGTTTCTCAGTATATATACAGTAAATAGCGGTGGGAATATATGCCTATAGGGCTTAAGATTTGGGATATTGGAACGAAGAGAGACATCTTACTGCAGCACTATAATGGATCGTTTGTGGCTACATCCTGCGCGGGACGGGAATGTGCCGGAAGTCCCAAGCCCGCAAGCAGATAGACCAACAAAAGTCTTCGAACACCCGCACACCTTTAGAGAGCAACCCAAGACAGCGTTGTAGTTACCCTTGCAGGCGAGACAGCTCACTCAGGCGGCCATGAAGGGAAGTATGTTCATAATGCAAGTAACTGCTTCATCTGCCCGGCACCTACGGCAGGACCTGAAAGCATAATTCAGACATGAAATATGAATGAAATCAGACGACATGAGGAAAGGGAGAATCATAAATAATTATATTCCAAAAGGCAGAAATAAATTGTATGTGTAGTACCATGTCTTTCTGTCATAATTGTTAATACTACTCCTATTTATAAGATTACTTTCTCTACACTTACTACGTATCTACATAGTGAATAGAGAAGTATTGCATTCCACCCAAAATTCGATACCGAGATTTCACTGCAATACACTACCCAGCCAGACACCGTGACCTGCTCCTACAACCCTGAAAGAGAGATGATTAGGAAATAATGAAAACAGCAATTTTGGACCGGAAAATTTATGGGGATGTAATGAACCTGCCCAGCATTCGCCTGGCGAGCCCGAGAAACCTATAAAAACGCCATGGAACAGGCAGGCTAGCCATGGTGATCGAACCCGTGACCTTGTGAATGGATGCCACAGACGAAACTGCCTGAGCTATCCGGACTCGGTTCCAAAAAAGTTTACTGCGTTTTTAGCATCTGAAGTGCTTATTCCAATCAGTTTCTGGTCTTTTACAAGGACCAAGTGCTGTTTTATTTGCTAGGCCATCAGGTTTTTTTTTCGTTTCCCGTGATACCTGTGTGTCCATGTGCTCACCGCAATTATACTGTACGGGAGGAAGAATTTGACGTACTAATAGGCATTTAAAGTGATAGAAATTAAGAGTACTACGCGCAGCCTAGCTGTCAGGGTTTACAAGAGTAACATGTTAACGGCGGGGGACACCTCGGCAACCGTTCCATTCGCCTGCAGAGCCTTAAGCCACACCTGCGCCGACTTGAAAGATGAAGAAATGAAGGGAAAGGAACCGTGGTAGATATACAACACCCTAGCATTCGCCTAAGCGACCCCAGGAAAAACACGGAAATATCCAGGGCCAGAGTGCGCGGTCAACGGGGGATCAAACCTGGGCCTCCGGAATGCCAGTCCCAGACGAAACACCTGAGCCACCTGGCTTGGTTTATCTTTTTCCGATACTGACAAAGTTGGTTTCGTTTTCATTTTTTGTGCTTTAATATAATTAAAGCTACTTAGATTCCCGGGCGGCGCCATGGCTGAGTGATTAGACCGCTCGCTCCCCATTTAGGTGGCCCGGGTTCGATCTCAAACGCCCGCATGTGGGATTTGTGGTGAACGAAGCGGCGTCTGAGCGAGTTTTCTCCGGGTCCTCCGGTTTCCCTCGCCACTCATTTCACCAATTGCTCCATCACCTTTCCAATCATCACTTACATTTTATATCATCCATTTCCTCACTTCTGACCCCTAGGCA
Source organism: Hymenopus coronatus (assembly GCA_030762935.1). Lineage (NCBI taxonomy): Eukaryota > Metazoa > Arthropoda > Insecta > Mantodea > Hymenopodidae > Hymenopus > Hymenopus coronatus. Next base: position 34,028,131 of record CM060883.1, read on the forward strand.
TTGACTTGTAAGTACTAAGGGGTGTCAGTCTTACAAATACGGGGAGGATAAGCCGATTACGAAACGAAAAGAAAATTTTATTCCCAAAAATGTTCTATAAAAGGTAGATTTACTTCTCATTTTAAAGGCTTCATATTTAAGGTAAAGGTCCAGTAGCAGTTAGGGTTCTACAATGGCATTTCTATGATACAAGACAAGGGCGTTTAGGGGAGGGCAACTGCTCGATCTCCAGATGTTGACTGCACCTTTAGCATAAAATAGAACTCGGCAAGCTGTCGTTTCAAGATAAACTAGCGACCAAGGGGCCGGAAATTGAATCTGGTGTCATCTGATACCAGGTCTTTCTTTAACAAACTGCCTTACACCTTCTGGACATTTTTACTTCTCACAAGAAGTCTTCGCTCAGGAATTGTCGCGTATCTCTCGCAGCATCTTGGCGAAAGAAAATATTTGAACGCTGAAGCAACAGAATCGCGATACAGAGAAGATGGGTGTCTTGCATCGTTTTGGGAGAAGTGTGCTGAGCAAAAAAAAATCTGATATATTCCATTCACATGGTTTTCTTCACCTGCTCTGAAGCAAACTATTCTTACAAAAGGTCATTTTTACTTTCTCTACACGCACTATGTGCATAGTTTGTAGAGAATGTATTGCATTCCACCCAAAAGTTCGATACCGAGATTTCACCGGAAATATATGTTTTAGGATCCCTTATATCCAAATAAAGCATTTTCACAAAAAGATCCGTGTGTGTGTGTGTGTGTGTGTGTGTGTGTGTCTGTGAACACGATAACTCAAAAACGAAAAGCCGGTAAAATACCAAACTTGGTATTTAAGTTTAATATCGTACAGGGATGCGACATGAAGATTTTGAGAAAAATCCCCCCCACCTCAAACTACCCTTTACATGGAACTTTTTTCGAAAATTTTGATTTTCTAAAAAATGACTAACGATTTTGATTAAAATGTCATATATTAAAGATATTTACCTGGCAAAAAAAATGTATATCTTGAATTTTCTGGGAATAGCCTCTGGAGACTACTTTATTCTGAACGAATTTTCCGGAATTTTGCATAACTGCTAAACCGTAAGACCTAGATAAAAACTTACTACACAGGAAATGTAGAGAAGTTAAATCACACAATTTATGTTATATACATTTTTCGCGGAGTTGATCGCTTTTTAGATATTCATTGTTTTTGGTTCCAGCTATGAAAAACTTACTCTTCTCATATAGGAATTTGTTAACTCCTGTCCATATAAACAAAGGAACTTCAGTCACATAGCAACCAGCTTTTGACTATCATTTTAGCCTATAGTACTCCCTTTTTTCACTTCTACTTACAAGGAAACAAGTAATAAGACTATTTCTGCTAATTATTTCTCGAGCAGCAGGAAGTAAATATAAGCATATGCTTTTTAACAATAATTTGTTGCAGAGATGTGGAGAAAGTCATGTGAATGGTACACATCAGTTTTTTATCATAACTAATAAAACGAGAGCTCCAACTCAAGTTGCTTGTGATTTATCCAGAGAAAACCTGTAGCTCGAGTTCTATATATTAAGACTATTTCATGAATAAAATAACAATGATTAGCCTATATGGACACAAAGAATAATATTCCTAAAATTCCATTTGTCCCGACGTATATCTGCACCGAAATCACTGCAACTGCAAATTTCAGATCTCTTTGTATTGCTACATTATATTATTTTGGCTTAGTAATACATGATTACAGTTAATATGTCTATTGGTACTTCCGCCATTATGTACGGGAATATCACTGCACAGTGATATTTAGAGAGAAAACAAATGCACTGGGATAGATAGATATATTTAGAAACACAATTGCACATGGGTGTGATAAAAAAAAGATTAACATGCAGAGATAATGAGTTCTGATTGGCTGTAGTTTTACGCGCCAATGTATGGTTTGGCCTTTTCCTACGATCACGTGTCGTGAACGAAATAGTCTACATAATTCTAATTAATAGAAACATTATCAGAAATGGTCTCATTACTTAGTTCCTTATAAGTAGAAAGAGTATTAGGGAATACACTAGGTTAAAGCGATAGTCATATCTTTTAAAATCTGTCGCTATGCGATTGTTATTGAAATCTGGTTTCTCCATGGCCAGGAGTAAAACAAAATAGATATGTAACGGGTTAGGGCTAATCATTTAGGAACAGCTTAAGTATTTTAAAACCAGGGAATATCTCTGAAATCGTTAGCTCTACAGGAAACAAAAATATAAATGACATAGATTGTGTGATTTAATAAGACCTACAGTTTTTTTTTTTTTTTTACAGTAAGCTTTTGTCTACCCAGTTATGTAAAAGTCATTCACAATGAAGTGGACTTCAAAGGCAGTATATTAGTTAGAAATATGGAGGTCTGTAACATTCATGTGCACAAAATGTACAAAATGCACCTTTTTAAGGGTTAAATTTCTTTCCAACAATGTTTGTTTCTTTTTATAATGTAAATACATTATTTTATTTACTTACTGTAATAAAGAAAGTAAGTTTTCATTAAAGTATGGTGTAATATTGCAGATGAACAAACACGGCCTACACGGAAGCGCTGCTGATTAAAACAAAAGAAGAGAGATGTCAGAAACAGCAGAACCTCGGCACTTGTTCTCTTTATTTATACTCTGTTGTTCACATTTCATGTTTGAGCACACTCTTGAATTGCCACGATTATGAAGCACGTCAAATACACATATCTACAGAGCCAGTATGGGAGCTGCTTCCTTTCAGCAGAAAAAACACAAGAAACATACTTGCCCGGTTCTTTCATAACGTTTAAATTAGAAACGATGGGGAGTATCTCATGCTGAGTTATTCTATGGCTCTGAAAATTTCCAAGAACAAAATAATACATCGAAAAAAGAAACAAGTCTTTCTTTTCCAAGCAAAACGAAGCAAGCACGTGCCTATTTTTCCTTTCATTAATTAGTAGACAGGTTGTAAAATTCAAAAACTATATTTACCATGCAGCATTTCTTACTGAAATTCAAAATTATTCCTTTGCTCTTATATCGTGTTAATAGATTTAAAGATTAGCAGAAATTATTTTATTAGATCCTTCTAAGCAGAGGGCAAATAAACAATACACTAGTCTAAATCAATTTTCAAACTTTGAAAAAGATGATCACTATGTGAAACAATTGAAATTCATTTGCTTTGCACGCTCAGGAGTAAAACAAAAGAAAGATGAAAAGAAAAATTACCTTATGTTTGAGAAAAGTTGAAGTAGATTAATGACAGGGAATATCTCGGAAACGACCGCACTCAACCCTGTAGAGCAAATAATATAGGAATTTGAAATTTCACTCCCAGTGTTCCTTAAATTTTTCCCAGGAAACAATTTTTATTGCAGTGCAGAAGACAGATAAATCGACTTAATATTAAACAGTTGTTTTTTAAGACAATCAACATTTCATTCTTGCTCAACCTTTAAACCTTGCTATGAAAGAGGCCACAAATCTAACTGGCATAATATGTGCTCAATGCAGTAGGGAACATCCAAAACGATTCTTCAATAATCATTGTTGTTAGTACGAATGACTAACTCTTATTAAGCCAAAAGTAATATATTTACAATAAGAGTAAGAATATTTGTCAATGCCTGCCTCAAAATGCTGTGTGCTAACGTGAATATAAATACAAAGTTTTCTGCTCTTTAAACTTGGTAGTTAAGTTTAGTATCTTTCAAGAATGCGATAAGAAGGTTTTCATAAAAAATCTTCGTATCCCAAACTACCTACACTTTACGTGGAAACATTTTCAAAGTTTTCGATTTTTTTGCAAAGAAATAAGATATTGTATATTAAAGATGTTTATATGACAGATAAAATGTATAACCTGAATTTTTTGGGAACAACCCTTGAAGTCCTCTTCATTCTGAATGACCTTTGCATATGTGGTGAACCCTAAGAATTGGATAAAAATTTACCACAGTAAAAATGTAATCTCGTTTTGATTTGTTTCTTTCACACATGCCTTGTGTAGGACAGGAGCTGGGTGGGTAAAGTCAGACTTAAAAGTTCAGTACCATAGCCAGGATTTGAACCTCGGATCTCCCGGTCTCTAGATGGTTGCTCTAACACTGAGCGTGGCAAGTTAGCATTAAATTTCTCAACTGACTCTCATGTTTCCTGTTAAACCACATGGTGATTCCACATTATTTATAGATGACATACCCCAATGGCAACCTACAATGTTGTAAGTACTTAAGTACTAGGATTCATGAACTTACGATATTGTAAGTCACCATTGGGTATGTTATCTCGAAATAATTTGGAATCACCTTCTGGTATACTGGAGAAACATGCGAGTCAGTTGAAAAATCTAATGCCTTGCTGACATATTGCCAATGTAGCTCAGTGGTAGAGCAATCGGCTAGAGATCCGTGGTCCAAATCCTGGCTATAGCATTGAATTTTTCAGTTTGGCTCTACCTATCCAATGTAGATCTCCTATACATTTTTGTTGTCGAAATAAGATTTCCGAGATGTCTCTTACTTCCTCAAACAGAAAGTCATCCGCGTTTCATTTGTTTTACTCCTGGTCATGAAAAGAAGCAAATTTCAAAGAGAGTTGTACATTGACAGCTTTTAAAACATTCAACTATCGCTTTTCCCTCTACTTATAAGGAAATTAGTAATAAGAGAATTTCTGCTAATATTTATCTCTTCAAGAATGAAGTAGAAATAATAATCTTTCGTAAAAATCTGTTTACAGAGAAAGTAGAGAAAGTCGTGAGCATGAAACACATCAGACTTTTTTACTTTCTCTACACGTACTATGTACATAGTGTATAGAGAAGTTATTGTAATTCACCCAAATTTTCGATACCGAGATTTCACCGGAAATACATGTTTTGGGTCCCCCTGAATAAAAAAAAAAGCATTTTGAGAAGAAGATCCATGTGCGTGTGTGTGTCGGTAGACAGCATAGCTCGAAAACGAAAACACCGTTAAATACTTAACTTGGTGTTTAAGTGTGGTATCTTCAAAAGATAGGACACGAACGTTTTCAAGAAAATACCCCTACCCCAAACTACCCTTTACATGGAAAAAAATTCGACAATTTAGATTCTCTCAAAAAAGGTTCTAACGATTTTGATTAAAATATCGCACATTAAACATATTTACCTGACAAATAAAATGTACACATTGACTTTTTTTGGGAATTTCCTCTGAAAACTACTTTATTCTGGATGATTTTTACGGAATTTTGCATAACTGGTAAACTATTACAGATACACAAAGCCTAACTTAACAGAAAATGTAGAGTTTGTAACATCGACAATTTATAATTTTTCCTTTTTTTCGTGGAGATAATCGCTTTTGAGATATTCCTTGTTATTGGTTTCAGATTTAAAATACGAGGGCCATTTTTTCAACCTCCGATAAGCTATAAATAAAAGACAAATTCATAGAAAACAAGAATTTTATTGCTAAAAGTTTAGTACACTTATGGTTACTTTTCAACATAATCATCGAAAAGATTGAGACATTTATTGTACCTGTGCACAGCTTTGAAGTACCCACATCAAAAAAAGTTGCCTCCAGTGATTTTAAATGAGCATTGACGTTGTTTTGAAGATCTTCGTACTTTACGGTTTGCGGAGAGCCATTCACACTGCTGGCACAACCCATCGGCTCCTTGAACAATTTCAATGGGACATTTTCGATAATCCGCTGTACAGTCCTGACCTGGCACCCAGCGACTTTCACCTTTTCCCTGAACTGAAGACGTGGCTAGGAGGGCAGCACTTTCAAACCAACGAAGATCTTTAAAACAACGTCAATGTTCATTTGAAATCGATGGCGGCAATATTTTTTGAAGCGCGTATTGCAAAGCTTGTGCCCAGGTACGATAAATGACTCAAACTTATCGGTGATTATATTGAAAAGTATAAGGGAACAAAACTTTTAGTAATAAAATAATTTTTTTCTATGAACTTGTCTTTTATTTATAACCTATCGGAGGTTGAAAAAAAAAACGGCTCACTTTTCTCACACTTTTCTCCTGGCCACGCATAGAAACGGATTTCAATCACGTGGCAAGTTGTGTTTAAAAGGTTTGACTAGGTTTGACTATCATTTTTTCCTTCTATGTACTTACAAGGAAGCAAGTAATTAAGCCAATTTCTGCTGACGTTAATCTCTTATCATATGGTATATAGAAAAGTGTGTTTTTTTTAACAATAATGTGGTGCAGTGATATAGAGAGAGTCATGTGAATGGAACACACCAAATTTTTGTTTTGTGTAGAGTTAACCATTTACGAGATATTACTTGTTATTTGTTTCATTTTTAAACTACTTAACATTTTCTCAGACAGAAAGTCATCTTTCTTTTCATATATATTTTGTTTTAATTGTCATAGTCATCAGTTTTTAAAAGATATGATTACCGTTTTCGCCCAGTGTATTACCTTATTTCATTTTTGCTTAGAAGGTACTAAGTAATAAGGCAATTTCTGCTAATGTTTATATTGTTTAACATGGTTTGATAAAAGAATAATATTCTACAAGAATAGTTTGTTTGCAAAAAAGCTAGATGAAGTCATGTGAATGAAACACACAATATTTTTACTTTCTCTATACGTACTATGTACATAGTGTATAGAGAGGCTATTGAATTACTCCCAACAATTCGATATGGAGATGTCACCAGAAATATGTTTTAACATCCCCTGAATCCAAAAAACACATTTTTAGAAAAATGTCAGTGTGTCTGTCTGTCTGTCTGTGTTGGTGTGTGTCTGTGTGTATGTGTGGATGTCTTTGGGCAGCACAGCTCAAAAACTAAAGGACCGTTAAAAGCCAAACTTGGTGCTTAAGTTTACTATCTTCCAAGGATACAACACGAAGATTTTCAAGAAAATCCCCTTACACTAAACTACCCTTTACATGAAAAAAATTTCAAAAATTTTTATTTTCTTAAAAATGGCTCTAACAAATTTGATTAAAATGTCATATATTAAAGACATTTACCTGATAAATAAAATGTATATCTTGAATTTTTTGGGAATAACCTCTGAAGGCTACTTTATTCTGGATAAATTTTACGGAATTTTGCATAGCTGTTTAACCGTAAGAGATTGACAAAAACTTACCTCACAAAAAATGTAGAGCACGTTAAAGCACACAATGTATGTGATATACATTTTTTTCCGTGAAGTTGATCGTTTTTTAGATATTCCTTGTTATTGGTTTCAGCTTTGTAAAACATACTTTTCTCATACTGGAATTTGTCAACTCCTGTCCATACAAACAAAGGAACTTCAGTTACATAGCAACCAACTTTTGACTATCACTTTAACATATGGTACTCTCTTATTTCGCTTCTACTTACAAGGAAACAAGTAATAAGACTATTTCTGTTAATTTTTTCTCAATTAGCATGAAGTAAATAGAAACATTAGCTTTTTAGCAATAATTTGTTGAATGGAACACACGAGATTTTTTTATTTATTTTTTGAAATGGAAGGAAAACAGGAGGTGTCAGGGAGTTAAACAAGATGGAAGGGAGTTAAGGAACAGAGAAAGCAAGAGTACAAAAGCAAATTAAGCCCAGGGTTGAGCTTATTTTGAAAAAAATTAAATTTGATTTTCAAATGTCTATTGACTGAACCCATGTGAACACACTGTATTATGGTAGATGTTGCTCAGGTCTACCTTATTTCATTTGTTTATTCCCATTTTACGAATGCATCAGTTTTGTGGTAATGTTGTATAAATGTGCTGCAATAACTTAATGCAACAAAATGCTGCTGTGGAATATCTATAGGTTTATATTTTACCACCGTCAATGCATTTAAATGATATAATACAATGAAACGTGGACAAACTATTAAACAAAATACAACCGATATTTGTTACGTGGACGGAACCCTGACAGATATTTTAGCATATGCGTATACACGTATATTTAAATTTCGTCAAGGCAAGCTGGTATATTGGACATTATAATTTTTTTACCTCGCTAGCATTTATATTTATTTTATTAGGTACAGTACTAAAGCCAAACTACAAAGGATTTGTCGTTTAACAAGTTTTTATAACCCTGTAGTGTAATTTATGTAACTTTACGTTAGTATCTGCGTTCATTAGAAACTTTGAGGTCCCCAGGGATACCGTTTTGATACGTTATTTCTTTCTGTATAGAAATGCTCTAATATTAAGTGTTTTAAGTATTACACGGTATATTCAGGTGCATCTGTGATCACTTTGAAGTGTATAGATGATGTTATACAACTTAACTGTAAAGTAAATACATTTTAGTCTAAATTTTACGAAAAGCATATGATAAATTAAAGTATTGAATTATCTAAATAATTGCAAATACAGGGGTTAGAGGTGATTAGGTGCAAATAATGTTATATTTAGTAGAGAACAATATATATGATACACAAATATATCTAATTTTGTCCACTTACTAAGAGCATTGTCATAAATGAAACACAAATTTTAGGATCTAATGTGCTTTGAACGGCCCTGCGTTATGCCTCACTTGTGTTTACATATGTCACGTAAGGGCCAGCTTCTGTGTTTAGTAAGCTCTCATTCACTTGAGTCACAGTGAGGAATCGAGGGACCGATTAAGTTGCAAACTTTCATTTATATCTGCCAATGATGGACTGTACCATCGGTGATTTCTATATTGTCATTTCCCCAAAAGATGAGCGTTAGCTGCAGTGAATTATAGGATATGCCACACAATCTCTCTTAGTTTCCGATTTGAAGTTTTAATTTTTGAGATTTAATTTTAATTTTTCACCTTTCTAAGAGCAACGAGGGTAATTTTGTACTCCCAAGGACGGAAGAACAAATACTTAAAAGTTGGTTTGAGTTATGTGTATGTTCAAAAACAGTAAGAAAACAAAATGTAAATAAAGCATAAATGTTACACTTTTTTAAGTTAAGCGGTGATACGTTGTGAACCCTAATCAGATAGTGTATGAAAACAAAAACTAATTGTCAATATAGACTACCGAGACCAGATATTTATACCAATCGCGGTCATCTGACTGGAGCGATACTGTCGAAAAATGTAATGCCCTGATGTTCTTTTCTTTGAAATATTGTTGCACCTGACGTTCGTATATTCAATCTCCGTCTTGGTTATTGATAATAAGGTGATAATTCAGGCAGCCAATCTTCGCTTTTAAAAACTATCAGTTCCATAAATGTACTTTCAATTAATTCAGTTACAATGTTCACTTAAAGTTTTAACGAGTTCTTATGTATTTAAAGTAAAAAAGGAGTGAAAATAATGATTTGTATTTCTTATGTATGAGATGACCTGAAATAAAATAACGTTTGTTTCCATTTCATGTATTACTTATTAAAAGCTGAAATGAAATAATTGTTCCCTATTTCTATTGTTGCTATCGATATTCGTACATTGGGTGTGGACGCCTGCGACCATATCATAATTCAGGAGGCAGTGAAGAAAGAAAGAAAAACAAATTGATCTGCTCCAATCACATGACCTTCTCTACATCTGTGACAAATTATTGTTAATAAGCTTATTCTTCTGTTTATTTAATGCTAAAACATTAGCAGAAACGGTCTTATCACTTAATTCCTATATAAACAGAAGGGAAATAAGGGAATACATTAGGTTAAACCAATAGTCAAATGTTTTAAAATGCTGTTGCTGTGGGACTGAAATCCATTTCTTTGCGTGACCACTTTTAGGTATTTTAAAACTGAAATCAATAACAAGGAATATCTCAAAAACGGCCAACTCCACGAAAAAAGTATATGTGACATAAATTGTGTGTCTTATCTGACTTACATTTTTTGTGTAGTAAGTGTTTGTCTATCAGTTAATCAAAATTCAATAAAATCATCCAGAATAGAGAGATCTTTAGAGGCCATTCCCAGAAAATTCAAGATATAAAGTTTTTTTGGCATGCAAATATCTTAAATATAAGAGATTTTTATCAAAATCGTTGCAGCCATTTTTGAGAAAAACAAAATTTTTAAAATTTGTTCCATGTAAAGGGTGGTTTGGGGTAGGAGGCTTTTCTTGAAAATCTTCGTGTCGCATAATTGGAAGACACCACGCTTAGCATTTAAGGGTCTATTCGCTTTTGAGCTATGCTGTCCACAGACACACACGGACCTTTTTCTGAAAATGCTTTCTTTTTATTCACGGGGTCCTAAAACATGTATTTTCGGTGAAATTTCGGTATCGAATTCTTGAGTGGAATACAATACCTTCTCTATAAACATTGTGCATAGTACGTGTAGAGACATTATAAAAACATTCAGTAAGTAAACATGGTCGAATGCGTCATCTACAATTTCAGAACTAATGTTAAGTATTTCAATCATAACCTGATAAAATCTCCGTTCCTATATATTATAAATTAAGTCTATTTCTCTGAGTTCTATCAGATAGAACTCGTGTTTTCATCTCTTAGGCCAGTTCACTCCCACCGCTTCGCTCCGGTCGTGAATTATCGACAAGATGAAAACACTCGTGGTATTACTTATAACACATTTGACAGCTGTGGTTATGGTCTGATGGTGCCCTGCTTCCCGTTCAGTTGCGTTAGAGCGTTGGCCTCTACCGGAGCGTATTCATGTAGTAGAAACATTTGTGAGAACACCTGTAACTGAGTTTGTTCTGCAAAACATTCATGTAACTAAATACATATAAAAAGCCCTCAGGCACTAACACCAATTGAAGGAAACAAAATAGTATACTCGTTTGGCTTTGTCGCTGTCACGTTGTGCGCCAATATGTCACTGTTCTTTTATCTACCTTGGAGTCGGTCTGGATTAGTACCAGTGAAATGCTTTATAAACAGACATGTGCATACCTCTTGAAAGTTCTTTGATGCGCCGGCTCTGCTCATCCACGTAGAACACAATTTTGACTCTCATTAAGGGTGAGAAAGAATGACTGGGGTATGTAACACGGGGCAGACTCACAAATAGAAGTACTTCACTTTAGATTCCACTGAATTAATGCTTTTATTCAGCTTTGTTACTTGTTGAGACACTAATCCTATGAGCGACTCCCGACATATTAACTCTTGAAGACGTAGGAATATTAATAACTAGTGCTGTTTTCTTCTGCTTATTTAGTTCTTGTTTCGACGGTCATTACAGCGTACTTTCCTATTACGCGACGAGTCGACTCGTGCGCTAATGTCTCGCGTAAAAATATCACATACTTAGGTACACTGCCGCATTCACGTACATACAACGTACAGCCTATAGCGTACCGCGTACAGCATCACAAGTATAGCGCGAAATCCAACAGGAATAAGCAGCAGCCCAATTTCGTGCAAACGCATCGCTTTTATACCTAATGTGTCTTAACTTGAATATAATTCCTGATTGGTTGAAAAGAATCGCGAAAATAACGTTGTCACATGATTAAAATTGTAAGTTATTTGTATTCGACTCATGTGACCGCTCTTTATAATGGAAAAATCCCAAGCTGCTGACTTTTAGGGGAGAGACCTTTCTCTAAAAAATACCCTGTTACTTATGTCTCTAATGCGCTAAAATCTTGCTCTACAAAGGCAATTGTGTTACTAAGATTAACAAGGAAAGTAACCTTGGCGTGCACAATAGCAACTTCTCACCCTAAGGTTTTGTGTTCTGCAATCTGCTCAGTCTTGACTGCTGAAGCAGATATTTCCTACATGAAACCTATGTAAAGATAATAATTAAAATAATAAAATGCACAGCGGGATAATATACTCTTGCAGCTTTCACTACCAGAAAGAAGCACGTCCGCTTGCCAACAGCACACGCCACAGAATATAGCAATTTGTTATAATACTATCTGGCCAATCCGCTGTTATAATGTGCGTAGTGTTACATTCACGTTATACACATGTGCCGCCTATAAAACCATAAAATCTGTAATGTTTACAGCTCGCTGAACATGTCACAAAACTATCTTCATGTTGTTTAACGCACCAAAGTGCGAGAAAATCGGCTGTTTGATCAATGTGTCCCCTTCCTGCTGGTGCAACAGGATCTGATATGGCAACGCCGCTATTCCGGTGCAGTGAAATGGACACAAATTGACATTGGAGCTAGGGGGGCACTAGACTCAAATGGGTACCAAAGAGCTCATTCCGAGTATTGACATTATGGACTTACCACAACCACCATTCAAACGTATGGGTTCGATCTGACCAGATTAAATGGAAGGGTTACGCAAATGAACCGTCTTTATAGACTAGCGTAATGTTCATAGTAGAACTATTATATCAGAATGTTCCAAATGAGAGGCGATTTATTTATTACTTTCTCTACACTTGCTATGAACATAGTATATAGAGAAGGTATTGTAATGGACCCAATAATGTTTGATGCCGAGATTTCATCGGAAATACATGTTTTGGGTCCCCCTGAATCCAAATGGTCCGTGTGTTAAGTTTGGTATCTTCCAAGGATGCAACACGAAGATTTTGAAGAAAATCCCCCCACCCCAACTAACCTTTACATAGAAAAAAATTCGAAAATTTTGATTTTCTCAAAAATGGTTCTAACGATTTTGATTAAAATATCGAATATTAAAGATATTTACCTGACGAATGAAATGTATATCTTGCATTTTTTTGGAAATATCCACTGAATGCTACTTTATTCTGAATGAATTTTACGGCATTTTGCATAACTGCTACACCGTAAGAGATAGACGAAAACTTACTACATAAAAATGTAGACCACTCGAAAAAAACACCTAAACCTTCACGAACCCTTAAACTCACACCTTGGGACACGCCCAAACACTCGGACAGGCTAGCAAACTTGAACTCAAATGCACACACGAACACACTCGCACACTCGAACATGCTCGTCCACCCTCGCCACCTCGACTGCCCTCACACGCTCGACCTCACTGCTCACTCGAAAGCTCCATCACACTCTCGTTCGACAACCCTCATGCGCTCGAATATACTCGCACTCCAACACTCAAACACCTGATTTCACACACCTGAACACACTTCTCTACACACTCGAACAAATTCACAGTAGAACACATTCATAGATTTGCAAACATTCACACTCGAAATCATTCACACATTCGAACACACAACCGAACATACTCATGGGCTAGAACTAACCCACATACTCAAACACCCTGACAAATTAGAACTCACAAACTAGATACTCGAACACAACCACTCGAACACGTACAGTAACACGCCCTCAAGCACACTCACACGCACTCGAGCACCTTTTTGCGCACTCGAGTGCATTCTCTAGCACTCGAAAACTCATACACGCACTCGTATTCGAAAACTCTGTCACATACCCGAAAACCCTCCCACACACTCGAACACATCACAACACTCGAACACACTCACATGCTCTCGAACACACTCTCACGCAATCGAACACACACACACACAATAAACACAATTACACGCACTCGAAAACTCTCACACGCTCTCAAACACACTCACATGCTCACGAAAACTCGCTCATGAACTCGCACTCAGGAACTCAAACTCTCACACTGGAACACACTGATTCACCCGAACACATTCGCATACTCTAACACACATTCGAACACAACCACACACTCGCACTCGATCTCTGTCGTACGCTCGATCACTCCCGAACACTCGAACACACTGGACTAAACGTGAGCATTTGAACCCTCGTACTTATCCTTTCACACGAACGCGCTCGTTCATAACAGCACACTTGAACATTTCAACACTCTGAACACTGCAAAAAATTTAAGAGTCGAATAATTTGAAGACTCGAAAAAAACCTTAAGATACACGAAAACGCCCGCACACTTGAACATTTTAACACACTCGAACTCAAACGCCCACTCTAGCACACTGGCCAACTTGAACACTCAATTATCTGGAAACCTCTAAAGACATGTTTAATCTGGATGAATTTCGCGGAATTTTGTGTAAGTGGTAAACCATAAGAGATAAGTAAGAATTACTTAACAAAAACTGTAGATCTCGTTAAAACACACAATTTATGTAATATGCATTTTTATTTGGAGTATACCGTTTTTGAGATATTCTGTGATATTAGTTTCAGCTTTAAACTACTGGAATTTTTCAACTCCTGTCCATAAAAACAGAGGTACTTCGATCACATAGCAACCAACTATCTATTTAACCTATGTTACTCCCTTATTTCCCGTCTACTTACAAGGCAGAAATAATAGGACTATTTCTGCCATTTTGTCTCGATTAGAAGTACGTAAATAGGATACGCTTTTTAATAATAATGTATTGTAGAGATGTACAGAAAGTCATGGTCACCACATTTTATTTTTAAGGGAAATTAATTTATTGCTTATGCTTCCTTTGCAATGAATAAGCGCCTTTGGTTCTCATAATCAACTTAGTGATAAAAACAATATACATTTGTTTTCATACGAAGCATTTGTCGATAACATTTATCAATTCATTTACGATTACCTTTAGGACAATAAAGATCATACTTTTTGCCCCATTGTTAGTGTCAGCAGTATGACAGTGTAATTATTGGAGGAAGTGTATGTAACATTCCAAGGCCATTACCGTGGGCAAGTATTGATTAGCATGTGCTGCAATTATTTTCTGTCTGTAAAAGCTGTATTCAGTTATATGTGTATCCATGTACATGACTTACAGTGTGCCTAAGCGCACCAAACTCATTAAACGACCCGTGTGGATTAGACTAGAAGCATGGCGGGTGATAAAAACTCTTGTGTACCATTCACATGACTTTCTCTACATCTCTGCAACAAATTATTCTGAAAAAGCTTATACTTCAATTTACTTCATGCTAATCAGAAAAAATTAGCAGAAATAGTCTTATTACTTGCTTTCTTGTAAGTAGAAGCGAAATAAGGGAGTACCATAGGTTAAAGTGATAGTCAAAAGCTGGTTGCTATGTGATTGAAGTTCCTTTGTTTGTATGGACAGGAGTTGACAAATTCCTGTATGAGAAAAGTATGAGTTTTTTAAAGCTGAAACCAAAAACAAGGAATATCTCTAAAACGATGAACTCCACGAAAATAATGTATATTACATACATTGTGTGTTTTAACGTGCTCTACACGTAAGTTTTTGTCCATCTCTGACGGTTTAGCAGTTATTCAAAATTCCGTAAAATTCATCCAGGTTAAAGTAGTCTTCCGAGGCTATTCCCAGAAAATTCAAGATTGTCAGGTAAATATCTTTAATATATGATATTTAAATCAAAATTGTTAGAGCCATTTTTGATAAAATCAAAATTTTCAAAAAAAGTTCCATGTAAAGGGTAGTTTGGGGTCGGGGGATTTTTCTCAAAATCTTCGTCGCATTCCTGGAAGATACTAAACTTAAAAACCAAGTTGTGTATTTTACCGGCCTTTAGTTTTTGAGTTATCATGTTCATGGACACACGGACACACACACACACACACACACACACACACACACACACACACAATCGGCCCTGGTAACGAAACCACGTGATGGATATAGTTGAAGCTTTAACTGCCATCTAGTGAAGGACGATGGTTACTAAATACAAACTTTTTCGATGCTACGAGTGTAAGTTCTTGGACTTAATTGAATGCCTCTCGTATTTTAATGACACCAAACATGTTAGGTAGTTTATAATCACTACGAGTGAATTATTAATTAATGGCGTGAACTCTCGAAAATTAAAGTAAACGTATAATTATACTACGTAGAACATAAATAATATAATAAAATTCCATGCTTAATGTGGCTCATAATGAACGAAGCTGTTTATATTGGTAATAGTCAAAACTCGCCAACTTTTCTTCCCAAGCATAATAATAATAATAATAATAATAATAATAATAATAATAATAATAATAATAATAATAATAATAATAATAATAATAATAATAATTCTATCCACTGGAGTTTTTTAAATTAATTTATTGGCATTTAGATATTATCTATACAGCCAAAGGCAATAACAATTAACAACTAAGAATAAATTTACAAAGAATACTTACATCTAGTTTTCAAACATATTTCAGGGCATTACACAGGACATTTACATTTAAATGTTAATATTTACATGGTTTGGTCCGTACACGGCACAAAGCTCACGATGAATAGCTGCTGCAGAATATCCTTTGGCTGTAAAAAACCTTATAACAGCACGCACTTCACATTTGGCGGGGTTTTCTATTGCAGTACACATTTCAAACGGCCACAAACACTAAACTAGCGCAGGTACGACTTTCACTCGGCCACGGCTTGATGCCGACTGACCTGCTGAGTGCGTGAATGCACAGATGGCGTCGCTAATCCCCCAACTACCCGCACTGTGACCGATCGGAGGTTACTTTCTGAACGGCCCTCGTACATGGAAATTTTGAGTCGCAAGTAATTGAGCAACACTGCATGGAAGATGAATGCCTAGATTCACTATTCTGATCCTGGAAGTGTTGTATTGCTGTCCATAGTTTCTTGCATGCAAAGATGATGTGACCGAAATCGTCTAAAGAGTATCTTTAATATTAATCCTATTGAGATGTTTAGCAAAGCATTCATGATTAAATTTTAAAGGTTATAGTTGCGATCATTTTCCTTGTGGCTTTCCTACTGCCGTACCACTGTTTTTTGGGTTCGTCATGATGCATTTAAAAATAATGTTTGCCTTTAAATTGTGCTGAATTTTTCCACAGTTGTTCCAAGATTCCTTAACTTCATATATGTGGATAAGATTGGTCAGATATCGTTGCAGATTTTGCTAAATTGTCTGCAATTATATTTCCATTTATTCCCGAGTGAGCTTTAATCCAAACTAATAGTGTATATTTTCCCTTCGTTGTTATCATATTTAGTATAGCAAATCCAAGAGGATAATTACCTTGCTTTGATTTAGTCCAGAAATACACTGTAAAGAGCTCTTGGATCTGATTAGCAGGGTGTTATATCTCCTCCGAACTGCCGATTGAAAACATTACAACCCAAACCTGTAATTTCATACTAAAATATCGTTTTGTTAATATCGATTTCGTTATTTCTGTTCGACATTGGAAATGCTTGAACTTCCGTCTTCATGTCGCTGATGCAAACATTCATATATGCAAGTGTCGTAGCTGTTGTCTATTTAACCATACATGCATATAGTAATTATACTCCTTCCTCTAGAGGACGCAATTAATTGTAGTTGGTTTAACCTTTACTTATGTAGCAATCACAGGGAAACACTTTCATAGGGATGATATGTGACCCGCCCTTCTATTTCATAACAATATTGGTGTGTATAGTCCCTGAGCTGTATTTAAGCTAGTTCAAATAGAGAACCGATACTGGGAGAAGACAAAGGTTTAGTATTGAGGTTGGGAACCAAGAGAGAATAACATTAATGCAATCTTGGGGAATGGGCACTTTTTATGCCAGCTAGTGTACATCAAACAGAATGGAACTAAACGAACTACTAATTTAGATACAGAAAAGCTTGTATAGCTTCAAGGAATATCCAATCATTATTATTGAAGGTCACTGAGGAATAAATGCATCTCGAAGGAATATATATATACACACCTACCTTATAAATTATCTTGGAAGATAATGCTAAACTTAAATACGTCGTTTGATATTGAACGGTCTTTTCGTATTGGGGATATGCTGTCCCCCCCCCCGCACACACACACACACACACACACACACGCACACAAACTGGGACGTTTTTCCAATTTTTTTTTCAGGGGGACCCAAAACATGTATTTTCGGTGAAATCTCTATATCGAACCTTTGGTTGCAATACAATAGGCCCCTTCTGTATACACTATGTACGTAGTACGTGTAGAGAAAGTAAAAATGATGGATTGATTTAACCCAAAATTAACGACATTTCATTAATTCATAGCATTATGACAATCAGTAATTTATTTAATTCCTATTTTAATTCAAATCTTGTTATTTTCCTCCGGATATGACACTAAACCAAGAGGAAATGTTTTTGTTTATTTTGTCTACACGTGTGGGTACATAGTGTATAGAGAATATATTGTAATGCACCCAGTAATTCGATGCCGAGATTTCATCGGAAATACATGTTTTGTCCCCCCCGAATCCAAAAAAAGTATATTTGGAAAAAGGTCCGCGCGAGCGCGGTATTTAGCTTTCATATCTTCCAGGGATGCGACACGAAGATATTAAAGAAAATCCCCCACCCCCAACTACCCTTTCCATGGAACTTTTTTCGAAAATTTTGATTTTCTTAAAAATGGCTCTAACGATTTTGATTAAAATATCGTACATTTAAGAAATTTACTTCATAAATAAAATGTATATCTTGAATTTCCTGGGAATAGCCTCTGAAGACTACTTTATTCTGAATGAAGTTTACAAAAGTTTTCTTAACTGCTAAACCGTAAGAGATGGACAAAAACGTACCACACAAAAATGTAGAGCACGTTAAAACACACAATATATGTTATACACTTTTTTTCGTGGAGTTGACCGTTTTTGAGATATTCCTTGTTTTCGGTTTCAGCTTTGAAAATCTTATACTTTTCTCATCCAGGAATTTCTCAACTCCGGTCCTTACAAACAAAGGAACTTCAGTCACATAGCAACCAGCTTTTGACTATTACTTTAACTTATGGTACTCCCTTATTTCTGTTCTACTTACAAAGAGGCAAGTAATAAAAGACTTATGCTTTTATTTACTTCATGCTAATCGAGAAAAAAATAACAGAAATAGTCTTGACAGTAATTTGTTGCAGAGATGTAGAGAAAGTATGTGAATAGAACACATACATTTTTTTTTACTAGTTTTTACTCATTTTGAGCTTTATATATAATTTATATTTGTGATATAACGGCTTGGGAGTTTACACCGTTAATATTTCAGGATGTATAGCTAATAATTTAAATTTATTTTCGATACATAGGAACAATCAAGTACGTAAGGTACAAAAATATATAGAGCAGCCGTGAGCTTGATTATCTCCTCTTTACCTCTGATTGAGTTAGCATGTAAAGGGACAATGTCAAACGCGGTTTGTCTCCTCTCCAAAAAAGTGAACTTCGGTGGCAGCCACACTCAACAAACATGAACCGAACAGTGTGTTTTGCATGACACTAACCTAGTGTTGAGGAGTATAACACTTAAGTCCTTCACAGGGTGAAGCCGAAATATGCGAGACCAAAACCTAATTATTTCTACAGGAAGAAGCTAACATATAATATCTGTGCAAATAAAGGGAATGAATGTTAAAACTACTTTATTAGCATTTCTACAGTAGCATAACTTAATTTTCTCTTATGTTATAAGAGAAACACTCGGCTTAAACATTCGCGAATCTGGTAGTTTTCATTACCTCTATTATGTTCGCGAATCCTTTCACGCATGCGCGAATGGCGTGCTAAGTTGACGTTGGTTTATTATTTTCGCTAGAAAAGAAAATGTCCTGAAAACAGCCGGTTGGTGAGTTAAAGACAACATGTTTTAGTATACTTTCTATGGAGCTATTGGTATCGAATTAACGCCCTAAAATTAATTTTACTACAATTGCAAGTTTATGATAGTTGGCATCCTGATTTAACTCCAAAACAGCTTCAAAGTTTCCGAAAAATATTGAACTGTTTAACGAGCTGTACCATACTCTAGGATACCCAGTGTGGGGTAGGTGTTTTCCTTGCACTGCGCATACTAGGGGGTGGTAGCTTCAGGGATAGAGCTATTCGCGCATGCGAGAGGGAAGCTGGTGGCATCAGGGTGCAAGGTGCAGGAGGGTGTACATTTGGTTAGAACGATCAAGAGCTACAAATAATTATAAAGGGGTGCGAGGAGACACAGGACCTTTTACTGTTAGGAAGTTAAAGTATAGTTAGAGGATGAGGAAACCCAAAGGTTATCCAAAATCCATTTACCTCACCTGTACATTATGAATCTTATAATTTACACTATAAAATAAAAGCTATGCTTGCGCGGACTTTATCACGTCAGCAGCTCAGATGAACAAAGCTGAAACAGGTTGAACAAGGTTCTTCTGACCTAGTTACTTAAGCTTTCATAAAAAACCCCAAGCTTATGCCAGCATTGATTTAGGAGGGCACAGCTATGCCAGCATTTCGACATCGATTGCTGAAACTCGTTCAGCATTACCTCTTGCTCAATGAAATATAATTTATTTGGAATGACCACACTGGGTACTTTACAATACCGTTGTTAAAATTGTTATTTATATTAATGATTAATAACTTTTAATATCGTAATTAGATGGTAAAGAATGTTTTTATTTTCAGCTTAGTATACAAGGTTATAGAAATTATGGTGCAGACACTGCTAAACATTAAATTGGTTTTAGACGAAACATATTTATGTACGTATTATTGTACATTTTAACTTTTTTCTATGTGGGTTATAGAAATAGTTTCAGATGAATGCCTGTACTTGAGGCAGTCGCGCTAATCCGACGGACACAGAAAGTATATATATATATATATATATATATATATATATATATATATTTCTCGACAAATACTATGTGTATCGTGTATAGAGGAGGTATTGTATTCCACCCAAGAACTCGATGCCGAAATTTCAATGGAAGCATGTTTAGAGGTTCCCTGAGTCCAAAAAAGGACATTTTTAGAAAAAGGTCCGTGTGTATGTGTGTGTGTGGACAGCATAGCCCAGAAACTGAAAGACCGTTAAATACTACATTTGGCATTTGAATTTTGTATCTTACAAGGATGCAACATAAATATTTTGAAGAAAATGCCCTCACCCCAAACTGGAATATTTTTTGGAAAATGTTTTTTTTTTCAAAAATAACACGATTTTTATTAAAATACCGTACCTATATTAAAGTCATTTACATCGCAAATAAATTGTATATCTTGAATCTTCCGGGAATATCTTCTGAAGTCCTATTCATTCTGGATGAATTTTGCTGAATTTTGCATTACTGGTAAACCGTAAGAGATACACAAAAACTTACCAAACAAAAAATGAAAATGTGGATAAAACACACAGTTTATGCCATACGCACTTTTGTTGCAGAATTGACCGTTTCCGAGATATTCCTTGTTATTGGTTTCAATTTTAAACTACGGTTCTTCTATCTTTCCTTTTATCTCTGTTTTGTTTTTCTGGAAAATGAAAAGTGAACAAGACAATAAGACTTCAGTTTTTCAAACCTCAATCTGCTTTTAACAGATTTAACTATCGCTTTAGCCTGGTATATTCCCTTATTTCACTTCTGCTTATAAGGAACTAAGCAGTAAGAACAATTGTGTTGATGTTTATCTCGTTTAGCATGATGTAGACAGAAGAATTATCTTTTGTAAAAATAGTTTTTTTTATAAAACAGGTAAAGAAAGTCATGTGAATGTAACACATAAGATTTTTTCATCTGATTTCTTAGATTTATACGTGCCTTCAACCGTCTAAATATTGTATATTCCTCTATTTATTATTTCTCGACTGCTGTTTTAGGGGCAATACCTTCTGTTTATAATACCTTTGTCAGAATATAATAATTATTATTCGTTGAAAACAAGAGAGAAGCAGTTACTGTTCACTAAATGTACCATTATACATTTTGATTACCAAATAAACTTTTGAGAAACAAAGAGACCAAAGCACCAAAGTGCAAATACATGAGATCAACTTTTTTCTACACATCAGCATCTATGTCTATATTTACAGCTAACAGCACCTACTGGTTAAATAAAAAAAAAATCCACAAATGCTATCGGAATTACAGCATCTCCTTTAAATTAGATTATGCGCTGAAACATAAATTGCTCACATTTATTCTCTCTGGTGTATACGTCTGGTTGCATTACATTAATAAATTTGTTTGTTAATAAGCAAAGGTAGAAATGGCAACCAGAGATAATTAACGTTTGAAAGAGAATCTGATTTTTAAAACAGCACAGTTATGATAGTGGAATACACATCACTTCTAATATTCTTCTGCTTCCGAATTCTCATTTAAATATTCGACGTTGACCGCTCTGTTATATTCCTGAAATAGTTAATGTGCAAGTTGCATCAATGAGCATGCTGTTTAATTTCTCATAGTGAATGTTTTCTTATTAATGAAAAACACACGTGGTATTTGGCTATTACTGCTCAATTCGATACCGAAATTTCACCGGAAATATATGTTTTGAGCCGCCTTGAATAAAAAAAACATTTTAGAAAAAGGTCCGTGTGCGTATATCTGTGGACAGCATAGCTCAAAAACTAAAAGACCGTTAAATACCAAACTTTTTCAAGAAAATCCCCCTACCAGAAACTACACTTTTTTAAAAAATTGCTATGTAAATTTTGGTTTCTCAAAAATTACTCTAAAAATTTGATTAAAATACCGTATATTAAAGTTATTCACAAGGCAAATAAAATTTATATTTTGAATTTTTCAGGAATGTCCTCTCAGGAGCATTTTATTCTGGTTGATTTTTGCATAATTTTGCATAACGGTTAAACCATAAGAGATGGACAAAATCTTACTGCACAAAAAGTGTAAAAATCGTTAAAACACACAATTTATGTCATCTGCTATTTTATTGTAGAGTTGACCGTTTCCAAGATATTCCTTGTTATTGGTTTCAATTTTAAAATACTTACACTTTTCTCTGATAGGAAGTGTTCGTTTTTTTGTTTTATTCTACTGCTAGCCAAGCAAAGAAGTCAATTTCAATGACAATCGTATAACAATAGCTTTTAAAACATTTGACTATCGCATTTGCATACTTGCATTCCTTTAGTTCCCTTCTACTTATAAGGAACTAAGTAATAAGTACATTTTGCTAACGGTTATCTCGACTAGAATAACCTTTTGTAAGAAGTCTGTTTGTAGAACAGTTAAAGTCCACGTGAGTGTAACACATCAGATTTTTTTAAACCTCACTTGGGATCAACAGATCAGGACTTACAATAAGTCTGTATGTACAAGAGATCTGCTAGATCTAGATTTATCGTATTTGAAACAGTATGTGGTACTAAAGCAAAGATAGTTTTGTGTATCTTCATATAACCTAGGAGATAAAACCTGACGTGTTCCACTCACATGATTTTCTCTACATTCCAGCAATAAATTGTTGTTAAAAAGCTAATGCTTCTATTTACTTCATGCTAATCGAGAAAAAATAGCAGAAATAATTTTGTTTCTTGCTTCCTTGTAAGTAGAAGCGAAATAAGGGAGTACCATAGGTTAAAGCTCGTTGCTATGTGGCTGGAGTTCCTTTGTTTGTATGGACACGAACTGACAAATTCCTGTATGAGAAAAGTATAAGTTTTTTAAAGCTGAAACCAAAAACAAGGAGTGTCTCAAAAACGATCAACTCCACGAAGACAAATTATGATACAAATTTTGTGTTTTAATATACATTTTGTGTGGCAAGGTCTATCTCTTACGATTTAGCAGTTATGCAAAATTCTGTAAAATTCATCCAGAATAAAGTAGTCTTCAGAGGCTATTCCCAGAAAATTCAAGATAATACATATTATTTGTCAGATAAAGATCTTTAATATACCATAAATTAATCAAAATCGTTAGAGCCATTTTTGAGAAAATAAAAATTTTCGAAAAAATTTCCATGTAAAGGGTAGTTGGGGGTGGGAGATTTTTCTTGAAAATCTTCGTGTCGCATCCTTGCAAGATATCAAAATTAAATACCAAGTTTGGTATTCAACGGTCTTTTCGTTTTTGAGCTATGCTGTCCACAGACACACATGCACACACGTACACACACACACACATACGGACCTCGTTCCAGAAATGCTTTTTTTGGATTCAGGGGCATCCAAAATATCTATTTCCGGTGAAATCTCGGTATCGAATTTTTGGGTATTTTACAATATCTTCTCTATACATTATGTACATAGTACGTGTAGAGAAAGTAAAAAACTAGGATTAGCTTATAATAATTTGAAGAGAAACCGTTCTACGGGGGTCATTATTTATATTTTGAGCCTTGGTAACACTGGTTGCTGTAGATGCCATTGTTGACCTTAATCTACTTCAGGAATCATTTTGTCAGCAGAGTGTTATTTCTGTTATTTATAGTAAGTAAACTTTGGCCCTGAGCGAAAAGAAGGAAGTAACTCGTGAAAATGTTGTCCGGTTATTTTTTCTGACTTTCGATGTGGATTATCAAGACAAGAGTGCATTGAGCAACTTGCTACTACATTTAGCAATGAAGCTCCAACTTTGCCATTGTGAATCGCTGATATAACGAGTTTAATCGTGACCCCCGTTCGCTCACTGACAAAATTCGCGAAGGTGGCCAAAATCGTTTGTGGATGCAAAAACTGATCGTGCAAGATCGTCGTGCCACAACCCTAGGCATTGGTTCTATAAGCATATATAAAACATTGCATGATCATTTAGCCGTGAAAAAGTTAAAAGTTAACTCTCCTTGGATCCCACATAAATTGATATACTGTCAAAAGGATGCTCGTGGCCATAAGTGCACAAAAAATACAATGTTGGGGCTTCAAAATGCATATATGTGATTGTAACTAGTGACAAATCATGGATATATGCATATGAACCGGAATGTAAACAACAGTTGACTGTATGGGTGTTTCAAGATGGATCAAATCCACTCGATGAATCTCGAAGCACTGGAAAAAAAATCTGATGTGTACCATTTAAATGACTTTCTCTATATCCTTGCAACAAATTATTCTTAAAAAGCTTATACTTCTATTTACTTTATGCTAATCATAAAAAATAGCAGAAGTAGTCTTATTACTTGCTTCCTTGTAAGTAGAAGCGAAATAAGGGACTACCATAGGTTAAAGTGATAGTCAAAAACTGGTTGCTATGTCAATGAAGTTCCTTTGTTTATATGGATCGCAGTTGACAAGTTCCTGTATGAGAAAAATATGTTTTTCATAGCAGAAACCAAAAATAAGGAATGTCTCAAAAACGACGAACTCCACGAAAAAAATTATATAACAGAAATTGTGTGTTTTAACCTGCTCTACATTTTTGTGTAGTAAGTTTTTGTCCATCTCTTACGGTTTAGCAGTTATTCAAAATTCCGTAAAATTCATCCAGAGTAAATTACTCTTCAGAGGATATTCCTAGAAAATTCAAGATATACATTTTATTTGCCAGGTAAATATGTTTAATATACGAAATTTTAATCAAAATCGTTAGAGCCATTTTTGAGAAAATCAAAATTTTCGACAAAAGTTCCATGTAAAGGGTAGTTGGGGGTGGGGGGATTTTTCTCAAAATCTTCGTTTCGCATCCCTGGAAGATACTAAACTTAAATACCAAGTTTGGTATTTTACCGACTTTTCGTTTTTGAGTTATCGTGTTCACAGACACACCGACACACTGACACACGGACCTTTTTGTGAAAATGCTTTTTTTGGATAAAGGGGACCCTAAAACATATATTTCCGGTGAAATCTCGATATCGAATTTTTGGGTGGGGTGCAATACCTTCTCTATACACTATGTACATAGTGCGTATAGAGAAAGTAAAAATGGTCGCCTGTTTTTTCACAATAGTTGGTAATGTTGCAACAGTGCCTTTAGAGGGACGTAAAACGGTCAATTTTGAATGGTACACAACAATTTTTTTGCTGGTATTCTTCACTCAAATAAGGAAAACAAACAAGTGCCATCGGACCGTTCTTCAAGACAATGCGAGCAGTCACAACCGACTATTTGAACGCTCAAAAAATCGAATTGGTGATTCATTCGTCGTAGAGTCCTAATTTGGTAAGCAGTGACTGGTTTTTGTTCCCGAATATCAAGAATAAAATACGTGGACAACAATTTTTGTCGTCAGAAGCCGTTGATGAATTAAAAAGCCACGTTTTAGAGGTTTCTCAAGCAAATTGAAAAAATGCTCTGACAAATGGTTCGAAATTATACAAAAGTGTATCGATCATAAAGCAGAATATTTCGAGAAACAATTAAGCAATTTTCAATGACAGATTACTGTATTTATTTTCTCTAGCATTATGTACAATGTACGTAATGGATAGAGAAGGTATTGTATTCCACCTAAAAATTCGATGTCGAGATTTCACCGGAAACATGTTTTGGGGTCTCCTGAGTCCGAAAAGGGCATTTTAGAAAAAGGTCCTTTGTGTGTCTGTGAACAACATAGCTCAAAAACGAAATAGATCTACGAAAGAGATGCCTATTTTGAGAACCTTCCGAGATTCTACTTTATGGAAGGAGAAGTTGGAAGTTGGAGAAACGCTGGGAAAACGTATCGAGTTAAAAGGAGATTATGTTGAAAAATATAAAAAACAAATTATTTCTTATATTTTTTTCTAACGATTTAGTTTCTCTAGTTTCTTTTCGACGTTTGCTGCGCCGACGATACAGCTCCCTAAGAAAGTCCCGTCGAACTCTCTCGACTATTGCGCATGTAATGAGTTTCCAGGGCTTCGTTGCTCTTTTTATAACTGTTAGTCCCGAAGCCGTCGTGCGTGCAATACACCGCAGGTGTTCACAGAATCACTCCACTGTAACAATGTGGGCCTCGATGCCAACGAACCTTTTGACACTCGCACATGTGTAACAAAAAAGAAAGAAAAAAAAAAACAAAAAAAAAACCAAAAAAAAAAAAAAAACAGCTGCAATGTCAAAAGAACTTGCCGCCGGCACAGTTGTCCACTAATCAAATTTGTAATAATGCATACCAACAATCAGCTAAGACTACAAAGCAAGTGTAACCCGCGAAATATGTTGTAATATCATACTTTGCGTGTATAAAGCGGCGCGTTAAATTATTACACCGTTAAAATTACAGGCGTAATATGCATAATGTTTAATTGTAATAATTATGGTATTAAAAGTGCTAACATTTTAGATATCTGAGGGAATTTAACATGAAAGTAAACAGAGCAAATAATTGCTGTGTTATCACATTTTGCCACCACGAAGCACATGGTTGAAGAGAGAAGCACGAATGCATTAAATATTGGGATAATTTAGCGTGATCCTCTTGCATGAACGCGAGTATTGTATTTCAATTTGCAGTGTTAACAAAGGATGCAAAAATCTATGACAGGATTTGAACGCAAGTTTAAAGGATTTTGCTCCACTCCTTGAACAAATCACATTCTAAGGTGTGGCCATTTTAAGAATACCCACCTATGAATTTTGGAAATTCTGCATTTCATAAGCAATTAGCATAAATTAGACTATATTTGTAATATAATTTAGAAGTTTATGATAGAATATATGAAATTAATAAGTAGCTCCGTAATAAACGACTATATGTATTGTTTTTACTTTCTCTAGCCCCGTAAGTACAATGTACATAGAGTTAGAGAAGTATTGTATTCCACCCAAAAATCCGATGTCGAGATTTCACCGGAAATACATGTTTTAGAACTCCCTGAGTGCAAAAAAAACATTTTCAGAAACATGTCCGCGCGCGCGCGTTTGTGTGTGTGTATGTCTGTGGACAGCATAGCTCAAAAATGAAAAGACGGTTAAATACCAAATTTGTAATTTAAGTTTGGTATCTTCCAAGGATGCGGCATGAAGATTTTCAAGAAAATGCCCCAACCCTGACTACCCTTTATATGGAAACAATTTAGAAAATTTTATTTTTCTTAAAAATGGCTTTATCGATTTTGATTAAAATACCACATATTAAAACTATTTCTATCACAAATAAAATGTATATCTTGAATTTTCTGGAAATGGCTTGTTAAGACCTGTTTATTCTGGATGAATGTTACTAAATTTGGTATAACTAGTAAGAGATGGACAAAAACTTACTATACGAAACGCGTAGGTCTTGTTAAAATGCACAGGTTATGTCATATACATTTTTTTTCGTGGAGCCTACCGTTTTCGAGGTATTCCTTGTTATTGGTTTCAGTTGTGAAGTTAGTTACATTTTTCTCGGACGGGAGTGTCCGTTTTTCTTTTGTTCTGCTCCTGGTCAAGCAAAGAAGCGATTTGCAATGACAATCGCATAATCACAGCTTTTAAAACATTTGACTATCACCTTAGCCTAATGTATTCCATTAGTTTCAGTCTACTTATAAGGAACTAAGTAATAACATTCTGCTAATGTTTATCTCGATTAGCATGGTGTTGAAAGAAGAATTATCTTTTGTAAGAAGCTTATTTGTAGAGTAGCTAGAGAAAGTCATGTGACTGTAACACATCAGGATAGTTTTGGATGAGCTACAGAAAATCTCCTTGTTTCTAAACATATAGCTTATTCATTTTTCTTTCACAAAATTTATCAAGATACCCAAAAACTTATCGTGTATATATAAATATAAATACACATAAAAATAAACATATAAATATATATAAATAGTTGCGTTACAAATTGTACTGTTGTTATCCTAGACAAATAATTAATGCATAAAGCCCAGACAGAGGGAATCTTAAAACAGGTTAGTGGCATAGGGAGAAAGTTTCCAAAAAACCGTAAAGAAACACTGGCAGAATTTCACAGATTATTAAAATAAGTTGTTTCAAACAGTAGCCATTAAAGTTATATTGATTTATCGTTAATGATTTTGCTTAGAATAAGCTTTGTATTAATTACATTTTTAAATTGCAGTTGTAAGTTACAATTGTAAGTTACAGACCTTGAAATACGATTTAAATACCAATTTTATGAAGAAAGAAACGCCTGATTGTCCCGACTAGCAAAGTAGGTTTTCACAATAATAATTTAGACTCGCCGAAATATATTCAACCTACAAATTTTGCCCAGGCCTTGGCGGCTACGCAGTGAACTTCTATTTGCTCTTAAAGACATGTCCCTCGGCTTCCAATAGTCTGAATGCCTCTGTGTTCCACGACGGCCCACCAAAGAGCGGAGGAAGGGTAGTACTAACATTTCCCACCAGGTCGCAGCTGAATCTCATATACGCCACTTTAAAGATGGTGTCAGGTCTTGTTTACTTCATAAATGCGTCACGTCAGTGGATATAACCATATCTAGTTCCAAAGTTGTGGAAGGGGGTAAACAAACAAAGAGTTTTTGGTAAAAGTAAATCGAAAAAAAAAAAAAACCGAGTCTCACTTTCTCCCCATAGATCCAAATGCGACAAAAAAAAGCCAACTTATTTTTAAATTAGAATGAATCAATACTAATATTTAGTTCCTCGCATATACCGGGTTTAAAAATATAAAATAAGAGAACTTGCAAAAATATGAACATCGTTTATTCTCTTAATTATTTTTCTTTATTAGAGTCATCCATCACTGGAGAAAAAATGAAAGTATCTTATGCTGATATTCACTGCGCTAAATGCTATCTTGGGTGTAAGTTATCTTTAATGCGCTCTTGCACGCAGATACTTATAGCTTTGGTGTGGGCAAAGTTAATTGTCAGCGCGTGATATTGCACCAGATAGCTGATCGTTAAGTGGAAGACATCCCTAAAGTCACCCTATTTTTTTCGGCAGATAGAAGCATCTGGAGGAGAAAGACAAGATGTGGCTAGATTTTATGTCAATGTAAATTTTCGATTATAAAAACTGCAGCTCAATATCCTACACCAAAGTGGCAATGACCCCATAATTGGATCGATTGATTGGGGATTCTGTAGCAGTGTCAAGTTACTAACATTATTACACAAATACTTACTGCATGGATCATTGATCTTAAATGCATATTTCAGATAAGTTAGTGACAAAGGGAGACAAAAGAAAGAGAGAGCAGAAATAAGCACATTCATATGATTTTATCATCCCCCTATAGTTTATTAATGGTAATACAAACCACTCTTTCCGAAGAATATTTCTATTATTACATTACAGACTACATTATAGATGTAAGAGAATGGCGATAGTCCAAAGTTCAAGAAGTGAACGATATATGCTGTCTATAAACTTCATCTTCCTGAGAAACCACTGAACATCAGAAAGGTCTGGCAAGAATTACCAAATATTGAGCAATTCGAACCATCGGCAACAGATATCTCGGAAATGGCTTTTGACACGAAAAAGTCAATATAAATGGTGTATGTTGCTCCGCCTCTGAAACGTTGGATGAATAATTTGTGAAGCCGGAACGGACAATTGCATGCTTGAAGTAATACGGGTGTATTAATGAAATCTATATTGTTTCACCCAAAGAGTCGATACTGAGATTTCACTGGAAATGCATGATTTGAGGACCCTTGAATAGAAAGAATCCGTGTCTATCTTTGTGTGTGTATGTAGGTTTTATGTCTCCCTGGGCAGCATAATTAAAAAACAAAAGCTAGGTACGTTAAATTCCAAACTTGGCTTTTTTTGTACGGATGCGACACGAACATTTTCAGAAAGCTATCTCCACCCTAAACTATTCATTCTATGGAAGATTTTAAACATTTTGATTTTTACAAAAATGGCTCTAGTTTTGATTAAAATACCGTATATTAAATTTATTTACATCACAAATAAAATGTATATCTTCAATTTGTTAGGAACAGCTTTTGAAGTCTTTTTCATTGTGAATGACTTGGTGTAACTCGTAAACCCCAGGAGATAAGCTACTAAACAAGAAAAGTATAATTATATCATATCCGTTACTTTTTGGAGGAGTGAACCATTTCCGAGATATTCCTTATTATTTGTTTCAATGTTACTTAAACCTTTACTAAAACTGAAAACTGTCATTCCCGTTTCGGGTTTTACTTTATTGGCTACACAAAGAGAATGGGATTTCAATCACATAGCAACAAGCTTTTAAAAATGTTGGCGATCGCTTCAGGCCGTGTATTATCTTATTTCTCTTCTATTTATTCGTTTCGTAATCGGCTTACCCTCCCCGTAGTAGTAGGAATGGCACCCCCTAGGACCTACAAGCCAGTGACTAACGGTCAGAAGCCTACGGCGTGAAATCACAGAATGAGAGCCTGTTACGAGGGGTCGGCCCGTAGCCACGCATGCACATGTGGAAGTGCATGATAGGAAAGGTGATGATGGAGCAATTGGTGGAATGAGTGGCGGGGGAAACTGGAGGACCCGGAGAAAACTCACCTAGATGCCGCTTCGTCCATCATAAATCGCACATGCAGGCACTCTAACACTCAACCAGGACGCCGCCTTCTTCTATTAATAGTGAACTAAAAAGTAAAGACTATTTCTGCTAATAATTATCTTGATTAGCAAATAGTACTTAGAAGAATAAGATACTGTAAAAATATTTGTTGCAGACTAGGTAGAGAAAGGAAGTCATGTGAATGGCACACATCTGCTTCCTTCTTTAAATTGAAATGCGTTAAACTGCTTGTAAACAACATTATTTATAATGTTTGTACCACGATGTTTTGGGTTGAATAAATTGGCTGTTATGTTGTTTTTCCTCTATGTAAGCTCTTGCATAATCAGTGAAAAGACGCACAAAGTAAGGTGCGCCAATCTCTATATAATATTCATCTGAACTCCTGTGTTGCAGAAATTATGCATGATAATTGATTTTGCCATTTAGAGTTCTTTATTAAATGGTTAATAATATTTCATGTAAGGATCATTTAGTAACCAGCACGTGTAATTACTAATGTGTATCCCACTAATCCTTAGGGATAAATACCTCTCCCTGCTAACACCTGTACCATGCTATATAATCTAGCAGGATTTCATGTAAATGCTGGAAAACCACATCAGTTGATATTTTCCAATTTCTTTTGTCTATTGATTAAGGTAATGCATCTATGAGCTTTGGAAAACCCAGAGTATGTTGAAATGTATACATTTATCACACACAATAATAGTGAAAATTATAGCTTGTATTGTTATTTGAATAATGTTATTGATTTTCAAAATACATTATTCTAATAATCAGTCACGTGATGCACTTTTAAAAACATTAACACAACAATTTCAGTTTTACAGTAATTGAGTCTACGAATAGATATACCATGTTATTACTTTCTCTACACGCACTATGTAGATAGTGTATAGAGAAGGCATTGCACTCCACCCAAAAATTCGATACCAAGATTTCACCGGATATATATGTTTTAGGGTCCCCTGTATCCAAGAAAAGTATTTTCAGAAAAAGGTCTGTGTGTGTTTGTGTGTCTGTGAACACGATAGCTCAAAAACGAAAAGTCGGTAAAATACCAAACTTGGTATTTAAGTATAATATCTTTCAGGGATGCAACCGGAAGATTTTGATGACTCTTTAGAAGCATTTTTGAGAAACTCAACATTTTCGAAAATTTTTTCATGTAAAGGATTTGGGATGGAAGGTTTTTCTTGAAAATCTTCGTGTTGCATCCCTGGAAGATACTGAACGTACATACCAACTTTGGTATTTAACGGACTTTTTTGTTTATGAGCTATGCTGCACACACAGGCATTTTTCTTGATTCAGGGGGTCCCTAATTTCCAGTGATATCCCAGTATCGAATTTTTGGGTGCAGTACAATACCTTCTCTATACACTATGTACATAGTACGTGTAGAGAATGTAAAAATCATAAGCGTAGCAGGCTTCAACGTGATGCAGTGGTTAATATACAACCTTTTCACCCAGGACATCCGCTTTCGATTTCCGGCAGTGTAATGATATTTAACATATGGTGCTGAGAAAAAAATAAAAGTGCATATTACAAAAACACGAGAGGGAACAGTGCTCACATTCCCATGTGGTTTAGTGGTTTGGTTACCTCTCACTCGGGCCTGGGTACGAATCCCGGCATGTAAATGCCACTCAGAAAAACACAACACGTTTCACAAATTCGTGTTAAAACTAAATATGCTGAAAATGCAGCAAGCAGTCTAATGTGGTTTGGTGGTTGGGGGTGTTTGGCTTTTATCAGGAATTCGATTGTACAAGTGTCATTTCACAGCGTTGATTCTCCCTGTATTACAATATTAGTTACGTTTCTTTGAATTTAGAGATTGAATGTTTGGTGCCTTCTGTAACAGAATATCCATAAACAAATCTGATAGTTTATGCTTCTATTTACTTCATGATAAGAACAAAATAGCTGAAATAGTCTTATTACTTGCTTCCTTGTAAGTAGAAGCGAAATAATGGAGTACTATAGGTTAAAATGATAGCCAAAACCTGGTTGCTATGTGACTGAAGTTCCTTTGTTTTTACGGACAGGAGTTGACATATTCCTTTATGAGAAAAGTATGTTTTTTAAAGCTGAAACAAAAACAAGATATTTCTAAAAAAACGATCAAATCCGTGAAAAAAAGTACATAACATAAATTGTGTGTTTTAACGTGTTCTACATTTGTTGTGTGGTAAGTTTTTGTCCATCTCTTACGGTTTAGCAGTTATGCAAAATTCCGTAAAATTCATCCAGAATAAAGTAGTCTTCAGAGGCTTATACCAGAAAATTCAAGATATATATTTTATTTGTCGTGCAAATATCTTAAATATAAGAGATTTTAATCAAAATCCTTAGAGCCCTTTTTATTAAATTCAACACTTTCGAAAATGTTCCATGTAAAGGATAGTTGGGGTGGGGGATTTTCTTGAAAATCTTCATGTCGCATCCTTGGAAGATACCAAACTTAAATACCAACTTTGGTATTCAACGGTGTTTTCGATTTTGAGCTGATGTCCATAGACACACAGACACACATGCACACACATACACGGACCTGTTTCTAAATTATTTTTTTTTTGATTTAGGGGGACCCAAAACATGTATTTCCGGTGAAATCTCGATATCGAAATTTTGGGTGGATTACAATACTTCTTTATCCATGTGTACATTGTACATACGGGGCTAGAGGAAGTAAAAATCACATAATAATTACACATTATTTTAGTTAATGTTTTCTTTTTTTTTCTTTCCATTATTGCACTATGCAATTCTATTTCCTATCAGTCTCTGAATTAAAGTATTACGAATATATTTATGCTTTCTCAAGCACGTATGCAAATTTAAATAGAGAAGGTATTATATATTTCAACCAAGATTTCGCCGGTTATCTTGAGACCTCCTAAATAAATAAAATATTTTTAGAAAAATAAAATGCCCTGTGTATATCTGTGAGTGCGTGTAGTAGTGAGTGTGTGTGTCTGTGGTAACCAAAACTAAAAACATCTTATGTGTTCCATTCACGCAGCTTTCTCAACATCTGTGTAACAAATTATTGTTAAAAAGAACCTTAAGATTCTGTATACTTCATGCTAATCGAGATAAACGTTAGTAGGGATTCTTCATTGTTTTGGACTACTTAAGCTTTTTCTAACGGGACCGTGCAAAAAAAAAAAACAAACAAAATCTCAATTGTTTCACACAGAAACCAGCTGCTACAAGTTGTAACTATTGCTTTAGCATCATTCATCCTCTTATCTCCCTTCTATTTACAGCAAAACAAGCAATAAAATAAATTTTGCTAATATTTATTTCAATTATCATGATATAGATAAAAGAATAATATTTTGTACTAATATTTCGATACCAAAATACATATTTTGGGTGCCCCTGAGTCAAAAAAAGCATTTTTAGAAAAAAAGTACGTGAACACGATAACTCAAAAACGAAATGTCGGTAAAATACCAAACATGGTATATCAATTTAGTAGTTTCCAAAAATGC
This sequence comes from Hymenopus coronatus, assembly GCA_030762935.1. Lineage (NCBI taxonomy): Eukaryota > Metazoa > Arthropoda > Insecta > Mantodea > Hymenopodidae > Hymenopus > Hymenopus coronatus. The sequence continues at coordinate 34,062,601 of CM060883.1, forward strand.
GACACGAAGATTAAGGAAAATCTCTTCTCCCCCAACTACCCTTTAAATTACATGTTTTTGACAATTTTTATTTTCTCAAAAATGGCTCTAACGATTTTGATTAAAATATCTTATATTATTGATATTTACGTCACAAATAAAATGTATATCTTGAATTTTCTGCAATTAGACTCCGAATATCTCTTTATTTTGGGCGAGTTTTTCAGAATTTTGTATACTGCTTAAACCGGAAGAGAGAGACAAAATCCTACTACACAAAACGGAGATCTTGTTAAAATACTTAATTTATATCATATACGTTTTTCTAGTAGAATTGACCATTTTCTAGATATTCTTGTTATTGGTTTCAGTTTTAATCTACCTAACTTTTCTCAAACGGGACCATGGAAAGCAAACAAAACGTCATTTGTTTCAATCGAAAGGTGTTATATGGTTTATCTATTGCTTTAGTGCAATGTATCCTCTTGTGTACCTTATACTTATAAGAAAGCAAGTAATAAAAACCATTCTGCTAAGGTTTATCTCTGTTGTACTTTATAGATAAAAGAGTAATATTTTGTAAGAATTGTTTGTTTATATTGCAGATAGAGAAATTTATGTGACTGAAATATATCATATTTTGTATAGATATTGAGGTAACGTCACTCCTATTTCTTCCACTCGATTTATGAACATAAAGAGTAAAGTTGTACGAATAAGAACAACCGCTGCAAACAAACGCCTTCCGACAAATACTGCTTTGATGTTTTCCCGCTCTCTAGACAGAAGTGTGTTGTACTATTGGTTTAGCATAACTCATCCTCTTTATTTTCCTTATAATTAAGAGGAAACAAGTAATAAGACAAATTCTGCTAACGTTTATCTCGATTAGCATGACATAGATAAAAGAATAATATGTTGTAAGAACAGTTTGTATATGGAACAGCTAGAGAAAGTATTATGACTGGAATATATTAGTTTTTTTGTATAATGATTCAGGTAATGTCACTCCTATTTCTTCGACTCGATTTATGAACATAAAGAGTAAAGTTGTACGAATATGAGCAACCGTTGCAAACAAACCCCTTCCGACAAATACTGTTTTCCCGCTCTCTAGACAGACGTGTGCTGTATTTTATACTGAGGAAGAAGAGCAGTCAGCCCTGGAGACTGCCAATCGCTGCGCGGATCCATTGATGCGTTCGGTGATTTGAAAGTGCTTTACTCAATTGTGTTCATCAAAAGTAACTACTGTTGAATGACAGAGGGCATACAGAGCTAGAAACTTTAGGTCTCTCTCTCCTCACGAATCAATGACTGTGGTGGAAAATCCAATTCACAAGTCAAGTGCTGTGACGGAGAAGCTCCTACTAAATTGCACGCAATCAAAAGGAAGCTTCACTATTTCCTGCTATTTTCCACATGCCGTTAAAGGAGAACGTGCGAAATTTATAGAGCAAACTCCTCGGAACGGTACAGATATACAAGCTGTTAGAGGCGTAAATACAGATATTTATTTGTGTTGGTAATTATAATGAACCACACTACATTCTCTAGAAGTCTGAAGTTCCTTAATTCTGGATGACTTTGCATTACTAGTAAACCGTAAGAGACAAAAACTTACTACAAAACATTTAGATCTCGTTAAAACACACACTTTGTAACATGCACTTTTTTGTAGAATTAACCGTTTCCAAGATATCCCTTTTTAATTGTTTCATTTTAAGCTACTTAAACTTTTCTCAAACAGGACTTGTCTTTAGTTTTATTTCTCTTTTGTTGTGCTCCTGACCACGCAAAGAGAAATGAATTTCAATTGAGTCACATAGCACACAACTTTGCTTCATTCGCTCACGTATAATTTTATTTATATGAGCAATATGTTTTCAGGTCCATTAGTACTTCCAAGTAGGCGTGGGAACAAGTCATATTTTTTAATTAATTTCTCTAGCGCCCGTATGTACTAAGTACATAGTGAATAGAGAAGGTATTGCATTCCACCCAAAATTCCATATCGAGATTTCATTGGACATATATGTTTTGAGATCCCTTGAATCCGAAAAAAAACATTTTTAGAAAACAGGTCTATGTGTGTGGGGACAGCATAGTACAAAAACGAAAATATTGTAAGAAACCAAAGCTGGTATTTAAGTTTAGTATCCTCCAAGGATGCGACACAAAGAATTTCAAGAAAATCCCCCCACACCAAACTAGCCTTTTCATGGAAACATTTTTGAAAATTTAATTTTTCTCAAACGGCTCTAATTTAAATACCGTATATTAAAGTTATTCACAACAAAAATAAAATGTATATTTTTAAATTTCTGGGAATAGCCTCTGAACAGTACTTTATTCTGGATCATTTGTGCAGAATTGTTTAGACAAAAGCTTACTGCACAAAAAGTGTAAAAATCGTTAAAACACACAATTTATGACATATGCATTTTTGTTAGAGAGTTGACCGTTTCCAAGATATTCCTTGTTATAGGTTTCAATTTTAAAATGCTTATACTTTTTTCAGACAAGAAGTGTCCGGTTTTCTTTTGTTCTACTCCAGAACAAGCAAAGAAACCAATTTCAATGTCAATCGCATAACGATAGTTTTTAAAAAATTTGACTCTCGCTTTAGTAGTTCATTCCTTTAGTTCCCTGCTACTTACAAGGAATCAAATAATAAGTACATTCTGCTAATGTTCATCTCAATTAGTACGCTGTAGAAAGAAGAAGAACCTTTTGTAGGAAGTCTGCTTGTAGATCAGTTAGAGACAGTCCTGTATTTACATCCGAGATGGAGGGTCAGAAGGCGTAACGTTGCGTGGTCAGGTATCGTTATAACTATATATTTGAACTGATTCGAATGTTTTTTGCAACACCACACTACATAGGCCAGTAGGTCAGGTATTGAGGTGTTAAAACCTGGAGGCAAAATGGATAGTCTGTACTGACAGCTGTACATTTCATAACCCATACAAAAAAATATGTAGTATGTGATGTAATTGGTTCGTGGGTAAACTGTTAGAAGAAGAGAAAAAACAAGATCGGATACATTCCAATCACATGAATTTTTCTACCTGTTGTACAAACTATTCGTAACAATTCTTATATCTACATGATGATGATAAGTGAGGTTTAAGGGTGCTCAACTACGGGGTCATCAGCGCCCTGCTTTTAAACAGTGTTAAAATCAAAAGATAAAATTGATAGAAGTCCATGGAAGTGATAGTTAAAATTTGAACATAAAATCCATCAGAATGAAAACTGCCTATGAGGGAAACCATAGGGGGGACCTAAAACTGTTTTTTTTAAAAGGTGGAACTAAAAATTAGGCATTAAAATAAAATGTCCATTCTTTAAAAGCACATGTGTTAAACTTTCAAAAAACCACAGCTACCACAGTAGCTTCGTGTTTCAATAACTAAAAAAGGCTAGATTCTGAGGCACCGGCAGCATCCGCCAGGAACTCGTGAATATTGTCAGAGCACACTCCACCAACAATGGCGGACCGTCAAATTTTGCCTGCACAGCCTTTCTCAACAGGTAGCTGTGGGTAAGAATACAGTGGCCGATACGTAGGCAGGATAACCGAGAGGAGGTTATCCAGTTAACAGGCAGGTCCTTCACCTCTCTGAACTTGTTGCCACGGAGAGCGGAGCTCTACCGTAAAAAATCCAGTAAATGTTTGAGACGGCTTATTACCATGGATGAAACTTGGATACATCACTAAACTCCAAAAAGTATGTCACAGTCAAAAGAATGGATTGCGCCAGGTGAACCAACTCCAAAATAGACAAAGTCAATTTTATCAGGGAATTATTTTATTGGTTATTTGGAAAGGGCAAAATTATCACTGGTGTCTACTACGCAACCTTACTGTAACGTTTGAGTGATAAGGTGAAAAGAAAAAGAAACAAGCTTGTTTTATCACGACAATGTTCATTCATTGCAATCGGAAAAATGTGCGAAATAAAGTTGCAAATCCCCACCTATTTGCCACATCTAGCACCCATTGACTACCAGCTGTTCCCAAATTTCAAAAAATTCCTTGGAGGACGAAGATTTCACAGCAACGAGGAAATCATTGATGCGGTAAACAGCTATTTTGAGGACCTTGATAAATCGCACTACAGAGACGGTTCAATTACATTAGGGCACCGATATGACAAATGTATTAACCTTTCTGGAGATTTTATTGAGAAATAAAGAAAAAAAAAATAAATGCTGTTTTGATTGAGAGGCCCGGGACTTATCAGCTGACCCTAGTAGCTGCTTTATATGCGAAACCATACACCATAATATAGGATCTAAATATGAACCGCGTACATGTATTTATGACTCCTGATCAGTGAAACAGATATTGAACAACCTGTTGGAATTCAATTTTTAAGACTTCAAATTCTAATGTTGGGTTCATACACTGATGCATTTGGAATGAAGAATTAAATTTGTGTATTCTGTTGCAGTAAAATATCTGAGAGTTATTTTTAGCAGAGTATTCGTTGGTACGACGAGAATGACAACAGCACCGGTTAAATTAAATTTACTAAGAATATTTAAACAGGCTAGTGACAGATATGTTTGAAAGCTTTCCAATGGTTTTAACAATAATAAAGTGTTCCTGCATCTCAGCACGAGAAATCATAACAGCAACGTATTACATTGGCCAACTTCCAGAGTGTTAATGACTATACGTTGTCGGTAAAATTTGTTTCCTTAGTAAAGCACCAAATTAAGTTACCGTGAGTCGCTAAATAGTTAAGCGAATTCCTTACCGAGCAGCGTTAAACGGGTGATGGCATACGCTATACTTTACGCACTACCAACTGCAGTAACAGTTCCGTCATTTAAGAAAACTAAGGTAAGAAAACCTTGAAGCGCAAGGAGCTCAAGAGAAAATGCATTCTATTTTGTTAACCTAAGTGCCGCCTACTTCATACTTCCCCACCACATTTCCTATGTTTACATTTCATATTAGCCTCTGAGAGACACTTTTCAATCTCTTTGTCTGTACAACGCTAAGTATTTTATCCGTTTACTAATTCGAAGGAATAGTCTACATGCGCTTTCACACGCGTCCCTTTAGAATGTATTTTATCAGCAATTTTTACTTTCTCTATACGCACCATGTACATAAAGTATAGAGAAGGTATTGCACTCCACCCAAAAATTCAATACCGAGATTTCACCGTAAATATATGTTTTAGGGTCCCCTTTATCTAAAAAAAGCATTTTCGGAAAAAGACCCGTGTTTGTGTGTGTGTGTGTGTGTGTGTGTGTGTGTCCGAACACGATAACTCAAAAACGAAAAGTCTGTAAAATACCAAACTTGGTATTTCAGTTTAGTATCTGCCAGGGATGGGACACGAAGATTCTGAGAAAAATCCCCCACCCCCAACTACCCTTTACATGGAACTTTTTTCGAACATTTTGATTTTCTCAAAAATGGCTCTAACGATTTTGATTACAATTTCGTATATTAAAGATATTTACACGGCAAATAAAATGTATATCTTGAATTTTCTGGGAATAGCCTCTGAAGGTTATTTTATTCTGGATTTTTACATAACTGCTAAACCGTAAGAGATGGAGAAAACTTACAACACAAAAAATGTAGAGCCCTTAAAACGCACAATTTATCTTATATTTATTTTTTCGTGGAGTTGATCGTTTTTGACATACTCCTTGTTTTCGTTTTCAGCTATGAAAAACTTATACTTTCCTCATACAGAATTTGTGAACTTCTGTCCATACAAACAAAGACACTTCAGTTACATAGCAACCAGTTTTTGATTATTAGTTTAACCTATAGTACTCCCTTATTTCCCTTCTGCTTACAAGGAAGCAAGTAATAAGATTATTTGTGCTAATTTTTTTCTCGATTAGCATGAAGTAAGTAGAAACATGCGTTTTTTAACAATAGTTTGTTGCAAAGAGGTAGAGAAAGTCATGTGAATGGAACACATCATTACCTTCATTACTCTGACGTCAGCTTATTATTTTCTGCAACGTAAATTGTCCTTGTAAGAACTCATAGCTAACAACAAATAGTTTCGTGCAACTTTTAAGCAAATTGCTATGTAGATTAGATCTTACGTTCCAATGTTCATCCCTCTTATACAAACCTCCAAATTTATGCTCTTGATGGAGCTAGAGATAAGTTTGAGTAGAGATAAACATAAAGACTTTTCTTAAATGTACACGTTTATTACTTTCAAAGTTTTTTCACAACATTTATACTTAAAATTTACTGATCTTAGTAGTATATCATATACTTTTCACAGCAATTATTTTAGCAAGTTATATTAATTAATTATTTGGAGAACCTAATCTAAAATTTCGTTGTGATATCTTCAAAACTGCATTGTAAGAAGTATCAGTACCGAAAAATGTCTAAAATGATTTGTACAACCTATAAACATGCATTTAAATCTGGTCTGCATATATCACTCCCTGTAAATGAGTATTTATAACATTACCAGCATAACTTTAACCTTAAAGTAATTTTGTGATAAATGTTCTCAAAATAGACTTATTTATGAGCTAAGTAGCTGAAAATTGGCGTTTTAACAGTTTTAGTTCAAATTTCACTGTAATATTATGCCTCGTTCATGACATATAACAGAATTATAACGTATCCAGTTTTATATTGTTCGTTGGTTTTAATATATGCCACTATTTATGGCAATTAGTTCTCTATTTCCCCATTATTTATTTATAGAACAATTATTAATTTATATCGTCATTTTAACACTTCGATTTTAAAGTGTGTATGCAATATTTATTATACACAGAAATATAAGTATGGCTTAATTTGGTTCTAAACTTCATCTCTTGAGAGGGTAATAAGACATTTTAAAGATACATAGCCTGATTAAAACGTGCATTTGCATAAGAATCTTAAGTCCGATTATACTACTCTACTTAAACTTCACCTGTCCGAATTCCTTCCTTTAGCGATCACTTCTTTTGCTCCATTCTATTTCTACAAAAGCTTAATCACAAAAGCTGCATCTGCATAAGATCATTAATTTTCTGAAAGCTCTCGACATAAAAGAGATAGATAATATGCTTTTCCTGCACAGCTCGACGTTTTTCTCTCCTCCTTTCTCCTTTTTTTCATTATTCTTAAACCGGGATTGGAAAGGGGGAATGAAGTTAAGACAATTGTGAGGAGAAAGGACGTGGTCGTTGTTCTGCTTGCTTGAGCGAGCTATTTCTTATAGAGATTCCCTGAACTAATCTGGATGTAATGCACTCTATTGAAAGCCTACGTTTTAGTGAGTGGTATTAAAGTGCTTCATGTGAAGTGGAAAATAATGCACGCCTCTCTTCTATGGCCCTTGAACCGCCTAATCGGATTAAAGGAAAAATTTAAAGGTGAATTGGGCCAAAACTTTCATTTATGCTTTTAATTTTACAAATTACACCAGTGTAACGTCATAAGTAGTGATCAATATTTAATATTAGCAAGAGACGGTAAGTGTAGTCTTCCACTTTTACCACCAGTCCTCTAAATACTCCGTGCACATTGCAAGAAGGAGAATTTAATTGTTTGGTGTTCCCAACATGCTGTGTTGCAGCAGGGTATAAGATGTGATTCGGCACCTCAACCTACAGGACCTTTCGGGAGGAGAAAGAGGGTGGCCGACTCAAGGAGTCGTGACAGAGCAGAGAACAGAGTACAGCCTCTACCATTCCCCCTTCCGCTGGTGGGGCCCACCCGCCGGAGGCCGAAGGTGACCAGTGTGTAGCCTTTTCCCCTGTCATGCAACGACCACACAATTACAAGCCCAAAACAAACCAAGCAGAAGGTTGGAATTAAATGAGGGGTTAAATGGAGAGACAATATAAAGAAAATAAGTAAATACATAAACAAATAAAATTCAGATGTGTTTCATTCACATGACTTAACAAATTATTATTAAAAATCATACTCTTCTAATTACTTTATAATAATCGAGACAAACATTAGCAGAAATGCTCTTATTACTTGCTTCCTTGTAAATAGAAGAGGGCGTTAGGCTAAAGCGACAGTCAAATCTTTTAAAAGCTGGCTACAATGTGATTGAAATCCGTTCGTTTGCATGGCCAGGAGTTCAAACATTCCAGTATGAGATAAATGAAAGTATTTTAAAACCGAAACCAATAACAAGGAGTATCTCGGAAACGGTCAACTCCAGAAAAACAATGCATGTGACATAAATTGTGTGTTTAACGAGATATACATTTTTATGCAGTTAGGTTTTGTCTATATTTTGCGGTTTAACAGGTATGCAAAATTCATTAAAATCCATCCAGCTCTTCCAGTAAATTAATTACATATATGCATATATTATTTGTCATTTAAATATTTTAAAAACGGTATTTTAATCAAAATTATTAGAGCCATTTTTAAGAAAATCAACATTTTCAAAATATTTTCCTTGGTGTAGAGGGATTTTCCTCAACATCTTTGTGTCGCATTCTTGGAAGATACTAACCTTAAATTCTAAGTTTGGTTTTACCAACATTGACCTTTCTCTAAAAAAGTTTTTTTTTTTGTACAGGGACCCTAAAAATGTGTGTTTACGGTGAATTCTCGCTGTTGCATTTTTGGGTGGAGTGTAACGCCTTAATATATAAAGTATAATAACTTACACGAGAAATAGAAAAGGGTGAGAATAATAAATACCTACGTACCATGTACTGTGTAGGAAAGTAAAAATAAATCCTGTATAATATACCCTATTACCAAATTTCTTATCCCAAGTCACATTTCCCAGATTTTAATACTTATTTTCAAAAATATGATATCTACAGTTTATACAGCTATTCTACTACTAACACAAATTTAAAAAATTGAAATATAGTTTTTCAATTCGAAAAGAGTTATTTAAGATATAAACTGACTAAAAATTTAGTTACTAGAGTACTATTTTTTATTTTCCTAACATTTGCTTCAGTCACATGGCAACCAGCTTTGATTTTCACTTTAACCTATGGTACTCCCTTATTTCACTTCTACTTACAGGAAGCAAGCAACAAGACAATTTCTGCTAATATTTATCTCGAACATTTTCTTCAGTCACATGGCAACCAGCTTTGATTTTCACTTTAACCTATGGTACTCCCTTATTTCACTTCTACTTACAAGGAAGCAAGTAATAAGACCATTTCTGCTAATTTGTTCTCGATTTGTATGAAGTCAAAGGAAGTAAAAGCTTTATAACAATACTTTGTAGAGATGTAGAGAAAGTCTTGTGAATGGAACACATCAGATTATTTTTTTCAGTAGAACACATCTTTATCCTTCATTTTCGTTGTTAAGGCAAAATGATCTTCCTTTTTCTTTACAGCAATTATAAACAGAAATATTTGTGTTGCTGTGCGTTCATTCCAAGGCCGTGTGTATGTTTTAGCAATGCACATACGTATAAGTCTTTCCGTCTCTTTCTATCATTGTTCCGATTGTTAGCCACCTCTCCAGCCAACATATAAACTGCTTTACTTAAACCTTTTTGCATTAGAATGAACACAACGTCTTCCAATTAGATTAATAACACAAGTAAAACAATTCAGTAATAATAATTCACACAGGCCCGCCAGGGTAGTGTGGTAGTAGCGTGTCTGCCTCATATTCAACAGGTCGTGAGTTCAAATCTCGCTTAGGGTGAGTTATCCAGAAAAGGTTTTTTCGAGGTTTTCCCTTATCCTGAGAAGACTAATGTCGAGTAGCTTTAAGCTCCATGGACCCCGATATCATTTGAGAATCATTTCACCAATTCCATTCATCGTCCAAAATGACCAACCAGATTAAAGGACGTTAAAAAAAATGCACACAAAAATTAACAGTTAAATGCATGTTTTAAGCTCTTTAGCCAAATAAATTTCAATTTAATAATATAATTACAAAATAAAAACCTTATATCTTGTGGCTTGTATCTTTAATATTGTCACATGGGAGCGAAAAACGTATTATAGGAGTCTTAAGTGCATTATTCATCTGAACCGTTTACTTTCCTGTAAAGTACAGTCAAAGAGTAAGTGATTAACATTCTATATTGGATGTGAACAGGTGCATGCGGCACTGTTTTGACTCACTGTTTTAAATCGTTCAAGATATGATACATGAGGTTTAAATAAGGTCATCAACCCAAATTTCCTTTTCATACGCTTCATGGAAGCTCCGTTTATGCAATGCAAGGGTCTCGTATCATGTGCCTAAGAAATTTCCTCTCTTTGGAGGCAAGGGTAGAGCGCAGGGAAAGGAAATTGTGGGCCTTTGCTTGACAGCTATGACAGCACAGGGGGTAATACTCTTATTTATGTTGCTATAACCGATAAATTGTGGATCATGGAGGGCACGCCTTCGTGCTTCTGAATGTTACATAGCACTGAGCGTCTTGGATCTTCCGTATTTATCACTGCAGTTCCCCTTTCCTCCACCAGAGTCGCATATCACAATATCGCCGTAGTGGCCCATCATTCCCACAAGTCGCTTGAGTGTTTTTCTGTCGATACCCATTTACTTTTCCTTTTTATAGCCTAGTGTTCCCAGTACCAAGCAAATGCATCACAGACAGAATAAACCACTTTAAGCAGATATCCATATGTCATGTCTTCATTGACAACAATGGAATATCGACAAGAGGAACAGTATTTTCGTATGAAGATTTATAACAGCTGACAATTTATTAGGATGCTCAGAAGATTTCATTGAAAGTTTTATTTGCCGAGAGTAAATTGAAATAAAATTCTTCTGTAGCGGTCAAAATATGTTCCTGAAATCTGTCAATGTCGGTGAAACCTTATATAAACATTTCAGAACACACAAACTTGCAATTATAATATTAATTGGCCCTTTATTGCATGGAGTTGCCATTTAACAAAGATGATTAATCAATGATTTTAGTATTTTATTGTTTTTTTTTTTCTAATTTCGTATTACCCTAAACTTCAATAATAAAATTGGGCTATTTATAGCTGAAGTGTTTTAAATACTAAAGAGCAAAATCCGTGCCACTGTAGTCAAATGTACCCCCCTCAGCATTTAGGCATGCCATTACACCGTTATTTTACTTGTGTCCTCCCCGTCCTTAACGACAGGCACGTTTGACTACAGTCGTATTGCACTAACCACCATGGGACTATTGAAGTCACTTCAGTTGTGGTGCCGGTGAAAGGGATATAAAACCGGCTTCCGAATTACAGGAAGAACGGCATATGTAACAAAATAATTCATGCAATAGAGAGCTAAAACAATTTTGAATTATTGTGCTTAGTCTTATTGCGAATCTGCGCGGGATGACGAACCTACCCAAGGTTTTTTCGTGGTTTTCTTGAGTCACCAGGTAGGTTTCATTCATTCCCCGAAATTCATGTCCCTCCGTGTCGCTTCATTTGTCATTTCATTCATATTTCATTCCGTTGGATTTGTGAAGCCGATGGTGTTAGGTGCAGCGTGGCTGCGAAAAAGTGACTGTTTTCACCTCGACTCTCTGGTTGTAATGAGGACCGCTTCTCTAAATTGACTTTTATTTTCATTTTTCTCAATTGTATTTAATGCAATAAATTACTACGCGTCATATAACAAAAGAACTGCTCTTCCTTCAATTAAAGTAATAACTAAAACTTTATTTTAAAAATGAGTAGTTGTACCCAGTGTCAGCTGCTTTAATCTGGAAACATCGTTTCTGTGCCATTACTCCTGGTTCCGACCACCCGGTGTAATCCCTCACATTTCTACCTCTCAGTACATAGGAACAGTAACTTCAAGTTCAGTGCGAGTCCCATCTAATGCACCACCACCACTTGAAAATATTAATTGTGCACATTATTTTATGCAATTATATTACATTTCAAGAAATTCTGGCTGAATATATAATAAATGATTGACATAGTAAATATAATTAACGATTTACATATTCCAGACAATATAATATGTTACGGGTGACTTAAGAGATAACGTCTGTAGCCCGCATCCGGGAGGTTCCGGTACCGGACAATCTAACTGGGAGTTTTTCGTGGTTTCCCTCAGGCAACAAGATATAAACCAGAACGTATTTAATACCCAAACTCATTATTTCAATGTATGCCTAAGAAGACATTAAAATATCTGATATGTTCTATTCACACGACTTTCTCTACCTGCTGTACAAACTATTCTTACAAAACATTATTCATCTACTTCATGCTAATCGAAATAAACATTAGCAGAAATGTTCTTATTACTTAGTTTCTTCCAATTAGAAGGTAAATGAACACAATAGGCTGCTGCAATATCCAAATATTTTAAAAGCTGTCCCTATGCGATGATGTTGAAATTCGGTTCTCTTTGCCTGGCCAGGGTAGTGGGACTTTCTTGAAAACCTACGTGTTGCATACTTGGAAGATAGTAAACTTAAATACCATGTTTGGTATTTAATCCAGCTTTTCTATTTGACGTAAGCTGTCCACAGACACACACTGTTTTTCAAAAATACTTTTTTGGACTCAGGGGCCTTCAAAACAAGCATTTTGGTGACATACAGACATCGAATTTTGCGTATAATTCCGGAGGGTTTTCCACACTGAAGCGACAGACCCAAGGATAAGATGATATTAGAGTATTATCGACGGGTGCCCAAAATCGGACCGCAGGGAAAAGTCACGCAGTTTTCACCTCAACTGGGGTAGCGTTAAGAACGCACGCCCCAAGTCTAGCCGAATCCCTCCTACAGACGACTCCAATGTCACTACGACGCTATGAGTTGTATTTCCAAAGCGCGTTCACCACCACGGAACGGTGCCACCACCGCAGTCCTCGCCGAAATTTACAATCCTGAAAGAGACTGGTTGGATGAAATGGAGAGGTAATGAAGGGATAGAAATTTCGGGGGAATGAATAAATCTCTCCAGCATTCGCCTAGTGACCCGGCAAACCCCCTGAAAAAAACATATGGCTGAGATTGGTCGCCCGCGGGTATTGAAATCACAACCTCCCGAATGCCAGTCCCAAGTAATATACCTGAGCCACCTGACTAAATAGCCACCAAGGTAAATACCGTATTGCATATTTCATACCACGATTCAAAGTTCCAACAGCCTCGTAACTCATAGAGAATTGCCGGCATCTATTGTTATACCTGTGTGTTGTGGACACGTGTGCCGATGACAAGTTCCTTTGATATCGCTGCTAGGATTGTTACACATGTGCGAGTGAACACATGTTCTGTCGGAAGTTCCTTTGACGCCGAAGCTCGCATTAATACAACCGAGTGGGTTTGTGATAACTGCAGTGGTTTTGTGCGTACTACTGTTTCTAGAACTTTCCTACCACGTGATCAACAGGTATAAAAAGGGAACGAAGTCCTGCTCACGGAGTTTTCACTTGGAATATATCACAGTTGGAGTGAATTTCGACAAGAAATACTGTCGAAAAGAAATACTGCGGCAACATTTTTACAAAAGCATTGCAGAAAGTTATTTTCGAGCAGATTCTGAATGTAATCCGTTTGTGGAAAAACTAAAGAGTGTTTGTTGGAGAGAAAAATCTGACATATTCCACTCACATGACTTGCTCTAGTTGTTCCATTAAACCTCTCCTGATTATTATTGTTACATATATCATGCTAATCAAGCTAAACATTGGTCTTATTATTTTCATCTTTGTAAGTAGAAGGAAAATAATGGAACACACTAGGCTAAAGCGAGTCGAATCTTTTAAAAACCGGTCGCTAAGTGAAACAATTGAAATTTGTTTCCTAGAAGTAAACAAAGAAGAGACGAAAATAATGATGAAAAGTTTAAGTACTTTCAAATGGAAACCAGTAGTCAAACCTTTTAAAAGCTGGTTTCCATATGATTGAAATTTTTTCTATTTGCATGCTCAGGAGTTGTTACTTTCTATATGAGAAAAATATAAGGATTATAAAATTGAAACCCATAACCAGGAATATCAGGAAAATGGTTAACTCTACAAAAAATGTATGACATAAATTGTGTATTTTAATAGCTCTACATTTTTGTATATAAGTTTTTATTTAGCTCTCACAGTTTACCAGTAATATAAAAGTCATCCAGAATGAAGAGGTCTTCAAAGGCTTTTTCCATAAAGTTCAAGAAGTTCGTTTGTTATTAAAAATATCTTAAACTTTTGACATTTTAATCAAAATCGTTAGCCATATTTGAGAAAATAAGAAAAATGACATTTTTTTCTATCTAAAGGGTAATTGGAGGTTTGAGAATTTTTTTGAAAATCTTCGTGTCGCATACTTGGAAGATCGTGAACTTTAAGTATCATGTTTGGCATTTAACCGCTGTTTCCTTTTTGAGCTACGCTGCATACAGTCACACATGCTATTTTCGATTCAGGGATCTCAAAACATGCATTTCCGGCGAAATCTCGGTATACAAATATTTCGTGGAATACAATACTTAGCTTCTCTATCCACCATGTACATGATACTTACGGACTAGAGAAAGTAAAAAGGGGTTTTTGTTACGCTATGTCTAAAGCGACAATGAAAATGAAAATAAATGCTAATAGAGAATGTCGTAATATCTATACACAGCCATTTGGCACTTTAAGGAATAAAGTTATGGGAATTAACATATATGAAGAATATTTTCATTCAATTTCAGATCAGTGTAAAAGCTTAGCGTGTAATATTGACGACACGCAACTGTTTAAAGATCTACACCAATCCTTTTGATTAGTTTCCACTTAATATAGTAAAACATAAATATCTACAGTATCATCTGCTATGGATTAACTGAATCGTTAAATTGAAAGACGGATTAGAATAAAACGATCGTTATTTGAAGCTGAAAGAACTTAATTACTCAGCATATAGTTTTCATATCATTGCTGATCACATAGCAGTTCATGGCACTTTATTTTATACGATTCAGTAAGTATTTTAATTATGAGATGCTTGTTGACAATATTTTCCATAGTTAGCTGAAGCGGAACAGACTTTTCTGCATTTTCCTGTAGTGTCAGTTACTCTTTAATACTATGCGTGCAGTCGCCCTCTGTGGTGTAATGCTTACCATGCTAACTTCATATAACGAAGTTCGCGGGTTCAAACCCGGCGGAGGATGATGGATTTTTTCGGGTGTAAAAATCCTTAGCATGACTTCCTTCGGAAATGAAGTAAAACCGTTGGTCCCGTGTCGTAGATTTACGGCGCTCGGCTCTCCGGTCTTCATTCGGTAGGTTTCGGAAAATTTCGGGGGAAAAGCGATAACATTGAGATTTGTGCGCTATTCATCTTGATATATATTTGCTTCAGTGTTAAGATTTCATTCTGTCTGTCGATCCCAGAGTTTCATTTAATAGTTCAGCTAGTTCATGGTAAACTAGACAACATATTCACCATTTTCATTGGTTGCCAACACCATAGAAAGACAGGCGGGCGAGCTCTCTTCTTCCGCCGGCCCTGGGTTCCCGGAAAACTAGCGCCCAAGAAACAGTACGAGCATAGCGTTTGCATATTCGATACGCACTGCAAACTACTCTTCTAAAACCTTAACACATCACGAGCATAGTAGGTAGAGAAGGTACTGCATTACGCCCAAAGGTTCGATACGAAGTTTCACTGAAAACATGTCTTGATGCACCCTAAATTGAAAACAAACATTTTAGAAAAAGGCCCCTTTGTGTTTCCGGTCTCTGTGTGTGTGTGTGTGTGTGTGTGTGTGTGTGTGAGAGAGAGAGAGAGAGAGAGAGAGAGAGAGAGAGAGAGAGAATACATAGTATGCTTCTAAAACAAAATTTGAATAAATACCAAATTGTTTAATTAGGTTGAACATCTTGTAAAGATACGACACAAAGATTTTCAAGATAATGTCCCCATGACCAACTTCGTTAGCTTCCCAAAAATAACTAACGATTTTTACTTTCCCTACGCATACTATGTACATAGTGTATAGAGAAGGTATTGTACTTCACCCAAAATTCGATACCGAGATTTCACCGGAAATATATGTTTTAGGGTCCTCCTGTATCCAAAAAAAGCATTTTCAGAAAAAGGTCCATGTGTATGTCCGTGTGTCTGTGACCACGATAACTCAAAAACAAAAAGTGGGTAAAATACCAAACTTGATATTTAAGTTCAGTATCTTGCAGGGATTTGACACGAAGATTTTGAAGAAAATCCCCCCACTCCAAACCACCCTTTCCATGAAACATTTTTCGAAATTTTTGATTTTCTCAAAAATGGCTCTAACGAATTGGATTAAAATGCCTTATATTAAATATATTTATCTGACAAATGAAATGTATATCTTGAATTTTCTGGGAATAGCCCTGAAGACCACTTTATTCTGGATGAGTTTCACGGAATTTTGCATAACTACTAAACTGTAAAAGATGGATAAAAACTTGAATCACACAGAAAATGTAGAACACGTTAAAACACAAAATTTATCTTATACATTTTTTTCGTGGGGTTAATCGTTTTTTGAGATATTCCTTGTCTTTGGTTTCAGCTTTAAAAAGCTTATACATTTCTCGTATATGAATTTGTCAAAGTCTGCCCACAAACAAAGGAACTTCAGTCACATAGCAACCAGCTTTTGAATATCACTTTAACCTATGGTACTTCCTTATTTCGCTTCTACTTACAAGGAAGCAAGCAATAAGACTATTTATGCTAATTTTTCTTAATTAGTGTGAAGCAAATAGAAACATTGCTATGTGACTAAAGTTCCTTTGTTTGTATAGACAGGAGTTGACAAATTCCTGTATGAGAAAAGTATGTATTTTAGAGGTGAAACCAAAAACAAGGAATTACTAAAAAACGATCACCTCCAAGATAAAAATGTATAAGATAAATTGTGTGTTTTAACGTGCTCTACATTTTTTGTTTGGCAAATGTTTGTCCATCTCTTATGGTTTAGCAGTTGTGCAAAATTCCGTAAAATTCATCCAGAATAAAGTAATATTCAGAGGCTATTCCCAGAAAATTCAAGATGTTCATTTTATTTGTCAGGTAAATATCTTTAATACACGATATTTTAATTAAAATTGTTAGAGCCAATTTGAGAAAATGAAAATTTTCGAAAAAAGGTTCCATGTAAAGGGTAGTTTGTGTTTTTTTTTCTCTCAAAATCTTCGTATCGCATCCCTGAAAGATACTAAACTTAAATACCAAATTTTGTGTTTTGCCGACTTTTCGTTTTTGAGTTATCCGGTTCACTGACACATGCACACGCATACACACACATACACGGACCTCTTTCTGATTTTTTTTTTATACAGGGGTCCCTAGCACATATATTTCCGGTGAAATCTCTGTATCGAATTCTTGGGTGGAATGCAGTACCTTCTCTATACACTAATTAGATAGTATGTATAGAGAAAGTAAAACTCTGATATGTTCTATTTACATGCCTTACTATAAAACTATTGTTACAAAAGATTATTCTTTTAGCTGCATCGTGCTAATTGAGATAACATTAGCAAGAATGGTCTTTAATACTTGCTTCCTGAAAGTAGGAGGGAAGTAAGGGAAAGACATCGAGTTAAAGCGATAGCCAAAACTTTTAAAATGTGAAATTCGGTTCTCTTTGCATGGACAGGAGTAAAAGAAAAGAATTAAACCTAAACGTGTGAGAAACGTATAAATAATTTACAATTTAAACCAATAACAAGGAATATCTCGGATTTTTGACATCCTTGGGAGATACTAAACTTAAATACTAACTTTGGTATTCACCAGACTCCTCGTTTTTTTTAGATAATCTCTATCCGCACACAGACACACACACACACACATGACCGCGCCGCGACCGCATGTGAGATTTGTGGTGGACAAAGCGGCGCAGGGGCAGGTTTTTCTTTGCGTTCTCCGGTTTCCCCCGCCATCGCATTCCCACCAGTGGTCCATCTTGATTCCATATCACCTGCGGTGCCACAAGTAGCAAAAGTGGGCGTTAAACACCACCCAAAAAACATACACATATTGATCTCCTCCTAAAAATGTTTTTTTATTCAGGGGTCTTAAAAAATGTATTTTTCGTTAATCTCGCTATCAAATTTTTGGGTTGAATACATTATCTTCTCAATCTCTATGCAAAGAAAGTAATAGATGGAGATGGTTATTTATCAGGTTTACTTTCTC
Source organism: Hymenopus coronatus (assembly GCA_030762935.1). Classification (NCBI taxonomy): domain Eukaryota; kingdom Metazoa; phylum Arthropoda; class Insecta; order Mantodea; family Hymenopodidae; genus Hymenopus; species Hymenopus coronatus. Next base: position 34,080,663 of record CM060883.1, read on the forward strand.
TAGCAAGTATGTACAATGTACATAATACTTAAAGTAGGCTGGCTCTATTCCATCCATTTAAAATATGTTTGAGTCACCCACAAGTTTGTTCAATGCCCAACGCCTATGCTTTCGTATTTTCAATCTGTGCAGTGTCTTGAAATTTTCACATGTTTATCTACTCTCGGGAACTGAACGAGACCAGGCAGTGAGCAATGCTAGATAGTGCAACACGTTTCAAAACGGGCTGTAGAGACCTCGCCTACTCCTTAACGTCATAGTTATACTCTGTGTGCACCGAACCTAAATCCAGCATTTTCGTGAGTCCGGATCGAGCTGTAATAATAAGAGATTCAGTTTCAATAACTCTGTTTTATCTCTTTTTAGGCCGACGTTACACATCCAGCATTTTCCCTATCTTAGGAACCATAAGTGAATATGCGAATACCATTAGGTGTGTTTGAGGGCGTATAGAGCTGGTGGACATACCTGGTGGGGCTGGGCTGCGCAGCGACGACTGGTCCTCTCCCCGGCGTTGCAGCTGCTAAAGTCGATTCTCGATGCTCCTCGGCTATTGGTGGGCTCAGCGACATGCAATTGAGACCTATTTATATCTAGCTTTGGTATTTAGCTACGGTGATCTCCAGGAAGTGGTGCGGGAATTAACTTAAATAACGTCGGCACTTTTCGTTCAATCAAGGTTTATTTCTCTTTTTCAAGCGTTCCCGAGAATGTTCCTGGTGCGGTTGAGTTTCGATATTTTCCCCCGAACAAGAGCGTAACGCGTATAGAGGTAACTAAACTTTACGCGGTGACGATTGCAACAGTTACGTGCAGAATTATTGTAGACACTTTAAATTTTCGCCCTGGCTTCTTTACGCGTGACATTTATTTCAACTGTGTGAATCACTGTAATAACTTTACTATATTTACGAGAATTCTTGTTTCGGGCATCACAGAGTCTACGTGTAGTTACATTCCAACTGCCTCAATCACTATAATAACTCTGCTAACTCGCGCAAACATTCTACCCACGCGCAAAACACTGAACTCGTAATCTCATTGGCCCATTTTTGGCGCCGAAAGTAACTTGGGGTGCGCTTCTGCCGTGACGTGATTAATTGTAATTGGTCAATGCGTCTTTCACGTGATTGTTGGCCTAAATTTCCTTGTGGTTCCCCGGTTTATGTCACCTTCACATTCTCTTGCGGAGACGTGACCACATAATAGCGTCTTTCCTCTCATGCAATAGAAAAAGAACTAGCGTAAACAACTGAATTCGTCGCTTGAGAACTCTCGGGTTGAAGTTAGAAACGCTTTCCAGGAACAATCTCTCTGAACATCCAATTACAATAAATACATGATACTTACTTACTAATTAACCTTAACAATTTAATCAATTACAAATATTGGTTATACGCTTATTCACATGGGCGATAATCCGTCTCATGTTACAATTGAATTCATTAAAATCTGAGGATTTGTTTTAAAAATAATCTGATGTGTTCCATTTATATAACTTTCTCTATATCTCTGCAACAAAATGTTGTTAAAAAGATTATGCTTCTATTTACTTCACTCTAATTGAGAAAAATTGGCAGAAATAGTTTTGTTACTTGTAAGTAGAAGCGAAATAAGGGAGTACCATAGATTAAAGTGATAGTCAAAAGTGGTTGCTATGTGACTGAAGTTCCCTTGTTTGTATGGACAGGAGTAGACAAATTCCTGTATGAGAAAAGTATAAGTTATTTAAAGCTGTAACAAGGAATACCTAAAAACAAAACAAACAAACAAAAAAAAAAGAAAAGAAAAAAAAAAGATCAACTTCACAAAAAAAAATGTGTATGACATAAATTGTATGTATGTTTTTTCGTGATCTACATTTTTTGTGTGGTAAGTTTTTTTCTATCGCTTACTGTTTACCAGTTATGCAAAATTCAATAAAAATCATCCAGAATAAAATAGTCTTCAGAGGCTATTCCCAAAAAAACATTTGATGTAAAGGGTAGTTTGGGGTGGGGGGATTTTTCTCAAAATCTTCGTGTCGCATCCTTGGAAGATACGAAACTTAAATACCAAGTTTGGTATTAATCCTACTTTTCGTTTTTGAGTTATCGTGCTCACAGACACACGGACACACACACACACACACACACACACACACAGATGGACCTTTTTCTGAATATACTTTTTTTTTTATACAAGAGACCCCAAAACTTATATTTCCCGTGAAATCTCGGTATGGAATTTTTGGGTAGAGTGCAATACTTTCTCTATACACTATGAACATAGAACGCATAGAGAAAGTAATAACCAATTATTGATGTCAAAATTCCTTTTATCACAACTTATCATCAGTCTATGCAAATACTTCGACATCGCTAAATTGGCGTTTTTGATCCTCATTCCAGATATTTTAAAATCGGTAATAGATCATAGATGCATAATGTTCAGTTAGATGTATTCCATTGACATGATTCTCTCTACATATCTAATACATTATTGTGAACGAGCTTATTCTATCTACATTATACTAATCAAGATAAATACTAGCAGAAACGGTCTTATTACTTAGTTCCTTATAAGTAGAACAGAAATAAGGGAGTACATTAGGATAAACCAACAAACAAATGTTTTAAAATCCATTTCTTTGCGTGGCCACGAGGTGAAAAGTTCCCGTATGAGGAACGTTTTAAATATTTTAAAATGAAACCAATAACAAGGAATATCTTGAATACGGCCAACTCTACGAAAAAATGCACATGACATAAACTGAGTGTTTTAAGGAGATCTGCATTTTTTGTGCAATAAATTTTTGTCTATCACTTACGGTTTGCCAGTTATGTAAAATTCAGTTAAATTCATCTAAAATAAAGAGGCCTTTATAGGCGATTGCCAGAACATTCAAGATATACATTTTATTTCTCATGCAAATATCTTAAACATATGAGATTTTAATCAAAATCCTTGGAGCTATTTTTGAGAAAACAAAACATTTCGAAATTGCTCCATGTATAGGGTAGTAGGGGTGGCGTGATTTTCTTGAAAATCTTCGTGTCGTGTCCTTGGAAGAGACTAAATAAATGTCAAGTTTGATATTAACGGACTTTTCGTTTTAGATTTATGTTGACAACAGGCACGCACACACACGGAAATTTTTCTTGAAATGTACATAGTGTATAGAGAAGGTATTGTATTGCACCCAATTGAGATTCCACCGGAAATATATGTTTTGAGATCCCCTGAATAAAAAAAAGCATTTTTAGAAAAATGTTCGTGTGTGTCTTTCAAGGACGATACGAAGATTTTAAAAAAAATATCCCCGCCACTCCAAACTACCATTTGTATGTAACATTTTTTTTTAATTTTGATTTTCTTAAAATTGGCTCTAACGATTTTGATTAAAATATCCTATATTAAAAATATTTAGGTGAAAAATAAAAAGTATATTGAGTTTTCTGGGAATGGAGTCAGAAGATTATTCTGAATGAATTTTACGGAATTTAGAATAACTACTAAACCGTAAGAGATGGATAAAAGCTTACCCTACAAAAAATGTAGAGCACATTAAAACACACAATTTATGCTATAAACATTTTTTCGTGGAGTTTATCGGTTTTTTTTTTTTTTTTTTAGATATTCCTTGCTTTTGGTTTCAGCTTTGAGAAACTTATAGTTTTCGCGTACAGGAATTTGTCAATCCCTGTCCATACAAAGGAACTTCAGTGACGTAGCAACCAGCTTTTGACTATCAATTTAATCTATGGTACTCCCTTATTTCGCTTCTACTTACAAGGAAGCAAGTAATAAGACTATTTCTGCAATTTTTTTTTTTGATTCAGGAGGTCCCAAAACATAAATAACGGTGAAATAACGTATCGAATTTTTGAGTGCTATACAATATTTTTCTCTATACATTATGCACATAGTTCTTGAAGAGAAAGTAACTTGATATTATTGCTTCATTCATACAATAAAAGTGAGATATGGGGATTGTGTTGCTGACCATGGTACAGAGAAACATGACATACCTAGAAGTTGACAGACGCGATACGCTAGAGCGTTATCTATCGCAACACGGTAATTCATAATTGCAGACGGAAGTGATGGATGAGTTGGTGACATGCAACCAATGATTATGTCTGCTAATTTCCCTGTGTGCCCTTTTCCATTTTCCGAAAGCGGGGAATCAAATAGGAACAATACACCGTCACATTGAATGATATTCCAATTATTTAATGACATCACTCTTTGGCAAATTACGTCAGGGAAATGACGCGGGGGACGACCCTGTTTTGCATGCCAGGTGCATTGTTTAGCACGGTACCACAGCTGTACAAATTTAGCAACCCATCCATTTAATGCACCGATACACTTCGCTGCCAACGGTGATATTGGAACCATGGACATTTAATTGGAATTTCCTAAAGTATGCATCACTATACACAGAAAAAATGTATTTGATTAACCCATAATGTGGTGCCATTATACAACCAACGTATGCTAGTACAGACGGCACAAAAAGAAATCTTGTTCCTTACCGTTTGTAGGGCACTTTATTACGTCATGTTTTCATTTTATTGGCTGACACTAACCTTGCTGGTGAGTGTTCTATATTGAACCAATAGAGCATACCTATACTGGGTTTGTCAACTCTTCGCTAATATGTACAGCTTACCTTCCTCAACTGGAAGCAAGATTATTAACGTGTCTTCTTTTCAAAATGGTGGAGACCGATTTTTGGCGATCTTTCGCATGGTTAGTCGGGATTACAGAGGGAATGCATGTTTCGAAATGTACATAAATATAAGCAGGTTCTCGAGATGTTTGGGGTTTGCAGAATTGTTTTATGTGAGTCTGGTAAAACATTTTGTTTTGGCATAATACCTAAAGTTACGGCGGGGATGGGGTTTGTTCTGATGGAGAATAGAACTGTGAAGTAGGCAGTAATCAGTATTGTTCGTGAGCCTCCAAACCCAGAATCCCACACATTTGCGGCCACTTCTTTGGCAACTGGATTCTTGTTCGAACCTTGCGAGTATTGTATGATCGCAATAAATACATTCGCCCATTCTCATCAGAGCAAAAAACCTTTTCATCCAAGAAAATCAGTAGCTGCCAAAATTGGTCTCGCGTGACCAAGTATTCAAGTGCAAACCCCATTCGACTGTTGCTGCCTTTCGATGATGGATGTCAGCTTCATGGAGGCGGTTTCTCACCGTAGTAAGGGAGCGTAATCAGATCGCGGCGTAAACTTGTAGACGGTTTAAATGATTCATCTCTGCTTGCATTTATAATCTTAGCAACGACTTCTGCCGTTGTTTTTCTTGGCTTTCTCGATTTTGGGTGCGTTCTTTAATCCATGGGTTAAAGTGATAGTCAAACGCTGGTTGCTGTGTGACTGAAGTTCTTTTGTTTGAGTTGACAAATTCCTGTATGAGAAAAGTATGCTTTTTAAAGGTGAAATCAAAAACAAAGAATAACTCAAAAATGATCACCCCCACGAAAAAAATGCATATACCATAATCTGTGTGTTTTAATGTGCTCTACATTTTTTGTGTGACAAGTTTTTGTTCATCTCTTACGGTTTAGCAGTTATGCAAAATTCCGTATAATTCATCCAAAATAAAGTAGTCTTCAGAGGCTGTTCCCAGAAAATTCAAAATATACATTTTATTTGTCAGGTAAATGTCTTTAATATACGAAATTTTAATCAAAATCGTTTTAGCCATTTTTGAGAAAATCAAACTTTTCGAAAAAAGTTCCATGTAAAGGGCAGCTTGGGCAGGGGGGGGACTTTTCTCAAAATCTTCGTGTCGCATCCCTGGAAGATACTAAACTTAAATACCAGCTTTGGTATTTGACCGGTTTTTCGTTTTTGAGTTATCGTGTTCAAACACACATTTTTCTTTTTGGATACAGGGGACCCTAAAACATATTATATTTCCGGTGAAATCTCGGTATCTAATTTTTGGGTGCAATACAATACCTTCTCTATACACTATGTACATATTGCGTAGTATAGAGAAAGTAAAAGAGCACAGTGTTTTATATACTAGAAGATAGCAGCAGCGTTTCTCTCAGTTAACGAAACATGAAATAACTAAGGGATGATATATACATTTATTTAATGTTTTGGTCATTCCTGTACTAGCCCTGATCTCCCTCTCTTTTTTAACAGTAACACTAATATAAACTTATTATTTGCATGACAGAAAACAGGATTTCTCACTAACCCGAAATGAAGCAAAAGTATAACTTTACAGCGAATGTGTTTCCTGAACTTTAAATCTTCCATACATATTTTTGTTACTTTCTCTACACGTTCTATAGTATATAGAGAAAATATTGCACTTCACCCAAAAATTGAATACTGTGATTTCACCGGTAACAAAAAAAAAAAAAAAATTCACAAAAAGGTCCGTGTGTTGGTGTATGTGTGTGTGTGTGTGTGTGTCCGTGTATCTGTGAACACATAACTCAAAAACGAAAAGTCGGTAAAATACCAAACTTGGTATTTAAGTTTAGTATCTTCCAGGGATGCGACACTAATATTTTGAGAAAAATCCCCCTACCACAAACTACCCTTTACATGGAACTTTTTTTCGAAAATTTTGGTTTTATCAAAAATGGCTCAAACGATTTTGATTAGAGTATCGTATATTAAATATATTTACCAGACAAATGAAATGTATATCCCCCACCCCTAACTACCCTTTACATGGGCAAATTTTCAAAAATGTTGTATTTCTTAAAATTGCAAAAATGTTGTATTTCTTAAAATTGTTATAACAATTTTGATTAAAATACCACATATTAAAGACATTTCTGTCGCACATAAAATGTATATCTTGAATTTTATACGAACATATTCTGAAGACCTGTTTATTCTGGATGAATTTTGCATAACTAGTAAACCGTAGGAGATAGAAACTTACCACCAAAAAATGTAGATCTCCTTAAGATATATAACTTATATCATATATACTCTTTTCGTGGAATTTACTGTTTTCAAGATATGGCGTGTTATTATTTTCAGCTGTAAAGTACATATACTTTTCTGAGACAGTCAGTCTGTTTTTCTTTTGTTCTACTCCTGGCCAAGCAAAGAAGCGATTTGTAATGACAATCGCCTAACGATAGCTTTTAAAACATTTGACTATCACTTTCGCATAGCGTATTCCGTTAGTTCCCTTCTACTTAGGAACTATGTAATAATAAAATCCTGCTAATGTTTATCTCGATTAGCATGGTGAAGAAAGAAGTTCTTTTGTAAGAAGTTTGTTTGTAGAGCAGCTAGAGAAATTCATGGGAGTGTAACACATCAGATTTTTCAGTTTGATACTGCCTATTCAACTCCCAGTCGTACTCACGGTTTGTGTGAAAATAAAATTAAATTAACGACAGACTAAATTGTAAACACCAGTACTCTCCGAAACCACGTGAGCGGATGGTTGAGCCCAAATCTTCGCTATAGGTCAGAACAGGGGGCTGCCAGTTCAGGATAAAAATGCATATAATCCACACATACAGGTTGTTAATTATGTGGTATAGATATTTGTATTGGTAATTGATAACAGAGTAATGAACATTATATAAATATTTGCTTCATTTGTGGACTTATTTACTTGTTTTATGTTTTCAGGCTGGTTAGTACCTCCAAGTAGGCGTCAACGCCAGAGACAGCCTCGGCTGTAAAGTTTGCTGTGCCGCAGTCTTGCATTGTTCCCTAGTACGTGGGTGTCCATCAGTGAGAGAACCACCAGGGAATGTCACCGGTGAAAGTTTTAGGAATATTGCCCAGCCATACCGGACAGTCGAGAGGTAAAGCAGAATGTGTTGAACGGCTAATGCATCACTGAGAATGGAAAGAATTGGAGCACCATAAACTTCGTCTGTCTCCATGTAACATCTGTGGGTACTGTAACTACAATAGATCAATTATGGTATAACTAGTTCCTTATAAGTAGACTGGAATTAAGGGAATGCACTAGGCCAAAGTGATAGTCAAATGATTTAAAAGCTGTCGTTGTGCGATTGTCATTGCAAATCATTCCTTTACTTGACCAAAGAAACACGCACACTTTCGTCTGAGAAAAGTATAAGTACTTCACAATTGAAACTACTAACAAGGAATACCTTGAAAATGGTAAGGTCTACGAAAAAACATGTATATGACACAACAAGTGTAGTTTAACAAGATATACATTTTTTTTTGGTAAGTTTTTGTCTTTCTCTTACGGTTTGCTAGTTGTGCCAAATTAAACAAAATTCATCCAGAATAAACAAGATATACATTTTATTTGGGATAGAAATGGCTTTAAAACGTGTTATTTTAATCAAAATCGTTAGAGCCATTTTTTTTAAGAAAAACAAAATTTTCAAAAACTTTTCCATGTAAAGGGTAGCTAAGGACGGGGGAATTTTCTTTAAAGTCTTCGTGTCGCATCCTTGGAAGATACCAAACTTAAATACCAAGTTTGGTATTTAAAAGTATTTTGGTTTTAGAGCTATGCTGTCCACACACACACACGGACCTGTTTCTGAAAATGCTTTTTTTTTTTTTTTTTTTTTGGATCAGGGGGTCCTAAAATAGTATTTCCGGGGAAATCGCGACATCGAATTTCTGAGTGGATTGTACATTGTACATACGGGGCTAGAGAAAATAAAAAAAATAGACGTAAGTGCTGCAAGCTTATTGCGAATATCAGAAAGCTTTTTAATGTTTCATTTTCGAGAATAAGGATTAAGGATAATCAGCCCAGCCTCTTAAGAGGAGTACAAGTATGTAGGACCAACATTTTCGAAAAAGTTTTATGTAAAGTGTAGTTAGGGGTGGAGGATTTTTCTCAAAATCTTCGTGTCCCCATACTTGGAAGATACCAAACTTAAACACCAAGGTTTTGAGCTATGCTGTCCACAGACACACACACACATGGATCTTTTTCCAAAAAAATCATTTTTTGGATTCAGGGGGACCCAAAACATGTATTTCCAATGGAATCTCTGTATTGCATTTTTGGGTGGAATACAATACCTTGAATACAGTGGTAAGTATACAGCAAATATTACACGGTTTCTGACGTTCAATTTGTGTGAATAAGGAAGAAGATATCTTGAAAGTTTGGTGTGCTACGCGCGGCTTGCATACTCTACTTTAATGTGTGGCTTTATCTTACCTGTTATTTACTGTTTAGTTTCCTTATTCTGTAAATGTTTGGCTACAAGAGATAGGTAAGAACGTGACTTGGTAGATAGTATACCAGTTCCATCCCTCAGAGATGGTATGAAAGGGGGAGAAATGCCATCAAGCCCCCCCCCTCTCGGCACAGTCAGATGTACCACCACGCTGATGAAGGGCCTTGCAGATAAGATAAGCAAGAAACCCTACACACGTGTATACCACTCTCTGTGTTGCTTATGCGGAATTTAAGAGCTCGATTCTTTGAGAATGTGCCGTTGTAGACACGCATTTTGTAGCGGGACGTATGTTCTTGATGGAAAAACAAGTTTCTTAACTGAAATTGAATTTTTGTACATTCAGAAATTGGTACTGCAGTTTCTTCATCTTTTTGGAAAACAGTACATGTAGAGAAAGTAAAAACCGGACTGATCTGTTGCTCCAGGTGACTTATCTGCATTCTATGTACATAATATATAGAGAAGGTAATTGCCTGCACCCAAAAATTCGATACCGAGATTTCACCGAAAATACACGTTTTAAGGTTCCTTGTATACAACAACATTTTTAGAAAAAGGTCCGTCTGTGTGTCCGTGTCTCCGTGAGTCGCAACATGATAACTCAAAACGAAAAGTCAGTAAAATATCAAATTTGATATTTTGGTTTAGCATCTTCCAAGAAATGCGTCACGAAGATTTAAAAAAAAAAAATCCCTCAACTCTAAAGTGCCCTTTACATGGAACACTTTTAAAAATTTTTGACATTCTCAAAAATGACGTAACTATTTTGATTAAAATACCGTAGCTTAAAGATATTTTCATGACAATATGTATGTCTTGAATCTTGTAGGAATAGCTTCAGAGGACCAGTTCATTCTAGATGAATTTCACTAACTTTTGCATAACTGTAAGAAATTATTGTTAAAAAGCTCATGCATCCATTTGCTTTATACTAATCGAGAACAAGTTAGCAGAAATAGTCTAAGTACGTGCTTTCTTGTAAGTAGAAGCGAAATAAAGAAGTGTCATAGGTTAAAGCGATAGTAAAAACCTGGTGACTGAAGTTCCTTTGTTTATATGGACAGTTGACAAGTTCCTATATGAGAAAGGTATACGTTTTTCAAAGCTGAAACCAAAAACAAGTAATACCTAAAAAAGCGATCAACATAAAAAAAAAAGTGTATGACAAATTGTATGGTTTATCATGATCTACATTTTTTGTGAGGTAAGTTTTTGTCTTTGTATTACGGTTTAGCAGTTATGCAAAATTCCGTAACATTCATCCAGAATAATGTAGGCTTCAGAGGCTATTCCCAGAAAATTGAATATATACATTTCATTTGTCAGGTAAATATCTTTAATATACGATATTTTAACCAAAATCGTTAGAGCCATTTTTGAGAAAAGCAAAATTTTCAAAAAACGTTCCATGTAAAGTACCAAGTTTGGTATTTAACGGTCTTTTCGTTTTTGAGTTATGCTGCCCAAAGTCACACACATGCACATTTTTTCTAAACATGCTTTTTCAGGAATAAAGAGGACCCAAAACATGTATTTCTGGTGAAATCTGGGTATCGAATTTTTGGGTGCAATAAAATACCTTCTCTGTACACTATATGGATAGTTCGTATGGAGAAAGTAATACTTAAAACTTCTCATACGGATTCCTGGTCATGTAAAGAAATGGATTTCAATCGCAGAACAATCGGCTTTTAATAGAATTGACTATTACTTTAGCTAATATAGTCCCTTTTTCCCTTCTACTTACAAGAAAGCAAGAAATAAAACACTTTCTGCTAATGCTTATCTCGATTAGCATGAAGTCGATAGAAGAATAAACTTTAAAACAATAATTTGTTACAGAGATGTAAAGAGTCAGGTGAATGGACACATCAGATTTTTTTCCACTTGATTGTATTTAACATTTTTAAAATTTGAGGACTGGAATGCCAAAACATAGATTCTTGCACGATAACAATGCAGTTTTATTAACTCGCAGGCATAATAAACATAGCCAATTGTAATTTTCACACTGTGATAAAATCCTATGTGTTCCATTCACATGACTTTCTCTACCTATTCTGCAAACAAACTATTCTTAAAAACAATTCTTTTATCTGCCTCATGTTAATCGATATAAACATTAGCAAAGTTTTGTTATTAATTATTTCCTTCTAAGCGGAAGGGAAATAAAGCGATAGTCAATGTTTACTTTCTCCATACGTACTGTGTAAATAGTGTAAGAGAAGGTATTGAAATACACTACAAATTTGATGCAGAGATTTCACCGGAAATACATGTTTTGAGAACCATTATATTCAAAAAGCATTTGTAGAAAAATGTCCGTGTGCGTGCGTGTGTGTGTGTGTCTGTGGGCAGCATAGTTCAGTGTCTTCCAAGGCTGTGACACAAACATTTTCTCACACTACCCTTTACATGGAATTTTTTCTGAAAATTTTGATTTTCTTAAAAATTACTGTAGCGATGTTGTTTAAAATCTCTTATACATTTTATTTGGCGTGTAAATATCTTAAATATATGTTGAATTTTCTGGGAATAGCCTCTAAAGACCTCTTTGTTCTGGATGATTTTTTATTGAATTTTGCATAGCTGGTAAACCGTAAGAGATAGAAAAAAAAACTTACTGCACAAGAACTGTAGATCACGATAAATCACACAATTTATTTCATATACATTTTTTTTCGTGGCGTGGATCATTTTTGAGACATTTCAGCTTTTAAAAAATTATAGTTTTCTCATACAGGAATCAGTCAACTCCTGTCCATCAAACAAAGGTACTTCAGTCACATAACAACCAGCTTTTGACCATCACTTTAACCCATGTTGCTTGCTCGTAAGTAGGAGCGAAATAAGGGAGTAAGTAATAAGTCTATTTCTGCTAATTTTTTCTCGATTAGCGTGAGGTAAATAGAAGAATAAACTTATTAACAATAATTTGTTACAGGATGTAGAGAAAGTCATGTGAATGGAACACATCAGATATTTTTCTATCTTTTACGAGTTATACAAAAGGTATACAGAATGCAAACATTGTTAACACTTCAAGAATTAATAGAGGCAAATATTTGTGAGAACAAGTAGCCAACACCAGCAGTAAGCAGTGGTACTGGCTGCATAATGCCTCTCTCTCTCTCTCTCTCTCTCTCTCTCTCTCTCTCAAGGGAGCTCTTTGAAGGGTGTGGTATCTGGATATTCATTAGCTGAGTGAATCTTAGGCCACATCTGGACGCCACAAGGGGAAATAAATCCCTTTGTCACCGTTGGAATCGAATTGGGACTGTCCGGGTCACTGCTTTACAGCCTGAATTAGTCTTCCTGTAAGTGAGCACCAATAATAATAATAATAATAATAATAATAATAATAATAATAATAATAATAATAAAAAATTAAAATACAATGGGTCCCCTATCATTAGGGCAGAGAACGGCAAGCAGGCAATTGTAGTCCGTTCGAATAAGTGACTCCTGCGAGAGATGACGATAAAGAGACCTGAAGGGCGACCAGATCTGGAAACGATGAACATGGGCGCGATTCCTAACGTTTCCAGATCAAACGCATCCACTCTAGGGCAGGTGTGCTCACAAGCTCCGAGCCTCCAGCACGAAAGCACCCGTGGTCGGGTCTTGACTGAGGGATCCCATAACGAAGCCTGGAAAGAAGGGGAGGTGGAAATGGAATCTATATTTATGAAATACTAATGCTAGCAGTATTCTTAAGCAAACCAATCCATTGAAATACTCCTAAAATAAATGTTGTTTACAACTAAACCTTTTAAAGTATATTTTAAGTTCTGGATAAAAGAAACTTACATAGCGTAAATCACCGCCCAGAAGCAACTTGCTGAACATCGTCGCCTAGGACCACAACTCTGAAAAAAATGACAAGGAAGTGATGGGTGCAGGAAATAATGATCAGAAAAGTCATGTTAGAAGATGAACTAGCCCAACATTTTGCCTGCCGAACCAAGGAAACCATAGTGGGCGGTAGCTGGAGATCGAAACCGGGACCTTCCAAATGAGGGTAACAGACGTTACCGCCTGAATAATCATATTAGGTAAACGCAGTTTACTGCTGCAGCTGTTGACGAGTTTATAGGCTGTAGTAAAACAGCTATTTTAACTTTCTCGCTTGGAAATGACCTGAAAGTAAACATTCTTATAAATGCTTCGGCTTAAATCTAAAGTAGAGCTGTCCAAGTTAAATCTCGGAAAGTTTTGACATCAGAACATTTTCTCCCGAGTATAATCAAGATGGCAAAATGGATGAGCCTCATATACTATCATATACGTACGGTTTTCGGTAGAGTATATGGTGTTACCTTTGTTATACTTTGTAAATCGTGTGTTGCTTGTATTTAAACGTAGAATTTATTTCGTAAAACGCTGTGGAGAAATTCTCCAAAGTAAAAGGATTTGTAGCTGATAGAAAACTGTTTCTTAGACCACTACAAAAACACACGTAGCGAAGGCTAGTGCATTTGTCACAATTTATTTTAAGAATCTGTGCTTTTTTACTTTATCTACACGTACTATTTAGGTACATAATGTATAGAGAAGGTATTGCATTCCATTCATTTTTGGAAAAACGTCCGGGTGTGCTGTGTGACTGAACACGGCAACTCAAAAACAAAAAGTCTGTAAAATTCCTAACTTGGTATTTAAGTTTATTATCTTCCAGAGATGCGACACCTCATCCCAAACTACACTTCACATGAAAAAAAATTGATTTTCTCAATAACGATTTTAATAAAAATCTCTTATATTTAAGATATTTACATAACAAATAAAATGCATATTTTGAATTTTTTGGGAATATTCTCCGAAGACCTCTTTATTCTGGCTGACTCTTATGGTTTACCCGATATGCAAAATTCAATAATAAATAGGCAAAAACTTAACAAAAAAAAATGTAGATCTTGTTAAAACACACAATTTATGTTATATACATTTTTTCGTGGACTTGACCGTTTTTGAGATATTCCTTGTTATTTATTTTCAGCTTTTAAATACTTAAACTTTTCTCATACGGAAATTCGTCAACCCCTGTCCATACAAAAGCACTTCAATCGCCTAGCAACAGCTTTTAAAATATTTGACTATCGATTTAGCCTATGGTACTCCTTTATTTCCCTTCAACTTACAAGCAAGCAAAGTAATAAGACTCTTTCTGCTAATTTTTACTTTCTCTACATATACCATGTACATAGTGTAAAGAAAATGTATTGTAATGCACCAAAAAGTTCGATGCCGAGATTACATGGAAATACATGTTTTGAGACCTCCTTAGTCAAAAAAAATATTTTTAGAAAAATGTCCGCGCGCGTGTGTGTGTGTGTGTGTGTGTGTGTGTGTGTGTGGGCAACATAGCTAAAAAACGAAAAGACCATTAAATACCAAATTGGGTATTTCAATTTGTATCTTCCACGGATGATACACGAAAATTTTCAAGAAAATCCTCCCACCACTAACTACCCTTTACATGAAATTTTTTTTGGAAAATTTTGATTTTTTAAAAAAATGCCTGTAACGATTTGTTTACAATATCGTATATGAAAGATGTTTAGCTGCCAAATAATATTTATATGTTGAATTTTCTGGGAATAGCCTCTGAAGACAACTTTATTCTGGATTAGCATTAAATAAATAGAAGAATAATCTTTTTAGCAATAATTTACTGTAGAGAAAGTCATGTGAGTGGAACACATCAGGTGTTTTTTTTTTTTTTTCTTTTTTTCTTTTTTTTTTTTTTTTTTTTTTTTTTTTTTTACCAGTTTTGCCTGTTGTTATGCTTTATAAATCGTGTGTTGGTTTGTATTTAAGCGTAGAATTTCTTTCGTAAAGCGCTGTGGAGAAATTCTCCAAAGTAAAAGAATTTGTAGCTGACAAACTGTTTCTTAGACTACTGCAAAAACACACGTAACAAAGTATAGTGCATTTGTCATAATTTGTTTTAAGAGTCTGTACTTTTTAACTTTAATGTTTTCACTGCAAAAGCTTTCTGCTAAGCGCTGAGAATTGTTACTAGCAAGAAACAAGAAGGCGTTTCTTTACGAGGCCGGTACTCCAAAATGCCTTTCCTTTCTTTCTCATCACTCAGCTCCAAGACAAGAGAATGCTACACAGTCACGTGATGAATTAAGGCACCAAGAATTCAGTAATTAAGGGAGAGAGGCTGCCTCATAAAGTTTAATTAGATTTGATTTTGATTTAGCTTGGCTTGTAGCGGCAATATTTCATTATTTATGCATTCGCGTCAGCCCCTTTTTCCAGAGTTAAGAACAAAGTCTTGGCGAGGGTTACCTGGTTACAGTTGCTATGGAGGTGCTCAATTAGGGGAGACCGTGGTGTATAATCTAGATTAGCCGTGGTGGATTAGTCTGCTCAGGCCGCATAATTAAGTATGTGATGCCTAGAACTGATTATCACCCGAGTGGTCAAAATCTCGTGCCCTGCCCATCAGTCGTGAGTAAAGGAGTATTAACAGCATTGAATTTCAAATTGCCGTAATAAATACAATTTCAGTGTCATTGTATTTAATTTTTCTTTTGACGTGTCCACCACATTAGGACTTTATGGCGCCAGGTGGCTTGGGTGTTTTGCTTGGGATTATGGCGCTGTATTCCCTTATGTTTTTCCTCTTTTTTTCCATTCCCCACCATTTATTTTCTTTATATATTTGATTACCGTTGTATACCCATTTAAAATTGCACAAACAAATGTGCTCAAGGCATAACTCGAACCCATGATCCCCCTGCGCCACGAAGCACCTAAGACAGGCACTTTAGCAAGCGCGGACAAGGAGGTCGTGGTATCGGTTCCTCGCGGCTGACTTTTCTGACCCATGTGTTTTTCGTGGGTTTTTCCAGGTTACTAGGTATGCTAGGGAGGATTCTCATTCATTTTCATTTCATCTCTCTTTCAGGATTGTAAGTGTCGGCGAAGGCACCCCTTCGTGGAGGTGACTGTAAATGGTGACCTATCCGGGGCTGAGAGGCGGGCTTCTGAAGCTACCCGCGTCGAGATGAACTGCTTGTGAACTAATATGGACCCTCCACAACAGCTCTCTCCGTATCCGGGTGTCGGCGGCCCTCTGAAGTTACACTCATCCTTACTCCAGGTGTCTGACGTACAATAAGCCAATGGATGCATTGGGGAAAACCCCTCCGTAACGCACTCACACCATATTAGGGGTTTTAAAAAGCTTAATAATCATTTAGGCAAGGAATTTTCAAAGTTTGGAGTTTAGCCTATACTTAGCCCATATCTAGCGCATTAGTAGCCTATACGTAGCCTATACTTAGCCCATATTGTAGCCTATATCCAGCCCATATGTAGCCTATATCTAGTCTATACGTAGTCCATATGTAGCCTATATATAACCTATATCTAGCCTATACGTAGCCTACACTTAACCTATACTTAGCCCATATTTAGCCTATATCTAGCCTATACGTAACCTATACTTAGCCTATATGTAGCCTATACGTAGCCCATATCTAGCCTATACGTAGCCCATATCTAGCCTATACTTAGCCCATATGTAGCCTATATCCAGCCCATATGTAGCCTATATCTAGCCTATACGTAGCCTATACGTAACCTATACTTAGTCCAAATTTAGCCTATACGTAGCCTATACGTAGCCTATACTTAACCTATACTAAGCCCATATTTAGCCTGTATCTAGCCTATACGTAACCTAAATGTAGCCTATATCCAGCCTATACGTAACCTATACTTAGCCCATATTTAGCCTGTATCTAGTCTATACGTAGCCTATATCTAGCCTATACGTAGCCTATACTTAACCTATACTTAGTCCAAATTTAGCCTATACGTAGCCTATACTTAGCCCATATTTAGCCTATATCTAGCCTATACGTAACCTATACTTAGCCTATATGTAGCCTATACGTAGCCCATATCTAGCCTATACTTAGCCCATATGTAGCCTATATCCAGCCCATATGTAGCCTATATCTAGCCTATACGTAGCCTATACGTAACCTATACTTAGTCCAAATTTAGCCTATACGTAGCCTATACGTAGCCTATACTTAACCTATACTAAGCCCATATTTAGCCTGTATCTAGCCTATACGTAACCTAAATGTAGCCTATATCCAGCCTATACGTAACCTATACTTAGCCCATATTTAGCCTGTATCTAGTCTATACGTAGCCTATATCTAGCCTATACGTAGCCTATACTTAACCTATACTTAGTCCAAATTTAGCCTATACGTAGCCTATACTTAGCCCATATTTAGCCTATATCTAGCCTATACGTAACCTATACTTAGCCTATATGTAGCCTATACGTAGCCCATATCTAGCCTATACGTAGCCCATATCTAGCCTATACTTAGCCCATATTTAGCCTGTATCTAGTCTATACGTAGCCTATACTTAACCTATACTTAGTCCAAATTTAGCCTATACGTAGCCTATACTTAGCCCATATTTAGCCTATATCTAGCCTATACGTAACCTATACTTAGCCTATATGTAGCCTATACGTAGCCCATATATAGCCTATACGTAGCCCATATCTAGCCTATACTTAGCCCATATGTAGCCTGTATCTAGTCTATACGTAGCCTATACTTAACCTATACTTAGTCCAAATTTAGCCTATACGTAGCCTATACTTAGCCTATATGTAACCTATATCCAGCCTATACGTAACCTATACTTAGCCTATATGTAGCCTATACGTAGCCCATATCTAGCCTATACTTAGCCCATATGTAGCCTATATCTAGCCTATACGTAGCCCATATGTAGCCTATATCCAGCCTATACGTAGCCCATACATAGCCTATACTTAGCCTATATGTAACCTATACTTAGCCCATATGTAGCCTATATCTAGCCTATACGTAACCTATACGTAGTCCATATGTAGCCTATACTTAACCTATACTTAGCCCATATTTAGCCTGTATCTAGCCTATACGTAGCCTGTATCTAGCCTATACGTAGCCTATACTTAGTCCAAATTTAGCCTATACGTAGCCGATACGTAACCTATACTTAGCCTATATGTAGCCTGTATCTAGTCTATACGTAGCCTATACTTAACCTATACTTAGTCCATATTTAGCCTATATCTAGCCTATACGTAACCTATACTTAGCCTATATGTAGCCTATACGTAGCCCATATCTAGCCTATACGTAGCCCATATCTAGCCTATACTTAGCCCATATTTAGCCTGTATCTAGTCTATACGTAGCCTATATCTAGCCTATACGTAGCCTATACTTAGTCCAAATTTAGCCTATACGTAGCCCATATCTAGCCCATATGTAGCCTATATCCAGCCTATACGTAGCCCATATCTAGCCTATACTTAGCCCATACATAGCCTATACTTAGCCTATATGTAACCTATATCCAGCCTATACGTAACCTATACTTAGCCTATATGTAGCCTATACGTAGCCCATATCTAGCCTATACTTAGCCCATATGTAGCCTATATCTAGCCTATACGTAGCCCATGTGTAGCCTATATCTAGCCTATACGTAGCCTATACGTAACCTATACTTAGCCCATATGTAGCCTATATCTAGCCTATACGTAACCTATACGTAGTCCATATGTAGCCTATACTTAACCTATACTTAGCCCATATTTAGCCTGTATCTAGCCTATACGTAGCCTATACTTAGTCCAAATTTAGCCTATACGTAGCCGATACGTAACCTATACTTAGCCTATATGTAGCCTGTATCTAGTCTATACGTAGCCTATACTTAACCTATACTTAGTCCAAATTTAGCCTATACGTAGCCTATACTTAGCCCATATTTAGCCTATATCTAGCCTATACGTAACCTATACTTAGCCTATATGTAGCCTATACGTAGCCCATATCTAGCCTATACGTAGCCCATATCTAGCCTATACTTAGCCCATATTTAGCCTGTATCTAGTCTATACGTAGCCTATATCTAGCCTATACGTAGCCTATACTTAGTCCAAATTTAGCCTATACGTAGCCTATATTTAGCCTGTATTTAGCCTATACGTAGCCCATATCTAGCCCGTATTTAGCCTATACGTAGCCCATATCTAGCCCATATGTAGCCTATATCCAGCCTATACGTAGCCCATATCTAGCCTATACTTAGCCCATACATAGCCTATACTTAGCCTATATGTAACCTATATCCAGCCTATACGTAACCTATACTTAGCCTATATGTAGCCTATACGTAGCCCATATCTAGCCTATACTTAGCCCATATGTAGCCTATATCTAGCCTATACGTAGCCCATATGTAGCCTATATCTAGCCTATACGTAGCCTATACGTAACCTATACTTAGCCCATATTTAGCCTATATCTAGCCTATACGTAACTTATACTTAGCCCATATTTAGCCTATACGTAACCTATACTTAGCCTATATGTAACCTATATCTAGCCTATACGTAGCCTATACTATATCCAGCCCATATCTAGCCTGTATCTATTCTATACGTAGTCCATATGTAGCCTATATCTAGCCTATACTTAGTCCAAATTTAGCCTATACGTAGCCTATACGTAGCCTATATTTAGCCCATACATAGCCTATACTTAGCCTATATGTAACCTATATCTAGCCTATATGTAACCTATACTTAGCCTATATGTAGCCTATACGTAGCCCATATCTAGCCTATACTTAGCCCATATGTAGCCTATATCTAGCCTATACGTAGCCCATATGTAGCCTATATCTAGCCTATACGTAGCCTATACGTAACCTATACTTAGCCCATATGTAGCCTATATCTAGCCTGTATCTAGCCTGTACGTAGCCTATACTTAGTCCAAATTTAGCCTATACGTAACTACTTAGCCCATACATAGCCTATACTTAGCCTATATGTAACCTATATCCAGCCTATACGTAACCTATACTTAGCCTATATGTAGCCTATACGTAGCCCATATCTAGCCTATACTTAGCCCATATGTAGCCTATATCTAGCCTATACGTAGCCCATGTGTAGCCTATATCTAGCCTATACGTAGCCTATACGTAACCTATACTTAGCCCATATGTAGCCTATATCTAGCCTATACGTAACCTATACGTAGTCCATATGTAGCCTATACTTAACCTATACTTAGCCCATATTTAGCCTGTATCTAGCCTATACGTAGCCTATACTTAGTCCAAATTTAGCCTATACGTAGCCGATACGTAACCTATACTTAGCCTATATGTAGCCTGTATCTAGTCTATACGTAGCCTATACTTAACCTATACTTAGTCCAAATTTAGCCTATACGTAGCCTATACTTAGCCCATATTTAGCCTATATCTAGCCTATACGTAACCTATACTTAGCCTATATGTAGCCTATACGTAGCCCATATCTAGCCTATACGTAGCCCATATCTAGCCTATACTTAGCCCATATTTAGCCTGTATCTAGTCTATACGTAGCCTATATCTAGCCTATACGTAGCCTATACTTAGTCCAAATTTAGCCTATACGTAGCCTATATTTAGCCTGTATTTAGCCTATACGTAGCCCATATCTAGCCCGTATTTAGCCTATACGTAGCCCATATCTAGCCCATATGTAGCCTATATCCAGCCTATACGTAGCCCATATCTAGCCTATACTTAGCCCATACATAGCCTATACTTAGCCTATATGTAACCTATATCCAGCCTATACGTAACCTATACTTAGCCTATATGTAGCCTATACGTAGCCCATATCTAGCCTATACTTAGCCCATATGTAGCCTATATCTAGCCTATACGTAGCCCATATGTAGCCTATATCTAGCCTATACGTAGCCTATACGTAACCTATACTTAGCCCATATTTAGCCTATATCTAGCCTATACGTAACTTATACTTAGCCCATATTTAGCCTATACGTAACCTATACTTAGCCTATATGTAACCTATATCTAGCCTATACGTAGCCTATACTATATCCAGCCCATATCTAGCCTGTATCTATTCTATACGTAGTCCATATGTAGCCTATATCTAGCCTATACTTAGTCCAAATTTAGCCTATACGTAGCCTATACGTAGCCTATATTTAGCCTGTATTTAGCCTATACGTAGCCCATATCTAGCCTATACTTAGCCCATACATAGCCTATACTTAGCCTATATGTAACCTATATCTAGCCTATATGTAACCTATACTTAGCCTATATGTAGCCTATACGTAGCCCATATCTAGCCTATACTTAGCCCATATGTAGCCTATATCTAGCCTATACGTAGCCCATATGTAGCCTATATCTAGCCCATACGTAGCCTATACGTAACCTATACTTAGCCCATATGTAGCCTATATCTAGCCTGTATCTAGCCTGTACGTAGCCTATACTTAGTCCAAATTTAGCCTATACGTAACCGATACGTAACCTATACTTAGCCTATATGTAGCCTGTATTTAGCCTATACGTAGCCCATATGTAGCCTATATCCAGCCTATACGTAGCCTATACGTAACCTATACTTAGCCTATATGTAACCTATACTTAGCCCATATGTAGCCTATATCTAGCCTATACGTAACCTATACGTAGTCCATATGTAGCCTATACTTAACCTATACTTAGCCCACATTTAGCCTGTATCTAGCCTATACGTAGCCTGTATCTAGCCTATACGTAGCCTATACTTAGTCCAAATTTAGCCTATACGTAGCCGATACGTAACCTATACTTAGCCTATATGTAGCCTGTATCTAGTCTATACGTAGCCTATACTTAACCTATACTTAGTCCAAATTTAGCCTATACGTAGCCTATACTTAGCCCATATTTAGCCTATATCTAGCCTATACGTAACCTATACTTAGCCTATATGTAGCCTATACGTAGCCCATATCTAGCCTATACGTAGCCCATATCTAGCCTATACTTAGCCCATATTTAGCCTGTATCTAGTCTATACGTAGCCTATATCTAGCCTATACGTAGCCTATACTTAGTCCAAATTTAGCCTATACGTAGCCTATACGTAGCCTATATTTAGCCTATACGTAGCCCATATCTAGCCCATATGTAGCCTATATCCAGCCTATACGTAGCCCATATCTAGCCTATACTTAGCCCATACATAGCCTATACTTAGCCTATATGTAACCTATATCCAGCCTATACGTAACCTATACTTAGCCTATATGTAGCCTATACGTAGCCCATATCTAGCCTATACTTAGCCCATATGTAGCCTATATCTAGCCTATACGTAGCCCATGTGTAGCCTATATCTAGCCTATACGTAGCCTATACGTAACCTATACGTAGTCCATATGTAGCCTATACTTAACCTATACTTAGCCCATATTTAGCCTGTATCTAGCCTATACGTAGCCTATACTTAGTCCAAATTTAGCCTATACGTAGCCGATACGTAACCTATACTTAGCCTATATGTAGCCTGTATCTAGTCTATACGTAGCCTATACTTAACCTATACTTAGTCCAAATTTAGCCTATACGTAGCCTATACTTAGCCTATACGTAACCTATACTTAGCCTATATGTAACCTATATCCAGCCTATACGTAACCTATACTTAGCCTATATGTAGCCTATACGTAGCCCATATCTAGCCTATACTTAGCCCATATGTAGCCTATATCTAGCCTATACGTAGCCCATATGTAGCCTATATCTAGCCTATACGTAGCCTATACGTAACCTATACTTAGCCCATATTTAGCCTATACGTAACCTATACTTAGCCTATATGTAACCTATATCTAGCCTATACGTAGCCTATACTATATCCAGCCCATATCTAGCCTGTATCTATTCTATACGTAGTCCATATGTAGCCTATATCTAGCCTATACTTAGTCCAAATTTAGCCTATACGTAGCCTATATTTAGCCTGTATTTAGCCTATACGTAGCCCATATCTAGCCTATACGTAGCCCATATCTAGCCTATACTTAGCCCATACATAGCCTATACTTAGCCTATATGTAACCTATATCTAGCCTATATGTAACCTATACTTAGCCTATATGTAGCCTATACGTAGCCCATATCTAGCCTATACTTAGCCCATATGTAGCCTATATCTAGCCTATACGTAGCCCATATGTAGCCTATATCTAGCCTATACGTAGCCTATACGTAACCTATACTTAGCCCATATGTAGCCTATATCTAGCCTATACGTAACCTATACGTAGTCCATATGTTGCCTATACTTAACCTATACTTAGCCCATATTTAGCCTGTATCTAGCCTATACGTAGCCTATACTTAGTCCAAATTTAGCCTATACGTAGCCGATACGTAACCTATACTTAGCCTATATGTAGCCTGTATTTAGCCTATACGTAGCCCATATGTAGCCTATATCCAGCCTATACGTAGCCTATACGTAACCTATACTTAGCCCATATTTAGCCTATATCTAGCCTATACGTAACCTATACTTAGCCCATATGTAGCCTATATCTAGCCTATACGTAACCTATACTTAGCCCATATTTAGCCTATACGTAACCTATACTTAGCCTATATGTAACCTATATCTAGCCTATACGTAGCCTATACTATATCCAGCCCATATCTAGCCTGTATCTATTCTATACGTAGTCCAAATTTAGCCTATACGTAGCCGATACGTAACCTATACTAAGCCCATATTTAGCCTGTATCTAGCCTATACGTAACCTAAATGTAGCCTATATCTAGCCTATACGTAACCTATACTTAGCCTATATGTAGCCTATACGTTGCCCATATCTAGCCTATACTTAGCCCATATGTAGCCTATATCTAGCCTATACGTAACCTATACTTAGCCTATATGTAACCTATATCTAGCCTATACGTAGCCTATACTATATCCAGCCCATATCTAGCCTGTATCTATTCTATACGTAGTCCATATGTAGCCTATACTTAGCCCATATTTAGCCTATACGTAGCCGATACGTAACCTATACTTAGCCTATATGTAGCCTGTATTTAGCCTATACGTAGCCGATACGTAACCTATACTTAGCCTATATGTAGCCTGTATTTAGCCTATACGTAGCCCATATGTAGCCTATACTTAACCTATACTTAGCCCATATTTAGCCTGTATCTAGCCTATACGTAACCTAAATGTAGCCTATACGTAGCCTATACTTAGCGCATATGTAGCCTTATCCAGCCCATATCTACTCTATACGTAGTCCATATGTAGCCTATATCTAGCCTATACGTAGCCTACCTAACCAAGGGTTACTGTAAGCTCGCAGCTCCGGCGCACCATGAATGGACATCTACTTGAAGGATCCCGGAGGTCGGCCTAGTTGTGAAGATCAGGAATGACGTCAAGGAAGTCTCACTACGGAGCTCTTATCCATTGCGCAGGTGCAGCACCCCTAACCCCGTGCAGGCCTTCTACCCTGGAACAATTGACAAGGAAATGATTCGTATAGGAAAGTCCTGGTAGAAGGTCAAACAGCCCAGCATTCGCCTGATAGCCTTAGAAAATTTCATGGGTCAGAATTTGGTTCAGAACTCTGATCCTATAATATACTTACTAAAATAGTCCATAATGGATAATTAAATTCTCATATTATATTTAGATACGTTTATTAAATAATCATTTTCGTCTTCCTGAACAATTCTAATTTGGCGTCTGGTGCACTGGATTTAAGCTCAGCAAATAAAGTGTATACTTTTTACTTTCTCTAAAGGTACTAGCATATAACGGGTACAAAACTTATTGTATTTCATCCAATAATTCAATGTCGAATTTTATTATGAATTCCTATATGTTTTGAGGTCACCTGAATCCAAAAAGACAATAAAACGTCTGTGTATGTGCATTCCTGTGGAAAATATAGCACACAAAAGAAAAAACGTTAAACATCAAATTTCGTATTTCATTTTACTATATTTGAAGGTTGTGACGCAAACATTTGTAAGAAAATCCCCCACTCCAAACTATCCTATAAATGGAAAGTTTTTTTGAAAATGCATATCCCGATTTTGCTGGGAATTTTCTCTGGAGATCTCTTCAATCTTTAATAAATTTTGCATAATTGCTAAACCGTAAGAGATAGAAAAAATATCCACATAAAATGTACATCTCGTTAAAACGCACCATTTATATGATATACATTTTTATAGCCTTAATCATTTCTGAGGTATTCCTTGTTATTGGTTTCGATACTCAAACGGGAGGTCATTTTTGTAAAACCTTTGGTTCTTTTGTACTGCCAGCAGTAAACAAATATCAATTGTTTCACGTAGCGACCCCGTTTTAAATATTTAACTATAGCTTTAGTCTGCTATATTACTTTATTTCCCTTCTACTCAGAAAGAACTCATACCATTTCTGCTAAATGTTTATCTGGATTATGAAGATGTATATAAGGGAATAACCGTTTGTAACAATTCATAGAGATAGTCGAGGGAATTTCTGCTGCTGAGCTTAGATAAATGAGAGAGAACTTGTTATACTGCCTGTTTGGATGCAGAAGGTAAATATTTTCAGCGTTTATTTAAGGTAATATCTCCAGTGCGCCTTCGGTGACACCACTTTCCCGGCGACTCCGAATCTTTCACGCAGGCTGCGAGAGGAGTTTACCTTATAATTTAATTTATTTATATATCTATACTTTAAAGATTACAGATTTCCCCAATTACAATGTTCATTTAAAATGTATGATGTCACTTATTTTGATATAGAATTAATTGTAAGAACACCACAAAATTAATTACCAAATAAATCATAGCAGAACATAAAAAATCTGATGTGTTCCATTCACATGACTTTCTCTATATCTCTGTAAATTATTATTGTTAATAAGCTTATCTTTTATTTACTTCATGCTAATCGAGAAAAATTAGCAGAAATAGTCTTATTTCTTGCTTTATAAGGTTAAAGTGAAATAAGGTTAAAGTGAAAGCCCAAAGCTGGTTGCTATGTGACTGAAGTTCGTTTGTTTGTATGGACAGGAGTTGACAAATTCCTGCATGAGAAAAGTATAAGTTTTTCAAAGCTGAAACCAAGATAAAGCAATATCTCAAAAACGATCAACTCCACGAAAGAAATGTATATTAACATAAATTGTGTTTTAACGTGCTCTACATTTTTTGTGGATTAAGTTTTTGTCCATCTCTTACGGTTTAGTAGTTATGAAAAATTCATCCAGAATAAAGTAGTCTTCAGAGGCTATTCCCAGAAAGTTCAAACTATACATATTATTTGTCAGATAAATAACTAATATACGATATTTTAATCAAAATCGTTAGAGCCATTTTTTAGAAAATCGAAATTTTCGAAAAAAGTTCCATGTAAAGGGTAGTTTGGGGTGGGGGGGATTATTCTCAAAATCTTCGTGTCGCATCCCTGGAAGATACTAAACTTAACTTAAATACCAAGTTTTGTATATTACCTGACAAATAAAATGTACATTTTGAATTTTCTGGGAATAACCTCTGAAGACTACTTTGTTCTGAGTGAATTTTAAGGAATTTGGCATAACTGCTAAACTGTAAGAAATTGACAAATCCTTACTACACAAAAAAATGTAGAGCACATTAAACACACAAGAACGATCAGCTCCACGAAAAAGTGTATAAAAACATAAATTGAGTTATTCCTTGTTTTTGGTTTCAGCTTTGAGTAACGTTAACATTTCTCATACAGGAATTTGTCCTCCCCTGTCCTTACAAACAAAGAAACTTCAGTCACATGGCAACAAGCTTTTGACTATCACTTTAACCTATGGTACTCCCTTATTACTTGCTTCCTTGTAAGTAGAAACGAAATAAGACTATTTCTGCTAATTGTTTCTTGATTAGCATGAAATAACCTTTTTAATAATAATTTGTTGCAGATTTGTAGAAAAAGCCTTGTGAATGGAACATATCAGTTTTTTTTGTTTGTGAAACACCATTATTGTAGTGTATATGTTCAGGAATAATAACAGCATTTGGAGATGTGTAGTTCTCCCGAGAAGTTTCAATTAAGGTAAGAAATTTCATTTCTTCTCATATGAAACCAAAAGTCGCTAAATAACTCGCTAAATAACTTCACCGCTAAATAACTCGCGAAATAATCACACTCGCGTTATCAAAATTTGTATACGCACTGTTTTTGACATAACAAGCATGTTGAAAGAAAAATAAATCATATTTTTATCTGCCCCATGAGAATTTTATTTCTAAGTTCCTAGTTTCAAATAATTAGAATCGTTTTAGAGAGTTTAGCGCTAATATTTTCCTGTGGGCATCTTAGTTCTCGTTTTATAAAATGTACTTTAGAACGCAAACGCTAGTTTATAAAGCCAGAAGATCTACTTTTTTGCCTAGTATATTGTATTTTACCCAAAAATTCAATATCAAGATTTCACGGGAATTGTGTTTTGAATTACCCTGAAGCAAAAAAAAAAAAAAAAAAAAAAAAAAATGTTCTATTCAGATAATTTTCTACAAACAGACTACTCTCAAACAATTATTTTATCTACATCACACTAATTGAGATAAAATTTAGCAGAAATGATCTTAATACTTTCTTCCTTGTAAGTAGAAAGAAAGAATGAGTAAATACACTAGGCTATAATAACTCCATGGCAAGACAGCTCACAAGGAACCTTGGCCCACCAGCCGGCCGCTGCATCCCCCATCTCGGAGCATGACAGACTTCATGGATGGGGTGCAGTATTGGAGGGTGAGACGTGGTCAGCGCCTCGAATCCCTCCCGGCCGGTTAATGCGGTCCTCATGATCTGGAGCTGCTACTTCTCAATCAAGCAGCCCCTCAATTAGTCCCACAGGGACCTGACGAGGCTGAGTGCACCCCGGTCCAGGTTTCCCAGCGAGGGAAAAATTCCCACGCCGGTACTAGGAGTCGAACCCAGTTCTCCCGCTTAGCAATCAGCTGCGCTACCACCGCGCTGAGGAGACGACCACACTAGGCTAAAACGGTTGTAAAACATTTTAAAAGCTGGTCAATATGTGAAACAATTGAAATTTGGTTCTCTTTGCATGGCGGGCGTAGAAAGAGAGATAAAGCGGAAGATAACTTCCCCTTCGAGAAACATTTAAGAAGTTTAAACCAATAACAAATAATATCTTGGAAACGGTTAACTCTACAAAACTGTATGATATAATTGTGTATTTTAATGAGGTCTGCACTTTTTGTGCAATAAGTTTTTGTCTATCTTTTACGGTTATGTAAAATTATCACCTGCTGAGCTCTAGTAACCTGTGTATCTGAGGGCAATGATTCTCTGAAGCTATATTTCCTTCTATACAACGGAAGGAGCAAAATAAATAGACAAAGCAGAAACGCGTTGCACTGTGTCCCAACATGTTTTTTTCTCAGTCATTCTAACGTTCATGTGCAGTATTCTGAAATTCTTGCTGTGCTAATAAAATGTGACATTTTCCACCGCTGCTCTCGAAGCCATTCCCCCTAACATCAACCTTATTGCATTACCAAGCATTGCAAAGCAGTCTGAGTAGGGCAGTAGTCATATAACGGGGGCCATATTGCCATGTAGCGGAGGAAAAAAGGGGGCAGCTGTGCCATTAAGGGTTCTGCTATCATGAGTCTACTCACAAGCCGATATTGCTGACATTACATGATGTCACACAGAGAGAGAGAGAGAGAGAGAGAGAGAGAGAGAGAGAGAGAGAGAGAGAGAGAGAGAGAGAGAGAGAAAATTCTACATTCTGTTTTACAGGCAGTGATATTCCGGGTTTCTGTTGAAAACTGACCATTGCTATGAGGTACGTAAATGTGTATACAGGATGTTGCAAAAGTTAGTAAACACTATCGAGCGAGGTGGCACAGTTTTGTGGTGGGCATATAGTAACAAATGTCTTTATTGACTCAATAGTTGGTTACAAATACAGTCTTTAATACACTGCTGCTGATAGTTCATTCAACGTTAAGACAGTTGACAGTTTAATCGCTGAACGTCACTTCGCGCTAAAAATCCAGTCACTCACGACTTAGAGCAATTCACAACACTGCACTGGAATGTTTTGTCCCTTTATAGCGAGAAAATGACGCCACAGAACTTCCTGGAAGCTTCTAAAAGGCGACCATTTGAGAGGGGCCCCGAGAGTCGTGTTCCAGAAGGTTACAGTTACAATATCGGCGCACTTCCTAGTCTTGTTTACGCATTGTTTTGTTTCCCAAGGTGTCTCACATTCAACTCCACTGGCGTATGCCAAAGCAAACGCGAAGGTGGCCACAAACAGGGATGGCATTGTCACAATATTGTAAAAAAAACGAATGTGAGTGCCTCCACAAATTATTGTTACAAAATGTTATTCTTTTATCTATATGGTTGGTTGAATAAAGTATTTCCGAGTAGAAGTAAAAGAACAGTGCCTAGTGTGTTTCATTATTTCCCTTCTACTTACAAGAAAGCAAATAACAAGACGAAAAAATTATATTTATAGGAATATTAATTTTAGCATTAACTATGATTTATTGATGAGGAGATACAGTACAAAAAGAACGTATCAAGGATGACAAACTACAGATGTAGTAACAGGATTATGATGAGGAATAATCCTTCTTATTTTATTCATTTTTTTATTGTTTCATTTATATATCCCTCTTTAACATCTAAGGTCATATCGAGGATGTTGCATTAGAAACAGCTCTTTGTCTGTAGGCTCTTTACTTTGGGTTTTAAATTTGTTTTTCTTTTTCCTTAAACACACACATTTACTCTCACATACATACTTCCAGACTCTGTGGGGGAATCGAACCCGTAACCTCCTGGCGAGAATCCATTTTATTGTTTCAGAAGTATTTTTCTTATAATGTCTGCCAATGTTCGCCTATTAGCTTGAAGTGCATCGAATAATAAACTTTTTGACAATAATTTGGTAATGTAGAGAAAGAGAATATAGCACATCAGAATTTTAAACCCTGTCTTCTATTATATCATGGTCATCTATATATAATCTTTACAACAGTATGTAACCGGCGTGCGCTCTGTGGACTGCATAGTTATTTATGTTCTGTATTTTGTACTCCATGGCATAGAAACTAAAAGTTGTGTTTATATTTAAGTACAAGAGTTTAGAAACCTTTTTAATATTTTAGTATTTTACAACATGGGATTGGAAGGTATGTTATATATCCTTTTCCATCAGAACAAATGTAGTTATCAAATAGAGAAAAAAAACTGCAAAACATTTAGTGGATATTGAGATAATCCTAAACAAATAAACACAGGTATACTTAAACAAATTAACTCTCTTTATAATATTTATAACACGTGATAGTAGAAAGTGGCCAGTCCGGTACATTGGCGCGTAAAATTCCACTAATCGGAACTCATTCTCTTTGCATTTGAATTATTTTTATCACACCTACGTGCAATTGTCTTTCTAAATTTATCGCACCCACGTGCATTCGTTTTCTGTCTGAATATCAGTGTGCAGTGAATTCCCGTACATAATGGCGGAAGTTCCAATAGACATATTGATTGCAATCATGCTTTACTAAGACAAAATAATATAACGTAGCAATACAAAGAGATCTGAAATTTATGATATGGACATCAAGAGATTTCGGTGCAAATATACGTCAAGAGAAATGGGATTATAGGAATATTATTCTTCGTGTCCATATAAACTAATAATTTCTATTTTACACGAATAGCCTTAATAAGTACATCTCGAGCTACAACTTTTCTCTATATAAAAATTGGCGTTTTTATTATAATAGTTATGATAACTTTCAATTTCCAAAAAAAGTAATAAAATTCGCCATCATAAATGCTACAGCTGAGTTCATAAATTTGAGGGCCGTTTTTTTTTTTTCAACCTCCGATAGGTTATAAATAAAAGGCATGTTCATAGAAAACAATTATTTTATTACTAAAACTTTTGTTCACCTATGGTTACTTTTCAACCTAATCACCGAAAATATTGAGACATTTATCGTACGTGTGCACAATGTTTGCAATACCCGCTTCAAAAAATGTTGCCGCCAATGATTTCAAATGGGCATTGACGTTATTTTGAAGATCTTCGTACTTTACGGTTTGCGGAGAGTCATTGAAAACAAGCGCAGAGAAATGCTACTGGCACAGCCCATCGGCTCCTTGAACAATTTTAATGGGACATTTTCGATCATCCGCCGTACAGTCCTGTCCCGACACCCAGCGACTTTCACCTTTTCCCTGAACTGAAGACGTGGCTAGCAGAACAGCACTTTCAAACCAACGACAAATGTCTCAATCTTTTCGGTGATTATGTTGAAAAGTAACCATAAGTGTAAAAAACCTTTAGTAATGAAATAATTATTTTCTATGAACTTGTCTTTTATTTATAGCCTATTGAAGGTTGAAAAAAAAAAACGGCCCTCATACTTATAATAATACCCTTGACCTCATATTTCTTGTTATTACTTGAGCTCAAACCGGAGATAATTACGAAAATAAACTGCCACTCTCTCCCTCCACGATCTTGTAATTTAAACTTCCTTGTCTAAGGTTTCAGTTTGATCTTTCTCATCTAAGTTGCTTTAATGAGGACTGCCCTCAAGTTTTCTACGGTGTTCCGTTACGTCTTCCCGGGAGTTGTAATTTTAATACGGTGTATTTATGTAGTGGTATTTATTAAGGCTATAGTAGCACAAAACTTGCGTCCAACAGTTGCATGGGTGGGGTGAACGTACATGCTGTCCAAAAACAAGTCTGATGTGTTCCATTCACATGGCTTTCTCTACATCTCTGCAAAAAATTATTGTTAAAAAACTTATGCTTCTATTTACTTCATGCTAATCGAGAAAAAATTAGCAGACATATCTTGCTAGTAGAAGCGAAATAGGGGAGTACCATAGCTTAAAGTGATAGTCAAAAGCTGGTTGCTATATGACTCAAGTTCCTTTGCTTGTATGGGCAGGAGTTGACAAATTCCTATATGCGAAAAGTATGTTTTTTAAGCTGAAACCAATAACAAGGAATATCTCAAAACCGACCAATCCATGACAAAAATGTATATGACATAAATTGTGTGTTTTATCGTGATCTACATTTTTGTGCAGTAAGTTTTTGTCTCTCTCTTACGGTTTAGCAGTTATGCAAAATTCAAGATATACATTTTATTTGTCAGGTAAATATACGATATTTTAATCAAAATTGTTAGAGCCATTTTTGAGACTATAAAACTTTTCGAAAAAAGTTGCATGTAAAGGGTAGTTGAGGGTGGGGGGATTTTCTTAAAAATCATGTCGCATCCTTGGAAGATGCGAAACTTAAATACCAAGTTTGGTTTTTAATGGTCTTTTCGTTTTTGAGCTATGCTACACACAGTCACACACGGACCTTTTTCCAGAAATGTTTTTTTTTTGGATTCAGGAGGACCCAAAACATATATTTCCGGTGAAATCTCCGTATCAAATTTGTGGGTGGAATGCAATACCTTCTCTATACATCATGCCCGTAGTATGTGCAGAGAAAGTAATACTTGAATTTAAATACCTACATATCTATTTCAGATATTTTTACAATACTGGTACAGCAACAGAAGAGCAAACCAACAAAAGAGAGAACAGTCTGATATAACACACACTCGCAGTCACAGCTACACCCACGTATTTACACATACGTCTGTACAATATTGACACAGATATTTTATCTTTTAGTACACGTACTTCCATTATGTGCCCAAGCTTGGCCAGTTTTGGCTTTTTAGAATCAATTTCAGTACGCTGTCCTCCGTCTGTTTGTGGCTAAAAATACTTCTGGCAATAATGCTTTCCTAACATCCTCCATCTGCAAGCATTCTGCCAAAATGTGCAAGCATTCTGCCAAAATGTGCACGCAGTCTGTCTGATTCCGGCATAATGGGAAAATCCTCGTACCAGCTCCATCAACTACCTTAGCCCCTTACTGATCTAATTGATGACCAAAATACATTAATATATTCAAATACACGTAATAATCTATATTCCCCTAATGTAAGTAAAACTCCTGCTAAAATTATTGAACCTGAAACAGAAGCTTGCACATGAACCTTAGGCAGTCATAAATGCTTTCCACCCTCCCAAGCTGTGCGCAAGATAGGTAGATAGGCAGACTGGCAGTAAGCTAGGTATTTTTGTTATAAGTTTTCACTCCGTTGCACGATTTTGACCAAACTTGGCAAATATACCTTTTGACACAATGCGAACATCACTTTTTAGCTTAAAATTCAAATTCCGTCACAGTTAATTATTTAATTGAATGCTATGCCTACCATTCAACTCGTCCATGCACATACTTTTTACTTTCTCTACATGTACTGTGTACGTAGTATATAGAGAAGGTATTGCACTCCATCCAAAAATTCGATACCGAGATTTCACCGGAAGTTATGTTTTAGGGTCCCTGCTTCAAAAAAAAAAAAAAAAACCTTTTCAGATAACAAAACTTGGTATTAAGTT
This sequence comes from Hymenopus coronatus, assembly GCA_030762935.1. Classification (NCBI taxonomy): domain Eukaryota; kingdom Metazoa; phylum Arthropoda; class Insecta; order Mantodea; family Hymenopodidae; genus Hymenopus; species Hymenopus coronatus. The sequence continues at coordinate 34,114,254 of CM060883.1, forward strand.
TAGTATCCACGAGGATTTCGAGAAAAATCCCCCCACTCCAAACTACCATTTACATGGAACGTTTTTCGAAAATTTTGATTTTCTCAGAAATGGTGCTAACGATTTTGATTAAAATTTCGTATATTAAAGATATATAGCTGACAAATAAAATGTATATCTTGAATTTTCTGAGAATAATCTCCGAATCTCAAGATAACTTTTACGGAACTTTGTATAACTGCTAAACCTAAGGGATGGACAAAATGTTACCTCACAAAAATGTAGAGCACGTTAAAACACACGATTTATGTAATATACATTTTTTTCGTGGAGTTGGTCGTTTTTGGAGTTATTCCTTGTTTTTGATTTCACCTTTAAAAAAACCTAAGTTTTCTCTTAAAGGAATTTGTTAACTTCTGTCCATACAAACAAAAAAACTTCAGCCACATAGCAACCAGCTTTTGACTGTCATTTTAACTTATGGTACTCGCTTATTTTGCTTCTGCTTACAAGGAAGCAAGTAATAAGACTATTTCTGAATTTTTTTTCTTTTTCGTCCTACTCATCCAAGCAGAATGCAATTTCCGGGCCATCAGATAGCAAGTGGTTCTTAAAAGATCTATCACTTAAGCTTAGTATATTTCCCTTATTCCCCTTGAGTATAGTAGTATAGTAACTCAAACTTAACTCAAACATGCCAGACAGCTGAGATGAAATTTCTAAGGGGAGTGAAAGGGTCAGCCAAAATGGAACATATCGTAATGATTCGAGAACTTAATGTATTCGCGATATAAGACACGCTAAATAAATATAAGCGTAATCAGAACGAACATTTTAACAGAATGGATGATCGTTGCATACCAAAGTTGGCCAATTATAATCATCCTCGAGGGTGAAAATGAAATGGCTTTGAGGGCACATCCTCGAGGGAAAAGAAGTATAGCACGCCCCCGAAAAAGATCGTGAGCTGAGCCGAAACAGAATAGAAGAAGAGATCCATTTCTATGGAAGTTTATTTCAATTAGCATGAAGTACGTAGAGGAATATGATTTTGCTAGAATAGTTTGCTGCAGAATAGGTAGAAAAAGTAATATGAATATAGCACATCAGGTTTTTATAGAGTAAAGTCCATTTACGAGCACCATGATTGCAATGATAACTTTTCAGTAGCTTAAAAAAATAGCATTAAATTAGAACCACATTTTAAAGGAAAATTTGTGTTCAGAAATTCGTTATCAAACAACCTATAAACTAAACAAAGTTAAATTGTGATATATTGAGCCAACTAATATCGTGATATAGTACATTTTGGTGTAACCCTCTGTCACACTAGTACCTTACTTTCGTTTTTGTTTTGTAAAGTGACAATGTACTGACGCATATTTTTGCTGGTAACTTCACGACACAGTCCAACTGCATGTGTTTCATATTTTTTATTAAAGAAGAGTAAATGTGTTTCCATGTAGGTAAACATTTTGCACTTAATGAGTTTATAATAGATGAGTAAAACTGAGGTCAGCTCACTGTGCACTTTTCCCGATGCAGTGACAAGGATGTAAAATGTATACCTGACAAGGCTCTGTAAGACCTCGATTTGAACCTTTTGTTTATGCGTTTGTGCCTCCCAAACTGGAAGGATTATGTCAGTAAAGTTCCCATGCATTAAAGACTTGGTACTGCAACAGTTATTACATTCCCGGCGCTAACCGCATGTGAGATTTGTGGTGGACAAAGCGGTGCAGGGGCGGGTTTTCTTCGGGTTCTCCGGTTTCCCCTGCCTTTGCATCCCACCGGAGCTCCATCATCATTAAATATATCACCAGTGTCATCGCCTGCGGTGCCATGGTAGTAAAAGCTGGCGTTAAACACAATCAATCAATTCCCGGCGCTCTGATCTGGTTCAGGGCTCAGCTTAGAGTTGAATTCAGCACTTCCACTTCACTAGCCATTCCCTCTTCCATCTCATTCGCTGGCACTGCCATGCGGCATGATGGACCGACTACATGCCGATTTGCTGCAATGTTTTGTCCCATGTATGTTTGTGAGCAAATGTTTTCACTCCTAATGAAAGCCAAAAAGAAGATGAAGCTTATCAGATGCTGCCTTTGAAGCTATATTTTATCCATTCGTCGCAAACAGTTTTTTGTGGCATAACTAAACCGGTAAAATCCAGCACGTGCCAAATTTCTACAAGGTTCGGCTGATAAGTCCCGGGCCTCTCAATGAAAACAGTATTTAAATTTTCTTTTTTTGTTTTATTTCTCAACATATTCTCCGGAAACAATCTCATTTGTCATATCGGTGCTCTTAATTTAATTAAACCATCTCTGTAGTGTGATTTATCAAGGTCCTCAAAATAGGTGTTTACCCCATCAATGACCTTCTCGTTGCTGTGAAATTTGCGTCCTCAAAAAATGTTTTGCGGTTTGGGAACAGGTGGTAGTCACTGGGTGCTAGATCTGGCGAATAAGGTGAATGTTCAAGCAATTCCAACTTTAATTCCCACATTTTTCCCGTTGCAGTGACTGAACAATGGGCCGGAGCATTGTCGTGATTAAATGAGGTATTTTTCTTATCACCCTATCTTGTAGTAAGCTTGCGTAGTAGTCACTAGTGATACTTTTACCCTTTTCTAAGTAATCAATAAAAATAATTCTCCATGCATCCCAGAAAACACTCGCCATAACCTTGTTAGCTGACAAAATTGACTTTGCCTTTATGGAGTTATTTTACCTGGCGCAATCCACTGTTTTGATTGTGGTTTACTTTCTGGAGTATAGTGATGTATCCAAGTTTCATCCATGGTAATAAGTCATCTCAAAAGTTCACTGGGATATTTACGGTAGAGCTCCACATTCTTAACAGAAACAATTTTGTCCTTGCAACTTTTGTTCAGATGTCAACAAACGCGGCACCCATCTTGCACAGACCTTGTGAAAGCCTAAAACATTACTTGAAATATTACCTGCCCTTTCTTTTGATATGTTTACAACCTCTGCTATCTCAAACAACTTTAATCTGCGGTCTTCCAGTACTAAACGATGAAGTTTTTCAATGATCTCTGGAGTTGTCACTTCTACAGAGCATCCAGAGGGAGTACAGTGTTCGTACGTCCTATTTTAAAATCTGTAACCCACTTTTTAATCATTGAATAAGAAGGGACAGGGTCTTTAAATGTGCTGTTCAATTCCTCCTTGATTTCTTTAGGTGTTAAGCTTTTCAAATGGAAGTATTTAATCACTGATCGTTTTTCCAGATCCTCCATTTTCGTGAAAACTCTAAAGTTGTCTTGTTTAAAATGCTGTCATTCGAAAACTAAACAAGCCATTGACCTGAAACTATGGATGCAAGCTGGTCTAGAGTTAATCTATACGATGCTATCGTCTAACTGGTCTAGTGGCGCCATTTCTGTGTGAGGCCCGGGACTCTCCTACTTCAATGAGATGAAGTACTTTCAAATAGAAACATTTTGATTGGCTTTTCAGCAATTGAAAACAGGATAATCAGAGCAATATTTATACTTACCACTGACTCAAAAACTCTTACCAAAGAATAGTTCGAGCACTACCTCCATAAATACCTGTAGTTTCGCTACGATTGTTACACAAACAAATCCTAAACCACTAATAAGACTATTCGGCATTCTAGAGGAAGGGGTGAAGAATCATTTGAATGTGCCGTTAACCTGGAAAACAGCTACTACATTTACATACATGGGAGATTTTATCAGTGACATGGAGACGAAGTTTAAAAGTATTGCTGCTATCGAATGGAAATAACCAAGCCTATATGAAGAAAACGGTAGTATGCCTTAAAAACACAAGGTTTAAGTTGTAATTCGACCATTTGCTCGGGAAAAAGAGTTGGTCAGGTTTACTGAAAAACGAAAGTCTATTGAATACCAAACTTAATATTTGAGTTGTACATCTTCCAAAGTTACGAGAGGAGGCTTTTCAAGAAAATCCCCCATTTCTTCAGATGGGAAAAGTTAAGAAAAATTTGACAATCTCAAAAATGCCTCGAAAAACTGAAGTTAAAACCAATAAGTTTAAGACATTTGCATGAAAAATGACATGTATATCTTCAGCTTTCTGAAGTCATTTTTATTTTTAATGACTTTCGCATCACTGATAAACCGGAAAGAGAATCCCACTGCATAAAAAAGATGATCTTTATAACACACATTTTACGTAAAATAAATCTTTAGAGAATTAAATATTGGTCCCGATTTTAAAATACTTAAACTGTTTTCAAGAATGGCATTATTCGTTATTATTAAAAAAATGTACTATTTTTTTTTTGCTCCTGGTTAAACTGTACACTCATATACGTAGCTCTCAACTCTTAAAATATTTGACTATCGCTGTGAAATTTGGAAAATTAAAGGCATGCAAGATATCTTACTGAAAATTATTCCAGTTATTATACACAGTAATAGTCATATTTTTGCCACGAATCCAAAATGTAGCTTACATGGTTAATTACATAATACGTTTTATTTCCTAATTTAATTCTTCCAATAAAATGAGTAACGTGATGATCTTTTTAAAAAAAATATTTAGATAAAGCTCAATTGTTGCAGTTAACGACTTAAAATATATGTTATATTATATTTTTTACATTAACCCTAATTTTATGTAGACAGATTATTACTTCTTGATTTTTCAACATTTAATAATGTTTTCTCAAAACTGCAGCAACATTTCAAAGAAATATATAAGGATTTTTCTATAATGTGCTTTCGAGAATTTGTATGAAAATTTGAAACATATTAGTGAAAAACTTGATGGCTTCAATTCACATGACTTTCTCTACATTTATGCAACAAATCATTGCTAAAAAGGCTATTCTTATTTCCACTGCACGCTTATTGAGATAAACATTAGCAGAAAAGTGTCGTATTACTTGCTTGCTTGTAAGTAGGAGGCAAAAGTGATGGTAAAATCGTTTAAAAGTTGGTTGCTATATAATTATTCACGACTTTGCATGGGCAATATGAGAAGAGTTTAAAATTGAAACCAATAATAAGAAATATCTTGGAAATGGTCAACTCCACGAAAAAAAAAAATTGTGTGTATACAAAATAATCCAGAACAAAGAGATTTTCACAGCCTATTCAAACATATGTATTTTATTTTTATGTTAATATGAATCAAAATCTTTAGAGTCATTTTTGAGAAAATAAAAAAGTTCGCATTTTTTTCCATTTAAAGGATACTTTGGGTGGGGGGATTTCCCTCGAAAACTTCGTGTCGCATTCTTGAAATGTATTAAATTTAAATACCAATTTGGGTTTTCTACCGACTTTTGTTTTTGAGTTATAGTGTTCACAGACACACACAAACAATGCACAAACGGACCTTTTTCTAAAAAAAAATTGTTTTGAAAACGGGGGATTCTAAAGTGTGAATTTTCAGTGGAATTTGGGTATCGAAATTTTTGATGGAGCCCAATATCTCTTATGTACTAAGTAGAGAATGTAGAAATTGCATGGTGTGGAACATTGTTGCGAGAAAGCAAGGTTTTAATTCAGGAGTGCCCATTAATAAACATAAGCCAACGCAAAGCTTTAGTTAATTGGAAGTTAACATGTTATAATGTGGGAGAAATTATATATATATATATATATATATATATATATATTCTTAAAATTTAGAATACACATCAGTTTATTAAGGGGAAAAACTTTTTGTTTCACAATGTTTAGAAGAATTTTATACATACTTCAACTCATGTGTACTAAATTTCTCAGTTTCCTTTATATCTACAACATAATGCGTATAAATGAATCGATTAACAGCAAGTAGGTAAATGAATATTTTTTTAAGAATAGTTAGGGAAAGGCATGTGATTGTAATGCACAATATATTATTTTTTACTCCTGAAATCCTACTCATTGTAAATTTTATCTTGACTAACGCCTTGCCTAACTCCAATGATAAAGATAACGAAGAACACGTTCTTCAGGGTCAATGTTTCGTACGTTTCTTGGTCTTCCAGCATCCGAAATATTCCTCTCAAATGAGCCAATCTCTTTCTCTCTTAAATGCTGCTGAATTCGTAAGGACGTTCCTGAAGAAGTTACTTTTCTCATAAAGCACATGTGTTCTGATGCATTCCTGTCTGCAAGGTCAAAAACCTGATGCGTTCCATTCACTTGACTTTTGTCTACATCTCTGCAACAAATTATTGTTAAAAACAATAAGCTTCTATTTACTTCATGCTGAGACAAAATTAGCACAAATACCTTGTTTCATTGTAAGTAGAAGCAAAATAAGTGGGTACCATAGGTTAAAAATGTTCAAAAACTGGTTGCTATGTGACTGAAGCTCCTTTGTTTGTATGGACACGAGTTGACAAATTCCTGTATGAGAAAAGTATAAACTTTTCAAAGCTGAAACTAAAAACAAGGAATATCTTAAAAACGATCAACTCCACTAAAATGTATAAAACATAAATTGTGTGTTTTAATGTGCTCTACATTTACTGTGTGGTAAGTTTTTGTTTAGCAGTTATGCAAACTTACGTAAAATTCATCCAGAGTAAAGTAGTCTTCAGAAGCTATGCCCAGAAAATTCAAGATATACATTTTATACAGGTAAATATCTTTAATATACGATATTTTAATCAAAATCGTTAGAGCCATTTTTAAGTTCCATGTGAAGGGTAGTTGAGAGTGGGGGATTTTTCTCAAAATCTTCCTGTCGCATCCCTGGAAGATACTTTACTAAAATACCACGTTTGGTATTTTACCGAGTTTTCGTTTTTGAGTTATCGTGTTCACAGACACACGGACACATACATATGGATCTTTTTCTAAATTTCTTTTTTTTCTGATAAAGGAGACCCTAAAACATTTATTTCTGGTGGATTCTCGGTATCGACGTTTTGGGTGCATTACAATACCTTTTCTAAACACTTTATACATACTACGTGTAGAGAAAGAAAACATTTAAGGCATACTGGTTTGCATCATCCTCCGTGGTCTGGGCACCATGCTAGTGGTTAGTTCCTGACGTTGTGGGTTCAAACCCGGCGCGACGGAGGGGCCGATTTTTTTTTTCGGGCGTAAAAAACCCTAGCGTAGCTTCCTTCGGGAGGGAAATATAACCGGTGTCCTTGTATCTTGGATGTATGCCGTGTAATAACATGATAGAGGCCTCTCATGAACATTTTCGGTTTGTTACGCCCAGTGTAGAATGTATTCTAAATTTCAATTTCTATATCTGTCTGTTCACTCACAGAATACATTTTCTATTGCCTTCCTTGCCCCACAACAATCAAGCAATTAGTATTGATATTAAGAACAAAGCCTTTAACTTCTTCAGCGATATGGACGTGATATGATGTCCGGTGTATGATTTTTACATCCATACAGATTCACCTTTTATGGAAATACTGTTCGTGGATGCTAGAGGGTTTCCTTTGCACGAAGTTTTATTTTATTCTTACTACATAAACAGTTTATAACTTATTAATTTCTCTTGATAATTTGTTGGATTTTGAACCAGATAAAGCAGATATTAACACGGTGAAAGGCATGCTAACTGCGCTAACACAATAAAATGTTACGAAGGAAGGAATGAGAAAACCTCAGAAGGAATGAAATTACGAACATTTACGAAGTTTAACGATCTCTACCCGCAGCCTGGGGGAGATTATACAATAGAGAACAGCAATTGTCATTGCCTACAACATGGACCTCATAAAAGAGAAGTTTTCTGGTGTTAGTTCCTTCAGGCAAGCAAGTCTGAAACTGCAACCTCGAAAATTGTTGTCCGACTCGCTTATGAGAACAGACGGAGAAGGGAAGAAACAACGAAAACGGGGAAGCAAAGGATGTATATTCAAACCGTTTAGAAGGGTATTGTTACTTTCTCTCCACGCACTACGTACATAGTGTTTAGAGAAGGTATTGCACTCCACCCAAAAATTCGATACCGAGATTTCACCGGAAATATACGTTTTAGGATCTCCTGTAACAAAAAAAAAAGAATTTTCACAAAAAGGTCCGTGTGTGTGTTTGTGTGTGTCTGTGGACAGCATAGCTCAAAAACGAAAAGGCGGTTAAACACCAAACTTGGTATTTAAGTTTGGTGTCTTCCAAGGATACGAGACGTAGATTTTCAAGAAAATCCCCCACCCCTAACTACCCTTTACATAGAAAAATTTTGTTTTTCTTAAAAATAGCTCTAACGAATTTGATTAAAATACCACATATTAAAGCCATGTCTATTACAAATAAAATGTATATCTTGCATTTTCTGGGAATAGCTTCTAAAGACCTGTTTATTTTGACATAATTAGCAAACCATAAGTGATAGACAAAAACTTACTATACCAAACATGTAGATCTTGTTAAAATACACAAGTTGTGTCATATACATTTTTTTCGTGGAGCTTACCGTTTTCGAGGTATTCTTATTATTAGTTTCAATCGTGAGGTACTCATACTTTTCTCAGGCGGAAGTGTGCGTGTTTCTTTTGTTCTACTCCTGGTCAAGCAAAGAAGCGATTTTCAATGACAATCGCATAACGACACCTTTTAAAACATTTGACTATCATTCTGGCCTTGTGCATTCCCTTAGTTCTCGTCTACTTATAAGGAACTAAGTAATAAAATTCTGCTAATGTTTATCTCGATTAGCATGGTGTTGGTAGAAGAGTTCTTTTGTAAGAAGTTAGTTTGTAGAGTAGCAAGAGAAAATCATGCGAGTGTAAAACATCGATTTTTTTTATTTTGAATGATATTTTGTATACTGGCAGTCGTAAGAGATATGCAAAATCTTACTACATAAATAAAGACGCAATTTACGGCAAATATACTTTTCTTTTTGTGGAGTTACACATTTCCGAGATATTCATGGTTATATATTGAAATTTCTCAGAATTTATACTTTTCTTTTTCAATCCTGGTCATGGAAATAAAACAAATTTCTAGGCCATCACATAGCAACCAGCTTTTGATTATCACGTTATCTTAGTGTATTCCCTTCTTCCCCATGAATCTATAAGAAAGTACGTGATAAAATAATTTCTGCTTATGCTGATCTCGATTAGCAGAAGAAGAATAAACTTAAGAACGGTTTGTTGCAGAATAGGTAAAGAAAATCATGTGAGATTAACACATTGAGTTTTACATATATTGAATATAATAGTAATGGTTATATAAACGCATAACATCAGTTTAATGGTGCATTTTTTGTAAATTTTCATGTTTATCATAGTGAGAAAAAAAAAAAGCTCTTCTACTAATACTTCTTGATAGGTATATAAAAGCTCACTAAGGGAACATTATGCAGAAATTTTAATTCTATAATTTCTCTTCTGAAATTTAAAGCTCTAAATATAATGATTTCAAAAATTTTGAATTGGTTCTACATAGATTGGTGCCCAATTATTTTATGCAGAATACATTTTAAATGTGTTTATTGGAACGTTTTATGGCCTTAGACAGATACTTACTTCGGATTATGTCTAACAAAGTAGCTTTCTTAATATATATGAATTGCGATTAATGAAATTTAGAAATTAAAACGATTTTATTTACTTTAGTTTTGGTATTCACGTACACACAAAACACACCCAAATGATCGCTTCCTAAAAATGTGCCTGTATACTCACAAAACCTGTGTTTCCGGTGAAATGGGATTTTCGAATTTATGGTTGGAATACAATGCTTTCCCTACCTACTATGTACTAACATTGTATATGATAGAGAAAGTAATAAGGTTCGTTGGAATAGCTTTTTTTTTAGAGAAAGTCACTAATACATCAAATTTTGGTTTAGTTCATGCTGGGAAGTATTTTTTGTTTGTTTCATTTGTATAGCCTCCTTTAAATTCAATGGGCATATCGGGGATTTTGACTTGTGAAGCAACTCGTATTGCTGAAGGTTTAGAACATTAGGTTAATCAATTTTATATGACTAAACATACACATTTACTCTCACATTCATGCTTCCAGACTCTGTGGGAGATAGGGAATAATTCTAGTTAAAGAGCATTCCTCGCCCCAGCCGGGAGTCAAACTCGGAACCTCCGGATGAGAAGTCATATCTTTGACCGCTTGACCACGGAGGCAGACAGAAATATTAAATAATTCAACTAACGATTAAAGAATTGATTCTAGGGCGTATTTAAAATTAAAGAAAGTCAAATAGAAGTAATGCTCAATTCAATTCTATGCAGTTAATCGACATAGTTTTATAACTAACATGGAAATTTATAACATTAATACTAGGCAAAAGGGATCTATTCATCGTCTCAATGCCAATCTTTCAGAAAGGTATATATTATGAAATAATCAAGATATATAATGCTCTCCCCAGTAATCTCAAAGAAAATGTAAATTTCAGGGTCTTTAAGGCTTCTTTTTGCAATAAATCATTTTACTTTTTAGATGAATATATAAGTGGCAAATATGTCTGACAATACCGTTATAATCATTGTATTTATAAGTATTATAATGTATTGCATTTTGTATATTAGTGTGTGTGTGTTCTATATTCAAAATAAACTGATGTATACTTGACTTTTACGAATGTGTCAAATGAATTTTTTAGTATTTAGCAATGACACAAGGTCTGTAAAACCTGATGCTTTGATATTTTACGCTCTAGCACATAATTGCAAACTTTTGCATTGTAAAACCCATAAAATATTTGTAAATATGTATTGTAATTTGTAACATTTATAAAGAGTACATAATACAATAATCATATTTTAGTTTTATATAATTACTAGTAGTAACTATTATGTCAATAATTCGAAAACTCTTATCTGATATTACACCAGTGTTACATATAATGAAATTATATTTATTTATAAATTTTACCACTAATTTTTGATTCTCTTTGTTTTTATGTGCATGAAAAAAAAAAAGGAAATAAATATGCTTTTATAGAGCACATTAAGTATAGTGCTTGCAGGCCTCAAAAGCAAATGGTGGATTACATGTCTATTCTGCTGTTTTTGTAACCCGTGCTTTTAGCAATAGAGCTTAATACATTGTTACTTTCTCTATACGTACTATGTACATAGTGTACAGAGAAGGTATTGCATTGTTCCCAAAAATTCGATACCGAGATTTCACCGGAAATACATATTTTGAGACCACCTGAATCCAAAAAAAAAAGCATTTTTAGAAAAATGGCCGTGTGTGTGTCTGTCAGTCAGTCTGTCTATGTATCTGTAGGCAGCATAGCGCATAAACGAAAGGACCATTAAAGCCCAAACTTGGTATTTAAGTTTGGTATCTTCCAAGGATGCGACACGAAGATTTTCAAGAAAATTCCCCCACCCAAAATGATCCTTTACATGGAATATATTTCGAAAATGTTAATTTTCTTAAAAATGGCTCTAACGATTTTGATTAAAATATCGTATATTAAATATATTTACTTGACAAATAAAATGTATATCTTGAATTTTCTGGGAATAGCCTCTGAAAACTACTTTATTCTGGATGAATTTTACGGAATTTTGTGTAACTGCTAAACCGTAAGAGATAGACAAAAACTTAGCAAACAAAACATGTAGAGTACATTAAAATACACAATTTATGCTATATACATTTTTTTTGTGGAGTTGATCATTTTTTTAGACATTCATAATTTGTTATTTCAGCCTCGAAAAACTTACTTTTCTCATACAGGAATTTGTCAACTCCTGTCCATACAAACAAAGGAACTTCAGTCACATAGCAACCTTCTTTTGCTATCACTTTAACCTATGTTACAGGGAAGCAAGTAATAAGACTATTTCTGCTAATTTTTTCTAATTTAGTATGAATTAAATAGGAGTATAAACTTGTTAACAAAAGTTTGTTGCAGAGATATAGAGAAAGTCATGTGAATGGATTACATCAGATTTTTTTTTTTTTTTGTCTTTTTCGTAGTATATAAATATATGTATACATGTATATGCTTTGACAAGTTCTATGTTCAGTAGCTTCCTGGCCTAAATGAACCTACAGAATGATTTCCAATTTAATCTAATCTGTTCTCGCAACATCATTTTACGTAGTTAAAGTAAGTAGTTATGCGTTAACCACATTCAAAAACAAACTTTTGAGAAAATTTAGTACACAGTGAAGATCAGTTTTTGCCCCTCAGTTTTGTTTAAGTGTTTATCTATGCAATAGCCACTTAACGTGTTGCACTCGCATACACGGGAGGCTAGAAACACGGAAGGAGCTGCCTCCGCCGGAAATTATGCCTTATCAATTTTGTATTTGCTTATATTTATGAAAATATGGAATATTTCCCTCCCTAAATAACTAGACAACAAAGCCTTGGCTAATGTTTTCACTTACTTTGAGGCACAGGTGCATGCTTCTTGGTCGGATTACAAAAAGAAAGGTTGTGTTTAATTCCTACCCCTATATTTTTTCAGTAAAACATTTTTAATTACAGTGCTACATAAAACTGCTTTTAAAAGTTGGTCCGTACATATGGGAATACTCCCAAAACCTTTTTTTGTATTACCTGGCATGAAAGAAAGTTGTGTGTATCCAGGGCAAAGCTTTAAAAAAGTTCGAAATTTTGGGCGCAACTTGCTTGCTTAGTTTGCGTTATCTTTTCTTGACATGACTTTCTCTACTTAAAGAACAGTCTTATGTGTTCCATTCACAAGACTTTCTCTACATCTCTGCAACACATTATTGTTAAAAAGCTTATGCTGCTATTTACTTCAAGCTCATCGAGAAACAATTAGCAGAAATAGTCTTATTACTGGCTTCCTTGTAAGTAGAAGCGAGAAAAGGGAGTACCATAGTTTAAAGAGATAGCCAAAAGCTGGTTGCTATACGTTTTTCAAAGCTGAAACCAAAAACAAGGAATATCTAATATACATTTTTTCGTGGAGTTGATTATTTTTAACTTAAATTGTGTGTTTTAACGTGCTCTACAGTTTTTGTGTTTGAAGTTTTCGTCCATATCTTAAGGTTTAGCAATTATGCAAAATTCCGTAAAATTCATCCAGAGTAAAGGAGTCTTCAAAGGCTATTCCCAGAAAATTCAGGATATACATTTTATTTGTCAGGTAAACCTTTAATATACGATATTTTAATCAAAATCATTAGATCCATTTTTAAGCAAATCAACATTTTCGAATTTTTTTCCATGTAAAGGGTAGTTTGGGATAGGGGGATTTTTTTTTGAAAATCTTCGTGTCGCATCCTTGGACGATACCAAACTTACATACCAAATTTGGTATTTAATGGTCTATTCGTTTTTGCGCTATGCTGTCCATAGACACACACACACACGCGCGCGCGGACATTTTTTTAAAAATGCTTTTTTTGTCTTCAGGGTGTCTTAAAACGTGTATTTCCGGTGAAATCTCGATATCGAATTTTTGGATGCATTACAATAGCTTCTCTATACACTCTGTACATAGTACGTATAGAGAAAGAAAAAAAAAACCAATAAAAAAATTGAAACCCCGTTTAGATCAGATATGACAAAATAGTGTGTTGTTTAATTTTTTCACTGCCAATTCATTAAGTGATTATTTCATTTAACACCATCACTTCATGGTTCCTACGAATTAGAGCCTCTCCCTCTTTCCACTTCACTTGCTGGGGCACGAACACAACACGACGTACGCCACAACTGACGTCACAGCCTCACTCGTAGAACGCACTGTATTATCGACACTTTAGGTCGCATAGAAACGCACTCGATAACTCACTAAAGCACTCGGTCACTTGTGAAGAAGTTCGCTTATACACACTTGCGAGGATTTCTGGAATGTTCTAAGGTGGCCAAGGGAAAAGTGTCTAGTTATCTCTCGATAGTGCTTCTGATGTTTACATTGGGTGAGACGTCAGTACCCGGGCTGTCTCTGCTGATAAGCAAGCGGTCTGAAACGAAGGTCGCTCACGCCAGATCACCACTGATTGGTTTTAACTTGAAATAGCCCCGTTGAGTACCAGTGACACACGAAGGGATATTTGCACACGTCAAACATGAGGTAGTTGGTCCACCTGGTAGATAAACGGAGAGGTAGAAATTCCTCATTTAGATATTGCCGCGTCGGTCACTGGCAATATATTTAATTTATGACTCAATTAATATGTTATTCATCATTTTATGAACCTTAAAAATCAGATTGAAAGTCTTAATATATTAAAAGTAGAGAAACGGTATTAAAATGCATAGTGACCGGACGTCCTTGGTTTCCTGTTTGTCAGGAACGTCTCTTTGGACTTACCTGATGTCAGCTTCCTTTTAGAAGCTTATAGAATATTTGTTGCATAAGCCAACAAAGGATGGGTCACGTGTCTCTAGGATGATGGCTAACGCCCAAGATACATTCGGACCATATTTGGGAATATCCATTGTCATTAGTGTCACCCATATAGGAACTATAGAATCTATATAAACAGGTAGGCCAGGCCCGTGTCGCTGGTCTTGGGTCGTAACTTGTATTGGCTCGGCGGCTGTCGCCCCAAACTCTACCAGACCAGCTGGTTCTTGTCAGGGACTATGTCAGACGTCTTGTCATGACCTGCGTGACATCTCTTCTACCCAGGTAGGTGCACGAGTTAACACTCGTCAGGGACTATGTCAGACGTGTCATGACCTGCGTGACATCTCTTCTACCCAGGTAGGTGCACGAGTTACGTCTGGGACTATGTCAGACGTGTCATGACCTGCGTGACATCTCTTCTACCCAGGTAGGTGCACGAGTTAACACTCGTCAGGGACTATGTCAGACGTGTCATGACCTGCGTGACATCTCTTCTACCCAGGTAGGTGCATGAGTTAACACTCGTCAGGGACTATGTCAGACGTGTCATGACCTGCGAGACATCTCTTCTATCCAGGTAGGTGCATGAGTTAACACTAAGTTGGCAATCACAGCCTCATGTTCCGCCTGCGGTGCCATAAGTAAAGCGGGCGTTAAACACTACAAAAAAAAACAGCCTCATGTTAAAGTTAATAGTCAAGACTAGGAACCCCTTCTTTTGTGACCCAAAACACGCGCTATTGGAACCTTTGTTTAATATTGTTAAATATATATATATATACCTAAAAGCCAAGCTTGAGTTCTCTACCATTTGATCCCCAGCTATTCCTCCCTGTGTCCAACCCTAGTTGAGACAGTATAATACAATTATTTTATTGAGAAGTAATGAGTGTAGGAACTTGAAACTTTGTACATACCGGTCAGGTCAGTGGCTGCTATGTTAGATAAATTACAACACAATTTAAAATAAACTGCTGGTGTTTGTAATTTTCCCATTCCCTCTTATTGTGTTTCATATAGAGTTGTTCAGTAAAACTCCCAAGAGAGGTTACTACCAATACGTTCAGTAAGAGCTAAGAACCTTGTATTTCAGAAAATGCTGTTTTTACTCTCTCAACCGGTAACGCTCAGCAAGTTGGAACAGAATTCGTGAATGAAGAATCAATGGGGACTTTAGTGGCTGGGAAAGATGAACTTTTATTGACAATTATATACAATTTCAATTACGTTGAATAGAATATAATTGATAATAATGAAAATAGCATTTGGACATACCGGGATACCGGTTAGCGATCTCCGAAATATTCCATTTATCATCCTGATGATGGGAGAGATGTACGCTCCCGAAACGTCGATGACTCTTCATCACTACACCTGGCTTGAAGTGCGAAAACGTCTAGAATATGTTCATCACCAGAAAAGCTTCAGATCCTATTTGATCTCTGAAATGTTAATGGCTTTTGCAAAAATTGACAAAACTCAATAAGCTGCCTACTTCAATGCATTTTTCTTTTATCAACTGACGTGATAGCTTAGATATATGATATTTGAAGGCAACAAATTCGTTATACTGGTAGAGCAGTTTCGGTTAGTATAGTGACGAATGGCACTTAACCTAAAAGCTAGGAGACAGGACGTGTTGGGGATAGGTTATCTCGCTTGAAATTAGACGCTGCAAGAGAGATAACCCTAGGTAATAACTTGACTGTATTTATATTATGTTACAAAGAGATGATGATAATAATGAGATAGTGATAGACGATAACGTGTTGAAGATGGGGATGTGGTCACCGTAACTCTTAACCCGGAGAATGTCCTGTGTTCCCCTTGGGGGTGCAAAGTGACGCAGCTTTGGGTAGCAGTGATGCCCAAAAGACACAGGGGTACAAAACTCAAGGGTTTAAATGTGTTTCCTATAACTGATCCCAGTAACAGGCTATCATTATCCTAATGAAGCATTATTAAGATGGCAGCCGCTTTGCACAAAACGGCTATGGTACGGAAAATTCGATCTACAAGACCAGTAGCAAACAACTGATTTAGCATGTCGTACTTCGGTGTCTAAGATTTCCATGCAATGAAAGGTTGCTTCAGAAAATTAACTATTATTATGGGTAAAATATAAATGCCAACATTTTCATCACTAGGGATCGCATCTTGGGGAATGATTGCGGGACGATTGTGAATACCAGTTGCACACCTATCGAGTAGAGACCGACCTGCATAGGCGACTGCACGCGCTTCATGTAAACAACCTGTAGGAACGCTTTGGGGGAACGTGGCTTGACGCAGCAGTATACTGTGCTGTATATCACAATACTGTTTCACAGGTAATTAATGCCTTTGATGATAGTACAACTCTTCAATCAAGATTGCAAAATCTCTTGCTTCAAATGGATTGCATGAAGATTTGCAATTCATACAGAACAACTTTACATACTTGGAAATATCAAACATTGAAATGCATCGATACCTGAAAGCTGTCGAACTTGTGCAAGATATTAATCAGAGACCCGTGACGATTGTTTTAGACCGTGTGAAAAAGAAAGTGAATACACTGCTTGGAAATATTGTCGGAATATCAACAATGCGTGAAATAAAAAAAATGTGCTACAGGTTGTTGCTACGGAAATAATTGCTGATGGAGTATCTTATCCAATAGTCGATGATGTGACCTATTTCCGGTTTGCTCCAATCACATCTTGTGATGTAGAGTGAAGTTTTTTGCAGGGACGAATACATGATGTTGCGCACTGTAATTTATGTATCTTGAGAGAAAATGAAACGAATATTGATGCTGATGACTTGTAGCACAACGACAATTGTATGTATGTAATTATTAAAATTGTAAGTCCCCGGAAATCAATGGTGTTTATAACTAGAAGAATTTTCCGGGCTGGGAAGCCGTGGTCTACTGGAGTTTTCAGGTCCAGACGTTTCGTTCACGACTGCGGTGAACCACTCCGGCGCTTTTGATTCCTGATTGGTTAGGATGATCTCGATGTTCTCGAGTAGCGGATGCCAGTTTTTGCTTAGTTTGCGTGTCTCTTCTTACCTTTTAAAGTTATTGGGATGCTTATAAATTTCTATTGCTTCACGTTGTAATCTAGCTTAGTAATAAGGCATAGATGAGAGAATGTCTGTTTCATGATATTGAATGATGTGTTCCCCTTCTGCCCAAAGTGCATGTTAAGCGACCGCGGACTTCTCGGGTTAACCTAGACGGCGGCCTAAGTATAAATACTGCAGCTATTTTAGCCAACGAGTCAGTTGCGACCAAACCTTCACCGAGAAGACCACGCCACTGAAGATGTACACCGCAGTCGTGAACGAAACGTCTGGACTTGAAAACTCCAGCAGAATACAGCTTCTCGGCCCGGAAAATTCTTCTAGTTATAAATTGGACACCGGCCCTGAATGCTTACGACTACTAATGGTGTTTATGTTTACCACCCACACAGCCTCAGTGGTCTTCCACTGCTAGTGAACCACCGCTCCAGTTTCCTTCTATTAGTACCAGTAGCACACTACATTGTCAACACATCACAACTATATACCATGCTGCGCTAACTTCGATTCTGTCCCGCTATCGGTCCTCAAGATGCTACCCCTAATCATAACATATGTCAAACAGCCCCTCCTCTTCCTGCATCTCAAACTACTGATATGGACGTATCCTATTTCTGCCACCTACTCTACTTTTACCTTTGGTCAGCCCACATTTGCTTTATGGACATGAATAGAATAATTTTGTGTACCCTTTTATTACCATTTATTAATGCAACGAAAAGCTTGAGCACAGAGAGGGGAGGGGTTAGAGAAACAGTTTGACATTTGCATGGTTTTGGATATCCTTTAATGTATTATGTGATTATATTCGCTTAAAGTTGTTTTAATGATGTACATTCAAGGTATCATTGACTATTGCAACTTTAAGCTAATGACCCTTCGTGCTTTTAATTAATTTATCTGCTATTACATTCTAAATTATTTTTATTCAGATAGCTATATTAAAACAAAATAAAATTGATATAACGTAGTTGAAAATTAATTAACCAAGCGGTGTATAATAAATTAGCATACATAGAGCATTTGTTACTTCCTCTACAATTACTATGTACATAGTGTATAGAGAAGGTATTGTTCTCCACCCAAAAATTCGATACCGAAATGCTAGTTTTGGATCCCCATGAATACAAAAAAAAAAAAAAACATTTTTGAAAAAGGTCCGTGTGTGCGTGTGTCTGTGGACAGCATAGCTCAAAAACGAAAAGTCCGTTAAATACCAAAATTGGTATTTAAGGATGCGACAGGGAGATTTTCAAGAAAACCTCCTACCACCAACTTACCCTTTACACGGAACTTTTTTCGAAATGTTTATTAGTTTATCTGGATTAACGTAAACTAGACAGAAGAATATTAAGAATAGTTCCTTGAATGATGCATAAAGAATATCATGTGAACGGAACACATGATATTCTTTAATTTAAAATAACTTAAAGAAGGAAAAATATCTAAGTCCAACGATAACCCAGAAATCAATTCAGCATTAAAGTAATTGAATGAAGAAGGATTATTTTAGGTAAAACGTCAATAATAATTGACATTTCGTATTTCTAAAAACATCTGTTGTGTTCACATTCACATGACTTTCTGTAGCTGTTCTGCAAACAATATTTCCTTATAAAAGATTATTCTTCTATTGTATAATAGCAACACTCACTAGAATTGTCTTATTGCTTGCTTTTTTGTAAGAAAAGGTAAATAAGAGACTGCAAGGATAATGCTAGGATATTATCCTTGCAAATAGACGCGAGCAGTCAAGTTGCGCACTACAAGGAGTGGGGGAAAGAGGCGGAGACTGGAAGTGATAGCCATGTGTATGTAAACGCATGAAGATATCGGCTGCCGGTCGACTGCAGCAATCAGATCATGTCTCTGCGCATCATGTTTGCACCGCTCTTGTCACCCTGCACGGAGAATAAAGCAATACTCGAATATTTTAAAAGCCGATCGGTATATAAAGCTATTGAAATTCGGTACTCACACTTGCTAGATGACTTCTCGTTTGAGAAAAGTTTATTTAGGTTAAAACTAAAACCAATAACTCGGAATATATCTCGAAAACCGTTAATTCTAAAGAAACTGTATATGACAAAAAATGTGTTAACGAAATCCAATTTTTTTGTGTAATAAGTTTTTCTCTAACTCTTACGGTTCACAAGTTATACAAAAACTATACAGTTGCATCTTCACGAAGAAAAAAACCACAGTGTTAATCTGGATTCCTTCATACACCAACATACATGGAAATGATTTAGCCGACAAAGCAACCAAAGATGCAACAAATCTTCCAAGTGCAAATCCAAGTGCGAAAATTCCATATCAAGACGTCAATGCTCATTTGAAAAGAACTCTCCGCGATACATGGAAAAGTTCTTGGGTTACCTCTCCCAAAAGTAAACTCCACGACGCAAGAGGTAATTCTACAGCACCTTTTTCAGTCAAATTCCTAAATCGCCGTGACCACATACTCATAACCAGAATCCGAATGGGACATACAAAACTTGCACACTCCTACATCCTCTCTAAAGAAGAGCCACCACAATGCACAACCTGCAATACAAGAAATTGTATCCAGCACATAGTCGAGAACTGCCCGCGCTACCAACTCTACAGGAAAAAACTCAAGATCCCAGATAACCTAAAGCTGTCAATGAAGGACTCGAGCTCATGTCTTAGACTGATACAGTTTTTCAAATGCACCAAATTGTATGATAAATTATTGAAAAACTACTTTACAATGCTAATGTACTGTATAATGTTATATGTTTATCCCATGTGTTAAAATTTGTATCATGTTTTTAAAGTCGCTATAAGACGTTGCAGTTAGGCGACTTAAAATAAATACATTAAAAAAAGCTATACAGAAGTCATCCAGAATGAAAAGGTCTCCGGAAGCTATTCCCAGAAAATTCAAAATACACACTTATTTTGGCATAAAATATGGCATTTTAATCAAAATCGTGTCATTTTTGAGAGAATCAAAATTTCCGAAAAAAATATTTATATAAAGGGTAGCTGGAGCGATTTTCTTGAAGGTCTTCGTATCGTATGCTTGGAAAGTAATGTATTTAAACTACCAAGTTTGGTATTTAACCGACTTTTCACTTTTGAGCTATATTTCTCAGACAAACGCGCGCACACACAAAGGAAATGCTTTTCTTGGATTTAGGGAGTCCCAAAAAATGTATTTCCATGAAATCCCGGTATAGAAATTTTGGGTAGAATATAATACTTCCTCTATTCACTATGTACATTGTACATATGTGCTATAGAATGTAAAAAGAAAATAAAGGAAAGAAACTGCAGTGCCACTTAATTTGTATTGCAGCTGTTCATATCACCTTATGTTTGTTTCATGTTACTCAACTAAGCTCTTTAGCATAAGTATTTAGTTACTTGTGCTAATTAGTTCGGAAGCAGAAGATTTGAACACGAGGATGTAAAGTGAAGTGTCATATTATACAACTTTGTCCCACGTGACTCCTCTCCTGCTAATTCTCCTGTAGAGTGGCTGAGAAGGTAACAATTCGTACTGAAATAATATGGATGAAAGCCTCTGTGTTACGATGCTGACACTGAATCTTTTAGAAAAAAAAATCAAATGCGTTCCATTCACATCTCTGCAATACATTATTCTACTTACTTCATCTAATCGAGAAAAAATTAGCAGAAATAGTCTTATTACTTGCTTCCTTGTTTGTAGAAGCGAAATAAGGGAGTACTATAAGTTAAAGTGATAGGCAAAAGCTGGCTGCTATGTGACTGAAGTTCCTTTGTTTGTATGTATGGAAAGGAGTTGACAAATTCCTGTATGAGAAAGGTAGAAGTTTTTCAAAGCTGAAGCCAAAAACAAGGAATATCTCAATAACGATCAGCTCTAAGAAAAACATGTATATAACATAAATTGCGTGTTTTAACGTGCTCTACATTTTTTGTGTTTTAAGTTTTCGTCCATCTCTTACGGTTTAGCAATTATGTAAAATTCCGTAAAATTGATCCAGAATACAGTAGTCTTCAGAGGCTATTACCAGAAAATTCAAGGTATATATTTTATTTGTCTTTAATATATGATACTTTAATCAAAATCTTTATAGCCATTTTTAAGAAAATCAAAATGTTCGAAACTTTTTCTAAGTAAATGGTAGTTTGGGGTGGAGGGATTTTTTTGAAAATCTTCGTGTCGCATTCTTGGACGATACCAAATTTAAATACCAAGTTTGGTATTTAACGGTCTTTTCGTTTTTGAGCTGTGCTGCCAACACACATTCACAGACACATGGAACATTTTCTAAAAATGCTTTTTTGGGGTTCAGGGGGTCTCAAAACATGTATTTCCGTCGAAATCTCGGTATCGATTTTCTGGGCGCAATAAAATACTATTTCTATACACTATGTATATCGTATGTATAGAGAAAGTAAAAATAGCTTTTAAAAAATCCGATGAGTTGCATTCACATGACTTTCCTCTTTTATCTTAGTCATACTGGTCACGATAAGCTTAATGGTTTTACTTAACTCCTTATAACGGAGCTAAATGCAATGGACACTTTAACTACAGCGTTCTATTCTATATTGGGTGTGAAATACCGCTTAATTTCGCTCAGAGGCATCTTTATCAGGCTAGAGTTTCTTTTAAGTGCCGTAAATTTTCGACACGGATCCAACGGCTTCACTAACTTTTCGAAGGAAGCCATGCTAAGTATTTTTACGCCCAAAAAAATCCATTGTCCTCCGCCGGGTTTGAACCCGTGACCTTAGTATATATGTTAACTACACCACAAAGGGGTTTATAACCGAGTTAGATAGTTCAGGAGTTGCGTCGGGAACTGATATTTCGGAGGTCGTGGAATCGGCTCTACGCGGTTGGCATCTCTAATCCATGTTCTTTTTTGGGGGGGTTTTCCCGGATAACTAGGCGAATGCCTATCCCCCCTCATTTTTTCTTTGAGTTAGAGGTGCTTCGAAACCGTGCAGTATCATTTGTTGTAGGGCAGATGGCGTAGATGCTCATTGGAAAGTGATCTTCATTTAGCCGTCGAGTTCTCCATGACTACGCCAGAGTAAGACTTTCGTTAGTAACCTAATGGTGTGACTATCTGCATGCTCGGGATCGTTAGTGACTTCTGCCAACTGCGAGACTGTGTTGCCAACTCCATTCAGTGAAATTATGCTATCAAGAAGCAAAAATTATACTATATTGCCGAAAATTATGCTACGTGCACTAAATTTATTTAAGTTTATTTAACCACTGACTAATGCATACAACATTTTTTTTAAATATAAATCACTAATAGTTATTTTAGATAAATGTGTTTATTGATGTCAAATTATTAAAGTTATTACCTAAACACTTACTGCGTATTTTAGCTACAAGTTAGTGACAAAAAGAAACAGAAGAGGAAAGTAAAGAAAAAGAAATACAAAAACAAAGATAAATTGACTTTTAATAACTCAACAAAATAAGCTGGCTTCTAGCATGAGCCAGTGCATGTCTTATCACGGGGCTAAAAGCTATTCAGAAGGGAAAGATAAATCATAGCTAATAATATAAATTATACCAAGAAGGGAAATATACAGGTACATTGAAAATGGGAAGGGAAGAAAGATTTCAAACACGTCCAAGTAGCCGAGTTGTCCCGAGCTGGAAGGACAGTGCCGTTAAGAGGGTAGGGCATTGAACCGAAGGGGGTGAGAGTACACGTCCGAGGGGAACATAACAGGAAAAGAGAAAACAATGCTACCGCTGGTCAGGCGACACTTTTTGAGGCACTTGGCGTAGAACATCGGCTGAGCCAAGATGTGATAATTAGAATCCATAGTGGAGCCGAACAGACTACCTTTAGTTGTGAGGGAAACAATTATTGTAATACAGACCGGAATACGGAATAAATGACTGCACCAAAAGTAATAAGTAATAATATTCGCGGTCGCGTAAATCATAGTTTCACAGTAGAACATTTAGGAGGAATGCGTGTGTGTTCGACGGCGGAAAATGGCCGAACTAATTGAATAATTCACTTGTGTGGTACCACACCCTGAAAAGAGTTTCCATGCTAAAAATCCTGAGCTAGGGCACCCACATAGCCACAACATTCTTAATAGCCAAAACCTGCACCGGAATACGAACGCGTAGCCCCAAGCACTTAGTCAAATTACCCATTTCCTGACGGTTTCTCTGGTCAACAGTAGATCCCAATATACAAATCATCTTCTTGTAGGATTTAAATATTTTTCCTATAGTTAAATATTTCGATGGTTATCCCACTGTTTACATTCGACCAAAATACAGGACGTTCCGTTTGAGGTGTCAGAAAAGTAAGATCTTATATAAAACAAACTATTCAACTTTATTGGTTTCTAATGGTTTTTTGTGTCCAGCATATGAACTCTGCCGCATTCGTAAGGCGGTCATGTTGAGTGCTAATATCTCACACCCATGTTGAGCCACGTGGCGTGCAGCATTTCTGGAGTGATTTGCTGAGAGGTCGCTGTAACCTTCCTCCGCCAGGTTTGAACCCGCGACCTAACCTAATGTAAACTAACCTCGACGAAATCTCGAAACATAAGGCCTCCACTTGCCTCATGCGTTTTCCAAAAACACATAAAAAAGACAAGGAAATCCAGTGTCGTCACACATTGTAAAGAAGAGTCGCCAAGTTCATTTTACCACACTTCCTGTGAAGATTAGCTGTCTCCCAGCCATATTGTCACAACTAGGGTTGGACACAGGGAGGAATAGCTGGGAATCAAATGATAGAGAACTCAAAGCTTGACTTAGCGTAACTAATATATACTGAAATAGACATCAGTATGAAAGGGGCTAGTGTTTGATTTACAAAGATTGGAGCTCCCCAACTAAGTTGACTGAATAACAATATTGGGATTAGTTAAGGAGTTAGGAATTTTTACAGAAAGTGATGTACTGTACCATGGAAATGGAAATGTGTTATTTATGGACGCTCTTTAACTGCTGTGGTTCTCAGCGTCCCATTCTATATTGGGCGTGAAAGGCCGCTTAATTTTGCTCAGAGGCCTCTCTATCAGGCTTGAGGTTCTTTTACGTGCCGTAAATCTACGACACGGGACCATCGGCTTTACTTCCCTTCCGAAGGAGGCCATGCTAAGGATTTTTACGCCCGAAAAAAATCCATCGTCCTCCGCCGGGTTTGAACCCGCGACCTTGGGTATATGAAGTCAGCATGCATTACACCACGGAGGCCGACTACTGTACCATGGCAAGGTAGCGGTCGCGGTCCAATTAGATCCTGTGGAGGCCTGCAGAGTCTGGGTACAGCGCAGCCCAAGGGCCTAAACCCCCAGCGTGGAGCAGAGGGTTCGAAGACAAAAGACTAACGAACTAAACGACGAGAAGACCAACAAGATCCCAGAGCGGGCTCACCTCCTTGCTTATGTAGCATCTTGAGCTCCTATCGGTGTATCAGTATTGACAAGGCGGATATCTACCAAAAATGGCATGGACCCGTCTTATCCTTACACAAGTCAAAGTGACCTCTCTGAGGATTGTTCCAGAAGCTTCTATGAGGAAGCTGACAAGGCGAAAAATCGCATAGGAACCTTCCTGGTAACTGACACTCCTAGAGAACATCCTGTTGGTTGCACAAGTTGGTCAATTAAAAGTATAGAGATTTCTAGGCTAATTTCAAGTTACCATAAAATGATTAGTAAAATAATCCTGACAATAAAATAAGTTAAATAAAGCTCTTGCCATTGTACAGGTGATATTGTCAGTAACCAAGTAACCAATAGGGCATGCTCAGTCTAAAATTGACTTAGAATCTGCAATCTCACGTCTGGCTGAAGCAGTTCCTTCAACTCATTCGTTCTTGCTGAGAGGTGATACACAAAAGATCGAAGTGAGCTAAGTGCCTCTAGTCATAGTGTATGTTAAAGGAATAAAAAATCTCAAATCAATCCAAGAATGCAACACATTTTCTTTAATGACTGTACACAGACTTTAGTACAGCATTTTCACGAGAGTGGTGTTTCATACTTTTCCCTCTCTCTCTTTTTTAGCCATATTATCTGCAGCTATTGCATTATCCTGTGTTGAATTTCTTGGCTAAGCTTCAACGAACAGGTCCCCCTTTTTATTTTCTATTGTAGGGATGAGCAGTTTCAATTGTACAATTTTTACGGTGCTACTGAAGATTCGTTACATTAGCATTTTAAATCCTAAACGCAGCTGGCAGGGTTCCCATTGCCCCTCGCCCCCTGAATTAACAAAGCTCTTATCCTTAGAATTATGCACGCCGCTATATTTTACAGCATGACATTTTCATTCGGTGGCATTACAATGCACGCTCCCCACCTCCGTGTGGATGTGAACACATGACCTTAAATTAATCCACATGTTAATAATGCAATTCCCTTGTTGTTTTCCACGCGTTCTTTGCGTCACGTGCAATGTGATTGAACATGGGGCCCCATGTTATTTTTTAAAATTAATTCTCAGCCCTTACATGGTTCAATGATGAAGCTGTAACACTAGATTCCGTTCAGCACAACATGGAGAACAGATTAACCCCATAGTTCAGTCTATAGGACACCTGCTCCAGAGGTCCCGGATTCGATTCCCAAATGCCTATGGACATTTTTACTTTCTCTAGCCCGTATGTGCATTATACATAGTGTGTACAGAAATTTTGATACCCAGATTTCACCGGAAATACACGTTTTAGGGTGCCTGTATATAAAAAAAAAACATTTTTGGAAAAATATCCATGTGTGTGTGTCTGTGAACACGATAACTCAAAAACGAAAAGTCAGTAAAATACCAAACTTGGTATTTAAGTCTTCCAAGGATGCGACACGAAGATTTTCAAGGAAATCCCCCCAGTACAAAGTACCCTTTACATGTAAAACAATTAGAAAATTTTGATTTTCTCAAAATGTCTAACGATTGAGATTAAAATACCGTATATTAAAGATATCTATATGGCAAATAAAATGTATATTTTGAATTTTATGGGATTAGCCTCTGAAAACTACTTTACTCAGGATGAATTTTACGGAATTTTGTATATCTGGCAAACCGTAAGAGATAGACAAAAACTCACTTAACGAAAAATGTAGAGCTTCTTTAAACACACAATTTATATAAAATATATTTTTTTCGCGGAATTGATCGTTTTTAAGATTTTCCTTGTTATTGATTTCAGCTTTAAAAAGCTTAACTTTTGTCTACAGGAATTTGTCAACTCCTGTCCATAGAAACAAAGGAACTTCAATCACATAGCAACCAGCTTTTGGCTTTCACTTTAACCTATGGTACTCCCTTATGTCCCTTCTACTTACATGGAAGCAAGCAATAAGGCTATTTCTGCTAATTTTTTCTCAATTAGCATGAAGTAAAAGTAAGCATAAGCTTTTTAACGATAATTTTCGGCAGCTCCATAGCTCAGGCTATAGAGCACCTGCTCGAGAGGTCCCGGATTCGAATCCCAAATGGGTGTGGGAATTTTTACTTTTCTAACCCGTGTGTGCGCGCAGCTGCTTGCCAAGCGGCAGACATAGGTTCGACTCCCGGTACCGGCTGTGGATTTTACCCCGCTGGGAGACCTGGTCCGGGGTGCACTCAGCCTCGTGAGGTCCCTGGGGGGCCAATTGAGGAGCTACTTGATGGAGAAGTAGCGGCTCAAGGTCATGATGACCGCATTAACCTTCCGGGAGGGATTAAGGCGCTGACCACGTCTCACCCTCCAATACTGCACCCCATCCATGAGTCTGTCCTGGAGCGAGATGGGGGACTCAGCGGCCGGGCGGTGGGCCAAGGTTCCTTGTGGGCTGTCGTGCCACGGATTTCTTAACTCTTATGTGCAATATATATATATATATATATATATATATAAATATATATAAATATAAATAATGGATAAAGAGGGTATTGTATTCCACCCAAAAAGTCGATATTTTGAGGTCCACCGAGTCCTAAAAACACATATTTAGAAAAATGTCCGTGTATGTGTCTGCTTGTCTGTAGACAGCATAGCTCAAAAACGAAAAGTTGGTTAAGTACTAACCTTGGTATTTAAGTTCAGTATCTTCCAAGGGTGCGGCGGCGCCGTGGTTCAGTGGTTCCCATCTAGCCGGCCCGGGTTCGATCCCAAGCGTCCGCATGTGGGATTCGTGGTGGACGAAGGGGGGTCTGGGCGGGTTTTCTCCAGGTCCTCCGGTTTCCCCCGCTACTCATTCCATCATTTGCTCCATTATTACCTTTCTAATCATCAATTTCGCCTACATTTCATATCATCCACATCATGACTGACTACGGGCCGACCCCTCGTAACAGGTTTTCCATTCTGTGGTTTCGTACCGTTGGCTCCCCGACAGACTTCTGATCCTTAGGTATCGCTTGTAAGTCCTAGGGGGTGTCAGTCCTACAGATACGGGAAGGGTACGCCGAATACGACCGCCCGATCTTCGAAGGTTGCCATAGTTACGTTTAAAAAAATCCTTCCATTTCGAACTACCTTTTACATAGAAAATTTTTCGACATTTTTTATTTTTTCAAAAATGGCCCTAACGATTTTGTTTAAAATACCGCATATTAATGATACTCATTCAGAAATAAAATATATATTTTGAATTTTCTAGGAGTAGCCTCTGAAGAGCTTTTTATTCTGGTTTAGATTTGCAGAAATTTGTATGACTTAAATTGTAAGAGATAAACAAAAACTTATTACACAAAAAATATAGACCTTATTAAAACACATAATTTATGGCATATACGTTTTTCTTGTAGAGGTGACAGTTTTCGAGATATTCATTGTTATTGGTTTCAATTTAGCAAACGGGACCATGTAAAGCTGGTCGCCATGCGAAGCAATTGAGATTCGGTTCTCTTTGCAAAGCCAGTAGTAAAACAAAATAGAGATGAAATGAAACATAGCTTCCCGTTTGAGAAAAGTTTTAAGTAGTTTTGATACATTTGAAACCAATAACAAAGAATACCTTGGAAACGATTAACTTTACAAAACGAATGTGTGTTGTGCGTTTTAAATATTTGTCTATCTCTTGCGGTTTAACAGTGGGACAAAAGTAATTCAGAAATAAGCGGTCCTCAGAAGCTATTCTTAGAAAATTCAAGATAAATTTGTTGTTATGAAATTATCTCAATCATATGGTATTTTAATACAAATTGTTAAAACCATTTTTGAGAAAGTCATACTTTTCGAAAAATGTTCCGTGTCAAGAGTAATGGGGAATTTCCCTCGTAAATTTTCGTGTCGCATCTTTGGAAGATACTGAAATTAAATACCAAATTTGATATTTAACCGATTTTTCGTTTTTGAGCTATGCTATCTACACACACGGACCTTTTATTTTAAAAATATCATTTTGGGGGAAGGAGGGATTCAGGAGAGCCTAACACATGTACTTAGCTTGAAATCTCGGTACGGAACTTTTGGGGGAATACAATACCTCAGTTGTTTCACATAGCGACCAGCTTTAAAAGATTTTACTATCGCTTTAGTGTAGTGTATTCCTTTATTTCTCTTCTACTTACAAGAAGCAAGTAATATAACCCATTTTGCAAATGTTTATCTCGATTAGCATGAAATAGATAAAAAAAATCTGATGTGTTACACTCACATGAATTTCTCTAGCTACTCTACAAACTTCTTACGAAAGATTCTTTCTACACCATGCTAATCGAGATAAACATTAGCAGAATTTTATTACTTAGTTCCTTATAAGCAGAATGGAACTTAGGGAATGCACTAGGCTAAAGTGATAATCAAATGTTTTAAAAGTTGTCGCTATGTGATTGGCATTGGAAATCACTTCTTTGCTTGACCTGGAGCGGAACAAAAGAAAAACGGACACTTCCGTCTGAGAAAAGTATAACTAATAACAAGGAATACCTCGAAAACGGCAAGTTCCACGTAAAAAAATGTGTTTGACATAACTTGTGTGTTTTAATGAGATATACATTTTTTGTATTGTAATTTTTTGTCTATGTCTTACGGTTTGCTAGTTACCAAAGTAAGCAAAATTCATCCTGAATAAACAGGTCTTTAGAAGCTATTCCCAGAAAATTCAATATATATATTTTATTTGTGATAGAAATGACTTAAATATGTAGTATTTTAATTAAAATCGTTAGAGACATTTTTAAGAAAAACAATTTTTTAGAAAACTGTTCCATGTAAAGGGTAGCTAGGGGCGGGGAAATTTTCTTGAAAATCTTCGTGTCGCAGTTGCATCCTTGGAAGGTACCAAACTTAAACAACGTCTTTTCGTTTTTGAGCTATGCTATCCACACACACACACACACACATACAAAAACACGGACTTATTTCTGAAAATGTCTTTTTTTTTTTTTATTCAGGGGGTCCTAAAATATGTATATCCGGTGAAATTCGACATCCAATTTTTTTGGGTGGAATACAATACTTCTCTATCCCTATGTGCAGTAGTAACGTTCTGTAAGGATAGTTTGTGGAACAGCTGGAGAAAGTCGTGTAAATTAAACATATCAGATTTCTTTTACTTCTCTTTTTGAATTAGTAGTGGACAGATAATATAGAGCAACTGTCGCCTTGAGAATTTTTGAATGTTAAAAGTGTAGTATACTTTAGGTGGAGGCGCCGGGCAGCTTGTGATGTGTTTGTTTTCACTAAGAGAAAAGAGCAATATAAACTCTGCGACAAAAAGTCACAATCATTTTATTACCCCTACAAATAGTTGCATGCTCACCCTGACATTTCGCGCATAGTTGCGTGGGAAGTTCTCCGGCAGCGCCCTAGGGACAGTACAATGGAAATTATAATTTTTGCCGCAATCTTGTGTAAGGGTACGAGGGTGCGTGTGTGTTAAAGGTTCATCTCCTCCCTTCTTCTGTTTTAAGGTGACAACGCAAAAGAACTCGGAATGCCTGCCCAAAGGCTAAAATGGAAAATGCTGTT
Organism: Hymenopus coronatus; assembly: GCA_030762935.1. Lineage (NCBI taxonomy): Eukaryota > Metazoa > Arthropoda > Insecta > Mantodea > Hymenopodidae > Hymenopus > Hymenopus coronatus. The sequence continues at coordinate 34,144,483 of CM060883.1, forward strand.
CCAGCAAGTGGAAGAAGGATATAAAGGTGCTTATATTATTTCCTGCAAAAACACGAATTAAGTTAAACACATCCTTCGTAGTTTGTCCGCGGAACAAGTTCCAGAAGTTATTTATGCAACAAGTGGTTAAACTTGATAATTATAGTCTAAGTAAGTGGCATAAGTAGGGATAGCATCTTGGGGACCGATAGCGGGACGAATCGAAGTTAGCACAGCATGCTATGTAGTTGTGATGTGTTGACAATGCAGTGTGTATGTAGTGGTACTAATAGAAGGAAAATGGGTCAGTGGTTTACTAGCAATGGAAGCAGATTGAGGTTTGGATGGTAAATATAAATACCTCTGATTTACGGCAACTAACAATTTTAATATTTACATACATTCAATTGCGGTTGTGCAGCAAGACATCAGAATTCATTATCCGATTCATTTTCTCTCAAGATATATAGATTACAATGTACAACATACATTTGTAATATCTCAAATGTGAATCGTCTCCGATTGGCACAAAACAGGCTTTATATTGTGAAAAATTTCGCTCCACATCAAAAAAATTGGAACAAAACGGAAATGCGACACATCATCGACTACTGGATAAGATAGTCCATCAACAATTATTTCCGTAGCAACATCTCGTAGCACATTTTGTATTTCACGCATTATAAAATATCCGACACTTTTTTTAAAAATTTATGTTCACTTTCTTCTTCGCACGGTCTAAAAAAAGGGGTCACGAGTCTGTGATTAATTGCTAGCACAAGTTCGAGAGCTTTCAGGGCCAGAGGTATTTCAATGTTCGATGTTTTCAAATACCTGTAAAACAGTATTGTAATATACAGCATGGTATACTGCTGCGTCGAGCCACGTTCTCCAACGCGTTCCTACATGTGGCGCGTGCAGCCGCCAATGCAGGTCGGTCTCTACTCGGTAGGTGTGCAACTGGTATCCGCTTGTGTCACCCTATCGGTCCCCAAGATGCTATCCTAGTCATAAGTGTCGGTCATATTGAGATTATCCACGGATCTATCTCACTGAGTAGTAATTTAAATTAATTTGAAAAAATCTAATGTGTTCAATTCACATGACTTTCTCTACCTATTCTGCAAACGAACTTGAAAAATCTTATGTGTACCATTCACATGACTTTCTCTATATCCCTGCAACAAATTATTCTTAAAAAGCTTATACTTCTATTTACTTTATGCTAATCAGAAAAAATTATCAGAAATAGTTTTATTACTTGCTTCCTTGTAAGTAGAAGCGAAATAAGGGAGTAGCATAGGTTAAAGTGAAAGCCAAAAGCTGGTTGCTACGTGACTAATGTTCCTTTGTTTGTATGGACAGGAGTTGACAAATTCCTGTATGAGAAAGTATACGTTTTTCAAAACTGAAACCAAGAAAAAGGAATATCTAAAAAACGATCAACTCCACGAAAAAAATTGTATATAACATAAATTGTGTGTTTTAACGTGCTCTACATTTTTTTGTGGGTTAAGTTTTTGTCCATCTCTTACGGTTTAGTAGCTATGAAAAATTCATCCACAATAAAGTAGTCTTCAGAGGCTATTCCCAGAAAATTCAAGATATACATTTCATTTGTCAGATAAATATCTTTAATATATAAATTTTAATCACAATCGTTAGAGCCATTTTTGAGAAAATCAAAATTTTTTAAAAAAGTTCAATGTAAAGGGTAGTTGGGGGTGGGGGGATTTTTCTCAAAATCTTCGTGTCGCATCCCTGGAAGATACTAAACTTAAATACCAAGTTTGGTATTTTACCGACTTTTCGTTTTTGAGTTATCGTGTTCACAGACACACGGACACACACACACACACACGGACCTTTTTGTGCAAATGATTCATTTGGTTACAGGGGACCCTAAAACATATATTTCCGGTGAAATCTCGGTATCGAATTTTTTGGTGGAGTGCAATACATTCTCTATTCACTATGTACATAGTGAGTATAGAGAAAGTAAAAATTAGAATCAGACTGAAAAATTCAATGCAATAGCCGGGATTCGAACTACAGATCTCCCGGTTTCTAGCCGGTTGCTCTAATCAATGAGCTACCATGGCAATATGCCGGTACAGCATTACATTTCTGAACTGACTTGCATGATTCCCGGTAAACCTCAAGATAATCTCAAATTATTTTGAGATGACAAACCCCAATGGCGGCTTACAATGTTGTAAATACTTTAAGTCCCGGGCTTCACAGTTTAGCCAACTAAATGGTCAGTTAGTGTTAACTTAATTTTTTATTCACACAAGCTGTGTTTATGACAAGAGCTGTATAGGTAGAGTCAGGCTGAAAAATTCAAAGCCATAACCGGGGAAAAAAAATTATTCTTACGAAAGTATACTCTTCTATCTACTTTATGCTAAATCGAGATAATATTATCAGAAATGGTTTTATTACTTAGTTAATTGTAAGGAATGCATTAAGTTAAAGCGAAAGTCACTATGCGATTGAAGTTCGGTTATCTTTTCATAGCTAGCAGGAAACAAAAGAAATATAAATGCAGTATTGGTAATAATGACATAATAAAGGCGAAGTTTTTCTTATCGTCAAGCTCGGCAGATAACCAAATTAATTGCTGATGCCACGTGTTATTGAGAAAAATATATATTGTTGAAAGAAGTTTGGAGGTTGATAATTTCTATCGAAATAAACAGGGATGATAATATATTATACAGTAAGTTTTCAGGAGCGTTCAATGTACACTTCAATGTTTGACACGTATTACACTTATACTTTTGTAACTTTAATAAATCTTCTCGTTAGAAATTCTCTGACTTGGGGCAAGACAATGGTAAGCGCCACACCGGCCGTTTGTTCTAGCATCTGAGTGCAAAGTCTGTTTTGTCATATCTGCCATCTAGGAGGAGTTTGAGAACTACTTCGGAATACATCTGCCATTTCAGCGTGGGCAAAACAATGGTAAGGAACGTTTTTGTTGTAAATAAGGCTATTAGACCAAGTACTTGTGTAAACTGAGACACGTGCACAAAAGCGCATCAAGTGAACGTTTATTGGCTGATACCGCGTAATACAAGGTACATCGGTTACAAAGGAGTTCGCCGAGTACTAACAAAAACTACTGAATCTCCTCTGTATTGATAACGACATGATTTTACGCAGAAATGCAGCAAAATGAACCTAAAGCAAGCACTCAGATTGGACCTAATTAGGAAATTAGCGAACCGATTGAGCTGACTGCCTTCTGTTGGCGAGCTTTGGAAGCGGAAAAGTACCTAATTTATCATGGCCGAAGAAATGCAGTTAAACACGCAAGTTAAACACACCTGGAATATCAAGGAAACGCCAAAAACCAGTGCTAGAAGTTCAGTGCGACGAATATCATAGAAGTGCAGTGCATAAAAAAGTTCATTTCTTCCACATTAATGAGCCATATAAATTAACGAAACTACTTCATTTGTGAAAGGTGACTAAGCCCTTCGTACGTTCAAGCAAACATATTTTTAAGCTGTTTCTTTCCGAAAAAGAAATGGCAAGAAACGCGCGCCTGTGCGTGTATATGTTTTGGTAGTGTTTACCGCCCGCTTTTACTACTTGTGGCACCGCAGGCGATGACACCTGTGATACGTGGAATGAAGATGGAGCACCGGTGGAATGCGATGGCGGGGGGAACCGGAGAACCAGGAGAAAACCCACCCTGCGCCGTTTTGTCCACCACAAATATCACATGCGGTTGCTTTGGATCAATCCGGACCATCTAGGTGAGAAGCGAGTGGTCTAACTACTCGGCTACGGCGGGGCCGTGTGTATGCATACACGTTTTGGAGGAGATTCCATACTGCAGCCACAGGCCTATTTTACATCAGACTCCTGAAGGAAGGATACGACGAGCGTAATTTCAGAAGGCGGCCGACACCCGGACAGGGATAGAGCCGTCGTGGAGGGTACATAATACTTCACAAACAGTTCAACTCGACGCGGGCAGCGCCGGAAGCTCAGTCCCAGATAGACAACCTGAGTCCGCAGAAAACCCATTAGCGTCATCCTGCCGCCGAGAGCTGAATTTCCAGAGCGCAGTCACCTCCACGAAATGGCGCACCTGCCGCAGTTTTGTCGACAGTAAAAATCCTGAAGGAGACCGGTTGGTGTGAAATGAAAATGAGATTAAGGGATAGGAAGTTTGGGGACCCGCCAAAATCCCCGAAAATCAGATGAGTCAGAGTGGTCGACCGCAGGGAACCGATCCCACGTTCTCCAGAATGCCAGCCCCAAACGAAGCGCCCGAGCTACTTGGCTCGGTGTTTTTGACCGTGAGGATGTATTGTTAAATTCTCGCGCACAGACTGAGGTGGGAAAGGCCACACAATTTCCCAGGTATGGTAGACTCCACGATTAAGAGCAAGCAAAATAAGCTGAAGGGAGAGCAGAACTCTGATCTGGATGCAATTCAATCTCTTTCAGATACAGGTTAGATACATTTTTCGTATATTCGTTTTCACTTTTCCTACATGTACTATGTACATAGTGTATAAAGAAGGTATTGCATTCCACCCAAAAATTCGACACCGATATTTCACCAAAAATACACGTTTTGGGGCACCTTGAATCCAAAAAAAGCATAGCTCAAAAACGAAAAGACCTTAAAATATCAAACTTGGTATTTAAGATTGGTATCTTCCAAGGATGCGACACGAAGATTTTCAAGAAAATCCACCCACCCCCAACTACCCTTTACATGGAGCTTTTTTCGAAAATGTTGATCTTAAAAATGGCTCTAACGATTTTGATTAAAATATCGTATACTACTGATATTTACCTGACAAATAAAATGTATATTTTGAATTTTCTGGGAATAGCCTCTGAAGACTACTTTATTCTGGGTCAACTTTATGGAATTTTGAATAACTGCTAAACCGTAAGAGATGGACAAAAACTTACCATACAACAACTGTAGAGCACTTTAAAACACTATTTATGTTATATACATATTTTTCGTGGAGTTGATTGTGATTAGATTAGAAAGCATTCTATAGGTTCGTTTAGGCCAGAAAGCCACTGAACATAGAACTTGTCAAGGCATATACATGTATACATATGTTTCGTTTATATACTATATACTATGAAAAAAATGTATAAAGCTCTAGTGCTAAAAGCATAGGTTACAAAAACAACAGGATACCTTTTTTTTCTTTTTGCATGCACATAAAAACAAAGAGTATCAAAATATAGTGTTAAAATGTATACATAAATAAATATAATTTCATTGTTTTCGAGATATTCCTTGTTTTTGGTTTCAGCTATAAAACACATATTTTTCTCATACAGGACTTTGTGAACTTGTGTCCATACAAACAAAGGAACTTCAGTCTCATAGCAACCAGCTTTTGACTATGACTTTAACCTATGGTACTCCCTTATTTCCCTTCTTCTAACAAGGAAGCAAGAAATACGATTATTTCTGCTAATGTTTTCTCGATTAGCATGAAGTAAATAGAAGCATAAGCTTTTTAAAGATAATTTATTGCTGAGATATAGAGAAAGTCATGTGAATGGAACACATCAGATTTTTGATAATTACTTTCTGTAATTGGGACCTAGGTCCTGAAAAAAGGGAAGAAAAATTAAACACTTAAATGAACTTAACTAATAAGGAAAGAAAATCAGAATGTAATAGAATACACTAGGTATGTACGTAAAACTTTTCCTCTGCAGTTGAAACTGTGGAAGAGGTAGTTAGAAGAGAGTGAATTATATACTTTTTGCTCTTTGAAAACTTTTCCAAACACAAATAATAACAAAGAATTTAACAAATATATTATTTCATTAGTAAATCCATTTTCCGGGAAAGGTTTTTGACGTATTTTTAAATCCTATATATGCTGATTATGTTTTTTCCTTCCCATGTTTTAAATAGAATAATATGATTTAAATATGCAATATTAATTACTAGCCCATTAAATAATATTAATTAACAGATACTTGTCCCATTTCCCTCTCATATTCAAAATTTCATACTCCTAAATAGGAGAAATGTACCATTTTTCACAGCATCTAAACAGCATTTTAACTCCATTATTTTCTGTTTGGAAATGTTTACAACCCTATCACATTGAAATATTCTTTCAAACTATTAATACCTTTTTGTAAGCCTTGTATATTCACCGACAAAATTGTCATGCCATTCGCATATAAAAGTACAGGAATACAAACATCGTCTACTTCCGGGAAATTTATTTCCTCTGCTATGAAAATGTCTGCTATATCGTCTATGAGTAATTGAACATTTTTTTTTTCCATAGGTGTGCGTATACAAACTACACAAACGGGCACTGATGCAGACGTACCCATTTCTAAAAATATCCTTTTAGTTTCAGGGGTCCATAAAAGGTGTACTTCCGGTGGCAGCACATGTATGCCGTTCATGTTTTTGAGTGGAACACAATACAAACTGCCTAAATGTCATTGAAAGTAAAAAAGTGCACTCAGAAAAGGGCATTGTAAATTAACGCGACAGAGTTTATGTTTAGCTCCATTCACATGACGTTCTTCTATCTACTGCATGACAATCAAGATAAGCATTAACAGAAATGGTCATATCACTTGCTTCCCTGCAAGTAGAAGGGAAACAACGGAGTACAAAAGGCTAAAGCGATAGTCAAAACTTTTAATAGCCGGTTGATTGAAATGCATTTTTTTGAAGGCCAGGAGGTGACAAGTTTCAGTATGAGTAAAGTTTTAAAGTATCATAAAACTGAAACCAATAACAAGAAATATCTCAAAAATGGTCAGTTCCAGTATGACATATATATTTTTTGAATATGAAGTTTTGTCTACCTCTTACGGTTTACTGGTTATGTAATGCACGGCAAGATTGGTCCAGAATAAGAGGTTTTCAGAGGCTAATATACATACTATATTTTAATCAAAATTATTAGAGCCATTATTGAGAAAATCAAAATTTTCAAATTTTTTCCACATAAAGGGTAGTTTGGGGTGAGAGATTTTACTTAAAATCTTCTTGTCGCATTCTTGGAAGATGCTAAACTTAAATACCAAATTTGGTACTTTACGGAATATTCGTTTTTGAGTCATCGTGTTCTCATAGACACATGGACACAAAAGAACTTTTTACTGAAAATGCTTTTTCTGGAATAACATTTATGGTTAGAGTGCAATATTTTCTCTATACACTATGCATGTAGTACGTGTAGAGAAAATAAAAACCGGTTGAATACGGAAATAAATATTAATGCTCTGAACAGTATTACAGTTTTGAATTAAAAGAAAAAGTACTTCAACACGAAATTCCGTCCTCCTTGAATACACAGCCGAAGTGATGTCGTTTATTCAAAGACTTGCAACAAAATAGTCTTCAAAAGCTTATTATTCAATATGTTTTTCTTTCGTAATTGACTTACCCTCCCCGTATTTTAGGACTGACACCCCGCAAGGACTTACAAGCGGTTGCTTAGGGCCCAAAAGCCTGCCGGGAGCCAACGGCACGAAACCAAAGAATGGAGAGCCCGTAACTAAACAGGAGCGTGAGGAAATGGATATGTAAGCAAAATGGCTGACAGGAAAGGTTATGAGTAGCAGGGGAAACCGGATGCCCCGTAGAAAACCCGCCCAGACTCCGCTTCGTTCACCACAAATCCCACCTGAGGGCGCTTGGGATCAACCTGGCCCACCTAGGTGGGATGCCAGTGGTCTAACCACTCGACCTAGCCACTCGGCCACCACTATCTGTATCATGCTAATCGAAATACATATTTGCAGAAAACATCGTATTACTTACTTCCTTGTAGGTACAAGGAAAATTAGAGAATACACTAAGTTAAAGTGATAGTCAATTTTTTTAATCACTCTTCGATGGCATTTAGACTCAATTCTATTTCTATGACTAGGAGTAACATAAAACAAAAACAAAATGAAAAATAAATAAAAAACAGATGATGATTTCCCATCTGAGATAAACATTTTCAAAAATTTAAGCAAATGAAAGGAATATCTGGGAAATGGATATCCACAAAAGAATATATTTGACATAATTTAACTAGATAGGCATCTTTTGTGTACAAGATTTTTGTCTACCTCTACGGTCTACCAGTTATGCAAAAGCCATTCAGAATGAATAGGACTTCAGAACTATTTCCAGAAAACTCAAGATACACCTTTCATTTAGCATGAAAATACTTTAAATATATGACAATTTATGGAAAATCGCTATGGTCATTTTTGAGAAAAACAAATTTTTTTGAAAAATGTCCCATATAAAGGGTAGTTTGGTTTGGGAGATTTTTCTTAATACCTGCGTGTAAAATCCTTGGAAGATGTTGAACTTAAATATCAAGTTTGGTATTTAACGGGCTTTCCGTTTTTCAATTATGTTGCATAAAATGTAAATGGCGTGTTATTTATGGACGCTCTTTAACTACTGTGGTTCTCAGCGTCCCATTCTAAATTGGGCGTGAAAGACCGCTTAATTTTGCTCAGAGATCTCTCTATCAGGCTTAAGGTTCTTTTACGTGCCACGACACGCGACCAACGGCTTTACTTCCCTTCCGAAGGTACTAAATTGAAATCCCCTCATAAAACATAATAAAATAAACGAAAAGAATAACATGCTGTTAACCCTGCAGAAAAAATATAGAAAATATGTAAATACATTTAAATGTCTTAAAGAAACCACCCCTAAAATTATATCCTTAGAATAAAATCCGGGAAGCCATGCTGCGGATTTTTACACTCAAAAATCCTTCGCCCTCTGCCAGGTTCGAACCTGCGACCTTGGGTATATGAAGTTATTTATGCTGCACGCACTCGCACACATGGACATTTTTCTAAACATATTCTTTTTTGTTTATTCTGGAATCCTTTAAAACATCTATTTCTGGTGAAATCACAGTATTCAATATTTGGGTCGAATGCAACGCTTTCTCTATTATGTACGATGAAAGGAAAGTAAAAATGATCAGTTTTATTGTGGACTGCTCCTTTAACTTAAAATGTCGCGAGATAATCCGTTTTTGCACGAAGAAGGGGTTTCAGGAATGGCCGGAGGTAACGCACACGCCGAGTGGAGTAAAAGGATTTCAACATAAATATTTCTTTGGAGAAGAGAAAGGGCTTGCGGAGTGGTAGAACCTGCCTTTTTCCCTTCTCTTTTGTTTGTTTCTTTCCTGCTTGCTCCTTTCTTTCCAGTTGCGCTACTCCTGTTTGTCCCTTTCACCAATTTTTGTCATTATTTTAATTTCGTTTCCCAATACTCTTTTGACTATCCATTCATATTGTGTATTTAATATTGAGCAATAACTTTTGGCAATGGTTGGGATATTCACCAGTCATGTTCGGTTGCATATTATGATGGACGTAATGCCAATCGCAAATGTCGCCTAACTGCGGCTTTACTCTCCGATATTGTCACTCTCCGCCAGTGTAACGGTAAACGTTTTACGTTACGGGACAGCGGCAATGAATGCTAATGGGGTGATGAAAGGTAATCTCTACTTGAAATCAGACGATACGAGAGAGAGAGATCTAGGTAATAAATAGAAAATATTTATGTAATGGTACAGAGAAAATTATGAATTTTTACATGTAAATGAGGAATATTATGGAATGTGATCACCTTACCTCTTGATCCGGAAAATGTTATGTTCGTTCCCAGACATCGCACCAGTTCTTGAAGTAATTCACTAGTATACACATATAAGTCCCTTTCAGGGGAGCAAAACGAAGCAGATTTGGGTACCAGTAATGGGCAAAAGACGTACGAAAACCGGAGTTCATATATGCTGTTTTCAATTACTTCAGCAATAGTTTAGCAAGGCTTACTTATCTGACATTGGCAGACGAGTAACAGGTTCACACAAAACTGCTATGATATGGGAAATTCGATCCCATATGTATTACTTACATATCTCAGATGTATATACGAGGTCCTTTTTTTTTTTTTTTTTTTTTTTCAATCTCCGATAGGCTATAAGTTCATAGAAAAAAATATTTTATTACTAAAAGTTTTGTACACTTATGGTTACTTTTCAACATAATCACCGAAAAGATTGAGACATTTATCGTACCTGTGCACAAGCTTTGCAATATCCGCTTCAAAAAATGTTGCCGCCAATGATTTTAAATGAGCTTCACCGTTTTAGTTGCAGCTTTAAAATACTTATACTTTTTAATACGGGAATTTTTCAACTCATGAACATACAAACAAACGTATTTCAGTCACATAGCAACCAGCTTTTAAAATATTTAACCTATGGTACTCCCTAATTTCTCTTCTACTTACGAGAAAGCTAGCAATAAGACCCTTTGTGCTAATTTTTGTCGATTAGCATTAAGTAAATAGAAGAATAAGCTTTTTAACAACAATTTGTTGTAGAGATGTAGAGAAAGTCATGTGAATCATGACCCATTGTAGCAGCAACAAGTATTATAATTGCAATAGTTGGATTTATTAAATTTTCCTATGAATTTAATGAAAAACTTATACTTACAGGTATAATAATTTTAACATTAACTATTATCCAATGATGACGAGATGTAGTCCGAGAAAGAACATATCAAGGATGACATACTAGAGAAGTAATAACGGAACACATCAGATTTTTTGGTAGTGTTTAACGCCCGCTTTTACTACTTGTGGCATCGCGATGGCGGGGTAAACCGGAGAACCCGCCTCTGCGCCGCTTTGTCCACCACAAATCTTTCATGCTGTCACTTGGAATCGAACCCGGGCCTTCCTGAGTCTGCCTAAGTATTGAAGCTGATCACGGATTAGCGAATTTGGTAGCGTCATATTTCCTTAGTCAATAGTTTTGTTTTCAACGTCCACATTAGCTGTTTAACCCCAGGCTAACTTTCTTACTTCTAAAAGTTATTACAACGAACCTGCACGCTGTCTGTCTTTTGGCTCAAGTTCTGCTCCTTTGTATCATCTTCCAACCTCTCTGAGTTTACACTGTTTGAGAGAGATTAAAACGCTTTCTCTTTGCCTTCAACTAGCATTGTGTTTCTACACAGAATCTTACCACTGACATTTATTAAATATGTACATCTGAATTTTTCGCAATAAGTTAATTTTTTTTAAATTATGTACAACCGGGATTCATATTATTGTCTTTATTTACCTTAGTGATGATTTGGGATAGCATCTTGGGGACCGATAGTCGGACACATACCAGTAGAGACCGACCTGCATTGGCGACTGCACGCGCCGCTTGTAAACAACCTGTAGCAACGCGTTGGGGAACGTTGCTCGAGGCAGCAGTATACAATGATGTATATTACAATACTGGTTTACAGGCTATTAATGACTTTGATGATATTGCATGATCTTCAATCAAGATTATAAAATCTCTTGCTTTAAATGGATTGCATGAAGATTTGCAATTCATACAAAAGAACTTTGCAGATATATCTACGACAATGACACATTTTAGAAACATGGAGCAGTGAAATTCCTCGAGTCCTGAAAGCTGTTGATGAACTTGTGCAAGCAATTAATCAGACCCGTGGCACCGTGAAAAAGAAATTGAAGGCAGTGTTCGAAAAATAATGTTGGATTTTCAATAATAAGTGACAAACGAAATGTGCTACAAGATGTTGCTACGGAAATAATTTCTGATGGAGTATTTTATGAATAGTTGATGTGTGCTATTTTCGTATTTCTCCAATCCCAACTTGTAATGTGGAGCGGAAATGTTTCTCAATATAAAGCTGTTTACGTGCCAATCGGAGACAATTCACATTTGAGACGTTACGAATGTATGTTTTTGTCCACTGTAGTCTATGTATCTTGAGAGAAAGTGAAACGGATAATGATGTTGATGACTTGTTGCACAATAGCAATTGAATGTATGTAAACATTAAAATTGTTAGTTTCCGTAAATCAGTAGTATTTATGTTTACCACCCACCCAACGTCAGGCGCCTTCCAGTGAAAGCATCACGTCTACCACGCATCCACTGCCCCATCCTTTTAGTACCACTGCGTACACACTGCATTGTCAACAAATCACAACTATATACCACACTGCGCTAACTTCGATTCTGTCCCACTATCCCTAGTGATAGTTAACTGATTATATCTCAGCATTCCCTCACAGTTAATATAAGTGAAAGAAAAATATATGTTCAATTCTGCTTTGCAAACAAACTTCTCACAGAAATTATTTTTCCATCTACTTCATGCTAATAGAGATAGGCCTTAGCAGAATGGTCTTATTATTTAGTTCCTTATAAGTTTAAGGAAAATAAGGGAATATACTAGGCTAAAGTGATACTCAAAATGTTTTAAAAGCTGTCACTATGTAATTATTGCAATTCGCTTCTTTGTATCACCAGGGGTAAAACAAAAGAAACGCGGTCAACTTTCTGTTTGAGAAAAGTATATGTATTTTAAAATTGAAACAAATAACAAGGAATATCCCGGAAAGGTTATCTCCACAAGAATAAATAACTAAATTAAAAAAACATGTGTTCCATTCACATGACTTTCTCTATATATTTGAAAACATTTTAGTTAAAAAGTTTACTCTATTTACTTCATGCTAATCGAGATAAATGCACTAGCCTAAAACGATAGTAAAATCCTTTAAAAGCTGGTTGCTATGGTACTGAAATCCGTTTCTTGCATGAGCCGGAGTTGAGAAGTTCCCGTATGAGAAAAACTTTAAACATTTTAAAACTGAAACCAATAAAAAAGGATATCTCGAAAACGGTCAACCCCACAAACATATGTGTAATGGGTTTTTCTAATATCTGCATTTCATGTGTAGTAAGTTTTTATCCATCTCTTGCGGTTTACCAGTTAAGCAAAATTCAGCAAAATTGATTCAGAATAACGAGCACTTTAGAAGCTCTTCCCAGAAAATTGAAGATAACAGTTTATTTGTAAATATGTTTAATAAACAGTATTTTAATGAAAATCGTTAGAGCCAGTTTTGCGTTAATCAAAAAATGTTTCAAAGGGTTTTCCTGAAAAACTTCGTGTCGCATCCCTGGCAGATACTGAAGTTAAATACCGAGTTTGGTAAACTTTTCGTTTTGAGCTATGCTACCCACATACACAGGCAGACACAAACAATTTTCTAAAAAATTATTTTTTTTAATCAGGAGTTCTCAAAACGTGTATTGCCGGTGAAATCTCGGTATGAACTTTTGGGTGCAATACAATACCTTCTCTATACACTATGTACATAGTGCGTGCAGAGTTCGTTTTTTGGGTAGTAAGCTTTTTTGCTTTCTCTATACGTACTATGTGCATAGTGTATAGAGGAAGTATTGTATTCCCCCAAAAATTAGATACTGGGATTTCACCGAAAATATATGTTTTAAGACCCCCTGAATCCAAAAAAAAGCCTTTTCAGAAAAAGGTCTGTGTGTATGTGTGTGTGTGTGTGTGTGTGTGTGTGTGTGTGTGTGTGTGTCTGTGGACAGCATAGCTCAAAAACGAAAAGACCGTTAAATACCAATCTTGATATTTAGGTTTGGTATCTTCCAAGGATGCCACACGAAGATTTCTTGAAAATCCCCCCACCCCCATGGAAAATTTTTCGAAAATTTTGATTTTCTAAAAAATTACTAACGATTTTGATTAAACTCCCGTATATTAAAGATATTTACATACCAAATAAAATGTACATCTTGAATTTTCTGGGAATAGCCTTTTAAGAGCTCTTTATTCTGGATAAATTCTACTAAATTTTACTTAACTGCTAAACGGTAAGAGATAGACAAAAACTTACTGCACAAAAAATGTTGATCTGATCAAAACACACAATTTATGTCCTTTACATTTTTGTTGTGGTGGTAACAGTTTCCGAGATATTCCTTGTTTTTGGTTTCAGTTGTGAGTAGTTATAATTTTCTCGGACAGGAATGGTCCGGTTTTCTTTTGTTCCACTCCTGGCCAAAAAAAGAAGCGATTTGCAATAACAATCGAATAACGACAGCTTTTAAAACATTTGACTATCGGTTTAGCCTAGTGTGTTCCCTTATTTTCTTTCTAATTATAAGGAACTAAGTAGTAAGATCATTCTGTTAATGATTATCTCGATTAGCATTGTGTAGAAGGAAGAAAAATGTTATGTAAGAAGTTTGTAGAAGAGCTAGAGAAAGTCATGTGAGTGTTACACATCAGATTTTTCTACCTGTTACGGTTTGCCAGTTATACAAGTCATTTATAATGAAGGAGGCTTCTGAAGCTATTCCCAAGAAATTCAATACATACAATTTATTTTATATGTAAATATATTTTATACGATATTAATGAACATTTTTCTAGTGCTTTTTGAGATAATCTGAGTGGAGTGATCATGTAATAATTTTAATAATAATAAAGAAAATAAACATTAATAATAAAGAAAGAAACAAAATCGTGGTTGGCCGATTTCCATTGTGCTCCCTACGTCAATATTTCCCCTCTGGTTACGCCATGAATCACCAATTGCAAATTGAGCAATCACTTCCGCTCAACCCCTACTTACCAGTCTCAATCAATCAGGGGATCTTGCTCCGAAGCCCAAAGTCATCGCTTCTTTGTAGAAAATGATGACAGAGAGTCTAAACAGAGGTTGAGACGGTAACGGGGTTACGGGTTCGGATCCTGGGCGCAGGCTTTGGTTATTAGGAATGGTGTGGATTTGTGGGTGCCAGCTCTCAGGATTTTTACTAGTATGGAAACTCTTTTCGGGTGTGGTAAGACACAAGTGCTTTATTTATTTTGTTCGGCCTTTTTCCACCGTCGAACACACACGCATTCCTCCTAAATGTTCTACTGTGAAACTACACTTTACCCGATCGCGACTATTGCAGTGATCTCTGCTGTACTCTGGTCTGTATTAAAATTAAACTATTTCCGTCACAACTAAGGGCACTCAAATATCACATTTTTGCTCTGACAATGTTCTACGCCAAGTGCCCCAAACAATGTCGCCTAACCACCGGTAGCATTGTTTTCTCTGTGTGTCTGTGGACAGCATAGTTTGGTATTCAACAACAAGCTTGTTATTTAAGTTTGGTTTCTTCCAAGGATGCGACACGAAGATTTCCAAGAAAATCCCACCACCCCCAACTACCCTTTACATGGAACTTTTTTCGAAAATTTTGACTTCCTCAAAAATGGATCTAACGATTTTGATTAAAATATCGTATATTAAAAATATTTGCCTCACAAATAAAATGTATATCTTGACTTTTCTGGGAATAGCCTCTGAAGTCTACTTCCTCAGGATTAATTTTACGGAATTTTGCATAACTGCTAAACCGTAAGAGATGGACAAAAACTTACCACACACAAAAAATGTAGAGCAAGTTGAAACATACACTTTGTGTCAAATACATTTTTTTCGTAGAATTGATCGTTTTTGAGATATTCCTTGTTTTTGGTTTCAGCCTTAAAAACGTTTCTCACACAGGAATTTGTCAACTCCTGTCCATACAAACAAAGGAACTTCAGTAACATAGCAACCAGCTTTTGAGTACCACCTTAACGTATGGTACTCCCTTATTTCGCTTCTACTTACAAGGATGCAAGTAATAAGACTATTTCTGCTATTTTGTCTCAATTAGCATGAAGTAAATAGAAACATAAACCTTTTAACGATAATTTGTTGCAGAGATGTGGAGGAAGTCATGTGAATGGAACACATCAGATTTTTTTACGCACGCACGCACGCACGCCTAGGTGGGAGGCGAGCGGTCTAACCATTCGGCCACGGCGCCGCCAACAATTAATTACCACCAAAATATTGTATTATTCTTTAGAAAGATTTATAGATTATCAAATGATTACGAATGTTTCTGATCTTCCCTCTAGCTCTTAATGTTTAGTGATGATTTCATTTTATTACTGTCACAATAATTTAGAGTGTGTAATGGTTCTAGTGATTCAATTTAGGATTTCTTTATTGGGGTTGTCCCAGTTCTGAGCTTCCGTGCAGACACATCCCCATTATTTCCGATTTAATGCCTCGTTTCGCCATCTTCTCACCCTAATTGCCTGTTTGGCCTCCTCAATCCATCCAAGACTAAACCACCGTCTTTTATTGGAACCCCCTTGTTTTCTTTGTATTTTAATGTTCCCGATTATTTCCCTGTTATTTCGATAACGTTTTAAATCTGAATTACTCAATTGGCGCTTCAGTAACATATGAATAATTCACAATACCATTAACGTGTATTTTAATGCACTGGTGTGCCTAGTGTTTTCTTTTTGTAACTCTAAGAGAGGATTGTATATGATGCTTGGCTAACAATAATTAGATCTGGAACCTTTAGACACTAAGAAGTATATTTAGGCGCAGTAAAGTATGGACACATTTTTCGTAACGAGTTAAATAATGAATCTTCGGCGAAGGCACTTGACGCGCACATACTTTCAGTTTTCAAACAACGTTTTATTGAACATAAATCTACACATTATTGATTTTCGGCAACCTCTCACTCAGACTTACAGATATTTTTGGGGTTCCTCAAGTCATCAGAGGATTCTGGAAAGGTTTAGCTCATTTCGCGAATTTTCTGCCTCTCTATAATGTTAAATTAATCATTTAATTTATCTTCTACCCGTTTAGCCTGTTTCGGAGTTAGACCAACACCAATGGTGTTTCGGTGCAGCGTAGTAGAGAAAAAGGATGCTCTCTTTGGTACTCTCTGCACCCCTCGCCTTTTAGCTGGTTGCCCCTTCGGGAAGGGAGGCTTTGGATCTATTTGGTCTGTCCAACTGCCAGTATGTCTTTTCTAGTTCATCTAGAAACTGCAGGAACCCTGTCATCGCTGTACCGTCACTCCTGGTGTACCCTCTCACTTCCTTGGTCCTTCCCGGGGGCGCCCCTTCGAGTGGCATAGGTACCAACAGCCTCATTGCATCGCTGCCGAATCTCTTCCGAAATTTCCAAATTCTGCTCTACATATTAGCTGATGTAACTAAACACTTAACAATTTTTCAGATGGACGAGTGGTCAGTAACCTGACTTCTCACCCCGGAGGTCCCGCGCTCGATTCTCGGCTGGGACTGGGAATTTTTCTTTAGCTAGCATTATTCCCTATCCCCCACTAAGTCTGGAAGTTTGTATGTGAGATTGAAGTGTGGGTTTAAATCGTTTTACTTTCCTCAAATACACAATGTAAATAATCTAAAGACAAGAAGTTGTTTCTAGTACAAAGCCCCCGATATGACCTTAGATGTTAATGTGACTTATATAAATGACACAATTAAAAGAAAAATCTTTCAGTATGACTCTGCCTTTCCAACTCCTGTCCAACATATCGGATATTGTGGAAAAACAATATTTCATATTGATTGGTCTAATAGGTGTTGAAAGCTACGAACACTTAGAAAACTTAACGCCTTACGAAAAGTAGTCATTTGCGTATGTCATCTCTTAAATATTTTGAAATCTCCTTCGGTGGTTTACCGGAAAACCGCGAGTCAGTTGGAGAATTTAATGATATACTTATTATCATGGTAGCTCAGTGGTTAGAGCAATTAGACGCAGACCAGGAGATCCGTCGTTCAAATCCCGGCTATGGCATTCAATTTTTCAGATTAACTTTACCTCTTCTGTAACAACTAATACATGAACCTAGAAACAAATCTGGTGTGTTCCATTCATTTAAAGGGACAATATAGTCTGAACATACGGAAATTACCCCTTAAGCGAGTTAAATTACCACTGCTCTTAAAAGTGTTGAATTGCTGTTCCAGAAATTGTATGAATTATTCTATAAAACCATGACAATTATTCCAAATGGTAGTTTCATTAATAGCTTATGTAGTTGAGTGTATAAAATATATTTCATTCATCAGAAAAGTATCAGATACTGCTAGCAATAAATAACCACACTTTTGCGTGCTCATTCTTAATATAATCAGCTATCTTCTGAACCTCAATTATTTAGCTATGATACAATTTCAGTAGAAATTAAAGAAGAAATACATTTGCAAATCCAAAAAAAAGTAAAACTGTGGAAAATTTGTAATGTTGTTGCTTTCTTAATATGATCAATATATAATTTAACATTACGATTGTAGTTCAGAAAGTTCAACTATGTGTTGTATATATGTGCTGAAAATTTAGGATTTCCAGCTCTCATATTTTCTGAGAAAAAAATGCATAAGTATCCAAAAATGCTGTTTTGAGAAAACTGACTTTAAGGATACAAATGTTCTAAAAAGGGGCTTTACACGACTGCTTTAAAGAAATGCAGAATAGTATTTAAGTTATATTTATATTCATTAAGATGCTCTTAAACCCTCAAAAGTATACAGTTTCTGAAACTATAAATAAGAGATCTTATTAATGTCTAAAACAAAAAATGTTATTTTATACCATTTCAGAGTACCTTGTCCCCTTAACTTTCTCTACTAACTATTGTTTAAGAGATTATTCATTTGTTTTTATTGTGGTAATCGAGATATACTTTAGCACAAATCATTGTATTAGTTACTTCCAAATAGAAGGCAAATAAAATAGTACACCAGGCTATAGCGATAGTAAAATCTTTTAAAAAGACGTCGCTATATGAAACAATGAAACTAGGGTTTTGCTTTGGATAACCAGGAGTGAGAGCAAAGAGACTTGTACCGAAATATGACCTCGCATTTAAGAAAAAACTAGTTTACCTAGCTTTGAATTGAAGCAAATAACAAGGAAACAATTATATCTACAAAAAGAGTCGTGTTTTAACTCGATCTACTACTTTTTGTGCATTAAGTTTTTGTCTGTCTCTTAGGGTTTTTTAGTTGTGCAAAATTCATCTAGAACGAAGTGGATTTCAGAGTCTATTCCCATTAAATTCAAGATAAAAATCTTATTTCTCATGTTGATATCTTTAATATACGGTATTTGAATAACATTCGTTTTATATAAATATATATGTACGATTTTCTTTATCAGTTATGTAAAAACATTCAGAACGAACAGTGCTTCGAAGTCTATTGCCATTAAATTCAAGATAAAAAATCTTATTCCTCATATAACTATCTTTAATACACAGAATTATAACAAATAGGTTATAATAGGTTTACCAGTTACGTAAACGTAAACGTCTTCCAGAACGAATAGGACTTCAGTGGTTATTCTCAGAAAATTCAGCATATATTCATTTATCATAAACTTATTTCAAACAAACGACATGAGTTAAACTCGTTAGGGCAGTTTTGAGATTATAAATATTTTTGAAAAATGTTTCAGGTAAAGAGTAGTTTGGATGAGGGATTTTCTCAAAATTCTTCATGTTGCATTCTTGGAAAATTCTAAAATTACGTATAAAGTTTGTTTTCTTTTTGATTTTCGTTTCTGAGCTATGTTATTCACAGACCACAGACTCAAGGAGGACACACACATGTTGTTCTAAAAATATTTTCTTTAATTAATTCAGGGGACTTCAAAATATATATTTCCAGTGAATTATCGACATCGAATAATGTAATATTTTCTCTGTCTCAATGTATATAGTACTTGGAGAGAATGTAAAATGAGGTTGGGCGAAATTTTTTCAATACCAACATAAACGGCTGCGTTCCATTATACAGCTGGGTTTGATCACGTTATAAGAACCCTTTTACTTGCTCTTTAAGTAGTAAATTCATACATAGTAGGTATAGATTCTATACATATATTTTAACCTAAATACATGTTTTGAGGTCCTCCAATTCCGATAAACATATTTAGAAAAAGGTCGGTATATGTGTGTATGGTCAGAAAGAAAACTTGGCTAAATACCAAGCTTGATAAATAAGTTAAGCATTTTTCAAGGATGCGATACGAATATTTTCGTCAAAATCTCCCCAGCATTAAATATTCTTTACATCGAACAATTTTTGAACATTTTGATTTTCTAAAAAAGACCGTATATTATTACATGGCGAATAGAATTTATACTTTGAATATTTTGGGAATAGCCGCTGAAAGATCTCTTTATTTTTTTGGATTTTCGAATAACTGGTAAATGTGATAGACGAAAACATGTTAATCTCTACACGAACTATGTACATATTGTATAGAAAAGGTATTGCATTCCACCAAAAAATTTGATACTGAGATTTCACCGGAAGTAGACGTTTTAGAGCCCGCTGTATCCAAAAAAAATATATTTTTTTTGGAAAAAGGTCCGTGTGAGTCCGTGTAACTGTGAATACGATAACTGAAAAAAGTCAGTAAAATACCAAACTTGGTATTTACGTTTAGTATCTTCTAGGGATGCGACATGAATTTTGATAAAAATTTATACATTTTGTCCATGTAAAGGGTAGTTTGATTTGGGGGAATTTTTGATTTTCTCAAAAATGGTTCTAACGATTTTGATTAAAATACCCTATATTAAATATATTTACATGACAAATAAAATGTGTATCTTGAATTTTCTGGGAAAAGCCTATAAGGACCTCTTTATTTTGTATGAATTTTGCTGAATTTTGCATAACTGTTAAACCGCAAGAGATAGACAAAAGCTTACTACATAGATCATGTAGATCTCGTTAAAACACTTCAAACCCGCCGGAGGACGATGGATTTTTTCGTTCTTTTTGGTGGAATTAATCATTTCCGAGATATTTAAAGTTATTTTTTTCAGATTTAAAATACTTTAACTTTTCTCCTGACAATGCAAAGAAACGGATTTCAACCGACTGGCAACCAGTACCAGGTTTAACTATCACTTTAGCCTAATGTATTCTCTTATTTTCCTTCTACTTACAAGGAAGCAAGTAATTAATTTTTGCTAATGTTTATCTCGATTGTCATAAAGTAGATAGAACATACTTTTTAACATTAATTTGTTAGAGCCATGTAGAGAAATTCATGTGAATAGAACACACATTTTTTATGCAATGAACTATTTTCGAGATATCACACATTATCGATTTCAATATTAAAATATATAACTTTTTTTCAAATTTGTCATTCCTGTTTCTGTTATTTTACTCCTGGCCATGCAAAAAGACCTGAATTTCACACACGTAACGACAGCTTTTAGAAGATTTGACCAACTTCCTAGTCTAGTGTACTCCCTTATTTACCTTCTACTTATAAGAACTTAAGTAAAAAATACGACGTGTTCCATTCACATGACTTTTTCTACATCTCTGCAACAAATTATTGTTAAAAAGCTTATGCCTC
The DNA here is from genome assembly GCA_030762935.1 of Hymenopus coronatus. Taxonomy (NCBI): domain Eukaryota; kingdom Metazoa; phylum Arthropoda; class Insecta; order Mantodea; family Hymenopodidae; genus Hymenopus; species Hymenopus coronatus. The sequence continues at coordinate 34,165,598 of CM060883.1, forward strand.
TATTTACTTCATGCTAATTGAGAAAACATTAGCAGAAATAGTCTTATTTCTTGTAAGCAGAAACGAAATAAGGGCATACCATAGGCTAAAGTGACAGTCAAAAGCTGATTACTACGTGACTGAAGTTCCTTTGTTTATATGGACAGGAGTTGACAGATTGCTGTATAAAAAAGTATGTTTTCAAAGCTGAAAACAAAACATATGACATAAATTGTGTGCTTTAATGTGCTCTACTTTTTTGTGTGGTAAGCTTTCGTTCATCTATTACGGTTTAGCAGTTATGCAAACTTCCATAAAATTCATCCCGAATAAAGTACTCTTCAGAGGCTATTCTAAGAAAATTCAAGATATACATTTATTTGTGAGGTAAATATTTTTAACATATGATATTTTAATCAAAATCTCTAGAGCCATTTTTGAGAAAATCAAAATACTCGAAAAATTTTCATGTAAAGGGTAGTTTGGTGTGGGGGGGGGGATTTTTCTCAAAATCTTCGTGTCACATCCCTGGAAGATACTAAACTTAAATACCAAATTTGGTATTTTACCCACTTTTCGTTTTTGAGTCATCATGTTCGCAGACACACGGACCTTTTTCTGAAAATGCTTGTTTTGGTTACAGGGGATCCTAAAACGTGTTTCCGGTGAAATCTCGGTATCAAACTTTTGGGTGGAATACAATACTTCCTCTATATACTATGTACATAGTACATGTAGAGAAAGTAGAAAACGTTTCTGCTAATATAAGAACTGAAGCTTTCCTGGCGACGTGTTAATTCAAACTCTTCTCGGGCTTCTAGCCAGGTAAAAACTTGGCTTGACACCAACGTTTCGAAGAAGTGCATCTTCCTCGTCTTCAGGGTGAACTGATACTAGAAGATGCACTTCTTCGAAACGTTGGTGTCAAGCCAAGTTTTTACCTGGCTAGAAGCCCGAGAAGAGTTTGAATTAAGTTTCTGCTAATGTTTATCTTGGAGAGGTAGATATAATAATAAGCTTTTGTAAGAATAGTTTATTACAGAATATGTAGAGTCGATGCTTTTATTACTCTCTATTTTGATAAATCGCGAAATGAGCTTATATAATTAATCTGAAGGGAAGTCATGTGGAATAAGCCACAGCGCGACTTGCACATATTTTTAGTTTTGAATGCGTACGCTCTTTTTCCCTGCACGCTACCCTTTATGTAAATATAGCAGGCAATACAGAAGCGCCTGCAGTTGTAGCTTAGGGCCATAGCACAAAGAAGATGGCGAAATTGCATCGCATTATTGGTAGTGATCTTCTTTGTCAGAAGCAATATCTACCATTCTTCGACTGTTGCCGCCTGTCGTAACCGAAACATTACTTGGGAACATACAGATGTAGAGTTGCAGGCAATCGACTTACAGCCAAGATGAATGGCGCTTGGTTTACCCGCTGTTGGGGACGAAATAGGAATTCCTCTGAACGTACTGCTCGTTTATTTAGCGAGGAAAAATGTGGTAGAAGACATTTTCTCTGCAATCCTCCTTTTCAAGACGAATTCTTTAAGTTGCTTTTGTTCTTTTCCAACACAATATGAGCTGATTGATACATTTCATAAATACATTTCTTCTCTCTACACTTTCAGAATTACAAGAAAATTACGTATCTATATTTTATTGATTTTCTAACATTTTACAATTATGTATTAGATTTATAATTGTAAACAATGTAAACTATTAAATAATAAGGTTAATATTAAGTGTAAATTCCAAGCAAAATAATTTACATTAATGTAAATAGATAAATAGTAAAAATAGGAACATATTCATTGGAAATGTAAAATAGTTTTTCTTTTATTGACGCTCTTTAACTTCTGTGGCTTTCAGCGTCCCATTGGGCGTGAAAGACCGCTTAATTTTGCTCAGAGGCCTCTCTATCAGGTTTGAGGTTCTTTTACGTGCCGTAAATCTACGACACGGGACCAACGTCTTTACTTCCCTTCCGAATGAAGCCATAATAAGGATTTTTAGGCCCGAAAAAATCCATCATCCTCCACTGGGTTTGAACCCGCGACCTTGGGTATGTGAAGTTAGCATGGTAACATTCCACTACGGAGGACGATTGTAAAATGGCTATTCGCATAATTGTATGTATTATGTAATTTAATTACATTAAAGATTTGAAGCTTTCTCGGTGTTGGTTATTAAAGAGACTCCACGGGATTAGCAATTGGAATCGTAAAAATCCAAGCCTTCACCATCTTGACTCTGTGGTTTTTACGTCAAGATGGTCGAAGGCTTAGATTTCTCCGCTACAAATTTAATTCGGCGGTTATCCCGTGAAGGCATCTGTAATAATCTAATTATAGGTATGGGGAAAATGTAAGTAATTAATTAAAATGAACTAAATATATTATTGGCAACCATCTTAAATTCTGAGTAGCAACACTATTTTCTAATAATATAGTATAAATTTGTGTTTCCAGTGAAATTTCGATACACAATTTTTGGATGGAATGCAATACCTTCTTTATGCATTATGTACTAAGTGGAAAAATATAATGTAAAGGAGTGACTAAGTAACGTACAATTAAAATATCTGATGTACTCCATTCACACGACTTTCTCTACAACAAATCATTGTTAAAAAGCGTTGGCTTCCATTTACCTCATGCTAATTCAGAAAAAAAATCTGATGTGTACCATTCACATGACTTTCTCCATATCCCTGCAACAAATAATTCTTACAAAGCTCATACTTCTATTTCCTTTATGCCAATCAGAAAAAAATAGCAGAAATAGTCTAATTACCCGCTTCCTCGTAAGTATAAGCGAAATAAGGGTCAACCGTAGGTTAAAGTGATAGTCAAAAGCTGGTTGCTATGTCAATGAAGTTCCTTTCATTATATGGATAGGAGTTGACAAGTTCCTGTATGAGAAAAGTATACGTTTTTCATAGCAGAAACCAAAAATAAGGAATGTCACAAAAACGACGAACTCCCCAAAAAAAAGTATACAACACAAATTGTGTGTTTTAATGTGCTCCACATTTTGTGTAATGAGTTTTTGTCCATCTCTTACGGTTTAGCAGTTATTCAAAATTTAGTAAAATTCATCCAGAATAAACTACTCTTCAGAGGCTATTCCCAGAAAATTCAAGATATACATTTTATTTGTCAGATAAATATGTTTACTATACAAAATTTTAATCAAAATCGTTAGAGCCATTCTTGAGAAAATCCAAATTTTCGAAAAAAGTTCCATGAAAAGGGTAGTTGTAGGTGGGGGGATTTTTCTCAAAATCTTCGTGTCGCATCCCTGGAAGATACTAAACTTAAATACCAAGTTTGGTATTTTACCGACTTTTCGTTTTTGAGTTATCGTGTTCACAGACACACACACACACACACACACACACACGGACCTTTTTGTGAAAATGCTTTTTTTGGATATTGGGGACCCTAAAACATATATTTCCGGTGAAATCTCGGTATCGAATTTTTTGGTGGAGTGCAATACATTCTCTATTCACTATGTGCATAGTGAGTATAAAGAAAGCAAATATGCTTTTATTTTGGATTCAGCGAGACCCAAAACATGTATTTACGCTGAAATCTCGGTATTGAAATTTCGGGTGTAATGCAATACCTTCTCTGTACACTATGAACATAGTACGTGTAGAGAAAGTAATAAAAGCCAACCGTACGTACTTTCCAGCCCTTATTTTGCAGCGACTGCCATTTGTCTATCGAGAGCAAGGCCAGGTACTTGAACTATTGCCACATAAATTTCGTTGTACTTATGTGGATGTCTTGTTCTTTCTGCCTCTTGCTACCCATTAAGGGTATCACAGTTGTAATGCAGATGCCATGGTGTTCCGAGGCGGAAACGTCTAACGACCATTCGAGGCTTACAACGGGCGAATCTGCTGGGGTAGGGACTTCTAATTCCGTCTCTTGGGATTTGTAATAGAACAGAAGTGCAGGGAAGAAGAGTGTGCGGCGAGACAGCAAATTAACGGTGAGAGGGGAAGGGGGACAGCAAATTGTACTTTGGGCTGAAGCATGGGTATCAGCATTCTTGTGTCAAACAAATAACTTTCTATTCTTCTTTCTAAGGGACTAACATCGCGGATCTGAAAATATATGTAATAGATCTAGTCGACAAATTTTGATGTGTTCCACTCATATGACTTTCTTTATATTAGTTACTGTAACAAATTATTGTTAAAAATCTTATTCTTCTTTCTATTTCATGTCGAACGAGATAGACATTAGCAGAAACGAACGTATTACTTAATTCCTTATAAGCAGGAGGAAAATAAGGGAACACACTAGTCTAAACCGAAAATGAAACGTTTTAAAATGTGGTTGCTATGCGATTGAAATCCATTTCTTTGCGTGGCTGGGAGTTGATAAGCTCCTGTATGAAAAAAGTCTAAGTATTTTAAAACTGAAACCAATAACAAGGAACATCTAAAAAACGATCAACTCCACGAAAAAATGTATATAGCATAAATTATATGTTTTAAGGAGATCTACCTTTTGTGTAGTAAGTTTTTGTCTACCTCTACCAGTTATGCAAAATTCAGAAAAATTCATTCAGAATAAAAGGTCTTTAGACACTATTCCCAGAATATTCAAACAATTACATTTTATTTCTCATGCAAATATCTTAAATATAAGAGATTTTAATCAAAATCTTTATAACCATTTTTGAGAATGGCTCTAACGATTTTGATTAAGGTATCATATGTTAAAGATAGTTCTATGACAAACGAAATGTTTATCTTGAATTTTCTGGGAATAGATTCTGAAGACCACTTCATTCTGGATGACTTCTATACAACTGGTAAACTATAAGAATGAATATATATATATATATATATATCGTTGAAATACATTATTTATATCACATATATTTTGTTTGCAGAGGTAAAATTTCCGTCATATTTATTGTTATTAATTTCAATTTTAAACTAATTAAAACCTGTCTTAAACAGGAAGTTATCTTTTGTTTCTTATCTCTTAAGTTTCACTCCTGACCATACAAAGACAACCGAATATCAATTGTTTCAATTTCGACCACGTTTTAAAAGTTTTGATTATCCCTTTAGCCTAGGGCTATGGTTAGACCACTCGCCCTCACCTAGACGGCCAGGGGTTCGATCTTAAGCGACTGCATGCGATATTTGTGGTGGACAAAGCGGCGCTGGGGTGGGTTTTCTCCGGGTCCTCCGGTTTACCCCGCCATCGCATTCCACCGGTGCTCCATCTTCCTTCATGTAATCATCAGTGTCACCGCCTGCGGTGCCATAAGTAGTTAAAGCGGGCGTTAAACACTACAAAAAAGAAAAACTTTAGCCTAGTGTATTATCTTACTTCCCTTCTACTTAGGAGGAATTAATACAACAATTTCTGATAATGTTTATCTGGAATATCATGATGTAGATAAAAGAATAACAATTGTAATATAGTTTGTAGAGAATGCCATGTTTATGGACTCCTCAGCATTTTCTTGGTGTCACATTCCATATTCAGCGTGACAGACGGCTTAACTTTGCTCCGAGACCTCTTTATCAGGTTAGAGGTTCTTTTGCATGCCATAAATCTACTATATGGGAGCAACGGCTTTACTTCCCTTTCTAAGGAATCCATGCTAAAGATTTTTACTCATAAAAAATCCATCGCTTGAACCCGCAATCTTGAGAACTAAAGTTTAGCATGTTACCACTAGGCCATGGATGACGATTCTCTATGGTGATATGTTTATAATTATAATACATTTAGAAAAAACAACTGAAATTCATTGTAACGCTCATTGACCCTAAAAAGGCATTTGAGCCAATAGAAAGAGGTATTTTATGTCTAATTATGAAAAGCAAATGCTGTCTTAACCATTTGAGACTTTAAAAAGTCTTTATAAAAATTCTAATATAAGAACAAATATAGGAATTGTAAAGCATATGACTGAAACGAATCAAGGAGTTACACAGGGTTCTACTTTATCACCCGTTCTTTGAACGTTTTGTAAATGACTAACTGGAAAAGGGGGCACAGAAAAAAGTAGAGATAGAGTTTTAATTTGACCATGTTTGATAATGATGATGACGATTATTATTATTATTATTATTATTATTATTTTTATTATTATTATTGTATACAAAGAAAAAGCTGTTGTTATAAGATTGACATTAAAATTACTTCTTTGCTTGTGTAGGAGTAGAACAAAAGTAAACTGAGTAAAGTATAAGTATTTTAAAATGGAAACCAATACCAGAGAATATCTCAGAAACGGCCAACTCTACAACAGTATATATGAGAAATTTTGCGTTTTAACGAGATCTACATTTTTTGTGTGTTATGTTTTTGTCTACTTCTTACAGTTCACTTGTTATGCAAAATCCATAAAAATTTAACCAAAATTTTAGCAGAAGCTATTCCTGGAAAATTCAAGATATACACCTTATTTGTGATTTAAATATGTATAATATAAGGTATTTTAATCAAAATCGTAGATCTATTTTTGAGAAAAACAACAATTTCGAAGGATAGTTTGGGGTTGGGGATTTAAGTTGAAAATCTTCGCATCGCATCCTCGGAAATAATAAACTTAAACACTAAATTTGGTGTCTAAGTTTTTGAGCTATGCTGTCCACAGACACACACTCTCGCAGATCTTTTTCTAAAAATGCTTTTTTTGTATAAAGGGTATCCTAAAACGCGTATTTCCAGTGAATCTTGGTATCGAATTTTTGGGTGCAAAACAATGCCTTCTCTATATACTACGTACATAGAACGCGTAGAGAATGTAAAGTGTAATATTTTATAAGAAGTTTATTTGCCGAGGAGGTGGAGAAAGTGGTATGAATGCAATACATAAGACTTTTTTTTTAGTTTTCCATTAGGGAAAATGAATTAAAATTAGATACATTTGTGAGGTGTAATAGATTTTACACTACCGTTGGCAACACTGCATGGTAGGCGAGTATGGTTAAAATGGCACTTCCTCCTTTCTGTTGAAACAGTTATACCAGCATGGTTCGGTCTCAAGACTGTCATTTGTTAAAAGCAGGGTGCGCCACAGACATTTGGGTAGGAGAGGCCGTTAGAGTCATTTCGCTACCTCGCATCACACTCCTCTTCTGTAAATATATAAAAGTGTAATGTGTTCCATTCACTGACTTCCTCTTGCTGTTCCGTATATAACCTATTCTTACTAGAGTATTCTTTTATCTATATCATGCTAATCGAGATAAATATTAGCAGAATCGGTCTTATTACTTTCTTCCTGTACGCAGAAAGAAAATAAAGGAATACACTAGACTAAAGCCATAGTCAAATATTTTAAATGTGAAGCAATTGAGGTTCGTTTCGTCAAATGGTGCCGTTTGAGGAAAGTAATATAGTTTAAAATTGAAACCAATAACAAGAAATATCTGAATATCAGTTCTACTAGAAAAACGTATACCACATAAATTATGCATTTTAAGTAGTTCTATATTTTTGTGGGGTAACTTCTAGTCGATATCTTACGGTTTAACTGTTATACAAAGTTCTACAAAACTCGACGAGAATAAAGAGAACTTCAAAGGCTATTTCCGGAAAATTAAAAATAAACCTTTTATTTGTTATGTTAATATCTTTAATATAGGACATTTAAATCAAAATCCCTAAGAGTTATTTTTTAGAATATCAAAATTTTCTAAAAATGTTCCGTTTTAAGGGTAGATGGGGTGGAGGGTTTTCTTTAAAATCTTCGCATCGCATACTTGGAAGATACTGAACTTAAATAGCAAGTTTGGTATTTAACTGACATTTCGTTTTTGAGCTATGCTGCCGCCCCCCCCCACACAAACGGTCAAGTTTATCGAGGTCGAATCTTTGTATACAATACAATAGATTCTCTATCCACTATGTACATTAGGCAAGAAAAAGAAAGTGTCTGGATAGGTAGAGTCAGACTAAAAAATCAATGCCATGGCCAGGATTTGAAACACGGATCTCCCGAGCGCTAGGCGGTTGTTCTACTACTGAGTTACCATGGCAACATACCGGCACAATACTAAATTCCTCATCTAACTCGCACGTTTCCCGGTAAACCACAAGGTGATGTCGCCCTCCTTGTGCAATGGTTACTTTCATATCGTAGGACGATGGATTTTTCGGGCGTAAAATCCTTAGCATGGCTTCCTTCAGAAGGAAAGTAATGCTGTTGGTCCCATGTCGTAGATTTACGGCGCGTAAAAGAACCTCAGGCTTGATAGAAAGGCCTCTGAGCAAAATTAAGTGGTCTTTCAAGCCCAGTATAGAATGGGACGTTGAGAACCGGAGAAGTTTAGGAGCGCCAATAAATAAATAAAATTCCACAAGGCGATCTCATATTATTTTGAGATGACATACGCTAATGGTGACTTACAAAGTTGTGAGTACTTTAAGTCCTGGGCTTTATAGTTTAGACAACTATTAATGTTAATTTAATTGCTTTTCACAGAAGGCGTGTGTAGGATAGGAGTTAGATTTTCATTTTGGCTGAGGGTCCTATGTACCTCGTTGATAATGACATCAGTGGCGACTTTTGGTCAAATTTATCTGCTGGGCCACAATTGAAATTAGTGGGCATTAAAATCTATCAGTGATAATTATATGCTAATTTGTTATTTTTGCATCATTGTACAGTCGTTTGCAAAGATTGGTGCAAATAAAATGAGCAGTGTTTAAGTTGGTAAGGAAATACTAAACCACTTCTGAAGCCCAGTCCGTAGTACCTAGTTCTGCCGCCCAAAATGTTTGTCTTACTCTCCTCTTTTCCTTTGCTCCTGAACCTTAACGTGTGAAATGTGACAGCTATGAAAAATTAAAACAATATTTTTCATAATATAAGTTCTATGCTTTAAGAGAATATTTCGTATTTCCCACTTTGCATACATTAGCTATCAATTAACTGACGTTTTATGGGCAAGCGTATGCTTGTTAATTCGCAATATAAAGCGTATTTTCTCGCAAACATTTTTCCAACACTGTTTCCAATGTTTTTTCGAAATAACACTCTAATTTTGAGAAATGAATTATTACATTTTAAAAAATTAAGAGTTTTGAAGATTACAAAAGAAACTTTCTGTACAATAATAATGGTCAGTATAAAAATTATGATAAGACAAATCTATTTGTAAACTCATTTATAGCAGAACTTAAATCTATTACATGAATATTTTTATATATGCTTCACCTGGCTCATTTTTATTAGAAGAATGAGTTTAGGTACGCCAGAATTTTGATATGCTGAAGAATATTACTAATTGCACGTAATAACTGATATAAACTTCAGTAAGGTATTCTATATTATGTGGATTCTCCAAATTTCACAGGCACATTAGGCTTAAACGTACATATGTTCATAGATTAATCTGTAAGTGCCAGTCAGTATGAAATAGACTTCTAGAAGAACTGATGTGGACCGTCTTTCGAAGTATACACTCCAGTCACGCAGCTGAAATGTTTCCGCACACCCTCCCTTTTGCCGCTCACCTAGTACTGAATTTTCTTCATGAACTGTGTGTGTCGGTCTTGAATTAAAACTAATAACTCATTGGCTCAAGTAGACCTGCTTGGACCACAGATGATTTTTATTTTATTTATTTATTTATTTATGCTAGGCAGCAAACAGGTGCATATGACTAGTGTTCAGCCCAGACTCTTTACCGGTCATACTCGTATTTTAAAATAGTTTATTAATTCTAGTTTATTACACGATAATCGACTATTTAATGTCCGTACCCATTTATTTTTCACTTTGTATAAGAATTTCTAATCTTCTTACTGTCTTTTTGAAAGATTTCAACTACAGCCACATTTCTTAAACCATTTCTTATTAATATACTCTTTTTTCCATCCTTTTGAATTTAAATAATATATATTTTATATCTTTATCTCCGCCACATATAGGACATTGATTTTGTGGAAAACTTTTCCTTAAACCTTTTAATTTCCGTACTCCTGTTTTCAGCCATGCAATACCTTCTCTATCCTATTTATTTGTCACATCTATATACTTTTCCCTTCCCTGTGAGTCTTTCATTGGTATGTAAAAAACTAAAGATCTCTTTTCAGCTATCTCACTAAATATTTTTTGTATTATCACAGATGATAGATTTCTATTAGTTAAGAGTATCAGAAGCATCGGCAGATTCATTTGATTCTACAGCGACAGTCTCAATAATCTATTGAACACAAACTTCCTGGAATCATTTTAGAGGTTTGTGCCGAAAATTAAATAAGTTTTAATTTAGAGGTTTACGTAATTGTAGCTCCTGGGGATGTGAATGAAAATGTCTTCTTTTTTCCGTTTAGCGTCTTTCCTATTCTTACCTCATACATCCTAAGGGGAATGAGTCAGCAGAAAGAATTAAGAAAGAGGGCAAAGAGAAACAGAAAAATGCAAAGAGGCGGGAAGTAAGTTTTGCACTAAAGTGTACACCCAATGAATGGACTAATCGCCAGAAGCAGATCTGGGGTGTCGCACGTAAGGGTAGAATCAGAGATAGGGAAAGCCTCCACCCTAGGGAAGAGTCCCTCTTGGTGCCACTTCCTTTTTACTCTCCTTTCTTCCGCCAACTTTTGGGTTGGGCTTCTCTCCTTTTTCCGCCTCGTCCCTTACTCCACTTTCAAGACAATTGCCTTCGGAAATGGTTGACTGGCCATCGGCGTGGGACAGAGAGCTTTAGCAAAGTCGAACGGAAAAGGAAGCAAGGCGACAGAATTTAGTGTCGAACATACTCCCAGGCACGTGACAACTGGCCTACGTGTGCTGCTATCCGAAAAAAATGTCTGCCACACTAACTCATGTTTTTTTTTTACGCTCATATTATAATCTTAAGGCAGGCATCTCCAAAATCACCAGAGATACTCCACCGCAATACAAAGGTGTTGTGGGCAGTTGGTAGGGAACAGAGTTGCAGTGCTGCAGTGTTAATACCTATCACAGGTCACAGCAAGAAGTGAATTTAGTAGAGCAGTTAATAATGCCATAAGATAATTCAAATTTACTTCACTGTCACATGTGACTATAATGTTTTTTAAATGGGAAGAGTTCTACTCTGCTGCGAATGAGATGCGTTATCGTGCTCTGCGTTGCCAGGTCGCTGCCCCCATTCTTTTCATATTTTCCTCTCACTCGCACACTGAGCATTAATGTTTATTCGTGTGTATTATGAACACTAATTGAGCTAAAAATCTGAGGTATTTACGGCTCTGCTATGAACGTTACTCTTCTTAGTGAATTATTTTTTGCAAAATTTGAATATCTTTTCTTAGGCAAGTAGTAGTTATGAGTGACGGAATCAATTAACGCGTTTTTGTCTATCCTTTAGGATTTACCTGTTATGCAAAATTCATCCTGAATGAAGAGGCTTCAAAGGCTATTCCCAAAAAATTCAAGATATACATTTTATTTGTCATATAAATGCGAGGGCCATTCAGAAAGTGACATACAATTTGGCATAAATAAATAATAATGGTCGCTATCAACACAAAACTTTATTTCCACTGCCTTACTCTATTTATCAACGTAATCGTCATTGCTATCAAGGTACTCGCATGTCCATCTTACCATTTTAAAACTTAACAACAGTGCATGCCTGGATGTTTATGGCTTGAAATAAAAAATATTAAAATTGGCAGCGCAAATTTATTCGTGAACCTTTAACTGATCTATTTAACTATTGTATTGATTCATGTGAATTTCCAGACATTCTTAAAATTGCGAAAGTAGTTCCCATTTATAAAAAGGAGGCTACATCTGATTGCTCAAACTGTAGGCCTATTAGTATATTGCCAATTATTTCAAAGTTTTTTGAAAAATTTTTAAATAAACAAATTCACACACTATTTTGATGAAAAGTATTTATTTACCAATTGTCAATTTGGCTTTAGATATTTTCGCAGCACAATTGATGCTCTAATTGCATTTATGACAAAATGTTTTAAATGTCTTGGTAATGGCGATTTGATTCATAGATTTTTCGACTTAACAGAAGCTTTTGACACTTTATCTCAAGAATTGTTGTTTCAGAAATTGGAATATTATGGTTTTGACAAGAACAGCTTGCATTTTATCACATCTTATTTTTGTAACAGATATCAGTCTGTTTATATAAATGGTAGTTACTCTGATTTTAAATTAGTTAAGCATGGTGCCCCAAAGGGCTCTGTGCTCGGCCCTTTATTTTTTATAATTCATATTAACGACCTCACTTTTAATATCCGAGATGATTGCCTAGACACATATTTGTATGCGGACGATTTGGCTGTAAGTATCTCTAATCTGATGCGAGTCTGCACCATAAACTTTATGCACTTACTACAAAAAAATGATAAATTGTGTAAATACAATAGTTTTGTTCTCAGCGAGAACAAAACAGTTCACCTCACTTTTAATATTAGTTGTCCTGCGTTTTTAACTGAAACTAGTACATTTCTAGGCTTTCATTTCGAACCTGGTCTAGGTTGGCGTTCACATATTAATTATATCGCCAACAAAGTAAGCAGAGGTATATTTATGTTACGTGATTTAAAAAATCATGTCTTTTCCAATGTTTTATAATCAGTTTATTATGGACAAATCCATAGCCATTTGAGTTATGGTATTTTATTTTGGGAGCACCATGCTTTGACTAAAAATATACTTTTATTGCAGAAAAAGTCAATTCGAATTTTATGTGGTGTAGCCCCAGAATCCATTGTAAACCTTTATTTGTTAAGTTGGGTATTTTAACTTTGACTTTATTATTTGTATTCCACTGTATCTTATTTGCTAAGAAAAATAGTCAAATACAATCTATGTTCCGAAATCCAACTTCATCACACCAGAACTAGTTCCAATATTTACATAAATAGATGTAAATATAGTAAGATACAAAATTCCTTTGAAATAATATCATTAAATCTATTTAACAAACTCAGTAACCGCACTAAAGCTCTCTCCATTCAATCTTTTAAGAGGTCAGTGAAGCGCACTTTGATTTTAAATCCATTTTACTGTCTGGATGAATTTTATAATACTGCCATATTGTTATTGATTTTATTTGTACATGACGTTGCTACACAATGTACTTTTTTCTGGCAAATAAACTTATCTATCTGTCTATTTATTGTCACGTGGCACCGGTTTTTCAACACTGATGTTGTACTCTTGCACCGCCAAATATCTGAGCCAAGATGCCACTGTGACTGAGAAATCTTTTCCATCTAAAACGTCATGTACGTCCAGAGTTAAACACTGGCTTTTGTTTTAATTCTTTCATCAACATTTGCTTTCAACTCCTCCATAACGACTGATGAACTTCCACATCCTTGATTACTCATAAATTATGCGCAATTTCCTCACTGAAGACTCGTTCATTGCATTATCACTATACACTTACGTTATGTACCAATAAAATTTGTTTGGTCAATCATCTTGTGCATTCAGAAAAACGAATAAATTCTTTGATGGTAGAAAAGTATAAAATTGGCATTAAAAACTGATACCATGTGACAATATCTTGACAGAATGGAGATTGCGTTGACAATAGAGTATAGTACTGTAACTCTGCAAAAACAGTTTTGTGTTGATGACTTTCGTTATTATTTAGTTATGCCAAATCGTCTGTCACCTTCTGGTTGGCCCTCGTGTCTTAAATGTATGAAATTTTAATCAGAATCTTTAGGGCAACTATTGAGAAAAACAAAACTTTCACAAAAGTTTCCATTTAAAGGATATCGCATCATTGGAAATTACTAAATGTAAATACCATGTTTGGTAATTAGCGATTTTTGAGTTATGCTGTCCACAGACACATTAACGTTAACTCCTTGGCACGACAAGGGACCACGACCTACCGCCCGGCGGCTGCATATCCCATCTCGGCCCGAAGGCGTCATGAATGGCGGGTGAGACGTGATCAGCACCTCGAGTCCCTCCCGACCGGTTGATGCGGTGTACTCGATATGAAGCCGTTATTTCGCAATCAAGTATCTCCTCGATTGATCCCTAGGGAACCTCATGAGGCTGAGTGCACCAGGTCTCCCAGAGGGAGAAAATTCACCATGTCGGTGCCGGTACCGGAATCCGAACTGCTGCGCTCGCTAAGTGTCTCTCACTTTGGTGCTTCGTGGCGCAGGGTATCGTAGGTTCGAGTCCCACCTTGGGCATAAGTGTTTTGTATATTTGTGAAATGTGTACATGCTGAGTGTATTGGAACAGCAAAACGGTAATCAAATGAGAAACAACAATACATTTAGGAATCTGGAAAAATGAGTATACAGCGCCGGAGTCCCGATTAGACCCCGGAACTGTATTTAAAGAAATCTCAGGTCTCCCACTTGGCAAGTAGCGTCCACAAGCACACATACACACATATACTTGTTCTAGGATCCTTAACTTAAATCTGCCTCAATAAGGCATGTAATAAGACATTTTAGAGTGATAGAAAAAATAATTCCACATAAAAGAATATATTCCCTTGTAGCAGATAAGGTGAACAATTTAGTACAGAGGTGGTTTAGTAATCGATATTCTTGTGTGTTAAAATCATAAAGTTCCCGTTCCAAGAAAGTTGTTCTTTGCAGACAAAACGTTAAACTTGTGTATAGAAGGATGATATATTGAAGTATCAGTCACGCTTGTCTGCGAACGAGTATAAAAGAAGCAGTTGTGTGTATCTAAACAAGAAAAACGATTGTTGCTAAACTTTCAAAGCAGAAGAAGAATTGGCTAGCAGTCATGTTGTGGTTCAAACGATGTCACAAGTGACAGTTGAAGTTTACTCTTACTTTCAGTCATCAACAGTCAAAAAGCTTTTCCTTGTTTTTTGATTCTCTATTTTCTTCCATATAAACCATGTATTCTCAAATTTCTAACAACTAATACGTTTTGCATAGCTATTAATAAACGCAGGATTTCCCATTAGTTAAATCTTGATTGAGGTTGAAAGATTCTTTACTAAAATCCGATACGTTCCATTCACACCTTCTTAAAAGAATTTATTCTTATTTTCACCTCGTTCTAATCGAGATAAAGATAAATAGAATGCCTTATAGGAACATACTGAACCAAAGCGATGGTGAAATGTTTTAATTACTGTTGCCATGCGATTGTCATTGAAATTCGCTTACTTTGTATAGTCAGGAATAAAACAAGAGACACGGACAATTGCCTGTTTGAGAAAACTAAGTACTTTAAAATTGAAATCAATAACAAGGAATAGCTCGAAAATGGTTAACATTAGAAAAAATCTGATATGTTCTATTCCCATGACTTTCTTTGGCTGTTCCGAAATAAACTTTTCTTGCAATATATTTTATCTACATCATGTACACTTCAGTGGAATTGTATGATTGTTTACTAGGCTAAAGCCATAGTGAAATATTTTAAAATCCGGTCGCTATGTGAAACAATTGAAATGCAATTCTCTTAGCTTGCTAGGAGCATGTGAATGCAACATATCAGATTCTTATAGCTGGCAAGCCGTAAGAGATAGACCAAAACTTACTACACATCACGATAAAACATACAATTTATGTCGTATACACTTTTTTAGTGGAGTTAATCGGTATTTGGTTTCAGCTTTGAAAATCTTTTACTTTTCTCATACCTGAATTTGTCAACTCTTGTCCATACAAACATAGGAGCTTCAGTCACATAGCAACCTGCTTTTAACTATCACTTTCACCTATGGTACTCCCCTAATTCGCTTCTACTTACAAGGAAGCAAGTAATAAGACTATTTCTGCTAATTTTTTCTCGATTAGGATGAAGTAAATAGAAGCATTAGCTTTTTAATAATAATTTGTTGCAGAGATATAGTGCCTCTTCTTCGTATTTTAAACTCCATCCTTGTATACTCAAAAGAACATAACTTGGGAAATATTTTGTCAGGCTTCAACCAAATAGCATTCACAAGCAAAAATTATAGCATCAACAAGAGGAGAGTCGATGACTCTGAATGAACTACTTTTTTACTTTCCATCATTTGAAGCTTTCTGTTGGTCATTTGCCAAATTTTAAGTGAGAGTCGCGTGACTTTGTTGATTGGCTCCATTAATTTTAGAAGTCTCACACCCTTCATTGGCTATGCACCAGAAAGTCATCGCACAAACCCCATCAGTGAAATTCCCTCAGTCACTTGCGACTGCCCGTTACACTCCTCTAATGATTAATTGCGTCATCAACTGATTCAAACGCCTTCTAGGCGCAAGGTGTTCTTTAGCCCTGCTGCCCTGTCCACCAATAACTGCACCCTTTGAAGAGACTTTGCAGATTCAAAACTTCCAATTAATGAGCGTGAGAAATCTCAATACTGCATGCTTAGTTCTAGGAGAACAAAAATCTAATGTGTTACACTCGCATGACTTTCTCTACATCTCTACAACAAATTGTCAAAAAGCTTATGCTTCTATTTACTTACTTGTTTCCTTGTAAGTAGAAGCGAAATAAGGGAGTGCCATAGATTAAAGTGATAGTTAAAAGCTCGTTGCTATGTGACTGAAGTTCCTTTGTTTGTATGGACATGAGTTGAAAAATTACTGTATGAGAAAAGTATGTTTTTCAAAGCGGAAACTAATAACAAGGAATATCTTAAAAACGATCAACTCCACGAAAAGAAATGTATATAACATAAATTGTGTGTTTTAATATGCTCACATTTTCTGTGTAGTACGTTTTTGTCCAGCTCTTACAGTTTAGCAGTTATGCCAAATTCCTCCAGAATAAAGTACTGTTCAGAGGCTATTCCCAGAAAGTTCAAGATATACATATAATATGTTAGGCAAATATCTTCAATATACGACATTTTAATCAAAATTGTTAGTGCCATGTTTGAGTAAACCAAAATTTTCGAAAAAAGTTCCATGCAAAGGGTAGTTGGGGGTGGAGGAATTTTCTTGAAAATCTTCGTGTCGCATCCTTGGAATATACCAAACCTAAATACCAAATTTGGTATTTAACGGTCTTTTCGTTTTTGAGCTATGCTATCCACAGACACACACACACACACGCGGAACTTTTTCTGGAAATGCTTTTTTGGGTTCAGGGGGGCCCAAAACGTATATTTCCGGTGAAATCTCGGTATCAAATTTTTAGGTGGAATAAAATACTTGCTCTATACACTATGTACATAGTACGTGTAGAGAAAGTAAAAAGTTCCTAGTTAGTTTTTGAGTATTTTTGTATTTTCTTTACACTTTTACTACGGAAACTTATCTGTGCCATGAATTGGACCCATGTGGGCGCCCTGTGGAACTCTGAGCGATGAAAAAGCGTGGTCATTGCTCTGAATAGTGCATTGCACATCTTGTGAATTTTCCAAGTCCTCTTTTGCATATTGTGAGGGATAAATATAGCAGATTCAGGAAGTAATGCTTTAGTCACGTCATGGCTTCCTGCTCTCGAATAACAAACAGGACCCCCGCTTCTGTGTGGCAGGTTGGGTTCTTTCCAGGGGCAAAACAGTGGAAATGAAGGCATTATCTTCCTCGACACGGTTATGAATGCATTCCATGATCATAATTCATGGCCGATTCACGGAACAAAAGCTCAACAAAGTTAATCATCAGGCAGCTTGGTTCCTCTAAAATAAACTCTATTGAACCCACGGACTAACCAAGTCCTGATATATGACTACCAATGGCATATTTATAGCTGCAGCAATGAATGATTTCTTCAGATAACATCAATTACGCGACCATAAACAGCGTGTTCGGTATTTCATGTCTTCGTTGTACATCACAAGAGAAAAACATCAGCAATATCATGCATAAACAGAGCAATTGCTCAAAATGTTCAAAATAGGAATAAATATCTTGTCACTTTCTCTACACATACTATGTACATAGTGTATAGAGAAGAGATTGCATCGAATGAAACTACGCATGTGCAATTGATTGATCATAGGTTTTGTTTGGCGGTCAAGTTGATTTTCTTTATTATAGAACATTCGTATGCATGCTAGAACAGTTGGTATTTTTACTTTCTCTATACGTACTATGTACATGGTATATAGAGAAGGTATTGTAATGCACCAAAAAATTCGATACCGAGATTTCACCGGAAATATACGTTTTAGAGTCCCCTGTATCCAAAAAAGGTAATTTTAGAAAAAGTTTCGTGTGTGTGTCCGAAAAGTCAGTAAAATACCAAACTTGGTATTTAAGTTTAGTATCTTTCAGGGATGTGACACGAAGATTTTGAGAAAAATCACCCACACCAAAATACCCTTTACATGGAAAACATTTCGAAAATTTTGATTTTCTTAAAATTGGCTCTAATGATTTTGATTAAAATGTCGTATATTAAAGATATAATAACCTGAGAAATAACATATATATTTTGAATTTTCTGGGAATAGCCTCTGAAGACTACTTCATTATGTATGAATTTTACGGAATTTTGCATAACTGCTAAACCATAAGAGACGGACAAAAACTTACGACACAAAAAATGTAGAGCACATTAAAACACACAATTCATGTTATATAAACTTTTTTCGAGCAGTTGATCGTTTTTGAGATATTCCTTGTTTTTTGTTTCAGCTTTGAAAACTTGTACTTTTCTCATACAGGAATTTGTCAACCCGTGTTCATACAAACAAAGGAATTTGAGTCACATAGCAACCAACATTTGACTATCACTTGAACCTATAGTACTCCCTTATTTCGCTTCCACAAGGAAGTAAGTAATTAGACTATTGCTGCTAATTTTTTTTTCGATTAGCATGAAGTATATAGAAATATTGGCTTTTAAACAATAATTTGTCGCAGAGATGTAGAGAAAGTTATATGCCTCGCTTTGTCCACCACAAATCTCAATTACGGTCACGTGAGATCGAACCCGGGACGTCTAAGTGACAGGCGAGTGGTCTAATACCGAGTTATGGCGGCGCCCGAGTAGGAGGTTTCTAAACGAGGTCATAGACCAAACAATATAAAAAATTAAACATGTGTGTCATACACTATGTGTTAGACAGTTCTTAATATTTATATAATTATAAAAACATTGTTTTACCTATTTCAAGGAGTTCATGTTTAACGGTCCGCGATATTCAGTTGTTGCCTTGCTTAGCATCAATGCTGACACCAATTATTTGGTGAATATCCATCATCTGCGCAAAATACAAACCGTTCCAGCATGTGCACGTGAATGTCTATAATTCAAATAATAAGCCTGACCGACAGACAAGTAAAATTTTTGAAATCGTCATCACAAATAAAAATTTCATCATTTGCACTTAGTTTCATTCGATTTTTAGAGCGGCCCATTTTTACTTTCTCTAAAGGTACTTTGTACATAGTGTATAGAGAAGGTATTGTACCGAGATTTCACCGGAAATACATGTTTTGGGTCCCCCTGAATCAAAAAAAGCATTTTTGGAAAAAGGTCCGTGTATGTGCGTGTGTGTATCTGTGGATAGCATAGCTCAAAAACCGTTAAATATCAAACTTGCGACACGAAGATTTTCAAGAAAATCCTCCACCCCTAACTGCCCTTTACATGGAACGTTTTTCGAACATTTTGATTTTCTCAAAAATGACTAACGACTTTGATTAAAGTATCGTATATTAAAGATATTTAGCTGAAAAATAATATGTATATCTTGAATTTTCTGGGAATAGCCTCTGAAGACTACTTTATTCTGGAGGAATTTTGCATAACTGCTAAACCGTAAAAAATGGACAAAAACTTACCATACAAAAATGTATAGCACATTAAAACACACAATTTATGTTGTATACATTTTTTTCAAGGGGTTGATCGTTTTTGAGATATTCCTTGTTTTTGGCTTCAGCTTTGAAAAACTTGTACTTTTCTCATACAGGGATTTTTCAACTCGTGTCCATACAAACAAAGGAACTTCAGTCACATAGCAACCCGCTTTTGACTGTCACCTTAATCTATGATACTCTTATTTCGCTTCTACTTACAAGGAAGCAAGTAATAAGACTATTTCTGCTAATTTTTTCTCGATTGTTTGAAGTAAATAGAAGAATAAGCGTATTAACAATTTGTTACAGAGGTAGCGAAAGACATGTCAATGGAACACATCAGATTTTTTGTAGTTACCCTATAGTTTTATAAATTGTTAATTTACTTTTAGTGTTCTAGTACTTATACTTTTAAATAGAATCTCGTAAATTACCTGGAAGTTTGCTCCTCTGCTTATTCGACCACATGGTACAGTAAAGTTACTCCTAAATATTTAAACATCAATTATTTTGCCTTTGATTTAAAATTTGCATTTTACAGTTGTTTGGATATATTGGTTCTTTTGTTTCTTCTCTTACAAGTTTCATGTTATATTGTTCTGGTCTTATCACAAATCTATGTGGTGTACCTTTTATATATGAGTACATATTGAAATATAAGTTATTCTGTATTACGCCCTTATTTCATAGAGTTATACCTTTATCTGGCAATCTCGTTAATGTTGCTATTACGATGCAGAGAGAGAGAGAGAGAGAGAGAGAGAGAGAAGGTTGATTCATGGTAATGTGATGGTATTTTTACTTTCTCTACACGTACTATATACATAGTGTATAGAGAAGGTATTAAATTGCATCCAAAAATTCGATACGGAACTTTCTCAAGAAACACATATTTTGAAACTACCTGAATCCAAAAAAAATCATTTTTAGAAAAATGTCCGTGTGTCTGTGTGGGTGGTTGGGCAGCATAGCTCAAAAAGGAAAGGCTCGTTAATACCAAACTTGGTATTTAAATTTGGAATCTTCAAAGGATACGGCACGGAGAATTTCAACTACCCTTTGCATGAAACTTTTTTTTAGAATTTTGATTTTTCAAAAATGGTTCTAAAGATTTTGATTAAAATCTCTTATATTTAAGATATTTATGTGACAAGACATCTTCAGTTTTCTGGGTATAGCCTCTAAAGATCTGTTCATTCTGGATGAATTTTGCGGAATTTTGAATAACTGGTAAACCGAAGAGATAGGCAAAAACGTACCACACAAAAAATGTAAAGCTCGTTAAAACATACATATTTTTCGTGGAGTTGACAGTTTTTGAGATATTCCTTGTTTCTAGTTTCAGTTTTAAAATACTTATACTTTTCTCATACGGGAATTTATCAACTCCTGTGGATACAAACAAAGGTACTTCACATTCAAAAGGTAGTGATTTCGAATCTCGCTTAGGGGAGTTACACGGATGAGGGTTTTTTCGAGGTTTTCCCTTTTCCTGAGAAGACGAATGTCGAGTAATTTTAGGCTCCGTGGACCCCGAAAACATTTGAGCATCTTATCAATTCCATTCACCGTCCGATATGGCCAAACCAGGTTAAAGGTCGTTAAACTACACCAAAAAAAAAAGTACTTCAATCACATAGCAACCAACTTTTAAAAAATTTGACTAGCGATAGAGCCTAGTGTACTCCTCATTTTGCTTTTACTTACAAGGAAGCTGGCAATAAAACCTTTCTACCAGTTTTATCTCGATTAGCATTAAGTAAATAGAAGAATAAACTTTTTAATGATAATTTATTACAGAGATGTAGAGAAAGTGATGTGAATGGAGCGCATCAGATTTTTCTTCTTTGATGTATTCATGTTCTTGAGTATCATGGGCAATGAGTAAATTTTATATGAAGAAACCACATGGGTTACTGAGGAGGGTAATTTCAAGGGCTTTCTAGGCCCTCAATATTAAACATCTCTGTAAACAAATCTCAATATCGCTGCAACAAATTGTTGTTAAAATGCTAATGTTTTATTTTACTTCATGCTAATCGAGAAAAAAATAGCAGAAATAGTCTTTATTACTTGCCTCCTTGTAAGTAGAAGCGAAATAAGGGAGTGCCATAGGTTAAAATGATAGTCAAAAGTTGGTTGCCTATGTGAATGAAGCTCCTTTGTTTGTATGGACAGGAGTAGAAAATTCCCGTAAGAGAACATATGTTTTTAAAGCTGAAAGAGTAGTATCGAATAAACGATCAACTCCACGAAAAAAATGTGTATAACAAGAATTGTGAGTTTTAATGTGCTCTATATTTTTGTATGCTAACTTTTTGTTTCTCTCTTACGGTTTAGCAGCTATGCAAAATTCCGTAAAATTCATCCAGAATAAAGTAGTTTCGGAGGCTATTCCCAGAAAATTCAAGATATACATATTATTTACCAGGTAAATATCCTAAATATACTATATTTTCATCAAAGTTGTTAGAGCCCTTTTTTGAGAAAATCAAATTTTTTGAAAAAAGTTCTATGTGAAGAGCAATTGAGGATGGGGATTTTCTTGAAAATCTTCCGTGTCTCATCCTTGCAAGATAGCAAACTTAGATACCAAGTTCCACACGCTCACAGTCACACATGCGCACACACAGATGTTTTTCCAGAAATGTTTTTTTTTTTTTTTTTGGATTCAGGGGGACATAAAACACGAATTTCCAGTGAAATCTCGGTATCGAATTTTTCGGTTTATTACAATACCTTGTCTATACACTATGTACATAGTACGTGTAGAGAAAGTAAAAACTTGATGTGTTTTATTCACAGACTTTCTCTACATTACTGTTACAAATTATTGTTAAAAAGCATATTCTTCTACCTACTTTATAGTATTCGAGATAAACATTAGCAGACATTGTCTTAAATACTTGCTTCCTTGCTTTAAGTACTTTGCATCTGAAACAGATAACAAAGAATATCTCAGAAATGGTCAATTCCAATAAAAAATCGTATATGACATAAATTGTGTGTTTTTACGTGATCTATATTTTTTGTGAAGTAAATTTTCGTTTATCTCTTACGGTTTACCAGTTACGCCAAATTCAACAAAATTCATTCAGAATAAGGAGGTCTTCAGAGGCTATTCCCAGAAAATTCAAGATATATATTTTATTTGTCGTGTTAATATCTTTAGTATATGACATTTTAATCGAAACCGTTAGAGCCATTTTGGTGAAAATCATCATTTTTGAAAAAAAACTGTCCATAGAAACAAAGTAAATTCAGCCACATAGCAACCAGCTTTTGACTATCACTTTAACCTAAGGCACTCCCTTATTTCGCTTCTACTTACAAGGAAGCAAGTAATAAGACTATTTCTGCTAATTTTTCTCGATTAGCATGAAGTAAATAGAAGTAATCGCTTTTTAACATTAATTTGTTGCAGAGATGTAGAGAAAGTCATGTGAATGGATCATAAAATATTTTTTTAATTAAATAATACAGCTTCGAAGGCTTGTCCGAACTCCGACGCTGTATTCTTTTTCTTCACTTTAGTCTTTTTTCCTTTTTTACCATTTACCATTCTCTCTTGTTTTACTATTTCATTAATGTTTCCATTCATATACACATTTACAAACACACAAACATCCATGCCCAGACGGGACGATTCTCTGCGCCAAGAAGCACCAAAGCTAAGCACTTTAGCGGAATCTTGCCCCCAAACACAAATTTTGATTACAGTGGCATTCACCCCCACGGTTTTAGTCGCTGAGTGGATGCCTAGTGATTTCCTCATTTTAAAGACTTAGTTACCGGATCAGCTAATCACCCTTCAAGACTGATTTAACTTTGAATTTCAACTATCAACATTTAAAGATGACCAAGGATAAACACCAATCACACGAAATTCAGTTTGGAAGCTCTATATTATAACCTTCTTTACGTAGCATCATATGCTCCAATAATTGAAGAACGGCTTTGAATACGTGCAACCCATAATATAGATATATGCACATGCAATGACGCTAAAACCATCTAAATATAAAAAAATCTTATGTGTTCCATTCATATGACTTTGTCTACATCTTTGCAACAAATTATTGTTAAAACGCTAATGCTACTATTTACTCCATGCTCATCCAGAAAAAAATTAGCAGAAATATTCTTATTACCTGCTTCCTTGTAAGTAGAAGCGAAAAAAGGAGTAATATAGGTTAAAGTGATAGTCAAAAGCTGGTTGCTATGTGACTGAAGTTCGTTTGTTTGTATGGACAAGAGTTGATAAATTCCTGTATGAGAAAATATAAGTTTTTCAAAGCTGAAACCAAAAACAAGGAATATCTAAAAATTTATAAACTCCACGAAAAAAATGTAAGTTGTATGTTTTAATGTGCTGTACATTTTGCGAGGTAAGATTTTGTCTATCCCTTATGGTTTGGCAGTTATACAAAATTCTACAAATTTCATCCAGCATAAAGTAGTCTTTAGAGGCTATTGCCAGAAAATTCAAGATATACGTAGTATTTGTCAGGTGAATGTCTTTAATATAGGATATTTTAATCAAAAGCGTTAGAGCCATTTATGAGAAAATCAAAATTTTCGAAAACAGTTCGAAGTAAAGGGTAGCTAGGAAGGGGGGGGATTTTCTTGTCACTTCCTTGCAAGATATCAAACATAAATAGCAATTTTGGTATTTGACGGTCTTCTCGTTTTTTAGTTCTCATGTTCACAGACTCACGGACACACACGGACCTTTTTCTGAAAACGTTTTTTTTTTTTGGATACAGGGACCCTAAAAGGTATATTTCCGGTGAAATCTCGGTATCGAATTTTTGGGTGGAGTGCAATACCTTCTCTATACACTATGTACGTAGCACGTGTAGAGAAAGTAAAAAGAACTTACGAAACATATTTTTCCACCAACTACTATAGTCACACTAACTGGTGAATTATTCCCAAGGTTTCTCATGACGCGGTAATCCTGCCAATAGCGACATATGCCGTTCTTGCATACCAATAGTTACAGAGTCTACCGCTAGCAACGAAAACAAGCACTTTTATTATAAATCCAGTTTTTATGCAAGCATTTCAGCATACACACTTTATAAAACTATTTATTATTCATATAATATTCGTATATGTATAATTGGTAAAGAATCTGATGTGTACCATTCACATGACTTTCTCTATGTTTCTGCAACACGTTTTTGTAAAAATCTTAGGCTTCTATTTACTTCATGCTAATTGAAAAAACATTAGCAGAAATAGTCTTATTACTTCCTTCCTTGTAAATAGAAGCGAAATAAGGCAGTAGCACAGGTTAAAGTCATAGTCAAAAGTTGGTTGCTATATGACTGAAGTTCCTTTGTTTGTATGGACAGGAGCTGACAGATTTCTGTATGAGAAAAGTATGTGTTTCAAAGCTGAAACTAAAAACAAGGAATATCTTAAAAACGATCAACCCCACGAAAAAAATGTATGACAGATTGTGTGTTTTAATGTGCTCTACATTTTCTGTGTGGCAAGGTTTTGTCTATCTCTTACGGTTTGGCAGTTATGCAAAATTCCGTAAAATTCACCCAGAATAAAGTAGTCTTTAGAGGCTATTTCCAGAAAATTCAAGATATGCATTTTATTTGACAAGTAAATATCTTAAATATACGATAATTTAATCAAAATCCTTAGAATCATTTTTAAGAAAATCAAAATTTTCGAAATTTTTTCCATGAAAAGTATAGTCGCGTCCCATCCTTGGAAGATACCAAACTTAAATACCAAGTTGGTTTTTAACGGTCTTTTCATTTTTGAGTTCTGCTGCCCAGAGACACACACACATATACACACAGACAGACACGGACATTTTTCTAAAAATGCTTTTTTTGAATTCAGGGGGACTCAAAACATATGTTTCCGGTGAAATCTCGGTATCGAATTTTTCGGTGCAATACAATACCTTCTCTATATACTATGTACATAATACGTATAGAGAAAGTAAACATCTGATGTGTTACACTCACATGACTTTCTCTAGCTACTCTACAAACACGATTTACAAAAGATAATTCTTCTTTCAACACAACGCTGATCGAGATAAACATTAGCAGAATTTTATTACTTAGTTCCTTATAAGTGGACTGGAACTAAGGGAATGCACTAGACTAAAGTGATAGTCAAATGTTTTAAAAGCTATCGTTATGCGATTGTCATTGCAAATCGCCTCTTTGCTTGGCCAGGTATAGAACAAAAGAAAAACGAACACTCCCGTCTGTGAAAAGTATAATTACTTCACAACTGAAACTAATAACACAGAATACCTCTAAAACGATAAGTTCCACGAAAATAATTTATATGTGTATTCTAACGAGAACTACATTTTATATAGCAGGTTTTTTTTCTATCTTTTATGGTTTACTAGTTATTCTAAATTAAGTAAAAATTCATCCAGAGTAAACCGGTCTTTAGAAGCTATTCCCAGAAAATTAAAGATGTACATTTTGTTTGAGATAGAAATGGCTTTAATATGTGATATTTTCTTCAAAATCCCTAGAGACATTTTTAAGAAAAACAAAATTTTCGTAAATTTTTCCATTTAAAGGGTAGTTTGGGGTGGGGGGATTTTCTTGAAAATCTTCGTGTCACATCCTTGGAAGATACCAAACTTAAGTACCAAGTTTGGTATTTAAACGTCTTTTCGTTTTTGAGTTATGCTGTCCACACACACACCACACACACACGGACCTGTTTCTGAAAATGCTTTTTTTTTTTGGACTCAGGGGGTCCTAAAACATGTATTTCCGGTGAAATCTCGACATCGAATTTTTGGGTGGAATACAATACTTCTCTATCCCTATGTACATTGTACATACGGGGCTAGAAGAATTAAAAAAATTCATATAGCTCACATTTAATACCAACACCTGCTCAGGATTCTTGCTAGCTCAAAGGGGCAAACAATAAAAATTGTTCCCCAATCGAATATATAATTCCAGAAATTTTGAATTTAATAATAATCCTCTCCAAAAGAACTATTTAAGCACATTACCTATATTGCTGAATAACCTCCTGCAAATTAGCTATTCACAACAGAATCCCGGCACCTAATGCTTCATTAGATTGAAAGCAGTCAAATTGGATGGGCTATTTACAGAATATAAAACCATGAAGATGCACACATTCGATTTTTCGAGCGATTCTAGTTCTGCCTAATAACCAGAATTTTATGCGTTTATAACAATTTTAAATCTCCGTTAGATGAGTGAGCATTGACATATTTGTAGGAACACAATAGTTATTTATGATACAAGAGTTAAATGTGTTATTTATTTTGCGAGAAGGAAAGTTGAGCAAAATAAAAACACTTTTAACTTGAGTGTCATACACTAGTTTTTAGACAGCATACTATTTCTAGATTTATCAACAAATTTATAATATTAGGTTCAACATTCCTTTTGTTCAAGGAATAGTACGTTTTCCTATCGCTTGGAGGCTAGCTTGGAAATCGATGTAGTAATGTCAGTTCTTTACCTTTTACCATTAATCTTATAAATTAACAATTCCATTCCATTCCTTCTGCTATTATGATAAACTAAAGTTACCACCAAATACCCAGAAAGCAGGTTTTATATGTAGAAGTAGGTAATCGAAAAAATTGTTGTCTAGTTGATCATATTTAGACACGAGAACGGACCAGTAAAGAAGGCGGTGGTTCTATTATTGATATTTTTTTTTTTTTTTTTTTTTTTTTTTTTTAGCGTCCTTTAACCTGCTTGGTTATATCGGACGATGAATGAAATTGGTGAAATGATGCTCAAATGATCTCGGGGTCCGTGGAGTTTAAAGTTACTCAATATTCGTCTTCTCAGGATAAGGAAAACCCCCGAAAAAAACCTTATCCGTGTAATTCACCCTAAGTGAGATCCGAACTCGCGACCTGTTGAATATGAGGCAGACACGGTACCACCACTCTACCCAGGTGGGCTTATTTTTTTTTTTCCTCAGGAACACAACCTCGTTTATTTTTATACAGATAAGTAACAGAAAACAGAAATATACAATTCTAATTAATAACAGGCAACATGAAGTTCTTAACTGTGCGATTATGATGAAAGTGTGATATTTATTGTACAATTGGAAATGCTGATTCCTTGTGATGAGGTAGTTGGTGTGTTTGTGTTGAAAAATGATATATCTTTCGTTCGGACTCCACTAGCAACGTAACCCATTCAAACATTCTGTATAATGGATACAGCGATAGAAACAAAACTTAAGTTGGTAACATTGGAGTGTTATAAATATTCTATAAATCTAGAGTAATAAAGAACAATGTTTGAGTTCGAATGTTTTGTGTTAAAAAGCTTAGTTAATAGTGAGTCTAAAAAAGTGTTTTACCAGTGACGTCGAAATACATTCACTTGGCAATTTTACAGTTACTTTCCTTTATCGTGATAACACTATAACCAATATATTCTCCAGTAGATTGCCCTATCATTATTTAATCGAGAAATACTTTCCTACCTTGGATTCCAAGAACGACCTGCATTCCACCCAAATTTTGACTTGCGCCCTTCTCGTTAGTCTTGAAGAATCCATCTCCTGTTGCTTCGAACGCAAGGGGAACAGCTGAATTTTTAACGCAGCCGATAAAGCTCTTAGTTTTGCAAACTCGTAGCCAGTCCAACCACAGTCTTCACGTCAATATAGATATAGGAAACTTCCCTTACAGAAGACAATTTCCCAATTCTCGGAATAACACTCGACACTCGGGCAGTCAGTCTTACGCGGCATCAACCCGAAACTCTGGGAGCCCAATTATACAGGATACTGCCTACACACGCAACACACAGCCCTCTTCGTCTGGTGTCACGACCAGTTCTGTCCCACTTAACCCTTAATGCCTTCTCAAAACACAGCCATTACCTTCAGAACAGCATAACAAATCCACTCTTCCTATGTCAGTGTTACCAACTAGCCGGTCCCCATGGCACTCGCGCAGGGGATCGTGGGTTCGAGTCCCGTCTTGGGCATGGATGTTTTCTGTTTGTAAATGTGTGTGTGTATATATATATATATATAAAGATCTGATGTACTCCATTCACATGACTTTCTCTACATCTCTGCAGCAAATTATTGTTAAAAAGCTTATGCTTCCATTTATTTCATGCTAATCGACAAAAAATCAACAGAAACAGTCTTATTACCTGCTTCCTTGTAAGTAGAAGCGAAATAAGGGAGTACCATAGGTTAAAGTGACTGATGTTATTTTGTTTGTATGGATAGGAGGTGACAAATTCCTGTATGAGAAAAGTATTTTTCCAAGCTGAAACCAAAAACAAGGAATATCTAAAAAACGATCAACTCCACGAAAAAATGTGTATAACATAAATTGTGTGTTTTAGCGTGCTCTTCATAGTTCCATAAAATTCATCCAGAATAAAGTAGTCTTTAGAGGCTGTTCCCAGAAAATTCAAAATACATCTTATTTGTCAAGTAAATATCTTTAATATACGATATTTTAGTCAAAATCGTTAGAGCTATTCTTGAGAAAATAAAAAAATTCGAAAATAGTTCCATGTAGAAGGTAGTTGGAGGTAGGTGGATTTTCTTGAAAATCTTCGTGTCGCATGCTTGGAAGATGCCAAACTTAAATACCAAATTTGGTGTTTAACGGTCTTTTTGTTTTTGAGCTATGCTGTCCACTGACACACATACACAAACGCATACTCATACACGGAACTTTTTTTGAAAATGCTTTTTTGGATTCAGGGAGACCCAAATCATGCATTTCCGGTGTAATTTAGGAATCGAATTTTTGAGTGGAATGCAATATCTTCTCTATACACTATGGACTTAGTAGGTGTAGAGAAAGTAAAAGCCAAGCTCCCTAATTGATATAGTTGTGAATAACCCCTAATATCGCCATCTTCGCAAGCCTTCGGAAGAAAATCATACATCGGTGTATTTTTCACGTTAAAATGGAGGCCTAGGATGCAGCGACTGTGCGGTATATATAAACTCGTTTTGATTCTTGACAACGGAGTTCGCTTTAGTACATTTGTAGAAACGCTTTGATATAATATTTCCTTGAAGCACCAATGGGAATAGGGAATACAGTAGGCATAAGCCTTTAAGAGCTGGTCGCTTTTGATGGTTTTGAAATTCCGCTCTATTTACTTCACATAAGAAGTAAAACCGAATAACGAATTCCCATTTGAAAATAATGTATTTTAGAATTGAAATTAATAACATTCAGTAACTCGGAAATTAATAACTCTGCAAGTATGTCTCGTTAGTGTACATAAATAACGAGATATATTTTTTGCGCCATAAGATCTTCTTTATCTCCTACTGTTAACGAGATAATCAAAAGGCATTAAGAATAAACATGGCTTCAGAGGCTATCCCCCTAAAAATTTAAGACGTACGTTTTATTCGTCATGAACATTTCTTAAATAGAAGACATTTTAGTTAACATTTTTGGAGCTATTTGCGAAAATATATACGTTTGCAAGAGACATTTCATATAATGATTAGTTTGGGATGGCGCAATTTCTTCAAACTTCTAGTTTGGTATCATAATGACTTTGTTTTTTAGTTTATGTTTATCACAAACACAGCGATACGCTCGCACACACGCAAACATACAAACCCACACCTATTTCTATATTTACTTGCTCTACACGTACTATGTACATAGTGTACAGAGAAGGTACTGAATTGCACCCAAAGATTTGATACCGAGATTTCACCGGAAATATTTGTTTTGGGAACCCCGCTGATTCCAAAATAAGAATTTTTATTTTATTTACACGTACTATATACGTAGTGTATAGGGAAGGTATTGAATTGCACCCAAAATTTGATACCGAAATTTCATCGGAAATACGTGTTTTGAGTCCCCCTGAATCCAGAAAAAGCCTTTTTAGAAAAATGTCCGTATATGTGTTTATAGGTGTGTGTTAAACTTGGTTTTTAAGTTTAGTGTCTTCCTAGGATGCGACACCCTCAACTACCCTTTACATGGAACATTTTTTTAAATATTATTTTTCTCAAAAACGGCTCTAATATTTTTATTAAAATAGGTGTATTAAATATATTTACATCACAAATAAAATGTATATTTTGAAATTTCTGGGAAATCCTCTGAAGTCTTTTTTATTCTGGTTGAGTTTTGCAAAAATCTGCCTAACGATTAAACCGTAAGAGTTTAATACACAAAAAATGTCCAGCCCGTTAAAACACATAATTTATGATATATTTTCTCTTGTAGAGTAGACCATTTTTGAGGTATTCTTTGTTATTTGTTTCAGTGTTAAACCAACCAAACTGGACCTCGCATAGCGAATCAAAGCTCAATTGTTTCACATAGCGACCAGCTTTTAAACAATTTGACTTTCGCTTATTTCCCTCCTACTTACAACGAAGCAGGTAATAAGACCAATTCTGATAACATTTATCTCGACTAGCATGGTGTAGAAAGAAGAAGAAGCTTGTGTTCTTATTGGAAGGGCTAGATAAAGTTATGTGAATGGAACACATAGATGTGTCAGTATAATAAAATAGTTACCCTACGTTTCTATACGTAGTAGAGAAATAGGAAAATAATGAGATTCTAATAATTAGATAAACATGTGGAAAATACACCATGCCATATTATTTTGTTGGGTGTGTTTCTCTAAGCACTCGTATCATTATTACCTAAGCAGGTTAAATTTCACGAAAATCACCCCGATTAAATAAACAGCCAGTAAATCCACTGTGGGAAAGCGTGGAGGTTACAGCACACAACAATTTGGGAATTGACCATTTGAGTTTAATGATGTGTATTAAACAATAAAAAGCCGCACTAAGCAGTAAATGGGTTGAATCACGGAGCATAAAAGTAGATTATAGTTTGGTCGCCACTGTTTGTAACAGAATTTTCAACCTGGCGAATCATACTGAGCAAAAACGGTGCGTTCGTTCTGCGTTTCTGTTATTCTTTACTGACTTCAGCATTTTTCAAGAATGCGACACGAAGCTTTCAATATCGTTCCACCTCAAACTACAATTTAAACAGAAATGAGAAGAAAAAGCTAGGTAGAAGCAGCCATACAATTTGGCAGAGTGGTGTAATGTGCAACTTTGCTGCGACCTGGTGGAAAAGAACTTCCTTTAGCAAGCCATCGTGGGGGAGAACAAAGTCAGTTCAGCTGGGCGATATGGGATTGTCTTCCCTTCAAAAAGCACTGCGAAGATTGCTGCATAACCGCCCAAGGTAGGCAAAAATGGGGTTTCTTTCGGCTTAGGTAAAATTGGATATAATATGTTTGGCAAGTCAAAATTTTGTAATTGTTCGGTATAAACAGACACTTATTCATTACTAAATGTTCACTAAAATGTGTTTCATTGCTGTAACGTTTCTGTAATTTATGTATAATTTATGAGCTGGATTCATAAATTACAATTTTAAATGTAAAAAGATCATCAACTTTAAAAACACATATTAGAAATTACTGTTTCATAAGAAAGGTTATTCAAAATAAATATGCAGTTTCCTAGAAATCTTTCCCTAGGCTTTAGGGAACATGTTTATGCAAAGGTTCCCTCGGGGGTTCTGTGCAACGTTTTGTCTAATATTACTAAATTACACCTACCAGTGGATCTAGTTAAATAATTAGCAGAAAATGGGCTGAAGCAGCTCACCGAATTCATGAACAGAATGTACAATACCAGAGAACGGCCTAAAGATTTTCTAGAAGTAGCTATGTCTGTACTGATAAAGGAACAGCAGGCCAAGACATGAAGTGATCACAGAATTGTTAATGTAATATTATACTTGGGAAAAATTGCGACACAGATACCAAGTAGAAGAGTAAAAAACGGGGAAGATATAATAGAGGACCAATTTGTATTCAGGAAAGGAAGAGGAACTAAGATGCAATTGAAAGGACGGATGACTCATCCGCAACGTGTTATCTGGACAAAGAGTGCAAATGCATCTAGAGCACGGGAAGACAAACAGTGTAGAAATAGGAATAAGTGTGCTTCAAGAAAACTGCATGTCAGCTATCTCGTTCAAACTTTATGGAGATTGGTTAACAAAAGAAGCCTTAGCTGAGATAAGAGACTTTCTTGATAGGAGGAAATACAATTAACGCCATCAAATATGAAAATGGCCTGTTTCTTTAGGCAAAGAAACAAGAAATTCTGCAAAGAATGTTTGACAGGCTAGTGGTAACAGAAAGAAAATATGGAAAGGAAATCAACACAGAGAAATCAAAAGTGATGAGGATATCAAAGTCAGCAGATCATCTCCAATTATCACTGGAAATCAAGAACTAGAAAATGTGAATCGTTCAGATACTTGGAAGTTTGCTGATGAAGTATTCTTACTACACCAAGGAGGTTAAATCAGGGATTTCCATGGCCAAGAAAACCTTCACTAAGAAGAGAACATCGTTAACTAGTAATTTGAACCTAGGGCTCCGTAAAAGCCTGGCAAAGTGTTACATTTTGAGCATTGCTTTGTATGGATCGGAGACATGAACTCTGAGGAAAATGCAGAAGAAACATTTACAGACTTTTGAGATGTAATGCTGGAGAGGAAAAGAGAAGTTATAGTGAACAGACGTGGTCACATATGAATAGATTTTGAGAATGGTGAGTGAAAAGAAATCAATCCTTCACAGAATTGGCAGGAAGAAAACAAACTGGATAGGGCACACTCTAAGAAGAAACTGCCTATTGAATGACGGTATACAAAAAAGGTAGAAGAAACAATTGGACTCGGAAGATGAATTCATCTATTAGACGGCGAAGACGAATTCATCAACTAGACGGTTTAAGGAAAAGCATAGGATAGAAAGTTATGGAGATCCAAAGACGCATACTAGGTTTGAC
The DNA here is from genome assembly GCA_030762935.1 of Hymenopus coronatus. NCBI lineage: Eukaryota > Metazoa > Arthropoda > Insecta > Mantodea > Hymenopodidae > Hymenopus > Hymenopus coronatus. The sequence continues at coordinate 34,199,157 of CM060883.1, forward strand.
GGCCTGCAGAATGACAGAATATTTGCTAATAAACATCTATTTGGAAATCAAAAAATGGTTAGAAAGAGCTATAGTTTCGCTAATGACCTATTATGGAAGTGAAGTTTGGCTTTGTCTTCTGGCTTTAGGATATCAATACCTCAGATTAGATAGAATCTTACAAGTACAAAAAAACTCCAAAATATTTCCATTAAGAATAAAATGAAAACTGAAGAATCGATCTTCGAGAGAATTAAGAAAAGATAGCTGAGATAGTTTGGGCACCTTCTCAGAATGGAAGAGCAACGATGGTTGAAGATATACCAATGGACACCATTTGGAAGGAGGGAGGCCACAGCTATCATGGGAAAACCAAATCATGGAGTTCATGGTAGGAGAGAGGCATCTGTGTCTTTTAGGAATGGATAGACGGTATAAGGCTGAATAAATCCTAATAATCATATACTATTAATTATTTAATGAATTAAGGAAACGCTAGAACAGTTGAACCTTCAAGGATCTTGATGCAGATTTCAGACACCGATGGCCAAAATCGGGATATTAACAGAAGATAGAAGATATGTCTTTAGAGGTTCATATTGACGAAAAGATATCCGGCTATATTCAACGGATTAGTGTAGAGATCACAGTTCAATTCAGAAATTAATTAATTTAAGTAAAACTCATTTCTGTGCCACACACGTGTAAGTGCAGATGGCGCACCAATTTTATGCGCTTTTAAAATTTTTACCGGGAAGAGCTTCAGACTCCACATCAGAACAAGGTTGGTGGTCGCAGTTAGGGCCATGAACGAGATCCGACATATTAGATGTCATCAATCGACACAGTTATGGACGGTTCAGGTTAAAGATATTGCCTGTCCTTTGTATGGAATCGAACTGGTGTGGGAACATCTTGCTATAAACAATTAGAAGAGATAGAAAAAATAAAACTCAAACACTTCAAGAAAGTTCTAGGAGCATCACATAGCGTCAGATCAAGGCTGGTCTACGAATTCACCAGACAAATCTTCCTAAGAGAGAATAGGCGAACGATACAGCTACTGTCTTCTAGTCAAGCCTATAATGCAATTTCTACACGTCTTGCGAGAAAAGAAAAAGGACATAGCAATGGAGTGCTATACGACCTGTGAGATGCCAGAGAGAGTATGCACACCGGTGAAATGTGTTTGTGGCTACAATATTGGCAGTTCATGCTTTCCACCATAAGGTGTGCTCCAAGAAAGTCGTCCATGATCCTAATGATAGTGTATCTGTGTTTTACGCTCAGATAAATGTGAAACATGCCATATACTCAAATGCAAAGAACGATGTAAATCTATTTCTGTTGTAGTAAAACATTTAAATTCATGTATTGCTAAGCTCATGTATTGTGTTCTGCACAGCTTGTGCGCTCTTCTCTATTGTTGTTGTTATTATTATTACTATTATTATTTCTGTTATAATAATTATAACTATTATGACGATAATTATTATTGTAACTATTATTACTATTATTATTACATTATTATTATTATTATTATTATTCCTGTTATAATAATAATTATAACTATTATTATTAAAGTATTGTATTTATTATTATTGTATTGCATTTATTATTATTATTATTATTGTATTGCATTTATTATTATTATTATTATTATTATTATTATTATTATTGCATTTATTATTATTGCATTTATTATTATTATTGCATTTATTATTATTGCATTTATTATTATTATTATTATTGCATTTATTATTATTATTGCATTTATTATTATTATTATTATTGCATTTATTATTATTATTATTATTATTATTGCATTTATTATTATTATTATTATTATTATTATTATTGCATTTATTATTATTATTATTATTATTATTATTGCATTTATTATTATTATTATTGCATTTATTATTATTATTATTATTATTATTATTATTATTATTATTGCATTTATTATTATTATTATTGCATTTATTATTATTATTATTATTATTGCATTTATTATTATTATTATTATTATTGCATTTATTATTATTATTATTGCATTTATTATTATTATTATTATTATTGCATTTATTATTATTATTATTATTATTGCATTTATTATTATTATTATTATTATTATTATTATTGCATTTATTATTATTGCATTTATTATTATTATTATTGCATTTATTATTATTATTATTATTATTATTATAGTATTGTATTTAGTATTATTATTACTGTTAGTATTATTGTTTTTCATATTATTATTGTTATAATTGTTACCATTATGATTATGATTATTATTGTTATTGTTGCTGTTATTATTTTAAATCTATCCGTATGCGTATAATCCGAACGATAAGATTCCACTTCAAGCGCTAGCTTTCAACTAGCAACTAAGATTTTTACACTCGTGTTTACGAACACAGGAATGTTTCCTCGACTTTATTCCTGGGCGTAGGCACCTAATTTCATACAGGAGCAACATCAGCTCTTTTTCATCACTAATGGAAGCAAGTCGTTGAGCAGTAGCACAATGATATTAAATTTTTCAAGACAGAGAAAGGCTCTTCATAAATGAATATTTAAGGCGGCCCTCCATATTGTTACCAAGTCACGGGGGGGGGGGGGGGGGGGGGCATCTGGCAAACTAAGCGCCGTGAGGGCGAGCAAAAGGAAGCAAACTGTTAGTAATTTATAGCGTAATTTGGCTTAGAGTCTTTCGTTGCTCTTCTGTCCCCGATTGTTCTTTTTGCTCCGTGTGCTAAGGTAATGCTGAATAAAACATTCCAATTAATTAATTAATTGCTTTTATCTGTTTGTAGTTATTTCAGTAATAAAAAGCATTAGATTATTATCACGCAGAAGAAAACACTTTTTGTATGAAGATAAACAAACATTTAATACGATAGAAGATTCCTTTAGTATTTATTTTGGATTATAAACCGTAAATCAAATGTTCTACTCTACTGTAATCTTCTTTCTCAGGAATTAAATAAACACAATTAATTTCAATAAATCATTCGCAAGCTAACATATCCAACTTTGTTTATTACTCTACTGAGTACTATGTATATACATAGTAAGCTGAGGCGGTATTTATTCTAACCAAAAATCAACACCGAGATTTCACAGGAATTACATGTTTTGAGGACCCCTAAACTACAAAACAGTTAAAAAACGTTCGTGTGTCTGCGTGTGTTTCTGTGAACAGCATAGGTCAAAAATGAAAAGTCCGTTAAATACCAAACTTGCTATTTAAATTTTGGTATCTTCCAAGGATACGACGCGAAGATTTTGAAAGATATACCCCTACCCAAACTACCCTTTACATGGAAAAATGTCTAAAAGGTTGATTACTTGAAAAATGGCTCTAACAATTTTGATTGATACACAGTGTTCTATAAATATTTGTATGACAAGTTGCATATTTAAATTTTTGGAAATAACCGCTAAAAATGTCTATTCTGGATGAATTTTGCTAATTTTTTCATAAATGGAAAACTAACATATAGACAAAAATGTACTGCACAAAAATGTAGATTTGTTAAAATAACCGCAGTTTAAAGTATTTGAGATAGTAGAGGCTATAAACACATCAAGTAATATTTTAGTTTATGTTTTGGGCTTTCACAAACTCTGTGCAAGATCGGTGTCGCGTTTGTTGACGCCTGATCAAAATTTGCAAAGAAAAACTGCTTCTGTTAAGAATGTGGAGCTCTACCGCAAAAATCCAAGTGAATTTTTGACACGGCTTATTACCATGGATGAAACTTGGATACATCACTACACTTCAGAAAGTAAATCACAGTCAAAACAGTAGATTGAACCAGGTGAACCAACTCCAAAAAAATGCAAAGTCAATTTTGTCAGCTAACAAGGTTATGGCGAGTATTTTTTGGGCTGTACAGAGAACTATTTTTATTAATTACTTGAAAAAGCGTAAAGGTATCACTGGTGACTACTACGCAAGCTTACTATAAGGTTTGAATGATGAGAAAAAACACCTCATTTGGCAAAAAAAAAAAAAATGTTTCATCACGATAATGCTCTGGCCCAAAATCTGATGTGTTCCATTCACATGACTTTCTATATATCTCTGTAACAAATTATTGTTAATAAGCTTATCTTTTATTTATTTCATGCTAATCGTGAAAAATTAGCAGAAATAGTCTTATTTCTTGCTTTATTGTAAGTAGAAGCGAAATAAGGGAGTACCATAAAGTGAAAGCCAAAAGCTGGTTGCTATGTGACTGATGTTCCTTTATTTGTATGGACAGGAGTTGACAAATTCCTGTATGAGAAAGGTATGTTTTTCAAAGCTGAAACTAAGAAAAAGGAATATCTCAATAACGATCAACTCCACGAAAAAAATGTATATAACATAAATTGTGTGCTTTAACGTGCTGTACATTTTTTGCGTGTTAAGTTTTTGTCCATCTCTTACGGTTTAATAGTTATGCAAAATTCATCTAGAATAAAGTAGTCTTCAGAGGCTATTCCCAGAAAATTCAGATTATACATTTTATTTGTCAGGTAAATATTTTTAATATATGATATTTTAATGAAAATCGTTAGCCATTTCTTAGAAAATAAAAATTTTCGAAAAAAGTTCCATGTAAAGCCTAGTTTGGGGTAGGAGAATTTTTCTCAAAATATTCGTGTCGCATCCCTGGAAGATACTAAACTTAAATACCAAGTTTGGTATTTTACCAACTTTTCGTTTTTGAGTTATCGTGTTCACAGACACACGGACACACACACACACACACACACACACACACACACACACACACACACACACACACACACACACACGCGCGACATTTTTCTGAAAATACTTTTTTTTGGATATTGGGGACCCTAAAACATATATTTCCGGTGAAATCTCGATATCGAATTTTTTGGTGGAGTGCAATACATTCCCTATACACTATGTACATAGTGCGTATAGAGAAAGTAATATATGACATAACGTGTGTATTTTAAAAATTGCGAATTAAGGTTCGAATTGCTTGAACATCCACCCAATTCACCAGATATAGCACCCAGTGACAACCACCTGTTCCTAAACTTCAAAAAATGTCTTGGAGGACGAAGATTTCACAGCAACGAGGAGGTCATTGATGCGGTAAACAGCTATTTTGAGGACTTTGATAAATCGCACTACAGAGATGGTTTAATTAAATTAGAACACCGATACGACAAATGTACTAGCCTTTCTGTAGATTATGTTGAGAAATAATGCTAAAAAAAAGAAAAAATACATACTGTTTTCGTTGAGAGGATCGGGACCTATCAGCCAACCCTCGTAGAAGCTAGGACCTCCCGAATGTGCCGGTCCCCATGGCCGCGCTCGCTAAAGCTTTGGTGCTTCGTGGGTTCGAGTCCCGCCTTGGGCATGGGTGTTTCTATGTTTGTAAATGTGTGTATGTTTGTATATGTGAAAGGAAAACTTAAAGAACAAAAAGATCTTTTAAGGAAATATAGGAAACTGGAAAAAATGGAGAAAAAGGGAATACAGCGCCGGAGTCCTGACAAGCCTCCGGAACCGTATTTTTTTTTTAAAAAAAAAAATTATGAAGCTTTTTGTAAAGGTCGGTTTGAAATATGAGCAGAATGAAATTTATTCCTTGTTTTTATCACAGCTGCAACTACAATTTTGGCCGCATAGTGTGTTAGTGTGTTAGTGTGTGTGTGTGTGTGTGTGTGTGTGTGTGTGTGTGTGTGTGTGTGTGTGTGGTGAAACTGTATTGAACGATAAAAGGAAGCCTAAGAGTGTTGGAACAGCCAGATGGCTCCAATAAAAATAACACTAGAGAATATTGCTGTTCCCCCACTCTACCATAAAACCCAGGGCCCAGGGCACTTTCGCCCTCTTCCATCAATAGATGCCACTCACTCGAGGCTACCAGCGCCTCAAGGCAAATGAATCCCACAACCTCTTTCTTTACCCCAACTTTATACTTGACTCTATATAATAACCTTGACGTCATGCTGCTTCCAAGTTATAGTGCAAATATTTTTATACCTTGTTATAAGCGAGCAAGTAGATAGGAAAGGGAAAACAAAGGATAAGAGAGAAAACTCGTTGAAAGAAAGTTAAGGTCACTGTCAGAGCTTTTATAGGTTGAACATACATACAAATAGCAGCAAGAATACTCCATCAGCTTCTGGAAGGAATGCTATTTCAAAAGCAGATATACATACACACTATTCTTGGCCCGATAACAAATAACATTTAAAAACATCTGATGTTTACCGTACACATGACTTTCTCTACATCTCTGCAACAAATTATTCTTAAAAGCTTATACTTCTATTTGCTTCATGCTAATCAGTAAAAAAATAGCAGAAATAACCATATTACTTGCTTCCTTGTAAGTAGAAGCAAAATAAGGGAGTACCATAGTTTAAAGTGATAGTCAAAAGCTGGTTGCTATGTGACTGAAGTTCCTTTGACACATACATATGCAGGCACAAATGTCTATGAAAAAAAGGTTCTTTTTCATTCAGGAAAACTGAAAACGTGTATTTATTTGCAGTTTTTATGTATCTGAAAACTCTGCATCAAAATTTTGGAATTAAATTCAATGTTCTCTCTAGTTACTCTGTGTAAACAGTAAGGAAAGTAACGAAATGCCGCTTGAAACAAGATCGTTAGTTTTCCGTACCGTACACTTTAAAGAGAAATAAATAACAGAAAGGCTTGCGTGGGTTACTTCAATTTCAATAACTGGGATTTTTATAATGTTGACTTTAAGGAATAAAAATAAACTTGGAAAGCTGGTATACTCTTCGTGCTAAGAGTATTATATAAAAGGTTTTCTACTCCTTCTAAAAAACAAAAGAAAGAAATGGTATCAGGCCTTCATTTCGTGTTGAGAGCAGTAATGGAAGGAAGTGCAATTATAGACACACATACACACACGCGCGCGCGCTCGACCTAATTTTTATATTGGAAGCAGAAGGGTGCATAGGAAGACTCCTTTTCTTCTTCACAAGGAAATAAAATGGAGACATCAGGTTGAACATAGGCTCGTGTTTACCTATTACATGACGGAATTTTCGAAGGGCCTAATATCCGTTACTTTATAGAGAAGACTTGAATAATTAATGATGACTATAATGTTTTCAATTAACTCTTTGTTACCTGTGGGTACCTATAAGTTCCGCGTGTTTTAAGCTTAACTATACAAAAAGGGCGTTACTTAAGGATTAATTTCATGTTATATTAACCTTCAACCATAAACGACAACTAATCAATATTGTTTCATACTGTAAAAATATATACAATTTTTGCCTTAAAATTGCAGTGACTTTCTTAAAATAAACAAAAGAGTGAAATCCACATAACTACAGATAAATGTAACTCCTAAGCATCACACCGATTATTTTGCTTGGGCTCTCCCCGTCCTTTACCACACTCACTTGGATTTGAACTTCCAACATTTGACTTTGAATGGGTAGTCAGTCCATTACCTATCACCTAACACTCATGACCATTTGGACCACTCTTTTTTGTAGTGCCTTTGGCAGGTTTATGAAAACTGGTTTAGAAGAATTTAAACTTTTAATTTGGAAGAAACAGATTAATAAAGGATCTACATTTATTTTAATTTCTATTTTCTCTATTTTTCTTTTATATAATAATTTTATCGGTTTATTCCATTATATTTTTACTAGAACCCCAGCTTTAAACTTGAATTAAAGGAAAAACGGCATATGATGTATACTAGTGCAGGCAACCAAGGGTTAAAGGTTCCTGCATTTACTTATATTAACATATATTATAACATTGTATAGCACAAGCACCCGTTTAATGCCTTAAAACAAACTGGGACTTAATTTTCAAAAGCTTTACTTTCTCTACTTTTGTGCAGTAAACAGAGAATATTGTATGTACTCCATCCAAAAAATCGCCGCCCAGGTAATTATGTTTTAAGGTCCGTAAATAAAACATCTGTTTTAGAAAAAGGTTCTCAATGCGCACGCGCGCATGTGTTTGTGAACGGCATAACTAAAAAAACTCGGTTAAATAGCAAACTTTATCTTTAAGTTCTGCATCTTTTAAAAGTGCAACAGGAAGATATTCAAGAAAATCCCCCTACCCTAACTGCCCTTTACATAGTACTTTTTCAAAAAGTTTGATTTAATCAAAAATTGTCCTAATGACTTTGATTGAACTCGTTAATATGACACATTATTTTAATTTTCTGTGAACAGCCTGTGAAGTCCTATTAATTCTGGACAACTTTTGCATAAATGGTAAATCTAAGACATAGCCAAAAGGTTACTATACAAAATATGTATATTTTAATACAATTTATGTCAAAAACATTTGCTATAGAATTAGCATTTTCCGAGATATTCCTTGTCATTTCTTTCAATTTTCCAATATTTATCTGTTTCCAAATGAGAAATCCTCATTCATTTTTCTGTTTTTATACTCCTGGATATACAAAGAGAACTGAATTTCAATATGGCACATAGCAACCAGCTCTTAAACATTTAACTATCGCTTTAACTAAGACTTTCCTTTATTTCTCTTGTCTCTGAAGGAAATAAGTAATAAGACAACCTTTGATAATGCATATTTTCATTAAATTGAAGTAAACAGAAAAATTTGCCTTTATAAGAATAGTTTATTGCAGAATAAATAAAGATGGTCACGTGAATGGAACACATCAGATTTTTCCTTTCTTTACACGTACTATGTACATGGTGTATAGAGAAGGTATTGTATTGCACCCAAAATTTGATACCGAGATATCATCGGAAATTTATGTTTTGGGTCCCTCTGGATCCAAAAAAAGACATTTTTTGAAAAAACGTCCGTGTATGTCTGTCAGTCTGTGTGTCTGTGAACAGCATAGCTCAAAAATGAAAAGAACGTTGAATACCAAACGTGGTATTTAAGTTTGGTATCTTCCAAAAAGATTTTCAAGAAAACCCCCACCCCCAACCACCCTTTACATGGAACTGTTTTCGAAAATTTTTATTTTCTCAGAAATGGTGTTAACGATTTTTATTAAAATATCATATATTAAAGATATTTACCTGACAAATGAAATTTATATCTTGAATTTTCTGGGAATAGCCTCTGAAGACTATTTTATTCTGGATGAACTTTACGGAATTTTGCATAACTGCTAAACTGTAAGAGATGGACAAAAACTTACCACAAAAAATGTAGAGCGCAATAAAACACACAATTATGTTATATACACTTTTTTCGTGGAGTTGATCATTTTTGAAATATTCCTTATTTTTGGTTATACTTTTCTCATACAGGAATTTGTCAATTCCTGTCCATACAAACAAAGGAACTTCAGTCACATAGCAACCAGCTGTTGACTATTAATTTAACCTATGTTACTCCCTTATTTTGATTCTACTTACAAGGTAGCAAGTAATAAGCCTATATCTGCTATTTTTTTCTCGATTAGAATGAAGTAATTAGAAGCATAAGCTTTTTAACAATAATTTGTTGCAGAGATGTAGAGAAAGTCATGTGAATATAGCAGTTAGTTTTTTAGAAATGAGCTCTAAAGTTAAACAAAATTGACTTACTTAATACAAATAACTAAAGAAATGATTTTGCAAAAGCTCAAAGCTCGGACTAAAATAGTATTTTAGATAATGCAATTTATTATTTTTAACTAGTGAAAAAATGCAAATCTTCCAAAACTTCTTTGTGGAATCACAATTGTGAGTGAATTAGAATAGTGACATTTTTATACGAGTACATTAATACAGTGTGAGTATATGTAACGATTTGATTTAAGTTTAACTAATCAGTTATAGCAAAATAAAATTGAGAGTTTTAAAATACGTTATTTTTCTCAGTAAAAATTAATATTTTGAACGAATGTAAAAATATACATGTACATAAATTAGTTACGAAATAAAAACAATGCATAAAGATCTAATTTTGGTTTTATAATGGTTTGCTGTCACTCGTTTGCCTAAAAATTAAAATTTGCACACACACTTCACTGACTTAGATTAGTGGAATTATCTGTAAGCAAATATTCATCCCTTTTTCTTACCTGATTAAAACAGAATGAAAAGAACATTAAAACATAATGTGTATTATCTACCTTAAAACTCTACACTATGCTATTTATCGATCCATTATCGTGATTAAGCGAATGTAAACTTGAACGTTAGCAAACGAGATGAAAGTTTGCAAAATCCTGCCTATCTTACATACATATAATTTGATAATATCAGGCAATGCAGATGCAAATGTTGCTCTAAAGGTACTACTTATTAAAACCATTTTATAAATAGTTATTCTACCCTAAAGCATTTGCATAATGTTCTTTCTGGAGCATATTAGGTGTATTACATTGCATTTATGTGTATGTGGAGGTATATATCTCATCAGAACAGCGAGGTACGACAATGCTATAGGACCGAGGTTATAGCATACTTAAATGTAGGTGAGATTACATAGACGGAATTTCATCTACTGTAGAATTTGTTTGTAGCTCGTCACAACGGGTAAATGAGATAATTCTGTCTCTAACCGACACATACACGTTATCATAGACTTAGCCTTTTTTACTTTCTCTACACATACCATGTACATACTGTATAGAGAAGGTATTGTACTCGACCCAAAAATTCGATACCGAGACGCGAAGATTTTGAGAAAAATCCCCCCACTCCAAACTGTTCTTTATTTGGAACTTTTTTCGAAAATTCCGATTTTCTCAAAAATGACTAATTTATATTATTCCGTTACCTACTTTGTGATAGGCATTAATAGAAATTATTGTACCAGTCCCTTCTAAATAGAAGGTTGGATTGAGATCTGGAGATCACGGAGGCCATTTTTTCGGAACTTTGCAAATGGAATATAAGCCTGCTCTTAAATTGTTAAGAGCTGTTAATTTTCTCAGACCTAGAGAAAAACCTCTGTTGCTTTCATAATAACTTAAATCAGCTGTATTCCATCATTAGCGATAGAGTCATGATTAGTAACTTAAAATTCTTATAACAATATGAATAAAATTACTAATGTACCCATAGTAACGGTGAACTGTAAAAAAAAGGAAAAAAAGAAAAGAAAAAAAAAACCATTGCCTTTCCAGCATGTGTCTTTGTTTTGTTCTTATTCCACGTATAATGTAAAATAAAATTAAAAAAAAAAAGATGTGTTACACTCACATGACTTTCTCTAGCTACCCAACAAACAAACTTCTTACAAAAGATACTTCTTCTTCCAACACCATGCTAATCGAGGTAAAAATTAGCAGAATTTTATTATGTAGTTCCTTATAAGTAGACTGGATCTAAGGGAATACACAAGGCTAAAATGAAGGTCAAATGTTTTAAAAGCTGTCATTAAGCGATTGTCATTGCAAATCGCTTCTTTGCGTGGCCAGGAGTAGAATAAAAAACACGCACACTACCGTCTGAGAAAAGTACAAGTGCTTCACAATTGAAACTAATAACCAGGAATACCTAGAAAACGGTAAGCTCCACGAAAAAAAAATGTATATGACATAACTTGTGTATTTTAACAACATATACATTTTTTGTAAAGTAATTTTTTGCCTAGCTCTTATGGTTTACTAGTTATGCCAAATTAAGAAAAATTCATCCAGTCTGTAGAAGCTATTCCCAGAAACTTCATCATATACATTTTATTTGCGATATAAATGGCTTTAATATGTGGTATTTTAATAAAAATAGTTAGACATTTTTACGAAAAACAAAGTTTTCGAACATTTTTCCATGTAAAAGGTAGTTAGGGGTGGGGGGATTTTCTTGAAAATCTTCGTGTTGCATCCTTGGAAGATACATAACTTAAATACCAAGTTAGGTATTTAACGGTCTTTTCGTTTTTGAGCTATGCTGTCTACAGACACACACATGCACATTTTTCTAAAAATGTTTTTTTTTGGGTTCAGGGGGTCCTAAAACATATATTTCCGGTAAAATCTCGGTATCGAATTTTTGGGTGGAATACAAAACTTCTCTATTCCTTTGTGCATTGTACATATGGGGCTAGAGAATGTAATTATAGCATTTTAAAGTTTTAAGTGACTTTTGGAACTTGGTGGGGGTGGTATTTCGGTCGCCATTTTCCTTAAGCAACGATTTATACTCATGAGTTTTAAATAATGATGAAAATGTAAAGTCTGTAAAGCCTTGCGTACTCTTATGGAATGCTTAAATAGATATAAAGAATTAAGGCTCTGGATATCCATTTCTTTCTCCTGGGATAAATTTTAAATCGTTAAATTAAGTTTTGAGGCTACAAACTGTAAAAGAATGCTGGTTAGAACAGTTATTGCCTGTTGAGTAAACTGGCAGAAACCGGCTGCTCTATAAACATCTTATTAAACTCAGAAGTCATTATAACAGAATAAATTTTGCTGCTCACATCGTAACGTCAGTGTATGTACATAACTTGCTTGCATAATGGCCAAGCCCTGTAAGAAACCAGCATTATGCTAATACGACGGTAAAATCACTTGATGCCTCCGGCGTCTTATCCGTTCTCTCGAGCTCCCGTTTATCAAATACCTTATCACGCTCCAGTACCCTGCTTAACATAGCAAACGCAGTTACCCCTCTTCTGTTTTTTATTCCTCTTTGTAACTAGGTTAAGCTTTTAGAGTAGCAGATTCGCTCCACTTTTGTGTCTGTAGCCTACCCAAAAAGACCTCTCCTTCATTTCCTTCAACACCGTTTCATTAAACGTAGTTGTAGCCTTTATTGTCGTCTGCGCCGTTATGGTGTGGGAGGTCTTAATGGTATCGTCTATAAATGTTTCTTATGCTATACAAATAAGTCGGGATATTAGGGCGAGCATTAACTTCCTGGCGTTAACCGGTAATGAGGCAGTGGTGTACTTTCACAGTCTGCGCTAAAAACCTATCTAGCATGGATAAATGGAAAGAACTTGCTCATTACTTTATATCTCGTAACCTTACTCTATATCCTAAATAAGTATATATTTTATTTCTTAAATACGAGGTACGTCTAGAAAGTAATTTCCATTTGGTAATAAAAATAAATTGTGTACAGATACAGAATAATTATTTATTGCACAAAATTCTACAACTCTTAAAACTACTTTTCCACATAACTGGCGACATTTTGCAGGCATTTGTCATAGCGTGGCACAAGTTTTTGTATACCTTCTTCATAGAAGTTTGCCGCCTGTGTCTTTGGTACCCAACGTGAGCAAAGTTTACGAAATTTCAGTTTTTCGGTAACAATTTCATGAATTAGTGATTGTGAGCTATGGGGAAATTCCATAGCGAGAGCACTAATTGCAAACTTGCGGTTTTCCTGGATCTTGTCATCAATCGCGTGAACCAGTTCTTCTGTAACCAAAGATGGACGCCCACTTCGTTCTTCATCGTGCACTTCACTATATCCTTCATTGAACTGTCGGACCCATCTTCTCACCATTGAATCATCGCATTTTGTCCGTAAACTTCGAAAATTTGTCGATCAATTTCAATTGGTTTCACTTTCCTAGCATTCAGAAAACGAATCACAGATCTGATTTCACAAGCGGCGGGATTTTCAATCAACAACGACATTGTAAACAAGCACAACAAAGCGTATGTGGGTGACAGCGATCTCAAAATGGCGCACGTTTCTTCTCCTTGATAAAGAGCGTTTACCGCACATGTGCGGAACTGCGATCGCAGCGCTGCAGCGGAGATAAATTGAAACGGAACTTACTTTCTGGACGTACCTCGTATAAATATCCTTTCAGTGTTCAACTTTAACACGCAGGGTGTTAAGAGTACAGATACAGAAATGTTGATAAATGATAGTTTGATATGTACCTAGTTCGGTATGTTAGTTATTACTTTCTCTATATAGAAAACATAAAATAGCAATCTACTATATATTGCCCTGGAACCTAATTCCATAAACCATGGTATGTATTCAAAATATTTATCTTGCATTCATACATTTAGTTCACGTCAATTATTTTGATTATAATTTTATTTATACCGCTAAATACTACTCATTAAAACAACCAAACTAACCTAAACTAAATATACAGGATGTTAATGAATTACACCGAAATAATTTGCGATATTGTGCACGTGACTGATATAAGTAGTTTGAGATCGGCGATGCATGGTCCACAGATAAACATAACGCAGCTACATAGCGTTAAGCGTGTGGGTATCAGGTGCTGATAAGTCGGTGTTAAAGCAAAGTAGGTTGAAAAAAATGGCTTAGAATGTCTTTAAAACTGCTGCCCGAGTATAGAAATATCGATTTTTAGCATTCTCAAGATTTAATGTCGCAATCTCGAACTAATCACTTGACAGTGCGACACTGAGCATTCATTAACTACGTTTTTTAGTTATATAACCTACTCTGGAGGCGTTTTTCAACTTCTCTGGTGTCTTAACGCGTAACGCGTGAAGCTGTTATCCCAAAGGTTCGATTCCAGTCATAGAATAAATGTTTTTTATTATTTTTTTTTCATTCCAGACGAGGTGCCGTGATACGTGGCGTACTGGCACTTCAGAAACTTATTGCCTGTTTATTGAAATTTCGAAGTAACGGCTATAAGAAGTCTATCTGAAATTACTTGTTTAAGTAATCTACACATTCTGTGAAAATATGTCAGTATAGTTCATTAACACCCTGAATGTGTATATACACACACATACAGGTGCTAAAACTCGCTTATAACATTTTTTGTTGAAACCCCTAAATGTATATTTTAATCTGTGTCACTACGCAAACTCATTTATGAGTCAGAATAATAAATAAAATGCAGATATTTTATTATATTATTCATTAATTTTTAAACATTTATAAAACTATAGTTATATTTTTATTTTAATTTACACAATATAAAACATTAAAATATTAAATGCAAAATTTAATAACGTTTTATGAATTATAATTTTCTACTGTTTATCTTTAACACACATTTTTTTTAAAATCTTGCATTGTTCATTAGCTATTAATTTAATCTTTAATTAATTTAAAATTATTTTTTTCCTATTTTAAAACGATTTATTTAAATTAGTATTTTATGTTAATATATGCTTTATTTTAAATATTTTTTTTTCATATTCTCATTCATATTTTTCCTAAATTTTTATTTTTGAATTGAAATAAAGCTAAAAGACTACAAAACATCACTTTCTGAATATTAAATATAAATATTTATTCAGAAATCCAGTATAAATAACTGGTAACTAGTTAATCAAAAATATTTCTAGCACTACTTTCCTATTTGGTGACAATTTGGCGGCAATTATTGTATTAGTATCCCGTACATCTTATAAAACTAGATTAAACTTATACATGTGCAATGTGCATATTAGGTAGAGAAGGTATTATGTTATACACAAAAAAAATGATACCAAGATTTCAGCGGAAATATATGTTTTGAGAACCCCTGAATACAGAAAGTTTATTAGATAAAGATTATTGTGTCTGTGTGTATGTGTGTAGTGTGGTGGTGGTGTTATAGTGTGAGTGTGTGTGTGTGTGTGTGTGTGTGTGTGTGTGTGTGTGAACACAATAACTCAAAATGAAAAGAGGGTTAAATGCCAAACTTAATATTTAAGCTCAGCACCTTACAAGGATGTGGTGCGTGTTTTTTTTGAAGATAATTCCTCCACCACAAACTACGCTTTACGTGGAAAAGCTTTGAAAAGTTTGGTTTTCTCAAAAAATGGATGTAACGATTTTGATGAATATACCAGGTCTATTGCGTTTTCCTTTAGCTTCCTGATCTTGTAGTCTCATTAATTCCTCTAAGCAATAGTAAGAGCACTCTCCTTGCATTCTTGGTGTACTTATTTATACACTCTTGTCAGGGTAAAGAAAAAGCTGCGCAGACCGTTGCTGGTTACGTCATTCTCCCCTCAATCTCATGGACATGTTACACCAGACTAGCATGCACATCTGGAGACTTCCCTCAGTGGTGGGAGAGAGGGCATTGCAAATGGCAGTGAGTGACCACAAAAATCATAGTGTACCGTTTATTATAAGAGGATATAAACTGAGAACCATTAACAGTATTATCGGGACCTCCACCACCTAAATTCTCCTTCCGATTCACCCTTAGAGGACAGGTAGGGAGATTGTTTACAATGTTTCCACTTACTTGAGAAAATATCTACCTACTTATTCTCATACTATATCTAAACATGCACGCGCGAATTGCAACAATGATATAGCGATAATGCAAAAATCTCCCTCCCTCATTATCCACCATTCCTATCATCTACGTCGGCTGGCTAATAAATGTTGCTGGAGTTGACCCTTTCCAAGATATTTCTTGCTGTGGTTTCAGTTTTAAAATGCTTAAACTTTTTAATATGGTGATTTTCAAACTCCTGGCCATGCAAGAAAAGGAATTAAAAAACTAGTGGCCTTCTTCGGAGCCAGTTCTATTTTAAAAACCCTCTGTTTCGACTGTTTTGTCTCTGCAGTGCAGTAGTGTATCCATGTTTCATTCACAGTTATGTATCAATGTAGAAACTCGTCAGGATTGCGACGGAAAAGTGCCAAACCCGCTTCCGAATCGATCACACGATTGAGTTTATTCTCCATTGAGACCAAACGTGGCACCCATCCTGCCAAGACCTTTGTCAGAGCTAATTTTTGGTGCAAAATAAGAACACGTGCCTTGTGATATGCCTGTGGCCTCTATTATTTCGTGAACTTTGATTCATCGATCAATCCAAACCATTTCCTGAAATTAGTCAATAATATTGGATGAAGTCACTTCTATTGGACGTATTTTGCTCCAAAAGCTAGCCAAAAGTGCATTTTAAAGGCTAGTAATTCTTGGAATGCATACTTTCCTGTGATAGCTAATGGGGTGGGGTTGAGACAACAATTTGTTTGCTTGTTTGTTTGATAGCTTGCATTGTTAAGTGGTGGAGCGCTAATGTATTTACGTCACGCATGTAGTGCAGGCGAAGCTTCTCCGCTGACTAGATATCAGGCTGTGTTTATGAATTTTTTAAAAAAAATGTCTTTTCGTCAAGTGTGACGAAAATCATTTTGGATTCTGAAGATCCTGGTATGTTTTGTTATTTACCATTATTTTCATTCATGCTGGTTACTTATTAATCATTCTTTAAAATTTAACTTAAGAAGCAAAAAATAAATAAATAAATAAAATAAAAGTTTTATTAGTAGAATTGTGCAATTCAGGTGTTTCCCTATCTATATTTGTTTACTGTGTGATAGAAAAACCATTCCTCTACTGAAACCTGCAGTATACCACTGATATATTTTTGACGATTTTGTTTTTCCTTATTTGTTAGGTGTTATAAATAAAGTCACCTCCAATATTAATTTATTTTTATCCTAGGTCCTTTGGAAGTCAAAATTATGTCAAAAAATGTTCTCTATGACATTATAAAGAGATGTTCTGAAAATAATCAGACCCTATCTTCTCTGACGAAAAAGAAAAACTTTATATAATTTAGCTTTAAGTCGCAATTAAAGAAAAGATGGTTTACTTCACATAAACTTGAAAGTAACTTCTTAAAAATAACCATAATTGGCTGCAAAGTATGACAGAAATTCCATGTAGCAAAACTCGAGTTGATCGGCCGACAAAGTCCTTCGTGGAGTTAAGCAAACACATCAAAACGTGAAATACACAGCACTTGAAAACAGCTTTTGAGGCCACGGAACAAAATTATGCCAGTCAAATTATGCTCCGAGAACCTGGACATATTGACGGTTCCAAATTAGTTAAGATGTTCATCTCCTACCCAAGCAGCAAAATGTAGACAATTATTAGACCACATGCGAAGTCGGCTTAGAGACTTAGAAGAAAAGACAGACTTCTATATGGAAGCCTCGCTGACAAGGAAACAATCCGAAATAATACGAACAGGTGCTAAAAACATCCATCCCTGTTACAGTGTGATTCAAGAAGCTAAAAAAATATTGCTACCCTTGAGTGAGTCCTATCAGATGATTGCCACTAACATCAATCTTACTTAACCATACCAGTGAGCTATTAATACCATATTTGGAGGTCTTATGCAACCTTCCAAGTGATGACATATATATATATATATATTCATTGGAACTTGTATATAAATGGGGCTGTGATGGTTCACAGCAAGTACAATTTAAAAAAAAGTTCAGGATAACCATGATTCAGATGCTAACATATGTCAGTCATCTTTAGTGTCTCTCCAATTTATCAGTCGCAAAAATAAAGATCTCATTGTTTGGAAAACTCCTACACTATCATCACGTCGCTATTGTAGACCAATATGAAGTACATTTGTTCATGAAACATGAAGATGTTTTAGGCCCGCATTTGGGAGCCAAGTAAGAAGCGTTTATTTTTGACCCCAAGTGGTCGTAGCCAAGTATGTAAAGATTCCGTTGTTGCTCAGATGTACGATGACGTTGGCGGTGCTTCAAGATTCACTCCACTACCTGATGAGTAGATCTACGTACCTTTTGTTTTGAAGACCTACTACCGTTGAGGTGCCTCAGATAAACTCAGCCTGCATGCTTGTTTGACTCTCTTGGGGTGGTAGCGAATGAGGGTAGTTTGGGGAGTGATCTTATAAAGTTAGATAAACACACGTTACTTTTACTTCAATTTATTGCCAACTAGAGGATGCGAGATCAGCACTTTGCTGTACAATCTGCTAAATCAAATAATCACTAGAAACTTCCTTAATCGATGACGCACACGAATTTTACTTAATAGCCTTGTTTCTTTAACTTAGCTGTATTTAACCAAGTCTAGATATGCTTAACTGATTTTAACTATTCATCACTAAGAGCTGAGTGTTGCGATGTTTAACTTAAATGGCGAAATGTAACTGAGAGTTAGCAGTAATGTTTAACTTTAATGTCCCTATGTAACTAAAATACAGTATGCCACTAAAAGACAGCCTCGATGTAACTTAACGCCCCGACGTAGCTAAAAGACAGTCTTCTACTTATACAGAAAAATTACTGACATGGCGGCTTCTTTCTGACTGGTTGGAAAGACCGCGAACCTGGAGTTGATATTAACCAAAATGCATTATTTCCTTCCCAGGATGCATCATAACGCCCACGTGACAAGTGTTACACAATGAAAGAAACTCTTCTCTAAACAAAAAGGGTATTTACCATCATTTGGTTCTCTATTGCACTCAACGCTACTCGTACGTGCTGTGACAATAGAGTATTTTCCCTTTCCAAGTTTGGAGTAACCAGCTCTGAACTGTTCTTGCTAAAAGCTAATGTTTACACTCTTAAATAATTAAATAATTGAGTATTAGCACTCTTTAAATATAACCTGATAAACAATTAATAAAATGACAATGGTTATTATAGAGAAGCCGACTAACGGTCTCAAACAGCTGCTGTTACTAATGACGAAATAGGTTACATAAAAAACCAAATTGAAACATTAAAAGAGATAAAGACGCATCGAAATTGCAATGCTGTATTTGCAAGGCTACTTCGAAAGACTTCAACGACTTATAAAGAACTAAGCTTCTTAAGTTTCGCTTGTCTATACTCCACGCCGAATTAGAGTTTTCGATTTTTTGTTACATTTGTCCTATTAAATAAATATCAAGAAATGGCAAAGACGTTCAAAGGAGGAAAAGAACATCGTTCAAGAAAGAAAAAAAGCACAAGAGAAATTTAAGACTCGATTAGCATTAATAGCAAATGTTACCAAACCAGGATTGGAAATAGCAATGATGGAAATACCAGCAGAAGATTTTTTTGCAGACCGTGAAACATCAGCAGAAATAACAGGCGTGGATCTGCAACTCATTAATTGATTTAAGGTAATAAGGGAGGCATAAGTTAGACAAAGACACATATTTTGCTTACACTTCTGAAACTGCACGATTGTTTGTTGATTTTTATCCATTATATTTATGCAAGATCAGCAGTATATTTCTAACATATATTTATTAATGGACTATTTTTATAATAAACAGCGTTCTCGTAATATGAAATGTGTTTTTTTGTCTCTTTATGTAAGATCAGTAGCATATCAAACATTAACCTTAATAGATGACTGAACTAAACTAAAAACACTGAAACTAAGGTTGGATAATTATAGTTTCGCTGTAATTTGAAGTCTGGAGATATTAATCACGGTTATTCTGTAATGTCCGGCCTTTCTAAATCAACAGTTCTAGGGTTCGTTGATAATAACGAAATTATAACGAAACATGACAAACGAGTAAAGCACCTCACAGAGTTTGTCATCAAGAGATTTGAAATAATGGCTTGGTAATTAATATATATAGGCCGCTTCAAAACGACACCAAACGAAGAGAGCAGTCGATTGTTGGAAACTTGATGTTGCAAGTTTCAAACTCTTCTATTTAAAGTCTTATGTGTGTTTAAAAATCGCACACATTTGGGATTAGGCAGCGAAGGAAAAACGGTTGTCATACACCACGCCCACATGCTACGCTTTCCCTTACTAAGGAGACCTGTGCCGCGCCGACGGGACCTTTGCTACCAACCGGCATCTCTCTTGGAGTGAGCCAGACACGCGTCATTTGGTTATATACGACTGCCTCATCCATGGTGATTTTATGGCACTTTTTACATGTTCCGAATTTAGAGCTGAAAATTATATTCACGTATCACGTACGTATGACCAAAAAGGTCCATATCTTCATTTTGGTGTAGTTTTGAAACATCCTGTATATATCTGCATTAGAAAAGGGAACCAATCTCGTGAATCTTTATCATTAAATGCCGCCCAAGTAATATCATCTATAGCCCCCAATGAAACTATCCGTTATCTTAGAGCAAATTATCATAATGTTGCAGTATTTGATGCAAAAACATCAATGGCAAATCTTGAGAAAACTCAGCTTTTACAACCACACCAAAAATTCCATGTCATATCAACATTCATATGCCCATCAATGATCTTCATATTATACCAGATTACAACAATTTTGGTTGATGTTGACAAATTCATCAAAAGCTTTTTGAAAGAAATTTTAAAACCTCCTACAAACACACCTGACTATATTTATACGCTGGTAAAACATAAAGGACTCGGCTTATTAGATGCAATTAAGGAGCCTTCCTACAGCATATAAACGCCTGCCAAGTCAATACAAATTTAATAACATATACATCAACAACACTCGAGATCCTGCAACCGAACTTCAAAAACGTTTTGAAAAACTTAGGTTCCCATGGTCATGAATTTTGAATTACTAAAAGTTCTAAAGATAAGACGGCAGCTCTGCGAACTGGAATTTAACAACTGGTGCTTACTACCCCTTAGAGGAACGGCAGTTATACTGTATAAGGATTAGACACCTGGAAATCAATGGATACGTAAGCCAGAAGAGTTAAATAGTAGTGATTAAAAGGGCTCCAACGTGTACACAAGGCACAGAAAGAAACCAGCACTGTCTTGTTCCATACACTGCATTCCTTACCGTCTGCAAGGTACTTTATTACGTCACGTTTTTATTTTATTGGCTGATACCGTCACCTTGCAGTGAGTGTTCTATATCGAACCAATAGAGCACACCTATGCTGGGTTTGTCAACTCATTCGCTAATAGGAATAGAAGCAGGATTAGATAGCGTGTACTACAACAGTAAGCTATAACCCCTCCTCCTTCCCCAATTAGAGTGACGGAGCGGCCAGCGGGTATCAGAAGACACGCCCTATAAATTCCCTACAGACAATCAGAAATTCGATGTCTAATACTATTTGTGCTCTGTGTACGTGCTCCGTTCATTACCTGGCAGGTCCTAAGATGGTCACCACTGCTGCCGTTGAGACAGTGAGCTTGAAACCATTGGTCAGTCTTGGGTGTTTGTTCTTTTAATGATACTTTGAGAAATTCACGACATCATCAAACAAAGATCCATGATTGCTGATGCCCTAGAAGGAAAAAATAATCAGTGGAAGTACATGCGCTATCACACACTGGATCATGTCGCAGAATAGATACGGTTGCTACACTACCAGACTCACCTCATGGATACATTACTGATCCTACAATCAAAACAGATGCATTAGAAAACCAATTAGATGTCCGTAAGGAGGCATCCCACACCTATGTGCCTTATTTTAAAGATAATGCAACCATTACAAAGGATCTCTATACCTTTTTAAAACAATTTCATTTAGATTCAAAATTCACTAAAGAAATCGCTTTAGTGGCTTAAAAAGGCTCGCTCACATTATTAAAAAAAAAAAAAAATTGATAAGCTCCATTCACAAGACCTTCTCTACATCTTTGGAACAAATTATTGTTAGAAAGCTTATTCTTCTGTTTATTTCATGCTAATCAACAAAACATCAGCAGAAATAGTCTTATTACTTGCCTCCTTGTAAGTGGAAGGGAAATAAGGGAGTACCATAGGCTAAAGTGATAGTCAAAAACTGGTTGCTATGTGACTGAAGTTCCTTTGTTTGTATGGACAGGAGATGACAATTTCCTGCATGAGAAAAGTTTAAGTTTTCTAAAGCTGAAACCAATAACAAGGAATATCTAAAATGATTAACTCCACTACTAAATTGTGTGTTTTAACGTGCTCTACATTTTCTGTGTGGTATGTTTTTGTCTATCTCTTAAAGTTTAGCAAAGTTCCGTAAAATATATCCAGAGTAGTCTTCAGAGGCTATTCCCAGAAAATTCAAGTAATCCATTTTATTTGGCATAACCGGAATTTAAGTCAAAATAATTACAGCCATTTTTTAGAAAGTAAATATTTTCGAAAAAAGTCCTATGTAAAGGGTAGTTGGGGGTGTAGGGATTTTCTTGAAAATATATTCATGTCACATCCTTGGAAGATATTGAACCTAAAAATCAAGTTTGGTATTTAAAGGTCTTTTCGTTTTTGAGCTAAGGACACACACGGACCTTTTTCCAAAAATGCTTTTCTTGGATTCAGGGGGACCCAGAACATGTATTTCTGGTGAAATCTTGGTATCAACTTTTTGGGTGAAATACAATACCTTCTCTATACTCTATGTACATAATACGTGTAGAGAAAGTAAAATCAGTTATATTACATACAATTTTTTAAAAATAGTCGTGGGAAAATATTGAATACTTTAATTTATACATCAATATCAGTCAATAACAAAAAGTATGCATATTTCATAATTTGTATTTATATTTATACTTGTAAAACATGTAACCAACATATTGACTGGGATTCTTTGTTTTAGATAGCCTCCAGCTGGGGGAAGATGAAATAAATGAACATTATTTCTTTCTCTCTCTCTCTCTCTCTCTCTCTCTCTCTCTTTATATATATATATATATATATATATATATATATATATATATATATATATATATATATATATATATATATATATAACGTTTTGCATTCAGCCGCATAAACATACCCAAAAGCACAGCGAACACCATTGCATCCGATGTTTATTATTAATACACCCAAAACTTTCCAGAATTCAAAATCGATGCTTTTATGACTACTGTTTTGATATCCCATTGATTTATTAATATTTTCATTAGCTCTCAGGTTTACAGAAGGGACGTAATAAGGTAAAAGAATATTTGCAGCAGCTGCAACAGATGGAAAATGACCGCGAATGCCAGCAAACAAAAGGTATTACATTTAAAAATGTATCAGCTCACAAAAAAATCCAGCAATGCAATGAACTAGCAATTGTTAAACGATTCCATTACTTGCGGACGTGCGCGCCATTTTCGTTAAACAAACTCGTCAGGGACGTGCACATTATCGCGGTAAAATCTGACCACGGTAAACATCACACAGCGGTGCACCAATGTTTACCGTGATTAGTTGGCGGGCACTCACCTAGGCTGATCTCTACGGGCGACATTGCAGATTCTAGTCCAGTTTTAGATTCAACTCTTTCATTGGTCGATTGACCAACATGGCTGCCCATTCATAAGTAGACAAAACGAATGGAAGACTGTACATTTCGCATTGGAAAGCAGAACCGATTTTCAGAAAGTCCATTTTTACCCCTTATGTTGATCTATTTACATTCACCTAACCTAGACAAAATCTCGAAATCTGTCGTGCACCTTTCACGTAGCCTAATTGTCTCAGTAACCAATAGGACAGGCTCAGGAAAGAGCCTTAATCTAAACTGAACTAGAATCTGAAATCTAGCTCTCTGCAGGAAAAATCTAATGAACGCACCCTAAGTTTCTCTACACGTACTATGTACATAGTGTATAGAGAATGTATTGCATTCCACCCAAACATTCAACACCGGAAATACATGGTTTGGATACCCCTGACTCTAAAAACAGCCTAGTGTGTGCCTGTATGTGTGTGCCTGTATGTGTGTGTGTGTGTGTGTGTGGACAGCATAGCTCGAAAACGAAAAGACCGTTGAATACCAACTTGGTATTTAAGTTTGGTATCTTCCAACGATGCGACACGAAGATTTTCAAGAACATCCCGCCACCACAAGCTACCCTTTAGAGGGAGTTTTTTTTCGAAAATTTTGATTTCAAAAATGGCTCTAAATTTTAGATGCAAATATCGTATATTAAAGATATTTACTTGACATAATATGTGTTATATTGAGTTTTCTGGGAATAGCATCTTTAGACTACTTTATTGCGGAGTAATTTTACGCAATTGTACATAACTGCTAAACTGTAAGAGATGGACAAAAACGTACCACACAAAAAATGTAGAGCACATTAAAACACACAATTTATGTTATATATATATATATAGGATTATTTCGGGAGAGATGGGCCTAGTTTTTTAGAATGACTATACGTTTAAGGTAATATAGGGGAAAAAGTTATATATAAGTTTTCTGAGATTATATATCAATAGCAAACAATCGTTAAACTGTCAAATATATGTTATCGAACTAATTATTAATGATTAAAGAATATATACATATGGTCCGTCTATCTTCTACATGTTGGGTTAGATGAACCATGCTATAGGGGAGAGATGGATTTATGTTTAGTAAGAATAGGTAAGAAGCAAAAATCGTTTACATGCATTTATTGCTTCTTTTGTTGGTTTAAAGTGTTTATATGTATACAAGAAACATTGCAGGCATAATTAAATGGCACTACCACTTCCTTCTAGTTTTCAAGTCTCCCTTGCCACACAAATCACATTTATTTTCGTATTTGGTGCAGTTCTCCTGTAGCCACCGGGAGCATCTTGTGCACTGCAACCAATCCTCACCACTCCTAGTACAGTTATAGACTTCACCACATCCAGCTTTCAGGATTATCGTCACTTTCATTGTAAACAATATTGTCATCTGATAAGTCTTCACTATCACACGAGTTGTTGCTTTCTTTTCGTTTCTTTTTTGGTGTCTTGGGTTTAGGCGCATGGGAATTTCCCGAAGATCTTGCGACAGTATTTTAGCACGACGCATATATTATTAGTTTAATCATTAGTTTGTAATATTTAACATAAGAAATATATGCTCAGTGGAACGCAGGACCTTAGCGTGTAGAAACTCCCTTGTATTCTTCAAGGCTTTGTTAAAAATAACATGAATTTTAGAGCATTAGGGACACAAGTAACAATCCGTGAGAGGAAGAAAGGTATTTTCCCTTTTAATCTGGAAAGAGGGAATTTCTCATTGTAGAACAAGGTCACGTGGGTGAAAAATAAAGAAAAATTCCCGACAGTCACGTGACAACGCCACTTTACGCGCCTTTTTCCAGCCAATCAAAAAGGAGAGCAATACTCGGACCTTTTAGTATATAAATGATGTGCGTACAAGAAATCGGGAGTTGCAGAGTTACAATGTAGGAAACCACGTACAAGAAATGTGACTAAGATATCGCGCGGAGTAAAGTTGAAGAAATCAGTGTGTTAGAACTTAATCAGACGAGCAATTATTACCGTAAATGTTATACGGACCGTGAAACTCAAGATTACGGTGACGAGCGTAAAGATATAACAACTCCGTAAAAGTGGAATTAGCACTTAAATAAAACTATTGGTTATGTTGGGAGCCTCTCGTAGGGTTAGTGCCTCAAACTAACAACAATTCATCAATAAAAGAAGTCTACGGTGAAATTAAGTGAAATTTCTCCTTTATTTTAGTCTACCAAAGGTGTCACACACCTTTGTCATTCTTTCCCCCCTGAGCAAGAAACAACTCATGGTCTACTAGAACGAGCTTAGCCAGAGCAACAAAGGGAATCTGCAAGGTATGTACAACCTTAATGTAGAGAATTTCACGAGGATGAACCCTCGACCAACTCCAAGTAGACTCACCTGATAGCTTCATACTGTCACAACAACTTGGCAACAATTCCACGACATATTGGCGCCCTAAAGTGATGGCCACTACAAAATACATTACGACAATCTATTTCTTTTTACTTTCTTAGCTCTTTGAATATTTATATTCTCTTCTAATTTAATATCTTTGAAACGCTTGCAGCTTTACCGCGTAAGGTAGTCTTTTCTTCAAAACGCAAACTGGAGAAATGGCGTTCAGTAATTTTGTTGGTGTAGGATGATCAAGTTCATTTCTTACGCTTGCTTCTTCAATGGCACGTTTGTTCCAGAAAATATTCCAGGAACAGCCGAGTATTCATCAGTACCGATATGAATTAATAAAGCAGCACGAGACAGTAACTTTTCAATATCCGCGTAATTATGTAACTAACAATAACATGTAGAAATAAGCTCTATTGCACAACGATCTTTATTGCCAATGATCATTATACTTAAATATATAGCCTTTGTATATAGTAATGTACTATTAATCATAGTAAGGGGAATAAGCTTTGCTTTAACTATTATTTTACTTGTGAATATTTTGTTAATAATTTACACGCTAAAACGACAAGGTTTGAAACGTGGTTTCTATAAATGCTCAGTTTTCCGTTAGCAAGAGACCTTGATGTATTGTGAGTTGATCTTTCAAAAAGAAACATTCTAAAATGTTATTGCCCTGTCTTTTGTATAACGTTGAGGGACTTTAGGGAATAGAGGCGTAAGTACTTGCAACTAATAGCAAGAAGAGACGCTATGTATACAGAAAGGAAGTTAGGTTTAAAATCACAACCGCTTTGAGCAGTTCTACGCCAGATTCCGTGGACGACACAATGTGGGTCGCTGAAACAAAATCGCGCAAAATTGCTCACCGCGGTTGAAACAAAGATTGCTTTCCTCAGATTTGTAATCAACACCCACAGGTTTGCAGGAGTCACTTGGTTGTCAACGATTGGGGTTTATATCGTGTAATATTACACCATGTATAATTGTCTTCAATAATATTTACGAACCAGTGATTGATGTTATTTTTCTTCCCTCCCTTTTTTTTTATTTCCTTCTGTACCACACCCTGTACCGAGTTATTCATGTTCGCCAATGAAGAGAAACAACCTGAACTGAGACCGGAGCAGCAAATACCTCAAAAGGTAGCGAAAGGTCACTAGGTTCCACCCTAATCGGACCAACTGAGCCACACAATAACGTCGACGCAACTTTGTCAATTACTATTTAAGATAATACTTAGGAGAAAGTCCTTAAATGCAGTTGCAAGCATTAGGCTGAGCTGTGGGATATCCATTTGGTTCTTGGAGGCCATTTCTAGTAGATCATGCCCAGATGTGAAGTAAGCGTGGTCGGGAATCATAAACCTATTTAATGGTATAATTCCCGTTGCCTTGCAGCCAGAGAGTGCATTCTCCACTGTTGCTGACTTAGACCAGGCAAGACCTAGAAGTTTTCCAAACTTTAGTCGTGTCATATGCTTTTCAGGATTGTTCACATGTTGGTGTTACATGGAATATTGTAATTTTACTTGAGGTCTCATTATTATTCCTATCATTATGATTAATTATTGGTTATTATTTAATGTGCAAATAAAATATTTCTCAATATGTGTAGAAAGCTTGCTAAACTCAAGCACATATTAGGGTGTTTACGAAACTGGGTCGCTGCATAAGGGGGAGATTCTTTGTTAAAGTGGAAAGTTGGTAAAAGTCACGTACTCTTTTATGCATGTGCGTGCAATAGAGTAACAAGTGAAAGTGAACTCTAATGTTCAAGAAATGAGTTTTTCTCCATTGTATAAGTGTAGTCACGAGGTATTTGTAGTGCATTATGGGTAATAAGAACTGCATTATGGTATGCATTGACGCCAAGTTCGCGGTCTTTTTAACCAATAGAAATAAATCAGCTATGACACCATATTTTTACTTTATACGTACTATGTACATAGTGTATAGATAAGGTATTGCATTGTACCCAAAAATTCGATACCGAGATTTCTCCGGAAATGCATGTTTTGAGACCACCTGAATCAAAAAAAATTTTAGAAAATGTCCGTGTGTGTCTGTGGGCAGCATAGCTCAAAGACGAAAAGACAGATAAACACCAAACTTGGTATTTAAGTTCAGTATCTTCCAAGGATGCGGCACGAAGATTTTCAAGAAAATATCCCACCCCAAACTACCCTTCAGAGGGAAAAATTTTCGAACATTTTGATTTTCTAAAAAATGGCTCAACGATTTTGATTAACATATCATATATTAAAGATATATACCTGACAAATAATATGTATATCTTGAATAACCTCTGAAGACTACTTTATTCTGGATGAATTTTACGGAATTTTATGTAACTGTTAAACCGTAAGAGATAGACAAAAACTTACCACACAAAAAATGTAGAGTATACTAAAAAACACACAATTTGTTATGTACATTTTTTTCGTGGAGTTGATGTTTTTTTTAGATATTCCATGTTTTTTGTTTCAGCCTTAAAAAACTTATACTTTTCTCATACAGGAATTTGTCAACTCATGTCCATACAAAGGAACTTCAGTCAGTTAACAACCGCCTTTTGCTATCACTTTAACCTACGTTACTCCCTTATTTCGCTTCTGCTTACAGGGAAGCAAGTAATAAGACTATGTCTGCTAATTTCTTCTCACTTAGCATGAAGTAAATAGAAGCATAGACTTTTTAACAAAAATTTGTTGCAGAGATATAGTGAAAGTCATGTGAATGGATTACATCAGGTTTTTCTATATAAGGAACAGCTTGAAGACAGTTTGATACACAATGTTAAGTTCGGTTGCTAGAGACACAGAGTAATGTTCAGTTGTTTGAAATACGATGTAAAGTTCAGTTGTCGGAGATATAAAGTTGCAGGAAGTGCTAGGAAACAAAGTAAATTTAGGATAGGTAGAGTCAGACTGAAAAATTCATGCCTTAGCCGGGATTTGAACCACGGATCTTCCGGTCTCTAGCCGGTTGCTCTGCCACTGAGCTACCGTGGCAACATGCCGGCATAGCATTGCATTTCTCAACTGACTCGTATGTTTCCCGGTAAACCACAAGGTGATCTCAAATTATTTTGAGATGACAACCCAATGAATACTAACAATGCTGCAAGTACTTTAGGCCCAGGATTCATAGTATAGCCAACTATTATGGTCATTTGGCTATGGCATTGAATTTTTCAGTCTGACTCTACCTATCCAACTCCTATCCTACACCCGGCTTGTGTGAAAAAACAATTATTCCAAAGTAACTTTAGTTTGTGAGGCAAAAGTGTTAGTTGTGATATTTAAAGTCACAAATAAATTTAGATACACAAGTTAAAGTGTGTTGTGATATTCATAACTATAACTCCTAGTATTGTTACTCCAACTTGAGTTAGTCAATTTCATGTTCACCGGCCGACGTTATCGGAGATTTGAGCGGAGCTGAGGGAAGTATAGCAGTCATCGCTACAAACAGGTACGTGGGGGAGTGACATTCTATAAGTAATTAGTAGGGGAGTATACACAATTACTCATTACATACAGTGAGGAACGTCACATACGTGGCACACACGGGACTGACGCAGACTTTAGAGGTTTAAAGAAGCTTCTGTCTAGAGGCTGTAAGAAGTGCGTTGTATGTATGACTAAGGAGAATTATGCCACTATGGTCAGAAAATTCAAGCATTTCTATGGAACTGCAGTGAGAGGTGTGTCCGTCAAGGATCAGCAGCACTGTTCCTGTTCGTTTTCTAGTAACAAATTGATTTCTCAACCAATGAAGAAATACATCTGAATTAATGTAGGCAGATTTTTCATTCATGACAACTACAGAACCGGGAGGCATGCCGTCACTATACTCTTGTTTCTTGTGTTTTCCTTTGAAAATGCAGTAAGGAGGAATGTAAGTGCCTTATCCGCTTACACATGCAGCTATAGATATCAAGTGAATGCGTAGGCTTCCACGACCTGTGTCTTGATGCGTCTTCTTAGCTTCCGGAGAAGGCCGCGTTATCTTGCATGGGAATGCCGCCGTTTCGCTCATCTTGCCGTGAGCTTCTTCTGGGCTCTTGTGCGGAGTTGTTTTTTTTTGGGGGGGAACAGGAATAAAGGTTTTAAGGATAACAGGTATATAGGGTATTTGGGAAGGAAATAAGGAAAGGGGAGAGAAAGGATTTTATACTGTGGGGTCTCTATTTATTGGGGCATCAGTGGTGTCATGGGGCCCGGTACCGCCGAAGCAAACCGAGTGATTGTGGGTAACTGTATTGTGAAGCGTGGGGTGTAGGGGCAAACGACATGGCGCAATGCCCTGACGTCGACCTACAAAAATTGAGGTGCATAATTTTACCAAGAAGGCATGTTGTTGGGGTGATGGAGCTCTTCCCAGGTGAGTTCTGGGTGACGTAGCCATAGCTCCAAAACTTAGCGCGTTCGGTCGTTGATGTATTGCTGAGGTTAGTTGCTGTGTCATATCTTGCAGTCTTATTGTCAGTCCTCGAGTCTGTTGTTGAAGCAGCTCGTCGAGTTGCTTGTGGACCTTGTAGATTTGCGAGTTGTTTATGTAGTCCACCACCTTCTCGAGGCTCCTGTTGAAGTGGTCTCGCAAGGCGGCGTTCTCCCGGTGTACTTCCTAAGGTGTAGACTGAAGGTTGCGGGCGGTTGCCGAAGCTCCGCCAGAGAGCGGGTCAGTGCTTCCTCCCACGTGGCGATGCGTTCGGTTAGGGTGTTGACTGCAAGACGGAGATTTTGGAGTTCGGCTGTGTTGGTCGCAAGGTCATTTTGGAGCTGGATGAGTGTGGAGGTCTGCGGTGGCTGTTCTGTCTGCGAGGAGTTGATGATGGGCGCTGGCGGGTGAGAGGTTGGCTGTGGCGGTGCTACGTGCGGCTGATGAGAGGCTGGTTGTGGTGGCGCGGCGTGCGGCTGGTGAATGGCTGGAATCTGTATGCGTGGGTGTTTGGGGCACACCGCTTGACCCGTGTAGTGACCTGCGCTGTTGCAAGTAGCACAGTACACGGGCCGGCGTCTCAAATCATGGTAGGTGCAGGCGGAGGTGAGACATCCGGCGCCACAGTAGTGGCAACGGGCGGAGGCTGTGCAGGCGTCTGAGGAGTGCCCGTACTGGCAGCTCCGGCGACAGGGGAAGAGACGGACGCTTCGTCCGGGCTCAACTGCGAGCACCTGCCCGAGAGCAGGCAACCCATCAGCTAAGACTCGTTCCAGAATTCCAGCCTGATTAGTGGTGACGGGCCTCATTCTCGTGACTTTCATGAGTGAAGGCCAACGAAGACGGCCAGCGTTGAGTACTAGACCGTCCGGTAACTGCCGGTGAACTCCACGCACCACTGCGCAGAAGCGCGGCAGCGAGCAGAGGTCTAGTACTGGTGGCGACGTAAGTGGTGTAGGCGGTGTGTTGTCGGTTGTGATGTTCAGCGGGGATTGTAAGGCTTCGGCGGCGGAAGATGCGGCGTGAGTTTCCGTGGTGGCAGGTTCAGGCTAGGCGGAGGTTGTAGGCTGGGAGAGTGGGTCGGCGTTGGCGGTGACGGTCTCCGGCGGCTCCTCGATTGACTCTTGGGCGGCTGCGGCAGGCTTGCGGCGTTTCCCTCCCATGCTTACTCTGTGACGGCAGAGAGCGTTTTTTGGAGGGGAGGGGATAACAGGAATAAAGGTTATAAGGATAACAGGTCAATAAGGTATTTGGGAAGGAAAAGGGAATATGGGAGAGAAAGGATTTGATTCTGTGGTGTCTCTATTTATTGGGATAACATTGGTGTAATGGCACTCGGTACCGCCTAAGCAAACCGTGTATTCGTGGGTGCTTACTTGGGTTGGTCGGAATTCCGACAGTGGAGGGTAGGTATTACGCCTTGACCTAAGCCCAGATGTAGACCTATATCTTGAGGTGTAACTTTAGTTTTATGTGGGTGATAGTACAGTGGTGTGGATGGGTATTGTGCAGGGGTGGCCATAGTTAACGATGTGGCCTTCCCTGTTTGTAGCGCGTAGTATCGCCTTTAAAAGGCGGAGGATTGTGTGGATCTAATGCATTGATGGTTCTGGCTTTCTATGATATATGTTGTGATCAGATTTTTTGCCTTCTCCTGAGCATCAAGGCTGGCATGGTGGTTTTCTGCCGCTTCTGCGGCGTGGATCTTGATCTGGTTTGTGAGTGTGTCTTCAAGGGTTGCGATTCGTGTCGGCAGGTTCAGGATTTCGGCATGAAGGTCCTGAATTGCCTCCACGATCTTGGCGTTGGTGTCTGCGG
This sequence comes from Hymenopus coronatus, assembly GCA_030762935.1. NCBI lineage: Eukaryota > Metazoa > Arthropoda > Insecta > Mantodea > Hymenopodidae > Hymenopus > Hymenopus coronatus. The sequence continues at coordinate 34,231,627 of CM060883.1, forward strand.
TCTCCTGTAGCAGTGTATATATGACATTGAGCTCAAGAAGAAGCTCCTCTGTCTGCTGCTGTGTTGGTTGTTGCGGCGGCGTGGTTTCTGTCTGCGTTGCTGTCGAGTTCATTTTCAGCGTTGGTCTCCAGGCTTGCTGCGATGATGTTGGTTGTCCTGGAGATGAGCGCTGATGTGTGTAGGCCCGGCTGAGCTGCGGATTTGGCTGTTTAGTTGAGGCGTGTGTTGCAGAGTTGGCGCGCAAGCTCCCTGGTAGGCGGTAGTTACCTACGTGTTGACTTGCTTGTGTTTCCGTTGGAGCCGGCTTTGGGGTACAGTGGACAGCGAGACTGTCCAGGTGGCACAAAATCTCATGCGCCTGGTCAAGTCGTGGTGTTGGCAGGCAGACGTCAACTCCGGGGCGCCACAATAGTGGCAGCGTGGCGGCGCCGAGCAAACCTCCATTGCATGCCCATACAGGCAACAACGGCGGCACGGCGGAGTCCAAGATGTTCTGCTGGCTTCGAAGCGCAGCGTGAAACGGAAAAGGTCCACGCGCGCATGGAGAGCAGCGTTGTAATGTGCTTTGTCCCGAAAGACTAGTCGCACAAGTGGAGTAGGTCCGCTCCTAGTAACAATCCTAGTGGCCTTCAAAAGTGAGGGCCAGTGATGTCGAAGTTGTTCCAGGAGCAGCTGAGGGGCCAGGTGTCTATGCACTCCTGTCGCGACGGCACTGTATTGGCCGTGGCATTTGGATGTTTTGGCGGCATTCTGGCTTGAAGTGTCGGTAGCTGCGCTGCTGTCCGGCGGAGGCGTGACGGTCATGTTGGTAGCAGTGCAGGTCTCCGTGGCTGGTGTTGCTACGTTTTCGCCGCGTCCAGCTTCAACGAGTGTAGGTTGTGTCGGTGGAGCGCTAGTGGGCGGCTGGGAGTTCTGCGCTGAGGCCGTGTCAGTGCAGTCGGCACTCGCGTAGTCGTCGGCAGATGCAATGTCAGATGGCTCTTCATCCGGTTGCCTTTACGCATGTCGGTGTAGCTCTTTACTCTACGGCGACCAGAGGCGAAAGACCGAAAACGTTTTTTTTTTTTTTTTTTTAATTTCGAGTGAAGGGGAAAAATCCACCTTATGAACTAACCCGGGCAAGCCCGGAGTGTCGGGGTCTCCCATGTGGGCATACCGACTAAAATCCCCTCCACCGGTATTAGAAGGAAAAAAGGAGAGGCGGTACCGCATGATTGTACCCGTGGATTCAAGGCGACAATTTAACTGACTTCAGGGTGCAGTCAGAGGGGTGAAATGAGGACCGGGAGACAGACTTGACCAAGGCCCAGACTGCCACCGCGGAGTATTCGGGGAGAGGAATGAAGGAATTCTAGGGTGAAGGATGGAGTTAGTGCTGGTCGACTCTGTTGAGCCAGTCGTATCCTGGGACGTTTTCGAGCCTAAGCCCTTGGCGTCTACCTTGGATGTTGAACTTGGAAGTTTGAAGTGCCGACTTCTCCAGTAGAGCTCTCACCTCCTCCCTGAAGATGAGTCGGATGTCGGTGACTGCTGTTGCTATTGCTCGGTGAAGTTCTGGATGTGAAGTGGTGCTGTCCTGTTCCTGAAGCCTGTCCTCCAAGGCCATCAGCTTAGCCGTAAGAATCAGGACCTCCGCGTGGAGGTCCTAAATGGCCTCACTTAGGCCCTGGATTTCCTTCTGCAGGTTGGTTGTTGTTGGTTGTTCAGTCTGCGGAGATGGCTGTGTAGATGCTGGTGTCCGGGCTGGTTTAGGCGATGAGTGCCTGCTCTTTGGATAGCTGGGGAACTGGGCTTGCCCGGTGAAATGTCCCGTACCACCACAGGTGGCAGAGAACCGGCGACGGCGGCGGAGGTCGTGCCCAGTGCACTCCGAAGTGAATGCGTTGGTGCCACAGTAGTGGCACTTCGGCGGCGAAGAGCAGTCTTCTTGGCTGTGCTCATAGGCACAGCAGCGACGGCAGGGCCGGTGTCTTTCCTGTCTGCTTGCCTCAACGTGCAGAAGTCGCCTTAATAAGGGCAACCCTGACGCCAAGGCAGCCTCCAGGTCTGATCGGTCCTGTAGCTCCACCTAACTAGTGGTGTTGGGCCCCGGTCACAGATAATTCTAGTGGCCCTCGAACATGAAGGCCATCTAGATTGTGCAGCGGCGAGGAGGTGCCGGGTGGAGAGATCCCGAGGGACCCCCCTAACCACGGCACTGTACCGGGGCGGCGGCGGCGTGGAGCTCAGCGGTGGTGGCGATGTAGTGTTGGCTGCCGGTGAAGCAGCGGCGGTCGGCGGCGGCAAAGTTGCAGCGCTCACTGCCTGCGTAACGGCAGGTGGCGGAGATGCCGGCGAGTCCTTCCTACCGGCGGATGTCGGAGAAGCGGTGGCTGCTGTAGGAGGTGCTGGTCTGCGTTGTTGCTTCCTCTTTGGCATCTCGAAGCGAAGTCTCCACCGACCGACCGAAAGCGTGCGTGCGTGCGTGTCTGGTAGGCTCGTGGTGAGCCTGGGTGTTGTTGCTGTGTACCTACCCTGGTAAGGGTTTAACCACAGGAATGAGGTGATGGTTAAGGTTTTGTTTGAGGTTTCGAGTGTTCGTTATAAGGAGGTAGCGCTGGTAGGCTCCTCGAGCGGTTGCATTTTCAGGAGCAGCATCTTTTCCTCTGCTCCGCTGGTGTTTATTTATTTATTTAAATATGGTGGTGAATTTTGATAGACCTGTCCCTATAAGAGGGGGAGTGCTTTTCATTTTCCTTTCGTTTTCTTGTCCTAAAATAGATAAATAAATAGAAATTGAAATTTAAAAACAAATAAATTTAAATTGAATTGATTAACATAAATACTTTTAATAAAAATATATATAAATAAATTAATTACATTTGAAAAAATGTAAAAAATATGGAAAAGGTTAAGTTTATATATAGGTATATTATTGTTATTAGGTTATGGGTTAATTGTAATTTAGTGTATTGGGTAGAATTGTTTGTATGATTTTAGCAATACATTATACAATGTATAATTACATTGCGGTTAATGTATTATATTATTTTTCAAGTTATTTTATTTGATTAGATTTAGATTTGTTTTTGAATTTGGTTTATATTTTATTTTGTTATCTGGTTTTATTTATATGTTTATGTGTTGTGGTGTAGTTGTGGTATAGTTTTAAATTGTTTTAGTAGTGTTAGTGGTTTAATTTATATGCTTTATGTATTTTCTTTTTTAACAATTTGTAAACAGTTTAGATTGAAATCAATTGTTAAATAAATTATAGGAATCTGGCATATTAACCCCGGTTTTAGTAATTAGGTATCGGGGTTTTTATACAGATTTTTATATATTTATTTATTTTGTCCTAAAATAGACGCCGGACCAAGTCGTCCCGTTGAAAATTCCTTTGATTTCAATCTTCTCTTTAGAGTTGCTTTTGGTATTTTAAAATACGTTGCAGCTTGGTTTACTCCCATAATTCTTTTTGTTATTGCATCCACGGCCTTTAGCAAATCGCCTCCTCTCCAACTTCCCCTCGTAGAGCCTAGCTTTCTTTTGTATGTGGTCGGCATTCTTCTGTAAACGCATGAAAAATTTCGAATAATAATTTTATAGCGTACTATTAATAATAATTATAAACAATCTCGTATTTATCAAGGATAATTTAATGCTATGTTCACATAAAAGTTATGAATATAGACCTATATCTATTTTACATTACAGATAAAATATTCTTCTTATAAACATATGGTTATTACTAATGGCACCTTCAGAAAATTAAACGCCTTTCCATCAGAAAACGGTGCATCTCTACCAGACGGTGGTCTATCTCTCCCAAAACCATGAGTGAGATGGCCCAGGCAGCCATGATGGCTTCATTGCTCTTACCAGCGCTTCCGCATCATGCAACGATCGAGTCATATGCTATACACGTTGTATGGGTCGCTGGCTTAAGTAGATGATAAAATAACGCTTGTACAAGCTTAATACCAAGGCGCTACAAAAAGTTGCGCTCGCCTGATATGATTACTGCGTATAACAACTGAAGCAATGGCACAAACAACAGACAAACTTTACAGTTGACCCGTCACATCCGCCATTACCAGGCAACTCATACAACTCTCTCTACCGACCACTTGGAGAAATAATGCGGTGGTCCGTTTCACCCCCTGGTCCATCTCTCCAACAATTACCCTACATATTTTTCGCGGAGCTGATGGCTTTTGAGATATTCCTTGTTTTTGGTTTCAGCTTTGAAAAGCTCTTTTCTCATACAAAAATTGGTCAATTCCTGTCCACACAAACAAAGGAACTTCAGTCACATAGCAACCAGCTTTTGACTATTAATTAAACCTGCTACTCCCTTATTTCGCTTCTACTTACAAGGAAGCAAGTACTAAGACTATTTCTGCTAATTTTTCCTCGATAAGCATGAAGTAAAATAAACGCATGAGCTTTTTAGCGTTAATTTGTTGCAGAGATGTAGAGAAAGTCATGTGAATGCAACACATAAAATTTGTTAATTTAAAATCATAATTTTTAAAAACATTTTGAGAGCTTTACTGAAAAAAATCTGATGTGTTACACTCACATGACTTTCTCTAGCCGTTCTACAAACTTCTTACATAAGATTATTCTTCTTACTGCACCTTGTTAATCGAGGTATTCAGCACAATGTTCTTATTACTTAGTTCCTTATAAGTAGGAAGAAAATAAGGGAATACACTAGGCTAAATCGATAGTCAAATGTTTTAAAAGCCGTCGTTATGCGATTGTCATTACAAATCGCTTTTCTTCTTGGCCAGGAGTAGAACAAAAGAAAAACGGACACTCCCGTCTGAGAAAAGTATAAGTACTTCACAACTGAAACTAATAACAATGAATACCTCGAAAACATTAGCTCCACGAAAAAAATGTATATGACGTAAATTGTGTATTTTAACAAGGCCTACATTTTGTATAGCAAGTTTTTGTCTCTCTCTTACGGTTTATTAGTTATGCCAAATTAAGCAAAGTACATCCAGAATAAATGAGTCTTTAGAAGCTATTCCCAGAAAATTCAAGATATTCATTTTATTTGTCAGGTAAATATTTTTAATATACGATATTTTAATCAAAATCGTTAGAGCCATTTCTAAGAAAATCAAAAATTTTTAAAAAAGTTCCATGTAAAGGGTAGTTTGGGGTGGGGGGGATTTTTCTCAAAATCTTCGTGTCGCATCCCTGGAAGATACTAAACTTAAATACCAAGTTTGGTATTTTAGTTACTTTTCGTTTTTGAGTTATCGTGTTCACAGATACACGGACACACGGACACGGACACGGACACACACACACACACACACACACACACACGGACCTTTTTCTGGAAATGCTTTTTTTTGGATTCAGGGGGTCCTAAAACATGTATTTCCGGTGAAATCTCGACATCGAATTTTTGGGTGGAATGCAATACTTCTCTATCCCTATGTACATTGTACATACGGGGCTAGAGAAAGTAACAATACCTTTCCTTCTAATGAACAGAAGTATTCTATTTTTCCTCAACCAACATTAAAGTTATTGCTGAACATATCATAAAAATTGGCTCATTATTTTAAACAGTTGCTGAGATTATGGGTCAACCTTGAAGATTGACTTTATAAGGCGTTTTGACTCAAAGTTACAGCATATAAGATCTAAAATTAATGAATAAACAACATTTGGCGGAGCAGTGGAGCTTTCTGAAGCAATTTCCATTATTCCAGGACATTTAGGATCGTTAGTAAGGGTTTGAGACAGAGGATCAAGTGTGACTGTCTTTCCTGATGCATAGCAAAGGCGCCGAGTTTAGAGCTTAGGGTGGAATTTGCCCCTAGGTGATCGTGCGCCGATAGGAAAACGCCGGAAGGGGGCTGAAATATATGACTGTGGTTTGGCGATAGACAGCACGAATTGGGGAACTCCTTCCTCAAGTATGGGATTAGACTCCTAGATGAGAACTTGTGGAATTACAATAATTTGTATTGTAATCACCTCAATATCAACCTGGCTATCCGCTACCTGGAATCGGATTAGACATTCTTAAAACCGTTTCTGTTAGAAAACTTCAAGCACATTACACACCTGAAAATAAAGTATTATAGATAGTACGTAGCCAGAGAAGATACTGTATCCCTCCCAAATACACGTCTTATCCCCTGTATCTAAAAAAAATCTGATGCGTACCATTCACATGACTTTCTCTATATCCCTGCAACAAATTATTCTTAAAAATGTTATACTTCTATTTACTTTATACTAAACAGAAAAAATTAGCCTTATTACTCGCTTCCTTGTAAGTAGAAGCGAAATAATGGACAGCCATGGGTTAAAGTGATAGTCAAAACCAATTTGCTATGTGACTGATGTTCCTTTGTTTGTATTAACAGGAGTTGACAAATTCCTGTATGAGAAAAGCATAAGTTTTTCAAATATGAAACCAAGAAAAAGGAGTATCTCAAAAACGATCAACTCCACGAAAAAAATGTATATAACATAAATTGTGTGTTTTAACGTGCTCTACATTTTTTGTGGGTTAAGTTTTTGTCCATCTCTTACGGTTTAGTGGTTATGAAAAATTCATCCAGAATAAAGTAGTCTTCAGAGGCTATTCCCAGAAAATTCAAGATATACATTTTATTTGTCAGGTAAATATCTTTAATATACGAAATTTTAATCAAATTCGTTAGAGCCATTTTTGAGAAAATCAAAATGTTCTAAAAAAAGTTCCATATAAAGGTTAATTGGGGGTGGGGGATTTTTCTCAAAATCTTCGTGTCGCATCCCTGGAGGATACTAAACTTAAATACCAAGTTTGGTATTTTACCGACTTTTCGTTTTTGAGTTATTGTGTTCACAGACACACGGGCACACACACACACACGGACCTTTTTGTGAAAATGCTTTTTTTGGATATTGGGGACCCTAAAACATATATTTCCGGTGAAATCTCGGTACCAAATTTTTGGGTGGAGTGCAATACTTTCTCTATACACTATGTACATAGTGCGTATAGAGAAAGTAAAAAAAAGGTGTAAGGTTTGAGTGTCCTTGTTCCCGGTGTCTCTGAACACGATATCTCAAAAACAAAAATCGGTAAAATATCAAAACCAAAATACCACAATTTAGTTAAATACCAAACTTGTATCTTACAAGGATGCGACACAAATAATTGAGGAAAAACGTACCGCCCCAAACTACCTTTTACATGAAAAATGTTTCGAAAATTCTGATTTTTCAAAAGTGACTACGATTTTGATGAAAATGCCGTATATTAAAGATATTTATATGATAAATACAATGCACATTTTAAGTTTTCCGGGAATAGTTTCAAAAGAGCTCTTCATTCTGAATGAATTTTGCTGAATTGTTTAGAACAGGAAACCGGAAAAGATAGACAAAAAATTACTACACAAAAATTTAGATCTCGAAATGAGGGAGTTCCATAGGTTAAAATGATAGCCAAAAGCTGGTTGCTATGTAACTGAATTTCCTTTGTTTATTTGGACAGGAGTTAAGAAATTCCTGTATGAGAAAAGCATAAGTTTTTCAAAGCTAAAACGAAAAAACAGGAATATCTTAAAAATAATCAACTCCACCAAAAAAAAAGTATATGACATAAATTGTGTGTTTTATCGTGAGCTACATTTTCTGTGTAGTAAGCCTTTACCCATCTCTTACAGTTTAGCAGTTATGCACAATTCCGTAAAATTCATCCAGAATAAAGTAGTCTTTAGAGGCTATTCCCAGAAAATTCAAGATATACATTTTATTTGTCAGGTAAATATGTTTAGTATGCGATATTTTGATCAAAATCCATAGAACCATTTTTGAGAGAGTCAAAATTTTCAAAATTTTTTCCATGTAAACAAAAATGGCGTGTTATTTATGGACGCTCTTAAACTGATGTGGTTCTCAAGCGTCCCATTCTATATTGGGCGTGAAAGATCGCTTAATTTTACTCAGAGGCCTCTCAATCAGGCCTGAGGTTCTTTTACGTGCCGTAAATCTACGACACGGGACCAACGTCTTTACTTCCCTTCCGAAGGAAGCCATCCCCCATGACCTTGGGTATATGAAGTCAGCATGGTAACCATTACACCACGGAGGCCGACTTTTCCATGTAAAAGGTAGTTGAAGGTGGGGAATTTTCTTGAAAATCTTCGTGTCGCATCCTTGGAAGATACCAAACGGTCTTTTCGATTTTGATTTATGCTGTCAACAGACACACATGCAGACCTTTTTACAAAAAAGCTTTTTCCGGATTCAAGGTGACCCATAATATGAATTTCCGGTGAAATCTCTGTATTGAATATTTGGGTGGAACACAATACCCTCTCATGTACATTGTATATGTACATTGTACATACGGGCTAGAGAAAGTAAAACATCGGACTCAGGTGACATGAAAACATTATTTTCCGTTGAAATCTTTACATTGAATTTTTGAGTGGAATACAGTACCTTCTCTGCCTGTTATGTATTTACATAGTATGTGTATTAAAGGTAAAAGAAAACAAAATACCACAATTTTCAGTGTTAAATTTGTATGTTTTGATTATTATTTAAAGCCTTCAGTTAACGTTTAGTGCATTTTTTTGGCATGACATGAACACACATTAAGGGTTGTAAAGAGTTCCTAGAAATCCGGGGCACCGTATCATAATCTCCTTTCTCAGAAGCGCCTCACTGTAAACCAACCGGAATGGAAAATAACAAACCCAAATCGTATCAATCGATGATATTGGTTTTATTGCCGCCTTTATGTGTGTTTGGGGAGCACAGTATTTACGATCACAGATAATGGAACATTTACAGCAATGTGTCAAGGAACGCGTGTAATTCGATTTCCCCTAATAGAGGACGATCTCCGGAAGGGTTCCGCATGTAAATGCTTTTCTCATGTGATTGGAAAACATACTCTCTGGCGTTTGTGGAAACTGAAACCTACCTTTGTACTTTCTCTAGCACGTATGTACAATGTACATAGATGGTAGTAAATAATTGTATTCTACCCAAAAAATCCATGTTGAGATTTCACCGGACATATATGTTTTAGGACCCCCTGAATCAAAGGAGACATTTTTAGAATGTTTGTAGACAACACAACTCAAAAATGAAATGTCCGTTAAATACCAAACTTGGTATTTAAGTTTAGTATCTCCCAAGATTGAGGCACAAAGATTTTAAAGAAAATCCCCCAACCCTCAAATACCATTTACATGAACATTTTTCGAAACTTTGAATTTTCTCAAAAATGGCACTAATGATTTGCATTAAAATATTGTATATTATATATTTACCTGTCAAATAAAATGTATTTCTTGAATTTTCTGGAAATACCCTCTGAAGACTACTACGGAATTTTGTAAAACTAGAAAAGCGTAAGAGATGTACAAAAGCTTACATAACAGAAAATATTTAGCTCGTTAAAACATACAATTTATGTTCTATAATTTTTTCGTGGAGTGGACTGTTTTTGAGATATTCCTTGTTAATGATTTCAGCTTTAAAAAACACACCTTTCTCATACGGGAATTTGTCAACTCTTTTCCATAGAAACAAAGGAACTTCAGTCACATAGCAGCCAGCTTTTGACTAATACTTAAGCCTATGCTACTCCTTTATATCCTTATTACTTACAAGGAAGCAAGTAATTAGACTATTTCTGCTATTTTTTTCGATTAGCATAAAGTAAATAGAAGCATAGGCTTTTTAACAATAATTTGTTGCAGAGATGTAGAGAAAGTCATGTGAATGTAGCACATCAGATTTTTTCTGGTAAGTCTTTTTGCTTTCTTCGCCTATGCACACTATAACATTGTAGGCGCAGAAGTTATTGTATTCCACCCGAAAATAATATGCCGAAGTTTTGAGGTACCTTGATAAAGCAAATGTTTAACAAATCTTTGTGCGCGTGCGTTTGTCGTTGAACCGCATAGCTTCTAAACGATAACTCTATTAAATACTAAACTTGATATATAAGTTAAACAGCTTTCAGGAATGAAACAAGAGAAGTTAAAAAGAAACCTACCTTAAGCGACCGCTAAATATACCAAGTTGCAGACATTTTTATTTCCTCAAAAAAAAAAAAAAAAAAAAAAAAAAAAAGAGCATTGATTTTAATTAAAACACCTTATATTTCTGTTTAACTATCTGTAGAGGAAGTAAAAATATCTTAAACATATGTTTTGAGTCGCCTGAGACCAAAAAAGGGACCTTAGGACTGCATACCTCAAAACAAAATGTCCTTTATATACCAACTTAGTGTATAAGTTCTTTATATCCAAGGATGCGACACGAAAATTTACAAGAAAATCCCCTTACTCCAAACTACCCTTTACGTGAAAAAATTTGTAAATTGTTATTTTGTCAAAAATGGCTGTAACGATTTTAATTAAAATCTCTTATAAGATATTTACATGCCAAATGAATTGTATATGTTGAATTTTCTGAAATAGCCTCCAGATGATTTTGTAATTTTGCATAACCAGTAAACCGTTAGAAATGGACAAACACTTAGTATAAAGTGTAGAGCTCCTTAAAACACATAACTTTTGTCATATACACTTTTTTTCCTGGAGTTGACCGTTTCGAGATATTCTTTGTTATTGGTTTTAGTTTTAAAATAGTTAAAACACATTTTAAAACACTTGACTGTCGGTTTAATTTAGTGTATTCCCTTATTTCCCTCCTTTGTATAAAGAACCAAGTAATACGACAGCTAGTGTTTATCTCGATTAGCATGAACTGGATAGAAGAATAGTCTTGGTTAACGATAATTTGTTACAGAGATGTAGAGAAAGTCCTGTGAATGTCCCGCATCAGATTTTTTTAGCTAGTCTTTTTACTATCTTCGCCAATATGAATAAGATATTATATTCCACCATTAGAAGCCGAGATTTCACCGTAAATACATGTTTTGAGGTACCATAATTTTTGTGTCGTTGACCATCGTAACTCCTAAACGATAACACATAACCTACCAAGTTTAGATGGTACCATGTTCCGAACATTTTTATTTTCTCAAAGATAAGTATGATTTTGATTAAAATACCTTATTTTTTACATTTTCTTAACAAATAAAATGTACATCTTTAATTTTCTTGGAATAGCTTCTGAAGTTCCCTTCACTCTGGATAACATTTATATAACCGGGAAACCGTAAGAGATAGACAAAAACTAAATACGCTAAAATGTAGATCTCGTTAAACCATGCAATTAATGACATGTACATTATTAATTTCTCTACACCTATTTTGTACATAGTGTATAGAGAAGGTATTGCACTCCACCAAAAAATTCGATACCGAGATTTCACCGGAAATATGTTTTAGGATCCCCTGTATCCAAAAAAATTATTTTCAGAAAAAGATCCGTGTGTCCATGTGTCTGTGAACACGATAACTCAAAAACGAAAAGTCGGTAAAATACCAAAATTGGCATTAAGTTTAGCATCTTCCAGAGATGCGACACGAAGATTTTTAGAAAATCCCCCCACCCCAAACTACCCTTTACATGGACTTTTTTCGAAAATTTTTATTTTCTAAAGAATGGCTCTAACGATTTTGATTAAAATATCGTATATTAAAGATATTTACCTGACAAATAAAGTGTATATTTTGAATTTTCTGAGAATAGCCTCTGAAGACTACTTTATTCTGAGTGAATTTTACGTAATTTTGATTAACTGCTAGACCATAAGAGATAGACAAAAACTTACCACACAAAAAATGTAGAGCACATTAGAACACACCATTTATGTTGTAATCCATTTTTCCTGGAGTTGATAGTTTTTGAGATATTCCTTGTTTTTGTTTTCAGGTTCGAAAAACTTAACTTTTCTCATACAGGAATTTGTCAACTCCTATCCATACAAACAAAGAAACTTCAGTCGCATAGCAACCAGCTTTTGACTATCGCTGTAACTATGGTACTCCCTTATTTCTCTTCTACTTACAAGGAAGCAAGTAATAAGACTATTTCTACTAATTTTTTGTCGATTAGAATGAAGTAAATAGAAACATGAGATTTTTAAAACTAATTTGTTGCAGAGATGTAGAGAAAGTAATGTGAATGGAACACATCAGAATTTTACTTTCTCTAGCCCCGTATGTACAATGTACATAGGTAAAGAGAAGTATTGTATTCCACCCAAAAATTCGATACCGAGATTTCCCCAGAAATACATGTTTTACGACCCCCTGTATCCATAAAAAGCATTTTCAGAAAAAGGTTCGTGTGTGTCCGTGCGTCTGTGAACAAGATAACCCAAAAACGAGTAGTAGCTAAAATACCAAACTTGGTATTTAAGTTTAGTATCTTCCAGAGATGCGACACAAGATTTGGAGAAAAATCCCCCTGCCCCAAACTACCCTTTACATGGAACTTTTTTCGAAAATTTTTATTTTCTTAAAATGGCTCTAACGATTTTGATTAAAATATTGTATATTAATGATATTTACCTGTCAAATAAAATGTATATCTTGAATTTTCTGGGAATAGCTTCTGGAGACCTGTTTGTTCTGGATGAATTTTGCTTAATTTGACATAACTAGTAAACCGTAAGAGATAGACAAAAACTTACTATACAAAAATTTAGGGTTTTTTTAAAATACATAAGTTATGTCATATACATTTTTCTCGTGGAGCTTACCGTTTTCGAGGTACTCATTATTATTAGTTGCAGTTGTGAAGTACTTATACTTTTCTCAGACGGGAGTGTCCGTTTTTCTTTTGTTCTACTCCTGGCCAAGAAAAGAAGCGATTTGTAATGACAATCGCATAACGACAGCTTTTAAAACATTCGACTATTGGTTTAGCCTAGTGTATTCCCTTATTTTCTTCCTACTTATAAGGAACTAAGTAATAAGAGCATTGTGCTACTGAGTACCTTGATTAGCAAGGAGCAGTAAGAATAATTATCTTATGTAAGAAGTTTGTGGAACAGCTAGAGAAAGTCATGCGAGTCACATCAGAATTTTTATCACTGGGATGTCTCATATGTATTTTTACGGTGATGTCTGGACATCAAAATTTTGGTTGGAATATGTAAAGTTTCTTACAGAGAAGGTAAAATTCGAAGACATTTATCAATAAATATTTCTAAAACTTTTGCAGTATACTGTACTATCAAACAGCTGCCTGTCATAGATAATAGCACCTTCCTAAATGAATTATTGCAAATGTTGAGCGATATAATGCTGAAAGATTAGCTTTTTTCTTTGAACCCCCACATTGAGATTAATCAGTAATTAATTCCTGTATCTAGGGTAGATAAAATAATGAATATTTCATTTGCTCTGATTTCACATGATTCAGAACGCTTCATTTATGCCTGAGTGTGCATAATCTACTGTCATGTTAAATGAGCAATGGATTTTAGGGTGGGAAATAGAGGTGGCATAAATATTCCTGGGAGAGAGGGTGCAGTAATTTCACAATTCACAATGAAACTTAAAAGTAGAGTATACATAAATATAACAGCTTACACTGATGTATCTACTTTAATTATTCAGTCATTTAAGTTAATTATTATTTGTATTAATTAATTTTCCCTCTGTTCTATCCTCTAAAATGTGATATTTTCCATTAATACAATTTTCTCTATCTGTTCACAAACAAACTGTACCTAAAAATATTGTGTGTTCCATTCACATGACTTTCTCTACATCTCTGCAACAACTTATTGTTAAAAAGCTTATGCTAATCGAGACAAAAATTAGCAGAAATAGCCATATTACTTGCTTCTTTGTAAGTAGAAGCGAAATAAGAGAGTACTATAGGTTAAAGTGATAGTCAAAAGCTGTGACTGAGGTTCATTTGTTTGTATGGACAGGAGTTTACAAATTCCTGTATGAGAACAGTATAAGTTTTTCAAAACTGAAACTAAAAACAAGGAATATCTTAAAATCTTAACAACGATCAACTCCAAAAAATGTATATAACATAACGTGCTCTACATTTTTTGTGTGGTAAGTTTTGTCCATCTCTTACAGTTTAAATTTCATCCAGAATAAAGTGGTCTTCAGAGGCTATTCCCAGAAAATTCAAGATATACATTTTATTTGTCAGGTAAATATCTTTAATATACGATATTTTAATCAAAATCGTTAGAGCCATTTTTGAGAAAATGAAAATTTCCGAAAAAAAGTTCCATATAAAGGTTAGTTAGAGGTGGGGGGATTTTCTTGAAAATCTTCGTGTCGCATCCTTGGAAGATACCAAACTTATATACCAAGTTTGGTATTTAACGGTCTTTTCGTTTTTGAGCTATGCTGCCCATAGACACATACACACACGGACATTTTTCTAATTTTTTTTTTTTTGGATTCAGAGGGTCTCAAAACATATATTTCCGCTGAAATCTCAGTGTCTATTTTTTGGGTGCAATACAATACCTTCTCTATGCACTATGTACATTGTACGTGTAGAGAAAGTAAAATAGCCTAAATAGCACTACTATTGTTTGTAATAATGGTATAAATTTAAAAAATATCGTAAATAGTGTATATTTTCAAATTTCACAGAAGTATATCTTAAAATCTTATAGACGACATCAAGTTATGATTTATAAATATCGCAAACGTCCTTTGTTTGTAGGTTCATTATAACGAAGGGAGTAATAACGTTATGAAGGTTATCTTTGCAATCTGAACAGCATGAAGTATGTGTATGCTTTTCACATTATTGGAAGGGTAGTCAGGCATGGGGAGAATTTTCCACTATTGGGATATCATATCGGTGATGATAGTGTTTAGCGCGCAAAATTAGATATGGGAACCATAAAAGTGTCGGGAATTGTTGAAAACAAGCTCGAAATCGGTTGCAGTTGGAGATTCCGATTAAACCATTTCGTCCTTCATTACGTAGACACGATTAACTGTGCTATAGCATTACATGCAGTGCACTGAACATCAGATCACCAATCATCCTCGGCATGGACATTTCAGTCTAGCACTTTAAAAACTGTTGTTTACAATGAATTTCCTTTGTAGGTAGAAACTTGCATGCGAGGTTATACTTAGAATGACCATTTATCCAGGTAATAAGATAAATGTCACAAATAATAATAATACTGATATTTTGTTGGCACGAGATTCAGCGAAAGCTTTTCTTATCATTGTTTCTAATGAAGTTGTCTCTGTTGTGGAGCAGCATAATCATCACTTACCTTTATTGTGCACAGTAGTTTTGATTTCACTGAACATTAAATATTTTTCATCTCTACAAAAAGGCTAATACATACAATTAAGTAGATATTTATGAAAATTGGTCAAAAATTTGCAAACATTTGGTTGTTTATTCTATAAAATACCTTGTACTTCTACAGTATAAACTTTGTTTGGTCTAAAAAGGGTGTCACGAGAATTGTTCTGATGTTAGTCCTCAAAAAAGGTTCTGTCATTAAATCGGCATAATTATATCTGATTAAACTCAAGTATTTTTAAATATTGTTGTATTTCTTACACCTCTTATATACGGTAATATATATACAGGTCATTAGGGATAGATACAGATATTTTGATAAATGATATCTTAATGTTTACCCACTAGGTGTGTTAGTTGCATTTTCTCTTTATACAACAGTTTTCTTACAAACCAATCACCCAATTTACCACCTGATGTGTTTTACATGGTATTAACTGCGCGGAAAAATGAACGCTTGTGGGTATATATTATCCATTTTACTTCCACGCTTTTACACCTCAATGTGGCGTGCTGGCTAATAATGTGGGGATCATTGCCCTTGCAGAAAGCATTTAAGCACAGTTCCGATTCAACATTCGTTATAGTGAGGTCTTCCCACTCAAAGTTACGCTTTCCGACCCGCAGTCTCAGGGAAAATAAACACCTATGCTTGGCGATACTAAACAACTTTAAAATATGCTACTCTTAATAAATAAAATTAAAAGTCTGCAAATGAAGCAAACATTAATGCAATGTTCTTTATTTACACTGTTCTTAATTACGAATACAAATATCTGCACTTATACAGAATGCTGTTCCATAACAGAATGCTGTTCCACATTTAGTCAGCTTTAATTTGACAACTGGTTTGAAAAAAGACATTCTTGCATAAATCTTTAAACTTATTTTTCTGATTTTCACTATTTTTTGTCGTCTTTCAAGCTTCAAATTGTTCCACAAGATGTAATTTTTGATCAGTCTAACAATGTAATCTTTATTTTAAGAATTATTGTACAATATTAATTTCTATTTAGACATCTTTCATTTTGCTTCATCGCCCTTATTTTAAAAATATATAAGATCGGAAGAGTCATACACAATACCTTTTTGCTCCCTTAAGTATAAAACAAAAGATTCACATGGATAAAATTAGTGAGTTAAAATGTATTTAAGATTATATTTTATTTGTTAATTTTTATAAGATTGCATAGTGTGGGTCGTTTTCAAAATACTCCAATGTGATAAAAAAACAGATATTGAAAAGACTATTAACTTTATAAACTGAAAGTTTGTTACATTTTATTTTTATATCAAAAACTGGTAAAATATTAAAATAAATGCAATAAAAACTTTTAGAGTCTTCGTTTATAAATGCCTCCTCCCCTTCCCGGGAGAAACACAGAATGTGTCGTATGGAATGGTAACTATTATGCTTACATGAATGCAACTATTTTAAACAAATACAAATCCTAAGTAAGAAGTTATTAATAAATGGCAAGAATTGGCAAAGCAATTAGCTCGAAGTTATAATGGCGTAGGTGATCAGATTCATTGAATCTTAGTAAGAAGGAAACTCATTTTTGTTCAAGGTTTTATTCATCAGACTAACGTGTTCACAAAGTCTAAAAGTTTGTTAAAAATCGTATGCCGTTTCTTAGAGTTTGAAAACTGAAATATTACTTGGATTTGAGCAGTCAAGGAGAATGCGAATGATGATAATATGAAGTGTAACATTTTGCAACGTAGAACATAAGAAATATTTTGGGTAAGTCTGGAATAGGCGGGCCTTGTAGCGGGGTTAATATGCTGCCTCTTATCCTTCAAGTGAGCTAATCTCGCATTTTAAGACTATTATTATATGTTCGTAGAGTTTCGCTGGACTCTTCACGTTTAATGATGATTGCAAAAGGATTCGTATAGTTTAGCGTGTCTCGATAATTTAAAGTCCTCATTTTATCAAGGAAATAAATTCTGCCTACAACGCTAATTTATTTTTTTCTGAGTTTTAGCAAATTTATTGCAAGTTAGTTCTAATTTCTCTCTTTTCTAGATTCAAGAACAGTTGATTATTCATCTTAAAACACATGCAATTCGCTTCCAACACATCAATTATAATTATTAGCTTCCCTAAACATTCTCTGGAGCCCCTAACTGGCAGCAGAAAAACAAAACCTAAGTTATATATTCAGAAATATGTAATACGTAAGTCTAAATTCTAAATTTCGTTCTATATTACATACAAGACTGACACCAAGAATCTAGTCTTTAAGTTTGACTGTATAACAATGAAATATTATTGACCATTGTTTAAGTGCCTTTAGTTTTAAGATAATACACGTGTGAAATTTGGAAAACCCACAGTATGCAAGATATCCTGTTGAAACATATACAAAGCAATTGTAACATTTTCCTGAGATATTAAATTTATAGCTCACATGGTTATTTAAATTTTATTTTTTGAATTAATTGCAAGAATAGTTCGTTGCAAAAAAGGTAAACATGTCATGTGACTGTGAATCACCAGATTTTTTTAATATCTCTCGGGGTTGTATATAATATAATGATTATCATGCAATTATGATTATAATTCCGACTACCATAAATAGGTCTCATCGGGCGCGCTCTAGATATTAATATTCCTATGTCTGTTTTTCATTTAAGAATTCACCTCAATCTCTGCAGGCAAGTATATAAAACGAAGCTTGCAAAACTTTGTCCCAAAACCAGCGACAAGAATACTTTAACAAAATAATACGTATGTTTAATACTGTAAGACTCTCTGGTGTTCACTACCCGTTATACTTTTCATAGAATTCCTGATTTTCACTTATTCATAACGGAAAGTATGTTAATTTTTATACAGCAACTAGTGAGATTAGTTTACCTAGGTAGATAATTATGTTATAATTTAGCTGAAATGAAACACACTATAGTTATTTCCTAGCATCAAAAACGATAAAAAATTGCAACACAATTATAGCTTTAAGCAACTGTGATGCATTTAGCTTTTAAACTTTAAATTATCTCTAACAATGTTATAATATGTTGCAAAGTCATTGTTTACACAGTGTATTAACAAAAAGCTTCCTCTAGGAATAAAGTATTACAGCGTAATGTTATTGGGAGTTTCAATTTATATATCATTAGCTAATCCGACGTTCCACGTTTTGCTTTATAAACTCCAGGGCGAATTTATTTTACTTTGGTTTTATATTAATTATAGTCGTAATAAAATTTACTCTCCTGTAATTCTTGATACACCTGCAAGGTATAATGAGAAAATAGTCTACTGAATTTACATACATCGTAATTATTGATATAGTTTAAATAAAACATTATATTTTCATTGTAAAAAACTAAAAACATATTTAGTTAGGTAATATAGATTTTACAATACTAAGAAAATAAATAAGTATATTCATTATCTAACTAGTTTTGTAATAGTATCTTATTATGCAACTAGTTTTATAATAAAGCTTCTATTATGCAACGTATCATAATGAAATTCTTACTTTGAACATTTTTCTTCAAACACCAATTTTTAAATTTCTTAAATTCCTTTTCATGCCGAAATGGGGATGTGTTAGGACTAAAATAACGGTAACAGAATTAGCTTCGTTCGCAGTATCTTCACTAGAACTCATTTTTATTTTCTCTATACGTACTATTACACGGTGTATAGAGACGGTATTGTAAAGCACCCAAAATTCATTACTGAGATTTCACCGGAAATACATGTTTTGGGTCCCTCTTAATCCAAACAAACATTATTAGCAAAAGGTCTCAGAGAGAGAGAGAGAGAGAGTCTGTGGGCAGTATAGTGCAAAATGAAAAGACCGTTAAGTACCAAACTTGGTATTTAAATTTGATACGTCTAAGGATACGACACGAAGATTTTCAACAAAATTTCCTCATACCAAACTACAGTTTAGATAGAAAAAGTTTCGAAAATTTTGATTCTCTCAAAACATCTCTAAGGATTTTACTTAAGATATTTATTTGGATGTTAAATAAAATATATATCTTGAATTTTTTGGGGATTAGCCTCTAAAGACCACCTCATTCTGGATGATTTTTATTGAATTTTGCATAACTGTTAAACAGTAAGAGATAGAAAAATACTTATTGCACAAAAAATGTTCATCACGATAAAACACCCATTTATGACGTATACATTTTTTTCTTAGCGTTTGCCGTTTTCGAGATATTCCTTTGTTATTGATTTTAGTTTTAAAATTTCTCTCAGTGGAACCCTTCAACGCTTGGTCACATAAAGAAACGGATTTCAATTCCTTAGCAACCACATTTTAAAATATTTGATTGTCGGTTTAGCCTAGTGTATTCCCTTATTTTTCTTCTACATATAAAGGAACTAATCAAAAGACCGTTTCTGTTAGTGTTTTAACATTAAATAGATTAAAGAACAGGCTTATTAACAATAATTTATCACAGAGCTGTGCAAAAGGTCATGTGAATGAAGCACATTATAATTTTTTATAATTCATTATAGTTTAATAAATTAAACTAGTTGGCTTAAACGGAACTACTTTAGAGATAGCAGGTACATTTGTAGCTTTTAGTTAGAGAAATTTATTTAAACCCCGTTACCAATAATATTCACAACTCTTATACACTTTACAATTCTCCGAGATCCTAGGTGAAACTGTACTATAGGTGTTCACTTACAACTGAAAAAGAAATTTCGGGATTCACGTGCTTAACGTATTTAATCTGTAAAACAGCATACTTTGAAGAACAACTGAATGTACTGATACCTGAAGACATTCTTATGAACTGAACTGAACAGTAAACGTTGAGGACTTGTTCTGAAAACTTGCGTCTCCGTGGATGTATATCGAGCACTCTTATTCTGTCTAACCGTTAAAACTGCTTTCATTGGCTTGTTTTTATCGCTCCCAGTAATGTTTCTTTTCATGAGAAAATAGAAACTATCCTAATATGTGATTTAAGCTGCAAGCTCTCAGTAACTTTCCAACCTTACCACTTCAAGCTTACTTGTCTATTTTTTTTAGCTCAAGGGCATTCTTTTTTACATTTCACCCCAGCTCCTTGGCTATGTCCACCAAAGTATTGCCAAACATTTCTCATTTATGATACATATGCAGTTTCAGCTATCTCGTCTCTTTTAAAAATAAGCTTATGCAAATAACCTCCAATAATATCTCATTTCTATTATTACATAATCTTGTTTTCATTGTTTTCACTTTCTCTACACGTACTATGTACATAGTGTATAGCGAAAGAACTGCATTCCCGCCAAAAATTCGATACCGGGATTTCACCGAAAATACATGTTTTGGGTTCCCCTGAATCCAAAAAAAGCATTTTCAGAAAACGATCCATGTGTATGTGTGTGTGTCTGTGGACAGCATACCTAAAATACGAAAAGACCGACAAATACCAAACTTTGTATTTAAGTTTGCTATCGTCCAAAGATGCGAAACGAAGATTTAAAAAAAAAACTCAACCCTACTACCCTTTACATGGAAAAAATTTCGAAAATTTTGATTTTCTTAAAAATGGCTCTTATATACGATATTCTAATCAAAATCGTTAAATATATTTACTGACAAATAAAATGTATATCTTGAATTTTCTGGGAATAGCCTCTGAAGACTACTTTATTCTGGATGAATTTTACAGAATTTTGTATAACTGCTAAACCGTAAGAGAAGGACAAAAACTTACCACACAAAAATGTAGAGCACATTAAAACACACAATTTATGTTATATACATTTTTTTCGTGGAGTCGATCGTTTTTAATGTATTCCTTGTTTTAATTTCAGCTTTGAAAAACATACCTTTCTCATACAGGAATTTTTCAGTTGCTGTCCACACAAACAAAGGAACTTAAGTCACGTAATAACCAGCTTTTGACTCTCACTTTAACCTATGCTACTCCCTTATTTCGCTCCTACTTACAAGGAAGCAAGTAATAAGACTGTTTCTGCTAAATTTTTACGATTAGCATGAAATAAATAGAAGCAGCATAAGCTTTCTAACAATAATTTGTTACAGAGGTGTAGAGAAAGTCATGTGAATGGAACTCATCAGATCTTTTATTTTTGTGGCATTCAGGTGTATACTATTTGGCCATCAGGAAATGTATTCATTAGTACTGGCTCAGAGTTCTGGTTGAGCTCTATTGATCTCCCACTAGTCAACCTATTCTACAATACCATTGGAATGTTTCACTGCTTCCCAAAACACTTAATATGCTACACTCACATGACTTTCTCTAGCTGCTACACAAACTTCCTACAAAAGATTATTCTTCTTCCTACACAATGCTAATCGAAATAAGCACTAGCAGATTGCTCTTATTACTTAGTTCTTATAAGTAAAAGGGAACTAAAGGAATGCGCTATGTTAAAGTGACAGTCAAATGTTTCAAAAACTGTTGTTATGCGATGGTCATTGCAAATCGATTCTTTGCTTAGCTAGGAGTAGAACAAAAGAAACACGGAAACTTCCTGTCTGAGAAAAGTGCAAGTACTTTGCAATTGAAGTAAGAAGGAATATGTTGGAAACTGTTACCTCCACAACAAAAACGTAAATTACATATATTGTGTGTAGTAAGATCTAAATTTGTTGTGTAGTAAGTTATTGTATATCTCGTACGGTTTAGTAACTAAGCAAATGGCAAAATTCATCCAGATTATTGATGTCTTCAGAGCCTATTCAAAGAAAATTAAAGATATATATTTTATATCGGGCGTAAATATCTCTAATATACGAGATGTTAATCAAAAAGAGAAAACGAAGGTTTTGAAAGCTTTCCCATGAAAAGATAATTTGTGGTGGAGGGATTTTCTTGTCAGATTTCCAAAATTTCCTTCCACTCGTCAACCTATTCAAGAACACCATAAGAGGCAGTCAGTTTTCCAAAATTTCCTTCCACGCGTCAACCTATTCAAGAACACTATAAGAGGCGGTCAGTTATCCAAAATTTCCTTCCACTCGTCAACGTATTCTAGAACACCATAGCAGGCGGTCAGTTTTCCACAATTTCCTTCCACTCATCAACCATTCTAGAACACATACATTTTTCCAAAATTTGTTCCTTTGTCGCAGAAAGTCGGTGTCTCGTTCAGCAGTGTCCTCAGCTTCGGCTAATATTAAAAACACTGCATTTTCCCTTACGACTTGAATTTATTGTATCACAGATTTTAACGAGTGGCTAGCTAGCTTGTTTCCTTACAAAATGTGTTATAAATGAATACCCTCCAACCACTTAAATTATTAATCAGGAGCCGAATCTAACCCTCTGCACATCGCTTCCCCACCACTTTAAGTACGTGGACGTGCGCGGAACACAATGTGACATGAACACAAGCTCTAGAGAGTAACAGTAAGGAAGAGTTACCACATAAGATTTCTGTCTTGCCTTAAATACTGATCCTAGATGACGCCAACTTTCGCGCCATAACATGCTAACTAAGAACCAATAAGAGATCCTGTTACATCGACTCAAGTTATAAGAATAAAGTGTGTCAAGTTTTGACGTCATAGCGTACACATGACGCGTTTGGAAAAACCTAGTGGTTCCTTCTCACTTCAACTTTATGCTTGCTACTTCCCAGTGCTACTTGGAAGACAAGTCACTGTTCCTGTCTCACTTCTTTCTATGTCTGTTCTTTTTCTATCTTGCATTCTTTAGCTTAAACCCTGTGCTCATTAGCAGGTGGTGGTTGGTGAACTGTTACCTGGAATTAAGCTAGCTCACTTACCCAAGTTATAATTTGCTTTTATGTATATTTATACAATTAAATATTCACAAAGTTTTACATTGTTTTCTATAAGTTTATAATATTATATACAGTTTCCCTTGTTATATATTTTATGAGCATATGGCATGTGCTCCTACACCTTCAACAAGTGTAGGGTTGTGATTCCGATGTGAGCATTCGCCCCTATCTGAGGCAAGTGGAAGAGAAAGTCTCGGCCTCAGCGTACCACATTTACCTCGCAGTTTATAACTGCAACAGTCCCGAACATTTAACGAGTTGCGAGTACTGGTACAATAACCCCGCGCTTTCCGAGAGTGCAGATTTGTATACACTGCACCACTAGAGGGTGAAGAGGGCACGATGACGTACATGTAAAGGAAAGTGGAGGATATGCAAGCGATGCTCCCTCCCCAATGCCCGGAGGCTAGGAAAACCCATTGGATTTGAGAATCTTTTTTTTTTCTCCCCTCTCTCTCTCTTCACATATCGTCTTTTGTTTTATGCGTCTAGTGGATACTAGAGCAGTGTCAGTGAAGATCGCGATTGCCCTGTAAAGAATTCCTCCGCAAGGGGCAAAAACATACTCTCTCCCCCTTTGCTCGTTTCTTTATTTCTACATCGCAACTTCCTTTCCCTGCGGATAGCAAACGCCTGGATTTACAGACAGAGAGAAAATTGAGATGGGGATCCGACGGTATGAGCAAACACGTGGACTACTGGTTGCTTGCTATCTCTTCTTTTGGACAATACCCTGCCCTGGGGTGCATCTTGCACGGGAGGGGAAAATGCTCAACAATGGCACAGCGGAAGAAAACACTTGTTTTCATAGCGCTGCTGTCCAATTGACGTTCAAATGAGCAACGTGGGGTAACATGTGTTAAAAACTTTAGCAAAATACTTTAGTCTTGAAAAATTTGATACTTAATTTTAAGTTTTGAATGCATAAATCCATGACTTATCTTTATACAATCTTTCTACATAATAAACAGAGGAGCACTCGTGCACAGAATAGAGAGAGAGAGAAGAGAGAGAGAGAGAGAGAGAGAGAGAGAGAGAGAGAGAGAGAGAGAGAGCAACTCGTGTTTGCTATGCTCCAACTCATTCTCTTAATATATCTGGGACACCTAACGGTGTTTCCTAAATCAAGTGAAATTTCTCATTGGTGATCTAGCCACTACATGCATATGGTGACGAGGGACATTATCCATAGATGACACCACTGGAGTTAATCACGACTTGCGGACGTCAAGATGCTGGAATTCTACCATGGGGCCTTCTCTTTCACATAAAAATAAACACTAATGGGACTAATCGCTTTACTTTCCATCCGAAGGAAGCAATGCTAAGTTTTCTCCGAAACAAAATCTACGACCATTCGCTGGTACTGAACCAAATCATTGGGTGGTATAGATTGGCGTCGAACCTACTACACAACAGATAGAAGAATCTTGCATTGCATCACCTTTAGTTTCAGAGAACAAAAAACATGTAAAACTATACAGTTTTATGGTGAAAGTAGAATCAAACGAGGAAAAAAAATCTGATGTTCCTTTCACATGACTTTCTCTATATCTCTGTAACAAATTATTGTTAATAACCTTATCTTTTAGCCACTTCATGCTAATCGAGATAAACACGCAAAAATTGTCTTATTACTTATTTGCCCAAGAAGAAGCTAAATAAGGGAATAAACCAACAGTCACATGTTTTGAATGTCGTTGCAATGGGATCGAAATCCGTTTCTTTACGCGGCCAAGAGTTGGCAAGCACCTGTATGAGAAAATTGTTAAAACTGAATCTCCAGGAAAGAAATGTATATGACAAATTGTGCGTTTTAAGGAGGTCTACATTTTTGTGTAGTAAGCTCTTGTCTATCTCTCACGGTTTACTATTTATGTAAAGTTAAAAAAAAATCATCCAGAATGAAGAAGATATCTATAGAGGCACTTCCCAGAAAATTCCAGATACACATTTGTCATGTAAATAATCTAAATATAAGAGTTTTATTCGAAATTGTTAGTCATTTTTGAGAAAAATAAAAAAAAAAAATCGAATTGTTTTCCATGTAAAGGTTAATTGAGGGTGGGGGGATTTTCTTGAAAATTTTGTGTCGTATCCTTGGGAGGTACTGAACTTAAATATTAAGTTTGGTATTTAGAGGATTTCGTTTTTGAGCTATGCTGCTCACAGACACACACGGAGCTTTTTCTAAAAATTTGTTTTGGAATTCATAGTCCCCAAAGCATGTACTTTCGGTGAAATCTCGGTATCGAATTTTTGGTTGCAATACAATACGTTCTCTATACACTGTACATAGTACATGTAGAGAAACTAAAATGCACTTAAAGTTGATGCATTTAAGTTTTGAAAGAATGAATCCATTACCTAATAGAAAGAACAGAACTCGTGTTTTTGTATTCTCTATCTCTCATCATATTGGTGTATTTGGGACACCTAATGGTGTTTCCTAAATCAAGTAAAATTTCTCATTCGTGATTTAGCCACCATATGCACATAATGACGAGGGATCAGTACATTATACATAGATGGCACCACTGGAGCTAGTCACGACTTGCTGACGTGAAAATGCTGGAATTCTACCATGGGACCTTCTCTTTCACTTGAAAATAAGCATTACTCGGGACTAACCGTTTTATTTTTCCTTCCGAAGGAAGCGTGCTAAGTATTTTCTCCGAAACAAAATCCACGACCCTTCGCCGGTGCTGAACCACATTATTTAGTGGTAGAGACTGACGTCAAACCACTAAACAAGTTAGAAGAACCTTACAATGCATCATTTTTAATTTAAGAGAACAAAAACCATTTATACTATACATTTTTATGGGAAAAGGCTAAAGTGATAGTCAATGCCTTTAAAAGCCGGTCACTATGTGAAACAATTGAAATTCCGATCTATTTGCCTGCCAAAAATAAGTAAACAGAAGTCAGTCGAAAGAAATGTGACCTACTGTTTGAGAATATCACGGAAATTCTAGAAAACGGCCAACTTTGTAGCAAAAATGTATGACAGAAGTTGTATGTATTAACAATATCTACATTTTTTGTATAGTCAGTTTTGTTTATTTCTTACAGTTTACCAGTTACGCAAATTTAAACAAAATTCTTCCAGAATGAACAGGGCTTCAGATGTTCCCCAAAATTCAACATATATATTTTATTTATCATGTAAATACCCGTAATATACGGTGTTTTAATAAAAATCGTTAGAACTATTTTTAAGAAAATCAAAATGTTTGAAGTTTTCCATTTTAAGGGTAGTTGGGGTAGGGTAATTTTCTTTAAAATCTTCGTGTCACATGGCTGGAAGATACTAAACTTAAATACCCAGTTTTGTATTGCTTAGATTTTAGCTATGCTGTCCACAAACACACACAAATTGACCTTTTCTAAAAGTGCTCTTTTCAGGCTCAAAGGAGCCCAAAACATATATTTTCGGAGAAATCTGGACATCCAATTGTTGAGTGCAATACAATACATTCTCTAGATGCTATGTACATTGTATGTACATACGGCTAGAGAAAGCAAAAACGAGCAGTAATTGTATTTATTAAGTGCATAGCATTATGTCAATTGCTCATATCGTCGCACGATTCAGAAGACCATACTTGCTCTCTAAAAAGAAATATTTGGGTTTAAAATGTCAACTAACCCTATTCACAACATTGCAAACACACACACACACCTATATACACAACAACAAAGCAAACAAAAGCACTTTGGTACATGAGCATCAATATGCGTGTGTAGTGCGACGGTGTGCATGTTTGGTATCAAACACGTCTATGCGATATTTACACAGACATCTTGTCTCTTAGTGCACGTACTTCAATTAAGTGCGTGACCAAGCTTGGTCAGTTTTGGTGTTTAGAATCAAAGTTACGGCATGCTGTCATACGTCTGTTTGAAGATAAAGATACCTAAAATAATAATTTTTCCTAGCATTCTCCGTCTGCACGCAAACGTCCGTTTTCCTATTCCGTGTATAATAGGCAACTCCTCCTACTAACATCAACTACCTTACGAGCTTTCCACGCTCCCAACCTCACGTCCGCTGCTTTATACCCAAATCTAAAATTGCTTTACCTTACCCAATCTTTATTTCATTTTGTAGCTATGTTAAGATTCTATTTACTACATGTTTATATCATATAGTCGGTTACATTTACGCGAGTTTCTGTACCCCTCTATAATTTATTAATAGGGTATACAAAATATTCTTACGAAATTTTATATTTTTATCTATTTTATTTCAATTCACACAAATATTTTAAATAAATAGCCAAGGCACAAATTTATTTATAAATATAAAGGATAGTCTAACGTTCAAAAATTGGACTCCATCCTCTTTGCATGCAATCATGAGAAACAACTGAATACCAAAAGGACTTGTGTGTTTTAAAAACACCGATATTTTTGTGCAGAGATTTTTGCATATTGCTCAACATTTACCAGTTATGCAAATGTACAAAATTCCTTACAAATGAAAGGAATTCCAGAGATTACTTCAGAGAAATTTACAATTTACATTTTATGCTTGATGTAAACATTCTGATAAGGAATTTTAATCAAATTTGTTAAAGCCATTTATGAGAAATTCGAAAAGTTGAAAAATATTTCATGTAAAGGGCAGCTTGGAGTGGATGATTTTCCTGCAACTACTGACACACATGGACAGTTATTGGTTTCAATTTCAAGCCACTTAAACTTTTATCAAACGGGAGGACATCGTTTCTTCTAGTTTCTCGTTTGTTTACTCCTCCAAGCAGAGAGATTGGAATTTCAATTGTTTCACATAGCCACCGGCTTTTAAAGAGACTATCGCTTTAGCCTATGCATTTTCTTATTTGTCTTCTATTTACAAGGAAGCTAGTAATAAGATTAATTCTGCTTATGCTTATCTTGATTAACATGATGTAGACAACAGATTATTGTTTTGAATAAAAGGTTTGTTTACCGAACAGCTAGAGGACATCATGTGATTGGAACACGTCAAATGTTTTACGCTGTTTTACTGGAGGTGTTGTTGATACAACAGAATTTAGTGGATTTAGTTTTGCGCTAACTCTCCATCTGTCTGATGAATCTGATTTTTATTTTCTCTAGCACGAATGTACAAGTACTTAGTAGATAGAAAAGTTTTTTTTTTTTTTGTTTTTTTTTTTTTTTTGCGGCTTGACGTCTTTTAACCTGATTGGACATATCGGACGATGTACGAAATTGAAGAAATGATGCTCAAATGATCTTGGGGTTCATGAAGCTTAAAGTTATTCGACATTCGTCTTCTCAGGCTAAGGGAAAAGCCCGAAAAAAAACCTTACACGGGCAACTCAACCTAAGCGAGATTCGAACTAACGACCTTTTGTATGTGAAGCAGACACGCTACCACCACACTTCCCAGACGGGCTAGAGAAGGCATTTTATTTCACCTAAAATCTATATGGAGATTCCACCGGAAATATATCTTTTGGGGACCCTCTAAATCTAATAAAAAACTTTTTAGAAACATGTCCGTGTGTGTGTCTATGAGCAACATAGCTCAAAAACAAAATATACCAAACTTAACATTTAAGTTCAGCAGCTTCCGGGGATGCGACGTGAAGATTTCCAAGGAAATCCCGCACCCCAACTACTCTTTACATGGACAATTTTTCCAAAATTTTGATTTTCTAAAATTTGGCTATAATGCTTTTGATTAAAATTTTAAGCTGTTTCATGAAAAACGATATGTAAATGTTGAATTTTCTGAAGACTTCTTTCTGGATGACTTTTTTATAACTGGTAAACCATAAGAGACAAAAACTTAGTACACAAATACTATAGATTTCGTTAAAACAAACAACTTATGTTATATACAATTTCTGCAGAATAAACCGTTTTCGATATATTCCTTGTCACTGGTTTTAATTTTAAACTGCTAAAATGTTTCTCAAACATTTCGTTCTGTTTCGTTTCATATCTCATGGCCACACAAGGAGAACAGACTTGCAATTGTTTCACATATCGACTCACTTTAGCTTAATGTATGCCCTAATTTCTCATCTATTTAAAACCAAGCGAGTAATAAATTTCTGATGTTTATCTCAATCAGCACGATATCGATAAAAGAATAATCTTTTGTAAGAAGAACCCATTTGCAGAAAAGGTAGAGAATAGAACACGTCAGATTTCCCCCTCTCTATTATGTTTCTGAACTTTCAAAGTTTGTATCTTAAGTGGTGTTAGGGCTAAGTACCACCTCAGTACTTGAAGTGGCAGAACATTAAGCTAGTGGCCAGCTATTAATGACTCATTTGATCCGATTTAACGAAGGTTAGTGAACACCGCCATTTGCTTTATATATGTTAGCCATGTTTAGAGGATTTAATGCTGCCAAAGAGCAGTCGTCATAAACTTTTCAGGGACTTAGTTGTGGCGAACCTTGGCCAAAGGATATCAACATGGGATGTTGGGGCTTGTTGTAGCTTTAAGAAAAAGTTAACTTACTTTCCAGAGCATTACTTATTTATTTCACTGTTAAAAGCTATAAAATGTTTACCAAGAACACTGTTATCTTCTGGGATTTGTCAGACGCGGAAGTCAACTTTTCGTCTGTCGAGAAGAAATCCATTCCATTCTTTTCCTATAACTGGCTCAGGGTAAACTGAAGAAAATAACAAAAAATCTGATGTACTCCATTCTCATAACTTTCTCTAAATCTCTGTAACTTATTCTTATACCTACTTCATGCTAATCGAGATAATAACTAGCAAAAACGGTTTTATTACTTAGTCCCTTATAAGTAGAAGAAAAATAAGGGAGTATGCTAGGCTAAAATGATAGTCAAATGTGGTTGTTATGGAATTGAAATCCGTTTCTTTGCATGGCCAGGAGTTGATAAGTTCCCGCATGAGAAAAGTATAAGTATTCTAAGACTGAAATCAAAAACAAGGAATATCTTAAAAACTGTCAAAAATACATATAATATAAATTGTGTGTTTTAACGAACTCTACATTTTTTGTGTGGTAAGTTTTTGATTATCACTTACAGTTTACCAGAAACGCAATATTCAGCAAAATTCATCCAGAATAAGATAGCCTTCAGAGGCTATTCCGAGAAAATTCAAGATGTACATTTTATTTATCATGTAAATAACCTTAATTTACGACATTTTAATTAAAATCGTTATAGCCATTTTTGAGAAAACCAAAGTTTTCGAAAATTCCCTGTAAAGGGTAGTTGAGGGTGGGGGAATTTTCTTGAAAATCTTTGTGTCGCATCCTTGGAAGGTATTTAATGGACTTTACGTTTTTGATCTGTGCTGTCCACAGACACACATGGACCTTTTTCTAGAAGGGCTTTTTTTGATTTCAGGAATGCTAACGGCGATTTTAAGTTTCTCAGGAAGTATTAACACAATGAAATGAATAACGCTAAATGCAGCAATCTTTTTCAAACATGTTCCATGACTATTTACCTAACCCCTGTCCTACACATGTCTTGTGTTACATTCACATCACTTTCTCTAGCTGTTGCGCAAAAACATTTTCTTACAAAAGATTATTCTTTTATCTATATCATGCTGATCTATATAAACAGTAGCAAAATTGATCTTATTACTTGCTTCCAAGTAGAAGGGAAACAAGGGAATTCATTAGGCCAAAGCGAATTCTTTTAAAAGTTGGTCGCTATTCAAAACAATTGAAGTTCAGTACGCTCCGCAGGTACAACTCTACACGAATGGTCCCTTTAAGAAAAGTTAATTACTTTAAAATTGAAACTTATAACAATGAATATCTCGAAAACAGTCAGCTCTACAAGAAAAACGTATAAATTATGTGTTTTAACAGGATCAATATTTTTTGTATGGTTTGCTTTTGTCTACCTCTTGCGGTTTAACAGTTTTGTAAAGTTATTCAAATCTCAAACAGAATAAAGAGTTCTTCAGAGGCTATCTCCAGAAAATTCAAAATATACAGTTTATTTTCGATGTGAATATCTTTAATATAAAACATTTCAGTCAAAATCGTTAGTCATTTTTGAGAAAGTCAAAATTTTTGAAAATTTTTTCATATAAGGGTAGTTTGGGGATGGGAGATGTTCTTGAAAATCTTCGTTTCGCATCCTTGGAAGTTACTGAACTTAAATACAAAGTTCGGTATTAACCGACTTTTCGTTTGAGCTATGCTGTCCCCGCTCTCGGATATCTCAAAAAGTATTTCGGTGAAATCTCGGTATTAAAATTTTGGGTGGATTACAATACTTTCTGTAATCACTATGTGCACTGTAAATACGGGCTAGAGAAAGAAACAATAAAATTAGTACTAAATAGCCATTAAAGTTGGCTAAACTATGAATCCCGGGACTTAATTTTTTTTTTTTTTTTTTTTTTTAAACAGTAACGGAGTCTGTTCAGGACTCCGGTACTGTATCCCTATTTACATTTCCCCCCGTAGGTTTTACTGATTACTGGTTTACTGGTTTTACTGTTTCTTTTACAAACATATACACATTGCACAAACATATAACATCCATGCCCAAGGTGGGACTCGAACCCACGATCCCCTGCCCACGAAGCACCAAAGCGAGACGCTCTAGCGTGCGTGGCCATGGGGACCGGCACCTTGAGATACCGGGAAACATGCGAGTCAGTTGAGGAATTTAATGCAGTGCCGGCATGTTGCTATGGTAGCTCAGTGATTAGTGTGACCGGCTAGAGACCACGAGATCCGTGGTTCAAATTCCTGCTATCTGACCCTACTTATCCAACTCCGGTCCTGCACATGGCTTGTGTGAAGAAAACAATTAAATTAACACATATTCCATGAAAATTTATAAATGTGTGATAAAAATGTATGATTATTCACATATAAATTTATTATGGTCATTTCAGAAGTCATGGCAACTATATTTTATCAGTCAACAAAGCTGCAGGAAACAAAACTCGACGGTTAAAAGTTGCAGGAATGTTCTCAATGTTGGTATTAAATTGGGATCCGGTTACAAGGGATTATGGGTACGGGACATTGAAAGATGCACAAACGGTGATCACTTTTATTCCACGCAGAAATACAATTTTTACTTTCTCTACGCGTACTATGTACATAGTGTATAGAGAAGGAATTGCACTCCACCCTAAAATTCGATACAGATATTTCATGAGGAAATATATGTTTTAGGGTCCCCTGTATCCAAAAAAAAGCATTTTCAGAAAAAGATCCGTGTGTGTTTGTGTGGTGTGTCCGTGATCACGATAACTCAAAAACGAAAAGTCGGTAAAGTACCAAACTTGGTATTTGAGTTTAGTATCTTCCAAAGATGCGACACGAAGATTTTAAGAAAAATCCTCCCACCCCAAACTACGTTTTACATGGAACTTTTTTCGAAAATGTCGATTTTCTCAAAAAGGGCTCTAACGATTATGATTTAAATATCGTATATTAAAGATATTTAGCTGACAATAAAATGCTGATTTTGAATTTTCTGGGAATAGCCTCTGAAGACTACTTTATTCTGGATTAATTTTACGGAATTTTGCATAACTGCTAAACTATAAGAAGATGGAAAAGATTACCGCACAGAAACTGTAGAGCACATTAAAACACACAGTTTATGTTATATACTTTTTTCGTGAAATTTATCGTTTTTAAAATATTCCTTGTTTTTTGTTTCAGCTTTGAAAAACTTATTTTTTTTTCTCATGCAGGAATTTGTAAACTCCTGTCCAAGCAAACAAAGGAACAAAGGAACCAGCTTTTGACTATCAGTTTAACCTATGGTACTCCTTTATTCCACTTCTACTACAAAGAAACGGGTAATTTTTTCTCGACTAGAAGGAAGTAAATGGAAGCATAAACTTTTTAACAATAATGTGTTGCAGAGATGTAGAGAAAGTCATGTGAATGGAACACATCAGATTTTTTTTACAAATTTGTTCATTCAAATGGAGAAATGGTTTCTCTTTATATGCTTTAGAAAGCTCTGGGAATATAGTAGATTATAAGTCAAATCTTTCAAGCCCGCCTATGTAGTGTGGTTGTAGCGTGAGATCTCAATTAGGCTGAGTCACCAGAAAAATGTTTTTTACGGGGTTTTACATTTTCCTGAGAACACATATCGAGTAACTCTAAGCACTTTGGATTCCAGATTTATTTGAGCATTATTTCACTCAGTTCATTTTCCGTCCGAATATGAGCTATCAGGTTAAGGGGATACAGCAGTGCTTTGTAGCCATTTGGTAAAACAAAACAAAACAAAACAAAACAAACAAAAACTCGCATTCTTTAAACTAAATACATATTTGCAATGTTTGAATTTCGTAAACCGGTTATAACACAGGTTTCTGAAGTTTTTTCAAACCTTGCGCTGATTAAATTAATCTGTATGTCGAACTTTAAATTTAATTTTTTCAAGTTCTAATTTGTTGATATTTTCCCATATTCAAAATATATATTCAACATAAATACAGATAGAGTTGCGAACATTTGTTCAATGCACTGTAAAATATGTGTAATAAAATGTCAGGTTGTTATGTTGATATTGGACATATATAAATTTTAGAAAATTATTACGATATTTTTTGCAGTTTTTTCCACTTTGCGATGTATAATAATTTAAAAAAAAAAAAAATAGTACCCACTCTAAGAAAATGTCAACAGAAAAATGTTTCAAAGATATTAGAGAATATAATTCTTAAAAATGCCACATTTAACTTAGATAATATGTATAAAATAAACTTGAATTTGATTTTAGCTAATTAAATCGAATAAATTTATTGATATATCACAATTTAAAACATCATTTTATCACTTCGGTGTCTCCTTAAAGGACGTTAAACAAATAGAATCTTATAAGAGCTGGTCGGTTATGTGATGGCCTTGAATAATCAGATTTTTTTGTATGGCCAAGAGAAAAAATGAATAGCGACTTACAACTTAAGAAAGGCGTAATTGTTTCAAAATTTAAGTCACTACTAAGAAATATCCCGAAAATAGTTACTTTCAAAAGAGAAACTATTTGACAATGATTGTATTAAGATCGCCCTCCGTGGTGTAATGGTTACCATGCTAACTTCATATACTCAAGGTGGCGGGTTCAAACCCGGCGGAGGACGATGGATTTTTTTCGGCGAAAGAATCCTCAGCATAGCTTCCTTCGGAAGGGAAGTAAAGCCATTCATAGATTTACGGCACGTAAAAGAACCTCAACCTGATAGAGAGGCCTCTGAACAAAATTAAGCGATTTTTCACGCCCAGTATAGAATGGGACGCTGAGAACCACAGCAGTTAAAGAGCGTCCATAAATAACGCACCATTTCTGTATTAAGAAATCTGTATTTTTTGTGTCATAAGATTTTCTTTTATCTCTTACGGCAAGGGCCCGTCGTGGCCGAGTGGTTAGACCATTCGCCCCTCACCTAAACGGCCTGGGTTCGATCCAAAGCGACCACATGTGAGACTTGTGGTGGACAAAGCGGTGCAGGGGAAGGTTTTTTCCGGGTTTTTGAGGTTTCCTCCGCTATAGCATTCCACCGGTACTCCATCTTAACTCCATGTATCATTAGTGTCATCGCCTGCAGTGCCACATGTAGTAAAAGCGGGCGTTAAGCACTATAAAAAAATACGGTTGATTCAGAATTAAGAAGACTTCAGGGGCTATTCTCAGGACATTCAAAACATACATTATATTTGTTATGAGATCGTATTAAACACACGGCATTTGAAACAAAATAGTTTAGAGGCATTTTTGAGGAAATGAAAATTTTTGAAAAAGTTGTCATGTAGTAATCAAAATAATTATACAGCTGTGTACATAACTAAAGAGAGAAACGTTTACACGCAAAATACACATTTGTTAGTTAGCAATGGTGCTGGTTATTGGGACACTTACCCCAACGGAGAGCGCCCAGATTGGCAATGAAAGGAGGGAGTTTGACTAGAGATGGGATTTACTGCACATGGCGATAGAGGGGGTTTCGGTCGAAATTAATTTTGGAGTACGTCCATGTATACAGTAATAACAGTACCTCAGAATGACCTGTTCAAACAATGACTTGTTGATTGTTGGACTTTCATTTTTTGCCTTCGAGGATAGAGTGTATGCCACTGCGCACATGTTAACAATCATATGAACTCCGAGGCGGATTTGGTTTATACATTGAATTATATTTTCGAGACGTGAGCGGTGTAGATAATTATTTAATTATAGGGGACACTGAAAACTTCTCTCCGGACATTTTCCTGGCTCTAAAATGTTGAAACATAATTGGGATTGAAATAAATAAATAAATAAATAAATAAAACCGTTAACATAAAAGTTTTACGTAAATTGTAATATAAAATATACATTTTATGTGTCATACAAACGTGCTTAACTGGGTATTTTAAACACTCAATACATTTTAATAATTTTTGAGAGCATCAAAAATTTTGAAAAATATTACATGTAATGGGTAGTTAGTATAGTTTCTCAAACGGGAGACATCATATTTTTTTGTCTCTCTTTTGTTTACTCTTAGCAAAAAGAGATAACCGAATCTCAATTATTTCATTTGTCGATCTGATTATCGTTTTAGCGTAGTGTATTTCCTTTTTACTTTCTCTACACGCACTATGTACATAGTGTATAGAGAAGATATTGCACTCCACCAAAAATTCGATACCGAGATTTCACCGGAAATATATGTTTTAGGGTCTCCTGTATAAAAAAAGCACTTTCAGAAAAAGGTCCGTGTGTGTGTCCGTGTGTGTGCGTGTGTCTGTGAACACGATAGCTCAAAAATGAAAAGTCGGTAAAATACCAAAGTTGGCATTTAAGTTTA
The DNA here is from genome assembly GCA_030762935.1 of Hymenopus coronatus. Classification (NCBI taxonomy): domain Eukaryota; kingdom Metazoa; phylum Arthropoda; class Insecta; order Mantodea; family Hymenopodidae; genus Hymenopus; species Hymenopus coronatus. The sequence goes on from CM060883.1 coordinate 34,267,381, forward strand.
GTATCTTCAAGGGGTGTAACACGAAGATTTTGAGAAAAAATCACCCCACTCCAAACAACCCTTTACATGGAACTTTTTTTCGAAAATATTGATATTCTCAAAAATGACTTACGATTTTGATTAAAAGTTCGTATATTAAAGACAAATAAAGTGTATATCTTGAATTTTCTGGGAGTAGCCTCTGAAGACTACTTTATTCTGAATGAATTTTACTGAATTTTGCACAACTACCAAACCGTAAGACAGGGACAAAAACTTGCAACACAAAAAATGTAGAGCACCTTAAAACACACAATTTATCTTGTATAAATTTTTTCGTGGAGTTAATCGCTTTTCAGATACTCCTTGTTTATGGTTTCAAATTTAAGAAACATACTTTTCTCATACAGGAATTTAACATTCATGTCCATACAAACAAAGGAACTTCAGTCACATGGCAACCAACTTTTGACTATCCCTTTAAGCAATAGTACTCCCCTATTTCGCTTTTACTTACAAGGAAGCAAGAAATAAGACTGTTTTTGTCAATTTTTTCTCGATTAGTATGAAGTAAATAGAAGTATTAGCTTTTTAAGAATAATTTTGTGCAGAGATGTAGAGAAAGCCATGAATGAAACACATCAGTTTTTTAGTGTTAGTTTTTAGGTATGAAACTTAAGGGGCATATTTGTGTACCGAAATTGAAATTGGGGCCAGGACGTGCAACTCCACATTCATTACGATGTTCCAAGCATACAGATGGTTTCACTGCTGCATATGTGTGATAAACAGAAGCCACGTTGCCGAATCTATTGTCGAACCGCATGGCAAAATGAAAAGCAATTAGCGCCAGCAGAAAGGAAGGTGTTACGTAGCAATTGTCTGTCAGCATTTAGTTAGAACAAAGCAACTGCGTTTGGCTAAATACAGGACTGAGGGAACTGCTGAGCAAAAAAGATAAAACCGGGAGAGGAGCAAGAGGAACTACGAGTTACGGCAGTCAGTTAATCTCCCACATACAGGGTATCTCTTGTCAGATTTTGCAATAATTGAAAGCAAACTAGTAGGCAAAGGATAACACTATCACCATTCCAAAATTAGGAAAATTAGACACAACATATCTGCCCCGGTGAAACTATCTGGCTCACACATGTTAAAGGGAAACGGAGCTATAAAATTATGTTTGTGTTTTATAAAATATATTTTATAGACAATTTGCAACCTCATAAATACAGGGTGTTAATGAAATATACCGAAATATTTTCACATAATATGTAGATTACTTAAATAAGTAATTTGAGATAGGAGACTTATGGCCTTTTTATTGAAATTTAGATGTAACGGCTATAAGTTTCTGAAGTGATAGTAAGCTAGTATTGCGGTACTTCGTCTGGAACGAATATATATATAAAACATTTACTGCACGACAGGAATCGAACTAATGACCTTTGGGATAGGAGCTTCCCGCATTATGCATTAAGCCACCAGAGCAGTTGAAAAAACGTCTCCAGTGTAGGCTACATAACTAAAGAACGTAATTAATGAATAGTCAGTGTCGCACTGTCAAGTGATTAGTTTGAGATTTTACAGATTTGTGCGACATTGAATCTTGACCAGCTGCTAAAATTCGATATTTCTATACCCGGGCAGCAGTTTTAAAGACATTCCTAGCCATTTTTTCAACCTGCTTTGCTTTAACACCGACTTGTCAGCACCTGATACGCGCACGTTTAACGCTTTGTAGCTGCGTTATGTTTATCCGGGGACCATGCATCGCCGATCTCAAATTACTTATATCAATCACGTGCACAATCTCGCAAGTTATTTCGGAGTAGTTCATTAACACCCTGTATAAGTAATACATACGCAAATCTAAATTAATGAATTAATTTTAAAATCGTGTACTGTCCATATTAAAAGGGTAATATAAATGCAGCACAAATAAAAAAATCTGATGTGTTCCATTCATATGAGTTTCTCTAGATCTCTGCAACAAATTATTGTTAAAAAGCTTAAGCCTCTATTTACTTCATGTTAATCGAGAAGAAATCAGAAGAAATAGTCTTATACTTGCTTCTATGTAAGTAGAAGTGAAATAACCAAAAACACTAGGCTGAAGCAACAGTCAAATCTTTAAAAGCTGGTTGCTATGTGACTGAAGTTCCTTTGTTTGAATGGACAGGAGTTGACAACTTCCCGTATTTTAAATTGACTGCCTCCGTGGTCGAGTGGTCAGCGAGCTGACTTCTCACCCGGAGGTCCCGGCTGGGGCGGGGAATTTTTCTTTAACCATATTTATTCCCTATCCCCCACAGAGTCTGGAAGTATGAATGTGAGAGTGAATGTGCGTGTGTATTAGTAATATAAAATTGATTAACCTAATGTTCTAACCTACAGTAATACGAGTTGTTTCACAAGTCAAAGCCCCCGATATGACCATTGAAGTTAAGGATATGAAACAATTAAAAAAAAAAAAATATTTTAAAGCTGAAACTAATAACAAGTAATATCTCAGAAAGGGCCTCCCTCACGAAAAAATTTATAATATAAACTGTGTTTTAACGTGCTCTACATTTTTGTTAAGTAAGTTTTTGTCTATCTCTTACGGTTTAGCAGTAATGCAAAATTCGTAAAATTCATCCAGAATAAAGCAGTCTTAAGAGGCTATTCCCAGAAAATTCAAGATATACATTTTATTTATCAGGTAAATATATTTCACAGCAATATCGTTAACAGCAATTTATGAGAGAATTAAAACTTTCGAAAAGTTTTCCACATAAAGTGTAGTTTGAGGTGGGGCAATCCTCATTTGAAATCATTGGCGGCAACAGTTTTTGAAGCGGGTATTACAAAGCTTTTGCACGATGAATGTCTCAATCTTTTCGGTGATTATGTTGAAAAGTAAACATAAGTGTACAAAACTTTTAGTAACAAAATAATTGTTTTCTATGAACTTATCTTTTATTTATAGCCTATCAGAAATTGAAAAAAAACGGTCCTCGTGCTTATCCAACCCCTGTCCTATACACGGCTTGTGTGAAAAAAACAATTAAATTCACAATAATAGTTGGCTAAACTATGAAGCCCGGACTTAAAGTACTTACAATATTGTAAGCTCCCATTGGGGTTGTCATCTCAAAATAATTTGAGATCTCCTTGTGGTTTACCGGGAAACATGCGAGTCAGTTGAGGAACTTAATGCTATACCGGTATGTTGCCATGGTAGGTCAGTGGTAGAGCAACCGGCTAGAGACCGGGAGATCCATGGTTCAAATCCCAGCTATGGCATTGCATTTTTCAGTCTGACTGTTTATCCAATACATTAATACTATTTAAACAACTACGCACTTACATGTTCTTGGTTCTAGTTTTGCGTATTAGCAAGGGCTGGGGGAAAGAAGAGAGAGCTCGCCCGCTTGTATTTCCGCAGTGCTATCAAGCAAAGAAAGTTTCTTTCTTTGAGCTCCTCAGACATTATGGTGAATAGGTTTTATAAAATACTGTGAACTAACTAAATTATTAAACAAACACATCATGTGCATGTGCATGTGCGTGAACTCTGGGATGTACAGATAGAATGAAGCCTAAGCATTGAAGTCAATAGGTCTCAATGAAATTGGGTGAAACCTACCGAGTGAAATCTTAGGTGCCGAACGCCAAATAAAAGCTGCGCGCATATAAACATAAATCTGATACCTATAACATTTCCAAGAACTTTTCCATTACAGTAATAAAGTTTTAGGGTTAGTTCGTTTAGCGCATGATTCCTTATTTTAAGGTTAAATTAGGTATAATGTTGGTTATACTGCTCTTATACGACAGGAAAAAACTTCAATTTCTCAACTATTTATACACATTCAAAAACAGAGATGGAATTCGCAATTAATATGCTCGACTATATTGTCCTCTATTACATTTAATTTATTCCTTTCTTATAATTTATTTCTCTGTAGTGGATTTAGAAGATATTTTATTCCACCCAAAATTCGGTGTCGAGATTTCACCGGAAATATATGTTTTGAGGCTACCCGAGTCCAAAATAAGCATTTTTAGAAAAAGGTCCGTATGTGAGTGTGTCTTTGGACATCATAGCTCAAAACGAAAATTCCGTTAAATACCAAATTAGACATTTAAGTTGAAAATCTTCGTGTCGCATGTTTGGAAGATGTTAAAGAAAATCCCCCGACCCCCAACTACTCTTTACATGGACAAACTTTTCGAGAACTTTGATTTTCTAAAAATGGCTCCAACGATTTTGAATAAAATATAATATATATTAAAGACATTTAATCAAAAATATTATGTTTATCTTGAATTTTCTGGGAATAGCCTCTGAGGACCTCTTTATTCTGAATGAATTTGCTGAATTTTGCATACTGGTAAACATAACAGATAGATAACATCGTGCCATAAAAAAATCTAGATCTCGTTAAAACCATCATTTATCTAATATACATTTTTTACTTTCTCTAGCCCGCATGTACAAGATACATAGTGGATAGAGAAGATATTATATTTCACCCAAAGATTCGTTGTCGAGATTTTAGCAGAAATATATGTTTTACGGTCCCCTAACTCCGAAAAAAGCATTTTTAGAAAAAATTCCGGGTGCGTATCTGTCTGTGGATAGCATATCTCAAAAACGAAAAGACCGTTAAATACCAAACTTGGTATTTAGGTTTCGTATCTTCAAAGGAAGTGACACGAAGATTTTCAAAAAAGTCCCCCATCCCAAAATACCCTTTACATAGAACATTTTTATTTTCTCAAAAATGAATGTAACGATTTTGATTAAAATACCTTATGTATAAGATATTTAATAAACGAAATGTACATCTTGTATTTTCAGGGAATAGCCTCTCAAGACCTCTTCATTCTGGATGACTTTTATATAGCTGGCAAACCGTAAGAGATATACAAAAACTAACTACACAAAAAATGTAGATCCCATTAAAACACCCAATTTATGTCTTATACTTTTCTTTTTTTGTAGAAATAGTCGTTTTCAAGCTATTCCGGGTTATTGATTTCAATTTTAAGCCATTTAAACACTTCTCAAATGGGAAGATATCTTTCTCGTTTTTGATTTGTTTACTCTTGGCAAGCAAAGAGGTTGGAATTTCAATTATTTTATATAGCGATCAGTTTTTAGCCTGTGCATTTTTTCCCCTTCTACTTACAATGAAGCAAGTAATAAGACTAAAGCTGCATTCACAATGAGATGCAAGCGCGGACGCAAGGAAACACCATTCTCAGTGCAGTCGTTTTTTTCTCATACGGGAATTTGTAAATTCCTGGCAATGCAAAGGAAAGAATTTCATCCACATGGCAACCAGATTTTAAAAGATTTGACTATCGCTTTAGTGTTCCCGTATTTCGGGTCGTCTTCTTAGCGCGGATGTAGCGCAGCTGCGCAGGAGACCTGGATTTGATTCCCAGTACCGGAGTGGGGATTTTTACCCCACTGGGAGATCTAGTCCGAGGTGCACTAAGCCTGGTGAGGTCCCTAGTGGGCGCCAATTGAGGAGCTACTTGACGAAGAAGGTAACGAGGACCGTATTAGCCGGCCGGGGGGGGTTTGAGGTGCTGACTACGTCTCACCCTCCAATACTGCACTCCATCAATGACGTCTATCATGGACCGAGATGGAGGACGCAGCGGCCGGATGGTAGGCCAAGGCTCCTTGTGAACTGTCGTGCCATGGAGTTAGGCTATTATTATTCCCTTATTTCTTTTCTACTTAAAAGAAGGCAAGTAAAAAAAAAATCTGTGTTTATCTCGATAAAAGAATAAGCTTTTTAACAATAATCGTCACAAAGATATAGAGAAAGCCGTGTGAATGGAACACATCAGATATTTTTTATCGAGTTGACCGTATCCTGCTCCTATACGAGAAAATTCCGAGACCACTCCTCCTGTGTGTCTGTCCGGTTTGGGGTTGTGCTCGTCCTACTAAGATGGTTTCAGAAGGTGTTGCGTATATCTATAAACGCCCCATGGTACTTCAAGAATGCACCGTGAATTAGGAATAACAGACATTCAGAAGCAAATCTTGGCTGCGACTGGCAAGTTCTTTACTCACCTTCCTCAAGTATCCGGTGCTACATACTTTGACCTGGGACGCCGTCCGGGTGCAGATCCTCGTCTGAAACCGTGCTCGCCGCAGGACATCATCCTCCCATAAGGACGCTGTGATGTGTACCGGGTGGAAGAGAAGTCATTGCATTAACTTAAACCAGTGACAGACCTCGGTGTTTGGAACACATTTAGTGTCTTTTGTTTTTGTTTCTGACCATTTCCTACGGAGATAATTTAATTTTGTCGATAACATGATACGGACAACCTGGCAACGCTGCAAGCTGTGTGGGTGTCTCTTGCACTAGGTCAGTACTTAAACACAACTCACAGCTGCATCTAGAGTAATGTAGGTCAATCAGAATGGCAGTTGCACTTGTTATCTCCCAAAAAGTTACAACCACCTGCGTCGTGTTTGCAAGCGACCGACGTGTTTACAAACAGGTTTAAATCCCTATCCAATCTCAATGCAATGTTGCCGGGCTACGTCATGTTTGACAAAGATGCTCAGAACATTCCTTTAACTCTTTTAAGTGATTAATTATTTCGAAACCCTGTGTGTTGTCCTATAATTCCTACCGAAACTAACGTCAGAAGTACGTAACGCTACGCATCTTATAAGTAACAGACCATCATCTTGATACATTCTTGTGGAATTACGTATCGAATTGGGAACAAAAACCATTTATATTTTCGAAATCGGCTGATTAAAGAACAAAATGGCATTAGACATTTTTGTTTGTAATGATTCTATGAAGCACATATTAGAAAGAATATGATAACTTTCCTTCCACAAGGTGTATTCTTTCCTTATTTTTTCTTCCCATTACACATTCAAGTTCTTCTTTGCAATTTGTAGAGCACGATGACGTGCAGATCAATTGAACAAGAGAGAGAGAGAGAGAGAGAGAGAGAGAGAGAGAGAGAGAGAGAGTGCGAGAGAGGATTCTTTTTAATATCACTTCCGTCTCAAAATGTTATTGTATTCGCTGTCCTACTCGCTTACATTTCCAGAGTTTCTGCTCTGTTTAACACTGCTCTGTTCTAATTTATTTTCAGACATACTTACAAGTCTAGGAAGTTGCCTAGAGTTCTCGATTTTTACTTTCTCTACACGTACTATGTACATAGTGTAAAGAGAAAAAGGTCCGTGTAATCGTTAGTGTGTCTGTGAACACAATAAGCCAAAAACGAAAAGTCGGTAAAATACTAAACTTGGTATTCAAGTTTAGTAGCTTCCGGGGATGCGACACGAAGATTTTAAAAAAAAAAATCTCCCCACCCAAACTACCCTTTACATGGAAAGAATTTTGAAAATATTTATTTTCTCAGAAATGGCTCTTTAGATTTTGATTAAAACGTTATATATTAAACGCATTTACATGTCAAATAAAATGTGTATCTTGAATTTTCTGTGAATAGCCTCTGAAGACCTCTTTATCCTGGATGAATTTTACTTAATTTTGCATGACTGAGATAAAAAATGTAGATCTCGTTAAAACACATAATTTATGTCATATGCGTGTTTTTCGAGGAACTGACAACTTCTGAGATATTTCAAGTTATTTATTTCACATTTAAAATACTTAAAGTTTTCTCACACGGAAGATTGTAAACTCCTGGCCATGCATAGAAACGGATTTCAACCACATGGCAACAATTTTTAAAATGGTTTGACTATCGGTTTAGCCTAGTGTATTCCCTTATTTTCCTTCTACTTGCAAGGAAGCAAGTAATTAAGCCAATTTCTGCTGATATTTATCTCGATCACCATAAAGTAGATAGAAGAATATTTTTACTTTCTCTATACGTACTATGTACATAGTGTATAGAGAAGGTATTGCACTCCACCCAAAAATTCGATACCGAGATTTCACCGGAAATATATGTCTTAGGGTTCCCTTTATCTAGAAAAAGCATTTTCGGAAAAAGGTCCGTGTGTGTGTGTGCGTGCGTGCGTGCGCGTGTGTGTGTACACGATAAGTCAAAAACGAAAAGTCGGTAAAATACCAAACTTTGTATTTAAGTTTAGTACCTTCCAGGGATGCGATACGAAGATTTTGAGAAAAATCCCCCCACCCCCAACTACCCTTTACATGGAACTTTTTTCGAAAATGTTTATTTTCTCAAAAATGGCTCAAACAATTTTGATTAAAATTTCGTATATTAAAGATATTTACTTGACAAATAAGATGCATATCTTGAATTTTCTGGGAATGGCCTCTGAAGAGTACTTTATTCTGGATGAATTTTACGAAATTTTGAATAACTACTAAACCGTAAGAGATGGACAAAAACTTACTGCACAAAAAATGTAGAGCACGTTAAAACTCACAACTTATGTTATATACATTTTTTTCATGGAGTTCATCGTTTTTGAGACATTCTTTGTTCTTGGTTTCTGCTTTGAAAAACTTGTTTTCTTATACAGGAATTTGTCAACTTCTGTCCATGCAAACAAAGGAACATCCGTAAGATAGCAACCAGCTATCACTTTAACCTATGATACTCTCTTATTTCGGTTCTACTTACAAGGAAGCAAGTAATAAGAATATTTCTGCTATTTTTTTTTTTCTCAATTAGATAAAGCAAATAGAATAATTTGTTGCAGAGATGTAGAGAAAGGCATGTGAATGGAACACATCAGATTTTTTTAATAACATTCCTTTTCAAACTTTCTAATATACTCATTCTCCTCCTCAATTTCCGTTCCAGGGGTTCTGCTCTGTTGTAATTCTTTTCAGAAAATACTTTTAAGCCAGGGAAATTGCCTGGAGTTCCCGATTTTGTTATTTAGTTACGGTTGGTGAGGTTTCAATACGAATCTGTAGTGACCATACGTGTGCTTCCGCTGTGCTTTCGTGTTGCGTGATGTGGGGGACGCGTAGAGAGGGGTACAGAGGTTGTAGTAATAGGGAGAGGGAGAGAGAGAGAAATCCTTTGTATGGGTGCACGTCTCTATAGTGTATGTATATTACACCAATCGGAATTGAAAACAAATAAATATGAAACCATCCTCACCCTTTTCTGGTTACACCCACTGGAGATTCACCCCCCCCACTCTTAGAGATGATGCGTTTACTATGTAATCATACGCTTTTGTCAACATTGGGGAATTTAATCAATTATTATTGAAGAGGGTGCCCTGACAAGTCAGTACAAGAGATGATTAAATGTGGTTTCTTTGCTTAACATCCCTTCAATAATGGTGAGGTTCAATATGACATGATAACATTGCTCTGCAAGTATAATAGCATGTTCCTATACACTAGAAGCCTTTTACATCCCTTTCTTATGTTTCAGTAACAAGTTATCTAACATGTTTGGATGACACGGTTATCAATATCAACAACCACATCTAAACTTGGCATCAAAGAGTTACACAAATTATTTAAAGAAAAATGTTAGAAACAGAGACGTTTCACTCTACTACCATCAATATTTTTACTTTCTCTACACGTATTATGTACAGAGTGTATAGAGAAAGTACTGCATTGCACCCAAAAATTCGATACCGAGATTTCACCGGATATACATGTTTTGTGCCCCCCCTGAATCAAAAAATAGCATTTTTAAAAAAAGGTCCGTGTGTGTGTGTGTGCGTGTGTGTGTGTGTGCGCGTGCCTGTGGACAGCATATCCCCTAAAACGAAAAGACCGTTAAATATCAAACTTGGTATTTAAGTTTGGTATCTTCCGAGGATACAACACGATCTTATTTCTTGTTTTATTGTAAGTAGAAGCGAAATAAGGGAGTACCATAGGTTCAAGTGAAAGCCAAAAGCTGGTTGCTATGTGGCTGATTTTCGTTTATTTTATGGGCACGAGTTGACAAATTCCTGTATGAGAAAAGTAAAAGTTTTTCAAAGCTGAAACTAAAAACAAGGAATATCTCAAAAACGATCAACTCCACGAAAAACAATGTATGTATAATAAATTGTGTGTTTTAACGTGATCTACATTTTTTGTGTGTTAAGTTTTTGTCCATCTCTTACGGTTTAGTAGTTATGCAACATTCATCCAGAATAAGTAGTCATCAGAGGCTATTCACAGAAAATTCAAGATATACATTTTATTTGTCATATACAATATTTTTAAGAAAATCAAAATTTTCGAAAAAAGTTCCATGTAAAGGGTAGTTGAGATTGGGGGAATTTTCTGAAAATCTTCGTCTGGCACTCTTGGAAGTTACCAAACCTAAATACCAAGTTTAGTTTTAACGGACTTTTCGTTTCTGAGCTATGCTGCTTATAGACACACACACACACACACACACACACACACACACACACACACACACACACACACACATTCACACCCGGACATTTTTCTAAAAATGCTTTTTTTTTAGATTCAGAAGGTCTCAAAACATGTATTTCCGGTGAAATCACGTATGTACATAGCACGTATAGAGAAAGTAAAAATGTATATGACATAAATGGTGTGTTTTAAGGAGATAGCTTTTCTGTGTAGTAAGTTTTTGTTTATCTCTTGCAGTTTACCAGCTATGCAAAATCATTCATTCAGAATAAAGAGATATTCAGAGGCTATTCCCAGAAAATTCAAAATATACAGTTTATTGGTATTGCAAATATCTTTAATACACAGTGTCTTAATCAAACCTGTTAGACATTTTTAGAAAAAACAAAATTTTCAAAAACGTTTCCATTTAAAGGTAGTTTGTTGTGAACGGATTTTCTTGAAAATGTTTATGTGGCATCCTTGAAAGTAATTAAACTTAAATACCAACATTGATTTTTAACGGTCTTTCGTTTTTGTGCTATGCTGCCCACAGACACATAAACACGGACATTTCTTCTAAAACTGTTTTTTCGTATTCAGGGGACCTCAAAAAATATATTTCCGGTGAAATGTGGATGTCGCATATTGGGTGGAATACGATAACTTCTCTATCCACTATGTATATTGTACATAGAAAGTAATCAATGGAAGAGAATATTTTATAGACATTTTTAATTTCTTTAGCTCATATGTACAATTCGATGTCGAGCTTTCAGCGGCAATACATGTTTTGGAGTCCTCTAGTCCGAAAAAGCATTTTAGATAAAGGTCCGTGTGTATCTTTGGGCAATATAGCTCAAAAACGTAAAGACCGTTAAATACCAAACTTGGTATTTGAGTTCGATATCTTTCAAGGATCCACGAAGATTTTCAAGAAACTCCCCTCACTCATACTACCCTCTACATGGTAAAAATTGCAAACAATTTTATTTTCTCCAAAATGGCTCTAACGATTTTGATTAAAATCTCTTATATTTAAGATATTACATGGCGAATAAAATGTATGTCTTCAATTTTCTGCGATAGCCTCTGAAGATTCTGGATGGATTTTGCGAAATTTTGCATAACTGGTAAACCGTAAGAAATAGGCAAAAACTTGTTATACAAACAACGTAGAGCTTGTTAAAACACACAATTTATGTTGTAGACATTTTTTTCGTGGAGTTTATCTTTTTTGAGATATTGCTTGTTTTTGGTTTCAGGTTTAAAAAACACTTTTCTCAAACAGAAATTTGTCCACTCCTATCCATACAAACAAAGGAACTTCAGTCACATAGTAACCAGCTTTTAACTATCACTTTAAAAGCAAAATAAGGGAGTAACATGGGTTACTTTCTCTAGTCCCATAGGGATAGAGAAAGTATCGTAATGCACCCAAAAATTTGAAGTCGAGATTTCACCGGAAATACATGTTTTGAGGCTCCCTAAGTCCGAAGAAAGTATTTTTAACAAAATTCGGTTTATGTGTGTGTGTGTGTGTGTGTGTGTGTGTGTGTGTGTGTGTGTGGACAGCATACCCCCAAAACGAAAAGACCGTCAAATAACAAATTTGGTATTTAGGTTTAGTATCTTTCAAGGATGCGACACGAAGATTTTCAAAACAATTCCCCCACCACAAACTACAAAGATAAAGTTTCGAAAATTTTGATTTTCTAAGAAATATTTGTAACGATTTTGATTAAAATGCCGTATATTTACATCCCAAATAAAATGTATATCTTTATTTTTCTGGGAACAGCTTCTGAAGACATGTTTATTCTGGATGAATTTTGAAAAATTTTGCATAACTGGAATACCGCAAGAGATAGACAAAAACTTACTATACAAACAATGTAGAGCTTATTAAGACACACAATTTAGGTTACATAGATTTTTTTCCTGGAGTTGATCGTTTTTGAGATATTCCTTGTTATATACTTCTTCGATTCTCACACGGGAATTTGTCAACTCTTGTCCATATAAAATAGAGGAACTTCAGTCACATAGCAACCAGCTTTTGACTATTACTTTAACCTATGGTACTCCCTTATTTCGTTTCTACTTACAAGGAAGCAGGTAATAGACTATTCCTGTTAATTTTTATTTTCTCTATACGTACTATGTACATAGTGTATAGAGAAGGAATTGCACTCCACCCAAAATTTGATACCGAGATTTCACCGGAAATATATGTTTTAGGGTTCCCTTTATCTAAAAAAAAATGTTCGGAAAAAGGTCCTTGTGCGTGTGTGCGTGTGTGTGTGTGTGTGTGTGTGTCCGTGTATCTGTGAACACGATAACTCAAAAACGAAAAGTCGGTAAAATACCAAACTTGGTATTTAAGTTTAGTATCTTCCAGGGATGCGACACGAAGATTTCGATAAATATGCCCTACCCACAACTACCCTTCACATGGAACTGTTTTCGAAAATGTTGGTTTTCTCAAAAATGGCTGTAACGATTTTGATTATAATGTCGTACATTAAAGTAAAAAATATTAAAAATAAAATGTATATCTTGAATTTTCTGGGAATAGCCTCTGAATGCCACTTTATTCTAGATGAATTTTAGGGAATTTTGCATAGTTGCTAAACCGTAAAAGATGGAGAAAATCTTACCATTCAAAAATATAGAGCACATTAAAACAAACAATTTATGTTATATACCTTTTTTTCGTGGAGTTGATCGTTTTTAGGTATTCCTTGTTTTTTGGTTTCAGCTTTGAAGAACTTGTACTTTCTCATACAGGAATTTTTCAACTTGTGTCCATACAACAAAGGACTTCAGTCACCTAGTAACCAACTTTTGACTTCACTTTAACCTATGATACTCCCATATTTCTCTTATACTTACAAAGAAGCAAGTAATAAGACTATTTTTGCTAATTTTTTCTGGATTAGCATGAAGTAAATAGAAGAATAGGCTTATTAACAATAATTTGTTACACAGAAGTAGAGAAGGTCATGTGAATGGAACACATCAGATTTTTAGCTGTCTCATTAGTGTGCCTTTTAGTCAAGTCTCCTGACGTGTAAAACAGTTGAAGGCTGGTCAAGTTGTCATGCATTCTGCATGCAATACTGAAGGTCAATGTCCTGTGCATTACATACACCGCCAGTGAGTCATTCCACCCTCAAGCAATTTGTTCAGCATTACGTCACAGGGTTCATCCGAAAGAGACCGTTGGCATTTGCATTGCCCCCAGTGGTCGTTTCAGGGGTTGAAAACGCCCCAGGAATGTAATTGACAGTGGTCTGTTTAATACACTGCTTCGCATTTACAATGAAAAACTCGCTTTCAACTCATTGTGGTAGAAAAGTTGAAATGGCTCATGAAAACTGGAATTTAATTATATCTAACTTATTGCATAAATCAAACCTTCCCCATCATCAATCATCCCATTAAATATACTTTAATTTGCGCATTCGTCTTCTCCATTATTACCTATATTGCGTTTCAATGTTAGACTATGTACAGGGAATTTAATTTACTGAAATATCACTTTGCCATTTTCTATCATAGCCCACTCCAAAATACCTTAAGTGCTCAATCTACATTACTTTCTCTACATATCTGCAACAAATTAATGTTAAAAAGCTTATGCTTCTTTTTCCTTCTCGGTAATCCATAAAAAATAGCAAAAATAGTCTTATTACCTGCTTCCACGCAAGTAGAACGGAAATCGGGGAATAGCATAGGCTGAAGTATTTGTCAAAAGCCGGTTGCTATGTGACTGAAGTCACTTTATTTATATGGACAGGAGTTTACAATTTCTCGTCACGAAAAAAAATGTATAGAACATAAATTGTGTGGTTTAACGTCCTCTATACTTTTGTTAATTTTTACGGTGTGCCAGTCATACAAAATTACGTAAAATTCATCCAGCATAAAGTAGTCTTCAGAGGTTATTCCCAGAAAATTCAACATGTACATCTTATTTATCAGGTCAATATATTAAATATACGATATTTTAATCAAAATTGTTAAGAGCAATTTTAGAGAAAATCTTTCTAACATTTTTCCTTGTAAAGGGTAGTTTGTGGTCGGCGGATTTTTTCTCAAAAGATCTTCGTATTGCATCCCTGGTAGAGAGTAAACTTAAATATCAAGTTTGGCATTTTACCAACTTTTAGTTTTTGAGTTATCGTGTTCACAGACAGATACGTGCACGCGCGCACACATACCCACACACACACGGATCTTTTTTGTGAAAATATTTTTTTTTTTTGGATACAGGGGACCCTAAAACGTTTATTTCCGGCGAAATCTCGACAGAGATTTTTGGTTGGAGTGCAATACCTTCTGTATACACTATGTACATAGTCCGTGTAGAGAAAGTAATAAAAAACAATAAAAATTAATTTTAAATAATATATACATGAATTTAAATCTACTATACAATCAAGCTAATACATATATAGTACCCAAAATAATAGAATTATCTTAAAATATCTTAATTCCTATATAATAAATCTGTTGCCAATATCCGGGAGGTCTCGAGTTCAAACCCGTGAGCCGACCAGCCTGGGAGTTTTCGTGTTTCACTCAGCCGCCAAAGTAAATACCGGATTGGATATTAAATACTATTATACTTCAGTCTAAAACAATAGTAACAACTAAAAGAAATTTGATATGTTCCATTGAAATGACTTTCTCTGGTTATTCCGCAAACATAACTAACTCAATAGATTATCTACATCATGCTAATCAAGATAAACATAAGGAAAATTTGGCTTATTAATTACATCCTTGTAAGTAGAAATGAGATAAGGAAACGCACAGGCTAAAGCGATAGTCAAGTCCTACAAAAGCCGGTCGCTATGTGCAAAATTTAAATTCCATTCTCTTTGCTGCCAGAAGTAAATAAACGAAAACGAGAAGAAACATGTCTTCTTCCCGTTTGAGAAAAGTTTAAGCGACTTAAACCAGAAATCTATAATCCGGAATATCTCTAAAACGGTTAACTCTACAAAAAAAAAGTATATAACATTGTGTATTTTAATGAGATCTATATTTTTTGTGAAGAAAATGTTTGTTTTTCTCTTTCGATTTGCCAGTTATGCAAAAGTTATCCAGAATAAAAATTTCTTCAGAGGCTATTCCCGGAAAATTCTAGATATACATTTCGTTTGTCATAAAAATATCTTAAACATAAAGTATTTTAATCAAAATGGTGAAACTTTCTACGAAAATTTTGATTTTCTCTAAAAAAAAATTACTATGTAAAGGAGTATTATTAAAGGTTGTGGGAGATTTTTTTTTGAAAATCTTCGTGTTGAATCCTTTTAACTTATTTGGTATTTAATTTTACTTAGATGGTGGCACTCTAATGCCATTTGCTTACCACGACGTGAAAGTGGAATGCTACAGGGACGGCTCTGATGTGTTCGATTAACGTAAGTTTCTCTAGCTGTTTCACATACAAACTTTTCTTACAAAAATTATTCTTTTCTCTACGTCGTGCTAAATTATCGTATTAGTTACGTCATTGTAAGTAGAAAGGAATTAAGGGAATAGACTGGGCTAAAGCAATAGTCAAACATATTGAATGCTGGTCGCTATGTAAAACAATTGAGGTTCGGTTCGCTTTGCATGATCACGTTTGAGAAATGTATGTTTTAAAATTGAAACCAATAACAAAAACGGTCAACTCTGCAACAAAAACGTATGTGACATAAACTGTGTGTTTTGACAAGATCTACATTTTTGTTTCATTGTGATGTAAATATCTTTAAAATACGGTATTTTAATCAAAACAATTAAAGCCATTTTTGGGAAAATCAAAGTGGAGGAGATTTTCGTATCTTTGGAAGATACTGAACTTAAATATTAAGGTTGGCATTTAATGGTCTGTTTGTTTTTGAGCTATGCTGTTCACACACACACACACACACACACACACACACACACACACACACTCACACGACCTTTTTGTAAAGATTTTTTTTCGGACTCAGGGGACCTCAAAACAAATATTTCCGGTAAAATACCGTTATAGAATTGTTGGGTATAGTAAAATACCTACTCTATCCAACATGTACATTGTACATATGGGCTAGAAAAAGTAAAAACTTAAGCTATTTGCAGAGCTATTGTTATCATGCATCATAAACAAATCACTACTTGTTCATTAGTGCTTGTATTGTATTGGTGGAATTTATCTTTATAAAGGTTTTGCAGGTCAAAGCCAGAGATTATACAAAGCCTCCCTACGGGTATGGACAATTTATTGTTTGCTGTTAGGGTGCATCAGATGAGCACTGCACAAATTACACAGAAAGTTTAGCTGCAGGGTGCACTTATTAAGTTTTATGAACACTAGATATGACACATTTGAAAAGTGCACTTAACAATAATATTAGATTATTATTAATGTAAAACTAAGTTTAATATTTGTGTTTGATATACTGTAAGGGCAGATCAGTAATCAACACACGCTCCGCTTTGTGGCCACCCTGGAGTGGAAAAATGTTTGAAAAGCTACCTCTCCCACATTCACGAGACTACGAGTTCAAATCTGGGTAAGGAGCAAATTCTAAGTACGGGTTTCATTTATACTTTCTCTACACGTATTATGTACATAGTGTATAGAGAAGATATTGCATTCCACCCAAAAAATTTGACATGGAAATTTCACCGGAAATTCATGTTTTGTGTCACCCTGAATAAAAAAGAAATTTTTACAAAAAGGTGTGTGTGTGTGTGTGTGTGTGTGTGTGTGTGTGTGTGTGTGTGTTTGTGTGTGTGTGGACAGCATGACTCAAAAACGAAAAGACTGTTGAATGCCAAACTTGGTTTGGTATCCTCCAAGAATGGGACACGAAGATTTTCAAGAAAATCCCCACACGCCCAACTACCCTTTACATGGAGAAAATTTCGAAAATTTTGATTTTCTCAAAAATGGCTCTAATGTTTTTGATTAAAACTGTTATATTTAAGATATATACATGCCAAATAAAGTGCATATCTTGAATTTTCTGGCAATAGTCTCTAAAGACCTCTTTGTTTGGATGATTTTTATTGAGTTTTGCATAACTAATAAACTGTAAGAGATAGACAAGAGCTTACTACACAAACACCTAGATCACGATAAAACACACAATTTATGTCGTAAACATTTTTTGTGGTGTTGATCAGTTTTGGGATATTCCTTGTTTTTGATTTCAGCTTTAAAAAACTTATACATTTCTCATACAGGAATTTGTTAACTCCTGTTCATACAAACAAAGGAACTTCAGTCACATAGCAACTAGCCTTTGACTATCACTTTAACCTATGGTACTCCCTTATTTCGCTTCTACTTACAAGGAACCAACTAATAAGACTATTTCTGCTAATTTTTACTAGACTAGCATGAAGTAAATAGAAGCATTAGCTTTTTAAAAATAATTTGTTCCAGTGATGTAGAGAAAGTCATAAATGCAACACTTCAGATTTTTTTTATTTTCTATACATGTACCACGTGCATAGTGTATAGAGAAGGTGGTGTATTCCACCCGCAAATGTGATACCAAGGTTGCAGAAATGTATTTTTAGGTCCCTTGAGTAAAAAAATCTTATGTGTTCCATTCACATGACTTTCTCTACTTCTGTGTAACAAATTATTGTTAATAAACCTATTTTTCTATTTACTTTAAGTTAATCGAGAAAAAATTAGCAGAAATAGTCTTATTACTTGCTTCCTTGTAAGTAGAAGCGAAATAAGGGAGTACCATACGTTAAAGTGACAATCAAAAGCTGGTTGCTATGTGACTGAAGTTCCTTTGTTTGTATGGACACGAGTTGGTTGACAAATTCCTGTATGAGAAAAGTACAAGTTTTCCAAAGTTGAAACCAAAAACAAGGAGTATCTCAAAACAAATTCTCGAAAAAACTTAATATTACATAAATTCTGCGTTTTAATGTGCTCTACATTTTTTGTGTGTAAGTTTTTGTCCATCTCTTACGCTTAGCAGTTATGCAAAATTCTTCCAGAATAAAGTACTCTTCAGAGGGTATTCCCAGAAAATTCAAATTATACATATTATTTTTCAGGTAAATATCTTTAGTATACTATATTTTAATCAGAATCGTTATATCCATTATTGAGAAAATCAAAATTTTCGAAAAAAGTTCTATGTAAAGGGTAGTTGGGGGTGGGAGGATTTTCTTGAAAATCATCGTGCCTCATCCTTGGAAGATACCAAACTTAAATACCAAGTTTGGTATTTAACGGTCTTTTCGTTTTTGAGCTATGCTATCCACAGACACAGACACACACACACACACACACGGACCTTTTTCCAAAAATACTTTTTTTTTTGGATTCAGGGGGACCCAAAATATATATATTTCCGATGAAATCTCGGTATCGAATTTTTGGGTAGAATACAATACCTTCTCTGTACACTGTGTACATAGTACGCGTAGAGAAAGTAAACAAAATCATTGCTCAAAATCTGAAACGTGAAATACCGAACCTGCTATATATTTTTTGTATTTTCCAAGGATACGATACGAAGATTTTCAAGAACCTTCTCCCCACACGACTACCCTTTACATGGACACATTTTCGAAAAATTTTATTTTCGTAAAATATCCCAATGATTTTCATTAAAGATGGTAAATTAAATATATTTACATGAAAAACAAAATGCATACGTTGAATTTTTTGGAAGTAGTCTCTGAAGACATTTTATTCTGCATGCATTTTTCTTAATTTTGCATAAATGGTAAACTGAAACACATATACATTTTTATCTAGCAGATTTTTGTCTATCTTATTAAAATACCCAATTTCTGTCAAATATATTTTACTTTCTCTACACGTACTATGTACATAGCGTATAGAGAAAGTAGTGTATTGCACCCAAAAATTCGATACCGAGATTTCACCGGAAATACAGGTTTTGGGTCCCCTGAATCCAAAAAAAGGATTTTTGGAAAAAGGTCCGTGTGTGTGCGTGTGTCTGTGCGTGTGTCTGTGTCTGTGGACAGCATAGCTCAAAAACGAAAAGACCGTTGAACTAAACTTGGTATTTAAGCTTGGTATCTTCCAAGGATGCGACATGAAGATTTTCAAGAAAAGTAAAGTTATTTACCTGATAAACAATATATATATATATATCTTGAATTTTCGGGGAATATCTTCTGAACACTACTTTATTCTGGATGCATTTTACGGAATTTTGCATAACTGCTAAACCATAAGAGATAGACAAAAACTTACCATAAAAAATATGAGCACATTAAAACACACAATATATATGATATACTTCTTTACGTGGAGTTTGTCGTTTTTGGGATAAGCCTTGTTTTTGGTTTCAGCTTTAAAAAGATATACTTTTCTCATATAGGAATGTGTCAACTTGTGTCCATACAAACAAAGGAACTTCAATCACATAGCAACCAGCTTTAGACCATCACTTTAACCTTTTCTATAATAGCTATGAAAATTAAACCATTACTTAATTTATTATTGCTATATAATAGCATAATACAGATATTAGTAAAGGTGCTTTTACGATCTCTGAACTTTCCTGCGTTAAATATTTACTTATGGCGTTTTAGCATCGAGCCTGATCACAGCATGATGCTGATTCACTTGGGAGAGGGTTAGAGTCGTTTTAAACGTAATTGAATTACCAAGTACAACTGCACTGACGTGAACAATAATTCCTACCCGCAGTCCTAAAACCGCCCTGCCATCTACCTGTTAGTGGGAAAGGTAGTATTCGTTTATTTATGTGATCCAGTCATTGTGTTGTTACGTATATACACAGCTCTGAAATGGCGGGGCATGTTTAGAAACTGCGACCTGTGAAACATCAAATGCTGTGTTAGTATACGTTTCCCTGTTGGGGGGGGGGTGTTGTGCTGCCATTAGTCTGCAATGGAGAAAAGAAGCGCAAAATATTGACCCAACTTTTAAACTTCTATTGGAACAGATACATAGAAAGTGTATTATATTCATATAATTAAATAATCACAAATTGGTAATATAATTAATAATAACTTCAATAATAATATTATATGAAAATGATGTTGGCACCAGGGAAATTATAGCAATGCCTAGAAGTCAGAAGTATAACAGTGTATTTCTTTGTATTTCAACAAAATAGCTGAATACAAGGAAATGTTTCTAAGAGCAGGCAGGTAGTAACATATGGCAAGGGATTGTTAAAATCGTTCAGTCGCCGTTTGAAAGACAACGATATTCCAACAAACTAGTGAATAGGTTAACGATATGGCCGACCGTGTAACCGTCGCAAAGCCAACAGTGGCGGGTTTTCTCACAAGAGAACAAACAAGGTTGTAAATTGCAGATTATCAGACACATGAGGCGTTGAAATGGGTGGAAGGATATTTAAAAATCTGATGTGTTCCATACACATTCTTTTCTACACATCTCTACAACAAATTATTGTTAAAAAGCTTATGTTTCTATTTACTTCATGCTAATTGAGAAAAATTAACAGAAATAGTCTATTACTTGCTTCCGTGTAAGTAGAAGCGAAATAAGAGAGTACCGTAAGTTAAAATGATAGTCAAAAGCTGGTTACTGTGTGACTGAAGTTCCTTTGTGTGGGCAGGAGTTTACAAATTTCTGTATGAGAAAAGTATGTTTTTTAAGGCTGAAGCCAATAACAAGGAATATCTCAAAAACGATCAACTACACGAAAAAAAATGTATGACATTAATTGTGTATTTCATCGTGATCTACATTTTTTCTGGAGTAAGTTTTTGTCTATCTCTTACGGTTTGCCAGTTATGCAAAATTCAATAAAAATCGTCCAGAATAAAGAGGTCTTTAGAGGCTATTCCCAGAAAAGTCAAGTTATACAGTTTATTTGGCATGTAAATATCTTAAATATAAAAGGTTTTAATCAAAACTATTTTTGAAAAATCAAAATTTTCGAAAAAAGTTCTATGTAAAGTGTAGTTTGGTGTGTGGGGAATGTTTTTTTGTTTTGAAAATCTTCGTGTCGCATCCTTGGAAGATATCAAATTTAAATACCATGTTTGGTATTCAACAATCTTTTCGTTTTTGATCTATGCTGTCCACACACACACACACACACACACACACACACACACACACACACACACACACTGAGCTTTTTCCCAAAAATGCTTTTTTGGATTCAGGGGGATCAAAAACATGCGTTTCCGGTGAAATCTCAGTATCGATGTTTTGGGTGAAATACAATACCTTCTCTATACACTATGTACATGGTACGTGTAGAAAAAGATGTAAAATTGGAAACAGGTAATTGTTGGACAGCCTTTTCAGTTGTTTGTCATGCCGAACATACCTGATTCCTTCACACTTCAATTGCAGTTGCAATATCCATGGTCTCACGTTGTTATCTGAGAACTTTATTTCTCAATTAATTTCTCCGCGCTAAAGCACTACCTGATGGCGCCTAATATTCTTTAAATCGAACAATAATTGTATGCAAGAGTAACAAATGGCCGTCTGATTTTTTGGCGAAGTATCAAGAAACAATAAACATCAATATTTACAACTTCTGCTGTATTATTCACACAAGGCTTATTTGTGGTACCGCCCCTGAAAACCTAAGTACCGTGCTCATAAATTGGTACCCAACGTCATGCAGAAAGCATTGTTTTTAAGCATACTAATGGAACTTACTTAGGAATAACTTATATAAAAGCTGCTAAATATAGATGACGTTTTATTACTCATTAATTGTCCATATATTTGTTCATTATACCTAAATTAGTTAAATGAATACTTACAATATGCAGGCTTTCAATTATTATAATTTTACTCACTTTATCTACGTTGCACTAAATGAAACATTTTAAACTTCATTTTTCCCTCCCATCCAATATTTTGCAATCCCATTTCCCGTTAGAATTTTTTTTTTTTTTTTTTTTTGATTTCCGATATGAAAATAAAATAAAATTCTAATATAGAGTTTTAGGTTTCAAATTTGAATATTGTATTCAAATCTAATTCAGGGTCATTCTTATCTGATGAATGCAGTATTGGACCTTTTACCATAACTTGGTCTTTAATCGATTACTTTGACCCAATTTGGGAATATATATTGCTTTATTAATATACCTACATACACACACACACACACACACACACACACACACACACACACACACACACACACACACACACACACACATTTTTCTTATGGCTGTAGAATATCCCCAAAATTTCATCCGCCATTTTATGGATCGATACCAGCTTTCAGAATCATAGCCTACTTGACCTAGGCCGTGGACGCATAAACCAATTTTGGCTACATTGGAGTGTTATAATTTTATAACATTAAAATGGCATTTTATGCATTCAAAAAACTTAGAAAATACCACAAAATATAAACTAATCCTAGAGGTTACAATACCAGATCATTCAGCGGGATAGCTCGGATGGTAACGCCTGTGGCCTCCTAATTTTGGAGCTCCTGGGTTCTATTGCCATGGGCCGACTAATCTGGCTGGGGTTGTTTCGTGATTTCCTTCGTCGCTAAATACCGGATTGGATATTTAATACCGCCCAAAGTTCCACCTTCAGTCTGAAACAATAATAAAACTGAAAATAGAGGCGAATTACGTTTGCGCTGCCATCTATCCGCTGATATTGCAAACAGTAGACAAGACGACATCCCTAATTCCATCTGCCTGTCTCGGAGTTAGGTTGCAAGAATGGTGTGAGGAGATGAGACCTTAGAAGTCTAAATGGAGTGTGCACACATGACACTATTGACTAAGTAGCAGTGCAGCTAGACTAGACGGCCCTCTAACACCATCAGTTTGGCGCTAAGAGATGGTCGTATGGAATCTTAACATAAGGCTATTGTAACCCATAACATAATGAACACTTCCGTCGCGAAATGAGCTGTTAAAACGACATAAAATAAAATTAAAAACAAAATATTGTGTGTTTCAGTCACACGACTTTCTATAACTATTCTATATACAAACCATTCGTATAAAATACTATTCTTTTATCTACATCATGCTAATTGAGATAAGCGTTAGCAGAATTGCTCTTATTACATGCATCCTTGTAAGTAGAAGAGAAATAAGGGAATACATAGGCTAACGCGACAGTCAAATCTTTTAAAAGATGGTCGCAGTGTGAAACAATTGAGGTTTAGTTCGCCTTGCATGGCCCGGTGTGAGAAAAGTTAAGATAGTTTTAAACTGAAATTAATAACAAGGAATATCTCGAAAATGGTAAACTCTACAAGAAAAACTTATATGACAAATTGTGTGTTTTAACGAGGCCCACATGTTTTGTCTAGTAAGCTTTTGTCTATCTCTTACGGTTTAACCGTTATGCAAATATCTGTAAAACTCGGTCGAAATAAAGAGCTCTTCAGAGGTTATTTCCAGAAAATTCAAACTTTACATTTTATTTGTGATGTAAATATTTTTATATAACCGCCATTTTAATAACAATTGTTAAAGCCAATTTACAAATTTTCAAAAATGTTTCCAGAAAGGGTGTTCTGTGGTGTGGGGGGGGGGAGGAATTTTCTTGAAAATCATTGTAAGATACTGTGCATAAACACCAAGGCTGGTATTTAACGGTCTTTTCATTTTTGAGCTATGCTGTCCAACGAGACATACACACACGGACATTTCTCTGGAAATCTTTTTGGACAGGGAACTTCTATCCGGATTTCACTGGAGATATTTTTTGAAGTTTTAGATGGAATTCAATACCTCCTCTAGCTACTGTGTATATTATATGTTCATACGTGCTAGGGACAGTAAAAAAAAAGTACCAGACCGTGCTCCATGTTCTCTTTGTGGATGCTGTACATATAATCTGATTGAGAAAATTTATTCTCACTGCGGAAGCATCGTGTCTCCTTCCCACTTAGATTTGCTGACTAATACCAACAATGTACTTTCATCACAACTTTTTGCGGTCTCTTATGAAGTATCCGTAACGATGTTAGGGAATCACTAATACATTCTCTCCCTTCATGAAATCTGCACACTCTCTTTTTGGAGATAATAAGATTAGGGACTATGTTACTTATTTGGAGAAGATTTCAGATCAATACAAAACAGGGAAGTTCTTTGTAACCTTATCATGGAAACAGACGAATGAAAATAGATGCTATTCTCTGACATCCCCTGCACTCCATATGTTATTATTAAGTAAATAGCTGCTTAGTTACATCATTTTAACAAATATAAAGCTAAAAAATCTTATGTGTCCCATTCACATGCTTTTCTCTGGCTGTTACATATACAAACTATTTTTCATTTATTTACATCATGAAAATAGACATAAACATTAGCAAAATTGTTCTTATTACTTATTTCCATGTAAATAGAAAATAAATGAGAGAATCCATTATGCTAAAATGATAGTCAAATATTTTAAAAGCTGGTCGCTAAGTGAAACAATTGAGGTACAGTTCACTTTGTATGGTCCCGTGTGAGAAAAGTATAAATATTTTAAGGCTGAAACCAATAACAAGTATTGGTCAGTTCTACAAAAGGCGTATATGACATAAATTATGTGCTTTAAGGAATTATACATTTTCTGTGTAGTAAGTTTAGTTTATTATGCATAATTCATCAACACTCCTCCAGAATAAAGACGTTCTCAGCGGTCATTCTCAGAAGATTCAAGACATACATATTATTTGAGATGTAAATATCTATAATATACGATATTTTAATTAAAAACGTTAGTCATTTTTTAGAAAATCAACATTTTCGTTGATCGTTCTTTTGGATATTCCATGTTTTTTATTTCAGCTTCGAAAACCGTACTTTTCTCATACAGGAATTTATCAACTCCTGTCCACACAAACAAAGGAACTTCAGTCACATAGCAACCAGCTTTTAACCATCACTTTAACCTATGGTACTCCCTTATTTCCCTTCTACTTTCAAGGAAGCACGTAATGAGACTATTTCTGCTAATGTTTATCTCGATTAGCATGAAGTAGATAGAAGCATAAGCTTTTTAAACAATAATTTGTTACAGAGAAAATCATTAGAATGAAACATCAGATTTTCTTGAGAATAATATCTCACACGTGACGATCATCCACTCGCATACATTCTTCTAACGTATGTTACTCCTTATTTTGGTTCTACTTACAAGGAAGTAAGTGATAAGACCATTTCTGCTAATTTTGTCCAGATTAGCATGAAGTAAATGGATGAATAAGCTTATTAATAATAATTTGTTAAAGATATAGAGAAAGTCATGTAAATGGAACACATCAGATTTTTCTTTTTGGAGCTATGCTGTCCACAGACGCACACTTAATTCGACTTTTTATAAGTTTTTTGTGGAATACAATATACTTCCTCTATCCCCCCTCTAGGTACATTGTACATACGGGCTAGTAAAAGTGAAAGTGATTGTAATGCATTATTTTTATTGTTTAATCGATATAGCTCCCATTAATATCTAAATTCTTATCAGGGGTTTTGCATTAGAAAAAACTCGTCTCTAGGTTCTTTACGTTGGGTTTAAGTTGTTTAATTTTCTTCAAACACACACACACATAGACACATTCACTCTCACATATACAGGGCGTTTCAAAAATACGGGACATAATTTCAGGTATGCATTTCCCACATGTAGACAAATTAGTTCATTATAACATGTGTCCGGAAATGCTTCATTTCCAAGTTATGGCCTTCACAACATTGAAATTCACTGGAACGTTTTTCTTTCACAGCTTGCCACAATTCGATTCCGAAGGGATTCCAAATCCGGCACCGGAGACGAATAAACCAATGATTTTAAATGGTCCCACAAGTAAAAATCGAGAGGGTTCAGATCAGGTGAGCATGGAGGCCAAGCAATTGGGCCACCTCTACCTATCCATCGATTAGGAAACCTTCGATCCAAGTACCGGCGAGCCGTAAGACTGAAGTATGCAGGAGCGCCATCATGCAAGAAGTGAATGTGTTGATGATTGATCAGTGGAGTGTCTTCGAAAACGTCAGGTATGGTATTTTCCAGGAAATTTGTGTACGCCTGCCCCGTAAGTCTGTTTACAGGTACATGGGGTCCAACTAATCGATTACCAGTGATACCGGCCCACATGTTGAGGGAGAACCGCACCTGGTGATGAGATACAACAGTTGCATGTGGGTTTTCATGCGACCATACATGCTGATTGTGGAAATTTGTTATACCATCTCTTGTGAACTGTGCTTTATCTGTAAATAATACGACGGCAGAAAAGTTCGGATTTACATCACACTGCTACAAGAACCACTGACAGAACCTAACTCGTGCAGGGTAATCTGCTGGTGACAGGGCCTGTACACGTTGCAAATGATAAGGATACAATTGATACTCGTTCAACAGTCACCAGACAGTCGTATGAGGAACATTGACTTGCAACGCTAACCGTCGTGTGCTGATAGGAGTCATGTCCACAGCCTCCAGAATCTCCTCCTGCACTTCTGGAGTTGTAGATCTTGGTCGTCCCTTCCCAAACCAGGAGAGGTGAATGTTCCATACTCGCACAGACGGAAATGGAGACGTACAAATGTCTTCCGATCTGGACATTGTCGCTGTGGGTACCTCTCCTGGTACAAACGACGAGCCAGCGGAGCATTGCCGTCCGCCTTACCGTACATGAAGTGTATCTCTGCCAGCTCTTGATTTGAATACATGTCGCACAGTCTTAACGCCTAAAGAACACTGAATGTAACCTTCCTCAGAATGAACTATCAGAGCGCCCTCCTATATCTCCTTTGACGGCAAAGACCTGCGGAAAGAAAAACGTTCCAGTGAATTCCAATGTTGTGAAGGCCATAACTCGGAAATGAAGCATTTCCGGACACATGTTATAATGAACTATTTTGATTGTCTTCATTGGGAAATACAAACCTGAAATTATGCCCCGTTTTTTGAAACATCCTGTATACTTCCAGACTCTGTGGGGGATAGGGAATAATTCAGGTTAAAGAAAACTACCCCGCCCTAGCCGGGAATCGAACACGGAACCTGCAGATGAGAAAGCTCGCTGACCACTCGACCACGGCAATACATTTTGTTATAAGCACACAGTAATTAGTGACAAATGTAGAAGAATTAGGCATTATACACTGGGGTTAAAATTCATCACCCGTTCCATGCAATCGCGAGGAACAACCGGCAGGGCTTTAAAAGTGTATTGAGCAATTAGAACCAAACTTATCTCGGTGGCTGGTTGGTTAGCGAGCTGACTTTTTACTCGGAGATACTGGAGTCAATTTTTGTCTAGGGCGGGAACTGTATGGAACTAAGCTATGAGAGTGAATATTCCTACTTTTGAAAACAGAAGTTTTTTTTTAAAAAACTCTGATGTGTTCCATTCACATGATGTTCTCAACTTGTTCTACAAACAAACTATTCTTACAAAAAAAAGGTTTTCACTCCATCAAGCTAATTGATAAATATTAACACAACGGTTTATTCCTTCCTTCTAAGGAGAAGGAAAATGAGGCGATATGCTAAGTCAAAATTATGGTCGAATATTTTAAAATCTGGTTGCTATGCGAACAATTGAAATTTGGTTTTATTTCACGCCCAGCGATTCAACAAAAGAGACCTTAAACGAAAAGTAAGTTTTCCCGTTTGAGAAAAGTTACCAATTGTTGTTAAACCGATAACAATATCTCGGAAACAAGTCAACTCAACAAAACTGTATATGACATAAATTGTGTGATCTATTTTTATCTAATAAGTTATTGTATATCTCTTACAATTAACCAGCGATACAAAATTCATCCAGATAAATAGACCTAGCAGAGGCTATTCCCAGAAAATGAAAGATATAAATTTTATTTCTCACGTAAATACCTTTAATATAAACCATTTTAATAAGAATCAATAGAGCCAATTTTCAGAACACCAAAATGTTCTAATTTTTTTCATGTAAAGTGTAGTTTGGTGTGGGGGAACTTTTACGATAATTTACGTGTTACATCGCTGGAAGATTCTTAACTTAAATACCAAGTTTAGTATTTTTCCATCTTTTGGTTTTTGACGTATGGTGCTCACAGTCACATACAAAATTCTTTTTTTTTCATTTTTTTTTTTCAGGGAACCTAAAGACGTATATTTCCGGTGAAATCTGGATCTCAAATTTTTGGATGCAATGCAATACTTTCTCTATACATTATGAACATTTTTCGTGTAAAGAAAGTAAAACAAACTGCAATGCATTTTGTTATAAATATAGATGGAATAGCAATAGTCAAATGAAATTGAAGCGTATGCACAGTTATGAGTTTAATCGAAATATTATATATATATATATATACACACTTAATGAAATATGGGTATATACATTTTGAAAATATAACCTTTGTTTATAAACTTGGTGTAGGTAAAAACAGATGCTGACCACTAGCAAACCATATAGCCATAACAACAATGTCTATGGCTTCTGTAGCAAAAAAACAAAAATATTAAAATGGTATTACTGGCTAAGGGAATAGGCAAATTTAACACAGTAGGTATTTGATTTTAAAATTCAATATGAAACTTTGAGAAAGTGTTATTTAAACACTAGGGAAAAAAACCTAATGTGTTTCATTCACATGACTTTCTTTATATCTCTGCAACAAATTATTGTTACTTCATGCTAATCCAGAAAAAAAATAGTAGAAATAGTTTTATTACTTGCTCCCTTTTAGTAGGAGCGAAATTAGGGAGTACCATAGGTTAAAGTGATAGTCAAAAGCTGCTTGCTAAGTGACTGAAGTTCCTTTGTTTGTTCGGACAGGAGTTGAAAATTTTCTGTAAGAGAAAAGTATAAGTTTTTCAAAGCTGAAACCAAAAACAAGGAATATCTAAAAAAACGATCAACTCCACGAAAAAAATGTATATTACATAAATTGTGTGTTTTAACGTGCTATACATTTTTTGTATAGTAAGTTTTTGTCCATCTCTTACAGTTTAGCGGCTACGCAAAATTCCGTAAAAAAATTGATCCAGAACAAAGGAGTCTTCAGAGGCTATTCCCAGAAAATTCAAGATACACATTTTATTTGTCAGGTATATATCTTTAATATACGATATTTTAATCAAAATCGTTACAGCCATTTTTAAGAAGTTCAAAATTTTCGAAAAAAGTTCCATGTAAAGGACAGTTGGTGGGGGATTTTCTTGAAAATCTTCCGTGTTGCATCCTTGGAAGATACCAAACTTAAATACCAAGTTTGGGCTTTAACGGTCTTTTCGTTTTTGAACTATGCTGTCCACAGACACACACATACATACATACATACATACAGACACACACATACATACATACATACATACATACATACATACATACATACATACATACATACATACATACAGACACACACATACATACAGACACACACACACGGGCCTTTTTGTAAAAATGCTTTTTTTGGACTGAGAGGGTCCTAAAACATGTATTTCCGGTGAAATCTCGGTGTCGAATTTTTGGGTGGAATACAATACTTCCTCTATACACTACGTACATAGTACGTATAGAGAAAGTAAAATTGAAAGGAAAATATAAAAATAAAAATTATGGCTATTTTAACTGCATGTTCTCTTAAATCTCTATTTCATGTTGTTGGAGCGAAAGTATTGCTTCCGTTATCTTCTGAAATAAATAAACTTGAGCATCAGTAGAAATATAATAAACGGGAACTATAATTTAGAATTCGGAAAGGTGTATTTTGTGATAATAACACAAATGGAGAAACAATAATATGCATCCATGAAATGTGCGCTCAGCGCCAAAGAAAACCTTCGGTGGATATTGTAACATTTTCTGGGATCTCTGGAGGCGTATCCTACACTGGCCACATGGCTACCAAACATGTTAAAGGTCTGTATGACAAACTGAATGCACTCTTTCTCTTTTAGTCAATATGAAGGAGAGTAAATATATATTTTGTTTCTACGGCATTTTGTAACTTTTGTTGTGGTCATTGGTTTAACTATTTAACAGAAAGAGTGGCACATCCTTGTACCGTAGCCTAAGGCAACCGACCATGGCTTCACAAGGCCAGGACAATAATGTGACGAAGACGCGAGGTGCAGTGAGATTTTCTTTGGGCTCTTTGTACATCTGCTTCATATAAATATAGCTGAGAAAACCGTATTGTCTCAGTATTATGTATTTTAAATGTGCTCTGCTCTTTATATTCCTGTTATTGGAATCACTGTTTTATCCATGTAGCATGATCTACTCTAATAAACTATATTGTTAACTATTATATTTGAAAGAACAATTGTTCTCTATACTTTTTCAACACGGGTTTAGTTGATACATTTCATGCTTTACGCTAATGCTGTTCCCAGTAGATGTTACAATCATTAGGGACGGACGGGGTTCCCAGTCACTGGAGCAGAACTCCACACATTGGACCCTCTGTCTACGTGAGCCCAAGGTGGGTCGGATGAGAAAAGAAACCCGAAGGGTGACAAGATGTCAACAAGCGGAAACATTAACAGGGCCCCCAACGTTTCCATATGAAACGCCTCCGATTCCTCCCGAGCCCAGCCTCCCCTAAGAGACCCTAGCCCAAATGTACCCGAAGACAGATTCCGATTGATGGGTCCCGCGACAACGACACGCAACCCGCCAAACACCGTCGCCTGGTCATTCATTCTGAAACATATAACAAGAAGGTATGGATACAGAAGAGGACTATCAGGAAATAGGGGCAATGTAATGAAGCTTCCCAACATTCGTCTGGCGACCCGGGGAACCCCGTAAAATTATGGGTCAGTAAGGCCATCCATGGGAATCGAACCCGACGTCCCGAATGCGAGTCGTGAATATTCTATTATTTTAGGGAACTACTATGAAATGAAATATCCCTTTATTTATGGACGCTCTTTAACTGTCATGGTTCTCAGCGTGCCATTCTATACTGAGCATGAAATATCGCTTAATTTTGCTCAGAGATGTCTGTCAGATTTGACGTTCCTTTACGTGCTGTAAATCTACGACATGGGACCAACGGCTTTACTTCCCTTTCAAAGGTTAGCCCTGCTAAGAATTTTTACGCCCGAAAAAATCCATCGTCCTCCGCCGGGTTTGAACCCGCGACCTAGGGTATATGAAGTTAGCATTGTAACCATTACACCACGGAGGGCGACCGTGTGCGTGTGTGTGGACAGCATAGCGCAAAAACGAAAAGACCGTTAAATTCCAGAGTTGGTATTTAAGTTTGGTATCTTCCTAGTTTGCGACACGAATATTTTCAAAAAAATCCCCCCCACTCCCAACTACCCTTTACATGGAAAATGTTATGAAAATTCTGATTTTCTCAAAAATAGCTATAACAATTTTAGTTAAAATCTCTTACATTTAAGCCATTTACATGACAAACAAAATGTACATCTTTTGAGTTTTCTGGGAGCAGCTTCTGAAGACGTCTGGTAAGTTTTACGGAATTTTGCATAACTGGTAAACCGTAAGAGATAGACAAAATCTTACTAAACAAAACTTGTTTTTTTACGCCTAATAAAATCAATTGTCATCCGCCGGGTTTTAACCCACGACCTTGTGTATATGAAGTTAGCTTGGAACCATTACACCACGGAGGGCGACTGGGAACTGCTTTGAATTATATGCATTACAGAACAGTATGTTGTCTGATAGAAGTAAGAAAACACCTACTTGGGGAATTCTGTCTGTATTCTATGATCATTTTTGGACACAATAACATTGCCCAAAACTGTGGCAACTGAGTATATTGCAGAGGGACAAAAGCTAAATGAATAAATTTGTTTAAACTGTTTTAGAGAATTCGGGACGATGAAGACAGAAGCACAACTTGTGAGAGGGGCTAAATTAATTTTGGTGGTGACAGAGGCTGTCCAGGCTATGAGGCATTCCTTCATGAAGCGCCTGTCCTTTCGTATCCACACCACGCATATGGCACAAAAGGCCATCATGGCTAGGCACGCGTGTGGAGTAATTTGAAAAGGGTGGGGTGGCTTTATTCCGTAGGCTCGCTCATCATTTCCCACCCTCTGCACAAGGACAGACGGACAGATATCCCTCCCCTACCCACAATAATTCGACATCTCTGGGGATGACTCAGGGGCCAGAAAAGGGGTGAGGGAATGGGGTTGTGCCTGATCAGCATCCTCTTGTAGCTCTGATGGAATTCATCACGCGATGCGGCACGTGATTATTAAAACATAAACATGTATTTGTTCCGGCTTGTAGCCCTTTGACACCCCCAGGAGCAGAAGCCATGGCGATATAACAAGCGAAAACAAATTCCAGCGCGTAATAAACTGATCACAAATTTAATGTCCGCATTCTCTCGTTGCATACAAGCAAATCTGTTAGATATGAAAGAGTATTTGGTATACACAGAACTGAAAAAATTCTAATGTGTTCCATTCCCATGACTTTCTCTATATCTCTACAACAAATTGTTGTTAACAAGCTTATGCTTCTATTTACTTCATGTTAATACAGAAAAATTAGCAGAAATTGTCTCATTACTTGCTTCCTTGTAAGTAGAAGCGAAATAAGGGAGTACCACAAGTTAAAGTGATAGTCAAAAGTTGGTTGCTATGTGACTGAAGTTCCTTTGTTTGTATGGACAGGAGTTGACAAATTCCTGTATGAGAAAGTTTTTTAAAGCTGAAACCAAAAACAGGAATACCTAAAAAACGATCAACTCCATGAAAAAAATGTATATAGCATAAATTGAGTGTTTTAAGGTGCTCTACATTTTTGTGTAATAAGTTTTTATCTGTCTCTTACGGTTTAGCAGTTATGCAAAATTCAGTAAATTTCATTCAAAATAAAGTAAGCTTCAGAGGCTATTCCCAGAAAATTGAAGATATACATTTTATTTGTCAGGTAAATATCTTCAATATACGAAATTTTAATCAAAATCGTTAGAGCCACTTTTGATAAAATCAAAATTTTCGAAAAACGTTCCATGTGGGGGGGGGGGGGGGGCTTTTTCTCAAAATCTTCGTATCGCATCTCTGGAAGATGCTAAACCTAAACAACTTTGGTATTTCACCGACTTTTCGTTTTTGAGTATCGTGTTCACAGACACACGGACACACACACGCACGGACCTTTCTCTGAAAATGATTTTTTTGGATACAGGGGTCCATAAAACATATATTTCCGGTGAAATCTCGGTATCTAATTTTTGGGTGGAGTGCAATACCTTCTCTATACACTATGTACATAGTACGTAGAGAGAAAGAAAAAATGAAAATAATAAAAATCAATTTAAAAGTATTATTTGTGGAAATGTATGTACGCGTATCACTTCCCAACGACTGCATCAAACTGAACAATTCTTTTTTTGTTGTGTTGGTTAATGTCACGACAAGGTTTGTGGAAGTGAAAATGTTTAAAAATAGTACGGGAAAGTATTTAAAATCTCATGATATGAATAAAAACCGTGCTAAGTGAACGCATATCAGTTAATGGCCGCCAGATGGCAGTGGTACAAGTTATTTGTTGTTAAATGGTCATAGTACTGCAATAATTTCCCTTCCCATTCGATGTTAAGGCAACGCACCAGTTTATCAAGACATTGACACAACGAGCAGAGAAATGCAAATACATTTTTATGTATTAACTGTCCTTTCTTTACTCATATCGTTTAAAATAAAGAAGCGAAGAAGCTTTACTGACGGTGAACATCTAGAGTAAGTACTTATTTTATTTGCCACTAGATGGCTAAAGTAATATTTTTCCTCCCTATCCAATGTTAAAGTAACGCAACAGTTTATCGAGATGAGATAATGCAGCAGTGAAATTCAAATATATTTTTACTTATTAGCTTCCATCGTTTAAAATAAAGAAGCTTTGCTAGCGACGAATACCTAAAATATGTATTTAATATTTGCCACCAGATGGCCGTAGATCCTACTGCTCTATTTTTAGTCTTCAATGCTAAGGGAATGCACCCGGTTATGGAGACAATGACGCAAGATAGCTGTGTAAATCAAATATATTTCTTATGTATTAACCATCATTCCCTTTGGTCACATCGTTTAATTAAGAAATAAAAATTTATATTTTTGTTGTTCATGTAATTCTTTAAAATGAACAAGTTATAAACAATGCACATAACCCTTCTTGGAATCTGAAAATGGCGGAGAAATAACGGGATCCGTTTTAGGCTTAACTTCCTATTGCAGATGTTGGTTATTTGACTTTTTTTGTAGTGTTTAACGTCCACTTTAACTGTTTATGGCACTGCAGGCGGTATTTGACGTTATGTGGTACATGAGCTAGCTAAGGAACATGAAGCCTCCCACGTCACCATCACAGTGCAATTGCGGTGCTCTTAATGCATATGATCAAGTTATAATTTGGGTTAAATGGAGAAATTTAAAACACACAAAGCTATCATCAAATAAAAGCTTATCAATTGCCCAAGCAGATCTACTTACTCTTTAGTTACGTCATTGTTAGCCTTAGAAATTGCTGTTTTGACATAGAAGAAAATAAAGAAAGAGGTGGAAAACATTAGGAGTAAAGGAAAGAAAGAGATTCGAAGAAGCATGAATGTTAATTTGTGACTTTCTCCTTAATGTAATTCATTACCTATGGCAGCGTATACCCACCACACTATGGATGCGCTACCATCACTTTTTTTTTTTTTTTTGGTAGTGTTTATCGACCGCTTTAACTACTTGTGGCACCGCAGGCACGACTCTGATGATACATGAATGAAGATGGAGCGCGGATGGAATGCGATGGCTGGGGAAACCGGAGAACCCGGAGAAAACTCGACCCTACGTCGGCTTTGTCCACCACAAATCTCACATGTGGTCGCTTGGGGTCGAACCCGAGCCGTCTAGGTGGGAGGCGAACAGTCTAACCACTCGGCCACGGCGCGGCTATTACTATTACGGAAAATTGTACATCACAAGGCATTACAATAAAGTGTTGTCAAATTATTTAATTGTAATTTTATTTCATTGCATGATCGTACTGTAAACGAAAGATTTTGTCCGAGTTTTTTTCTTTAGGTACACCACCCTTGCGAAGTCGGGGCGGGCAGTTAGTTTATTGATAATTTTAATATGACATATTAATGTTATTTTGTAACCAATTTCTTTTCATCAGACGTAATTGCTACTGCAGAAGGTTAATTCTTTAATTGTTCTATTTATATAGCCCCCTTAACATTTGAGGTCATATCGGGGGCTTTACTTTTAGAAACAACTCGTTGATTGTAGGTTGTTTAAGGTTGTATTTATAACACCCCCCCATACACACACACACACATTCACTCCAATCACTCTCGCATACATACTTTCAGACTCTGTGCTGTTAGGGAATGATTTTTAAAGAAACATTACCCGCCCCAGCTGAAAATTGAAACCGAAACTGAAACCTCCGGATGAGAAAGACTAATTGCATTATTCTACTTTTACAGTTGTAGCTATGTAGACATATACTTGAATAAGGAGCAGTAGTTTTTTTAACTTAATTATTAAAATTATTTTAATTGTTTTATTACTTTCTCTACACGTACTATGTACATAGTGTATAGAGAAGGTATTGTATTCCACCCAAAAATTCGATACCGAGATTTCACCGGAAATACACGTTTTGGGTCCCACTAAATCCAAAAAAAGCATTTTTGGAAAAAGGTCCGTGTGTGTGTGACTGTGTACAGCATAGCTCAAAAACGAAAAGACCGTTAAATACCAAACTTGGTATTTAAGTTTGGTATCTTCCAAGAATGCGGCACGAAGATTTGCAAGAAAATCCCCCACCCCCAACTACCCTTTGCATGGAACTTTTTTCGAAAATTTTGATTTTCTCAAAAATGGCTCTAACGATTTTGATTAAAGTACCGTATATCAAAGATATTTACCTTACACATAACATGTATATCTTGAATTTTCTGGGAATAGCATCAGAAGACTACTTTATTCTGGAGGAATTTTGCATAACTGCTAAACCGTAAGAAATGGACAAAAACTTACCACACAAAAAATGTAGAGCACATTAAAACACACAATTTATGCTATATGATTTTTTTCGAGGAGTTGATCGTTTTTTTAGATATTCCTTGTTTTTGTTTTCAGCTTTGAAAAGCTTATACTTTTCTCATTTTTTTAAGTGAATATTGCATTGCAATTAATTATGGAAGAAAAGTCGGTAGCTTTTATCTCCTGAAGAAACAGCACATCTATGTCATCTACGTTTAAAGAGGATTGTAGCATAGCCATTTTCGTCGGGGAGATTTTGCCATTGAAATTTAACGATGCCACCTCATTTACAACCGCCACCTGCAAACCCCACATTCCCGTCATTCTAGCAAGAATGGGAACACGTCTAACACACCGTCAGCCTGCCATCTGCTCTTATTGTCTGGATACTATGAATCGCACAACGAATGCCCATTGGTACGTAAACTAATAAGTAAACTTCAGTAAATTTCGTTCCTTGATTATTCACACTATATTATTTAGACAACATTGCATAGTTTAATATAATAATTGTGATCAAAGAGAAACTGTTGTGATGGACAAAAGTGTTAAAGTATAGAAATCAACCAGAGCTGCTGAAACCTGTTGCGTTTGTTTACATTACGGTGAAGTAAGGATGGATGAAGAATGGAGAAAAATGCCCACCCCCAGCCGGGAATAGAACTCCTAACACTTCGTGCACAGCAATTCATCTCCAACTAAGCTACGGGGCCAGCAGCCCCTTTAACTCCTATGGCCGTATTGAGTTTAATGACATTTGAAGCAACTCGTTGATTGTAGGTATTGATATTGGGCTCTTCATTCCTGTTTTCAAAAACATGCACATTGACTCTCACACAAACGCTTTCAGACTCTGTAGGGAATATTGAATGGTTCTGATAAAAGAAAACTTCCCGGGAGTGAAACCGGAACTTTCGAGTGAAAATTAACTGAATTGTTGTAATCTCTTCCTAGGGATTAACAATACCCTGCCTTTTTTCCCCTACCTAATGCATGGAACGGATATATGGAATGTACTACTTTTTGCGACTTAGGCGATTGAAAATGTTACTGAAAAACAACTATTTCCAACTTCTATTGAGCATCTGATGACTAAATAAACAAATGAGCGTATTGGTGTAACTTATTGTGCAGGAAAATGACGCTCACTGACTACAGGAAACCTTCCTCCTCCAACATCCCTTCAATCACCTTATTCATAACCGTTAGCTTAGGAGGCGGCCATATACCGACTTGTTTTGCACTCGCAAGAAAGTGAAGTGAGGTTGTCGCGAAGTTTCTCCATTTGAGAGTTCCCAGGCCACTATTTATTTTCGACCGGCCACTATTTATTTCGTGGTTTTCCATATTATTGCTGTGTGGATTATATAATTATATTTTCCAATCCCAATTTCCTGTCATTTCATTTCATCAGGCAAGTAGACGGCAGGTGAAGATATAGCGATGTTCAGCTCTCTGCCCTGGTTTTCGGCGTTGGACGGGCCTTAAAGAGATCTCTAAGTGAGCAAAGGATAGTCCCATCGGCGTCAGGACATAACATCTGAAGAGTTAGGGACCCACTTGTGTCCAAGCCTCCCAGCCCTGATAGGGTCAACTTTTGTATCCTTTATTTAACTGCTTATTACCAGATGTTTCAATAAACACAATAGGCGTTTATGCACTGGTATCAAATTTCTCCCTTGCTTCATGATGTAGATGCATAATCATATTCCTTAATACACGACACTAATTTTAATACTAATACATTATAGAGAACTTACTGTATAGTTATAGATACAAAATAACAGTTGAATAACATTGAATATTGTTGAAAGTTGAAAAGTAATCGGAGCTATTCGCATCTAACATGCAGACGACTGTAGGGGGAAAATATTTTGAATATAATTTGATATACATATAATAAAAATATTGCCATAAACTAAACATTGATAAATAACTACTCAAAATAAATCACAAATTTCAATGTGTACGGACCCACTAAACATGAATATCTACCACAAATTAACTGGCAATTCGTTGTTAATTAATTTTATTCTGTGAACATTAGAATGTCATTACTCCACAATAATGAGTTACATATTCAGATATATTAAATTGTCACTATTTAAAGAGATAGAACAAAACCTTAGTGCACAACGGTAATATTTAACCTAACATTACAATTAGACTCATAATACAAACTTTAAAATGTTTGAATGCAATTTTTCACGATTTCACCTCTAATTAAGAAAAAGGGCTGTACAGCTTTTCTAATTAAAGGGGAGATGAAACAACATGTGGAGGATCGCTTTAAAACACAGAATTTATTTGAAACGATATTTTGTGATATTTAGACCTTTCTGATGATACCCATTATTGATCGTTTGCATTGTTCAATGTCTTGTCATACTTTTAAACATACTCAGTGGTTTTTCTAAATTATATAGAAAGAGTACGGAATTTCAAGGCCAGGATAAACTGTTCATTTATTAAACATTGACTATCGCTACTCTCTTTACATCTATAACTAAAGTGAATGTAGATCAGACAGAAGAACGAGAGATTTTACATGATGTGTTTTCTCTGATAGCTCAATGAATAACGTGAAACTGCTGTGAGAATGCCATCCCACAAACCTGAATCAGTGGGCAGATCAACAAGGTGATTTTGCAGTGAAGTGTTCCATTCTCATGACTTTCTCTACATCCCTGCAACAAATTATTGTTAAAAAGCTTATGATTCTATTTACTTCATGCTTATCGAGAAAAAATTGGGAGAAATAGTCTTATTACTTGCTTCCTTGTAAGTAGAAGCAAAATAAGGAGATACCATAGGTTAAAGTGATAGTTAAAAGCTGGCTGCTATGAGACTGAAGTTTCTTTGTTTGTATGGGCAGAAGTTGACAAATTGCTGTATGAGATATAAGTTTTTCAAATCTGAAACCAAAAACAAGGAATATTTAAAAAACGATCAACTCCACGAAAATAAATATATATATAACGTCATTTTTGTGTTTTGGAGTGCTCTACTTTTTTTCTGAAGTAAGTTTTTGTCCATCTCTTACGGTTTAGCAGTTATGCAAAATTCCGTAAAATTCATCCAGAATAAAGTAGTCTTTAGAGGCTATTCCCAGAAAAGATATACATTTTATTTGTCAGGTAAACATCTTTAATATGTGATATTTTAATCAAAATCGTTAGAGCCATTCTTGAGAAAATCAAAATTTTCGAAAAAAGTTCCATGTGAAGTGAAGCTGGGGTTGGGGATTTTCTTGAAAATCTTCGTGTTACAACCTTGGAAGAAACCAAACTTACATTCCAAGTTTTGTATTCAACTGTCTTTTCGTTTTTGAGCTATGTTGTCCACAAGCACACAGACACATACATGGACCTTTTAGTAAAAATGTGTTTTTCGATTCACGGGGACACAAACATGTACTTCCGGTGAATTCTCGGTATCCAATTTTTGGGTGGACTGCAATACTTTCTTTATACACAATGTACATACTACGTGTAAAGAAAGTAAAATGTGTTGCTGCAGTCAAGGTTTCTTATCGAAGAGGACTGTTCATCCCTACAAGCTTCAGGTAGTGCACCAACTAAAAGCCTTGTGGTTTTCTCTCGCCTAGAGCATTTTGTGAAGATGAGTTTAATGACAAATTATGGAAGTCTGACGAATTATATTTTATCTGTAGGCTTGTAAACAAACATATTTTCATACATTGGCCACAAAATCATTCTCTTCAATTACAGCAGGAACTATTACACTGTAAGAAAGTAAGATTTGTGCGCCATGTCATCTTCTGGTATAACTGGCCCCTTCGTTATCGAGTATTATGAGGGAACAGAAACGACTTTGACATTAGCCTGGTAAGGGGAACATATTGAAACATTTCTTACTAGTGAAATTACACGTCGTTTTTCTTTGGTTTTCTTGCTTCAGAAAGATGGAGATAATAGTTACACTGTGGGGGCTCTATTAATGTCATTAGGTGATATTTTCCAAATCAAATTATCTCTATTAAAAATGATATCACGTGGCCATCTAGATTCCCAGATTTGATCGTGTGCGATTTTTTATTACTTTCTCTATACGCACCATGTACATAGTGTATAGAGAAGGTGTTGCACTCCACCCAAAAATTCGATACCGAGATTTCGACGGAAATATATCTGTTAGGCTCCCCAATATCCAAAAAAAGCAGTTTCACAAAAAGGTCCGTGTGTTTGTTCCGGAAACTTTTTGATCACAACTCGTATTGTGTTGCTGTATGCAGAACTTGCGAACGACGTTAGAAGAATGTATGCGAGTGGATGATTGTCACGTGTGAGATATTATTCTCAAAAAAATAAACGGGGTATTGTGTTAGTTATGAACCAAATGCTATACTTATATAAAATGTTTACCTATATAGAAAAAAACTTAATTTAAAGGGTCCTTTTCTCTGCCAGACCTTATATTTATGCAAAAGTTTATTTCGATTAAAATTAAGTTTGTAAATAGTGAATTAAAGAGTGGCTTTGGTATCCAGTATTAAACGACTGAATGTAAGGAAGGTCATGAGAATTAACACATGCCGTTTTTACTTTCTCCATACGCACTATGTACATAGTGTATAGAGAAAGTATTGCACTCCACCAAAAATTCGATACCGAGATTTCACCGGAAATATATGTTTTAGGGTCCCCAATATCCAAAAAAAAAACATTCTCAAAAAGGTCCGTGTGTGTGTGTGTGTGTCCGTGTGCCTGTGAACACGATAACTCAAAAACGAAAAGTCGGTAAAATAACGAACTTGGTATTTAAGTTTAGTATCTTCCAGGGATGCGACACGAAGCTTTTGAGAAAAATCCCCCCACCCCCAACTATCCTTTACATGGAACTTTTTTAGGAAATTTTGATTTTCTCAAAAATGGCTCTAACGATTTTGATTAAAATTTCGGACATTAAACATATTTACCTGTCAAATGAAATGTATATCTTGAATTTTCTGGGAATAGCCTTTGAAGAGTAGTTTATTCTGGATGAATTTTACTAAATTTTGAATAACTGCTAAACCGTAAGAGATGGACAAAAACTTACCACAAAAAATGTAGAGCACATTAAAACACACAATTTATGCTATATACATTTTTTTCGTGGAGTTCGTAGTTTTTGCGACCTTCCTTATTTTTGGTTTCTGCTATGAAAAACTTATACTTTTCTCATACTGGAGCTTGTCAACTCCTATCCATATAAACAAAGGAACTTCATTGACATAGCAACCAGCTTTTAACTATCACTTTAACCTACGGTTGTCCCTTATTTCGCTCCTACTTACAAGGATGCGAGTAATAAGACTATTTCTGCTATTTTTTTCTGATTAGCATAAAGTAAATAGAAGTATAAGTTTTTTAAGAATTATTTGTTGCAGGGATATGGAGAAAGTCATGTGAATCAGATTTTTTACTTTTCCTACACGTACTTTGTACATAGTGCATAGAGAAGGTATTGTATTCCACCC
Source organism: Hymenopus coronatus (assembly GCA_030762935.1). Lineage (NCBI taxonomy): Eukaryota > Metazoa > Arthropoda > Insecta > Mantodea > Hymenopodidae > Hymenopus > Hymenopus coronatus. Next base: position 34,309,139 of record CM060883.1, read on the forward strand.
AAAAATTCAATACCGAAATGTTACCAGAAATACATGTTTGGGTCTCCCTGAATATAAAAAAATAGAAAAAGGTCCGCGTGTGCGTCTGTGGACAGCATTGTTGAAAAACAAAAATCATTAAACACCAAATTTGGTATATAAGTTTGGTTATCTGCCAAGTATATGACACGAATATTTTCAAGAAAATCTTTCCACTGCGAACTACCCTTTACATAAGAAAAAATTTAGAAGTTGTTGATTTTTCTCAAAAAATGACTAACGGTTTTGATTAAACTCTTATATTTAAGATATTTACATGCCAAATAAAATGCACATCTTGGAAGTTTCTGGGAATATCCTCTAAAGACCTATTTATTCTGGATAATTTTTATTGTATTTTTCATAACGGGTAAACCGTAAGAGATGGACAAAAATTTACCACACAAAGAATGTAGAGCACGTTAATACACCTCAATTTATATCATACACATTTTTTTCGTGGAATTGGCCGTTTTAGAGATATTCCTTGTTATTGGTTTCAGCTTTAAAAAACTTCTATTTTTATCATACAGGGATTTGTCAACTCCTGTCCACACAACAAAGGAACTTCAGTCAGATAGCAACCAGATTTTTACTATCACTTTAACCTAAGGTACTCCCATATTTTCCTTCTACTTACAAGAAAGCTAATGATAAGACTATTTCTGCTAATTTTTTCTCTAGTGTGAAGTAAATAGAAGCATTAGCTTTCTAAGAATAATTTGCTGCAGAGATGTAGAGAGAGCCATCATTTTTTTTAAAAATATGTATTAAAGCTTAATCAGTAGGCTAAAAAATTATATCCTAATGTTAAAACTCTTTGATACCGTGTTTAATTTTCCTATGCCGTAGAAATTACAGTTTTTCGTGTTTTTGTTTTGTTTTTTTGTTTGTTTTTTTAGTTTAACGTCCTTTAACCTGGTTGGTCATATCGGTCGATGAATGAAATTGGTGAAATGATGCTCAAATGATCTCGGAGTCCATAGAGCTTAAAGTTACTTGGCATTCGTCTTCTCAGGATAAGGGAAAACCCCGGAAAAAACCTTATCTGGATAATTCACCCTATGTGAGATTCGAACTCGTGAGCTTTAGAATGTGAGGCAGTTACGCTACCACCACACTACCCAGGAGGACCTATTTTAGTTATTGTATTTTCTCGTATAAAACGAACGCCGTTCACTTCAACATTTATAGTATAATATAACAGTCAATCTAAAAACTCTGAAAAAGAAAGAAAACCTAGAAAGAGATATAACGAATAATTTAGCATGAAATCTGGTGTACGATCACGTAGCCCTTACCAATCTAATATCGAAACTGGCCTCAGGTCACGTCCATTACACTCAAATGAACATGTGAACGAGTTTCAGCGATATAGCAGTAGATATAATAGCCAGGAGTTAGCAAGCCCTGCTAGGGTTCCAATTTCAGGAGCCCCTCTTTAATGTTATCACCCATTAGTGATTAAGCTAATATTACGTCGAATGAACAGCAATATATAGCCGTGCGTAAATGTGGGGTTACCGCATCCCCTTGCCATACGTGAACACGGATGAACAAGGTATAAGGAAGGATCAGGCCATGGGAACTCTGCATGCGATTATGGTGCATATATTACAGTGATTGGAGTAGCGTCAAATTGCTTTGGGTGCCTGAGGCACTTCAACCGATCCAGCACCGTCCAACACGGAACTGTGGTGTGCTTCACTGTCCCTCATACAAAAACACAGTAGGCAGTGTTCTGTGAGGAGTCAGGATTTGGCAATTCCCACAAAATCATAAGTGGCAGAAATTGTGAGAAATTGGGATTTGTGAAATCTTAAAAAGTTCCTAACCGGTAGAAATCTGTGAGGAGTCAGGATTTGGCAATACCCATACAGTCATAAGTGGTAGAAATTGTGAGAAATTGGGATTTGTGAATTCTTAAAAAGTCATAACCGGTAGAAATCTGTGAGGAGTCAGGATTTGGGAGTTCCTTCAAAACCATAACTGGTAGAAAAGTGTCAGAAATTTGGATTTGTGAATTCTTAAAAAGTCATAACCGGTAGAAATCTGTGAGGAGTCAGGATTTGGGAGTTCCTTCAAAACTATAACTGGTAGAAAAGTGTCAGAAATTTGGATTTGTGAATTCTTACAAAGTCATAACTAGTAGAGATCTGTCAGTAGTCAGCATTTGGGAGTTCCTTCAAGATCATAAGCGGTAGAAAATTGTGAGAAATCGGCATTTGTGAATGCCTACAAAATCACAACCAGTAGAAAACTAGAAATCTGGATTTGTGAATTCTTACAAAGTCATAACTGGTAGAACTCTGTCAGGAGTCAGAATTTGGGAATTCTTTCAACATCTTAAATGGTTGAAAATGGTGAGAAATCACCATTTTTGAACTCCTTCAAAATCATAGTCGGTATAAAACTGTGAGATTTCGGTGTTTGTGAATTCCTACAAAGTTATAACCGGTAAAAAATATGATAAATTGAGATTTGTGAATTAGTATAAAATCATAGCCAGTAGAAAGCTGAGAATAACCGGGAATTGTGAAAGTCTATAAAATCTCAGCCAATGGAAAACTATAAGAAATCGGGTTTGTGATTTACTATAAAATCATAATCGGTAGAAGACTGAGAAATTGGGATCATAAATTGTTACAAAATCATAACCGTAGAAAACTGTGAGAACTTGAGGTTTTTGAATTTCTAGAAAGTCATAACCGGTATAAATCTGCCATAGGTCAGGATTTGTGAATTCCTTCAAGATCATAACCGGTAGAAAACTGTGAGAAATTGGGACATGTGCATTTTTACAAAATCATAATTTATTTTTGTACCAAAAGTGTAAGTGCTACATTATGTGTAGGGCTCTAGTCACTCAAAGTAAATTTAATAGAAATTCGGTTCCTATTAGTTACAATAATCTGGCAAACTTGGCTAATACGAAGTTGAAGGGACAATGAAAAAACATCTAATTATTCAGGATTTCGATTTACAAAAGTTTGATTTTTTAAAAATGTTTTTAATTAAAACAGATCTAAATTGAATGAAATTACAGGAAGGGCAGCTTTAGAGAGTTTAGTTACAGTTTTGTAATCTTAAAGATCAGTTTCAGTTCAGATTCAAAGCTTTTTACACAAAACTAGATATCTTTGTTTGTTTAACCACTTTTTAACGCACTCATCGACGTCAGGATTTTCACGCCGTTCTGCTCTTTAACTTTCGTCACTGTTGGTATTTACACTGTTCAAAATGTTATCCTTACTTTTGAGGTGCGTAGACAACGTATTCTGGGGAATTCCAAAGTCTCTTACGATGTTACTTTCTCTACACGTATTATGTATATAGTGTATAGAAAAGCTATTGCATTCCACCCAAAAATTCGATACCGATATTTCACCGAAATAAATATTTTGGGTCGCCCTGCAGTATTTTTACAAAAAGGTCCGTGTGTGTGCGCGTACGTGTGCGTGTGTGGACAGCATAGCTCAAAAACGAAAAGACCGTTGCATACCAAACTTGATGCGACACGAAAATTTTCAAGAAAATCTCCCCACCTCAAACTACCCTTTACTTGGACCTTTTTTCGAAAATTTTGATTTTATCAAAGATGACTAACGATTTTCATTAAAATATCGTATATTAAAGATATTTACCTGAAAAAAATATGTATATCTTTAATTTTTTGGGAATAGCCTCTGAAGATTACTTAATCCTGGATGAATTTTACGGAGTTTTGCATACCTGCTAAACCGTATGAGATACACAAAAACCTAACACACAAAATAAATAGAACACATTAAAACTCACAATAGATGTTATATGATAGTTTTTGTGGTGTTGATCGTTATCGAGATATTCCTTGTTTTTGGCTTCAGCTTTAAAAAACGTATACTTTTCTCATACAAGAATTTGTCAACTTGTACCCATACAAACAAAGAAACTTCAGTCACATAGCAACCAGCTTTTGACTGTCACTTTAACCTATGGTACTCCCTTATTTCGCTTCTACTCACAAGGAGGCAATTAATATTTCTGCTAATTTTTCTCGATTAGCATGAAGTAAATAGAAGCATTGGCTTTTAACAATAATTTGTTCCAGAGATGTTGGTGTATTTCGTGTTTTTGTTTCCCATGTTGATCATCTAACTTGTGAAACTCTTGTTTTCGGATAGAAGCCCTTTGTTTGCCGCCACTAAAGCTATCTCTTGCCTCCTCGCATCATGTAACTGCTAGTCGACGGGAAAACTTGCACGGTGTAACGACCTGATGAACGCCGATGTAATCCATCTGAAAGAGCTCGCGCGGCCCACAGCGAACTAATGTCCGTCGCTGAGAGGATTTATCACCTTTTGATTCTACGCTATTCTCTGTGTTGCTTGTCGGCCTTGCATGTATTCAGCTTAGTGATGTCACGCATAGCTGACGTCACAGCTGATAATTAGTTGCTCCAAATATTAAACCATGGCTTAACGCTAAGCATCAATTTTAACTAGAAAATAAATTTGCACTACATACTTACTGATTGAATTGTTTTTTACCTTCTCTACCCATACATACTATGTACATAGTGCATAGAGAAGGTATTATTATTATTATTATTATTATTATTATTATTATTATTATTATTATTATTATTTTGTAGTTTAACGTCCTTTAGCATGGTTGGCCATATCGGACGATGAATGAAATTGGTGAAATGATGCTCAAATGATCTCGGAGTCAATGGAGGGCATTCGTCTTCTCAGGATAAGGGAAAGACACAAAGAAAAAAAAAAAATAAACCGTATCCTGGTAACTCACCCTAAGCGAGATTCGAACTCACGACCTTTTGAATGTGAGTCATTGTAATGCACCCAAAAATTCGGTACCAAGATTTCACCGGAAATACATGTCTTGAGATTCCCTGAATTAAAAAAAAAGCATTTTTAGAAAATGTCCTTGAGTGTGTGTGTGGGGAGGGGCAGCATACCTCTAAAACGAAAAGACGGTTATATACCAAAGTTGGTTGTATCTTCCAAGGATGTGACACGAAGAATTTAAAGAAAATCCCCCACCCTCAAATTTTTCGAAAATTTTGATGCTCTCAAAAATGGCTGTAATGATTTTGATTAAAATATCATATATATAAAAGACATTTATCTGACAAATAATATGTACATCTTGAGTTTTCCGGGAATAGTCTCTTAAGACTACTTTATTCTGGATGAATTTTACAAAATTTTGCATAACTGCTAAACCGTAAGAGATGGACAAAAACTTATTACACAAAAATAGTAGAACACATTAAAACACAAAATTTATGTATCATAACTTTTTCTCGTGGAGCTGATCGTTTCTACGATATTCCTTATTTTTGGTTTCAGCTTTAAAAAAGTATGCTTTTCTCATACAGAATTTGTCAACTCCTGTCCATACAAACAAAGGAACTTCAGTCACATAGCAACCAGCTTTTGACTATCACTTTAACCTATGATACTCTGTTATTTCGCTTCTACTTACAAGGAAGCAAATAATAATACTATTTCTGCTAATTTTTTCTCGACTAGCATGAAGTAAATAAAAGCATAAGCTTTTCAGCAATAATTTGTTCCAGAGATTTAGAGAAAGTCATGTGAGTGCAACACATATTTTACTTTTATAATCCATTATGTATTGATTTATTATTTTACATGTTCTTTTGTTTCGTGCACAAGATGGAAACGCTAGAGGCACGATTAAGTATTCCGTGTGTTTTTTAATTTATAAAAGTTTTGAATTTCTCTCTGCAATTTTGTTTTTGTTATAAACAAGTTCCATGGCGATATATTTTCTTTGTTGTGAGGTTAAGACATATAAAAAGGCTAGCCAGAAGTGAGGTAGAGAAACACTTGAAGAAAATTTTGGTCGAGAAAGAACGGTCGCGTCTTCCGGGTTATACTTCATAGGTGGGGAACCCAAGGAGACAAAGTATATAGTTATCCTTACGCGTTGGTTGATAACATATAAACATTTTAAATGGAATATATTCTGTCTTCTACCAACATAAAATAGAATCTAGGAGCAATGAAATATTATTCGTCCGAATAAATAAAATAGTTTATTGAAATCGACTAAAGTAATCGGGAGAATACTGCGTTGATAAAACACATGAAAGCACTAGTGGTAAAGACTTCGTGGCTCATTCGTTTGGATAAAAAACCCTAGTTTTGTAAAATGAAACAGAAGATTCAATAATGATTTATTTATACAAGAAAAACGTAATCCCGTGGCATGAGTCTACAAGGGACCATGGCCTACCGTCCGGCCCTATCTCGGCCCAAAGGTATCATGAATGAGATGCAGTGCTGGAGGGTGAGACCTCCCGGCCGGTTGATACGGTCTTCTCGATCAAGTAGCTCCTCAATTGGCTCTCTCCCAGGGACCTTACGAGGCTGAGTGCACCCCGGACCAGGTCTCCCAGCGGGGGAAACTTCCCTACGCCGGTACCGGGAATCGAACCCAGGTATCCCGCTTGGCAAGCAGCCGCGCTAAGGAGATGACCATGTACAAGAAAACTTATTCATACCGGCTGGAGTATAATCCGGGCTTGTGGGCCGTGGTCTACTGGGCTGCTCCTCCTTTTTCCCAGACATCTTCGGTGGCAGCGATGAGGTCGAAGTGCTCTAGTGGACGTTTCAACTGCGACTGCCGCTGCCACCGAAGATGTCTGCCTTAGTCGCAGACGAAACCTCTGGGAAGAAGGAGGAGCCCAGTAGACCACGGCCCACAAGCCCGGATTATACTCCAACCAGTATTGACACCGGTCGTGAAAGTCTAAGAACGTATTCTTAGTCTGCGACACTAGATTATTAACCATAAACCCTGATAGTGGCCTGAGAGAAAGAACTCATTGCTTCTATCGACTGACTACCTATAATAGTATCTTATTTTGGCACTCATACGAGGCGTCGCCCTCCGTGGTGAAATGGTTACCATGCTAACTTCATATACCCAAGGTCGCGGGTTCAAACCCGGCGGAGGACGATGGATTTTTTCGGGTGTAAAAATCCTTACCATAGCTTCCTTCGGAAGGGAAGTAAAGTGGTTGGTCCCGTGTCGTAAATTTACGGCACGTAAAAGAGCCTCAAGCCTGAAAGAGAGGCCTCTGAGCAAAATTAAGCGGTCTTTCACGCCCATTTTAGAATGGGAAGCTGAAAACCACAGCAGTTATAGAGCGTCCGTAAATAAAACTCCATTTTTTACCCATACGAGGCGGTTTTGCTTCATATTGACACCGTAAGCCGGCGTCTTGGTTCCAATCCAATCCGACGTCGGGGCGCGTTTTCTCATTGTGCTCCGGTGTCCCCCGCCATTCAAGCAATTGCTCTATCATCACCTTTCCTATCATCTATCTCGCTTGAATTTCATATCATCCACTTCCTCACGCTCCACTCGTTCCAATTGGTTTCGTGTCGTTGGCTCCCCGACAGAACTCTGACCCCTAGGTGTCCGCTTTAAGTCCTAGGGGGGTGTCAGTCCTAAAATATGGGGAGGGTAAGCAGACTACGAAAAACAATTGACACGGTACACGAGGCGAAATTACCGCTTGGAAGAAGACATTGCTCGAAAAGCATTTTGCCGAAAACTTCAGACCACACTGTGCCTTCTCTGAACGCTTTTCTTATCGATCCAGGAATACAGAACCCGTGACGTCATGGAGGATTGATAAATAGCAATGCTTCTTCCTGGTGACACTAAAATCCTCTGGCAGGCGCCATTTTTTTAATCTGGAAGGGCTAGGGGGGTGCCCGTGGGGTGTAATAGATTCCTCTATGCTAATGCCCCATCCATCTAGAGGGCAAAGTGCTGCTCCGTCACTTGCAATTTACATAGAATTCCAAACCCCTCGCTTATCCCCCCATTCGGTTTTGTTTCTAGATTAATTATATAAAATTTCTTTCCTAACCCTCAGCAAAGGGCTGTTCCCCTGGTTGTGTGCAATAATTGGATGAATTTATTAGTGCATAAATATGCCAAACATCGCCACTCCAACACGCTCCAAAACCCAGCAAAAAATGGAATTAAATTCTGACATCTTTTGATTATTGCAGTACTTATTTCTCACCACTGAGCTGGCCTTAATAAATTTCCCTACCCCTTCCTTGACGTGTGATGGCGGCTATGTGAGAAATTACCGTTTTAATTTCATTTTACTTCATTGAATGTAACTCAATTCTTCAGCTTCCACGTTCTCTGATCTCAAACTCAAAAGACATTAGCTTTACATAATTTGATATTTGAACTGAAAGAATGTGTTTCAGGCATTTATTACATCAAGTTCCACTCTGATCAGCAATGAAGTCAGACATACTTTATTAATAATTATCACCAATGCCATTCTTGGACAGACGCTAGCCAGGTTACACATCAAGAAACATCATGTTAAGGTCTGATTGAGTCAGATGACTCAATGGTGAAACAGAACATGTCGTGTTAGGGCCGAGTTTTGCCAAGTATTCGAGATCTTATAAATAATTTACAGTTCGTAGTTAGGCAATTACTTCTTGAAATGCCTGAAAAGCAATTTTGATTTATTATTGTATTTTTTTCTACATTTTTTCAACATTTTATTGAACATTAAGAAAAAAAATCTGATGTGATCTGTTTCAATTTTCACGATTACATTTTTACTTTCTCTAGCCCCGAATGTACACTGTACGTGTGTGTGTGTGTGTGTGGGTGGGTGTGTGTGTGTGGGTGTGTGTGTGTGTCCGTGAATACGATAACTCAAAAACGAAAAGCCGGTAAAGCACCAAACTTGGTATTTAAGTTTAGTATCTTCCAGGGATACGACACGAAGATTTTAAGAAAAATCCCCCCACCCAAAACTACCCTTCACATGGATTTTTTTTCGAAAATTTTGATCTTCTTAAAAATGGCTCTAACGATTTTTATTAAAATATCATATATTAAATATATTTAGCTGACAAATAATATGTATATCTTGAACTTTCAGGGAATAGCTTCTAAAGAGCTGTTTATTCTGGATGAATTTTGCTTAATTTAGCATAAATAGTAAACCGTAAGAGATAGACAAAAACTTACTATACAAAAAATGTAGGTATTGTTAAAATACACAAGTTATTCAATTACATTTTTCTCGTGAAACTTACAATTTTCGAGGTATTCAGTGTTATTTGTTTCGGTTGTGAAGTACTTATACTTTTCTCAGACGGGAGTGTGCGGATTTCTTTTGTTCTACTCCTGGCCAAGAAAGGAAGGGATTTGTAATGACAATCGCATAACGATAGATTTTAAAGCATTTGACTATGGCTTTAGCCTAGTGTGTTCCCTTATTTTTTCCTCCTTATAAGGAACTAAGTAGTAAGAACATTGTGCTAATGAGTACCTCAATTAGCAAGGTGCAGAAAGAAGAATAATCTTATGTAAGAAGTTTGTAGAACAGCCAGAGAAAATCATGTGAGTGTAACAGATCAGATTTTTATATTAGTAAGCATTTACACATAAACATGGCAATGCTGTATATGTTTTATTTATAGTTCATTTAATGTATATATTATAGTAGTCCTTTCTAATATACCGAGTGTTAATGAACTACACAAAATATTTTCACAGAATTAGGTGATGTCTTAAATAATTTGAGATGGGTACCTCTGGTTTCTCTGTTCAAATTTCGACGCTATGGATAAGTTTCTAAAGTACTTGTCCGCCACTGGCCGATGATATCATTTGACAACACAACAACAAAAACGAAGGGCGATGAAGAGTGCAGCTTTCTGGTGTAATTAATGGTTATAACTAGAGCTGGGATTTCTATGTAAATACATATTTTGTTCCTTGTTATTTGGATGCTGGGAAAAGTTATATCTTCATATACCACTACGTTAGGTTTACTATAACTGAATTTCATTTGACATACTTTTACTTTCTCTCTATACACTATGCACTCTATGCACTCCACCAAAAAATTCGATACCGAGATTTCACCGGAAATATATGTTTTAGGGTCCCCTGTATCCAAAAAAAGTATTTTCAGAAAAAGGTCCGTGTGTCTGTGAACATAACTCAAAAACGAAAAGTCGGTAAAATACCAAACTTGGTATTTAAGTTTAGAATCTTCTAGGGATGCGACACGAAGATTTTGAGAAAAATCCCCCCAACCCCAAACTACCCTTTACATAGAACTCTTTTCGAAAATTTTGATTTTCTAACAAATGGCTGTAACAATTTTCATTAAAATGTCGTATATTAAAGATATTTACCCGGCAAATAAAATGTATATTTTGAATTTTCTGGGAACAGCCTCTGAAGACTACTTTATTCTGGGTCAATTTTATGGAATTTTGCATAACTGCTAAACTGTAAGAGATGGACAAAAACTTACCACACGGCAAATATAGAACACTTTAAAACACACAATTTATGTCATATACATTTTTCTCGTGGAGTTGATTGTTTTTTAGATATTCCTTTTTTTTTGTTTCAGCTATAAAAAACATACTTTTTCTCATACAGGACTTTGTGAACTCGTGTCCATATAAACAAAGGAACTTCAGTCACATAGCAACCATAGACAGGTATTGAAAAATAAGGAATGGCCATACCAGGTAAAGAAAGGAATATGATTGACAGCCACTTAAGAGCATGACTACAACAACATTGAAAAGAAACTTGTTAGGCCTAATGGGTTTGCTAATTATACCATGAAACTGCTGTAAATGTTGTACTCAATACTTTTCATTTCTTGTACTTAGTTTCATTCAAAGTGGGTAAGTGAACAGTGTACCTCAATTCTCTCTGGTTAGAATATGGCACCTGTCTCATCTTTACTGTCTTCAAAATTAAAATCATGGACTGCAATTGACGAGTGCTTTACGACTGACTGCAAAATAGTCATTTGTCAAGATTGCAACAAATATATAGGATGCTCTATGACATCCCAGCTTGAACATCATTTAAGAAATGCACTTCATAGGAAAAACAAACAATTACGCCAACCAACAAAGCAAATGCTTCTAACACACATGAAAAATTCTTCAAGTTCAATTAATCCTTTCTATAAGGATTTGTGCAGTGCAATAATTGCTGCTAATATTCCATGGTACAAGATTCAAGTGCCTAAATTAAGATATTTCTTGGAAAAATTCTGCAATCAACATATACCAGACGATTCAGCATTACGCAAAAACTATCTGCATGTTTGCTACGATGAATATTGGACAGCATAAGAGAGTGATTAGGAGATTCTTTCATATGGGTTGCGGTTGATGAAGCAACTGATTCTAAGAGACGTAACATAGCAAATCCCATGGTAGGAAAATTGGAACCTGACAGCGCTTCTAACCCGTGTTTAATCTACTGTAAAGAGGTGGACTATACAAATCATTCAACTATTGCAAGATTTGTGAATGATGGGCTAAAAGTGTTGTGGCCTACCGGAACTCAAGAAGAGAAAGTGCTATATTCTGATGCTTAAAGCTGCACCTGCTCTGAAGGTATTTTACCCCAATATGCTCCATTTGACGTGCTTAGCTCATAGTTTGCAACGTGTTGCCGAGGATATAAGAGTTAAGTTTCCAGAAGTGAATACATTAATTTCGGCAACAAAAAGTGCTTCTAAAAGCCCACAGCGAGTGAACTCCTAGAAAGACCAACTTCCAGGAACACCATTGTCTCCAGAACCAGTGTTAACTAGTTGGGGAATGTGGATTGAAGCAGTGAACACTTATGGTGAACCTTTCGATGACACAAAGACTGTTGTGGTTTCTTTTGACCCTGAAAGTGCTGCATGAATCTCAGCATGCCTTCAGTGATTCCAAAATGGTTTGTTCTGTCTCCTACATTAGAAGCAACTTTAGCTGGCTCCCGGAGAGTATCACACATTTGGAAACTTCAGAACTTACAATTGAAACTTCTATTGGTGTTGTGGAAGATACAGTTGAAAAACTAAGTGTAGTGCATGGGGAGAAGGGTAAGAGTGCATGGAATAAATTAAAAACAGTTTTGAGTAAAATCCTAGATATTCAGCACATGTGATGTTGAGCCTTCATTTTCCGCTTATAAGAACATTCTATCTGATAAAAGGCTATCAATGACCCCAAAGAACTTAGAAAAATATTTAATTGTTCACTGTGCTGCAAAATTTAATGAATAAATGTCTAGCTATGGAATTTTCATTTACATTTGTGTTTACTCATATTATAATATTTTTACTTGATAAAATTGAGAGTTAATTTTCGAAATTAGATTAATATAATGCGGTTTCTAGGTTACATTTTCATAAAATAATAATTGTGCCTTTACTGAAAAATATGTAAATTTCTCTTTAACATAATATTAGGAATTTGCATTAAATATTTAATATTTTATATCACATAATTTTAAAGATTTTACCAATTTCCACTAAATATTTATGTGCATATTCTGCAATTGATACTACATAGAAATCTCAGCTCTAGTTATGACATTAACTTCGCAAAATAGGCAGTATTATCTGGCATTACCAGAATTTATTTTATTACTTGTTTCTTTGTAAGCAGAAGTGAAATAAAGGTACATACTAAATCGGTAGTCAAATCTTTTAAAGCAGATCACTATGTATAAGAATAGAAGTTTGGTTCACTTTGCATGGATAGCTGTAGATAGAAAGACGCTACCAAGTGAGCCTTCCTGTTTGAGAAGCGTGTGGTGTAAGTTTTTGTCTATCGCTTACGGTTTATCAGTTATGCAAAATTCAACAACATTGATCCAGAATAAAGAGGTATTCAGAGAATATTCCTAGAAAATTCAATATATAAATTTTATTTTTAATGCAATTATTTTTAATATACAGTATTTTAATCTAAATGGTCAGTAATTTTTGAGAAAAACAAAGTGTTCAAAAATGTTTTCATGTAAAGGGTGATTTTCGGTTGGGGATTTTCTTTGAAAATCGTTGTGTCAAATTCTTGTGAGCTAACGTAAATCCTTGGCAGGACTCTCCTCAAGGGACCTTGGCCTACCGCCGGCCGCTGTATCTCCCATCTCGGCCCAAGGCGTCATGAATGAGTGTGAAACGTGATCAGCGCCTGGAGTCCCTCCCAGCCTGTTAATGCGGTCTTCTCGATCTGGAGCCATACTTATCAAGTAGCTCATCAATTGACTCCCAGAAGCCTCACCAGGCTGAGAGCACCCTGGACCAGGTCTCCCAGCGAGGAAAAATTCCACACGCCAGTACCGGGAATCGAAACCAACAAATAGCCGCACTACCACTGCGCTAAGAAGACTATTCAGGGAAGATATCAAACATAAATACCAAGTTTGATATATTTTCGTTTTACAGCTATGCTGGGGACACATCAAGAGACCTCAGAACATATTTTCCGAGAAATACCAATATCAAATTTTTTGGTTACAGTACAATACCTTTTCTAGCTTCTATGTATATTGTATATACATACGCGCTAGGGAATTTGAAGAGATAAATATATGGCAGGAAACGAACATATGACCTTCGGGTCATCAGCTTTTGGCGTTACACATTAAGCCACAGGAGCAATTAAATAAATGTCTCTAGAGTAGGCTAGATAACGCAAGAGGGAAGTTAATCCATGAAGTGTCTCATACTAATCTATTCGAGATTTGAGAGAACTTTGTGGCAGTAAATCTTGAGAACGCGAATAACGAGCTCCGGAATATCGATATTTCTAAACTCGCGTATCAGTTTCAAAAATATTCAAAGCCAGGTTTTCAACTAAGTTTGCGTTAGCATAGGCTAATCTGCATTTGAAACCAATTTGTTTAACAACCTAGAGCTGCGTTATGTTTAGCCATAATATATATAATTCGCATCTGAAATTACTTATTTCAGGCTTGTCTATAATCTCTTAAATTATTGCTTCTCTGAATTCATTAACACCTGTGGTTTAGTTGTACCTAAGCGAATTTGTAAAACATACTGTTAGGGAGTATCTCTTAGTTTCTTACCGTCTTGTAAGAAGTGAGGCACACTACTGACCAATGAACTGCTGACAATTTCAATCCGCGGCTAGAGGGGTGGCACCGTAATGAGGTCAAGGAAAGGTGGGGAAGAAGTGTAGATTCATCTGGTCCGACAGGAAAGTTACGTTTTCATTTTCTGTTGGTTCATCTTCAAATTCTTAATGCCTAACCGGTTCCCGCGCTTGCTAAAGTGCCTCGCTGTGATGCTTCGTGGCACAGGGGATCGCGGATTCGTTTTCCTCTTTCTGATAATCACCTTAGCATCTTGTCAGTAGAAGGATGATTCTCTCTTTCCTTTTGTCTGTAATTTTTCATATTTCATATGTGTTCCATTCATATAACTTTCTGTACATCTCTGCAACACATTACTCTATTTACTTCATCTGATCGAGAAAAAAAAATAGCAGAAATGGTCTTATTACTTGCTTCCTTGTTAATAGAAGCAAAATAAGGGAGTACCATAGGTTAAAGTGATAGTCAAAAGTTGGTTGCTATGTGACTGAAGTTTCTTTGTTTGTATGGACACGAGTTCACAAAGTCCTGTATGAGAAAAGTAAGTTTTTTATAGCAGAAACCAAAAAAATGAATATCTCAAAAACAATCAACTCCACGAAAAAAATGTATATAACAAATTGTGTGTGTTTAAGGTGTTCTACATTTGTTGTGTGGTAAGTTTTTGTCCATCTCTTACGGTTTAGCAGTTATGCAAAATTCCGTAAAATTGACCCAGAATAAAGTAAGTCTCATAGGCTATTCCCAGAAAATTCAAAGTATACATTTCATTTGTCAGGTAAATATCTTTAATATACGCTATTTTAAGCAAAATCGTTTGAGCAATTTTTTTAGAAAATCAAAGTTTTCGAAAAAAGTTTCATGTAAAGCATAGTTCGGGGTGGGGGGATTTTTCTCAAAATCTTCGAGTCGCTTCCCTGGAAGATACTAAACTTAAATACCAAGTTTGGTATTTTACAGACTTTTCGTTTTTGAGTTATCGTGTTCACAGATACACTGACACACGGACACACACACGGACCTTTTTCTGGAAATACTTTTTTTGGATACATGGCACCTTAAAACATATATTTCCGGTGAAATCTCGGTATTGAATTTTTGGTGGGGTGCAATACCTTCTCTATACACTATGTACATAGTTCGTATAGAGAAAGTAATAAAGAAAAGAAAATGTGGCATTATAATGAACTATGGGTTAAGATGGTAAGCATTATTTAAGCAGATCCTCCCACATTCACGTGGTTCTTGCTAACCGAGTTGACTGGTACGTCCTTTTTTGCAATGGCGGATGTGTACCAGAGGCTAGGATCCAAGATTGTGTTTAATTCGTTAAGAGAACGTAATTAATCCAGGCTCATTAATTGTTGTTCCTCAGGAAGGAAATTTAGAACCAGAATGAAAAGCTATGTAAGTTGACATTGCAGTATATTATTTGAAGAGATACAGGAGAGTGCCAAGTGTTTGACCGGGAAAATTAGAGTTACGTGGAATTTTTCATGATGTGCTAACAATGACCTCGTAGCTCAGCTGGCAGAGCATTAGGACGGAAAGATACATACCTATGGGTGGTTCACAACCCAAATACAGTACGGAATTTATATGTTGATTCTACCTTTCCTCAATTGCCTCGGATACACTTAAATGTTATTATTAGCGTTTTAGAAGAAAATGAGTTTATTGAAGGTTGTCAACCCCTTTCAAGTAATGACAAACTGCAAATTTTTAAAACTGTTTTCATTTTATATGGCTAATTTCTGCATATCTCAATTCCTTAAAAATAACTTACTTAATGTTGTTTGTAATGCCAATCTTGTGGTATTTTTTTCCTCTTGTTGACGTTCTTTATTTATTTCTCATTATGTATCTATATAAGTAAAATAAAGAGGAAAAGGAAATTTAATCCAACACCTCCACATACTGTTTCTATTACACCATCACCCCTTCCTACGTTCATGAGCAAAGAAACGACCTCTGTCCAATGGTTATTATTTCGGTGGAGTACAACCAATAGAAGACGGGTACTTCTTCCAGGTGTCTTCCAGCAATAAAGATAAAATGCATCCGTTTTGACACCAATTAGCGACTCATTTAAAATGTTGTGTACAACTGCATGAGTAATTATTTAGTGCGCAGTCTATCCGTAAAATGAGTCCTTAGTAAAATTTTAAGAAACATGTTCATTCCATTAATTTATGCTAAATAGGTTTTTACAGTATGCATAATATACGCTTTTGTACCAAGTTTGAACATTTGATAGGTTTTTTCGTTTTCGAGCTATGATGTCCATACACACATTATATTTTATACTGATATTTTCCCAAAAATGTATTTTTGGAGATTCAGTGGTTTATTATTTCCGATAAAATCTCGAATATTAAATTTTTAAGGGAATACAATATATTTTCTGTATATTGTATTGGTAGAGAAAGTAGTAGACTTTTGTAAGGACATATTGTTGTAAAATATGTAGAGGAAGTAATGTGAATCTAACAAATTTGATTTTTTTAGTCGGCCTATAGAAAACTTAAAAGTTGAATTAGCTCAGACGTTTGTTACCTGATGTGGAAACTTATGGAGAGAAAAACACTATACGTACTAGGGTATAGTCCCACTTTTTATTCGCGGCAGTGTACTCAGCCCACTTCCTTAGATTGCTTGTAGTATAGATGAAGTGGATAATGCAGGAGACCCCGGACCGGCAATATACTGTGGGAGTGAGCCACTTGTTCATCGATGGAGCTAGAGTGGCTTAATTAGCGGAATGAATTCTGGAGCCCAACCTTGACCTGCTAGACTGGACATTGGGAAAATCTAAATCAAGGGGTAGATGCAGTAGCAGCTTTATTATATTACTCCACCTAAATCTATACCATCAGATAATGAATAATGGTATAGTTGCTCTTGTACGATGTTATATAAGGAAATATGAAAAAAAAACAAAAAAAAAACTGATGTATTCCATTCCCTGCAACAAATTATTGTTAAAAATGCTATACTTCTATTTGCCTCATGCTAATCAAGAACACATTATCAGGAATAGTCTTGTTACTTGCTTCTTTGTAAGTAGAAGCGAAATAAGGGAGTACCATACGTTAAGGTGATAGTCAAAGGCTGGTTGCAATGTGACTGAAGTTCCTTTATTTGTATATATGTATGTATGTATTTATGTTTGCATGCATGCATGTATGGAGGTTTTTTAAAGCTAAAACCAAACATAAGGAACATTTCAAAAATGCTCAACTCCACGAAAAAATGTATAACCATAAATTGCGCGTTTTGACGTGCTCAACATTTTTGTGTGGTAAGTTTTTGTCCATCTCTTACGGTTTATCAGTTATGCAAAATTCCATAAAAGTCATTCAAAATAAAGTAAAAATAAAATTCAGAGGCCATTACCAAAAAATTCAAAGAATATATTTTATTTGTGAGGTAAATATGTTTAGTATACGATATCAAAATCGCTAGAGCAATTTTTGAGAAAATCAAATTTTTCGAAAAAAATTCCATGTAAAGGGTAGTTTGCGGTGGGGGGGGGACTTTTCTCAAAATCTTCGTGTCGAATCTCTGGAAGATACTAAACTTAAATACCAAGTTTGGTATTTTACTGACTTTTCGTTTTTGAGTTATCGTGTTCACAGTCACACGGACAAACATCTTTTTCTGAAAATGATTTTTTTTTTAATATAGGGCACCCTAAAAGATATACTTCCGGTGAAATCTCGAATTTTTGGGTGGAGAGCAAAACCTTCTCTGTACACTAAATACACTAAATACATAATACGTGTTGAGAAAGTAGAGAGAGAGAGAGAGAGAGAGAGAGAAAGAAAGAAACGTTGTTTATATTCAGTTATATCTTAAAAACTTATATTGAACATCCTTCCAGATCTTAAAATATACTTAACTGCGATGTTTATAACCTGAATTCTATTAACAAATTTTGAAAAATGTATTAATTCGCATACAATGACAGTCGGCAAGATTTGATTTCCAAATAATATAAAATATTTCAAAATTCCATTAAAAAGAACTATAAGCATTTATCCTCTTTTCCACGTTATAGTGAGTAAAGAAGAAATTGCATTCCATCCAAATGCAGATATAATACTTTCCAGAAGTATAGATTATTACTGCACATGTAAATAATGCACAGGTGAGATTTCTTCACCCAGGTGTGACAACGTCTCCCCTTGATGTAAACTACCGACTCGCGCTGTGTTATTTTTACGCACACCTGCAACAACCACTTATAAATGATGTGAAACAAGGCGCTCACACACTTGCGGCGATTCAGGGTGGCAAGGTGTGTGTATTTGGCGCATAATCACTATGTCTTATGCTTCCATTCTGCTTCTGATTATCCATAATTGTGAGCAACTACATTATATTTTTTTTAGCCTTTTTACCTTCTCTAAAACGTATGTAGTATATAAATAGTAGATATTTCATCCAGAAATTTGATACCGACATTTCTCCTGAAATACATGTTACGAGGCCCCCTGAATCAAAATAAATAAATCATAAAATCCATATTCGAGTCTGTTGGCGGTATAGCTCAAAAACGAAGCCGGTTAAATACCAAGTCTGGTATTTAAGCTAAGTATCTTTCAAGGATACGACAGAAATATTTTCAAGAAAATCTTCCTAACTACATACGAGTATAACTGTCCTTTATATGGAACCTTTTATGCACATTTTGATTTCCCAAACATGCCTCTAACGATTTTGATCAAACTACCATATTTTGAAAGTATTTTCATACCAAACGAAATGTATAACTTGAATTTTCTGGTAATAGCCTCCCATTCTGGGTAATTTTTGCATAACTCATAAATCTTAAAATATAGACTAAAACTTACCACACAAAAATATAGATATCATTGAAACGCAACTCAATTTATACTGTATAATTTTTATAGGGTTAAGCGTTTCTGAGGTATTCGCTTTTATTGGAATGCAAAAGACAACCGAATTTCAATTGTGTCGCATAGAGATAGCCTTTAAAAGATTTCACTACCGCTTTAGACTAATTTATTCATTGTATTACCTCATTTACCTTCTACTTTAAGGAGGAAAGTAATAACGCGATTTCTGCTAATGTTTATCTGATTAGCAATACGTAGATAAAAGAATACTTTTTTGTACGGGAAGTTTCTTTTGAAATATCTAGAGAAAATCATGTGAATGGAACAACAGTTTTAAGACACATTTTCGTTTGATATTCTTGAAAATAGTAATTCTATTTTATGTGAATAAATTTTCTGTAATTACCATCTAAAGACTAACATATAATATACTGTTAGTCCTTCAGTAATACTAACTGGTCATTAATTTCAGGAAACGCTACGGAATTAAAAATGGCTTTAACATAGTGTACAGTAATTAGAAACTGTAATTGTGGTGAAACGTCATGCTTAATGAACAGTAATTACTTACATAAACATTAAACCAACTTGGCAAACGTTTCTGTATTAATTAAAGCAGTTAATAAACTTGAAATTCATATCGTAGTGGATAATGAGCTATGTATAAGCTAAGTTTAAAATATCTTATAGCAGAGTATGAATTGTCTTAACAATTGACAATTTTTCAAATTTCAGAAGATTTGAAGCATTCGTTTAGGATATAATAAAATTTCGCTGATCAAATATTCACCTTCTGAGAAAAAATGGTTGTGAAATTTTAAGGAAACCTTATGTGAAATATAATTTTTCTAAGACCTTAAAATCAGTTAATACTTTGAGAAAAATCTTATGGGTACCATTCACATGACTTTCTCTTCCCTGTAAGTAGAAGCGAAACAAGGGAGTAACATAGGTTAAAGTGATAGCAAAAGATGGTTGCTACGTGACTGAAGTTCCTTCGTTTGTATGGACAGGAGTTGACAAATTCCTGTATGAGAAAAGTATAAGTTTTTTAAGGCTGAAACAAACAACAAGGAATATCTAAGAAACGATCAACTCCACGAAAAAATGTATATAGTATAAATTGTGTGTTTTAATGTGATCTACTTTTTTGTGTGGTAAATTTTTGTCTATCACTTACGGTTTACCAGTTACACAAAATTCCGTAAAATTCATCCAGAATAAAGTAGTCTTCAGAGGCTATTCTCAAAAAATTCAATTTATATACATATTATTTGTCAAGTATATATATTTAATATATGATATTTTAATCAAAATCGCTAGAGCCATTTTTTAGAAAATCAAAATTTTGACAATTTTTCCATGTGAAGGGTAGTTGGGGGTGGGGGATTTTCTTGAAAATCTTCGTGTCGCATCCTTGGAAGATACCAAACTTAAATGCTAAGTTTGGGCTTTAACGGTCATTTCGTTTTTGCGCTATGCTGCCTACATACACACACAGACATTTTTCTAAAAATGCTTTTTTTTGGATTCAGCTGGTCTCAAAACATATATTTCCGGTGAAATCTCGATATCGAATTTTTGGGTACAATGCAATATCTTCTCTATACACTATGTACATAGTACGTATTTAGAAAATAAAAAATCTGTAATGTGTTCCATTTATATTACTTTAACTATTCTTATAAAACTTATTCTTCTAATCGCTTCATGTATACAAAACATTAGCAGAAATGGTCTTACTACTTAACTCCTGAAAAGAGAAGAAAAATAAGGGAATACACTAGGTTAAGGTGATGGTGATATCTTTTAAAAACTGTTGCTATGTGATTGAGGTTCTGTGCTCTTTGCATGGATAGGAATAAATTATTCTATCTAATTCATGCCAATCAAGATAAACAATAGCAGAAACGTTCTTATTACTTAGTTCCGTAAACGTGAAAGCGAAATAAGGAAATGCACTAGAATAAACCGACAGCTAAATGTTTTAAAATGTGGTTGTTATGGAATTGAAATCTGTTTCCTTGCGTAGCCAGGTGTTGACAACTTCTCGTACGCGAAACGTTTTAAGTATTTTAAAAACTGAAACAAATAACAAGAAATATCTCGAAAACGAACAACTCTACGAAATTATGTATATGACATAAATTATGTGTTTTAACGAGATCTATGTTTTTGTGTAATAGTTTTTTTGTCTTTCTCTTACGGTTTAGCAGTTATGCAAAATTTAGGAAAATAATCATCCAGAATAGCAGGTCTTCAAAGGTTATTTTCAGAAAATTCAAGATATACATTTTATTTAGCATGTAAATATCTTATATAAGAGATTTAAATCAAAATCGCTACAACCATTTTTGAGAAAAGCAAATTTTATAAACTTGTTCCATTTAACACACACACGCACACACATATGGACCTTTTTTTAAAAATCTTTTTTTGATTCAGGGGACCTAAAACATATATTTCCGGTGAAATCTCGGTATCGAATTTTTGGGTGAAATGCAATACCTTCTCTATACACTATGTATATAGTACGTGTAGAGAAAGTAAAAATGTTACAGTTATGTAGAGAAAGTCATGTGAATGGAACATCAGCTTTTCATACAAAGGACACAAAACAAGATGTACGCGTTTTTTTTTTTTTTTTTTTTTTTTTTTTTTTTTTTTTTTTTTTTCTGTTTTGTGTTTCGTTTCTTGGTGTCTACGTCTTAGTCAACTGAAAATAATTTTGTAGCTCAATTTTGTTCACAAACGTGTGATTGCATGCGAGTATCCTCTGGGACGAAATTCTATTTTCTGAGACACAATCGCTATGGAAGGCAGAAAGCCGAGTTAAATATATTACTGCTGAGGCGGTACCTATTTTACTGAAGGACACACAAAAGACACTTCCTGATTTCTCTCACGTGGTCAGCTTTGATTGGACTGGGCTCCATTCAAAATTGAACGTCATAATTTCGAGTCCCAGCGACTGCAGTCAAATGAGCCAGTGGTAAAGGACGGGGAGGGCCCAAGTAAAGTAACCGGTGTGATGGCATGCTTGGTTGCTGTGAGGCTACTTTTGAGAGTAGTGTAATGGATTTTACTCTTTTGTATTTAAAAACACACTACAATTTGCTGCAAAAATATTATTAATTTTACAATTAGAACAGTTACAGCTATTCTAATTTTATAGCAGAGTTTAGTGTATTATGAAATTAGACAAAATTTCACTAAAAATACTGTAAGATTAATATAATCATGTTTCTTGCAATTAAGAGTTAAATACTTAAACTTTTCACATATGGAAACTTGTCTACTCCTGGCCATGCAAAGTAACGGATTTTAATCCCATAGTAACCATATTTTAAAACATTTGACAGTTGGTTTAACCTACTGTATTCCCTTATTTCCTTTCTACTTATAAGAAAGTAATAATACCGTTTCGGCTAATGTGTTTCTCCATTAGCATGAAATAGATAGAAGAATAAGCTTATTAACAATAGTTTGTTGCAGAGACGAGCAAGTCATATGTCCTTCGTTTCTTGCTGTCTACGCCTGAGTCGACTGAAAATAATTTTGTAGCTCAATTTTGTTCGCAAACGTGTGATTGTATGTGAGTATCCTCTCCGACGAAATTTTATTTTCTGAGACACAATCGCTATGGAAGGCAGAAAGCCGAGTTAAGTACATTACTGCTGAGGCAGAGAAGAGCGCTACCTATTTTACTGGAGGGCACAGAGTGTTGCTACGCACACAAAAGACACTTTCTGTTTCCCCCCAACATGGTCAGCTTATCTTCCCTAGCCCCACGTGACCACGCGGTGTCTAAGTGTGCCGGAAATCCCAGAAGGAAAAACGTGAAGTGCGTTGGAAATCAGAAATGGTGCAACTGTACGTCATAGAGGCCATCAGCCTATCAGTTGCTCCCCGCTCCCCTGGGTGACGTTAAGGGAACACTTCGGCCACTCAATTGTTGGAACGGTGTGCCCGGGAGCCAGGCTTGCTTGTTTTTGGTCAACCTCTCTGCCATCTTCATAAAAACAAATGTCCCGCAATGTTGACTTAAACGTGCATTATGAATGCAATTGCATACCCTCCAGCGAAGTATACAATCAAGATCCAAATCCTCTAGTAGGAATGTCTGCTCAAGGCATTAACAATTTATAGATTCTAGAGTAACAAAAAGACGGAAATGACAAATAAAAAATCTGATGTGTTCCATTTACATGACTTTCTCTACATCTCTGCAAAAAACTGTTAAAAAGCTTATATTTACTTCATGCTAATCGAGGGAAAAAAACTACCAGAAATAGTCTTATTACTTGCTTCCTTGAACATAGGAGCAAAATAAGGAAGTACCATAGGTTAAAGTGATAGTCAAAAGCTGGTTGCTATGTGACTGAAGTTTCTTTGTTTGTATGGACAGGAGTTAGCAAATTCCTGCATGAGAAAAAGTATAGGTTTTTCATAGCTGAAATCAAAAACAAAGAATATCTAAAGAAAACAAATCAACTCCACGAAAATATATATATATAACTTAAATTGTGTGTTTTAAAGCGCTCTACATTTGTTGTGTGGTAAGTCTTTGTCCATCTCTTACGGTTTAGCAGTTATGCAAAATTCCTTAAAATTCACTCAGAATAAAGTACTCTTCAGAGGCTATTCCCATAAAATTCAAAACATACATTTGTCAGGTAAATTACCTTTAATATACGATATTTTAATCAAAATCGTTAGAACCATTTTTTAGTAAATTAAAATTGTCGATAAAAGTTCCATATAAACGTAGTTTGGGGTGGGGGGATTATTCTCAAAATCTTCGTGTCGCATCCCTGGAAGATACTAAACTTAAATACCAAGTTTAGTATTTTACAGACTTTTCGTTTTTGAGTTATCGTGTTCACGGACACACGGGCACACACACGGACCTTTTTCTGAAAATATTGTTTTTCTGGATACAGGGGACCATAAAACATATATTTCCGGTGAAATCTTAGTACTGAATTTTTGGTGGAGTGCAATACCTTCTCTATACACTATGTACATATACGGGGTTCTCAGAGTCCCATTTTATATTGGGCGTGATAGACCGCTTAATTTTGATGAGAGGCCTCTCTATCAGGCTTGAGGATCTTTTACATGCCGTAAATCTACGACACGGGACCAACGGCTTTACTTCCCTTCCGAAGGAAGCCATGCTATGGCTATTTACGCCCGAAACTATCCATTCTATTTGGTATTTTACGGACTTCTCGTTTTTTCACACACCACACAAATCGTTTTCTAAAAATGCTCAGGACTCAAGGGAAGTCATGTGAATGGAACACATCAGATTTGTATTCCATTTATTTTACTTCGCTTTGTGGTGGACAGTCTTCATGGTCTCATCCCCGTAATAAACCGCTTTGACCTCCGCGGAAAGGTAGTGTTGATGTACTACCTAGTCTGGCTGCTTTAAGCTATGTGTACTCAAGAGGGTATACAGCATAGGTATGCAGTCAGCCTTCAAAGTTTCATCCCTTCGCACCATTCCACTTTGCATCACGACAAGCAGATGGTGCTGGGATGCCTTTCAATCTAGCTGCTTTCAGTATCTGTGGATAGATGACAGAGTAATCGTAATCATCTATTTTCAGTTTTACTAGTGTTTTAGACTGAAGGTGGTAATTTGGATCCTGATATTAAATATGCAATTCGGTTTTTATCTTGGTGGGTGAAGGAAACCACGAAAAAAGTACAATTTGGTACATGGGATTTGAACCCTGGACATGCCGAATGTGGGTCACAGATTTGCCATCTGCACCATTTGCGTCTAAATATATCGTTATGTATGTTCACATATCACGTTTAAACGCTCCTTATAAGTTGTAACAGGATCCCTTAGATTATTGTTCCTCTTGAGTACAATACAATTTTTAATAGGGAACCATTCTTCTACTGATTAATCTTTCAATGAAAATAAATTATAACTTTTTGGTTATGTAAAAGATCAACCCTTAGTGGTCGCCCTCCGTGGCGTAATGGTTACCAAGCTAACTTTATAAACCCTAGGTTGCGGGTTCAAATCCGGCGGAGAATAAAATATATTAATCAAAATCGTTAGAGTCATATTTTAGAAAATCAAAATGTTCGATAAAAGTTCCATGTAAAGGGTAGTTTGAGGTGGGAGAATTTTTCTCAAAATCTTTGAGTCGCATCCCTGGAAGACACTAAACTTAAATACCAAGTTTGGTATTTTACCGACTTTCCGTTTTTGAGTTATCGTGTTCACAGACGCACTGACACACGGACACACACGGACCTTTTTCTGAAAATACCTTTTTCGGATACAGGAGACCCTAAAACATATATTTCCGGTGAAATCTCGGTATCGAATTTTTTGGTGGAGTGCAATACATTCTCTATACACTATGTACATAGTGCGTATAGAGAAAGAAAAAAAGGTAGCAGAAATGGTCTTATTACTTGCTTCCTTGTAAGGGAAGCGAAATAAGGGAGTACTATTGGTTAAAGTGATAGACAAAAGTTTGTTGCTATGTGACTGAAGTTCCTTTGTTTGTATGGACAGGAGTTGAGAAATTCCTGTATGAGAATAGTATGTTTTTTAAAGCTAAAACCAAAAACAATGAGTATCTAAAAATCGACCAAATCCACGAAAAAAATGTATATAAGATAAATTATGTGTTTTAAGGCGCTCTACATTTTTTTGTGTTGTAATTTTTTGTCCATCTCTTACGGGCTAGCAGTTACGCGAAATTCCGTAAAATTCCTTCAGAATAAAGTAGTCGTCAGAGGTTATTCCCAGAAAATTCATAATATACATTTTCTTTGTCAGGTAAATATCTTTAATATACAAAAGTTTAATCAAAATCGTTTGAGCCAATTTTTAGAAAATCATTATTTTCGAAAAAGTTCCATGTAAAGGGTAGTTTGGGGTGGGGGGATTTTTCTGAAAATCTTCGTATCGATTCCCTGGAAGATACTAAATTTAAATGCCAACTTTGGTATTTTATTGCCTTTTCGTTTTTGAGTAATCGTGTTCGCAGACACACGGACACACACACACACACGGACCTTTTTCTGAAAATGCCTTTTTGGATACAGGTGACCCTAAAACATATATTTCCGGTGAAATCTCGGTATCGAATTTTTGGGTGGAGTGCAATACCTTCTCTATACGCTATGTACGTAGTACATATAGAGAAACTAAAAACGCAATTAATTGCAAACCCTAAATCATACAAGAAAATTCTAACCTCAATTTATAGTAACCTGATAATTTATAAAATGTTTCACATTGAATTGAACCATATTATCACTAGAACTTGACTTTTTTTCGACCAACTCATTTGTTACGCTGCTAACACCAACTACTTGATAAATGTGCTTACGCGTATCATAGTAAACATTCAATAGGACCACCAAGAACAGACTCTAAATAATTTGATTTATTTCCAATAAAAATGCAACACTTTTCTTGTATTCTATGGAGTCTTCAACACAACCTTCCGCTACACTGCTCGACTTACAGCTTCCGTGTCTTTTTAATGTTGGTACATCCGCTAGAAGAGTGACAGATGAACGTCTCAGACAGTGTACGCTAATAATCCTATGTTGGCGTTTATTGGCGCTACTTCAAAGTCCTCTACAACATAAAATTTGTCCACAATTTTAACATCCATTATAGAAAATGGCGACTTATTGAGTTCAGTAAACTACAATGATTACCACAACAATACTCAAGTTCACGACATGAAAGTAACAAAATTAAAACTGTCAACGGATATAAGATTTAGTATGCCATATTATATTTATTCTTTGCATTAAAATGTTTTTCTTTAAGAATATATATGACAAATTTTATGAAAAATCACAAAAAATTGACTGTTTTATTTGAATTCCATAAAAGAATTTAACATTTCTGAATATAAGAAGGTATAATGGCCACCAGGCGCCATTTTATATTCTTTAACATGAACTAAAGCAAAGCATTAGAAGTGAAACTACACTAGACTCGACAAGAATAACTTCAATTCGATGAGATCTCATGCGAAGTAAAAACCGAAGTTGTGCAGAAGAAAAGAAGCAAAGGACAGAAAAACAGCAGCAGAGGGCAGGAAAAGAAATGCTGAGGAAGTAACCTATCATATGGTGTATTTTAATGCGAGCTATGCACTCATACCTTTTCTTTCATGGTCGAGGGATCAGCGAGCCCACTTCTCACCCGGAGGTCCCGGGTTTGATTCCCCAGGCTGGGGCGGGGAAATTTTCTTTAACCAGAATTTTTACCTATCCCCCACAGAGTCTGGAAGTACGTATGTGTATATATGTGTGTGTGTGTGTGTGTGTGTGTGTGTTTGAGGAAAATAAAACAGAAAAGCAACATTTTAAATTCAACACAAAGAACCCACAGATATCGAGTTATTTCCAATGCAAAGCACCCGATATGACCTTAGATGTTAAAGGGGGCTATATAAATGAAAGAATAATTGATATTTTAAGCAATTTTTTTCCTGCAAAATGTTCATTGTGGAGCTGTATTTCTGTTACACAAATAAAATTTGCTGTACATGTTCACAAGATACAATGAATAATAAATACTGTCACTTGTAAACATTTTTGGAAAAAAAATGTAAACGGCGTGTTATTTATGGACGCTCTTTAACTGCTGTGGTTCTCAGCATCCCATTCTAAATTGGGCGTGAAAGACCGCTTAATTTTGCTCAGAGGGCTCTCTATCAGGCTTGAGATTCCTATACGTGCCGTAAATCTACGACGCGGGACCAGCGGTTTTACTTCCCTTCCGAAGGAAGCCATGCTAAGGATTTTTACACCCAAAAAAGTCCATCGTCCATCGCTGGGTTTGGGTAATATGAAGTTAGCATGGTAACCACGGAGGGCGACAAACATTTTTGGAGCCTAACCAAAGGAGACACAGAGAAACCTAGAACAAATACAAAAAGTAATTGTATTATGAACGTAAGGCTAAAATGTTAGACTAAAATTTGAATTCTTTTATCGCAAGTGATTTTTTTAGTACCGTAACAAAAACAAATAAATTTGACATAACCTCCAATTCATTAGAGCAAAATGGGTGAAATTTACTTGTTAATCTATTTGCTTTATATTATATCTGTGGTATAATTTCAAAAAGTTAGCATTATTAGTTTGGAATTTCAAACTTTCAATCATACATGTCCTTAAATAAACGTAGGTAAGGTATTGTATTCAACTTGGTGCAAAAGCAGCTCCCTGCGGTCGTGATGTAACTTGGCCCACTCACTAATAAAGTTCGACTTTTGCATCTAGTTAATTAATATACTATTTGTATTACCATATGGTTCTACATTTGCCTCATCTGTTTATCAATACATAACATTGGATCTCAGCACTTGCTGTTCTACCTATTACATCTAGGAAAGCGCTTGTACTCCGGGTTGCCTAATATACGAGGACAGAAAGTGAACTGACAGCCATAGTGTAGGGTCTTGTCTTCCCCTCCCTGCATTAAATTAGTACAACGGAAAAGGCAGGGGACATTAGATCGATTTTCAACAGATTGGTCAGTAACGCAGCCCTTAACGAGACAATACATGGTTGTGCATTCAGGGGTAGGCAATGGAGTTATTATATTCCGTTACACCTCAGCATGTCATGTGCGCTAAATTGAATGTTGTATCCGACTTTGTATCTTCCCTACAATTACTATGTACATAGAGTACAGAGAAGGTGTTGTATTGGGACACGAATCCAAAAATCTGGTGTGTTCCATTCACATGACTTTATCTATATCAATGTAACTAATTATTGTTAAAAAGCTTATGCTTCCATTTATTTCATGCTGATTAGCAGAAATATTCTTATTACTTGCTTCCTTGTAAGTAGAAACGAATAAAGGGTCTTTTATAGGTTAAACTGATAGTCAAAAGCTGATTGCTATGTGACTGAAGTTCCTTTATTTGCACACGAGTTCACAAAGCCCTGTAAGAGAAAAGTATGAGTTTTTATAGCTGAAACCAAAAACAAGGAGTATCTCAAAATCAATCTACTCCACGAAAGATGCAACACGCAGATTTTCAAGAAAATCCCCCCCCCCAACTACCCTTTATATGGAAACATTTTCAAACATTTTGATTTTCTTAAAAATTACTAATGCTTTAGATTAAAATGTCATATATTAAAGATATTTACATTCCAAATAAGATGCAAATCTTGAATTTTC
This sequence comes from Hymenopus coronatus, assembly GCA_030762935.1. Lineage (NCBI taxonomy): Eukaryota > Metazoa > Arthropoda > Insecta > Mantodea > Hymenopodidae > Hymenopus > Hymenopus coronatus. The sequence continues at coordinate 34,338,185 of CM060883.1, forward strand.
TGGGAATAGCCTCTAAAAATATCTTAATTCTGAATGAATTGTGTAGATTTTACATAACTGGTCAACCGTAAGAGATAGATAAAACCTAATACACAAAAAATGTAGAGGCTGCTAAAACCCACAATCTATGTATGATATATGCATCTTTTCCCTGGTGTTGACAGTTTTTAAGATGTTCCATGTTATTGATTTCAGTTTAAAATACTTAATACTTCTTATACGGGAACTTCCCAAGGTCGCAGGTTCAAACCCGGCGGAGGACGATGATTTTTTCGGGTGTAAAAACCCTTAGTATGGCTTCCTTCGGAAGGGAAGTAAAGCCGTTGGAATCGTGTCTTAGAACCTCAAGCCTGACAGAGAGGCCTCTGAGCAAAATTAAGCGGTCTTTCACGCCCAATATAGAATGGGACGCTGAGAGCCACAACAGTTAAAGAGTTTTCATAAATAACACACCATTTACACTTTTTTTTTTACGAGAACTTGTCAACAGTTGGCCACGCAAATAGTCAAATTTCTATACCATAACAACCACGTTTTAAAGCATTTGATTAGACTATCGGTTTAGTCTAGTGTATTCCCTTATTTACCTTCTACCTATAAGGAACTAAATAAGAAAATCATTTCTGCTAATGTTTATCTCGATTAGCATGAAGTAGATAGAAGAATAAGCTTATTAACAATAATTTGTTACATAGAGATAAGTCATGTGAATGGAGTAAAGCAGATCTTTTTTTTATATACAACCTAACCACCTTATTTCATGCTGCACTTGCTCAGCTATGACCAAATATGTTTTGAAGTCTAATGTTATATTAATACCAAAACTGTATGTTTTATAAAATTTAGCTCTTACAATATTTTACCAAAAGTATTTGGCATACAATTTTAATACAGATCTTTTATAAAATAAGTGTTTTGCCGGTCAGAAGCTAATAAGTTGACCAAAGAAAGGAACCACTGCGTGTGGTAGAAAATATCTAAATACTTTGCCAAACATAGCAGACATGACGCGTACTTATCTCACTTCCCTGAAGGTTAAATTCAACAAGTTTGCTGTGCTCGCAAGAAGCACTTTCTCACAGATGGCTTGGATGATAGGTCTCATTGACTGGCCCCCACGTTAACCCGATCTGACACTTAAGGACTTATTTTCTTTCTGTATTTTTTTCCTAATTTTTTTAGGTGTATAGCAGAAGAGACCTCAAACAAGAGGGTAATAGTTACAGTTCACTGCAGATATATTACATGACATTAAGTTGGCCGTGCAACTGTGTCGAAGTGTTCCGCACCGATTCGAATAGTTTTGTAATGCAAATGGAAATTAAATATTCATTAGCATTGTCAATATCTGTATCATATACATGAAAAAGTAATGTGTTCCATTCGCATAGCTTTCTCCGATTATTTTGTATTAAATATTCTTGTATCTGCCGTATGCTAATCTAAGTAAATTAGCTGAAATTATTTCATTACATATCTTGTCTGCACAAGAAGAACAAGGAAACACACTAGGCTAAAGTGATGATCAACAAATTTAAAACTTTCGCTATTTGATGGCATTGCAATTGGTTGTCTTAGTGTGGCTAAAATAGGTTTACTTCCAATTTAAAAATATCTGATGTGTTCCATTCACATGTCTTTCTCTACATCTCTGTAACAAATTATTTTAATAATCTTATTCTGCTATCTACTTCATGCTAATCGAGACAAACATTAGCAGAAATGGTCTCATTACTTAGTTCCTTATAAGTAGAAGAGAAATAAGGGAATGCACTAGGCTAAACCGACAGTCAAATGTTTTAAAACGTGGTTGCTATGTGTTTGAACTCCGCTTCTTTGCGTGGCCAAGCTGCCGTATGAGACAAGTAAGTATTTTAAGACTGAAATCAATGAAAAGGAATATCTCGAAAGCGTTTATCTCCACTAAGAAAATGTATATGACAAAGTGCGTGTTTTATCGAGATCTATATTTTTTTGTATAGTAAGTTTTGTCTATTTCTTACGGTTTACCAGTTATGCAAAATTCAATAAACATGAACCCGAATAAAGAGGTTATTGGAGGCTATTCCCAGAAAATTCAAGATATACATTTTACTGTCATGTAAATATCTTAAATTTAACAGATTTTAATCAAAATCGTTACAGCCATTTTAGAGAAAAACAAAATTGTGTAAACTTTTTCCATGTAAAGGGTAGTTTAAGATGAGGGGGAGGGGATTTTATTGAAAATCTGCGTGTCGCATCCTTGGAAGATCCTGAGCTTAAATATCAAGTTTGGTGTTTAACGCAGTTTTCGTTTTTGAGTTACGCTGCCCATCTCTGCAACAAATTATTCTAATTACTTCATCTAATCGAGAAAAAATTAGCAGAGATAATCTCATCACTTGCTTCCTTGTTAGTAGGAGCGAAATAAGGGAATAGCATAGGTTAAAGTGATAGTTGAAAGCTGGTTGCTATGTGACTGAAGTTCCTTTGTGTGTATGGACAGGAGTTGTCTAATTCCTGTATGAAAAAAGTATGTTTTTTAAAGCAAAAACAAGGAATATTTCAAAAACGGCCAACTCCAAGAAAAAATATATATAATATAAATTGTGTGTTTTAACAATTTGTGTTTTACGTTTTCGTCCATCTCTTACGGTTTAGCAGTTATGCACAATTCCGTAAAATTCATTCAGAACAAAGAAGTCTTCAGTGGCTATTCCCTAAAAATTCAAAATAAATAAATATATATATATATATATATATATATATATATTATTTGGCATGCAAATATCTTTAATACAGGATATTCAAATCAAAATCGTTAGCCATTTTTGAGTAAATCAAAATTTTCGAAAAAATTTCCGTAAAGTGTAGTTAAGGGTGAGGGGGGATTTCTTGAAAATCTTCGCGTCGCATCCTTGGAAGATACCAAACTTAAATAGCAAGTTTGGTACTTAACGGTATTTTCGTTTTTGAGCTATGCTGTCCACACACACACATACACACTCACAGTATTTCCGGTGAAATATCGGTATCGAATTTATGGGTGGAATACAATACTTCCTCTATAAACTATCCACATAGTACGCATAGAGAAAGTAAAAAATCATTTTTCTAAAAAGATTAGTGTGTGTGTGCCTGTTTGTGTGCGTGTGCGTGTGCGAGCGTGCGACATAAAATCTAAAAAACGAAAAGTCCGTTAAATACCAAACGTGTATTTAAGTTCAGCATCTCGGAAGGATACGACATGAAGATTTCCAAGAAAATTCCCCACCTCCATCAAACTATAGTTTACATGGAAACATTTTATTTTCTCAAACTTGACCAACAATTTTGATTAAAATTCCGTATATTAAAGATATTTACATAAGAAGTAAAATGTATGTCTTGAACTCTCTGGGAATAGCCTATGAATCACCCTTCATTCTGGATGAATTTTGCATAGTTCGCTAACTATAAGAGTTAGACAAGAGCTTACCACACCTAACATGTATATCTCGTCAAAACACACAATTCATATTCTTTAAATCTTTTTGTGGAGATAACTGTCTCTGAGATATTCCTTATTATTTGTTTCATTTTTGAAATATACATTTCTCAGAGAGGAACTCACCTGCGTTTCTTTTGTTTTACTTCCGACTAAGCAAAGAGGCGCATTGCAATGACAATGGTATAGCGACAGCTTTTAAAACATTTGACTATCGCTTTTGCATAGTTCGTTATAAGGAAAAGTAAATTAAAGGAATGCACTAAGCAATAAGTAGATTCTACTAATGTTTTATCTTGACTAGAATGGTGTACTAAGGTGTAACCTTTTGTAAAAGGTTGGTTTGAAGAAGAATTAGAGAAAGTCATGTAAGTGTAACAGCAGCTCTGTTATTTTCGCTTCGATAAAAGATATTTCCTGAAAGAAAATTGTCAATATATGTATAACAGTATAAATATCAAGTATCTAGAACGTAGAGCAGCAGAGGGATACTGTAGAGATGTGAAATTTACTGCGGGTGCCATAAAGTTATATGACAAAATCTAGTCGCAAGAACGCTGTAAAATATATCATAGCATTATTAACAAGATTACTCAGTCCGATAACAGTATAACATGAAATATTTTGGCATTATTTTGGAGTTGACGTCAATCAATATTTTATTAGCTATCTATAACTCATGTTAGAGGTTATAAACTTCGTGCTTTCCAGACAAACAGACAAATCAAACCAAATAAAATAAAGATTTGTGGTTTAAAAGTTACCAGTTTTGTATTATGAAATGAAATGTTATAGCAGAGAATACCAAATCAAAATTTCAGCTACAGTAGATGCTAAAGATCTCGATTAGGTTACCAACTTCTGGTAGCTTTTCACTTTCTCTGGCACATACTATTAGATAGTGAAAATATACCATTTCACCCCCTAAAAAATAATCTGATGTGTTCCATTCACATGGCTTTCTCTAAAACTCTGCAACAAATTAGTGTTAAAAAGATTATGCTTCCATTTACTTCATGCTAATTGAGAAAAAATTAGCAGAAACAGTCTTATTGTTTGCTTCCTTGTAAGTAGAAACAAAATAAGGGAGTAGCATAGGTTAAAATGATAGTCAAAAAGTGGTTGCTATGTGACTGAAGTTCCTTTGTTTGTATGCACACGAGTTGACAAATTCCTGTATGAAAGAATTTTGAGTTTTTTAAAGCTGAAACCAATAACAATGAATATCTCAAAAACAATCAACTCCACGAAAAAAATGTATATAATATAAATTGGGTGTTTTAACGTGCTCTACATTTTTTGTGCAGTAAGCTTTTGTCTTTCTCTTAAGGTTTAACAGTTATGCAAAATTTAGTAAATTTCATCCAGAGTAAAGTAGTCTTCAGAGGCTATTCCCAAAAAATTCAAGGTATACATTTTATTTGTGAGGTAACTATCGTTAGAGCCAAAATTAAATTTGTTTTTTACAACTTATACTACAGGCACAACAAATATGGTACAATTCTCATTACCAATATTCATGAAAACAGTTGCTTCAGTAACATACAAGATAAAAAGTTAGATGAAAATGAGACAACCCTACTGACAACCCTCCAGAAAAGCATGCAAAATGATTTAAGAAATTGAAAGAACCACATAATTTTAAGAGTGCAATACATTAAAACCAATACGGTGGCGCATTATATTTCCCTTATGGCAAACAATATTTTACTCATCATCCATAAACTCTTTAATCAAGTAATAGGCATTGATACTGTATCTGTGTGTTCAGTATGCCTGTGTATCTTTAGAGTACATAACTCAAAAAACATAGGTAGAACTACAGCCAGACTTGGTAAATTCTGTACTTGCCAAAAATTAGGCATGAATTTAAAAAACTCCCTATCTAACTACCTTTTAAATTTTTAGACAATTTTTGCTTTCTTAAAAATAGTTCTTATGATTTTGATTAAAATACCATATATTTCTGAAATTTGCATGACAAATGAAAATCTTATCTCGTTATCTTGAATTTTCTGGGAAGAGCCTGATAATTCCGCTACAATAGGAAAGAATTTTCTACATAACTTGTAAACGTCAACCGATAGAGAACATATACTATTAAAAATGTTGAGAATTTAAAAACAATTTATTTCAAATGCTTTTGTATATCTGGATTATTTTTCAAGCCACGTATCTGCTTTCGGCTGGGTGGAGTCAAAACGTTGTTTATCAGAAAGTTCAAACCTTACTAAGAATCATTCAATGGTAATGGACCGCCTATCAGCATTAGGATAAGTATGCTATCTCTAAATGAATTTGAGAAGGCTTTGTCATTTACTGGAAAAGTGGAAATTTGTGGTAGAATTTAATGTCCTGCCAGTATGCTCAGAGCAGCGGAACGGAAAGTAAGATTTATGGCGTGGAATTTTTCAGTTGTATTTCACCGTATATTTATTTGGAAAGCTGATCAAGCATTATTATTATTATTATTATTATTATTATCACTACTATCTATTGGGAAAGTGAGGTCAGCTCCTTAGCGCGGTGGTAGCCCAGCTGCTTACCAAGCGGGAGACCTGGGTTCGATTCCAATTACCAGCGTGGGGATTTTTCCCCCACTGGGAGACTTGGTCCGGGGTGCACTCAGCCTCGTGAGCTACCTCGGGGGCCAATTCAGGAGTTACTTTATGGAGAAGTAGCGGCTCCAGGTAATGAGACCGGGGGCGGGGGTTCGAGGCGGTGACCACGTCGCACCCATCCAATACTACACCCTATTCATAACATCTGTCAAGGATCGAGATGGGAGACGCAGCGGCCGGGTGGTGGGCCATGGTACTTTGGGAGCTGTCATGCCACGAAGTTATTATATTAGGGGAAAAGTTGCATAATATATTATTTTTCTGTTTTATGTGCAAGCCAAAGTTAATCGTTTAGAAATAAATTTATATATATATATATATATATATATATATATATATATATATATATACATTATATTTTAATTTTTAGATCATTGTTTAAGAAGATGTACAAGATACCGACTTGTCTAATGCTTCAATTATATTCCACTTAAAGCTCAACCTCTAAGGCTGTTTTAAAAAAGTTTCATCAAATCTATTAATTATTGAATTTCGTATTTAAGACTTTCCGAGAAATGTCACTCTGGGCAAGTGTCGCAAATTTACCGAGATTAATCTTGCAGTGGTGAAGGAGAACATAATTTATCGAGAAAACAACTTTCTGAAATAACGCCTTGAATAAGGACATACTTTTATTCAACTTTATTACGAAATGAAATAATTGCTTTATAAATACATTATTTTACTGCACAAAGTTTATCTCTGCTAGAGTTTTGCCTTGCATGATTTAAACTTTAGCAAGCAGTGCGGAATTATATATGAAGAAATAGCGTGAAATGTGGCCTAAACCACCTCCATAGCTCCGTTTCCTTGATGGGAATATAAATTATACACAGAGCTATGCTAATATGTGACCCAGAGAAGCAACCGCTGGGGACTTACTGATGCTACGTTAGTCATTAGCTGGTAAATTAAGTTGCGCCAGTTTCTCATTTCACACATCCAGCCAACCTTCTGCATGTGGGCTTTATTATATCGCTTGGGTTAAGTTAACTAAGCCCGCTTTGTTACGTCATCCATCACTGTTCAACTTTCTAACCACAGCCTTGTATTAAAATAACATAATACAACGGTCAAGGCACGAATGCTTTATAGTTTTGAAATTTGGGGAAAGAAATATTCTTGACAATCTCTGGAAAAAGTACACCGATCATTTAGCAAAGAAGTTCTTGACTTACGAAGTGCATTAGAAAAAGAAGCTGCTAAAAAAATTAGATGTTTCATTCGCATGACTTTCTCTGCAACAAATTATTGTTAAAAAGCTTATGCTTCTATTTACTTCATGCTAATCGAGAAAAAGTTAGCAGAAATAGTCTTATTACTTGCTTCCTTGCGAAATAAGGTAGTACCATAGGTTAAAATGATAGTCAAAAGCTGTTTGCTATGTGACTGAAGTTCCTTTGTATGGACAGGAGTATGGAGTGACAAATTCCTGTAAAAAAATAAGTTTTTCAAAACTGAAACCAAAAGCAAGGAATGTCTAAAAAACGATCAACTCCAAGAAAAAATTATATAACATAAAGTGTGTGTTATAACGTTCTCTACATTTTTTATGTGGTAAGTTTTTGTCCATCTCTTACGGTTTAGCAGTTATGCTAAATTCCGTAAAACGGATCCGGAATAAAGTAGTCTTCAGAGGATATTCCCAGAAAATTCAAGATATACATATTATTTGTCAGGTAAATATCTTTAATATACGATATTTTAATCAAAATCGTTAGAGCAATTTTTAAGAAAAACAAAATTTTCGAAAAATTGGGGGGATTTTCTTGAAAATCTTTGTGTTGCATCCTTGAAAGAAACCAAACTTTACAGATTTGGTATTCAATGGTCTTTTCGTTTTTGAGCTGTGCCTGTCCACAGTCACACACGGACCTTTTTTGTAAGAATGCTTCTTTTGGATTCAGGGGGACCCAAAACATGTATTTCCGGTGAAATCTCGGTATCGAATGTTTGGGTGGAATGCAATACCTTCTCTATACACTATGCACATAGTACGTGTGGAGAAAGTAAAAAGAGATATTAATGTAAATTAAAAGAAGTGAATGACTGCTTCCCATTTGAGAAAAATGAAGAATTGGACAATTTAAACCAATATTTATGAGTATCTCTTAATCAAAAGTGTATCGGTGTATTAATGAGATCTATATTTTTTGTGTTCTATGACTTGATCAATCTCTTACGATTCACCAGTTACGCAAAAGTCATCCAGAATGAAAGGACTTCAGAGAGTATTGCCACATATACATTAATTTGTTTTAAAATATGTTAAACATGCGGTATTTTAATCAATATCTTTAAAGGAATTTTGGAGAAAATATACTTTTCCGAAATGTAAAGGGTAGTGTGTGGTGAAGGATTTTCTTGCAAATCTTCGTATCGCATTCTTGGGAGATGCTGAACTTAAATTTCAAGTTCGGTATTTAACAGAGTTTTCGTTTTGAGTGCTGTTTTTAGATATATTCAGCGGTTCTCAAAATATGTATATTCTGTGAACTATCGAACTATCGGTATTGAATTTTCAATGGAATGTAATAGCTAAATTACTATGTAATTGAGGACCGTTTTAACAAAACTCATCGAACGCCATTGTTTTCGAAAGACAGGTTTTGACGGATTCTGGTCAATTGTAATGAGAGGAAGAGAACGCACTTTGCATAACATCATAAAACTCAACATTTCCCATCGAAAAGAGTGCCCCAATATAGAGCGTTTTCACAAAACTCAACATCTCCATTTCTTAAATTTTCATAAAACTCAACTTTGAGGAGGTAAACTTTTTGCGAATGATTTTAAATCGATTGCAGAAAGTATTGTAAAAAGTAAATTGTCTTTTAAAATTACAGAGGTGAGAATATTTAAATACAAAAGAACTTGTAATAATCGTGTACAGTGTTACGTATAAAACACTTATTTTTCTGCACCAAGAGAAGCTGAGTGTTTAAGCCAAGGCAGACAACTTCTGTAATGTGCACCTGAGCTTCCAATGGTGAAAAATGTCAGCAAGAAGAAAGCTGATGACGTGAAGAAGTTAATGAGTAACTTCCATAATGAAACCGAAGAGGGTAGAGCATGTTGTGGCAAAGCTTCTGACAACAGGATGGATTGTGATGAGAAACCATTGCAAAGAAATTGAAGTTTTTCTGTATATCAATAATTAATTTTGAACAAATTAGGGTTAAATGTGTCTTAATTAGCCAATTCTCAATTCAGCTGTATTTAAGGATAATTATGAAACACATGTTAATCATTTTAATGAGGTTTTTGCTAACTGTGAATGAAAAATAATTAAACATTTTAAGTTATGTGCATTTCAAAAAAATGGATATGTTGAGTTTTGTATAATTCTTAAGTTTTGTCGTATTTTTTTCCAAATAAATAAAATGACAAAATTAGTTGCACTGTCTATCAATAAATTCATCTCAAAAAGAGAAGTACTAACATATTTTTCCGGAGTTACTATATCAAAAGCCTCAGAGTAAACTAGAAAAAACCTTTCCTGTAAATTTTTTAAAATGGCATTTGAGTTTTGTTAAAACGCTCCTCAATTGGTAGAGAAAGTATAAAACTCACCAGAAAATGTTATAGCAGTATTTTGGACACGTTAAGAATATTTCGCTGTATGACCACATATTTCCACTCGACATCATTTGTTAAATCAGTGTGATCTTGGCAACTTTGTGAAGACTTTTAAACTCAACTGTATGTCATTTTGCACAGACTGATGGGCCCAGGTTCTATTGTGGATTTGTTATAGAGGTTTCTTCCGAGGTTAGGTATAATATTTGTTCAAGTCGAAACGAAAAAGACGCTAGAGAAATTGCATGAGCTGGAAAGACCAAGTTCTGAATGAAGCCCCTAATTTTGTGTTCCGCTTCAGCAGCTATTCCTTTTCGCTCCACAAAAGAAGACGAAGAGATGGCAAACTAAAAGTTCCCTTACCCATATTCTAATGAACTTAAGCGTGACATCTGTTAGTTGTATAAGGCTTTTGCGCGGATGAAGGGTGACGTGGAATCTGCAAACACTTGCATTTCTCAACGAAGATGAATAGAAGCGAGAGATGGGGGAAGGAAATGGCTGCCAGAATGAAAATGCATGTCCATAATGACTGTCAAGAGTCCTCGCAGCAGTGGAAACTTCCGTCCACGGTCCAATAAACTCGGGTGCCTTTCATTACCACGGTCTTTTGTGAGGTTAAAAGATCGTTCCTCAAGGGAAGTTACTGCTTTTTTTTATTATTATTTTTAAGTTAGTAAGCGTGCCAAGCTCTTTTAATTGATATTCATAGCGCCTTGCTCAGAAAGTTTCATCTTTCTTTTTATATTTTTGCCATTATACGCCTGTCGATTTCCAAGAAACGGGTCTCATTAAGAACGTTAAGAGCGATTTTAAGATTCTGGTTATTACTTCTCGTCTAGAAGACTCCCAGCTAAGATGGAATACTTTATAGTTGTGTTTCCAAATGTGACTGGCTTAAGGGTAGATGCCAATTAAAATGCGGTATATTACGATGAAAATTCATATCTTCCTTCATTTTGTTCATAGCTCTAAGAAATTTGAATATGTTTTATAATAATACAACATGATATAGGCGTGCTGTAAATTACAAATGCCAATAAAATCGGACAAACATGTTCGACATAAATACCTATTTTTACTTTCTCTACATGTTCTTGGTATATAATGTAAAGAGAAAGATTGCATTCCACCGAAAAATTCGATACCGAGATTTCACGGAAATTACATGTTTTAGGGTCCCTGTATCCAAAAAAAATTTTTTTTGAAAAAGGTCAGTGTGTATGTCCTTAAACACGATAATTCAAAAGCGAAAAGTCGGTACTTAAGTTTGGTATTTTCCAAGGATTTAACACGGAGATTTTTAAGAAAATCCCCCACCCTAACTACGCTTTACATGGAACTTTTTTCGAAAATGTTGATTTTATAAAAAATGGCTAACGAATTTTATTAAAATATCGATATTAAATACATTTACCTGACAAAATGTATATCTTAAATATTTTGGGTGTAGCCTTTGAAGAATATTTTATTTTGGATGAATTTTACGGAATTTTGCATAACTGGTAAACCGTAATAGATGGGCAAAAACTTACCACATAAAAATTGTAGAGCACCTGAAGACACACAATTTATGTTATATACATATTTTTTTCGCGGAGTTGATCGCTTTTGAGTTGTCCCTTGGTTTTAGTTTCAGCTTTGAGAAACGTATACTTTTCTCATACAGGAATTTGTCAACTCCTGTCCATACAAACAAAGGAACATCAGTCACATAGCAACCAGCTTTTGAATATCACTTTAACCTATGGTACTCCCTTATTTCGCTTCTACTTACAAGGAACCAAGTAATAAGACTGTTTCTGCTAATATTTTATCCATTAGCATGAAGTAAATAGAAGCAGAAATCTTTTAACAACTTTTTGCAGAGATGTACAGAATAGAACACATCTTTTTCAATTTAATTTTACCTTCCCAATTTTGTCCTGCACACAACGTGTTTTTTTTGTTTTTTGTTTTTTGGTAGTGTTTAGCGCCCACTTTTACTGCTCTGGCACCGCAGGCGATAAACGTTGTTTGTGAAAGAAACGTTAATCGTCATCAAATCTTATATTTTCATGCCTTACTACCGCTTTTTTCTTTCTCTGCTTAGTACATAATATACGTAGAGTAGGTATTACATTCCACCCAAAAGTTCAGTACCGTGATTTCACTGGAAATAATAATAGAAGCCCCTGTATCCAAAATAAGCATTCTCGTTCTGTGAAAAACTTACCTAACTCAAAAACAAAATAAACAAAATGATAATTAAGTTCAAGGATGGGACACGAAGATTTACAAGAAAATCCTCCAAACTCGCACTACTCTTTACATGGAAAATTTTTAGAAAATTTTGAATTTTTCAAAAGAGACTAATGATTTTGATTCAAATTCCCTATATACGAGGATTATCCAGAAAATTACAGACGGTTTGGCATAGCTAATAACGAAATCTATCACCACAAAGTTTTATATACAAAGATGCAGTACCTTACTCTATTTTTCAACGCAATCGTCATTGCTATCGAGCTATTTACTGTCACATGGTAATGGTTTCCAACGCAGATGTTGTACTCTTTCTTATTGCCACTTTGAGATCTTCGTAGCTGAGAAATCTTTTCCATCCAAAAATACATGTATGGTTTCCAAAGTGAAACACCGGTGATTCTTAAATCTTTTATCAACATTTGCTTTCAACTCCTCTATAACGATTGATGAACTTCCACTCTGGTCCTTTTCGCACCGTCAGGTTCATCCTTGATTACTTTTAAATTATGAGTCATTTCCACACTGAAGATTCGTTCATTGCATTATCACCATGCACTTGCGTTATTTGCCTATACATTTGATTGGCAGAACATATTGTGCATTAAAATAAACGAACAAGTTCTTTGGCGGTAGAAAAGTATAACATCGGCCTGAGAAATGGTACTACGTAACAATAAGTTTCTTGAGAGAATGAAGATTACGTTGAGAAATAAAGTACTGTAGCTTTGTAAATAAAGTCTCGTGTTGATAACCTTCGTATTATTTAGTTATGTCAAATCGTCATCACATTCTGGATGACCTTTGTAAAATATGTTTATTCAAAAACTAAGATGTACGCTTTGAACTTTATGAGAAAACCCCCTGAAGACTTCACATTGGATGATTTTTGGATAACTGCTAAACCGCTTATGGTTTAGACAAAAAATACTACACAATAATGAATTAAAACACATAATTTACGTCAAACACTTTTTTGTGAAGTTAACTATTTTCCGAATGTACCTACTATGGGTTTTTAATTTTAAAATACTTAAAGAAAAAGGAATGACAAATGTCCGTTTGAGAAACATTTTACTTTTGAGCGTGCAAAGAGAACCGAGTTTCAACCACAAAGTGGCAGCTTATAAATATATAACTATCGCTTTAAATTAGTGCATTCCATTATTTCCCTTCTACTTATTAGGAATAAAGTAACAAGAGAATTTCTGCTCTATTTAACTTGATGTGAATGGAAAAGATCAGATTATTTAATGTAGGTCTTCTTATTGGTCTACCATGTGGTAATACCTTTAATCTCTGTCGATGAAACCTCTCATATGAATTTCGTAGCTGTCGTACAGATTAAACATTCATTGTAAAAATTCTACACCCTTCCTCTAGAAGGTCGAATTATATTTTAATTTGCTTATGATTGTATGTATACTAATCGCAGTGAAGCGATAACAAATCACTCCCTTACTTTCATATCAATTATAACAATGGTTATTAATTCGCTTTTGTGTTCCTGAATTATTTTTCAGGCAGGTGACGTAATACCGAATGGATGATGTGGTTTCCTTCCTTACCTTCATCACACCACCATTATTCCAGCAACAGCACCATCAGCCACCACCAACAACGGCATCACATCACACACTCATAGGTGCCCATGGGCATACACGTATCTTTCTACTTTTTTTTTTTTTTTTTTTTTTTTTATTCAGAGGTCCTTATAATATAGATTTCAGGTGAAACCTCGGTGGAATAGAACATCTTCTCTGCCTACTCAGTTCATAATATATGTAGAGAAAATAAAAATGAGATTGGGATAAACACAAATTTTAACATACAGCATCTATAACAATTCACTTCAATCTCATGAATGGTGTGTAATAATTTGCAGTTATTAATTCACTAATAGCTTTGGTTTTTATAACATTATTAGGAAAATGCACAAATGTTTAATGTCAGAATAACATTTAAAATACGATGTTCAGTTGGAAAACTGCTCGTGTCAAAGTATACCTTGTTTGGGTTTAGTTGTCTCGAGGACCATTAAAGCGGAAGGGGGGGGGGGACTTCCCTTACGCAGGTTGGAGGTGGTGGGTTTTTTTGCGCCTTAAACCAACACAGAGGACTAAGTGTCTGCTTATCTTTTCAATATATATCTTTCTCTGTCTTTTGGCACGAAGTAAGTAAATCTAAATGCGGTATAGAAATACAGTACATAAACATAGAAACCGCAAAAAAGCTGTGTTTAAAATATTTAGTTTGAAATACTCGAGTCAGTGTATTTTTCATGCTGTTCCAATGCTGTTTTATTCGAAATTGTAATTGATAGTGTAGTATCGATGAAAATTGTAGTTCAAGATGGTGCTAGTGATAAGAGCGGTTGTCATTTTTTGTATTTTTTCCATTTATATAGTACCCTTTAATATCCAAGGTCACATCGGGGGCTTTGCACTTGAAACAGCTCGTTGTCTATAGGTTTAAACCATTTCATTTTCCTCAAACACACACACACATACAATCACTCTCGCATACATACTTCCAGACTCTGGAAATAATTCTGGCTAAAGACAAATTCCCCGCCCCAGACGGGAATCAAACCCGAGACCTCCGGGTTTTGTTTTACTCCCGAGAATGCAAATAGAGCCAACTTTCAATTGCTTCACTAAAAAATTGAAAGATTGGACTGTTACTTTTATCTAGTGCATTCCTGTAATTTACTTCTATTTATAAGGATCTAAGTAATAAGACAATTTCTGGCAATGTTTATTTCGATTGGCATGAAGTAGATAAAAGAATCTTCTGTAAGGAATGTTAGTTTGTGGAACAGCTAGAGAAGGTCATGTGAAAGGAATACAACAGATTTGCAATAAATGTGAACTCATACAGAGCATATAGCCCCCAAGCGCGTATATAACACTTGACTGTGAAGGGTTGTTCACCTTTCAGTACGGAACATATAGTAGCCAGTGGTGAATTCCGCCATTTCTTTTCAATACCGAGAGCAGTTTATCAAACTCGGCTCAACCTATTTTTCCAAGCTCGGCTCATGGCTTCGATTTACATTTTCCACCGCATTAATTGATTTATGGAGTGAGGTCTCGCAGTTTCCAGCTTTGTATGCTCTCTGGAATTTAGCACTAGTTAATTTCGAATCACTGAGCGCATGAAAGGATTTTCGCACCGAATGGGCCCTTCCCCAAGGACAGGTATCCACCATATGGCTTTAAGTGTGAGAGCAAAGCTTAGCTGACTGTTTTTAACCCATTTTCACAAAAATATTTCACATATATTGGACATTTTTACTTTCTCTACACGCGCTATGTACATAGTGTATAGAGAAGGCATTGTACTGCACCCAAAAGTTCAATATCGAGATTTCACCGGAAATACGTTTTGAAACCACTGAATAAACAACGCATTTTTGGAAAAATATCCGTGTGTGTCTGTTTGTGTGTCTGTGGACAGCATTGCTCAACAACAAAAAGACCATTAAATACCAAACTTGGTAATTAAGCTCAGTATCTTCCAAGGATGCAACACGAAGATTTTCAAGAAAATCCCCCGACCCCCAAGTACCCTTTACATGGAAAAAAATCGAAAATTTTGATTTTCTCAAAATGGTTCTAACGATTTTGTTTAAATTCTGTTATATTTAAGATATTTACATGGCATAATAAAATGTACATCTTCAATTTTCTGGGAATACTCTCTGAAGACAGGTTTATTCTGAATGAATTTTGCATAACTGGTAAACCATAAGAGAGATGCAATAACCTTCTTAACCAAAAATGTAGATATCGTAAAATATACAATTTATGTTATATTCATTTTGTCGTGGAGTTTACAGTTTGAGATATTTCTTATTATTAGTTACAGTTTTAAAATACTTATACTTTTCTTATACGAGAATTTCTCAACTCCTGTCCATACAAACAAAGGAACCTCAGTCACATAGCAACAAGCTCTTGACTGTCACTTTAACCTATAATACTCCCTTATTTCCCTTCTACTTGCAAGGAAGAAGGTAATAAAACCCTTTCTGCCAATTGTTTTTCTGGATTAGCATGAAGAAAATAGAATGGAACACATCAGGTTTTTGTTTTAAACTACAAGCAGCTCACATGTTCTAGTACTTAATTTATTGTGAATTTATTGTTACTAATGCTATATGTTGAAAACAGGAAATTGTTTTAATCATAGGGATAGGCATTTTCTGACCTGCTTCTTCAAGTTTAGTGTACGCGGGCTGTAGCCCACGAGACGACCAGCAGCAAGAAGGTAAAACATTAAATGACCTCTAGCGCACTCAGTCGAATGCCGCGTATAAAGTGTGTACTAATGAGCATCTAATTAAACATTGCAGTAAAGATACAGGGTAGAAATTAAATTATACAAGGGCAGTTTTCTTTTCAACCTCCAATAGGCAATAAATAAAAGATAAGTTCACAGAAAACAATTATTTAATTACTAAAAGTTTTGTACACTTATGGTTGCTTTTCAACATAATCACCGAAAAGATAGAGACATTTATCGTAGCTGTGCAGAAGCTTTGCAATACCCGCTTCAAAAAATGTTGCCGCCAATGATTTCAAATGAGCATTGACGTTGTTTTGAAGATCTTCGTACTTTACGACGTATGTGAAGAGCCATTCAAAACAAACGAAGAGGAATGCTGACTTCAGGAACTGTGTTGATCCATGACAACTCTCGTCCACACACTGCTGGCATAACCCATCGGCTCCTTGAACAACTTCAATTGGACATTTTTGATCATCCGCCGTACAGTCCTGATCTGGCACCCAGCAACTTTCACCTTTTCCCTGAAATGAAGACGCACCTAGGAGGGCAGCACTTTCAAACCAACGAAGAACTTAAACTTTTCACATACGGGAACTTGTCAACGGTTGGTCACGCTAAGAAACGGATTCCAAACCCATAGCAACCGCATTTTAAAACAATTGACTGTCATTTAGCTTAGTGTATTCCTTTATTTCCCTTCTACGTATAAAGGAACTAAGTACGTAATAAGACCGTTTCTGCTAATGTTTTAGCACTAAATAGGTAGAAGAATAAGCTTATTAATAATAATTTATTACAGAGATGTAGAGATAGCCTTGTGATTTTTTGGTATTGCATGTTTAGTTATTCACTAAGTGTCCTGGGACGGCTGTGACAGCGCGGCACAATCATTTCCTCATGTCCGTACGCTCGAAACCTTCAGCGCTCTAGTGGGACTGGAAAGGTCAAGAAATGCCATAGATGTATGATGTATTTTAATTTTTTATGGTGTTTAACGCCCACTTTTAGTACTTGTGGCACCGCAGGCAATGACACTGGTGATACACGGGATGAAGATGGAGCACCGGTGGAATACGATGGCGGGGGATACAGGAGAACTCGGAGAAAACCTGCCCCTGCGCGGCTTTGTCCACATCAAATCTCAAATGCGGTCGCTTGGGATGGAACTCAGGCCGTCTAGGTGAGAGGTGAGTGGTTTAACCACGCGGCCACGATGCCTATTGTCTAGCCGCTGTAATTAGAAGACATTTTGGAGGGGATTCCACAACTTATATGAATTTGTGTCGGAAAGTTGCTTAGAAGGCAAGGCACTCATTACCTAACAAGTTGGCGTCGCAGAAACGTGTCCAATTTGGATCAAAGTCCTTATTAATGATTTTTCAGGGGTTTCTCCTTGGATTGCAAATGCTGTGCAGGTTCATTACATTTCCCGAATGTTCTTATCCATCATTTTCAAGTGTTTCAAAGTTGAAGGCGACGGTTTTCGGGTGACCACTGGATGGTAGCTTGCGCACTGTAGATGTTTATTCCTAGCGTCGTCGCGGTACTGCTCGATTGGTGCTTTTGGGCTAGGGCCCATCTGGGCAACCTCCGGATTATCTGAAATATAAACCCGTCCGTATAATCTGGAACTGCTGGGCACCCCAGCCATGTTTATGTTCCATCGTCATCGGGATCTAGCCCCTCTTTAGTTCTCTCCCTTCATCCCTATCTGGGTTACGTTAGTCGCAAAGGGTTCCAAGGGCGTACGTGCAGTAGCTCTGTTCCAGTGACTGGAGACCGCGTCCGTATGTAACTCCAATCCTATTCCCAACCATATGGCTTGTGTGTCGGAGATGTTGCTCAGCAGCCATGGCTCAATATGTAAATTTTGCGCGTTACAACAAAGATATGGCTATATGTCGATAGTGTGTGCTTCCTAACAAAATACTCTGCTGTTTTTATTGTTGCGTTTATACCCCCGCCTTTAACCACTATGGTCCTATAGCTGGCATTTCCTTTGGAGCATACTGTTTCTCTGCAATGGTGTTAACTTGTGTACTGATGTCGTCGGGTTTATATTTTATCTTTAATAATAATAATAATAATGTTCTAGAAATAATCACGGATAGAGGAAAATCCTTCCTCCCAGCCGGAATTGAAATGGACCATCCCGCAAAACAAACTGTTTTGTTTGGTCGATTTCGAAAGTCTATGAAGGCTATAAGAATGTAAATGGCGTGTTATTTATGGACGCTCTTTAACTACTATGATTTTCAGCGTGCCATTCTATACTCAGCGTGAAAGACCGCTTAATTTTGCTCAGAGGCCTCTCTCTATCAGTCTTGAGGTTCTTTTACGTGCCGTAAATCTACGGGGCCAACGGCTTTACTTCCCTTCCGAAGGTTCCCTTCCGAAGGAAGCTATGCTAAGGCTTTTTACACCCGAAAAAATCCATCGTCCTCCGCCGGGTTTGAACCCGCGACCTTGGGTATATGAAGTTAGCATGGTAACTATTACACCACGGAGCGACTATAAAAGCTAGTGTACTTCGCTTCATCACTAGCGTAAAGTGACATGAATTTCTCAGTGCCGTGCACATATAAATAAAATAATTATTATATTATTGGAATAAATGGACTTTGGTAGAGCTATATTAGAACAGCTAACATGTTGTATTGCTTATTTTGTTTTTATTTTACGATTTTGCAAGGCATGTTATTTGGTTTACCGGGAAACACAAAAAATAGCTGGAGAATTTAATGTCGTACTGGTGTGTTGACACGGTAGTTCAGTTGGTGAAAGCAATATGGTGGAAACCTGGAAATCTAAGGTTCACTTACGGCTATGGCATTGAATTCCTCAATCCGATTCTACATTACTGAACACTACATGCCTTGCATAATGCTAATAATAGCCTTAGAAAATCATTATCTTGTTCCTTCTGCACTATTTTAATGCTTAGGTTTTCTTTCTCTTTCTGTTTTAATACACATCTCTTCTTATCTATTCCTCACAGTTTTGCGAGACAGAAAGCTTTTACTTTCGAAGATTTTTTCCATAATTGGAAAGGAAAAGATGCCCCATTAATGATCCTGGCCCCCCACATTAGTAAGACATGTATATTCAGAACAACGTTTTTATAGCAAATTCAGAGAGAAAACTTTTGTTATGGTGCAGAAGAAATGTTTGCAGTACTTTACAGAAAATGTTAATGGCGTGTTATTTATGGACGCTCTTTTAACTATTGTGGTTCTCAGCGTCCCATTCTAAATTGGACGTGAAAGACCGCTTAATTTTACTCAGAGGCCTCTCTGTCATGCTTAAGGTTCTTTTACGTGCCGTAAATCGACAACGCGGGACCAACGGCTTTCCTCCGCTTCCAAAGGAAGCCATGCAACAGTACTCTACAGGGTAACCATAACTCATGAGTAATAAACACGAGTTAAAGCACGGACTCAAGAGAAAGAGGACGAGAATTAAATTTTCTCTCCTCATAATTGGCAAATGCTAGACTTACCTTACAGCTAGCTAAACTAGGGGCGTTCAGTAAGTCTTTGAAAAAGAAAGAAAAACAAATTATTTTTAGTAATTTTTTTTTTTATTTTTTAATATAATCTACCTTTAGCTCAACACACTTTTCCCAGTGTTTCTCCAATTTTTTAACCCTTCCAAAAAGTTGGATTTCGGAAGGTCCTCAAAATAGGCATCTGCTTGAGAGATGACCTCTTCGTTAGACTTGAAATTTTAGCCCGTGACCATCTTTCAAATTTGGAAAAAAAATTACTGGGCCAAAACTAGTGAATACGGTGGATGTAGTAATTCAAATCTTAATTCTACAATTTTCACCATCGAAACTGCGCAGGTGTGCACCCTTGCATTGTCTTGATGGAAGATTTTTTTTTTTTTTTTTTTTTTACTAATGAGGGCATTTTCCCTTGATTGCTCCGTTCTACCAGTGCATAACGATGCATAATACTCTGCATTTATTGTTCTTCCTTTCTTTAAGTAATCAATGTAGATGATTCCGCGTGCTTTCCAAAAAACGGACAACCATATTTGCCTTCTTCGGAGCCGGTTGGCGTTAAACAAACCCACTGTTTCAGCTGTACGTTTATATATCGAGTATTACTGTATCCATGTTTCATCCACAAACGCAAAACTACTCAGGATTGCGACGGTAATGTGCCAAACCAGTTTCCGAATCGCTTACACGATTGCGTTTATTCTCCAGAAAATGTGGTACCCATTTTGCCGATACCTTTGTCAGGCCTATTTGAGACACTGTATCTTATGATATGCCTATGGCCTCTAATATTTCGCGAACTTTGATTCGTCAATCACTCAAAACCATATGCTGGATTTTGTCAATCATTTCGGAGGAACACACTTCTACTGGACGTCGGGAACGATGTTCCGTCATTTGTGGACGTACGGCCACGTTTAAATTGCATTCATACAATCGTAAATTGCTGCCATGAACTTCATCCAACTCGACTTTTCTCTCTTTCGGTTTTAAGCTTTTAAATAGAAGTATTTAATCACCGCACGGAAATCTTTCCTTTGTTTTCCACTATCAATAGAAGCACAATATTATTGATTCAATCGTCTGTGGCAATGAAACCGCTGACAGCTGAAATTTTAACTATCATCTAGTAAGGGACAACGGTTACTAAATACAACCTTTTTTCGATGCTACGAGAGTCATTTGGTAGCGCAGCTACTTACCAAGCGGGAGACCTGGGTTCGATCCCCAGTACCGGCGTGGGGATTTTCCCCTCGCTGGGAGACTTGGCCCGGGGTGCACTCAGCCTTGTAAACTCCCTGGGGGGCCAATTGAGGAGCTACTTGATGGAGAAGTAGCGGCTGCAGGTAATGAGGACCGCATTAACCAGCCAGGGGGACTCGAGGCGCTGACCACGTCTCACCCTCCAATACTGCACCCCATCCATGACGTCTGTAGTGGACCGAGATGGGGGACGCAGCGGCCGGGCGGTAGGCCAAGGTTCCCCGTGAGCTGTCGTGCCATGGAGTTATTGCGAGAGTCATTTCTTGGATCTTCTAAGGGCTTATTGAACGTCCTATGTAGTATTTTCATTTATCATTAATGTCCAGGTACCCTATGCAGTAAGAACGTGCGTTGAACACTACCTAGCACCGCAAATGCATGAAAAGCTTCACGTTCTCCATCCCGGCACTCGGCCACACCTTTTGCCACATCAAAGTGGACAAACATTCCTCCTATTCCGAATATTTGCAGTTCAGCAAATAGAGGTATGTGTGTACCTGTTAGATGGTTATTTGACAAACAGTCTGATAGATAATTCATGTTAATGCATTTAGCAAACAGTGCATGTATAACGGTGGCTTAGGGGAAAAAGTAGACAGCTTGCAAGTGTAATTAAAGGTAAATTTGATTAGGTTTCTTGCTTAAGAGTTTAAATTAAGCTTTCAAAATATGTTTTTGTATGGCTATTACCTTAGATTATTTGTATAACTGTTTCACTATTTTAGCTCATGTAATATACATTAAATTAATTAAAGCAAACAAAGAAAAGGAATAGCAGTTCATGCAAACAAAATAACGAGGTTACATTTAAAGTACAAAAAATAAAATATATAATTATCAAAATCATGAATATTGATAACTTATCAAAGTTTTTAATGAAAATTCTTAGAGACATTTTTGAAAAACCCAAAATTAATTTTTTTTCCACGTAAAGGGTTACTGGGTGTGTCGCATTCTTGAGAGATACTGAACTTAAATATCAAGTTTGGTATGTAACAAACTTTTCTTTTTTGAGCATTGCCTCCCCCCCACACCCACACCCACCCACACACACACACCTATTTCTATTATTTTCATTCGATACCGATTTCATCAGAAATTCATGTTTTGAGACTCCCCTGAGTCTAATAAAAGCATTTTCTGTCTTTGGCACATATGTACAATGCACATAGTAGAGAAGCTATTACATTCCACCCAAAAATTCACCGGAAATACATGCTTTGAGGTCTCCTCAGTCCGAATAAAGCATTTTTAGAAAAAGGTGTGCGTGTGTGTGCGTGTGTGGATAGTATAGCTCAAAAACGAAAAGGCCGTTAAATATCAAACTTTGCATTTAAGTTCGGTATCCTTATAAGATGCGACATGAAGATTTTCAAAAAAAATCCCCCACCCTAAACTACGCTTTATGTGGGACATATTTAAAAAAAAATTATGTTCTCAAAAAGGGCTATAACGATGTTGATTTAGATACCGTATTTTAAAGATATTTACATGAAAAATAAAATATATGTGTTGAGTTTTTTGGGAATTGTCTCTGAAGACCTCTTTATTGTGGAACAATTTTGCTGAATTTTGCATAACTGATAAACAGTAAGAAATACACAAACTGACTACACTAAAAATGTAGATCTCGTTAAAAAACACAACTTACGTCACATACATTTTTTTTTGTATGGCTGACTGTTTCCGAGATATTCCTTGTTATTGGTTAGCTCTCAAATACTTATACTTTTCTCATACGAGAATTTGACAACTCCCGCCACAGAATAGAATGCAGAAGGGAAGAAGGGAATACATGAGGCTAAAGCGATAGTCAAAAGTTTTAAAAGCTCATCCCTATGTGAAATAATTTAAGTTGGGTTCGCTTTGCATGGACGCAAACACTGGGTAGTTTAAAAATGAAACCAATAACAAGAAATATCTCGGAAACGGTCAACTCTACAAGATAAACGTATATAACATATTATTTGTTTTAACATATTATTTGTTTTAACGAAATATAAATGTATTTGTGTTGGGAATTTATTCTATATTTTACGGTTTAACCGTTATGCAAAATTTAACAAAAATCATCTAGAATAAACAGGTCTTCATAGCCTATTCTCAGAAAATTCAAAATATACATTTTATTTTCAATTAAATATCTTTAATATATGATATTTTAAATAAAACTGTTAGAGCCATTTTTGAGAAAATAAAAAATTCTGCGGACCTCTTGGTGAAACTTATTTTCTCCGGATAAAACTACAATTAATCTAAATTAGCGATACTGGATTGTCAATCCAAGCTTTACAGCATGCATCTGAAAAGATTAGAAATAGCTGTTAACAAATTGGTTCCATTAGCAAATGAAGTATTTCTAAAACGGTTACGTTATATCAGATTTTGTCCGCAATACAGATAGATGCATTAGATACATCCACTATACTCAACACGTAATCCACTTTTTCATGTCTAGATGTTAAAGTAAAACTTGCGATAGCTTATCAATGAAAAATTCCGAATGTTTTATCATCGGTTAGACCGCTATGCACCTACAAAGGAGTCCTTTGATCGATCCCATCTGTTGAAATAGTACTCTCTAAAGTGTACGAACACCATGGTTCCCGTAGATGCGTTCGCAATAGCGTTTTAGTGCTTTATGCGAAGGGAGTGGGGTTTCAAGTCTAAATGTATCCTTGGTATGGGAAACGAAAGCTTGCATTTGTTACTGAGAGGCAGTGATTATGAGGGAGCCGGGCAGAGAGATAAACAGAGATAATCAACGCCTTCGCCCAACTAAAACATCGCGCTGTCGAGAGACAAAATAAAAATAAAAACATTTTAAAAAAAGCTGTGATCCATTCATATGACTGTCTAAATCTCTGCAACAAATTATTGTTAAAGAACTTTTTCTTCATTTACTTTAAGCTAATCGAAAAAAATAATAGAAATGGCCTTATTACTTGCTTTCATGTACGCAGAAGGGAAATAAGGTAGTATCATGTGATTGCATTTCATTTGTATGTACAGGAGTATTTTAAAGCCGAAACCAATAACAAGGAATGTCTTAAAAATGATCAACACTAACAAATTTAAATAACAAAGTGTGTGTTTTACGAGTTCTACATTTTCTATTAAGCAAGTTTAGTCTACCTCTTACGGTTTACCAGGTATGTAAAATTCCGCAAAACTCATGCAGGATAAAGATATCTTCAGAGGTCATTCCCAGAAAATTCAAGGTATACATTTTATTGGTCGTGTAAATGTATTTAATATACCATACTTTAATCAAAATTCTTAGAGCCATTTTTGAGAAAATCAAAATTTTCTAAACCTTTTCCATGTAAAGGGTAGTTGGGGGTGGAGTGATTTTATTGAAAATCTTCGTGTCGCATCCTTAAAAGATGCTGAACTTAAATATCAAGTTTGGTATTAACGGATTTTGTTTTTGACAGAGGCAGATACAGAGACACGGACCTTTTTCTAAAATGATTTGTTTTATTCAGGGGATCCCAAAACAAGTATATCCGGTGAAATCACGGTATCGAATTTTGGGTGCATTATAATACCTTCTTTATACACTATGTACATAGTACGTGTAGAGAAAGTAATAAACATTTTTAAAAATCTGATGTGATCCATTTACATTACTTTCCCTACATCTCTGTAACAAACTGTTAAAGTTTTTTCTTGTATTTCCTTCAGGCTAATCGAGAAAAAATTGACAAAAATGATATTATTTGCTTCCATGTAAGTAGAAGGGAAATAAGGTAGTATTATGGACCAATATAATACAAAAGCTGTTTAAAATGTAAAATGTAATGTAATTTATGGACGCTCTTTAACTGCTGCGGTTCTCAGCGTCCTATTCTATACTGGGCGTGAAAGACCGTTTCATTTTACTCAGAGGCCTCTCTATCAGGCTTGAGGTTCTTCTACGTGCCGTAATTCTACGACACGGGACCAACTTCTTTACTTCACTTCCGAAGGAAACCATGCTAAGGATTTTTACACCCGAAAAAATCCATTGTCCTCCGCCGGGTTTGAACCCGCGACCTTGGGTATATGAGGTTAGCATGGTAACCGTTGAACCACGGAGGGCCAAAAGCTGATTGCTATGTGACTGATGTTCCTTTGAATGGACAGAAGTTGACAAATTCCCATATGAGAAAAGTATAAGTATTTTAATGTTAAAACAATAACAAGCAATATATCAAAAACTACCAATACCACCAAAAATTGCACACAACAAATTGTGTGTTTTAACGAGTTCTGTATTTTCTACTAAGATTTTGTTTATCTCTTATAAAATTCATTCAAATTCAAGATGCCTTCAGAGGCTAATCCCAGAAAATTCAAGATGTACAGTTTATTTGTCGTGTAAATATCTTTAATACATGATACTTGAATCAAAATCGTTAGAACCATTTTTGAGAAAATTAAAATATTGGAATATTTTTCCATGTAAAGGGGGGGGCGATTTCTTGAAAATATTTCATGTCTCATGTTGGAAGATACAGAACTTAATTACCAAGTTTCGTTTTTGAGTTATGCGGCCCACAGATACACACAAACACCCACTCACGGACCTTTTTCTAAAACTTGCTTTAGGGGATCTCAAAACATGTATTTTTGAAATCACAGTATTGCATTTTTGGGTGCAATACAATACCTTGTTTACACGCTATGTACATAGTACATGTAGAGAAAGTAATAAGACCATTTCTGTTAATATTTAGCATAAAGTATATAGAATAAGCTTTAGTAGGAAACATTTGCTGTAGCATAGGTAGAGAAAGGCATGTGAAAGGACCACGTCAGACATTTTTAAACGGTTGGTTTGTTGATTCCCCTGCAGTTGCATCTGCGCTTGATCTGCAATGAAGGAAATACACCAACAGTGCGTAATTTCGCCACATGGACACTAGACATAGGGCAATTCATGAACGAACCGTTCATAAGAACGACTACAAAAAAAGAATCACATGAATCGTGTCAATCTTGGCATACATCGTCGTTGAAAAAAGAACCACGAGAATCGTACTAGTCTCAACATGAACCGCTGCCCAAAACGAATCGCATGAATCGAATATAATCGTATGAATCGTAAAGAATAGCATGAATCGTGTCAACTAAAGCAGGTATTGTTCAAAAAGAATCGCAGATTTGAAGAATCGTGATCAGGTATTGGGATTTGTTTTTCTTTTGCTTCCGCGTTTCCAATTACCAAGCCGAGCTTCGACGAAAACTGCCGAGTACGCACGATGATGTGTACAGGGATTTATAAACATTTATTTTATTGTGAGAAAACAAAGTGCTGAGGCCAGGAAGCTAAATATAAGAATATATAAATATATAAAATAAAATATGTAAATTATATATGTATATATGAATAAAATAAATTATATTTATATATAATATACAATATAGATAAGAAAATGAACATTGCCGACCATTTCCGAAGCTACCACAAGCCTCTTTTTTACTTTCTCTAGCCCCGTATGTACAATGTACATAGGGATGTTTTAGGGTCCCCTGTATCCAAAAAAAATCATTTTCAGAAAAAGGTCCTTGTGTGTGTCCGTGAACACGATAACTCAAAAACAAAAAGTCGGTAAAATATCAAACTTGGTATTTGAGTTTAGTATCTTCCAGGGAGGCGACAAGAAGATTTTCAGAAAAATCCCCCCACCCCCCTTACATGGAAAAGTTTTGAAAATTTTGATTTTCTTAAAAATGGCTAACGATTTTGGTTAAAATATCGTATATGAAAAATATTTACCTGACAAATGAAATGTATATCTTGAATTTTCTGGGAATGGCCTCTGAAGACTAGTTTATTCTGGATGAGTTTTACGAAATTGTACATAACTGCTAAACCGTAAGAGATGGACAAAAACTTACTGCATGCAAAATGTAGGGCATGTTAAAACACACAATTTATGTCATACACATTTTTTTCGTGGAGTTGATCATTTTTAAGATATTCTTAGTTTTTCGTTTCTGCTTTGAAAAACATATTTTTTCTCATACAGGAATTTGTTAACTCCTGCCAATACAAACAAACGAACTTCAGTTACATAGCAACCAGCTTTTGGCTATCATTTTAACCTATGGTACCCTCTCATTTCGTTTTTACTTACAAGGAAGCTAATAAGACTATTTCTGCTAATGTTTCTCAAGTAGCATGAAGTAAATGGAAGCATAACCTTTTTAACTACAATTTGTTGGATGTAGAGAAAGTCATGTGAATGGTACACATCAGATTTTGAATTTTTAGGGATGAGTTATTGTGCATGTGAAGGCAAACGTTAGACTTTGCAACTGTTTTATATATATATATATATATATATATATATATATATATATATATATATATATATATATATTTAAATTACCTGGAATATTCCTGAAGAAAATAATTATTCTGAGCACTAGCGTTGCCTTATGATGTATTTATAGGAAGTACATGACTTAGTGGCGCGCAACCGCGGCTGTGATCAATAATAATTACTCTGCGTATTAGCATTATACAAATACCGCCATGTAATCAAAGTTTAGTTGTTAATCTTAGACTTTATTTTTCGAATAATAGAGGAAATTTCACCAAATGTGTTTGCAATAGATGGAAAAAAGTAAGATGTTTTTATATAAATTATTTTTTATGCTAAAGGAGCTACCATATGACTATCATCGCCGAATATAATATAAATTAAACACACGATTAATGAATCGTGAACGAATCGTATGAACCGATTCATATTGCATGAACGAATCGTATGAATCTATTGTTGAAAATGAATCGCCTGACCCAACTCTTTGGGCACACTCCAACAGTCAACAGTCGACACAGTGGCCGCTGCGAAATCTGGAAACCAGGTTGTTTACCATGAATTCTGCGTTGAGTGCGTGTGCTCTCTGACCTTGCATGCTAACTTGCTCTGCTTGTTAAGGAGTAATTAGGGTCAAGTGAAATTTGTACACCTCAAGCACTCAGGCTGGGCATTTCACTTAACATGGGCTCCAATGCTGTAATTGGGCGAGGGTAAGGTAGCTTAGCTATTTAGCAAAGGTTACGTATTCAAATGTTTGGTAGCAGGTATTATCAGTCACGTTTATATTTACCGATAAGCCTAATAACCTTGTTTCAGAACTTCAATTGCCTTCTGAGAATAGACCGCAGAAGCAATCGCAAAGGAGACGGATACTATCGTATACACATAGCGTTTTTTCGGATGTTACAGAGAATTTCTTCGTCTACACGCGGATGGACAACGGTAATATGAATATTTTCTCATATAAAGTTCTATCCTTCTCAAGTAATAGTAATAATGTGTGTATACGATACGGAGGGGTGTTTCACACTGCATCTATGGCCTTATACGTCAGACCCCTGGAGGAAGAATTGGATAAACGGTCGACATCCGGAGAGGGACAGTCGTCATTGAGGGGAGCACCAGGTGCCAGTTTCGGATACATCACCTGAGTCCGCAGACAACCACTAGCGCCATTCCGAAGACGAAGCTGTATTTTCAAAGCGCAGTCACCTCCACGATATGGCGCCTCTGGCGCAGCCTCGGCAATGCTTACAATCCGGTTGGGAAGGAATGAAGAATCCTCTCTAGCATTCGCCTAGTGACCCGGGAAAACCCACAAAAGACCCAAGGGTCTGAGAAGTCGGTCGTGGAGAAGCGATCCCACGAACTCCCGAATGGCAGTTCCAGACGGAACACCTGAGCCACCTGGACCGATAGTAGTAAGTAGTAATTGGTAGCGGTAGTAGTAATATCTTTTTTTTTTCACACAAGCCGTGTGTAGGACAGGAGTTGGATAGGTAGAGTCAGACTGAAAAATTCAATGCCATAGCCGGGATTTGAACCACGGATCACCCGGTCTCCAGTCAGTTGCTCTACCACTGAGTTACCATGGCAAATGCCGGCATAGCATGCTATAGTTTTATAGTTATATGGTTATAGTTATAGTAATAGTAAATAGTGGTAGTAAATTTATAATAATACCATTGCGTCACATAATTGCATGATCGGAGGACTCGGCATTACATATACCCACGTACTCCTATACCAAATATGTCTATATACTTTTTACAAAACACCTTATCTCTTAGCATATGTAATTCCCTCAAATATGTCCCCAGGCTTGGCAGTTTTGGCTGTTTAGAATCAAGTCCCAGCTTGCTGTCCTCCGTCTGTTTGAAGCCAAAAATACCTCTGGTAACATCTTCCATCTGCAAGTAGTCTGTCAATATATGTGTTTATGCTTCCTGATCCCCAGCATCATCAACTCCTAATGTGATTTCCACCCACCCAACCGTCCTATGTTTTATACTCAATTCTAAAATACATTTTCTTTACGCAATTTTTATTTTATTTTCGGATAGTGTCTAACGCCCGCATTTACTACTTGTGGCACTGCAGATGATGATTACACTGCTGATACATGGAATGAAGATGGAGCACCGGTGGATTGCTATGACGGGGGAAACCGAAGGACCCGGAATAAACCCGCCCTGAACCGCTTTGTCCACCACAAATCCCACATGCGGTCGCTTGGATTCGAAACCGGCCGTCCAGGCGAGAGGCGCGGCCACCCAATTTTTATTTCATTTTGTAGCTTCAATGAACATTTTTGCTACATTCAGGTTCTATCTCTTGCCTGTTTATATCACATAGCCGTATTTTTACTTTTTCACAACGTTATGTATTTTCGTTACCCCTTTGCCAAATATCAATTAAGCCAAATTGTTTAAATCCCCGTTGTAACCACGTCACCCAACTAGTTTAACGTCCTTTAACCTGGTTGGTCATATCGGACGATGAATGAAATTGGTGAAATGATGCTCAAACGATTTTGGGGTCTGTGGAGCTTAAAGGTACTCGACATTCATCTTCTCAGGATAAGGGAAAGCCCCGAAAAAACCTTATCCGTGTAACTCACCCTAAGCGAGATTAAAACTCACGACCTTTCGAATGTGAGTCAGACACGCTACCACCATACTACCCAGGCGGGCATCCAACTTTTTTGATGTTCTAAGTTATATTTGATAAAGCCTCTCAATGAACGCGACTCTCATAGCGTCTCCACTGATGAGCAAGAAGGGTATGACGAAGGTTGCTCACGACAGTTCCTCTTTCACCGGATTTAACTTGAAATAACCCAATTTAGTTCTGCAACTCTTTAATTGTATGAAGGAATATCTGCACATGTCAAATACGGGGCAGATGAGGGTCTGTAAAACGATTCCTAGCTATGGAGTAGTGATTTTCAGTCGCGCCTCAAGGCCTCTCAAATTACCAGAGTGGCGGTTAAAGCTGTAGGCTCCCTCGTTCTAACGGCTTCCTACTGTCATCCAAAAATTGCAGGTAATGAACATTGTCCATTGAATATTTCCACATAATAATTAGGTCGTCATCGCTCAGGAGGATGATATACCGTATTTTGTTTTATGAAAAAGCGACAAGTGCCTTATACACGCTTCAGTCGAAACGAGAGTGACCTCTGTGTTATGCCATTGAGCAGAAGCGGTGCAGGACGTGTCAGGGGTACGTTTATCAAATGTACCTGTCTCAATCGTTGCATTCGTATTGTCAGGTGTTTGAGAACACGTATGTTATGTGTGCTTTCCTTACAAATGTTACTCTCATTAGTCCACAGATATGTCTGTCAACAAATTCACGCTTCATAAGCGTATTTTTGTGTGCAAAATATACGTGGAAACTGTTTCATATAGACAGGCAAGTAGACAATTTTAGCACAAATTTCTAGTTGTCAAATACCGGCTGGCGACACTATGAGATGTTTATCAATTTAGAATAACGGGACCATAGAACCACAGCATAGTTCAAAAATGAAAAGTCTGTTTAATACCAAACTTGGTATTTAAGTTCAATATCTTCCAAAGATGCGACACGAAGATGTTTAAGAAATTCCCCACCCTCTAAGTACCCTTTACATGGAAAATGTTTGATTTTATCAAAAATGACAAACGATTTTGACTAAAATCTCTCATATTAAGATATTTACACAACAATAAGATGTAAATCTTTAATTTTCTGGGAATAGCCTTTGAAAACATGTTTATTCTAGACGAATTTTGCGGAATTTTACATAACTGGAAAACCCTAAGAGAGAAACAAAATTTACTACACCATAAACGTAGATCTCGATAAACCACACAATTTAAGTCAAATACATTTTTTTTTCGCAGAGTTGACCATTTTGAGACACTGTTTGTTAATTGTTTTAAATTACTTAAAACTTTTCACGTATGGGAATTTGTGAACTCCAGGCAATGTATAGAAACGGATTTCATCCACATGGCAACTAGGTTTTAATGTCGTTTAGCCTAGTGTATTTTCCTTTTTTCCTTACTGCTTACATTTGCATTCTGCTAATATTTTTCTTGAATAGCATGAAGTAGATAGAAGTTTGAGCTTCTTAACAATAATTTATTAAAGGGATCTAAAGAAAGGCATGTGCATGGAACACATACGATTTTTGAGTTATGTGGTTCATAGGGACACAGACAAATAGACAGAATCACACGGATCCTTTTCTAAACATGATTTTCTTGGATGCAGGGGCTATCAAAACAGTAGTTCTGGTAAAATAAGTACATTTTCTATCTATTATGAACAGTCTGGTGTACGGAAATGTACCTATACAGTTAGTGCCTTTTGGAAGTTTGTTTAATGTTGAAGGAACCATTTCATTATCTGTGTTCCACACCAGACCTGGATTTACCAATATCCTATTGGTTTGTATTCAAGTCCAACAACAATCAATGGCCGATGCACGAAGGGCTAATAGGAGTAGGGCAAAGAGAAGGGTAGTGTAGAGTAGAGAATTACTGGAGGGGTTCTGCGTTTCAGCCAATGATTAGGTTTTTACTTTCTCTACACGTACTATGTATATAGTGAACAAAGAAGGTATTGCACTTCAACCAAAAATTCGATACCGAGATTTCACCTGAAGCATTAAGTTTTAGGGTACCCTATATCCCCCCCCCAAAAAAAAGCATTTTCAGAAAAAGGTCCGTGTGTGTTCGTGAACATGATAGCTCGAAAACGAAAAGTCGGTAAAATACCAAACTTAATATTTAAGTTTTGTATCTTCCAGGGATGCGACACGAAGATTTTCAAGAAAATCCCCCCACTCCCAACTATTCACTACTGGAAAGGGTTTCGAAAATTTTCATTTTCTCAAAAATGGCTGTAATGATTCTGATTAAAATATTGTATATTAAAGATATTTACCTGACAAATAAAATTATATCTTGAATTTTCTGGGAGTAGCCTCTGAATAGCCTTTATTCTGGATGAATTTTACGGAACTTTGCATAACTTGCAAACCGTAAGAGATAGACAAAAACTTGCTTATCAGAAAATGTAGAGCTCGTTAAAACACACAATTTACATTAATTTTTTTTCGTGGAATGATTTTTTTTTTAGATATTCCTTGTTATTGCTTTCAGCTTTAAAATTATTTTACTTTTCTCATACAGGAATTTTTCAACTCCTGTTCATACAAACAAAGGAACTTCAGTCACATAGAAAACCAGATATGATCTATCATTTTAACCTATGCTACTCCCTTATTTCCCTTCTTCTTACAAGGAAACAAGTAGTACTATTTCTGCTAATTTTTTCTCGATTAGTAAAATAAGCTTAAGAATAATTTGTTGCAGAGATGTGTTCCATTCACATGCATTTTTCTACATCAGATTTTTTTTACCAGTATTGCCAAATAAAGATTTCTGTTTCCACTTAAACAGTAGGTATATCTTAGCTTGAAAATGATCAATGTTTATGGTTTTGAATATAAGAAAGTTTATAATAGCGTGGAAAAGAATGTACAACCAACACGTTTTCTTACAGATAAGAAGAGCAAAAACAAACTCTGTCCTGTATCGCTCGCAGCATGTTGTCTTTAAAAACAAAAACCAAAAAAAAGGTCACAACAGAGGATACGACTTAAAATAATAAGAAATGCACAGTGATGAGCCAAGCCAAAAATATATTTTTATTATAAAAGAAACAGTTGCTTTCTTAGTCATAAAATGAAACTTCTATTCTCCATCAAACAATGCCGTGGATGAAAACAAGCTAGAAATGCAAAGAATGAGAAGAAGCAGTTCAGCTCCACAAGCAGACATTAAAAATAGAGGTAAGGGAAACGGCAATGTCGCTGGTAGAAGTCTGTAATATAAAAACTTCAGGAAAAATAAAAGAGAACAATAGATGTAAACAATATATATCAAACGTAGAAGTATAAAGAATAAGGAACAATAATTGTTAAAATATACCGGTTAGCAGAGGACTTCTCTTTTAGAAAGCATTTGTTAAATAAAAATCGGACATGACTTGCTTTACATCTCTGCAACAATTTTTTGTTAAAAAGCTTATTCATCTCTTTACGTCATTCTAATCTAGAAAAATCTGATGTGTTCCATTCACATGATTTCTCTACATCTCTGCAAGAAATTATTGTAAAAAAGCTTACAATTCTATTTATTTCATGCTAATCGACAAAAAATTAGCAGAAATAGTCTTATTATTTGCTTCCTTGTAAGTAGAAGAGAAATAAGGGAGTACCATAAGTGAAAATGATAGTCAAAAGCCGGTTACTATGTGACTGAAGTTCCCTTTGTTTGTATGGACAGCAGTTGACAAATTCCTGTATGAGAAAAATTAAGTTTCTCGAAACTGAAAACAAAAACAAGGAATATCTAAAAAACGATCAACTCCACGAAAAAAATGTATACAACACAAATTGTGTGTTTTAACGTGCTCTACATTTTTTGTGCTGTAAGTTTTGTACATTTCTTACGGTTTAGCAGTTACGCAAGATTCCGTAAAATCGACCCAGAATAAAGTAGTCTTCAGGTGCTATTCCCAGAAAATTTAAAATATACGTTTTATTTGTCAGGTAAATATCTTTAATATACGATATTTCAATCAAAATCACTAGAGCCATTTTTGAGAAAATCAACATTTTCGAAAAAAGTGCCATGTAAACAGTAGTTTGGGGTGGGAGGATTTTTCTCAGAATCTTCGTGTCGCATCCTTGGAAGATACTAAACTTAAATACCAATGTATTTTATCGACTTTTCGTTTTGGGGTTACCGTGTTCACGGACACGCGGACACACACGAACCTTTTTCTGAAAATACTTTTTTTGGATACAGGGGACCCTAAAACATATATTTCCAGTGAAATTTCAGTATCGATTTGTTTTGGTGGAGTGCAATACCTTCTCTATACACTATGTGCATAGTACGTATAGAGAAAGTAAAAATTGTCAGCTCTATGAAAAAATGCATATGATAAATTGCTATGCAAAATTCAGAAAAATGTATATTAAATTATGAGATCTTCAGAACTATTCCCAGAAAATTAAAGAAAAGTATTTTATTTGTCACGTAAATATCTTAAATATACGAGACTTCAATCAAAATCGTTACAGCCCCTTTTGAGAATATCTTCGTTTTTGAATTATGATGCCCACAGTCACATAAGCATGGCCATTTTTCTAAAGCCTTTTCTATTGTTTATTTTCTCTAGCCCCGCATATACAATCTACATGGGGATACAGAAGTATTGTATTCCAACCAAAAATTCGATATCGAGATTTCGTTGGAAATATATGCTATAGGAATCCCTCAATCCAAAAAAAGGCATTTTCAGAAACAGGTCCGTGTGTGTGTGTGTGTGTGTGTGTGTGTGTGTGTGTATGGACAGCATATCACAAAAACGAAAAGATCGTTAAATACCAACTTGGTATTTAAGTTTCGTATCTTCCAAGGATGCGACACGAAGATTTTCAAAAGAATACCCCCACCCCTAACTACTCTTTACATGGAACAAATTTCGAAAATTTTGTTTTTCTTAAATATGGCTAACGATTTTGATTAACATACCACATATTAAAGCCATTTATATCCCAAATAAAATGTATTTATAGCCTCTAAAGACCTGTTTATTCTGGATGCTTTTTTTTTTTAATTTGGCATAACTAGTAGACCATAAGAGATAGACAAAAACTCACTATACAAAAAACTTAAATCTTGTTATTATACACAAATTATGTCATATACATTTCTTTCTTTCTTTTTTTTTTTTTTTTTTTTTTTTTGTGTGAAGCTTTCAGTTTTCGAGGTATTCCTTGTTATTAGTTTCAATTGTTTAGTACTTATACCTTTGTCAAGCAAAGAAGCGATGTGCAACGACAATCGCATAATGACAGCTTTTAAAACATTTGGCAATCACTTTTCTTGGTGTATTCCCTTAGTTCCATTCTACTTATAAAGAACTAAGTAATAAAATTCTGTTAATGTTTATCTCGATTAGCATGGTGTTGAAAGAAGAACTATCTTTTGTAAGAAGTTTATAGAGTAGCTAGAGAAAGTCATGCGAGTGTAACACATCAGATTTTTTTTTTTTTTTTTTTTTTATTTAGGAGTCCCAATTAAAGCATTTCCGGTGAGATATCCGTATTGAAATTTTGGGTGTAATGAAATAGCTTCTCTATAGACTATGTAATTAGTGCGGGTAGAGAAAATAAAAATGGCAGCACTTACTTTATTGACACATTTGAAAGTTACGTGTATATTCCAGACTTTCTGTTCACCCTGTACAAATAAGTATGAAGAGATTGATGTTTATTGAGTAGTGTGAACAACAAGAATTAGAGGTCGTGCAGACGGTGATGAAGTCATCACGTTGCCTGGAGCACTTACTGTTGCGTAAAGTTTAACGCCCTGTACACTGACATACTTATGTTACACCTGTCGAGATTTCTCTGCCTAACAAACCTATTCGAAAAAGTATGATGTGCTCCATTTATATGACTTTCTCTACATCTCTGATTATTGTTAAAAAGTCTAATCTATCTATATGGTCCTTCAACAAGAGTGCCCTATCTTTGAACTTAAATAAAACACGTTCTATAAAAGATAGAGGTTTATTTATTTTTTATTTTGGAACATAATGTCATTGCCTGTGGAAGAGAACATCAGTAAAGTGACCGCTGCGACTTCGTTGGGTTGCGCGGATACGGTTGACCCAATTTTTAATGTCAGAAGAACGTAAATTCAGTCCAACTTCACGAATAACACGCGTGATGTTTTTCATAATATCATTTACTGTTTCTGGATTGTTGACCTAAACTCGCGATTTAACATAACCCCACAAGAAGTGATCCAATGGCGTTAAATCACAGGACCTCGGGGGCCAGTTCACATTACCATGGGAAATGATGAAACCTCTGATCTTCTCCTTCAAAAGATTGATTGTTTCCAGATCAGTACGACATATGACACCATCTTGCTGGAACCAGATGTTTCCGAGATCCATACCATCCAATTGAGACCAAAAATAATCCCTTATAAGAGCTCGGTATCTTTCTCCATTGACAGTTCATACCATTTTGTAAGCGTGAAATTTCAAGTCCAGATACAGAATTCGCCAAGTTGTGGTCGGCGAAAGCCCCAATTCTTACGCTTTGTAAGAAGCAATTGATTTGTTTCCGTTCTCGCGTACACTCTCAAGAATGGCGCCTGTGTTTTCCTTGGAGCACTTACGTAAAGGCGTTCTTTAATTGCTGACAGAACCACTTCTTTCAAATTCTTCGATCAAACGCCGAATCGTTCTCTCGCAGGAACGATTATGCACACCGTAAACTTCACACAGTACACGGAAGGTTTGGCGAACACATGGTCCATTTTGATAATAAATGTTCACAATTTCTACGCGTTGCTGAATGCTGTAACGTTCCATGGCTATTTGTCAATAACAACTGTAACCACGTGATAAAAATCACTGCTGTAAATCCATAACAACGGCAGCTATCACATGTTAAAAATAGGACACTCTTGTTGAAATATCCTATACTTCTTGCTATTCGAGATAAACATTAGAAGAAACGTTCTCATTATTTAAACTAGAAGGACAATAAGGGAATGCACTAAGCTAAACCGATAAGCAAATGTTTTAAAATATGATTGCTATGGAATAGAAATCCTTTCTTTGCGTACCAGAAGTTCACAATTCTCTGTGAGAAAAGTTTGTATTTTAAAACGGAAATCAAATAGCAAGAAATATCTCGAAAACGCTTAACTCCACGAAAAATATATATATGGCAAATTTTGTGTTTTTACAAGACATACAGCTTTTTTATAGTAAGTTTTTGTCTTTGTGGTTTACCAGTAATGCAAAATTCAGAAAAAGTCATATTAAATAGACTATATTATAATAAAAATCGTTAGTTTTCGAAAAAAAAAAAACATGTAAAGGGCAATTAGGGGTGGCAGATTTTCTTGAAAACCTTTGTGTGGCATATGAAGATATGAATTTATATATAGAATTTTTTACTAACGGATTCTTCGGTTTTGAGCTATGCTGCAGACATGGACATTCTACATTTTTATAAATATCGTTTTTTTCTTTTTTTATTCAGGGGTCCCAGTAAAAGAATTTCCGGTGAAATATCCATATCGAGTTTTTAGGTGCAATAAAATACCTTCCCTATAGACTATGTAATTAGTGCGTGTAGAGAAAATAAAAATGTACATTACTTTGATACATTTGAAAGTTACGTGTATATTCCAGACTTTCTGTTCACCCTGTATAAATAAGCATGAAGAGATTGGTGTTTATTGAGCAGTGTGAACAACAAGAATTAGAGGTCGTGCAGACGGTGATGAAGTCATCACGTTGCCTGGAGCACTTACTGTTGCGTAAAGTTTAACGCCCTGTATAGTGACATACTTATGTTACACCTGTTGGATTTCTCTGCCTAACAAACCTATTCGAAAAAGGGCATATAATTTTATGCAAATTTCTGACGACGTGAAATAGATTCAGGTGCAAGGGAGGCGTTGTAACTGGAAATACGATCATAGTCCTGTCTGATTGGGCGGGAAACGAATAGGAGGGCGTTGCACTGTTGCTACTTAAGGCGAGATGACCTTCCATGATCCGGGTTCATTCTCCGGTGTATACATTTTAAAGCATCCTTTCAAATGGACAACAGAACATTAAGAGCCTGCTTATGCCATTGTATTCAAATAGCAAAATTACGGCTAAAATTTATTTTCGTGATTGTACTTTTCTTACAATGAAGACATATTTCTACTTTCTGTTCTACGTACAGCAAGTAGAGGAAGTATTACATTCCATCCAAAAATTCAAAATTGAGATTTCTGTAACAACATATTTGTAGAGCCCCTCGATAAAAAAAAAACAAAAAAAGAAAAACAAACAAATCTGATGTGTTCTATTCACACAGCTTTCTCTATATCTCTGTAATGAAAACGACTATTCTTCTATCTACTTTATGCTAATCGACATAAACATAACATAAATTGTCTTATTACTTGCTTCCTTATAAGTAGAAGGAAAATAAGGGAATACACTAACCAAAAGTGATAGTGTAAGTTTTAAAAGCTGTTGAAATCCGTTTCTTTGCATTACCAGGATTTGAGAAACTCCCGTATGAGATCATTTTTAGTATTTTAAAACTGAAACCAACAAGGAATATCTAAAAAATAACTAGACTTTACTTTCGAAGTTGTACTTTTCATACAATGAAGACATATTTTACTTCCTCTTCTACGTAGAGCAAGTAGAGGAAGTATTGCATTCCATCCAAAAATTCAAAATCGAGATTTCTGGCACCACACATTTACAGAATCTCTGAATAAAAAAACAACAATAAACCTGATGTATTCCACTCACAGGACTTTCTCTATATCTCTGTAACAAATTGTTAAACGCTTATTCTATCTGCTTATGCTAATAGAGATAAAAGTTAACAGAAATGGTCTTTTCTTATGGTTTAATGTCCTTTAACCTGGATGAATGAAATTAGTGAAATGATGCTCAAATGATCTCGGGGTCAATGAAGCTTAAAGTTACTCGACATTCATCTTCTGAGAACCCTTATGCGGATAATTCACCCTAAGCGAGATTCGAAATCACGACCTTTTGAAAATGTGTGGCAGACATGCTACCACCACACCACCTAGGCTGGCAAAAATGGTTTTATTACTTGGTTCATTGTAAGTTGAAGGAAAATTAAGGGGATAAACTAGCCAAAAACGATAATGTAATATTTTAAAAGCGTTGCCCATGTGGCTGAAATCACTTTCTTTGCATTACCAGGATTTGAGGAGAAAGTGTTCAGTATTTTAAAACTGAAATCAATAACAAGGAATGTCTCAAAAATAGATAAAATTTATTTTCGCAATTGTATTTTTCCTACAATGAAAACTATTTCTTTCTTCTCTTTTACGTAGAGCAAGTAGAAAAAGTATTGCATTCCAACCAAAAATTCAAAATCGAGATTTCTGAAATACACATTTATAGAATTCGTAAGTAAAAAGAAAACAACAATAAATGTGCTGTGTTCCATTCCCATGCTTTTCTCTGAATATCCAACAAATAACTGTCAAAACGCCTACTTAGGTGAATCGAAATAAACATTAACAGAAATTGGCTTTTTACTTGCTTCCTTGCAAGTAGAAAGGCTAAAACGATAGTCAAATAATTTAAAAGCTGGCTATAATGTGGTTGAAATCCGTTTATTTGCATTGCCAAAAGTTGACAAATTACCGAATGAAAAATACTTCAGTATTTTAAAACTGAAACCAATAACAAAAATATCTCAAAAATAGATAACTACACGAAAAAATGTATATGGTATACGAGTAAACTGTGTGTTTTAGCGATATCTACATTGTGTGTGTTTTGTCTGTCTCTTAAGGTTTACCAATTATGTAAAGTGCAGCAAAATTCATCCTGAAGAGGCTATTCCCAGAAAATCCAAACAAAATTTCAAAGTTTTCTACACTTTTTACTTTCTCTATACTCACTATGTACATAATGAATAGAGAATGTATTGCACTCCACCAAAAAATTCGATACAGAGATTTCACCGGAAATATATGTTTTAGGGTCCCCTGTATCCAAAAATAGTATTTTCAAAAAAAGGTCCGTGTGTGTGTGTGTCCGTGTGTCTGTGAACAGGATAACTCAAAAACGAAAAGTCGGTAAAATACCAAACTTGGTATTTAAGTTTAGTATCTTCCAGGGATGCGACACGAAGATTTTGAGAAAAATCCCCCCACCCCAAACTACCCTTTAGATGGAACTTTTTTGTAAAATTTTGATTTTCTGAAAAATGGCTCTAACGATTTTGATTAAAATATCGTATATTAAAGTTATTTACCTGACAAATAAAATGTATATTCTGAAATTTCTGGGAATAGCCTCTGAAGACTACTTTATTCTGGATGAATTTTTCATAACTACTAAACCGTAAGAGATGGACAAAAACTTAACCCATAAAAATGTAGAGCACGTTAAAACACACAATTTATGTTATACACATTTTCTTCGTGGGGTTGATCGTTTTTGAGATATTCCTTTTTATTGGTTTCAGCTTTGAAAAACTTACACTTTTCTCATACAGGAATTTGTCAACTCCTGTCAATACAAACAAAGGAACATCAGTCACAGAGCAACCAGCTTTTGGCTTTCACTTTAACCTATGGTACTCCCTTATTTCGGTTCTACTTACTATAAAG
This sequence comes from Hymenopus coronatus, assembly GCA_030762935.1. Taxonomy (NCBI): domain Eukaryota; kingdom Metazoa; phylum Arthropoda; class Insecta; order Mantodea; family Hymenopodidae; genus Hymenopus; species Hymenopus coronatus. The sequence goes on from CM060883.1 coordinate 34,378,744, forward strand.
CAAGAAATAAGATTATTTCTGCTAATTTTTCTCGTTTAGCATGAAATAAATAAAAGATAAGCTTATTAACAATAATCATTTACAGACATATAGAGAAAGTCATTTGAGCGTAACACATCAGATTTTTCTATGTTAAAGTATAATTTGGCGTGGGATATTTTCCTGAAAATCTTCGTGCCGCGTTCTGGAAGTTACTAAAATTAAATACCAAGCTTTGTAATTTATCGACTTTCTCTACACGTACTATGTACATAGTGTAAATAGAGACGGTATTGATTGCACTCCACCCAAAAAATTCGATACCGAGATATCACCAGAAATATATGTTTTAGGGTCCCCTGTAACGAAAAAAAGCCTTTTCGGAAAAAGGTCCGTATGATTGTGAACACGATAACTCAAAAACGAAGAGTCTGTAAGAAACCAAACTTGGTACTTAAGTTTAGTGTCTTCCAGGGTTGCGACACGAAGATTTTGAGGAAAATCCCCCTACCCCAAACTACCCTTCACATGGAACTTTTTTTCGAAAATGTCGATTTTCTCAAAAATGGCTCTAACGATTTTGATTAAAATATCATATATAAAAGACATTTAAGTGATAAATAAAATGTATATCTTGACTTTTCTGGGAATAGCCTCTGAATGAATGTTATGGAATTTTGAATAACTGCTAAAGTAAGAGATCGACAAAAACTTACTACACAAAAAATGTAGAGCACGTTAAAACACACAATTTATGTTATATACATTTTTTTTCGTGGAGTTCATCGTTTTTGAGACATTCTTTGTTTTTGATTTCCGCTGTTCTTTTGTCACACATGAATTTGTCAACTCCTGTCCACACAAACAAAGGAACTTCAGTGACATATCAACCAGCTTTTGACCTGTACTCTCTTATTTCGCTTCTACTTACAAGGAACCAAGTAATAAGCCTATTTCTGCTATTTTTTTCCGAGTAGCATGAAGTGAATAGAAGTATAAGTTTTTTAAGAATACTTTGTTGCAGAGATGTAGTGAACGTCACGTGAATGGTACACATTAGATTTTTGGAATTGCAGTGGTAAACGAAGACATGCCCTAGAGGGATGGATGTCCACGATGTAAAGCAGAACGGAACCTCCTCAGTGGAGTACATGCGAGAGAGACTGTGGTCACGATGCGAGGTGGTGACCGGAATGGCTAACGAGAGGCGTTGTCCTATAGCCCACCTCTAATTTTTTCGATGTAATTATTTTTATTTCCTCCCTAGAGGCGCTTGGTAGAAAACGAAACGTAATTTAACTCCACATATTATACCATCAGCAATATCGACCACCACACCAGCGTTCATCTCTGCTCTGCACTTTCAACCGAAAGCTTAGTGGTAGAAATTAGCTTAACTATCTCCTCTGATATACCTTGTTATGAATTTCTAATAGTTTAAATGCTTATTTTAAGGTAATGCATGTGTTAAGTTTGGCAAATCAACACCATTTACAATATATTATTAAACTTATTTGATTATAATACACAATAAAAGTGATAAAACTGCAAGTATCAACATTCTAGCTTCCATTGCTGTTTATAATAGTTATTTTTATTTGTCTAAATTCATTTCTCTAATAAAATAAGTTGATAGTAAATGAGTTTGCTATTATACTTTTCATATATATTTACTATATCTACACGTACTATGTACATAGTGTATAGAGAAGGTATTGTATTGCACCCAAAAATTCGATACCGAGATTTCTCCAGAAATATATATTTTGAGCCCCCCTGAATCCAAAAAAAGTATTTTAAGAAAAATGTCTATCTGTCTTTCCGTGTGTGTGTCTGTGTGTGTGTGCGTCTGTGGGCAGCAGAGCTCAAAAATAAAAAAAACCGTTAAAAACCAAACTTGGCATTTAAGTTTGGTATCTTCCAAGGATGCGACACGAAGATTTTCAAGAAAATCCCCCCCACCCTAAACTATCCTTTACATGGAAACAATTTGAAAGTGTTTGAATTTCTTAAAAATGGCAAACGATTTTTATTAAAATCTCATATAGTTAAGATATTTACTTGACAATAAAATGTATATCTTGAATTTTCTGGGAATAGCCTGTGAAGACTACTTTATTCTGGATGAATTAAACGGATTTTTGCATAACTGCTAAACCGTAAGAGATGGACGAAAACTTACCACACAGAAAATGAGTACATTAAAACACACAATTTATGTTATATACATGCTTTTCGTGGAGTTGGTCGTTTTTAAGATATTACTTGTTTTTAGTTTCAGCTTTGAAAAACTTACACTTTTCTCATACAGGAAAGTGTCAACTCCTGTCCATACAAACAAAGGAACTTCAGTCACATAGTAACCAGCTTTTTACTATCACTTTAACCTATATTACGCCCTTATTTTGCTTCTGCTTACAAGGAAGCAAGTAATAACACTATTTCTGCTAATATTTTCTCAATTAGCATGAAGTAAATAGAAGCTTAAGCTTTTTAACAATACTTGTTTTTTACAGATTTTTTTAATATTAACCCCAAATTGTTGTACAATAATTATTACATTTCGTACTCTAAAACTTCTATTTTTCAAAATTTGGTAACTAATTTCTCAAAATAATGATTATTTAGAGAAGACATTAGAACCATATTCTTTAAAGGACTTTTGAGAGGCAGTATACAGTTTTGGAAAAGGTTAGTCAACAATTGCATCATGTGGGGCATTTTATGAATGGAAAGGACTTGGGCAAAGGTGAGAAAACAAGTTTTAAATTTGGGTGTGTGTATTAACATGCATACCCCTACCATTTATATCTTCAATTTACTACCACTAGTAGTAGTACTAATGATAGTGGCAGTATTTTATTAAGTTTATAATAATACAATATTTGCGCCACACAGTGCATGAGTCGAGTGACCATACCTGCTGTCCAAAAATACTCGAGTTAAAAATATTACCTACATATATATTTTATATCTCTTGACAACAGAGGAAACACCCACACACACACACACACACACACACACACACACACACACACACAAACATACGTTCGCGCGCTACAACAGAACCACAGGACAATAAAAGAAAGAACATTCTGATATCTCACACACACACACACACACACACACACACACACACACTTGCACTCACAACATACCACGTATTCATACATACAGACTAGTCAAACACCAAATAAGTCTATACAGTATTTACACACACACACATATATATATATATATATATATGTGTATGTATATATTTTATCTCTTAGTGTACGAACTTCCATTAAGTGTGTGCCCAGGCTTGGCCAGTTTTGGCTGTTTAGAATCAAATGCCAGAATGCTGTCCTTCGTCTGTTTGAAGCTAAAAATACTTCCGCAATAATATTTTCCTAGCATGCTCCATCTTCACGCAATCTGCCAAAATATGCGTCCAGTCTTCCTTATCCCCGCATAATGTACAAATCCGCCTACCAGCTTCATCAACTACCTTCCCAACCTGAGCCACCCTATTCCTGATCTTTGTTTCATACCCACTTTTAACATATATGTTTCTTTACCCCACTCAATTTTTATTTCATTTTGTAACTGCAATGACGATTTGTTTCTACATTCAGATTCTATTTTCTGCCTGTTTATATCACATAATCGTGTTTTTAATTTATTCACAACGTTATATCTATTTTCGCCACCCCTTTGCCAAATATCGTTTAAGCCAATCTTTGATAATCCCCGCTGTGGCCCCGCCGCCCACCATTTTGGATGCTCTACGTTATTCATCTGATGCCGATAACATATTGTTCTTAGACTTGTTTGATCACCTTTAATTTTTCGCAGCCAGCATCTAACTACACTTAATTTAGCATATACAGCATCCTACCTCACGAAGAACACCGTGATTAGAAGTTCCCCTCCCTAATCCCAGAACACGTTTCCAGAAACGACATTATATTTTATTTAGATTATCTACTCTATCCCATCCCCACACCTCACTTCCATATAGTAATGGTGACCTAACCATTGCCTTATACATGGTTTGTAACGTTTTTACTGGCATATTTGGTATCCAGGTCAATAGCTTCAATATTTCAGAAAGTTGTCCAATCCCTTTGTGTTTTACAAACTCAGTGTATTTATGCCATTTTCCTGCCATGTCAAACCTTACAACGAGATTCTGGAAATGTTTCACATTTTAAATTTCTTTCTCCCCGTATGTCCACTTTTCTCCATTTTCGAATCGCATCGTCTATATAAATATCAAAAGGTGTGGTTCACACCTGGATTTATTAAGGTGATTAATCCGCGAATTGTGAAATTTCACAAAAATTGTGAAAAATTAATAAATCCTTTCTTTTCTTCTTTATAAAGTACTATATATTATACATTTTCAGAAAACATATGTTTTTCCTAGTCTAAACACTGTTCTAACTACTAATTGACATTGGCAATGAATCGAATGTTCCGAAACAAAGTACATATAAGACAAAACTAAAAGATCTGATGTGTTACATTCACATGACTTTCTCTACATCTCTGCAACAAATTGTTAAAAAGCTCATGCTTCTATTTACTTCAAGCTAATCGAGAAAAAATTAATAGAAATTGTCTTATTACTTGCTTCCTTGTAAGTAAAAGCGAAATAAGGGAATACCGTAAGTTAAAGTGATAGTCAAAAGCTGGTTGCTATGTGACTGAAGTGCCTTTCGTTGTATGGACAGGAGTTGACAACTTCCTGTATGAGAAAAGTATGTTTTTCAAAGCGGAAATAAATAACAAGGAATATCTTAAAAATGATCAACTCCACGAAAAAAATGTATATAACAAATTGTGTGTTTTAATGTGCTCTAAATTTTCTGTGTGGTAAATTTTTGTCTATCTCTTACGGTTTAGCAGTTATGCAAAATTAGGCACAATTTACCCTGAATAAAAAGGTCTTCAGAAGCTATTCAAAGAAAATTCAAGATAAACATTTTATTCGGGACACAAATAGCTTTAATACACATGATTTTAATCAAAATCGTTAAGAGCCAATTTTAAGAAAATAAAAATTTTAGAACATTTTTCGATGTGAAGGGTAGTTTGTGGTGGGGGAATTTTCTTGAAAATATTTGTGTCGCATCCTTGAAAGATTCTATACATAAATGACAAATTTGGTATTTAACGGTCTTTTCGTTTTTGAATTATGTCGTCCACAGGCACAGACAGACAGACATATAGACATACAGAGAGACAGACACACACACACACACACACACACACGGACCATTCTCTAAAAATGCTTTTTTGGATTCAGGGGATCCTAAAACATGAATTTTCAGCGAAATCTCGGTCTCAATTTTTGGATGGGATACAGTACTTCCTCTATACACTGTGTACATAGTACGTGTAGAGAAAGTAAACATGTATAACGTTTTAGGTGCTCTAACATATGGAAGCGAAGCTTGAACACTAACTAAAAGACAGAATAATAATATACAGAAATGACATTTTAACAATATTAAAATATGTAAAAAATAAAAAAAGAACAAAAAAAAAAACAAAAAACAAAGAGATAAAAAATAGAAGGAGCACATTGAAGGAACCTGACAATAGAATTAAAAAAAGCATCTGTTGTGCTCCATTCACATGACTTTCTCTACATCTCTGCAACAAATTTTTGTTAAAAAGCTTATGCTTCTATTTACTTCATTTTAATCCATCATTTTAATCCAGAAAAACAAAAATAGCAGAAATAGCCTTATTACTTGCTTCCTTGTAGGTAGAAGGGAAATAAGGGATTACTATAGGCTAAACTGATAACCATAACCTATAAGCTGTTTACTAGTGTTTGTATGGACAGGAATTTGTATGAGAATTATAATTTTTTTCAAAGCTGAAACCAAAAACAAGGAATATGTCAAAAACCATCAACTCCACGAATATATATGACATAAATTGTGTGTTTTAATATACTCTACATTTTTTCTTGTGTTAAGTTTTTATACATCTCTTACGATTTAGCAGTTATGCAAAATTCCGTAAACTTCATCAAGAATAAAGTAGTCTTCAGAGGCTATTCCCAGAAAATTTATGATATACATTTTATTTGTCAGGTAAATATCTTTAATATACGATATTTTAATCAAAATCATTATATCCATTTCTGAGAAAATCAAAATGTTCCAAAAAAGTTTCATGCAAAGAGTAGTTGGGGATGGGGGGAATTTCCTTGAAAATCTTGTGTCGCTTCCTTGGAAGATACCAAACCTAAATACCAAATTTGATTCTTAGCGGACTTTTCATTTTTGAGCTCTGCTGTCCACACACACACACACACACACACACACACACACACACACACAAACACACACACACATTTTTCTAAAAATACTTTTTTTGGATTTAGGAGGTCTCAAAACATGTATTTCCGGTGAAATCTCGGTATCGAATTTTGGGTGCAGTACAATACCTTCTCTATACACTATGTACATAGTACATGTAGAGAAAGTAAAAAATAAATATGAACTACAATTCCAATCCTAAAGTTGAACAAACCCAGGCTGGAGGACCCTGAAGGCAGAACAGATAAATAACTTACCTATATCATGAAGTGGAAACGAAGAAGAAGTGTGAATTAAAATAAACAATAATTGAACATTACTAAAATGATAAAAATGTTAATTTATTTGTTTTAGCTAGCAGCTTCATTAAACGTTAGAAGTGTTACAAGCCTTTCTCCCTTTACTGTATTTTAGTTCATATTGCCAAAGCTCTCCCCAGCTCTAAAATCAACACTCGGAAACAGAATCAAGTAATGGCCTTTGTTGCCCTGGAGCATAGCTTAAGGGTTAGAGCCAGTGTGCAAACAATTTTACAGAATTCACATGCTACCGAACTCTAATTACTTTCTGAAGGCTCAAACTGCCTAAAATTAGATTTTAGTTCACTTCATCGTAATAGAAACCTTGACATTTCTTTATGTGAACTATAACTAAGCATGGAAAGCTGGAAAGAGAGACATACACTGTCAGAATAGTTTATTTTGTGTATTTTAATTCTATTGTGTATTTACTGCAGTAATTCAGAGGATAGTAAATGCATATTGCTAATACAAAAGAAAGTTATATGAAAAATCTGATGTGCTGCACTCACAGGACTTTCTCTAGCTACTCTACAAACCTCTTACGAAAGAAGTTCTTACTTCTTTCAACACCATGCTATTCGAGATATGCATTAGCAGAATTTTATTACTTATAAGCAGAATGGAACTAAGGGAATGCACTAAGCTAAAGTGATAGACAAATGTTTTAAAACTGTCGTTATGCGATTGTCATTACAAATCGCTTCTTTGCTTGACCAGCAGTAGAACAAAAGAAAAACGGGCACTTCCGTTTGAGAAAAGTATAAGTAATTCACAATTGAAGCTAATAACAAGGAATACATTGAAAACTGTAAACTCCATGAAAATAATGTATATGACATCCAGTATATTGAAACAGGATCTACATTTTTTGTACAGTAAGTTTTTGTCTATCTCTTACGGTTTACTAGTTATGCCAAGTTAAGCAAAATTCATCCAGAATAAACAGATCTTTAGTAGCTATTCCCAGATTCTATTGTGATAGAAATGGCTTTAATATGTGGTATTTTAATAAAAATTGTTACAACAATTTTTAAGAAAAACAAAATTTTCGAAATTTTTTGTGCTATGCTCCCCCCCCCCCACACACACACACTCTCTCTCTCTCTCTCTCTCTCTCTAAAAATGCTTCTTTTGGACTCAGGGGGACCCAAAACATGTATTTCTGGTGAAATCTCGGTATCGAATTTTTGGGCTAGAGAAAGTAAAAATGTGAACAGTCATGCAAGGAACTCTTTCGTAAACTGGATATTCTAACATTTCCTTGTGCACACATATGATCCATTTTAAAATGTTATTCCAATAACCAACATTGCATAATATATCATTTTAAAAAAGCAAATGGGAAATTTCCATCATCCTAATGCAAAACTCTTGCTTCCAGAAGGGTGTATACTAAATATTTCACTTTACACCTTTTTCTTCTTCTTCTCCTCCGCGTGCTTATCGTCCCAATTACTCACCAAGAACTTACAAGCCAATACCTGGGGCCAGATGCCTATTGAGAAGCAGACGGTTTATGGATCAAATCGAGTACCCATGGTTGGAGATGAGTCAAATTGCCTGATATGAACATGAACTAAATGTATGGCATGTAGGTTGAAATGGATGATAGTATTGGTGAATGCATGGCGGGAGAAACCAGAGGAGCCGGAAAACCCAACCAGATGCCACTTGCTCCACCACTAATACCACATAGGGCCCCTGGGATTGAACCTGGGCCGCCTGGGTGGAAGGTGAGCGGCCTAGCCACTTTTTACTTTCTCTACACTTACTATGTACATAGTGTATAGAGAAGGTATTGCACTCCACCCAAAAATTCGATACCGAGAGATTTCACCGGAAATGTATGTTTTAGGGTACTCTGAAACTAAAAAAAAGCATTTTCAGAAAAAGGTCCGTGTGTGTGTCCGTGAACACCTAAAGTCAAAAACGAAAAGTCGGTAAAATTCCAAACTTGGTATTTAAGTTTAGTATCTTTCAGGGATGCGACACGAATATCTTGAGAAAAATCCCCCCGCCCCAAATTACCCTTTACATGGAAATTGTTTCGAAATTTTTGATTTTCTTAAAAATGGCTCTAATGATTTTGATTAAAATACCGTATATTATAGATATTTACCTTACAAATAAAATGTATATCTTGAATTTACTGGGAATAGCCTCTGAAGACTACTTTATTCTCAATGAATTTTACGGAATTTTGCATAACTGCTAAACGGTAACAGATGGACAAAAGTTTACCCCACGAAAAATGTAGATCACGTTGAAACACACAACTTATGTTATATACATTTTTTTCGTGGAGTTGGTCACTTTTGAGATATTCCTTGTTTTTGGTTTCAGCTTTGAAAAACATACTTTTCTCACACAGGAATTTGTCAACTCCTGGCCATACAAAAAACGAACTTCAGTCACATAGCTATCAGCTTTTGACTATCACTTTAACTTATGGTACTCCCTTATTTCGCTTCTACGTCAAGGAAGCAAGTAATAAGACTAGTTCTGCTAATTTGTTCTCGATTAGCATGAAGTAAATAGAGGCATAAGCTTTTAACAATATTTTGTTATGAAAGTCATGTAAATGGAACACATCAGATATTTTTAAGTTTGCTACCTCACTTATCATTAACATAATAAGATAAGCGTAACGCCATTCCACTCCATAATCATCGCCAGCAAGTAAAATGCCATGTAGTCTTAAACACCATTCTCGCTCAACTATTCTCAAATTAGTAAAATTATATTGCAAAACGTCGGAATAAGGAAAAAACCTGATGTGTTCCATTCACATAACTCTCTACATCTCTGTAATAAATTATTGTTAATGAGCTCATTCGTCTATTTATCTCATGGTAATCAAGATAAGATTAACAGAAATGGCCTTAATACTTGCTTCCTTGCGAGTAGAGGAGAGTAGAGGCTATTGCAATAGTCAAATCTTTTAAAAGCTGTTTGATTATACGGGAATTTTGTAACACAAAGACCCGAATTTCCATCACATGCCAAAGTGCAACTATTTTAAAGCTGAAACCAATAACAAGGAATATCTCAGAAACCGCCAGCTCTGCACACACAAAAAGTATGTGATATAAATTAGGTGTTTTATTTTAGAAGGAAAACCAGTGAAAAAAGTTTCAACTCTCAACTATCTAGGTTGTGATAATATAAGAAAGACCTCTGAAAAGTATGTTAATAAGAAGGTATTGACGTTCAAAATGATGTGCGGCACCATCTATCTGATAAAGAATAAAATAGGGAAACAGACTAGAATTAAGTTTCACAAAACAATGGCTACACTATTTTGGTAAAGAAAATTAAAAATAAAATGCAAAGTGTTGAAATAGTATTTTTAAGAAAAACAAAAATGACATTGAATGTTATTTATCGACGCTCTTTATACCTGATGTGGTTCTTAACGTTCCATTCTATATTAGGCGCGGAAGATCCCTTAATTTTGCTCAGAAGATTTCTTTGTCAGGCTTAAGGTTCTTTTACGTGCCGTAAATCCACGACACGGGACCAACGGTTATCTTCCGAAGGAAGCCATGCTAACTAGTTTACACCCGGAAAAAAAAAAATCCATCGCCTTCCGTTGGTATTGAACCCCGAGACCTTGAGAGTCGGAGCCTAGCGTGTTACAGGCTGTTCGTTCCTTCTAGGCGAATGACCTTAAGCGAAGATACAGTGAGCTAGCCTACTCTGATAAACAGGTCAGCAAATAGTTTAGTTGCAATAATAAACAGCTTTGATTTCTAATGATTACGTTTCGAGAATATACACCGTACAGTTGGCTGCAGTGTTGTGCGTTACGGGTTTATGCAATTGCCAGTGTTCTAACGAGAGATGCTTAGTTATTAATGAACGTGATAGCAATTCAGAAGATGAGGGAGAAATGTCAAGAATAGAAGAAATACAAGAGTATTAGATGTAAAGTGTAGCGTAAGCAGTAACCGAGGTTGACAGTGAATAAATGTGGCTGACATCACTGGAAGTGCGATATTTGCTTTGTAGCACAGAAATATGAGAAATATCTGGTTGCCGTTCCTGCTCCTGTCTATCAATTTTCCAGTAAAGGTGGGTAAGTGACTCCCATCTAGCCTCTCATTTTTTTTTTTTTTTTTTTATTTTTAATGATTTATTGATCGATCAGCGCATGTGCACTCTACAGATCAATGATTTTAGACATTATTTACATGCATGATACTGAATAACATTGAAATGAGGTAAGCCGCATTGGGCCCCTCATAAGTAGGTACATTTTTTTGTTTTTATTTTACAGAAAGTCTTGCTGTGAGAGCTGGTCCAGTGGTAGGCGACTCTTGATGCGAGTTGGATAGCTAGAGTTTCTGCCAAGAGAATAGTGAATGGCTCCTGAGACGTCTTTTAGCTTGCTGTAAAACTGTTCGGCTTGTGAAGAAATTGACTGTTGAATGATGCAGATTCCAGTTTCTCTATGTAGTTGACTATTTCTGACAAACCATGGTGCATTCGTCGAGATTCGCAATATTTTGTTTTGAAATGTCTGGATACGTTTGATTTCAGAAGATCTAGTTCCTCCCCAAACTGGACAAGCGTATAGTAGCAGTGGTCTTAATAGAGTCGTGTAAAGTAGTGTGCAGTTTTTTAGTTTGAGTGAAGATCTTTTGTTGAGGAGGGGGTAGAGTTTTGCCAGTCTTGCTCGGGCTAGTTTAAGTTTGTTGCTTATATGTGGTTTCCATGTGAGTCGTCGATCCAGGAGTACACCGAGATATTTCACTGTTTCTGTATTAGTTTTCCAGGGTATCTGTTTCGCTGGGAGCGTTACTGGTGGTGGATAGTTTTGTCTGCATAGTGTAAAGACCACTGCTTCACATTTTTGCTGGTTGAGCGAAATACGCCAGTTGTCTAGCCAGGGTATAATTAAGTTTAAGGCCTCTTGAAGGTAGTCTCTCATTTAAAACTATCATTCATCAAGCACTGGCTAGCGATCTATAGCGATAGTTCAATGAGGACAAAGGCAAACAAAAGAATGCACAAGATTATGATCATTTTAATTTCTTTCTCACAGAAACCATGTGTAGGACAGGAGTTGGATAGTCAGAATGGGTCTTAAAGTACTTACAACATTGTAAGTCGCTATTGGGATTGTCATCTCAAAATAATTTGAGATCACCTTGTGGTTTACGTGGAAACATGCGAGTCAGTTGAGAAATTCAATGTTATGCCGGCATGTTGTCATGGTAGCTCAGTGACAGTGCAACCGGAAGATTTCCCGGCTATTGCATTGATTTTTTCAGTCTGACTCTACCTATGTAAATGTAAATGTCGTGTTATTTATGGACGCCCTTTATCTGCTGTGGTTCTCAGCGTCCCACTCTAAATTGGGCGTGAAAGACCGCTTAATTTTGCTCTATCAGGCTTGAGGTTCTATAACGTGCCGTAAATCTACGATACGGGACGAACTTCCCTTCTGAAGGAAGCCATGCTAAGGATTTTTACGCCCAAAAATATCCATCGTCCTCCGCCGAGTTTGAACCCGCGACCTTGGGTATATGAAGTCAGCATGGTAACCATTACACCAAGGAGGGCGACTGACTCTACCTGTCCATGCACAAGATTAGAATGTCGAAGAAACGATGGTATTAGAAAAATACTGAATATTTTAGTATTAATGAAAAAAGCATCTAATGTGTTTTATTGACATAACTTTCTCTAGCTGTTCCATATACAAACTATCCGTTCAAAAAATTATTCTATTTACTTCATGCTCATCGAGAGAAACATAGTAGAATTTGTCTTATTACTTGCTTTCTTATAAGTAGAAGAGAAACAAGGAAAACATTATGCTAAAGCGATGGTCAAATCTTTTGAAAACTTATTGCTACGTGACAACATTGAAGTTCGGTTCGCGTTGCATGTACTGTAGCAGAAAAGTTAGTTTGAAATTGAAACCAATAACAAGGAATATCTCGAAAATTGTAAACTCTACAAGAAAAGCGTATAGTTTGGAATGTACATCTTTGTGCAAAAGGGAATAACTATAAACAGTAAACAAGATTTTGAAAATTAATTTTTCAGATGATTCATATATTTATTTGTAGCCTTTTAGAATATTCAGTTTAGCTTTATGGCTCTCTAGTAAACTGGATAAAAATTACTCATTCCGTTTTACCCTATTCCGTCCTAAATGTTTGTCTATCTCTTACAGTATAACCGTTATGAAATACTTTTCAAACTCAACCAGAATAAAGAGTTCTTTAGGTGTTTCCAGAAAATATAAAATATACATTTTATTTGTGTATATTTCTTTAATATACGGTATTTTGATCAAAATTGTTAGTGCCATTTTTAAGAAAACTAAAATTTTGGAAAATTTTTCCATGTAAAAGGTAGTTAGTAGTGGGTGGATTTTCTTGAAAACCTTCGTGTCGCATCCTTGAAAGATACTAAACCTAAATACCAAGTTTACGACTTTCTCACACACACACACCGGACGTTTTTTTAAAAAAAAAAATTGGATTCACGTGCATTTCCGGGGAAATCTCCCTATCGAATTTTTGGGCGAATTCCATACCTGCTCAATATCTTTATTCTTAGCAATACATTATTCAGCTCATATTGATCTAGCATTTTCTAGAGTAGTCCATATTTGTCGAGATGTAAACTATAGTTGACTTTCACGTAGGCTTCTTGCAAAGGTGCTTCAATGTTCTTTGTTTGTATTTATCTACACATTGAACGAGGTGTATATTACGAGCTACTATGAACCATGTATGTACACCGGAGCTAGAGAAAGTAAAGAGTGCCAAGTATATCCAAAACAAATAAATTTAGGCTAGAAGACTCCCCAAGATGTATTAAACTACAGGAAGACTGGGACAAGGGATATAGGAAGGCCTAAAGCGCAATGTAAAGAGAAACTGAAGCCGAAACAGGCGTGTAGTGAAGAACCAGTACCTACAGGCTAGTGTGGAAGAAAAAAAAAAAACTGATGTGTTCCATTCGCATGGCTTTCTCTACATCACTGCAACAACTTATTGTTAGTAGAAATATTATTACTTGCTTTCTTGTAAATAGAAGCGAATTAAGGGAGTACCATAGGTTAAAGTGATAGTCAAAAGCTGGTTGCTATGTGACTGAAGTTCCTTTGTTTGTATGGACAAGAGTTGACTATTTCCTGTATAAGAAATGTATAAGTTTTTCAATGCTGAAAAGAAAAAAAAAAAAAAAATAAGGCATATCTTAAAAACGATTAACTCCACAAAAAAATGCATATAACATAAAGTGTGTGTTTTAATGCGGTCTACAGTTTCTGTGTAGTAAGTTTGTCCATCTCTTACGGTTTAGCAGTTATGCAAAATTCAGCAACATTCATCCAGAATAAAGTAGTCTTCAGAGGCTATTCCCAGAAAGTTCAAGTTACACATTTTATTTTTCAGGTAAATATTTTTATGCGATATTTTAATCAAAATCATTAGAGCCATTTTTGAGAAAATGACAATTTTCGAAAAAAGTTCCATGTAAAGAATAGTTGGGAGTGAGGGAATTTTCTTGAAAATCTTCGTGTCACATCCTTGGAAGATACCCAACTTAAATACCTAGTTTGGTATTTAACGGTATTTTTGAGTTTGAGCTAAGCTGTCCACAGACACAGACACACACACACACACACACACACACACACACACACACACACACACACACACACAGGCACACTTACACACACGGCCCTTTTTCCAAAAATGTATTTTTTGGAATCAGGGGGACCCAAAACATGTATTTCCGGTGAAATCTTGGTTTCGAATTTTTGGTTGGAATGCAATACCTTCTCTATACACTATGTACATAGTATGTGAAGATAAAGTAACTAGTTGACAATTTTAGGACAATTTTAGAAACACCCTGTATAAAAGTAAGGAAATTGACTGCATAAAAAATTCCAAATTAGTTTTTTCACTAAATGTGTAGCTTGACATGTTCTATGTATAAATTAAATTTAAATAAACAGATTCTCAAATCTCTAGTTCTGAAATGAAAGACCTTAACGTTGATATTACGTAAAACGAAATGGATATACGGTATTTGAAGGAATAAACAAACGTTATAAAAAGAAAGCCTTACACTTGAATTGTAGTGTAGGTTATTTATGTTATGGCGAAAATGTTAGGACAAACTTGACTTTGTATAATGGCTGCCAACCTTGGAAAATGAAATGTAAACAGTTCCCAAAATCATTATTATTATTTCACTGAGATGGGAAAGAGACCGCAGCTCAAGGCGTTCATTCAGCTCTCACTATAATGCTCCATGCAATTTCACCAAGCGCTCCTGGGCTTCTAGGGAGATCTTTCACACAAACTCAAACTACTACAGTTTGTCTGTGTGCATGCTTTATATAAAGGAAAGATTACTGGGGACGACACATCGAACAAAGAAGAACTGTTGGGACGCAGAATAACCAACGACGACACCCATCAACAAGCGCTACTCGTCATATAATAAATCCAGACCGCTCTTTCTAAACTTAAAAACAATTTCTTATTAATTTGTCAGACTTAATTAAGTTCCCTAACTATAGCCTTCCGCTAGCTTTACTCTGTGTTTTATTACTTCTAAACTAATGCAATACCTTACGTTTCTCTTTATACTTTCTCTACACATTGAGACAGTACATGTTTTGTCACAAAGTTATTTAAAAGGGAGACAGGTGGGTTCAATTTCCAGTATCGGCGTGGAACGGGGTGCACTCAGCCTTGTGAGGTCCCTGGAGGGCCAATTGAGGAGCCCCTTGGAGAAGTAGCGGCTCCAGGTCGTGAAGACCGCATTAACTGGCCGGGGGGATCGAAGCGCTGACCACGTCTCACCCCCCAATACTGCACCCCATCCAATATTGGAACGAGATGGGGGACGCAGCAGCCGGGCAGTAGGCTGAGGCTCTCAGTGAGCTTTGCCACGGAGTCAAGAGTGGACAAATGTACATTTAAAATGGGCAAGGAAGAAATATTTTAAACACGTCTAAGTAGCCGAGTTGTCACGAGCTGACGAGCGACCCAGTTAGGATAGGACATTGAACTGAAGTGGTGAGGTTACATTGTTAGCAAGGAGAACACAAGGTCTTGCTGGTCAAGCGACACTTTTGGCACTTGGCATAGTGGATATGAGAGGCGCAGTCGCATAAAGCATAGCCTAATAGGGGAAAATTTAGGAGGAATGCGTGCGTGTTCGACGGAAAAAAAGGCCGAACTAAATGAATAAATGAGTTCAATAATAATCTGGAACTCGAAGAAAATCACTTGTGTCTTACCTGAAACGAGAGTCCATACCAACAAAATCCTGAGCTAGGGCAACCACAAATCCTAATAGCCAAAACCTGCCCCCGGATTATGAACCTGGAACCCCTGTTAACGCCGCAGCATGAATACAAGTATGAAGTATGAATATCTTAGCAGCGGGGACACTTCGACAACTACGACCAAGTATTTATCTGTTGCGGCCTACCACGCCTCCGGGAGAAGGGATGAGAGGAGGGAAAACCACTGGAACTGAGGGAGCTAGGCGCATAGACGCACGGAAGTCTCTAACAGTGTCACTGAGAAAATGAAATGGCCCTTATGGACGCTCTTTAATTGTTGTGATTCTCAGCGTCCCATTCTATACTGGGTGTGAAATACCGCTTAATTTTACACAGAGGCTTCTCTATCAGGTTTGAGGTTTCTTTTACGTGCCACGACTTTACTTCTCCTCCGAAGGAAACCATGCTAAGGATGTTTACGCCTGAAAAAATCCATCGTCCTTCGCCGGGTTTGAATCCGTGACCTTGAGTATATGAAGTCAGTATGGTAACGACTAGCCAGAGCAGCCCGAGGTGTGATAGACGTGTCCCTGTTCTCAGAGAGAACTTAACCACGTTCTGACGGAATTTGCAGGATGGCGGGTGAGTGTTGGGGTTGTGGAGTGACGGGAAGAGGCAAGGGTTGCCCCTCGACGGATGCCTATCATGGTGCAACGGCCCTTGTGCACCGCTGGTGCGAGTTTATTCAAAATGTTTATTTTGAGGTTTTAATTTTGAATCCAAGCAACTCTTGAAGGATTGTAAGGAGCTTAGCCGTAACAGCTGTTGGAGGTGCTCCTTCGTTACCGGGATGCCCGCAAGCCATGCGGGGAAGCTGATATCGCCTGAAGCAGCGGTTTGTGGGATTGTAATCCCCAAGAGACTATTACACCAAGGAGGGCGACTTTAACAGTGCGTTGGCGTGCCAAGGAGGCCACACAAGCTGTCGGAAGAATGCCACTACAGCGACATCTAGCCTCAACCAGCGTAACCAGGGGGAAGAGAGCTTTACTCAGAGCAAACAGCAGTGCCATCTGCCTGCAAAGCCTTGAGCTACACCGGCGGTTGACCTGAAAGGTGAAGAAGGGAAACGAAAGGAAGGAATGAAAGGGAATAGAAACGTGGTAGAAATACAGCACCCCAGCATTCGCCTAAGCTGCCACAGGAAAACTATTGAAAAACCGGTATAATGAGAACAAATATAACCAAAAACATATATTTACTCTAAATGTGAATGAGCATTTAATGTTAGAAATCTTTAAACGTCACTAAACCGTCCCACATAGTATAATACTTGAGAGAGGAAACAAAAACACATAAATGGATTCACACACTGGGCCAAGAGTGGGGTTTTCTAAAACACTAGAGGATGTCTTCGGTTCTGTTATTCAACGTGCATCATTCTTTCTGCGACTTCATGCATATCACTTTGCAGTTGATGTCTTGTAATGTTAGTATTTTCAATTGCTGTCGGCTTGTTGGATGTGTCAAGTAAGCTCGTTGTCGGATTGAGATCTGGAGATCGTGGCGGCCACTTTTTTTTAAACTTTATGAATAGAGCAAGGGCTTTCTCTTAAATTGTTAAAGAGTTCTAAATTTTCTCGGACCTTAAGTAAACCCACCTCTTGCTTTCATAATAACAATGAATCAACTATTTTCTATCATTTATAACTTATAAATTCTTAGAGCAGTATGAATAAAGTTTTATCTTGGAAACGGAGGACTGAAAAAATAAAAAAGAAAACCAAACCCCATTACTTGTATAGTATGCGATTTCCTTTGTTTTTAACCTATCTCAAATATTACAATTTTTACTTTCTCTACACGTACTATGTACATAGTGTATAGAGAAGGTATTGTATTCCACCCAAAAATTCGAATCCGAGATTTCACCTGAAATACATGTTTTGGGTCCCCCTGGATCCAAAAAAAAAGCATTTTTACAAAATGATCCGTGTGTGTATGTGTGTGTGTCTGTGGACAGCATAGCTCAAAAACAAAAAGACCGTTAAATACCAAACTTGGTATTTAAGTTTGGTATCTTCAAAGGATGCGACACGAAAATTTTCAAGAAAATCCCCACCCCAACTACCCTTTACATGGAACTTTTTTCGAAAATTTTGATTTTCTAAAAAATGGCTGTAACGATTTTGATTAAAATTTCTTATATTCAAAATATTTACATGCCAAATAAAATGTATATCTTGAATTTTCTGGGAATAGCCTCTAAAGACTACTTTATTCTGGATGAAATTTACGGAATTTCGAATAACTGCTAAACCGTAAGCCTCAGATAAAAACTTAATGCACAAAAAATATAGCGCACTTTAAAACAACATTTACTTATATACATTTCTTTTATGGAGTTGATCGTTTTTGAGATATTCCTTATTTTTGGTTTTAACTATGAAAAACTTACTTTTCTCATACAGGAATATGTCAATTCCTGTCCATACAAACAAAGGAACTTCAGTCACATAGCAACCAGCTTTTGACTATCACTTTAACCTATGATACTCCCTTATTTCGCTTCTACGTACAAGGAAGCAAATAATAAGACTATTTCTACTAATTTTTCCTCGATTAGTAAAAAGAGACATAAGCTTTTTAACAATAATTTTTGCGGAGCTGTAGAAAAAGTCATATGAATGGAACACGTCAGATTTTTTTTCTTTTAACTTAACGTCCTTTAACCTGGTTGGTCATATCATTCGATGGATGAAATTGGTGAATTGATGCTCATACGATCTTGGGGTCCATGGAGCTTAAAGTTACTCGACATTCGTCTTCTCGGGATAAAGGAAAACCCCGAAAAAAAAAACTTATCCGGGTAACTTACCCTAAGCGAGATTTGGGCTCACGACCTGTTGAATTCGAGGCAGAAACGCTGCCAGCACACCATCCTTTATAATAGGAGGGCCGTTTTTTTTTTCAATCTCCGATAAGCCATAAATAAAAGACAAGTTCATAGAAAACAATTATTTCATTACTAAAAGTTGTACAATTTTCAACATAATCACCCATTTCAAAAAATGTTGCTGCCAATTATTTCAAATGAGCATAGATGTTGTTTTGAAGATCAAGGAAGACTCAAAATGCTAGATTCGGTCTAGAATGCGGACCAACATAAATGGGATTCCCAACTGCTTCTAAATAACACCAATTCTGACTTCAGTGCCAGCCTTCTAATATATCCTCAACTCTGAATTTTCGGGAACAAATAATTTGTTATAGAGATGTAGACAAAGTCATGCGAATGGAACATATCAGATTTTTTTCAGCTGTTTGGAGATACAAATATATCCTTTCACAACAAAGCAATGGTGTAAATTCGGTAGTGCTAAAATGACTGATTGCGGATATAAAAAGCACCCTAATGTTAAAATGTTAAAGAATGGCGTGAAGCATATTGTTTTAAATGTGTTTCATAAGTTAAAGGAACATATTCCGAATATTTCAGTGAAAGAACCGGTGAAAATAGCGGTAGAGTATACCGATGTGTCAAAAGCGAGTGTTGCTCACTTTGGCAAAGAATTTAAAGAAAGTGACAAAAATGGAAATGGAGTTTTATTTATGAACGCTCTGAGGTTCTTTAGCGTTCCAATCTATATTGGTGTGAACGACCGCTTAATTTTGCTCAGAGGTCTTTTTATAGGTTGAGGTTCTTTTACGTGCCTTAAATCTACGAACACGGAACGACCGGCTTTACCTCCCTTCCGAACATTTAGGGAAAAAAAGAAAAACAGAGAAATCAGAAAAATTAGAAAAGAAAAACCATCGTCCTCCGCAGGGTTTGAACCCGTAACCTTGGTTATACGAAGCTAGTATGGTAACCACTACACCACGGAGGCTTACTAAACAAACTGTGGTTTTAAAAATCATGTAAAAAGAGAAAGAGAGTTAAAGCAGTTTCAGGACAAGTAGACGACTTTGTTAAGTGTGCGATTCGTTCTAAAGTACATTTTTTTTACAATGAGCCACCCACAATAAATAAAGTGTTAAGTGCTGACGAGCTTCCGTATATTTCATTTAGAAATTAGGTTTCCTTTTGTGAAACAAAACGGTGTCAACTTCATTGTAGATAGAGATATTGCGCTTTGGAAACAACAAAACGTTCCAACAGGTGCGTCAGCTTTTAGACGAAGCATTGGCTCAGGTGGTGGCGGAAATATGGCAGGCTGACATCGCACAAAGAGGAGGAGGAAGAAAGCTAAGACAACTGAAACTGTCGTAGATAGTTTAGCGATAAACTTAATCAGGGTCATCCTCAAATTCCGATATGGGAGTTGTACCATTACCAGCGATGGCGGCTTTGAATCTGTCTAAAGTGCAAAATAGCTTTAAAATCAAGTCTTCATTTGAATGTATTCCCATTGTACTATATTCTTGATATATTTCTCAACATCATTTAATAGGAAAAGTTTATTTTTGAACCAAAACCTACAAGTAAGCAATTCCTGTTCATACAAACTGTTTTGAATGTAATATGGCGAGACACATGGGAAAAGGTGACAGGCAAATACGCTTGCGCACATGGGCGCGGAGCAATACAAGGAGTGTGCTTCTAAAAACGGATTCAGCATAGTAAAGGAGGAACTACGCGAACCTGCTAACGACGAAATACCCCAAAGAAATTAATGCCGGGACTTTTCAAGTGTGATCCTCATCGTTACGTCGAGCCATCTTATTGGTAGCTTAAGTATCCAATATAATTATATGACGTCAGCTCCCCGCATACTATTCCGCCAGGACTAAGGATAACGTGGGTATTCGGTCTTCAACTCCAGGAAGGCTTTCAAGCGGTTGACTTATCCAAATGCTTGTTTTGAAAGCAAAAGCTGTGAGAATGTTGCATTCCGTGCTGTACTCATATCCCCCCTCCAACAAGTTTATTCCAACATTTCGGTACCTACATAACTTACTGCATCCAAGTGATGTAAATTCCCTTACACAGGAGTTAAAATGCACCTCGTGTAGACTACACAGAAAAGAGTTACAGAAACAAACATTATCTTCTATAATACAATAAGCTCCGATTATTTGTCGATAAGTTAAGCTTGACGAAAACCGTTGAATCGACATCATAGATGACCTTAAATAGTTAATTCAACTGAGAAAAACACACTGAAGGGAATTGCTAGCATAATTACAAGATAACAAGGAAACAGCTATTCTGTCACCCTACACAGTGGTCACAATGAGGCCATGATGACGTTATACTCTTATTAAGAATATTAGACAGATTTCAGTAGGAGCACATGCATTTTTACACCCTTATTATAATTTCTAAACTCATAATGACAGAACGATGACATATTTGTAGTGTTAGTAGAATACTAGAGTGACATTAACAGGAAGAGACATTTGCAGTACCAGTATTATTATTGGATTGATCTCAATGAGAACACCATGACATTTTCGTAGTGTTAATAAGCTTACTAATATGATCTCGGTGAGAACAGAAATTTTCGTAGTGCTAATTAGATTACTAGAGCGATCACGAGACCACAATAACGTTTTCGTAGCGTTAGTAGTCGATTAGAGTGATCTGAATGAGAACACAATAACATTTTCGTAGTGTTAGTACGATTAATAGGGTGATCTCAATGAGAACACAATAACATTTTCGTAGTGTTAGTTTAATTAGTAGAGTGATCTCAATGAGAACACAATAACATTTTCGTAGTGTTAGTTTAATTAGTAGAGTGATCTCAATGAGAACACAATAACATTTTCGTAGTGTTAGTACGATAAATAGGGTGATCTCAATGAGAACACAATAACATTTTCGTAGTGTTAGTATAATTAGTAGAGTGATCTCAATGAGAACACAATAATATTTTCTTGCTGTAAGTATAATTAGTAGAGTGACCTCAATGAGAACACAATAACATTTTCTTGGTGTTAATATAATTAGTAGAGTGATCTCAATGAGAACACAATAACATTTTCTTGGCATTAGTATAATTAGTAGAGTGATCTCAATGAGACCACAATAACATTTTCTTGGTGTTAGTATAATTAGTAGAGTGATCTCAATGAGACCACAAAGACACTTTCTTGGTGTTAGTATAATTAGTAGAGTGATCTCAATGAGAACACAATAACATTTTCTTGGCATTAGTATAATTAGTAGAGTGATCTCAATGAGACCACAATAACATTTTCTTGGTGTTAGTATAATTAGTAGAGTGATCTCAATGAGACCACAAAGACACTTTCTTGGTGTTAGTATAATTAGTAGAGTGATCTCAATGAGACCACAATGACATTTTCTTGGTGTTAGTATAATTAGTAGAGTGATCTCAAATGAAACCACAATTACATTTTTTTTGGTGTTAGTATTATTAGTAGAGTGATCTCAAATGAGACCACAATGACATTTTCTTGGTTTTAGTATGATTAGTAGGTTGATCTCAAATGAGACATTGATGACATTTTCTTGGTGTTAGTATGATTAGTAGAGTGATCTCAAAGAGACCTCAATGACATTTTCTTGGTGTTAGTGTGATTAGGTGAGTTATCTCAAATGAGACCACAATGACATTTTGTTGGTGTTAGTATAATTAGTAGAGTGATCTCAAATGAGACCACAATGAGATTTTTGTTGGTTTGCATGATTAGTAGGGTGATCTCAAATGAGACCACAATGACATTTTGTTGGTGTTAGTATAATTAGTAGAGTGATCTCAAATGAGACCACAATGAGATTTTTGTTGGTTTGCATGATTAGTAGGGTGATCTCAAATGAGACCACAATGACATTTTCTTGGTGTTAGTATGACTAGTAGAGTGATCGCAAATGAGACCACAATGACATTTTCTTGGTGTTAGTATGATTAGTAGAGTGATCTCAAATGAGACCACAATGAGATTTTTGTTGGTTTGTATAATTAGTAGAGTGATCTCAAATGAGTCCACAATGACATTTTTGTTGGTTTGTATAATTAGTAGAGTGATCTCAAATGAGTCCACAATGAGATTTTTGTTGGTTTGTATAATTAGTAGAGTGATCTCAAATGAGACCACAATGAGATTTTTGTTGGTTTGTATAATTAGTAGAGTGATCTCAAATGAGTCCACAATGACATTTTCTTGGTGTTAGTATAAATAGTAGAGTGATCTCAAAGAGACCACATTTAGTTTCTTTTTACTTTTGATTTGACAAATATGGTGATTACAATGAGATTAGGTTGCCATTTTTTGCTTTTATCATTACTAAAATCGTTACAAGGTGAGCACAGTGGCTAGTTTATGCTCTTAATATAATTACTGGAGTGATTACATCGTAAACACGATGACATTTTTGTATTTTTTGTATAATTGGTTGAATTCATTCAACTAGACCATGTTGACCTTTCTGTATTCTTAAATTGAGCAAATACAAATGTCAATTTATGTATCTTTAATGAAATTTCTAAAGTGATTATAATTTGGGCGCATAGAGATTATCTAACGCTTAACTAGCGTGAATAAAATTAGCGATAAGGACACATTTTGTACTTTTATTGCAGAAACTATTGGCGAGAGAACGATGTAAGTTTTGAACTCTTAGTATTAATCACTAAAATTATTATGTATTTTTAGAATTCCTGCATGTTCTATATATCAAATATAATCAGTGAAGTGTTTTGTGTTTCTATTTTATGAGGCATTTCTTGGAATGCTTTTTATATTTGATTTCACATATAACCAAATCTGGCCATTTTTTCACTTTGTACAAAGCACAAATAGAGAACATAAAAATGCATGAAAATAAGCTTCTAAATCTACAATATAATGAAAGCAGAGATTATTAGAATAAACAATGAATGTAGATGACGAATTATAAGCGATTGGTTTTAAACTCTCAGTTCAGTTCGGTGTTGATTGGTGAATAAGGATCAATGAGACCGTGTATCGCCTGATAGGTGCTCAGATATAAATTATCTTACCAATTTTATTACATATTTCGCAATTTTAAGTATCAACTCTCTTATATCGTAATTACTTAAAAAAAATCAGAGTTTAATATGCACACGACAATATCTCATTATGCATTAAACTATTTTTGCAAATACATATTCTTCTATCAAGTTCATGCTAAATAAGAAGAATTGTTGACAGAAAAGAGTTTACTGATATTTATAGGTTGAATGAAAATAAATAAATACACTATACTAGACCATAAACGAATAATCAAATCTTTTCAGAGCTAGTCGCTAAGTAATGAAATTATACGGTTTATTTGCACGTGGATGAAAATAAAAAAGGAAAAACATATGACATACTATTTGAGAAAACAAAGTATTGAAAAATTTAACTGTTAACAAATATTTCTGAAATTGCTTACTGTACAAAAAATCTCCCAGCCATAAATTGTGTATTTTATATTATATACACAACAAAACAAATGACCGAAAAGGATGACAATAATATATAATGAAACATTATAATCACTTTAACTATGTTTATCGCCTCCCTCTTCTTTACGTCTCAGATCTCGGTTGTCTCGTCTTAAGCAAAAATTTACCCTCCCCTTCTCATCTTTCATGCCTGCCAGTAGTGCCCAACATGCTCCTAACTCTCCATTCGCGGCAAATAAAATGGCGTGTTATTTATGGAGGCCCTTTAACTGCTATGGTTCTCAGCGTTCCATTCTAAATTGGGAGTGAAAGACCGCTTAATTTTGCTTGTGATATTTGCTCTCTTGTCAGGCTCGACGTTCTTTTACGTGCCGTAAATCTACGACACGGGACCAACGGCTTTACTTCCCTTCCGAAGGAAGCCATGCAAGGCATTTTCACACCCGAAAAAATCCATCGTCCTCCGCCGGTTTTGAACCCGCAACCTTGGGTATATGAAGTCAGCATGGTAAGGATTACACCACGGAGGGCGACTCCATTCGCGGTGGTAAAGCGTTGTGGTAAGTATTTTTCTGTCCTTTCCTGCCACCAATTTTTACTATCCGTCATGCTCCTAATCTCAACCACGTGAACCCCTGTTCAATGAGTTCGGTACATGTTTTTATGTATTGCTCCATACCCCACTCAGATTTTAGACCAGATACCTCCAATGACACCTCCGTGCATTGCGCAATTATTGGTTGTAGATCTTAATCTCTCTCCAAACACTCCATCTGTTTCCCTGCCCCGCCAAATAAATGTATCCCATCTCAATGGTTTACAAAACTTTCTTTAATTTTGATGCCGACTATTCTCAGCTGTTCACGGTAACAGTCTGCCATAATTAGAGATTGGTTTCCATGTACAATTCTCATCCAATATTTAATTCTGGTTTTATACTCTAACGTTTCACTATGCGCTCAGAATTACATCATTAGCGACAGCCAGAGATGATGTCCACACCCGCATAATCGGCCGTATCTAGTCACAGCACTCGGCAGTCATAATAAAAAACAACACTTCCTTCTGAGACTTGAGACAGCATATATCTTGTCACGTGATTTAAGAGGGAAATATAAATTAGGGCAAATAATTTAAATTATACCAAGAGGGGACAAATGTAGACATTGAAAATGGGTAAGGAAGAAAGATTTTAAACACGTATAAGTAGCCGAGTTGTCACGAGCTGGTAGGACAGTACCGTTAAGAGGGTAGAACATTGAACCGAAGGGGTAAGGTTACGCTGCCCGAGGGGGACATAACGGGAAAAGAAAAAACAATGCTACCGCTGGGGCACTTGGCAAGAAACATCCGCGGGGTTATCATGTTATATTTGAGTGCGTGGTGTAGCCGTTAGTTGCGACGGAAATTGTTAATTTTAATCCAGACCAGAGTGCGGACGAGATCAATGCATTAAAATTAACGAGTAATAATAGTTGCGGTCCGGTAATGTGTAATTACACTATAGAAAATTTAAGAGGAATACGTGTGTGTTCGACGGCGGAAAAAGGCCGAACAAAATAAATAAATCACTTGTGTCTTACCACACACTAAAAAGAGATTCCATGCTAGGAAAATCCTGACCTAGGGCACCCATATCTCTACACCATTCCTAATAGCCAAAACCTGCACCTGGGATACGAACCCGTGACCCCGTTACCGCCCTAGACTTCTGGCCCTCAGCTTATTTCCTGTTATTCTAATGTTTGAACCATGTTTAATTAATTCAAAATCTTCTCGGGCTTCTAGCCAGGTAAAAACTTGGCTTGACACCAACGTTTCGAAGAAGTGCATCTTCCTCGTCTTCAGGGTGAACTGAATTGAATTAACACGTCGCCA
This sequence comes from Hymenopus coronatus, assembly GCA_030762935.1. Classification (NCBI taxonomy): domain Eukaryota; kingdom Metazoa; phylum Arthropoda; class Insecta; order Mantodea; family Hymenopodidae; genus Hymenopus; species Hymenopus coronatus. The sequence goes on from CM060883.1 coordinate 34,404,878, forward strand.
GGAAAGCTTCAGTTCTTATTTTATGTTTAATTAACTTACTTCTTTACAACCCATATTTAAGGTCTTAGTGCGCTTTGGTTTCCAGAGTATCGCGGGTAGGATAGTGACGTAATTGTTTACAACAAGTTTGGTAATAAAAGTGAAGCGATAACAGAAGTACGAGAATCTCCACTACAGCAAAGTATTATAACTCTGATGGAAGCAAAATATATGATGATAGATCCAAAGAACGGTAGGCAGATGTATATGAAGAAATAGTCCAGACGGATAGTTGATTTTTTTCCACAGAAAGAAGGAAAATAGTTGATGTGATAGTATGAAAAATGCTATAGCTAAAGTTAGCTCAAACAGAATCAACAAAGAAGACTAAGGTTTAGCATTTCGTGGAAAAGAGCAAATTAGGGCCAAAATTGTATTTGGGAAAAAATCTTAGAACAAGATCAACTCTAAGTTATTGGTTGTATCTCTTATTTATATGCTAATTATATATTAAGGAAATTACGTAATTTCCCACAAATATTTGGTGTAATAAAAAAAAATCTGATGTGTTCCATTCACATAACTTTCTCTATATCTCTGTAACAAATTATTGCTAATAAGCTTATCTTTTATTTATTTCATGCTAATCGAGAAAAATTAGAAGAAATAGTCTTATTCCTTGCTTTATTGTAAGTAGAAGCGAAATAAGGGAGTACCATAGGTTAAAAGGAAAGCCAAAAGCTGGTTGCTATGTGACTGATGTTCCTTTGTTTGCATGGACAGGAGATGACAAATTCCTGTATGAGAAAAGTATGTTTTTCAAAGCTGAAATCAAGAAAAAGGAATATCTCAAAAACGATCAACTCCATGAAAATAATGTATATAACAAATTGTGTGTTTTAACGTGATCTACATTTTTTGTGTGTTAAGTTTTTGTCCATCTCTTGCGGTTTAGTAGTTATGCAGAATTCATCCAGAATAAAGTAGTCTTCAGAGGCTATTCCCAAAAAATTCAAGATATACATTTTATTTGTCAGGTAAATATCTTTAATATACGAAATTTTAATAAAAATCGTTAGAGCCATTTTTTAGAAAATAAAACATTTCGAAATAAGGTCCATATAAAGGGTAGTTTCGGGTGGGGGGAGTTTTTTGAAAATCTTTGTGTCCCATCCCTGGAAGATACTAAACTCAAATACCAGGTTTGGTATTTTACCGACTTTTCGTTTTTGAATTATAGTGTTCACAGACAAACAGACCTTTTTCTGAAAATACTTTTTTTGGATACAGGTGACCCTAAAACATATATTTTCGGTGAAATCTCCGTATCGAATTTTTTGGTGGAGTGCAATACATTCTCTATACACTATGTACATAGTGCGTATAGAGAAAGTAAAAAACGCTGTTGAAGAAAGTATGAAAGAATCCTGTATGTATATTGTCTGAAGGTTTGGACTTGAACAGCTAGAATTGTAAAAAGATTTGAGGCAGCAGAGGTGCGATTGTTAAGACCTAGCAGGTTATTGAAAGCAAGGTCACAAGGAACCAGGAAATTCGAGAGGAACTTGGCGTATGGGAATAATAGAGAAGAAAGAACAGTAAAGAAGCTAAGTGGCATGAACATATGGTAGGAACGGAGGATGTTCATGCTGTTAAACAACTTCATGAATATAAATCCAAAGGGAGAAGAAACATTGGACGTCCTGGAAAGAGATGGAAGGATGAGATATAAATTGTCTGGACAAAAAACGACAAGAGTGGCTAAGCCGAATGTGTATGATAACAGCCTCATTGAAGCAACCCTCGAAAGCTGAATTAAATAGAAGGATTAGGGATATACATAGATATATAAATATATAAAATGTATTATACAGAGTTACTACAAAAAAAATAGACAACTTCAACTGCCTGTAAAACAAAAACTATTAGAGATAGCAACCTAATTATTTTGGAGGTATGTTGAGAAACTCTCAAAGTTTTGTCTGTTACTATTGGTAACGCTGTAGTGTTTTGTTTGTTGTTGCAGAAGCTGAAATGGCGAAAAATCCTGTGGAAAAGGCATATTGCGTGTTGGAATTTGCTAGAACGCAATCAGCAACAGTTGTCCAAGGACATTTTAGAACACGCTACCACAAAACGCCACCGACTAGACAGTCAATCTACGACTGGTATAGAAAATTCGAGACAACGGGATGTTTGTGCAAAGGGAAGAAGCTCGGGAAGACCAAGAGTTTCGGAAGAAAACGTTGAACGTGTTCGTTCTGCCTACATAAGAAGCGCACAGAAATCGACATCTAGGGCAAGCATGCAATTACAAATTCCACAGCAAACTGTATGGAAAATCTTGGGGAAGCGACTGCACATGATACCTTACAGATTACAGATGTTGCAGTTTCTGAGTGAAGAAGATAAGGTCATACGGCGTGACTTTTGCATCGACATGTTGCGACATGATGAAGACGATGCTGGTTTTTGTGAGCGCATCATTTCATTTTTGTGGTAACGTGTTCTAAAATGTCGTTGGACAACAGTTGCTAATTGCGTTTTAGCAAATTCCAACACGCAATATGCCTTTTCCACAGGATTTTCCGCCATTTCAGCTTCTGCAACAACAAACAAAACACTACAGAGTTACCAATGGTAACAAACGAGACTTTAAGAGTTTCTCAACATACCTCCAAAATAATTAGGTTGCTATCTCTAATAGTTTTTGATTTACAGGCAGTTGAAGTTGTCTATTTCTTTTGTAGTAACACTGTATATAGGGTTTCCAATTACAAGGGAAGAGCACCGCACAGTGCCCCCTGAGGAACCTTTGCGACTTGCGAGATCCCAGGGAGGGATGAGGGGAGAGACCCATAGGGAGGGGTCCTTAACAGTTCTAGATTGAACGCCTCCAACGCCGCCCGGGCGCAACCTACGAGCCCGAGTTTCTATATAGAATTCTTTGAAGGGGCCTCAGTCCTAGAACACCCAAACACTGCACTGCTTTCAGCTAGGGATAAATCTCTTCAGTGGTTAGACCACTCGCTTCTTGCCCGGGAAAGCAGCGCAGGGATGGGGTTTCTCCGGGTTCTCCGGTCCCCTCCTAAGTAGTAAAAGCTACAACTCTACCAAAATAAAAAAAAAGTGCGCAAGACACCATCCCAGCCGTAACCCATCGAGCACTGACACCTTGAAACAGGTAAGTAGGTGATGGGAACAAGAAATGGACAACAAATTCGGGGGATGTAATGAAATTTCCCAAAATTAGTCTGCCGAGCCTGAGAAATCCCCGAAAGAAAACCCATAAGACAGGAACGCTGGACATGGGAATCCAACACACGTCCCCCGAAAAAGAGTCGCTCAGATCACCGCGGCGCCACCTCGCGCATTGAATTAAAAAGAATGAAAACACAACAAAAATCTCTTCTCTGGAAATGAGAATGAAAATACCAGGTCCATTGTTTTTTAACGTTATCAGAGAGCGGTTTTGTCGGCTTTTAAGCAATCTAGCATGTATGGAAGTTAAAAGTTGACAATAACAACCCTTCCCTCACACTGCCCAATTAGCCCTCTCCTTGTTTTGCTTGTGAGCGAGAGAGGGGGTGGACGATGACACTCATCACAAGAGCTTGTATCTGTCAGCTCTCAACAACCTTCTCGAGAAGCGGGCACAACATTTCGATGCGCCTCACTGCGAGGGCGGAAATGCAAATTGCCGTAACAATGCGCTATGCATGACAGCTTTCGCATACATCGCAGTCCCATAATATTCGGACTTGCTTCAACTTTAGATTGTACAAAACGAAACAGTGGGGCAAGTTTACTCAAAATCACTTTGCGCATAGGGCCAAGTAGATTATGTTTAAAACATTTTTACTTTCTCTACTCAGTATATGGTACATAAAGAAACAATTGCATCCCACCCAAAAATTCGATACCGAGATTGTATCCTCTGTATACAAAATATGATGTGTTCCATTCGCATAACTTTCTCTAGCTGTTCCATGTACAAACTATCCTTACAATATTAAGGATTTTTATAGTGTTTAACGCCCGCTTCAACTACTTGTGGCACCGCAGATGATGGCTCTAACGATACATAAATAAGATGGAGTACCGTTGGAATGCGATAGTCCCCTGCGCCGCTTTGTCCACCACAAATCTCACATGCGGTCACTTTGGATAGAACCCGGGCCGCAATAGTAAGGGTAATGGAGATACAAGAATGGAGAAAAAAACTGGAATTTGGGTTTATTTATGAACGCTCTTTAACTACTGTGGTTCTCAGCGTCTCTTTCTATATTGGGCGTACACGGGACCAACCGCTTTACTTCACTTCCGAAGGAAATCATGCTAAGGATTTTTACCCCGAAAATAAATCCGACATCCTCCTTGGGTGAATGAAGCTACCACTGCACTACGGAGGGTGACAAATAATCGAGATAAATTAGCATAATTGGTATTATTACTTGCTTCCTTATAAGTAGGGAGGACAAGGGAAATCATTACACTAAAGCGATAGTTAAATATTGTAGAATACCCAGTGTGGGTGTGTTTCACCCCTGCACTGCGCATACTAGGGAGTGGTAGTTTCAGAGGTACATGTTCGTGCATGCGAGAGGGAGGCGGATGGTCTCAAGGTGCAAGACACTGGAGGGTGTACTTTGGTTAGAAAGACTAGGAGCCATAAATACGAAAGGATGCGAGGAGATACAAGGCTTTTCTGTTAAGAAGATAATGTATTGTTAGGGGATGAAGAAATCCAAGGGTACCCAAGCTCTATTCTGCACTTACATATATATTATGATTCTTGCACTTTACACTTTAAAATAAAACTATTCCGTCAGTCAGTAAGTCGGACTGCAGTCAGCAGTACAAATGAACAAGGCTGAAGAAAATTCTCCTGACCTAGTTACTGAAGCTTTTATAATAAAACCCACGCTTATGCCATCATTGCTTTAGGAGGGCAGCACTATATCAGCATTTCGACATATTGTCACTAATATGTATTGCTAAAACGGTGCAACATTACCTCTTACTAAAGAAATATAATTTACTCAAAATGACTATCAGGTAACCTGCAATGTTTTAAAAGCAGGTCGCTATTTGAAACACTTCAGGTTCGGTTCGCTATGCACGTTCTCACTTAAGAAAAGTTAGGTAGCTTAAAACTGAAACCAATAACAAGAGGTATTTCGAAACCGGCCAATTCTACAAGACAAGCTTATGCAGCTAATTATGTGTTTTAAGGAGATGTACATTTTCTGTGTAGTAAGTTTTCGTCTATCTCTTGCAGTTTAATGAATAATAGTACACTAAAATAGTATTACCACCATAAAACATATCATATCCTGAGTGTAAGAGAGACCTGTGATAAAAAATTAAAAACCCTATCGACCGCCACTTGATCGTCGGCAAACACCTCTCCTAGGGTAGTCAGCAGTTGAAGATGTGCGTTTTTTTGGGAGGTAGTGTGGTACATGGAGTATCGATGGAATGTGACGGTGGGAGAATCCGGAGAAAACCGGCATCTGCGCCGCTTTGTCCACCACAAATCTCACATGCTGTCACTTGGGATCGAACCCGGGCTACAGCGCGGCCCGGATGTACGTTGAGCTACCAGCACTCTAGCAACACGTGTTTTAACGTCAAGAACACTCCAGAAATAGGACAGCATGATCTCTGTTTAAAAGGCAACTATGGGTAAAAATACAGTGGCCAATCCACAACTGAAATAAAACGATATCAACACGATATGGTGACAGGCGAGAAAAAAACAAAGGAAGTAATGGTTCTTATATGTGCAGAGCGAAGGCAGTATCACGCACTACGACAACCAACTATTCAAACATAATATTTCAAAGTGCAACCACTGTAGATGGACATCTAGGACTGAAATGCTAAAATCCGGCACATAAATAAGAGTAACTCAATCATAAAACATGAGAAGAAACGAATGAAATATAACAAATTAAATAAATAAATAAGAAAAATAACGTTAATAAACAGAGGGAATTTAGGAAAAGAAATAAATAGAATGCAATCACGACTAAAAACGGAATCAAAACTACTTAAATAAAGCTAGCTATGTTAAAAAGAAAAACATGAAATAAAATCGCTTCGAAACACGAAAGATCGTGAGTCTAGAAAGGAAAAAGGCAAGGCAAGCCATTAGAACAAAAAGAGCTGGTATGTAGAAACTTAGCAGCTCCAAGCTTCGGACAATGAAGGGAAAAACTCGGACGAAATTCAAGCTCCACCAAACATAGAATGTGTAATCAGGCGTGACCCAATGAAAACGTGACAAAATATAAAAATGCAATATAGTCTCAGTCAATAAAATCGGTGAAAGTAACCAAAATAGCGAAAGTCTAGGCACATCATAGAAAATGGGCGGCAAATAGACTTTTCTAGCCGTTGGAGCATCAGAAAGCACTGTGTACACATCGAGATTCGTACATCAGACACCGTGTAATGAACCCGCGTCGCGTCATAGCTCGTAGCATAACGAGAGTATGCAAGTCTGCGATGTGAAGAAGTTGATTAACGTGGGATGGGAATTAAGAGGGAGATTGGTGCGAAGGTAAAGTTGAAACAGCTAATATACTTTTCGAACGGTATTTTTGGCGAGGCTCGGTTCTGAAACAAGTTCTTGTACTTTGGACGACCAGAGGAATTTGCGAAACATTAAGTGCGGGACAGTAAAGGGCACTTCAGGTTTCTCCCCGCAAACCCTGAGACTACAATACATTTCCTAAGCTAGCCGGCAATCCAACCTTTTTCCTTCTCCCCCTCCAAAACCCAGAACCAAAACTCCGCCACAGTACATATGGTAACAGCGTACCGAGACAGGCGCGTGTCAGCAGGAATGTCAATCACAAGTTAATTTCTTACTAATATGTATGTGGTAGACAAAGTAATAAGCGAATGTAGGAAGCGAAGCTTTTGTGAATGTAACACGTGTTTACCAATATATTGCCTCACTTCAACATATCAAACAGTGGCACATGAGCTAACGCCGAGTACAGGGGCCTTAGAAACAAGTTGTATTGTTATTCGTAGCAGAAGAAGACAGGCAGTTGGAAATTGGATGCGATAGAACAGAACGAGGCAGAAATGGCTTTGACGCAAAAGTTCGCCATCTGACAAGGTTGAAGTGTACAAGAGCGCTTTTTCTTTCAGTAAAATCTGAATTGGAAATGCACGGACGGAAAGGAAGGCTTTCAGAGTGGAAATGTATTTCACGTGGGAGTTGACAGGGAGCTCGCCCCGGACATTGCCATATAAATTGCGAGTTTAGGTCGCGCACTGTTATCGACAGTTGTTATATTCTGCGTCTTAAAGGGAAAAGATTCACTACAAGAAAAAAGAAAAAAAAAAAACAGTTGCATATCTTCTTGCAGAAGAAAGGAGGAAACTTATTGTAGAGTCAGAAGGTAGGCGAATTGAAATTATTGACTTTATTTTCGTAAACCGTTCTTCTTGTATAGGTTCGGTCAGCTGTGATACGTATTGGAAATTACAGCCACAGATTACCATTGGACCGCTACAAATGCTTACGTCATTATAACAAGCGGATATATGAGAAGGTTGTACAAGTGACCAACACTCACCCGCCATTCTGCAAAAACCCACAATTCCGTCAGAACGTGGTTAAGTTCTCTCCGAGAACAGGGACACGTCTATCACACCTCGGGCTGCCCTCAGCCTGCCAACTGCTCTGGAATGTTTACTATACTTAACTGGTTGTTACTTAGCGCGGTGGTAGCGCAGTTACTTACCAAGCGGGAGACCTAGGTTCAGTTCCCCCGCTGGGAGACCTGGTCTAGGGTGCACTCAGCCTCATGAGCTCCCTGAGGGGGGGCAATTGAGGAGCTACTTGATGGAGCGACTTCAGGTCATGAGGACCGGATTAACCGGCTGGGGAGTTCACGATGCTGATCACGTGTCACCCTCCAATACTGCCCCCCCCCATCCACGACGCCTGTACAGACTGAGAAGGAAGATCAAGGTTCCTTGTGAGCTGTCGTGCCATGGAGTTATTATTTATTAAATGTAGTAGGTAGGACAAACATTATTTCGTTTTTGATGGAATGCAGACTATTAGAAATAAAAAACAAACTGATGTGTTCAATTCATAGAACTATTCTTACAAAAGATTCTTGTATCTACATCATGCTAATCGAGATAAATATTAGCAGAATGTTTTATTACTTGCTTCCTTGTAAGTAGAACGGAAATAAGTGAATGCTTTAGGCTAAAGCGATAGTCAAATCTTTTAAAAAGTTCCCCGCTACGTGAAACAGTTAAGGTTCGGTTTCCTTTGCGTAGTTCCTTTAGAGAAATGTTGGGTAGTTTAAAATTGAAACCAATAATAAGAAATATCTCGGAAACCTGTCAAATCTATAAGAAAAACGCATATGACATATTTTGTGTGTTTTAACGAGATCTATATTTTCTGTGTATTAAGTTTTTGTCTATATGCTACGGTTTAACCGTTAGGAAAATTTTTGCAAAACTCATCCAGGATAAAAAGGTCTTTGCAGACTATTCCCAGAAAACTCATCATATACATTTTATTTTTTATTTAAATATCTTTGAGATATTTTTAAGAAAATCGCCCCAGACCCCCAAATACCTTTAGATGGAAAAAAATTCGAAACTGTTGATATTCTCAAAACTGGCTCTAGCGATTTTGATTAAAATATCGTATATTAAAAATGTTTACATGACAAATAAAATGTATATCTTCAACTTTCTGGGAATAGCCTTTGAAGAGATGTTTACTCTGGATAAATTTTGCGGAATTTTGCATAACTGGTAAACTATAAGAGATAAATAAAAACTTACTGCACAAAAACTGGAGAACTCGTTAAAACACACATTTTGTTACATACTTTTTTGTGGAGTTGATCGTTTTTAAGAGATTCTTTGTTATTGATTTCAGTTTTAGAATACTTAAAACTTTTCTCATACGGGAACTTGTCAACACCTGGCCACAAAAGAATCGGATTTCTATACCATACAACAGTATTTTAAAACATTTGACTGTCGGTTTAGCCTAGTGCATTCCCTTATTTCTCTTCTACTTATAAGGAACTAAGTAATAAAGCAATTTCTGCTAATGTTTATCTCAATTAGCATGAAGAGGATAGAATAATACGCTTATTAACAATAATTTGTTACAGAAATGTAGAGAAAATCATGTGAATGGACCACATCAGATTTTTGTTTTTGATTCAGGGAACCTCAAATATTTTATTTCCGACGAAATCTCGACATCGAATTTTTTGGATGGAATACAATACCTTCTGTACTCTTGTATGTATTTAGGGACTAGATAAAGTAAACAACATTTGCATATCTTCTTGCAGAAGAAAGGAGGAAACGTATTGTGGAGTCAAAATGTAGACGAATTGAAAGTATTGACTTTATTTTCACAAACCATTCTTCTAATATGGGTTCGGTCAGTTGTAATACATATTGGAAATTACACTAGAGTGTACTATTAAGCCGCTACAAATGCTTACAAAATTGTAACATACAATCTTATCATATCATTTCTTAAGAAAATTTCTACTGTTTTATTTTTTCTACTTCGTGTATTAGGTAAGAAAAGTATTGTATTCCATCTAAAATTACACCAGATTTTACTGGAAACATACGCTTTCAGAAAAAAATATTTTTACTTTATTTCTAAGTACAAAAACTTTTGTATAACTATGGATGTCGAGACTACAGCGGAAGTACACGTTTTCACACTCCCCGAATTCAAAAATAAGAATTTTAGGAAAAATGTCCATGTGTATCTGCCTGTATGTCTGCGAGCACTTTCACATAGATAAGTGCTTCTAAACATTGAGATAAGCTAAAAACCAAAAGTTCTAAGCTGCGCATATCTACCCTTTGAAAGTAGCTTGAAAAAGTTGAGCCCTCTTTCACTCCTGATCTGAAGAAAAGGATCTGCATGAAGATCTCAAAGTTTTAGTTGACGTCTCGATGGATGTTTATCAGTATCTTGTTTCTGGTGGGTAGTAGTGTATCCATAGTTGTATCGACACAAACTCTCCACGATTGCCAAACTAGCCTTTGAATCGATCACGTGATTGCGTTTATTCTCCAGTGAGAGCAAATGCGGCAACCATCTTGCCGATTTCTTTGTCAGACCGAATTTTGATCCATCTTATGATGGGCCTGTGGTGTCAATTGTTTCTTGAAGTTTGGGAAGTTGATCATTCATAACCATTTTGTATATTTTGTCAAGCACTTCGGAAGAAGTCACTTCTACTGGACGTCCTGAACGATGTTCATCATTTGTAGATGTACGGCCACATTTAAACTTACTTACCCAATTCTTAACTGCTGCAAACACAGGAACATATAAGATATACCATGACATTTATTCAATTAGGCTTTGATCTGTCTCGGTTTTAAGCCTTAAAACAGAAGTATTTAATCACAGCAGGAAAACTAACTTTCTAAAATAAACACACATTTGTCGATTCAATCGCCTATGACAATGAAAGCGGTGATGAATATAGCAGACATTTTAATTACCATCTAGTAAAGAGACGACGTTTATTAAAAACATTTTACATTCTCTAATCCCGTATGTAAAATGCACATAGTGGATAGAGAAGGTATTGCATTTCACTCAAAAATTCGATACCAAGATTTCACTGGAAATACATGCTTTAGGACCACCTAAATAAAAAAAAAAAGTATTTTCAGAAAAAGATCTATGTGTGTGTGTGTGTCTGTGCACAGCATAGCTCAAACTAAAAGACAAACTTGGTATTTAAGTTTGGTATCTTCCAAGGATTTAATACGAAAAGTTTCTAGAAAATCCTCCCATCCCAAACTACAACCCAATACATGAAAAAAATGTCCAAAAATTTTGTTTTTCTTAAAAATGACTAACTTTTTTATTCAAATACCACATATTAAAGCATTTCCATCACAAATAAAATATACATCTTGAATTTTATGGAGATAACTTCTTTTATTCTGGATGAATTTTGTTTAACTAGTACACCGTAAAAAAAAAAACAACAAAAAAGTTTATTACACAAAAAATGTAGATCTCGTTGAAACGCACAATTTATACCATATAATTTTTTTCGTATAGTTGAGCATTTTTAGATAAGCCTTAATAATTATTTAAAATAATTAAAACTTTTCACATATGGGAAATTGTGAACTCCTGGCAGTGTATAAAAATGGATTTCATCCACATAGCAACCAGCTTTTAATATCGTTTTTCCTTTCTGCTTACAAGAAAGCATTTCTGATAATACTTACCTTTATTAGCACGAAGTAGATAGAAGCTTAAGCTTTTTAACAATAATTTGTTACAGAGATGTAGAGAAAGCTATGTAAATGGGGCACATCACATTTTTCGATGTTAGAATGCCATTTCTTGGACTTTCTAAGAACTTATTGAACTTCCCTAGTATATCACAGCAAGAACACTAACATGCAGCAAACACGCACGTGGTACAACACTCTGGTGAAGGACTACGTCTTAATGCCGTAAATCAGCTGGGGATTTAAACTAGCATACCGTGCATGCGCCTTTTCTTGCCGGTATTAATCGCGGAAATTGATAATTTCACAGCTCGTAACGCTGGCCTCATGCATAATTCACATGAGACGGAAGGCTTTTTTAATTTTACCTTTCTCTCATGCTTTAATTTCTTATTTTCTCCTCAACCCCTTTGCTTTCTTGGGAGCTTTTGACTTGCAGATGAAACTAAGGCGGTAGAAAACATGTAATCTATCATACAAAGTTGAAATAGGTCTCGGACAAGAGAGACAGACAAACATACAGTCATGGTCTGAGATCTACTTTTCTTATTGTTCTAAAATATCCAAATGACCTTATTTTCATGACTGGAACTAAGTTCTGCAAAGCCAAAGAGAGAGAAAAATAACTCTCTACATCTCTGCAACAAATTATTGTTAAAAAGCTTACGATTGTATTTATTTCATGCTAATCGAGAAATAAATAGCAGAAATAGTCTTATTACTTGCTTCATTGTAAGTAGAAGCAAAATAAGGGAGAAGCATAGGTTAAAGTGATAGTCAAATGTTTTAAGAGCTGTCGTTATGCGATTGTCAATGCAAATCGCTTCTTTGCTTGGCCAGGAGAAGAACAAAAGAAAAACGGACACTTCAGTCTGAGAAAAATACAAGTACTTCACAATTGAAACTAATAACAAGGAATACCTCGAAAACGGTAAGCTCCATGAAAAAATATACGACATAACTTGTGTATTTTAACAAGATCTACAGTTTTTTTTTTGTATAGTAAGCTTTTGTCTAACTTTTACGGTTTACTAGTTATTCTAAATTAAACAAAATTCATCCAGAATAAACAGGTTTTTAGAAGCTATTCCCAGAAAATTCAAGATATACATTTTTTTTGTTGAGTAAATATCTTTAATATGCGATATTTTAATCAAAATCGTTAGAACCATTTTTAAGAAAAACAAAATGTTCGAAAATTTTTCCATGTAAGGGTTAGTTAGGGGTGCGGGAATTTTCTTGGAAACCTTCGAGTCGCATCCTTGGAAGATACTAAGCTTAAATACCAAGTTTGGTATTTAACCGTCTTTTCATTTTTGAGCTATGCTGTCCATAGACACACACACACAAAAACCTGTTTCTGAAAATGCTTTTTTTTGGATTCAGGGGTTTTTAAACCTGTATTTCCGGTGAAATATCGTCATCAAATTTTTGGGTGGAATACAATATTTCTCTATCACTGTGTACAATGTACACATGGGGCTAGAGAAAGTAAAAAATCTTATGTGTTCAATTCACACGACTTTCTCTAAATCTCTGCAACATATTATTGTTAAAAAGTTTATGCTTCTATTTACTTCATGCTAATTGAGAAAAAATTAACAGAAACAGTCTTATTATTTGCTTCCTTGTAAGCAGAAGCAAAATAAGGAAGTAGCATAGGTTAAAGTGATAGTCAAAAGCTGGTGGCTATGTGACTGATGTTCCTTTGTTTGTATGGACACGAGTTGAAACAATGCTGCACGTTGAAAACAACCTATCGTACGCTCATTCTTTACTGTAATGCACCTGAGATGATAATAATGAATATTTTGTCTACGGACTTGCATTTTTCTCATTTATTTCACAATATTTCCTTGAAACATCTTCCAGCTAGAATCAGATCCTTATGATTTCAAGTTGTACATGATATCCTACCCACTCGTAGTACATTACATCAAATTCATCTCACTGATTCTAGTAAGTGCCCGAAATGCAACGGAGAAGACACATTAAAACATAGGCTGTATGAATGTTCTGTTGTACAAGAAATTAAGATTCACTTTATGGATTCCAAATATACTTAAATACCAAGTCTGGTATTCAACATTCTTTTCGTTTTTGAGCTATGCTGCCTACAGACACACACATTCACACAGACAGACACACACGGACATTTTTCCAAAAATGCTTTTTTTGGATTCAGGAAGTCTCAAAACATGTATTTCCGGTGAAATCTCGGTATAGAATTTTTGGGTGCAATACAATACCTTCTCTATGCACTACGTGTAGAGAAAGTAAAACAGCGAAAGAACAGAAAACACTAGATATCACACCCTTTTACAACCTGATACAAATATTTACACTTATTGACATCCCACCTTGTTAAGTGTATAGGTATATTCAGTAACTAATTGTCAAGTGCTGCAAGAACAATTGTTGTGAACAAAGAGCAAACGGAGATTATCTAACTTTAGTGAGATAGGAACGGGTTTACATCGGTTTTGCCTTGACGTAGGTTTTGAAAGTATTGTGCAACATAGAAGATGCTTACAGTACAGAAAGTGGATAAAAAGTGTCTCCTTCTAAAGAAGGTACAAAGAGGATTTTATTCTGTTTCCATAAATCAACAATGACATCACAATCTACTTAAGCCTGCAAATATTGGAAATGTCTATAAAGCTGAAGAGGGCAAGAACAATCCACAACGACTCTGCTGGAATAAATCCAGCCTTCTCTCTTGGTTGAGCTTCTGCTCGGATTTCGTACGTAATCCGTCTGGAGCGTATTAACTTCTGATATTATGGCAATATATCGGATTTAAACAACTACAACACCTACATACATTTTCAGTAAATATTTATTGCAATCTTATTTCAAAAAGGGACGTAGCATTTCAATATTATTACTTTTATTATTATTATTATTATTATTATTATTATTATTATTATTATTATTATTATCATTATATTTTTGTTATTATACTTTTTGTTATTATTATACTTTTTGTTATTATTATACTTTATATTATTATTTTATTATTATACTCTTTGTTATTGTTATACATTTTGTTATTGTTATACCTTTTGTTATTGTTATACCTTTTGTTATTGTTATACCTTTTGTTATAGTTATACCTTTTGTTATTGTTATACCTTTTGTTATTGTTATACCTTTTGTTATTGTTATACCTTTTGTTATTGTTATACCTTTTGTTATTGTTATACCTTTTGTTATTGTTATACCCTTTGTTATTGTTATACCCTTTGTTATTGTTATACCCTTTGTTGTTATTATACCTTTTGTTGTTATTATACCTTTTGTTGTTATTATACCTTTTGTTATTATTATACTTTTTGTTATTATTATACTTTTTGTTATTATTATACTTTTTGTTATTATTATACTTTTTGTTATTATTATACTTTTTGTTATCATTTGTATTATCACTTTTACTATCATTTTTAGTATCATTTTTATTTTTGTTGCTTTTATTTTCTATTTTTAGTCTTTTTATTTTTATTATCTTTATTATCTTTATTTTATTATCTTTATCTTTATTATCTTTATCTTTATTATCTTTATCTTTATTATCATTATCTGTATTATCATTATCTTTATTATCTTTATCTTTATTATCTTTATCTTTATTATCTTTATCTTTATTATCTTTATCTTTATTATCTTTATCTTTATTATCTTTATCTTTATTATCTTTATCTTTATTATCTTTATCTTTATTATCTTTATCTTTATTATCTTTATCGTTATTATCTTTATCGTTATTATCTTTATCGTTATTATCTTTATCGTTATTATCTTTATCTTTATTATCTTTATCTTTATTATCTTTATCTTTATTATCTTTATCTTTATTATCTTTATCTTTATTATCTTTATCTTTATTATCTTTGTTTTATTGTTTTTGTTTTTATTGTTTTTGTTTTTATTTTTATTATTATTTTTATTTTTTTTATTATTTTTTTATTATTATTTTTATCATTATTATTATTTTTATTATTATTTTTATTTTTATTATTATTTTTATTTTTATTATTATTTTTATTTTATTATTATTGTTTTTATTATTATTGTTTTTATTATTATTGTTTTTATTATTACTATTTTTATTATTATATTTTTATTATTATATTTTTATTATTACATTTTTATTAATACTATTTTTATTATTTTATTACTCTCGTTATCGTTATCATTATCATCATCATTATTAAGGAAATCTGTTATGATTGCAGTTCTGATGATATGAATATTAATCCAAAGTGCTGACACCTTGAAAATGAAATAGTATTCCAACTATTAAGTAATCTTTCACATGTACTTTTCGGGACAATTCAGCTGCACTATTAAAGTGCCAACGAAATGACCGAGATTAGGCAATTTCAGCAAATTGCGGTCATCTGACTGGAGCGATATTGTCGGAACATCTTATCAAAGCTGATGTTCATTTCTTTGAAATCTTGTCGCACCTGACGTTCGTTTGTTTAATCTCATGTCATGGTTATTGGTAACGGGCAGCCAACCTTCACTTTTAATAACTGTCAGTTCCCTAATTGTCAGTTGCAATGTTTACTTAAAGCTTTATTCAGTGCGTAATGTATTTAGCTAAAAAAGGATTGAAAATAATCATTATTTGTATTTCTTATGTACGAGATGAGCGCATTAACCTAAAATAAAATGTCATTTGTTTCCATTTCATGTATTACTAATTATTAAAAAGTGAAATAAAATAATATTTCTCTATTTCTATTGTGGCTATCGATAATCGTGCATTGGGTGTAGACACGGTCGGCCATATCATAATTCAGAAGGCAGTGAAAAAAGAAAAAAAAAAAAAAAAAAAAAAAACATTCGGTAAATAAACATGGTCGAATGCGTCATCTGCCATTTTAAGAACTAAGGTATTACAATCGTAACCTGGTAAAATCTCCCTTCCTATAATTTTATAAGTTATTCATAATCTATTTCGCTGAATTGTCTTATCAAATACAACTCGTGTTTTCATCTCTTAGGACAAATCCCTCCGGTCGTGAATTATCGACAACATGGTAACACTCGTGCTATTACTTTTGATAATATGCGCCTTCAAACTTTGGATCTAATTTAAATTCTACCCTCCAATGAGTGTTGAAAGGCACTTAATTCTGAATCTGTGGAAGTATTTGCAGTCTAAGGCCAAAAATTGTGTAATATTTCAATTATTATTTATACTGACTTTGTTGTTTTTCTTGTTTAACTCTTTTCATTATTCTTTTTTGAAACTTACAAAAACTTCAGACGTGATCCTTGCACATGACTTTCTCTACCTATTTTAACGATTTTGATTAAAATACCGTGTGTTCAAGATATGTATATGACAAAGTGTATATCCGGAATTTTCTGAAAATAGTTTGTGAAGACCTCTTAAGTGCTAAGAGCGCAATTGAGCACAAGTTCCACAAAAGACTCCAACGCCATCCCGCCGCCAAGAGCTGTATTTAAAGTAACCACCACGGAAGGGCGCCAGCACCGCAATCCTCACCAACACTTACAACCCTGAAAGAGATAGGTTGGAATGAAATGGATCTGAGAGGAAGGAACAGGAATTTCGGACGGATGAAGAAACCTCTCCAGCATTCACCAGATGACCCAGAAACCCCCCCCCCCCCCAAATGCATGGCTCAGAAATGGAAATGGAGTTTTATTATTTATGGACGCACTTTAACTGCTGTGGTTCTCAGCGTGAAAAGACCGCTTAATTTTACTCAGGCTTGAGGTTGTTTTACGTGCTGTAAATCTACGCCACGGGACCAACGGTTCACTTTCCCTTCTGAAGGAAGCGATGCTAAGTATTTTTACGCCCGAAAAAGTTCATAATTCTCCGACGTGTATGAATCCGCGACCTTGGGTAAATGGAGTTAGCATGGCAACCATTACACCACGGAGGACGAAAAACGAACTAGCTCTGGGATGAAACAAATTGTTGTGTCAATTATCGTTAATACAAATAGGTGTATTTTGCACAATATCTTTCAATACGTATAGGCTGTGACAGTCGCACCTGCTCCTCGCTACCTCTATTTTGTATTATTATTATTATTATTACTATTATGCTTTAAAATATTATATTATTCATATTTTATATGTTTATTTTCTCTACACATACTATGTGCTGTGGTCAGAGAAATTCACCAAATTCTGAAGATTTAACCCAGAAAATTTGAGCTCATCTCTCATAAAAATCGGAATAATATTTTTTTCCTATTTCCACATTGAATACAGCATAAAGAAATCTGATGTGTTCCATTCACATGACTTTTCCTACATCTCTGCAACAAATTATTGTTAAAAAGCCTATGCTTCTATTTGATTCATGCTAATCGAGAAAAATTAGCAGAAATAATCTTATTACCTGCTTTCCTTATAAGTAGAAGCGAAATAACAAAGTACCATAGATTAAAGTGATAATCAAAAGCAGGCTGGTGTGTGACTGAAGTTCCTTTGTTGTATGGACACGACAAATTCCTATATGAGCTTTGAAAGCTGAAACCAAAAACAAGGAATATCTCAAAATCGATGAACTCCACGAAAAAAAATTACATAGATAAGTGTTTTTTAATGTGCTCTCCATTTTTTGTATGGTAAGTTTTTGTCTATGTCTTACGGTTGAGCAGTTATGCAAAATTCTGTAAATTTCATCCAGAATAAGGTAGTCTTCAATGGTTATTTCCAGAAAATTCAAAAAATATATTTTATTTGTGACGTATATATCTTTTATATGACGTATATATAATAATCATAACCAAAATTTTAAACGTCTTCAACAACAAGAAAAATCAATATTTATTAAAAAGTAATAATCCTAAAAATTGATAAATTAAATATCAACCTTCACTTTTACATATTACTATGTTTGTTATACAAGATTCTATGCTTAACAACAAAATATTTCATAGCAATATTTAATGTCTTTCCAAATAAAATGAACCTTAAATATAACCTTCCTTAAACCTTCTAGCAAATGTCTTACAACTGGCAATAAAGTAAAAGATATAAAATGTGGTCGTAAACACAGGTTACACGTGCAGTAAGTGACACTTACTCTCCATTACATTACAGCTTGTAGACATTGGCTTCATTTTTCATAACTTGGACACTTTACGGTTTACACTGGTAGAAAGAAATAGAACAAGTGAAGCAGACAATAAGTAAACGAAGAACGGGATCATCTTGTTCAATTCCAGCTGTAGCTACACCTTTAAATCAACAATCATGAAAATCATTATCATCATCAAATACAAGGGATATGCTCGTGCCAATCTCATGAAAACTCATTTATATCATCATCAAATACCAGAAATATGCTCGTGCCAACCTCCTGAAGGCTCATCATTTTCACCATGATATACAAGAAATATGTTCGTGCCAACCTCATGAAGGTTCATTAATATCACCATCAAATACAAGAGATATGCTCGAGCCAGTCCCATGAAAACTCATCATTATCATCCTCAAATACCAGAAATATGTTCGTACCAACCTCAAGAAGGCTCATCATTGTCACCATCAAATACAAGGGATATGCTCGTGCCAATCTCATGAAGGCTCATCATTATCACCATCAAATACAAGAGATATGCTCGTGCCAATCTCATGAAGACTCATCAGTATCACCATCAAATACAAGAGATATACTCGTGCCAATCTCATGAAGGCTATCATTATCACCATCAAATTCAAGAGATATACTCGTGCCAATCTCATGAAGGCTATCATTATCACCATCAAATTCAAGAGCTATACTCGTGCCAATCTCATGAAGGCTATCATTATCACCATCAAATACAAGAGATATGCTCGTGCCAATCTCATGAAGGCTCATCAGTATCACCATCAAATACAAGAGATATGCTCGTGCCAATCTCATGAAGGCTCATCATTATCACCATCAAATACAAGAGAGATGCTATTCAGCTCGTGCCAACCTCATTCAGACTAATTTTTCTATGTATAATTTCTTTAAACTTCCGACATAACTTTCTTTTTACCAGCAAATGTACATCGCATACTCTACTAATTACTACCTACGTACTTAGTAGTTAGAAAGGGATTGAATTCTACACAAAAGGTCAATGCCGAAATTTCACCAGAAATACGTGTTTTGAGGACCCATGAATACCAATTTAGAAAAAGGTCCAATTGTGTATGTGAACATCATATCTCAAAAACGAAAAGCAGTTTAAATATCAAACTTGAAATTCAGGTATAGTACTTTCCATGGATGCTACACGAACATTATTAGTTTAATACCCCTTTATATGTAAAAAAAATCGAAAATGTTTATTTTCTTAAAAATGACTAACAATTTTGGATGATTATAACATTTTGACATGAGGAGAGCCTTTTCTTCCGGTACAGTAAAGATGTAACTTGTAATTCACTCTAATGAAATTTTAGTGAGTTTCCTTGATTTATATTCATTGTGTTTTCTAAGCTCTGCTCATTATAACATGTTTTTTGTTTTGTTTTTTTGCAAAAAAAAAAGTACGTAAAGGTGCAACCATATTACTAAAGTATTGCTTTATTGTGTTACTTTATGGATTAAAACGACTCATATAATGCCAATACATGTAATGAGCTACCTTTTTTTTTTTGTAGTGTGTAACGCCCGCTTTTGCTATTTGTGGCACCGCAGGCGATGACACTGGCAAATGAAGATGGAGCACCGGTGGAATGTGATGGCGGGGGAAACCGGAGAAACCCCGTCCCTGCGCCGCTTTGTCCACTACAAATCTCGCTTGGGATCGAACCCTAGGTGAGAAATGAAATGGCGTCTTATTTATGGATGCTCTTTAACTGTTGTGGTTCTCAGCGTTCCATTCTATATTGGGCGTAAAATATCCTTAATTTTGCTCAGAGGCCTCTCTATCAGGCTTGAGGTTCTTTTACATGCCATAAATCTACGACACGGGACCAACGGCTTTACTTACCTTCCGAAGGAAGCCATGCTAAGGGTTTTCACGCCCGATAAAGTCCATCGTCCGGGTGAGAGGTGAAATGGCTTAACCACTCGATCACGGCGCGGCCTCGGTTACTTTTGGAACAGATTGTACCTCAACGTGAATGTGTTTACGCTAAAAAAACCCACTACCCTTTCTCTATAGCGCTACAGTTGTGTGTGTGCTTCGGAGAACAAAACCGAGTTCTAATTATCATCATTATACAGTGCGCCAGAAAAGTCTCTCCGCACTGAAAAAGGTGTCCAGGAGTTTCTTGGCGCACGGTATAATTATTATTTTATCGCTACTATTAACAGCATTTGCGCATAACACACGTTATCAATTATACTTAAAATTTCTTTTCTCAAATATGCGTTCTGATTGCTAGCATCAACTTCATTATCTGGGTATATGTAACACGAGGAATTGTACCAGTCCCTTTTAAATGTAGCGTGGCCGTATTCAAACACGTGAAGCTTCAGAATGTCGAGGGGACGTTGGAGCGCATTGCAATGTTCCATTTGTCATATCCGCTTGCTAGATTTATCGCGCCCAGGTTCCACTTGCATGTCAAACCATTCAAAACACGTACACATACATCCACACGGATCACACATTTTTTGTGGTTTATTTTTCACAGAATGTGATTATCCATGAAGTGTGGGAGCTGTTTCAAAGGCAGCCTTGCCTCCTTTGTTCCTTTATATTTTTTGCCTGAATAATTCATTACCAAAGCCAACTATTGTTTTCGCATGTCACAAATTATTTTTGTACGTGGTTATCACACAAGTAGTGAAAATAATAGTAATCCTACAAAGGTAATTCAGGCGAAAGAGAGGGAGAGGGAGAGAGAGAACGATTGTGCAAAAAATGCTGATTAATTTAAGTATTCAGTGTACTACCATAACGTGACAGGTGCACGCTGATGGCTTTGCAAAGCACATCAAAATAAACGAAACAAGACATTTAATTTACTTATTCAATAGAATACTGCTCTTCACAGCAACAATAAATCAGAATTTCATTAAAACACGATTGAACCGTTAGCTCTGTTTGTAAAAATGAAAAGATAATTAAACACATTAGCTTTAATTAAATAAAAACTCAGATTTTCAACGCCTCAGCTAAGTTCAAATATTTACACTGGAATTTCATGTATACAAATCAGCAAGCACGTATATTGGCGACGGTTTTGCTCCATAAATGTTCAATGGCTATCATTTCAATTTATGTTTTGTTTATTTTGTATAAGTTTATGTAAATATTATTAATCAATTGGGAAGTTGGATCGTGAAACGTTTGCTGCAATTGGATATAAATATGGTTAGCGAGGATTGATTCACTTTGAAGAGTCATTTGATATGAGAAGCGATGGATTTATACAGAGCAGGGCCGGTAAGATAAGCACCTGCAGTGTGAAATGATCTAACGCTATAATCGCCCCTTCCTTTCACCTGGCAGAGGAGCGGAGAGGTTACGTGTGCAGCAGTGGCGGTTGTTCTTGAGGAACAAAAAAATACTTCTTCCAGTCTCGATTAGTAGTGGGGACGAGAGGGAGGGTGAGTTCACATCTCTTGCGCTTTCCCTGCCAGGCTTAATATAGAGTTTGGAAGATGAATGAGCAAATATTTGTAGCAGCTTTTGAGAACGATGTGATGATCCAGTTATTTTCGAAAGTTATGCTCATGAGGAACATTTCATGATGTCTTTAAAATGACTATTCTTTATCTCAGACATTTCGTTGATTAGTAACAGGTCACACGGTTGACCCTCCTCTATCCTACCCTACTATAGGTGGTGAGATGTATGTAAACAGCATATGATGTCGCGCATATAAGTCTACGACGTGGGGTGGTATTTGAGGGTAAAATGAAGGCAGATGGTAGAGCAATGATAGCAACGCAAAGGGAATCCTAATAATATAAATATGTTGACAAATAGCGAAAGGCAAATATACTTTCAATAAAATAGTAAGATAAATTACAATAAACAAGACAAGTGTGTCAGGCGTTTCGTGTCGAGCAAGAACTAATTCAGAATACCAAAGGCAAGAATTGGTAAAATAGTTAATATACAACAAAAGGTTCTTACCTTTTAGGTTGATTAGTTCGACGAGAAAAAAAATGTGTGTCGGTATGGTAGCCAGTGACCCGGATGGGGTCTCGGACGTCCCTCGGGCAGCGAGTCTGTCTGTCAAGTACTGAGAATCAAAAGCGCCCGGAATTCAAGATTCCAGACAATTTTATACTAGACAATTGTCTCTAGAGGATTCTTCAGAATCTACGCCCAGGCTCTTAATAAATCCACCAATCAAAATACAGTATTTAAAAGATAAGACAGTGCTTCCTACATGACGTGCTTGGGATTAGCCTACGAAAGTTCACGCAGGTTCCGGGAAGTGGTGGAAAGCCCACGGGAGCTCATAAGTTGCAAAATGTGGTAAAACGTTCCATTAATCAGAGGAAGATACTTCCGGTTATAATAACAAAGAAAACCATAAAGCTTCCTCTTGTTCAACCCAAGATTCCGGTTGTTAAGAAATACAGAACTTTATAAGAAAATGGAATTCTAAAACATTTACAATAATGTGACTTAAAACAACCAATAAGCTACTTTAAAAATACTCGTCAATCACATACGTGACAATATGGGTAATACTCCTCCTATAATTAGGTTACACTGGGTATTCTTTTTTCATAGAACCAGCTGAATAATTCAATGCCACAGCCGGAATTTGTACACGGTTCTCCCGCTCTCCTTTCGGTTACTTTGACCATTAAGCTACTGTGACATGCCGGAATGAAAATCCTTCAATTGATTATGGTCTTCACCCGGTCAACCTGTCCTTCAGAGAGGCAGGGGAGCTGGAGAACCGTGTTCAAATCCCGGCTGTGACATTGAATTTTTCAGCTGCTTGCTCTCGCCGTACTTTCAATTCATCTCCAGATTTCAGTCCCGCACTATCTTCAGGTTTAACGGGATGACTCAGGTCGACCAATCTGGCTGAGGTGTTTTCGTGATTTCTCTCAGTCGCTAAGTTAAATACCGGATTGGCTATTTAATACTAAGGCCTAAAGTTCCACATTCAGTCTAAAACAGTACAAAAATTGAAAATATATGGTAATTGTAATTGCCATAGATAATGCAATCAGTAGTTTGGACGGCATCCCTTAACTCTCTTCCTGCCGCGAAGCTAGGAGTATCGTAAATGTTAAGAAGAATGGTGTGAAGAGATGATACCTTAGAGCGCCAGCTGCATATTGCTATCTGACGAGCAAATGGTTGGTAGTGCAGCTACGATGGACGGCCCTCTAACATCATCTGCTCGGCGCTAAGCAAAGGTTGCATGAAATGGAGATGACTTTTAAAGGATATTATCCACCGCATACCGTAAACGAGGTGCCTTCAGTCGCGATCTGACCGAGTTGTTAAAGCGACGTAAAATAACATGGAATTAAAATAAGACATCTTAAGGAAGAACCGTAACTAGTGATTTTGTTTTGGTAATGTTTAACGCCCTGTTATTGTGGCACCGAAAGCGATGACACTGGTGATACATGGAATGAAGATGGAGGACCGGTGGAATGCGATGGCGGGGGAAAACGGAGAACCCGGATCGTCTAGGTAAGAGTACCTGGTGATGAACGGGAGAATTGCATATGGATATTCATGCATCATAAAAGCAAATTTTTAATGGTATCTGTGTGAATTATGCTTCACTTGTGAGTTATGCTAAGGCAGGAAAGTTTGAATTTTTACCACATTGCTTCAATGAATAATTGGCATAACAGTTTTACCTTTGTCTTTGAATGTTTTTTTTTCTCTTTTTATTTGCAATTAAAGATTTGTTTTTATTATTATTATTATTGATCGTTATATATATTTTTAGATATAATAGAGATTAAGATAGAATTTAGACTCGAAGAAGTCTTTTTACTTTCTCTATACGTACCATGTACATAGTGTATAGAGAAGGTATTGCACTCCACCAACAAATTTGATACCGAGATTTCACCGGAAATATATGTTTTAGGGTCCCCTGCATCCAAAAAAAATAAGTATTTTTAGAAAAAGGTCCATGTGTGTGTCCGTGTGCCTGTGAACACGATAAATCAAAAACGAAAAGTCGGTAAAATACCAAACTTGGAATTTAAGTTTAGTATCTTCCAGGAATGCGACACAAAGATTCTGAGAAAAATCCCCCCACCCCAAAGTACCCTTTACATAGAATTTTTTTCGAAAATGTTGATTTTCTAAAAAATGGCTCTAACGATTTTGATTAAAATATCGTGTATTAAAAATATTTACCTGACAAATAAAATGTAAATTTTTAATTTTCTGGGAATAGCCTCTGAAGACTACTTTATTCTGGGTCAGTTTTACGAAATTTTGCATAACTTCTAAACCGTAAGAGATGGACAAAAACTTACCACACAACAAATGTAGAGCACTTTAAAATACACAATTTATGTTATATACATTTTTTTCGTGGAGGGATTGTTTTTTTAGATATTCCTTGTTTTTGGTTTTAGCTATAAAAGACATACTTTTCTCATACAAGACTTTGTGAACTCGTATCCATACAAACAAAGGAACTTCAGTGACATAGCAACCAGCTTTTGACTATCACTTTAACTTATGGTACTCACTTATTTCGCTTCTACTTATAAGGAAGCAAGTAATAAGTCTATTTCTGCTAATTTTTTCTCGATTAGCAGGAAGCAAATAGAAGCATAAGCTTTTTAAACATATTTTATTGCAGAGATATAGAGAAAGTCATGTGAATGTAACACAAGATTTTTTGGTGTAGATATTATACAGCAAGTGGGTGTTTCATAAACCTGCTAATCTCTTAAAATTGAAACCCTACATGAAGACTGCTGTTTTGTATTGCAACTTCGTGCCCTCGAGGAATACCAGCAGTGTCTCAGTGCAGATGGACATTACTTACAAGAAGAACAGTATTCAGTACAGAGCATTTTACAATCAACGCGAGAATAATAAATCGGAACGGACCCCACCCCTTCGGTATAATAGAAAGCGAGTGGAGCGTAAGACGACGGCGCAAGTATGGAGAGGATCTCTAACGTTTCCATAGCGAAACGTATCTGATGCCGCCGGGCCCTATCTGCAAACCCCGAGTATTCGGGATTGTCCAAGAGACCGATAGCACCCGAAAGCGGATCGTGACACAGTTACGATGCAAGGGAGAAACTTCTATAGAGCACGCAGCTACCTCCCAACCGCAACATGCCAAACACCGTAACCTATTATCTTCAACTCTAAAACAGATAAGGAAGATATGTGTAGAAGATAAACCACCCCGGCCTGCCGATCCGGAGAAACTGCGGAAAATCCATAGTTCACCGGAAATTGAAGCAGGGACCTCCAGAATTTGAGTACGTTACCCTTACTGAGATTTGTTTTTACTTTCAGCCAGGTTAAGTAGAGTCGAGTCCACGGAAACTGCAGATGTTTTTCTGCATTTACGGTGATGCATGTGTGAAATTTGGCCAAAAATGTTGGCAAATTAAAATTTATTTTATACTAAAATTATATGGATTTAAAACTTAAAACTTATTTCCCTCACTTGGCGTAATTTATATAGCAAACTGCAGCTATGCATGGGTAGACACAGATGGGCACGTATAGGCACTCCCAACTTTAAACCTTATTCTCTCACAAACGTATATCCAAAGTTTTCCATACCCAAAATGTTCAACACGCTGCAATCTTTCACCAATTTGTTTAAAACATTTTAAACTGACTCTCAAAATAGAATTAAAGAAACTAGGCATCTTTTTCAAAGCAATGCTCAAATTTTGAAAAATAAATTATTAAATTTTGAAAAATCAAGAATTTTGAAGAGTAGGTACGTAAAACAATTGTTCTATACTAATAAGGACTAATATAAAATGTAAACTCATTTCCTGTAAAACTGTACATTTTTACTTTCTCTATACGCACTATGTACATAGTGTATAGAGAAGGTATTGCAGTCCACCCAAAAATACCGAGATTTCACTGGAAATATATGTTTTAGAGTCCTCTGTATCCAAAAAAAGCATTTTCACAAAAAGGTCCGTGTGTGTGTGTGTGTGTGTGTGTGTGTGTGTGTGTGTGTGTGAACACGATAACTCAAAAACGAAAAGTCGGTAAAATAACAAACTTGGTATTTAAGTTCAGTATCTTCCAGGGATGCGACACGAAGATTTTGAGAAAAATCCCCCCACCCCAAACTACTCTTTACATGGAACTGTTTTATTTTCTTAAAATGGCTCTAACGATTTTGATTAAAATACCGTATATTAAAGATACTTACCTGACAAATAAAATGTATATATTCCATTTTCTGGGAATAGCCTCGGAAGCTTACTTTATTCTAGATGAAATTTACCGAATTTTGCATAGCTCCTAAACCATAAGAGATAGATAAAAACTTATTGCACAACAAATGTAGAGCACGTTAAAAGACAATTTGTGTTATATACATTTCTTTCATGTAGTTGATCGTTATTTAGATATTCCTTGTTTTTGGTTTCAGCTATGAAGAACTTTACTTTTCTCATACGGGAATTTACCAACTCTGTCCATAGAAACAAAGGAACTGCAGTTACATAGCAACCAGCTTTTGACTATCACTTTAACCTGTGGTACTCCCTTGTTTCCCTTATACTTACAAGGAAGCAAGAAATAAGACTTTCTGCTATTTGTTTCTAGATTAGCATGAAGTAAATAGAAACATAAGCTTTTTAACAATAGTTTGTTGTAGAGATATAGAGAAAGTCATGTAAATGGAACACATCAGATTTTTTAAAATGTATCACATGGTTCGTTTATATTAGAACTATGAATTTAGACAGTAAAATTGCCATTGAAATAACCATGCGGGCTATCATTTCGATACTTGTAAAAATGTTTAAGATTATTGGTGGGATAACTGATATAAATTTCAATAAGATATCTTGTATTCTGTGGATTTTCCAAATGGCATATGTGTTTCATGTTAACACCGGCAGAATCTCCTTATCATTATATGTTCCATGCAGCTGCTGGATTGTCCGTCTCGTATTGGTATAAATTTAATATCAGGCACTCAAATATTTTTCTAAGAACATAGGAAAGAATAAAAAGTAAGTGTAAGACAAACATTAACTGGAGTGCTAGAAGTAGGTACGAGACGGTTTTGTATTTCTTTACCAACACTGGGAAATTTATCGGCATTATTCTATGCACTCGACTTTAAACTTTCAGCAAAGGTTGCTGAAATATATGTTTCTACATATAGCACATTGGACGGTACGTCTTGACCTCTACAGAGGAGTTGCCATTGTGTCCAGAGACCAAGAAATAAAACTGGGGCCATTTTGCCACTTTTGACCTCATTGCAAACACTTTGAGATATTGGTGGTTCACCAGCAGCTGTCAGCCATTAGAAAAAAGAACATCGTGAAAACGATAATGATAATACTTGATCGTCGTTCCGTTTAGGTGTCCACTGATGGGAAGCCGTTAGCCTTCCAGCAAAAGCATATCCAATATCGGGAAAATGCTTTGACATTAGAGGACACGCCTATTCTCCATTTTTCATCCCTCTTTCCTTGTTATCCGGATCTCTTGTCGCTTTTTGTGCCGATGGGTGGGTTCTGGCAAGTCGTTTCGTGGCTAGCAGAAGATGTCCATTATAATCTTTTGTCTCCATCTCTCCTGTTATTCGTTATACCCTTTCTTAGAGTTTTTCCCTCGGCGTGGTGCTTTGGACATTGTCTTTCTGATGAGGGGTGACATTCCATATCCGCCTCATTGCGTCCTCCATGGATATTCTTGAAACTTTCCACACAAAGGGAAACGAAAATGAAATAGCGTCAGAGAGCCGGTTTAAGAAAATGGTGTCTCAGGCAGTTCTCCAAAGATCTGAAAAGTTCTGTCAGTATTCCAGGTTCGAAAGAAATTATATCACTTTCATCTTTCAGCTTTTGTAGTCTCATCTTGTCATTTACTCTCTTCGTTATCAAAAATTGTCACGCATAATACTGAAATTAGTGGCGTATTAAATTAACTATTTTTAAGTAAATAATGTGGAAAGGTAAACAAATATTTCAATAAATAATTTCATGTGTTACCACCGAGGTGTAATGATAAAATAGACCACGTTTCAATTCTGTTACTAGATAAGAGTCATTCCTAAAGGCAAGCATTGGGTAAGCAATTAGCTCGAAGTCAGAACGGAGAAGGTGATTAAGTTCAGGAAAACTCGGTAAGCAAGTACTCAATTATATTTAAACTTCAATTTATGAACATTTAATATGTTCCAAAATCTAACAAATACATGTGGAAAGCGCGCGAGAACCATTTCTAAGAATTATCAAATGGTTAAAATACCTAGGGTTGAGAAGTCAACTGAGTTTGGAGCGTGCGTTTAAATAAAGGCAATTTAGAATATAATAATGATGGAGTAGTCAGTAGCAGGCGGGACTTAGGTAGTAGCATATCTCGTTAAAATTGAGTATTCTCTTATATTACTTGCGCTTCATGATTCTTTCTATAATTTTTACTAATTACGAAAGTTAACTGCGCTAGACTGATCACTCGTTTAGTGATCTGCAACTCTCTGGATGTAATACGAGTTAGTTATAACACCTCTGGTTTAGATTAAGAATATTTTAATGATCTTAAGAAAACCAGCAACTTGTTCCAAGGAAATCAATTATTATCCTGCATAATATTCTCGTAAAATTTAACCAGCGTTTCCCATTCAAACCACAACCACGCCTACTCTGAGAGAAAGATCTCACAGCATACAATTGGAGTAGCTATTGTGCAGTAAAGGCAGTACTAATAAATACAAGATATAAGTAATTAATAAGATAATATAAATATATGTTATATAGATATAAGATTATGAGGTATTATTAGGGCATGTTAGCACAAACTTAGTTACAAGAGAGACGAGATAAACTGTACATAGGTGATAAAAGAAATATTTTACAAGGGCTTTGTGGAAAATAGCCAAGGAGTTGGGGGTGAGATCTATAAAAGAACTTCCTTGAGCTAAAACAGACAGCGTAAGCTTGAGGGGGCGGTGAGATTGTAAAAGCTACTGGAGAATTATTGAAAGTTAGGATAGTGTCTAGTAGCTCATGAGAAGAGACGCTACTGGGAGCGGGAAAAAAGAAGTCAGTTAGAGCACAGTTTTAATATTTAGGCAGAACAAAGGTGTTTGATATACATTCTGCAGAGACCCAAGTTCTCACAGAGATCGTACTCATTTACTGTATAGTTTTCTCCAAAACATGATTGTCCTCAAACTGGACCACCCTCTACTAACAGTGGGCCATTATAAAACAAAAGGCGACCCTGTACTAGGGGCGAGGGGCAACGTAGTAAAATCTGTTTTCTGGAGGCACCGCTTAATTGCACCTCAGTTAAGGGACCAGCAAGTGGAATACTAAAAAAAAAAAAAAAAAAAAAAAACACTAAGCTCAAACTTTAAAGTCAGGCTAGGCCGACTTTGGAGGAAGAGTGAGGAAGGGTCTTCTCTGAAAAATACTGTGCAAGTCAGTTCGTCTTTAGGTAGTAGTACACTCAGTTGAGCTCCAGAGTGCTTCGGTCCTACATATTATTTACGTAAGAAATTTTATATGCGACATCTAAGTTTCATTTGTAAGTGAACCATGTAATAGCTGTAACAACGCCCTCCGGCATGTGACCGCTCTGGTATGCGGCAGTGAAGCTAGAACGAAACATCGCAGTTCGATATACTAAACGCCGGCGTGACGCAAAAAGGTACCCCGGAACGTTACACTTCACGCCTCATCATGATTCCACTTTTACGCCCTTCAGTTCGGTTTTCATTTCCTTCATTTCGGCCAGCAATCTCTTCATCTCGACTTCTTTATCCCACTTCTGACACCAATGTAGCAAATGTCTTTATTGACTAAAAATATAAATAAATAAAAACCATATATGCTGCCCCTGCACTTAGATAACTATACCGGGGCAAATATTCAAACTTGAAACTTATTTCCAAAAACAAGCATTACAAATGTTGTCTGTTATCATTTTTTCAGATAATTTATAAACTACAGTCTAAAATTAAATCAGTAAACAACGATTTATTATTTATTGACTCAACAATTAGTTACAAATAAAGTGTTTAGATCACTGCTGCAAATAGTTCATTCGACATTTGACAGTTTATGGCTGCAGCCATCCATGGCTCGCGCCCCTCTGCACGCCTACTGTCCAGTCACTCACGACTCAGTGCAAATCGCAACACAACATTAGCACTTACTGCAATTATTCTTCCTCCTTTTATAGCGAAAAAATGACGTCACAAATTATCTGGAAACTTGTCGAAAGCAGTAGAAACCGGTGTTTAGGAAACATCTCGAATATTAGAAGAAACGTGATGTTCCGAAGGATCCTGTTACGTCGCGTCGCATCGAAATGCGATGTCCCACGTTCCAGCTTCACTGCCGCTTACCAAGCGAACATGAGACCAACTACATGCCGGACGGCGTTATTACAGTTGGGATCTCAGAATTATAAAGTGTGTATAAGTTATAAATATTCTTGGCAACATTTTAAATAAATTACACAGCTATTAGTTACAGATGTGTTATCTGTGAAATAGTTTCCTTTACATTTCACGCTCTGTTAAGAGATACATGCTCAACTGAAGAACACAACTAGCCAGAGCAAAAACATGAACTATATATTAAAAACAAAATGAAATGTGTAAGATGTAGTTTTTTATTTATGGACGCCCTTTAACTGCTATGGTTCTGAGCGTCCTATTCTATACTGGGCGTGAAAGGGACCTCTTTATCAGGCTGTAAACCTGCGACACAGGATCAACGGATTTATTCTCTTCCGAAGGAAAACATACTAGAGATTTTTAAGCCCGAAAAATCCATCGTCCTCCGCGACCTTGGGTATATGAAATTAGCATGGTAACCATTACACCAAGGAGGACGAATTAAAAACAAAACCTGATGTGTTCCATTCACATGACTTTCTCTACCTGGCCTCTAAAAACTATTCCTACAAAAGTTTATTCTTCTATCTACATGTTCAACGCGGTAAACAGTAACATAATTACTACTTAGTTCCTTATAACCAGAAAGGAAATAAGGAATATATCACATTAAAGCGATGTTAAAAACTTTAAACTGCCGAACGATATGTGAACAACTTATGTTCCGGTCACTTTGCATTTCCAAAAAGAGGTGAAATGAAACTAACCGCATTTGAGAAGATACTTATCTTAAAATTGAAACCAACAGGAAGGAATACCTCGAAAACGGCAACTCTGTAGCAAAATGTATATGACATAAATTGTGTGTTTTAACGAGATCTGCACGTTTTGTATAGCAAGCTTTTGTCTAACGCTTACAATTCACCAGTTATACAAAATTCAGCAAAATTCATTCAGAATGAACAGGTCTTCATAAACTTTTCCCAGAAAACTCAAGATATACATTCTAATTTGTTGTAAATAGTTTTAATGTGCGGTATTTTCATAAAAGTCGCTAGAGACATTTTTGAGAAAAACAAAAGGGTAGTTTTGTGTGTGGGATTTTTTTAAGAGAAAAATCTTTGTGTCACATCCTTGGAAGATACCAAACTTAAATACTGAGTCTTTTCGGACAGCTATACTGACCTTTTTCTAAAAATGCTTTTATGGACTCGGTCCCAAAACATATATTTCCGGTGAAATCTCAGCATCGAATTGTTGGGTGGAATACAATACTTCCTCTATACACCACGTACATAGTACATATAGAGAGACAGTAAAAAAATATCTATAGGAAATATCTATGTAAAGTGAAGTTGGAGAAAGTTGTCGTACATATAGTTTTGAAAATACAGAACCTAAACACAGAAACTCAGTGCCGATTTTTAAAGCTAAATTTCTAAAGTTTACCTCTCTACTAGAAATCACCTAGAAGTTTACATTTCACTTTACATACTAATCTATAGCTATTAACGTGTGTGTCACTCAAAAATTTGATACATATCGACATTTTAATCAAAATATACCTTTTGAGGTTCCATGAATAAAATAAGATTTTGGTCAAAGCTTCATGAAGGTTAGTTTTTAATAGTGTTTAATATTCGTTCTTACTGCATACGTTACCACAGGTGGTGGATATAGTACATGTACAAGAAGCGTTCAATAAGCCCTTAGAAAATCCAAAATATTACTTCCATAGCATGAAAAAATGTTTGTATTTAGCAACCGTCGTCTCTGTTAAAGTTTCAAGTGGTTACATGCCGTTGGCAATTGAATGAGTAATCTTGTGATTTTTTAGAATGATCTTTATTTATTTTAAATGTAACATTGCAGTTTAATCAAGTGCTAGAAAATGTGCTTATCCAAATTATTCATGTCTGTTTTCTATGAAACAAAGTACAAAAAGCATAATTTTTATACGATAGAAAAATTTGAATTAAAATCACAGAAAATCACACAATTTAAAACTGAATCCCACATAATGTCCGCATTAACATTAGTTTAAATGTTGAAAAGGTACTGTAAAATAATCAAGAAATTAAACTCGTGTTCTTGCATTGAGCGGTTACACCACACACAATTTCCTTATAGGTCGGCAACTTCTCATACACATCAGTATGCGGGTTGACTACTATCACGGGACGGTCAAAATACTCGTTCGGTGTAGGAATTGAGATTTCCAAATATTGCCGGTTTTTACAGTCATTCTAACTACTTTGTTTGGGTCTGGGGAACGGCATGGAGTCTTGCCTCAAAACATTGCTATATATATGACTTTTGAATCTAGAGAAGCCTTTAACCGAAAATAGTTCTTAAAATACAGAAAAGAAAGAAGATAACATTGACTTGTGTCTTTTTACTTTCTCTACACGTACCATGTACATAACGTATAGAGAAAGTATTGTGTCCCACCCAAAAATTATATGTCGAGTTATGTAATCTCAAAATAATTCGACCAAATTTTTTACTTAAATCTACTTAATTTAATAATTAATACACAACATTGTTAACTTATTCCAATGAAAAAAATTCCTAAAAATAAGGAAATAAATGCAAGATAATAATTAGTAAAATGCCTGATTTGAAAGGGTTATCGTGATAGGATAAATAATGTAATTTTATTATTTTGGCCTTATGGTTTACCGGGAAACTTACGAGTCAGTTTAATAACGCGCCGGTTTGTTGCCATGGTAGCTAAGTGGTAGAGCAACTGGCTAGAGACCAGGTGATCCGTGGTCAAATCCCGACTATGACATTGAATTTTCTACACATGATACGAGTGAAAAAACAAATTAACATATGGTGTGTTCCGTTCACACGACTTTCTCTAGCTTTTACAAAAACAAACTTTGCGTACAAAAAGTGATTCTTTTATTTACATCTTGCTAATCGAGATAAACATTAGCAGAACTGTACTTATTACTTGCTTCCTTGTAATTAAAAGGAAAATACGGGAATGCACTGCACTAAAACGACACTCAAATCTTTTAAAAGCTCATCGCTGTGTAAAGCAACTGAAATACGATTATCTCTTGCATTACCGGAAGCAAAACAAGAGAGAAACGAACGTTTACATCCCGCATTAGAAAAGTTAAAGCAGTACAAAACTTAAACCAATAATAAGGTATATCTTGGAAACGGTTAACGCTACAGAAAAAAAATATCATCCACAATGAAGAGATATTTAGAGGCTATTCTCAGAAAATTGAAGATTTACATTACGCTTGTCATGAAAATGTCGAACATATGGTATTTTACTCAAAATAGTTCGAGCCATTTGAGAAATATTTTCGAAAAATTCCTGTATAAAGGCTAGTGGGGTGTGGAGATTTTCTACAAAACCTCGTGTCACATCTTTGAAAGATACTATACTTAAATACCAAGTTTTGTATTCTAACAACTTTTAGTTTTTGAGTTGTGTTCACAAACACACGAACACCTACTCGGACATGTTTCTAAAAATCAGTTTTGGATTCACGGATCTCAAAACATGTACACCGGTGAAATCTCGGTTTCTAATTTTTGGGTGGAATACAATACCTTCTCTACCTACTATATACATTGTACATATGTGCTAGAGAAAGTAAGAGGCTCTCATCAAGCGGGAGGAACAAATTTAATTTTTAGTACGCTGAAACCTGGTGTTTTAAAGCCTGAGGTGGAAGAAGAAAAATACGAACGATACTAAGAAGACAGGTTTTACAAAAAAATCCTCTGCTACAAAGTTTTCTTAGAATTATTGCACACTTAATAAAATGATTTCAAGCACGATATTAAAATATTATCCCATTGTGTTACAAATATACTGCGGCGGTACGAAGATTGTGTTTCTTCCTTTAGCACTCTTCGGCCGTCTTTTGTTATAGAATGTATTTACTAGTTTTTAATTTAGCGATGCGTCAAAACACAAGAAAATTAATTTTAGACTCAGTGCTATGCAAATGGTCAATTGGTTACACATATACGAAAACCAAAGAAAGACTCAACTAAATTAATAAAGGCATTCCATCAATCAGTACCTAACCGTAAAACTATTTTCTTAATGTTTTATTTACATAGCCCCCTTTAACATCTAAAGTCATATCGGGGGCTTTGCACTTGAAACAACTCGTTGTCTGTAGGTTCTTTTAAGTTTGATTTAAATCATTTTATTTTCCTCCAACAAATATTCCTTCTCACGTACATACCTCCAGACTCTGTGATGGATAGGAAATAATTCTGAAAAATTCCCTGACCTCTCAACCACGGAGGCAGTCATGTAAAATTACTGTTTTTTTTTTTTTTTTTTAGTCTCTGTACTTATAGCCACATAGATTAAATAACTTTTCATCTATGCGTTCCTAGCCGTACTTCTAGTGCGAATCGCGGATATTTACTTTCTCTGGCCCGTATGTACAACGCAATAGTAGATAGAGAAGGTATTGTATTCCACTAAAAATTAGATTTCACAGGAAGTACATATTTTGAGGTCCACTGAGTCAGAAAATGTATTTAGAAAAAGTTCCTCCCGCGCGCGCATGTGTGTGTGTGTCTATGGACAAAATAGCTCAAAAACGAAAAGCCCAAATACCAAACTAGATATTTAAGTTTAGCGTCTCCCAAGGATGCCATACACCCAACTACCCTTTACATGGAAAATGTTTAGAAAAGTTTCATTTTCTCAAAAATGGCTCTAATAATTTAGAATAAAATATTATATGTTAAAATATATACATCACCTCTGAAGACTTCTTTATTCTGGATGAATTTTGCTGAAGTTTGCATAAATAATAAACCGTAAGAGCTATACAAATAACTTGCGACACAATATATGTAGATCTTATTAAAACACATCATTTAAGTCATGTAGGCTTTTTTGAAGAACTAACTGTTTCCGAGATATTCCTTGGTATTGTTTCATATTTAAAATACCTATATAAAGCAAACCATATATCAATTGTTTAACAAGCTACGAGCTTTTAAAGGATTTGACTATTGCTTTAGCCTAATGCATTCCCTTATTTCACTTTTACTTAAAAAAATTTCTGATGTATTCCATTCACTTGACTATCTCTCAGTATATCTCTGTATAACAATTTGTTAATTATTCTATCTACTTCATTCTAATCGAGATAAATGTTAGCAGAAACGGTCTAATTCATTAGTTCATTATAAGAAAAAGGAAAATTAGGGAATACGCTACACTAAACCGACAGTCACATGTTTTAAAATGTGGTTGCTATGGGACTGAAATCAGTTTCTTTGCGTGGCCAGGAGTTGACAAGTTTCCGTGTGAGAAAAGTTTAAGTATTTTAAAACAATATAATATAGAAGGAATATCTTGAAAACGCCCAACTCCACGAAAAAAAATTAATGTGGCATGAATTGTCTTTAAGGAGTTCAAAAATTTTTGTCTATCAAGATTTTGTCTATCTTTTACGGTTTACTAGATATGCATAGTTTTAAAAAACTTGATCAGGAATAAAGAGGTCTTCATAAGCTATTCCCAGAAAATTCAAAATATACATTTTATTTGTTATGTAAATATCTTAATCATAAGATATTTTAAACAAAATCGTTAGTGTTTTTTGAGAAAATCAAATTTTCGAAATTTCTTTCACGTAAAGGGTAGTTGTGGATGGGGATTTTTTTTGAAAATACCCGTGTCACATCCTTGGAAAATACAGAAGTTAAATGCCGTATTTAACGGACTTTTCGTTTTTGAGCTATACCGCTCACGCGCGCGAATATTATTCTAAAAATGATTTCTTTAGGATTCAGTAGGTCTCGAAACATGTATTTTTGGTGAAATATTGGTATCGAATTGTTGAATGGAATACAATACCTTCTCTATATAGTATGTACATAATAAGTACGTGTAGAGAAAGTAATAAAACCATTTATGCTAATTTTATCTCGATTAGAATGATTTAGATAAACTACTAATCTATTGTAAAAATAGTTGGTTTTTGTAACAGCTAGAGAAAGTTGTATGAATGGAATACATAAGATCTTTTTAACTACTGTCACAGTCCGTCCAAGTGCTGACGTTCTCAGGTTTGCGTTGGTATAAGAGTCAGCGTAGTTAGAAACCTTGTGGTCACAAAAGAAGGAAGGTTTCAGTGGAAGTACAGTCTGGGCTAAAATCGGGAGTGGGGTATGCAGCAATTCATCAAAATAGGAACCAAACTCATTAGTGAGGGGGCTCGCGTAAATTAGACTAGGAGCATGGCGGACGATAACAATTACTGACAAAAAATGCTATGAGAATCTGTCCAATTTAGGAGGAACAAAAGTCGTGGATCGTGGAGAGCGTGAGAACTTGTGGTTCTTCTGATATTACTACGAGGGTCAGTCAATAACAAATGCCTCCTATATTTTTTTCTCCTTAACTCAAGTTAGCAAGAGAACAGCTTGAATTTGGCACACTTCCTCAAACTGTAGTAGCAACTAAGTCTACAGGTGGCAGCACTGGTGCGTTTTGAAAAATAACTGGCATCGATGTGCGTATTAGACAGCGTTCCATAATTGAATTCTTGGATGCGGAAGGTGAAACGCCCATTCGCATTTAGGAAAGGATGAAAAATGTGTATGGTGATGCAACAATACATGTCAGTATTGTTAGAAGTTAGGTTCATGGCTGTAATGAAGCAGAATGGCAAACGCCGTTGGCTGATGAAAATTGGAGCAGTAGACCGGTGTCTGCAGTGACTCCACGCAACATTGAGCGAGTGGATGAGATCGTTCGCACTCACCGCCAGGTAACTACTGATAAATTGTGTTGCATTATAACGACAGTGTTATGACGATTATTCAACAAATGGGGTACTCAAAAGTTTGTTCACTGTAGGTACCAAGAATTTTAACCAACGAGAATAAGAAGACAAGAAAAACAATAGCCGCCGAACTCTTGCAGCGCTTCAATTTGGAGGAAGAGGAGTTTCTGAAAAACTTTGTGATTGGACACGAAACATGGGTTTATTTTTTTTAACCTGAATCAAAAAGATAGTCAATGGAATGGAATCGCACAACCTCACCGAAGAAGAAAACACTCAAAACTGTGTCATCGTCAGGGAAAGTGATGGCGACAGTGTTCTGGGTGCGATTCTGGTTGAATTTTTGGAACAGAGATGCACAATTCTGTGGCATACGTCATCACCCTCAAAAAAGCTAAAGCAGTCTTCGGCGAGTTCGCTCAACAGAAACCATATCGGATGATCTTTTGCATGAAAATGCAAAAACCACACACCAATCAATCATTGCACAACTGAAGCGATTGTGAAAATTGGATGGGAAATGTTGCCTCATCCCCCATACAGTCCTGACCTAGCACCATCAGACTAACATCTATTTGAACCACTAAAGGAAGTTCATCGTGGGATTCACCTTGAAGATGAATAGGCCACGAACACATCTGTGCGTCAATGGCTTCAGAACCAAGGCCGGGCATTTTACCACACTGGAATACATGTCCTTGTTAAAAGGTGGACAACACTGTGGAAAAGGATGGGAATTACTTTGAAAAGACAACTTAATCCTCAATGTTGTTGCTTTCATGCTGTGTAATAAAATTTTAATTTTCTTACAAATTAAAAGAGAAAAAATAGAGGGCATTAGTTAGGGCTGCCCATCACAGAAATAGTCGGGCTGAACACCAAGCCCCTCCCGGAAGGGATTATTCGGATTGGGCTGGACTCAACTTGGCAGTGGTCCGATACCCGTAGGAGTTTGGGTACGTGTCTGGCTGTGAGAAGCCTCAATGTCCTCCGGCACTAACCTGGACAGTTAGTATTTCTAAGTTGGTAAAGGTCGCCCACACCGAAGTCTGCGGTAGTCTTCCTCCTTAAGGTTGATGATCCACTTCCGTCTTTGCTTGCAAGGGGGACAGGTTTATAGAATAGGCACACCTACTGGAGAAGCCCACGGACAGGTTCCTTGGGTCACACGTATACCCGAGTTGCTAGGTCACTGCTTGCCACAGTATACTAG
This sequence comes from Hymenopus coronatus, assembly GCA_030762935.1. Taxonomy (NCBI): domain Eukaryota; kingdom Metazoa; phylum Arthropoda; class Insecta; order Mantodea; family Hymenopodidae; genus Hymenopus; species Hymenopus coronatus. The sequence continues at coordinate 34,443,614 of CM060883.1, forward strand.
GGCTGTCCCGGAAGTGCCTATCTGACGTACAGACAGCGGTTGTTACAACAACAATGGGGAAAACTACCAACCTTAGAAAGCTTAAGTTTGATGTTTGACAATTTACATTGTTTAGCATTTGTTTGGCAGCCATCATTAATGAATGTTCTCAGCGAATTTGTAAACATGGATAAAACTGGTCATCGTTATGCAATACAATACTTTCATTTGACAGGTTTTTCTCCAACTAATATTAAAGCATTAGCTAGATTCTACTTTAGGAGAGTCTGCTCCTTCGTTTACAACAGTGAATATTGGGTGGCAGAGTTTAAACGCGGCCATACGAGCTGCCAAGACGAACACCGCAGGGGTTGACCAAATGGGGTTACCAGCCCAGAAATTGTAAAGAAAATCCACAAAATGATATTGGACTGAAAGAGCGCGAGCCAGCAGACATTGCAGACATTTCAAAAAGTTCTGTACATGGCATAATGACTGAACATTTCGATATGAAAAAGTTGTGTGTAAGGTGGCTGCCGCGTTTGCTCACAATAAAACAAAAACAGCGTCGTGAGGATGTTTGATTCCAGTGTTTGACAGTGTTTCGTGCAGCAAAGCTGAGCTTTGCATCGGTTCATAACACTGGATGAAACCTGAATCCATCTCTTCACACCTGGGACGAAGGACCAATCAAAACAGTGGCTTGAAAGGAGGGAGTCGACTCCAAATAAGGCGAAGACAGCTCCATCTGCAGGAAAGGTCATGTCGTCGGTTTTCTTGAACTCACGCGGTATAGTTTTCGTAGATTATCTAAAAAAAAAAAAAAAAAAAAAAAAAAAAAAAGAATAAGTAATCAATTGCGAATATTATGCGAACTTGTTACAACGTTTGAGTGATGAAATCGAGAAAGCTTTGTTTCATCAAGGCAATGCTCCAATTCACAGGCCCATTATCGCTGTGACCAAAATGAGTTAAAGTTCGAACTGCTTCCTCGTGCATCCTATTCACTAGATTTAGCCCCCTCTGATTATTTTCTGTTTCCAAACTTGAAGAAATGGTTTGGTGGTAGAAGATGAACAGGTGGAGTCTGCAGTTGATGGCTATTTTGGAGACCTCGATAGTTCTCATTATAAACAGGGTATCGAAGCTATTGAACATCGCTGGGAGAAGTGTATCGAGCTGAAAGGAGGCACTATAGAGAAATAAAGATGTTTTCCCCCAAATTTTTGTGCTTTCTTTGTTAGATCGGGTACTTCTGGAATAGCCCTCGTACTTGCGCTTGCAGTATCCTGGGGTTCTTTCACCTCATCCTTTTCTGAGGGGAGTAGGCACAAAAAATCCGCCTTGTGTCGTTGTGTCCCTTTCGTTTTCAAGTATTTACTTCATGAAAACTAGTGTAAGCTTCTAGAGATATTAGACTATATCTAGATGCTTGACGTATAACTCCACATTGTGCACTCATTTTAGTCACTGTCAGTGACATGAAAAATCACTGTAAACGCCATACAATATTCAGCTTTGCGAAAATTCAGTATTTAATGAATGTCGCATTAGGGTATCAATCAGTCATTGTTTAAATAGAATTATATTCTATAATCAATAATTAATGCAATTCCCAAACACTTGTTATAGAGCTGTTTATATTTGTTGCATGTGCTGCAAATATCAATATTAATACGGCAGTGGCATAATAAGCTCCTAAGCTTCGTACACAGCCTTTCAATTAAGTAAATGAAAAACAGTTGTGATGTGTTACATTTATATGAATTTTCTACATCTATTACTTGTTAGTGGTAATATGAAATATTTTTAACTATTTTATTTCGTTTTAATCGAGGTAAACCATTACCGAAACAGCTGTATTATACATTTCTTTTAGATAGGAAGAGAACAGCGATAGTCAACTGTTTTAAGAATAGAACGCTATATGCTAACAAATTCTCAGCTAATGCAGACTCATTTAATAAAAGCAACACTTTTTACTTTCTCTAGCCCATATGTAAAATGTACACAGTGGATAGAGACGGTGCTGTATTCCACCTAAAAGTATAATATAGATATTGCATTAAATTATGTTTTGAGGTCCCCTGAATAAAAAAAAACATGTTGAGGAAAAGGTTCGTTATCTCTGTGGACAGCATAGCTCAAAAAACGAAAAGACCGTTAAAAACAAACTTTGTATTTAACTATCTTCCAAGGATACAACACGAAGATTTTCAAGAAAATTCCCCCACCACAAAATACACTTTACATAGAAAAAAAAATTGAAAATTTTGTTTTACTCAAAAGTTGCTCTAAAGATTTTGATTAAAATATCGTATATTAAATAAATTTACATTAAAATAAACTGTACATTTTGAATTTCCTGAAAATAACCCTTAAAGACTTCTTTATTCTGGACGAGTTTTTCAGAACTTTGTGTAACGGTTAAAGTGTAAGAGATACACAGAAACTTGCTCTACAAAAATTGTAGATCTCGTTATAACACATAATTTGTCATATGAATTTTTAGATAGAGCTGACCGATTCTGAGATATTCTTGTTATTGACTTTAACAATTTAAATAATTTTCCCAAACGGGAAATGACGTTTTGTTTCATCTCTCTTGTTATACTGCAGTTGATGGCAAAGGGAACCGAACTTTAGTTGCTTCATATAGGACCAGCATTTACAAGATTTGTCTATCGCTTTAGCCTAGTGTATTCCATTATTTAACTTCTACTTTTAAGGAAGCAAGTAATTATACAATCTCTGCTAATGTTTACCTTGATTATCATGTAGATAAAAGAATAATTGTAAGGAAAGGTGTTTGTGTAGCAGCTAGAGAGCTAGTGATTGGAGCACATTATTTCACACCACAAATGAGTGAGGTTCATAGAATTTTGAATTACTCGACATTTCTCCTTTCAGTATAAAGACATCTCAGTAAACCTTATCCAAGTAACTCGCCCTCACCAAGATTCGAACCGAAAGTTGTCAGGAGTAGAAAAGAATGACCAAGTATTGAACAGGTTACAACAATTATCACAAAAATGTTATCTGGAATAAACTGATAGTTTTAAAGAGATCTACATCTTTTATGTGCAAGTATCATTTCGTCTATCGCTTAACGTTTACTAGATTTACAAGATTTTACAAAATTGATTTTGAATGAAGAAGACATCACAGACCATTTCCAGAAAATTTGAGATTTACATTTATTTCTCATGCGAATATCTGCAATATACTAGGTGGCCCATTTGCCCCGTATTTGGTTGTGCAGATATTTCTTCGTGAGTGAAGAGTTGCAGAACTCAACGGGTGGGGAACAAGCAACAGACACCTTCGTTTTACCTCTCGGAAAGACCGAGATCCATTTCGCGGTCTGCAGAATAACCAAGGTTGCTCAGTCAGTTTTCCATTTACCGGTTTTAACTTGGAATAGCCCAGTTGGGTTCTGCATTTCTCAACGTAGAAAGGAATATGTGTACACACTAAATATGGGGAAGCTAGGCTACCTGGTATAGTGTTTTAATCAAATTCGTTAAAGGCATTTTTAAAATAATCACGAATGTCGTAAAAAGCTCCATGTTAAGGAGTTGGGGTTAGGGGAATTTTATTTGTAATTTTGCTGTCTTATCTCAGAAAGATACTAAACACTGAAATTTTGTTTTTGAGTTTTGAATATACTGTTTGCAGACCACAAACAAACAACATTCTGAGAAGCACCTATGAAAAACTTAAAATTACTTACGATATCGTAAGGCGCCATTGGAGTATGTCATCTCAATATAATTTGAGATTACCTTGTGGTTTACCGGGAAACATGCGATTCAGTTGAGGAATTTAATGCCGTGTCTGCATGTTGCCATGGTAGCTCAGTGCTTAGAGTGACCGGCTAGAGACCGAGATATCCGTGGTTAAAATCCCGGCTATGACATTGAAATGTTCATTCTGACTCTACCTATCCATTTCTATTATCTCCAATTATAATTAAGTAGAAAGAAAAATATACTTTCGTAAAAGTATTTTGTGCCCGCCTGGGTAGTGTGATGATAGCGTGTCTGCCTCACATTCAACAGTCGCGAGTTCGAATCTCGCTTAGGGTGAATAACCCACATAAGATTTTTTTTTCGTGCTTTTCCCTTATCTCGAGAAGTCGAGTAATTTTAAGCTCCAAGGACCCTGAGATCATTTGAGCATCATTTCACCAATTTCATTCATCGTCCGATTGGCTAATAGTCCTTAAGCTAATAAACAAAAAAGAGCAGGACTGCCTCTGTGGTCGAGTGATCAGCGAGCTGACTTTTCATCCGGAAGTCCCGGGCTCCATTCCCGGCTGGGACGGGGAATTTTTCTTTAACCAGATTTATTCGCTATCCCCCACAGTCTGGAAGTATGCCAGTGAGGGTGAATGTGTGTGTGTGTGTTTAAGGAAAATAAATTTGAACCCAACGTAAAGAACCTATAGACAACCAATTGATTCTAGAGCAAAGCCCCCGATATGACTTAGATGTTAAAGGGGGCTATATAAATGGAACGATTAAAAAAATAGAGTAGTTTGTATAGCCATAATAAACAAAAAAAAAATCTTATGTGTTACACTCACATGACTTTCTCTAGCTACTCTACAAACAAGCGTCTTACAAAACATAATTCTTCTTTCAACACCACGCTAATCGAGATAAACATTAGCAGAGTTTTGTTACTTAGTTCCTTATAAGTAGGCTGGAACTAAGAGAATACACTAGGCTAAAGTGATAGTCAAATGTTTTAAAAGCTGTCGTTATGTGATTGTCATGGCAAATGGACTCTTTGCTTGGCCAGGTGTAGAACAAAAGAAAAACGAACACTCCCGCCTGTGAAAAGTATAAGTACTTCACAACTGAAGCCAATAACAAGGAATAACTCTGAAACGATTAGTTCCACGAAAATAATGTTTATGACATAGCTAGTGTATTTTAACGATATCTACACTTTTTGTACAGCAAATTTTTTTCTATTTCTTACGGTTCATTAGTTATTCTAAATTAAGCAAAATTCATCCAGAATAAACAGGTCTTTAGAAGCTATTACCAGAAAATTCTGGATTTATATTTTATTTGTAATAGAAATGACTTTAATATGTGATATTTAATCAAAATAGTTGGAGCCATTTTTAAGAAAAATAAAATTTTCGAAATTTTTTCCATGTAAAGGGTAGTTAGGGGTGGGGGGATTTTCTTGAAAATCTTCGTGTCGCATCCTTGGAAGATATCAAACCTAAATATCAGTTTGGTATTCAACTGTCTTCATTTTTGAGCTATGCTTTCGGACCTTTTTCTGAAAATACTTTTTTTGGGCTTGGGGGGTCCTAAAATATGTATTTCCGGTGAAATCTTGACATCGAATTTGTGGGTGGAATACAATACTTCTCTATCCCTATGTACATTGTACATACGGGGATAGAGAAAGTAAAACGTTAAAAAAATCCATGGGAATGCAACACATGCGATTTTTTGTAGTTTTAAGTTTAATAGAAACGTTTTCTTAATACTTGTCAGTCCAAACACGCTCATTTGTCGCTGACATTATTTACAAGCTGTTTGTCTTCTCATAAATATTCATTATTGTGGTAATTAATTGAGGTTTATTGTTTATTCCGCCACAGAGAAAAGAAACAATGAACAGAGTCCATAGCGTGCGGTCATTAAATTCTAAATGATTAGTCTGAAACACGAAATGTTTCACATGACACTATCTCTTTCACGTAATATGTGACTTGGCTTGGTTGTATGAATCACAACTAAACATTTTCGTGTGGTTTATCACGTTTTCTAAATATTTCTTTTATACTTCTTATAAATTCACTTAAAATGCAAACTAGCCACGCACAGAAATACAGGGAGGGGCGTACAAACACATAAATGCCATGCTATTTAACGCAATATCTCAAAAATAAATAAAGTGCGAGCAAATGCTTTGTTTTAGGGTTGCGTGACGGTGATTTATCGAACTCGGCCTTTTAAAAAACGTATAATCCACTCCCAGTTTATCAAAACAACCAGTACATTATCTAGGATTATGTATGTGTCTGCTGTATGCTTTATGCTGAAAACTTAATGGACAGGAAAACCAAAGCCTACTGGTTATGTATAGCAAAAATCAATTTATATAGCTTTATCTGCAAACAGTTAATATAAAATACATATAATATAGCAAATAAATAAGTAACAAACAATAATGAGCCAAATTTTTCAAGCTATACAACACCAATACTTCTGTTGAAATAAAAGAAATTGATAACTATTAGTACTTTCTCTATACGTGCTATGTACATAGTGTATAGAGAAGGTATTGTAATGCACCCAAAAATTCGATACCGAGATTTCACCAGAAATACATGTTTTGATATCTCCTGAATCCAAAAAAAAAGCATTTTTAGAAAAATGACCGTGTGAGTGTGTGTGTGGAGCATAGCTCAAAAACGAAAAGTCCGTTAAAAACCAAACTTCGTATTTAGGTTTGGTATCTTCCAAGGATGCGACACGAAGATTTTCAAGAAAATCCCCCCACTCCCAACTACCCTTTACGTGGAACTTTTTTCGAAAATTTTTATTTTTTAAAAAATGGCTCTAACGATTTTGATTAAAATATCGTATATTAAAGATATTTACCTGACAAATAAAATGTATATCGCGAATTTTCTGGGAACAGTCTCTGAAGACTACTGTATTCTTGATGAATTTTGCATAACTACTAAACCATAAGGGATGGACAAAAACTTAACACAAACAATGTAGAGCACGCTAGAACACACAATTTATGTTATATACATTTTTTCGTGGAGTTGCTGGTTTTTGAGATATTCCTTTTTCTTAGTTTCAGCTTTGAAAAACATACTTTTCTCATACAGGAATTTGTCAACTCCTGTCCATACAAACAAAGGAACATCAGTCACATAGCAACCAGCTTTTGGCTTTCACTTTAACCTATGGTACTTCCATATTTCGCTTCTACTTACAATATAGCAAGAAATAAGACTATTTCTGCTAATTTTTCTCAATTGGCATGAAATAAATAAAAGAATAAGCTTATTGACTATTATTTGTTACAGAGATATAGATAAAGTCATGTGAATGGAACATCAGATTTTTTTAATAAGGTTCTTATAATTTTATTCAAAATTTTAGACTTTAAATTAAAAAATAACTAATCTATGTACATAATCATGCTTCGTTGAAATAAAGGCTGTTTTGGTGCAAATGTGTGGTAAGAATTTCAGGCTTTTGTGTCAATTAGTTTCTGAGATATTTCCGAGGCATTTATACAGACAATTTTACTTCTTCAGAAATTGCTTTCAAGCATAACATTTAAAAAGAAATGTAACCTAGCTTTTCAAATACAACTATACAGTACCTAATATTCTTTCACGAAGACAATATGAGCGGGATGGCAATGATCTGAATATATATATATATATATATATATATATATATATATATATATATATATATATATATAAGTGAATCGCTGAAATGTTTGTACAGGTATCACTTCTGAACTACTGCATCAAATTGAACAGTTCTTTTTCTGTTGTGTTCGTTATTGTCACGACAAGGTTTGTGGAAATGAAAATGTTTAAAAATAGTACTATAAAGTATTTAAAATCTCATAATATTGTTATCTATGGTGCTAAGCGAACGCATTTCGGTTAATAGCCACCAGATGGCAGTGGAATCACGGTTATTTGTTGCTAAATGGTCGTAGTACTGCTATATTTTCCCTTCCCATTCAATGTTAAGGTAACGCACCAGTTTATTAACACAATGACGCTATGCAGCAGTGAATTTCAACATTTTTATGTATTAACTGTGCTTTCCTTACTCCTATCGTTTAAAATAAAGAAGCTTTCCTAGCGACGAACACCTGAAATACGTACTTATTATTTGCCACCAGATGGCCGTAGTACACACTGCTCCATTTTTCTTCTTCAATGGAATGTATCCGGTTATGGAGAAAATGACGCAAGATAACTGTGAAAATAAAATATATTTCTTATTAACTATCCTTTGCTTGGTCACATCGTTTAATTAAGGAAATCAGTATATTTTTGTTGTAATACTTTAAAAGGAACAAGTTATGAACAATGCACATAAGCATTAACCCTTTTGGAATCTGAAAATAACGGGATCCGTTTTAGGTTTAACCTATTACAGATGTTTATTTGACGTTATGTGATACACGAGCTAGCTAAAGAACATGAAAAAGTATATCAATTGACCGAATAGATCTACTTCCTCTTTAGTTACGTCACTGTTAGCCTTAGAAATTGCTGTTTTGACATAGAAGAAAATAAAGAAAGAGGTGGAAAACATTAGGAATAAAGAAAAGAAAGAGATTCGGAAGAAGCATGAATGTTACTTTGTGACTTTCTCCTTAATGTAATTCATTACCTATGCCAGCGTATACCCACCACACTATGGATGCGCTGCCATTACTGTTATTATGCCAACGACATCTTGGTTGGCCACGCTGTTAACTGCATATGTCGTCCTTTACACACTACCTTATGGGTGCTCTGACTTCGTCCTATTTATGCTACATTGCCCAGATCATTGCGCTTTTCAGATGCAAATGTATTATTAGACATTGAAAATGGGAAAATTCCTGTTGACACTTCTACTGACCTCATTTCGTTTCCATCAAATCTTTGTCACTTCACAACGTCAAAGGAAGAATCAATATCGAAAGTGTTTCCAAATATTGGTGCAAATTACAAACATTATATTTGGTTTAACGAACGAGTCATTTTAGCAGGAACTTGTAGCTGTGGATGATTCGAATGTAGAAATTCAGGGTAAAATTGGTGGATTCATTTAAGTCGATCAATTCCGTTATCAATCCAAATGAAGTCATCAATTATCTAATTAAATTCATTGGATTTGCCAGGATTCCCTCCACACCATTTACAGCTCAAGGTTGACTCGGTGATAATTATACTACGTAATATAAATCAGCCGAAATTATGCAGCGGAACACAATTCACTGTTAAAAAAGTATGAAAATTTTGATTTAAGTTACTATAACATAGGAAAGTTCAAAGGCGAGGATATACTTATTTCAAGAATACCACCAATTTCCGATTGAATTTAAGTGCACCCTACATTCATAAAGACAATAAATCCCAAGATCAATCGTTAGAAGTGTGTGTAATATACTTTGAATTGCGTTTTCCCCATGTTGTACGTTGCGTGCTCGAGAGTCGGCAAACTATCGGTGTTATTTTTTTCTCTCCGGAAGGAAAATTGTGCATTACAAGGCATTACAATAGAGTGTTGGTCAAATTGTTTATTTTTCATTTTATTTCATTGCATGGTCTACTTAAACGAGTAGAGTTGTCTTCATTAGGTACATCACCCGTGCGAAGCCGGGGCGGGCAGCTAGTAGAAGTAAAAGCTTTCCGGTCAAAATAAAAAAAAAAAAATCTGATGCGTTTCATTCAATTACTTTCTCTACAAATCTGTGACAAATTATTGTTAGAAAGCTTATTCTTCTATGTACTTCATGATACTCGGTACGAACATTAGCAATTGTTCTTATTACTTGGTGTCTTGCAAGTAAAAGGCAAAAATCTAATGTGTTCCATTCACATGATGCGGTAAACAAAGTCTTTTATTCAAAACATTAATTTATCTACATCATGCTAATCAAGATAAAGGTAAGGAGAATTATTTTTATTACTAGCTTCCTTATAAGTAGAAGCGCAATAAGAAAATGCACAGTCAAAAGCGATAGTCTCGTCCTTTAAAAGCCGGTCGCTATTTGAAACATTTGACATTCCAATCTCTTTGCTTGCCAGGAATAACCAAACAGAAAACGTCTTCCCGTTTGAGAAAAGTTTAAGTGGCTAAAATTAAAACCAATAATCAGGAATATCTCGAAAACGGTTAACTCTATAAAAAAAAAAAACCTGATGTGTTCCACTCACATGACTTTCTCTACTTCTCTGCAACAAATTATTCTTAAAAGCTTGTGCGTCTATTTATTTCATGCTAATCGAGTAAAAATTAGCAGAAATAGTCTTATTAATTGCTTTCTTATAAGTAGAAGAGAAACAAGGGAGTGCCATAGGTTAAAGTGATAGTCTAAAGTTGGTTGGTATGTCACTGAAGTTCTTTTATTTGTATGGACAGGAGTTGAGAAACTCCTGTATGAGAAAGGTATAATTTTCTTAAAGCTGAAACAAAGAACAAGGAATATCTAAAAAACAATCAACTCCACGAAAAAAATATGTATTACATAAATTGTGTGCTTTAACGTGCTCCACATTTTTTGTGTGGTAAGTTCTTATCTATCTCTTACAGTTTAGCAGTTATGCAAAATTCGTAAAATTCACTCAGAATAAAGTAGTCTTCAGAGGCTATTCCCAGAACATTCAAAATATACATTTTATTTGTCAGGTAAATATATTTAATATACGATATTTTAATGAAAATCGTTAAGTTGGTATTTTACCGACTTTTCGTTTTTGAGTTATCGTGTTCACAGACACACGTACACCCACACAGGAACTTTTTTCTAAAAATACTTTTTTTTTGGAATCAGGGGACCCTAAAACATATATTTCCGGTGAAATCTCGGTATCGAATTTTTTGGTGGAGTGCAATACCTTCTCTATACATTATGTACATAGCACGTATAGAGAAAGTAAAAATGTACGTGACATAAACTGTGTGTTTTAATGAGAGGATATTCGCAGAAAATTCAAGATACCATTTCGTTTGTCATATATATAGGGCATTTTAGTTAAACAGTTAACCAATTTTGAGAAAACCAAAATCCCCATGTTACATACTTGGAAGATATCAAATTTAATACCTAGTTTGGTGTTTTACCGACTTTTCGTTCTTGAGTTATCGTGTTCACACACACACGCGCGCGTGCGTGCGCAGATCTTTGTCTAAAAAGTTTTTTTTGGGGGGTATACAGGGAACGGATGTTTCCTGTGAAATATCGGTATCGAAATTTTGGGTGCATTATAATGCCTTCTCTATAGGTACACTATGTACATAGTACGTGTAGAGAAAGTAAAAAGGTCTTTCTCTAACGCTAATATTTATAAGGTTATTGATGTTTTACCAAGTGAGCGTACCAAAATTTTCTAAAGGACTACTATGCAGGATTATTTTCAACTATATTTTGCGTATCTCTATGAAATTTATACCAAAATGAATGGGAGATTCGTAATATTTATGTGCAATTAAAACATTAACATGGAAAAAATTTAGAAACATCACTGCCCTAAAAATGTATAAGAATTGTAAACATTATCAGAATTCCTTTCATCTGATAACGTTAGTCATTTTCGGCATTTGCACAGCCTCGACAGATTCACAAACGTAAGGTCTTGCACACCAGGAAGAAGACTACCATTCTCTTGAGAAATGGACTTCCTGAAGCAACACGAAGTCTAGCGGATGTAAGCTGCAGCAGTTTATATTCTAATCCCATAGGAATTAAACTAGAGGGAATAGGGTGACCGCAAGGCTATCTGGCAAAGGCCTGATTCTAATTCCTCCAAGTTAAACTCAACCAGATTTAGACAATAAGATATCGCGCGCCTTGTGCTCCCTTTTGTGGCGATTAGCCGCTTCCCTCCCAACTTGAAACTGCAAGATGCCATCTTCAGGAAAGGGAATAGTGAGAGATAAGCACACTGTGTTTGTGTGCTGCTTCTCAAATGGACGGATCTAATTCCCGTTTTATAACACAAAACAGTCCATCTCTCCAAGTCCAACTTATGTTTTATCTTTGCCCATTTACAAAATGTTAATTGCATCTTAGAGACCGGGTCTATTTCCAGAGAAACACTAGTGACATCTGTTGTCCGGTAATACCATTTCCTCATACTGTAATTAAGAGTCACTAGCTATGAACATTAAAGAGTATTGTGACGATGTGATATTTGACGTAAACTTAATGCTATATGATTTTAAAATACATCCAGTATAAAGTTTAGAGCGAGAAAGCTTTGCAATCTCCAGCTCAATACCTGTGATTTTCTTGGTTTTCCCTAGTCGATAGGTGAATTCTAGCTGATTTGTCACCTTCCACTGTTTACTTTCATAATTTAACTTTCATTCTGTTTCCTACTTACCTTTCAGGTGTGTTTATAGGTTTCGCTGCGAGAAGTGCCGGACAGATGGCTCCGATGCTTGCTGAAATGAAAGAGAACGTGGTTATTTGATTTCACCACAAAGTCATATTTGGAGGTCCTGTGAATAAAAACTGTTAGAAAAATCTGTGCGTGTCTGTGCGTCAGCATAACTCAAACATAAAAGTACGTCACCTAAGTGGTATTTAAGTTTTACGGCATCCTAGGATTCGACTCTCAAAACTAGCCTTTACATGGTACAATTTTCGATGATTTTGAATTGATCAAAAATGGCTAATGGTTTTAATTAAAATACCGAATATTAAAAATAATTGCAAAGAAATTAAATATATATCTTCAATTTCCTGGGAATAGCTCTTGAAGTCATCTTTCTGGGGGGCTTCTATATAACTGACAAACCGCAAATAGAGAAAAATTTACTATACGAAACATTTTGATTTCATCAAAGCAGCACACAACATAAATAATGTCCTATATTTTTTTGTTATAGATGCATTTCTAAGATATTACTTATTTGTTTCAATTTTAAAATGCCTGTACTTTTCTCAAACATAAAATCGGCATACGTTTTATTTTTGTTTTGCTCCTGGCCGTGCAAAGAGAATCGTATTTCAATGTCAACAGGATGGGGAGAACTTATAAAAGATTTGGTCCTCGTATTGGATTAGTGTGTTCTTTTCTACCTAAAAGGAACTAAATACAAAAAATGTTTTCGCTAATGTTTATCTCAATTAGCATAAAGTAGATAGAAGAGTAAACATAATGTATTTACAGAACAGGTAGAAAAAATGATGGAAATGGATCACAATATTTTTGTATTTCATGTTAAAAATTTGCATAGATGCTTTTAATACATTTGTGTATACTTTTAGATACAAAGGAAACAGGACACTCACTAGGTTAGGGATACAAGGTCCTCTGAAATGCTCAAAAATCAAGTTTTTTTTTTTGTTTTAGCCACTAATAAAATCTCTATTGTTTTCAGTTTTAGAAAATATATGATTTTGGGGGGTTATAAGGGTTTTAAGGCATTTAAGCAGCATTTAAATGCTAGCCTGCAATGATCCTTTGTAGAATATTTGTATCTTTAAATTCAGTTTTCTCAAAACAGCATTTTTGAGTGCTTATGTACCTTGTTTCTCAGAAAGCATAAGCGATAAAGATATCACATTCTCAGTATGTGTATACAACACATAGTTGAACTTTCTGAACCAGAATCATAATACGTTTATAATATATATTAGTGATTTCTCTATATCCCTGCAACAAGTTATTCTTAAAAAGCTTATACTTCTATTAACTTCAGTAAAACATTAGCAGATATATCCATATTACTTGCTTCCTTGTAAGTAGAGGTGAAATAAGGGAGTACCATAGGTTAAAGTGATAATCAAAAGCTAGTTGCTATGTCACTAAAGTTCCTTTGTTTGAATGGACAGCAGTTGACAAATTCCTGTATGAGAAATGTGTAAGTTTTTCATAGCAGAAACTAAAAATAAGGAATGTCACAAAAACGACGAACTCCACGAAAAAAATGTATATAACATAAATTATGTGTTTTAACATGCTCTACATTTTTTGTGTAGTAAGGGTTTGTCCATCTCTTACGGTTTAGCAGTTATTAAAAATTTAGTAAAATTCATCCAGAATAAACTACTCTTCAGAGGCTATTCCCAGAAAATTCAAGATATACATTTTATTTGATAAGTAAATGTCTTTATTATACGAAATTTTAATCAAAATCGTTAGAGCCATTTTTGAGAAAATCAAAATTTTCGAGAAAAGTTCCATGTAAAGGGTAGTTGGGGGTGGGGATACTTTTCTTAAAATCTTCGTGTCGCATCCCTGAAAGATACTAAACTTAAATACCAAGTTTGATATTTAACCTACTTTTCGTTTTTGAGTTATCGTGTTCACAGACACACACACGGACTTTTTTCCGAAAATGCTTTTTTAGATAAAGGGGACCCTAAAACATATATTTCCGGTGAAATCTCGCTATCGAATTTTTTGGTGGAGTGCAATACATTCTCTATACACTGTGTACATATTGCCTATAGAGAAAGTAAAAAAGCAATAACATTACAAATGTTCCAGATTTCTACTTTTTTGACCTTGCAAATAATGTTTGTTTTTTTTAATTTCTAGTGAAAGGATATATATACAGGCTGATTCAAAACGACACCAAACGAAGCTGTGGACCTTGTTCGTCATACCGTACGTGATACGTGAATATAATTTTCAGCTCTAAATTTGGCACATACAAAAACTGCCATAAAATCACTATTGGTTAGGCAGTCGTACATAACCAAATTGCATGTGCCTGGCCCACTCCAAGAGAGATGCCGGTTGGTAGCGAAGGTCCCAATGTAGGCGTGGCACAGGTCACCCTAAGTGATAGAAAACGTAGCATGTTGGTGTGGCGTATGATATCCTTGTTCCTTCGCTGCCCAATTCCAAATGTGTGATTTTTAAACACATCTAAAACTTTAAATGGAAGAGTTTGAAAGTTGCGACATCAAGTTTCGGACAAGTCAAAGTGTAAGCTAATCGAGTGCTATCTTCGTTTGGTGTCGTTTTTAAACGGCCTGTATATATAACCAGATAATTGAGGGCCAAAAATAGCTTATTATACTAAAAATAAGCATACAAATGTGGGATTCTCTACTGCAAGTAATATCAGAGAAAGGGGTACATAAATTCACGTGTTTTAAGAGCAAATTTTATTTATTTTCTATTGATTGAAATACTTTTTACAGACTCAACCACACAAGTTATCGGTGCAAATAACCATTTTAAATACTATTCGTGATTTTTAGAACTATTCATAAAATTTCAGGAAAAACTGTTCAGAACTTTAAGAGCAGTTGTAATTTAAGTCACATAATGTGTTATTTCCGTATGTTCAGACTACCTTGTCCCCTTAGATAGGTAGATAGATTATTTTCAGTCATTAAGTATAAAACATACATAGGCTGCGTCATGAGAGAATAAACATTAGTTAAACATTCTGCATACAATAATGTTACAACAATTCATTTAAAATGGATAAGATTAATCCCATTTGAGGTCATAAATTTCTGAAATGCTATAAAGAGGATTTGTCTTGTTTTGATCCTCCTCTTAAACTTTAAAAGGAAGAGTCTTGATGTTCTGAGGTAAGGTGTTGAACATTTTAAGTGAAATGCATGAGAAACTGTTAAGGGTTTTACTATATTTACAATTGTTACTATAAATATCAAGCTAAAGTAAAGTCTTTTAAAAGCTGGAGGCTGTTTGACAGCCTCAAATTCAATTATCCTTTCTTGATCAGAAGCAAAGAAGAACTAATAATGATATCCCATTGGTGGAAAGCATAACTATTTTAAAATTAAGCTCAATAACGAGGTACATCAAGGAAATGCTTAACTCAAACAAAAAACAAAAGAACTGTAATTGATTAAATTGCTGTTTAAATGAAGTCTAAAGAGTAATACAATTTTGTCTATCTCTTACGGTTAACCATCTATGGTAAATCGTTCAGAATGAAACAAATTTAGAGGCTATATTGAAAGCCTTTGTATCGCATCTTTGAAAGATACTGGACCAAAATATAAAGTATGGAACTTAAACGAGTTTTTAACTTTTAAGTCACACAAGAACACACAAAAGCGCCATTTTTCTGAAAAGCAAAAATTTTGGGTTTTTTTTTTTGGGGGGGGGACGATTCGGGGACTCTGAAGTATATTCTCGGTGAAATATCGGCATCGAATATGTGGGTGAAATGCAATACCTTCTCTACCGTTTATGTATGTGGCAGAAAACTTTAAAAAAGTATTTATTACATCACAGTAGTGGGAAAAATTCTAGCCAGTACTTCCCATTCAATTCGTTTAATTTTACATCTTTGTTTAGATACGGGTCCAAATTTCGTAAGGAGTGAGTTGAAGTCAACTTTTAAGAAAATCGTTTCTTAATAGACTGGGGAGAGATGCTGCTAGAATTCTGGGCACGAGCTTACTAATGGCGGATTTCCTGAATAATGATGTGGTTCGATGCGTGCGATTTTCCCTCCCTCATTGTCCCTGTACGCGCGTGTGAGCTTTCTTTGTGTGTATTTGGGGAGCTGATGAGATGAGAAAAGTATCCAATCCTCTCAGGGAAAAAAACCAAAAATTATGCCTCGAGTCTTTACACATTTCACGTGCAAGATGAATGCTTCATTGTTATCTGAAATATTTTCGAATGTCAAGTCTTTCTGGTCGTTTCATTTTGTTTCATCGTGCCTGTAGCATACTTCAACAAAATATTGCACTCCCCTAGAGTAATCATTACCAAAAAATCAAAGACAAAAGAATATGAAGTGTCACATTCACATAGTTTTCTGCAGCTTCTATCGTTTATTGCCGACTATACAAGATTTTCCATCCATATAATTTTAGTACAAATAAACCATTGCAGAAATAGCATGATATCTAAAGCTGTTTCTTGTGGCCTGCATTCGGAATATCGTGGGTGAATCCTGGGTAGGTTTTTCCAACAATCGAGCTTTTTGTCCCTTATGCCGTTTTCACTCTGTCATCTGCAGACCCCGAGTACCCGTGGTACTTGACCAGTAGTAGTCGGGCCGAACTTCTGAGGCCCTCCCGTTGGCGAGCTGTTCGGATTGGGTTGGACTCGACGTGGTAGTGGTCCCGATACCCATGGGAGATTGGGTACGTCTTGGCATTGTGCCTTGGCGAGGTTGTGTAGACACCTCCGGTACTAGCCCAGATAGTTAGTAGACGTATGATAGCGTCCGTTGACCCGACCAAGTTAGTCTTCCCTATGGGTTTGATGCGCGTAAGTGGCGTATTCACTTCCGTGCCGGGGGGGGGAGGGTGCATTTTAAGAAATCAGGTATTGCCCTAATGTAAAAAACCACGGAGTTGTAATGACTCCCTGGTGCATCGAGAAAGGGGGGCCTCGGTCCTTGGTAGCTATTCGAATACGTTATTTCATTCATCCTTCATTCCGTTGGTTCTTTCAGGATTGGAAGTGTTTGTGGTGGTCCTCGGTGCGGCGTGACAAAAATGATGCTCAATGTCAGCTGACTTTGGTTGGTTACTGGAATGAAAACCGCCCCTTGCGGGAAGCATTGAATATTGTATAAGGCGGTGTCCGGGGGTTCACTGAAAACTATACGGATCCTGCCTTTGCCATGTATCGCTCAAGGTCCGTCTGTCTATCCATCCATCCCCGGGAGTGCCTCTTTTGGGGCGTAAGTACAATTACAAGTAATTTTCGTTCGCATACTAATATTAATCCGAATGGCCCAATAAAAAGAAATATACATTTTCCCTAATATACATATCCGCATAAAATGCAAAACATTCAAAATTTGTTTCTGATTGCACAGATTAAGTACATCATTCCTATGGTTTCATATTATCACAGAAAAAGATCCCATAAGAAATTGTTTGTGCTACTGCACATAACCCACCTATTAGATAATTAGAATTGAAAGACCGAATTAAATTCATTTATATTTTATTTGAAATTAGCTTTATTGCTTCTTATATGATGCCCTAGTGAGAATTAACAAAACAATAAAGCTTTTACTTTTCAACTCCTCGGTACATATGCAGAAGATAATGTTTAAAACTTCATTTAAACAATTCCAATATAGAATTTATAAAACCATTGTAAAACATTTAGGAGATATTACAAGTATTTTTATATTTTTTTAAATTATAAAACTACAATCTAAATAACATTTTGTAAAAAAAAAAAAAAAAAAAAAAAAAAAAAAAAAAGAAGGTAGAATCTGTGGGTGAAAATATATTGTTTTGCAATTATTTCCATAAGTTCCAAAAGATCGAATTGGATTAACTAATCACAGATTGGATTTGTAGAGTCAGACTGAAAAAATCTATGCCATAGCCGGGAGTTGAACCACGGATCCCTCCGGCTCTAGCCGGTTGCTTTATCACTGATCCACCATGGCAACTTTCCGGTACTGCATTAAATTTCTCAACTGACTTCGCAAGTTTCCCAATAAACCACAAGGTGATTTCAAATTATTTTGAGATGACAGACCCCAATGGCGACTTACAGTGTTGTAAGTACTTTAAGTCCCAGAATTCATAGCAAAGTCAACTATTATGGACAATTGTGATAATTTAATTGTATTCTCACAGAAACCGTGTGTAGGACAGGAGTTGGATTGGTAGAGTCTGACAAAAAATTTAATATCATAGCCGGGATTTGAAGCCGGTCTCAAGCCGGTTGCTCTACCACTGAGCTACCATGGCAACTTGCGAGTCAGTTGATAAATTTAATCGGCTAGAGCAACCTGCTAGAGACCGGGGGACCCGTGGTTCCAATCCCGGCTATGGAATTGAATTACCTATCCAACTCCTATTCTACACACGGTTTCTGTGAGAAAACAGATTAATCATAGATGTGATTATAGGTATCCAGATTAATTATGTTTTCAATTACCCCATAGATAAGGTGTGATATTTGTCTTTGTTTTAATTAAAATCGGGTTGCATTAGGTTTAAATATGCTCTGCTCTTATTTCTGTATTACCCTTGATAATATAGTTTAAGCAACTATTTGGATGTAATGTAATATTTCATTAGTTTATATAATATTCTAATTAGAACGTATACACCTTTGATGCATTGCATTAGTGAAATTAGCTAGTTAAATCCCGCAGGAATTTTGTTTTCTAGATAATTTTGCTTCTCGCTCTGTCATTCGCAAATATGTAGATAGGTTGCAATTATTTAAATAGACTGCTACAGATAAAAACGATGACATTTGGTCCTAAGTGAACTTTGTGTACGAAACATCTGATGTGTTCCATTCACACGACATCTAGCATGATGTAAATCAAATAATATTCTTTAGCAACAATAGTTTATATATGGAACAGCTGGAGAAACTTGCGTGAACGTAGTACATCAGATTTCTTAACTGTGCTGGAGGCATATATAAAAATAATCTGATGTGTACCATTCACATGACTTTCTCTATATCCCTGCAACAAATAATTCTTAAAAATCCGTATACTTCTATTTCCTTAATGCTAATCAGAAAGAATGAGCAGAAATAAGTCTTATTACTTGCTTCCTTGTAAGTAGGAGAGAAATAAGGGACTACCATAGGTCAAAAGCTGGTTACTATGTAAATGAAGTTCCTTTGTTTATATGCATAGGAGTTGACAAGTTCCTGTATGAGAAAAGTACAGGTTTTTCATAGCAGAAACCAAAAATAAGGAATATCTCAAAAACGACGAACTTAAGAAAAAATGTTTATAACATAAATTGTGTGTTTTAACGTGTTCTACATTTTTTGTGTAGTAAGTTTTTGTCCATCTCTTACGGTTTAGCAGTTATTTAAAATTACTAAAATTCCTTCAGAATAAAGTAGTTTTCAGAGGCTATTCCCAGAAAATTCAAGATATACATTTTATTTTGTCAGGTCCTTTAATGTACGAGATTTTAATCAAAATCGTTAGAACCATTTTTAAGAAAATCAACAGTTTCGAAAAATGTTCCATGTAAAAGGTGGTTTGGGGTGGGGGGATTTTTTTCAAAATCTTCGTGTCGCATCCCTAGAAAATACTAAACTTAAATACCAAGTGTGATGTTTTACCGACTTTTCGTTTTTGAGTTATCGTGTTCACAGACACACGGACCTTTTTGTGAAAATGCTTTTTTTTTTTTGGATACAGGGGACCCTAAAACATATATTTCCGTTGAAATCACGGTATCGAATTTTTTGGGTGTAGTGCAATACCTTCTCTATACACTATGTACATAGAGCGTATAGAGAAAGTAAAAATTGCAGGAGGATATAGGTTTGGTAAACACGCCTGTTGTAATACAAAAACATCAATAATAAAAAAAAACCTTTAAAGTTAAGAAATTGAAAATTCAAAGTATTTATACATAGGTCATGCACGTTATTTATAAACACATATTACGTTCCTAACTTTAAAACTCTAAAAATTAGATTTTGCCCCCTTAATCTTAATAGAAATAAATCTAATAACGGGCTCTTGAGGAAACATTGTACATCACGAAATTACATGCAATGGGAATCTTTATAGATTTTGTGTGTGTATGTGTTCTCTGCAATTGCGTACTGCCCGGTGACAGAGTTAAATGTACAAAATTCACCTACAATAATAATCTTACAGTTAAATTAAGAATAGTAATACAACTAACATATTATATATACATAAGTGTTTTTTAAATATCTAATTACTTATTATTCAGTATAACAATACTATGTCAATAACCACCATGTTTATAAACAGTTAGTATGAAGCCTCAATATTAATACTATAGAACAGCTTTTGAGATCCTTAATTACTTCACAATATTTACTTTAATTAATATCTAACATTTATTCTCTTTAAATTATCCTTAAACTTGTTTAAAGTCAAAGGGGAGCCTTGAAAGGCTGCTACAGGAAATTCAACCCATTCTTCAATGATCCTATTAACAAAAGAAAATTTTCCTACGTCGCTTCTGTACCTTCTACCCTTAATTTTATACAAATGATCGTTTCGTCCGTAGTATACCGGGTTTTCTAACCTCTTTCTGAGGTCCACCCAAGCATTTAAATCAGTATACGCTTTAAATAGTGCAACTAACCTATATGTCTTTTACGCCTAATTTTTAGTGGCTCCCATTTCTTCTCTTGAAAAATATGTAAAAAGGAAGAGGTAACGCCTCTCATATGATCTTCAATGTGAACGACTGGGTAGAAAAAGATATGAATTTTTGGGTTTGATAAAACCAGATAATGATTTTTCTAAAAGAAAAGTTACTTAGCAAAGTGCTACCTAAATAATCAAACAATACTATTTAACTAAAACAATAGTGATACGAGATAATACAATAAACTCTAGGGGTTCGGTGTTAAGGACAATATTGCAGCTCTCTATTTTATCACTAAGTCACTCAAGTCAAGCCAAAATGCAGATAAATGAAATAAAAAAGCATACTAGCAGCGAAATTAAAATTTCTATTGGTCTATATAGATTTTTGAATACATCTATTATGATAGTATTGCTGTTATGCTAATAAGAATAACAAATTTCATTCTAATTCAATAAACACTTTGCAAGTATAAATATTTCATAAATTTTGCTATGTAAATATATTTCATTAATAAAACGTTCCACGTGCCTCAAAATTTGAGAAAGTTATTTGGCATTTTGGGACTGTAGATTTAAACCACACAAAACAACTTAAAAATATGTATTCATTATACATATTTAAATTGTTAAAAATTAATAATTTATTCATAAAAATATTTTTAAAATACTATTAGTGTAAGGAAAATGTATAATACCTACTTTCTACAGGCTCTGGGAAAATTTAGTTCTATTCAAACAAAAATTGAGACGCGTGAATTATTTTTAGCTTTAAAAACGTAGTTTTTATTTAATGAAATAGTTAGGAAATAGATGTGGATTTTTAAACAGCTGTAGATCCGGATGCGAGAGAAATACAGTTAAATTTATACCCTATCGATACCCAAAAGTTCCAATATATAGTATAAAACATTTCGTTTCTTTTTTGAAACCATTGTAGTCCACGTTTCATTTTCTCCCTAAAGGGAACACTAAAGTGCTAAAAGTGTTTACTAAAGTACTAAAGCTATAATTTATTTTTTTCACGAATTACTGGTAACAAAAGAAACATTCAAGCCAAGTCTTTTCATGCAAATATTCATTTTCATTCACGATATATTAATTAATTTCTTGGATTTAATTAACTAAAATCAAAATGTATTTTCTTCTACAAAGATTGAGCTTAATGCTCCATTTTTAAATTATATTTATTAGTATCTTTGTTCGAAATTTTCCTACAGTGGACAGTATTTAAATGTATATAAACGTAAATATATATTATAATACTAAAAACTACAAAACTGCTCATAATTATACTAATTAATTTTCTAATCTAATCTATAAATATAATCAACATTCTAAACAGACATTATTACACGTATGTTGCAAGGCTTTGAGAAAAATCATAAAAGCACTAGCTGCATTTTTGTGGCAGAAGGTAGATTTTGAATATACCAAAATAACAACCAAATTGAACCTGGAAAATAGCTTTTAAGTTTGACATCGAGTCTTTTGTCCAAATCAACACGTTTAAAATGTCTTCCAAAACACATGTTATATCAGCTCTAAAAGATTCAAACTGTACAAATATGTACTTGAGAGTATGGTACAATTTTCCACCAAAATCAGTAAAAAGGCACTTTTGCACACATTTACCAAATCTGGTGCAGTCGGCTAGTGTTGCATAAACTGGATTTCTCCACAAACACTTGCATCACTTTCACCAACCAACCGCCTGGGTTTATTTGGAACATTTTCTTCTTTTTTCCAGAGTACGTATCTTTCTCACTCTCTCAACCCCTTTTTTGCCCGTAATAGCTTCACCGGGCCCTGGTAACAAGAGAAGAGCGCATAAAAAGTTAGCAGGGAAATAATATCCAGTGGCTTGGGCTATGGAGGTCAGCAGTTGGAGTCCCTAGAGAAGTAATCGTGTCAGTTTACAGGTCGAGCCTGTCCGTCCACAGGTCACGTCTCTTCAGCTCAAGTAATTGGGTCCAGTCCACACGAATATCAGGTTCCCGCCTTCTCTAGGGACTTAAAACACAAGCAAAAGGAGCGGGAACACCGGCCTTGTTAACCTTGCTCCATATTGTCAGCTCATTCCAGGCAAAGCACTGTCTCCGTGCAACCCCTCACACTTAATTGCGTGCGCGCGTGCGCGTGCGGTGTAACGGAAGCCACATCTCTCATAAAGGGAATATAATACAAATTACCGTTTTGAGAAAACTGATTCTTTATTTCCTTTTTTATTTTCTCACCAAAGTACATAGTTCATATACAGGCAACTTATTACATTCTATCTAAAATGTGCTTCATAGAAACATTACAAACAAAAAAATCTACTGGCATTTTGTTCTTTGATCAGCGGATTTTGAAAAAATAAATGTTTTCTGTTCCAAATTCGATGCGTAATTCCACAAGAATGTACGAAGCTAACAGTTTGTTACTTGTAAGATGCGTACAATAAAGTATTTCCGCCATTAGTTTCAGTAGTAATTACGGGACATCTCACAGTACTTTGAAATAATTAATCATTTAAAAGTATTAAAGGAAGATTCTTAGCAGCCTTTTCAGACTTAAGAATAACTCATTAAGGTTGTGTCGAGTTGGTTGGGTTTCTGAACTGGTTTCTTGATGTAAACACGTCGGTCGCTTGCAAACACGACGCAGGGTGGTATAATTTTTTGGGAGATTACGAATGAAACTGGTGTTCTTTATGTACTTATCAGGTGACAGTAACATCTACACAACCTGCAGAGTTGAGACTTTGTCTCTGGGCCAGAAATAAAAACGTAAGATACAAAATGTGTTCCAATTACCGAGATCTAATTTAATGTAATAACTTAACCTTCCACCCAGTATGTACAATAGAGAAAGATTTGCATTCCACCCAAAAAGTTGATACTTCACTGGATTCTATGAAGGAAAAAAAAAAACCTATTTAGAAAAAGGTACATGTGTGTCGGTGCTTGTGCGTCTGTGAACACGATAACTTAAAAATGAAAAGTCGGTAAAACACCAAATTTTATATTTAAGTTCAGCATCCTCCAAATTTGCGAATCGAAGATTTACATGAAAATCCCCCAAATTTAAACAAGCGTTTAGATGGAAAGATTTCGAAAATGTTTATTTCAACAAAAATGGCTCTCATGTTTTGATTAAAATGCCGATATATATACTTACAAGACATAAAATTGTAATCCTGAAATTTCTAGAATAGCATCTGAAGTTCTCTTCATTCTGAAGGAAGATAACGTGCAAACTTGTTATTTAAGTTTGGTATCTTCCAAGGATGCGACATGAAGATTTTCAAAAAAATACCCCCACCTCGAACTACACTTTACATGGAAAAAGTTTCGAATATTTTCATTTTCTTAAAAATGGCTCTAACGATTTTGTTTAAAATCTCGTATATTTAAGATATTTATTTGCCAAATAAAGTGTATATCTCAATTTTCTGGAAATAGCCTCTGAAGAGTAATTTATTCGGATGAATTTAACGGATTTTTGTACAACTGCTAAACCGTAAGAAATGGATAAAAACTTACCCAACAGAAAATGTAGAGCACATTAAAACACACAATTTATGTTATATATATTTTTTTCGTGGAATTGATTGTTTTTTAGATATTCCTTATTTTTAGTTTCAGCTTTGAAAAACTTATACTTTTCTCATACAGGAATTTGTCAACTCCTGTCCATACAAAAGAACTTCAGTCAACTAGCAATCATCTTTTGACTATCACTTTAACCTATGGTACTCCCTTATTTCGCTTCTACTTACAAGGAAGCAAGTAATAAGACTATTTCTGCTAATATTTTTCAATTAGCACGAAGTAAATAGAAGCTTAAGTTTTTTAGCAACACTTATTTGCAGAGATGTAGAGAAAATCGTGTGAATGAACACATCAGTTTATTTTATTTTTTTTTTTTTTTTTGTGGATAGCCAGCTGAAAAACGAAAAGTCCTTTATAAACTTAACTAGGTGATTAAGCTTAGTATCTCCTAAGGATGCGACACTAAGATTTTCAAGATAAAGTCCCCTCATGGAAAATTTTAATTTTCTCATTTATTACAGAAAATATGCAGATCTAGTTAAAACATATCTAATTTATGCCATATATGTTTTGCTTTGGTTTTTTTTTTCAGATTTAAAATACATTTAATTTCCTCACATGGGAATTTAGCAACTCCTAAGCATACAAAGCAATTTCAATCACATACCAACTTTTAAAATATTTAAGTATCTCTTTAACCTATGTTACCCCTATTTTCCCTTACACTTACAAGGAAGCAAGCAATAATAACTTTTCAGCTAATTTTTTCTTGATTAGCATGAAGTAGATAGAAGAATAAACATTTTAACAACAATTTGTGACAGATGTACTGTAAGTTATTTGAATGGCACACATTAATTTTCGGGAAAACCTCCGTGTATGTACATTTGTTTCTGGACGGTATAGTGCAAAAAGAAAAGACCGTTAAATTCCAAACTTGATATTTATGTTTAGTATCTTCCAAGGATGCAACATGAAGATTTTTAAGAAAATCCACCCTACCCAAACTACCTTTTATATTTTGTTTTGAAAATTTTGTTTTTCTCAAAAATGCCTGTAACAATTTTGATTAAAATAAGGTATATTAAACATATTTACATCACAAATAAAATGTGTATCTTGAATTTTGGGGAGTAGTCTCTGAAGACCATTTTATTTTGGGTGAATTTTAATGAACTTTGCATTACTTATTGCACAAAAAGATCTTTTTAAAACACAATTTAGGTCATACTTTCTTTTTTCTTTAAGAGTGGACCGTTTTCGAGATATCCTTATTGTTTTCAATTTTAAGCTACGTAATATTTCTCAAATGGTAAGACATCTTTCGTTTCGCCTCTTGTTTTAATGTTGGCCAAGCAAAGCGAACCAAACTTCAAGTGTTTCACATAGCGACCAGGTTTTAAAATATTTGAATGTCGCTTTAGTTTAGTATATACCCTTAATCCCCATTTACCTACAAGGAAGGAAGTAGTTAGGCCATTTCACACGTTTAACTCGATTAGCATGGAGTAGATAACAGAATAATATTTTGTAAGAATATTTTTTGTGAAACAGCTAGAAAAGGAAATGCGAATGGATTACACCATTTTTATTTCTATTCACACCAACTAATAAGGGTTGGTTGGAATAGATTGGAGAAGAATGGTAGAAGAATCGTGTAAATGTTACAACAGAATTTTTACTTTCTCCAGCACTAAACACAATGAACATAGTATATAGATTCGATACCGAGATTTCACAAGAAATACAAGCTTTGACAATCTCTGAATGATAAAACAAACTTACTGCAGAAAAATGTAGTTCTGATTTCAACACGAAATTTATGTCAGTTTTTTGTAGAGCTAACCATTTCCGAGATATCCTCAGTTACTGGTTTCAACTTTAGTCCTCATCCATTTCGTATCTCTTTTATTTTACTCCTGAGCATAGAAAGATAGCGAATTTCAATGACAAGGATATAAGAGACAGCATAAAAGATTTGATTATTCGTTTTGGCCTAGTATATATATGGAACTTTATTTATGGACGCTCTTTAACTGCTCTGGTTCTCAGCGTCCCATTCTATACTGGGCGTGAAAGACCGCTCAAGTTTTGCTCCGAGGCCCCTCTATCAGTCTTGAGGTTCTTTTACGTGCCGTAAATCTACGAAACGGGACCAACGACTTTACTTCCCTTCCGAAGGAAGCCATGCTAAGGATTTTTACACCCGAAAAAATCCATCGTCCTCCACCGGATTTGTACACGCGGCCTTGGGTATTTTTTTTTTTTTTTTTTTTTTTTTTTGTATAACGTATTCCCTTCTACTTATAAGAAGCTAAATAATCAGGCCATTTCTATAATGTTTACCTTGCTTAGAAGGATATAAATCAATAATCTTTTGTATGAAGCTTTTATGTTAAGAACGGATAGACAAAATCATGTAAATAGAGCAGATCAGAATTTTGTTCGATGATATCTGCTCATTAGTAATCGTGTGTGCGTCTAAAGTGCTATAAAATGTACAAAGCTAGCATTCTATGATTATCCCTATTGAAGCAACGCGGGAAACATAATCCTATTACCATTCCACCATCATTTCCTATTCATCTATCTATGTTTACAATCAAAGCACGAACTAAAAACAAAGGCTTTCCTAAACGAACCTTTGCGCATTGCATATATATTATACTCGCCATTATAAAATCTCAGCTTGTCTTAGGAACAGCACATTTAATACACTGTCCATCTAACATCATTTTAAAAAATCTGATGTGTACCACTCACATGACTTTCTCTATATATCTGCAACAAATAATTCTTAAAAAGCTTATACTTATATTAACTTCATGCGAATCAGAAAAAATTAGCAGAAACAGTCTTATTACCTGCTTCCTTGTAAGTAGAAGCTAAACAAGGGAGTACCATAGGTTAAAGTGATAGTCAAAAGCTGGTTGATATGTCACTGGAGTTCCTTTGTTTGTATGGACACGAGTTGGCAAATTCCTGTATGAGAAAAGTATACGTTTTTCAAAGCTGAAACCAAAAACAAGGAATATCTCAAAAACTTTCAACTCCAGGACACAAATTTATATAACAAATTGAGTGTTTTAATGCACTCTACTGTTTTTGTGGCAAGTTTTTGTCTATCTCTTAAGGTTTAGCAGTTATGCGAAATTCCGTAAAATTCTTCCAGAATGAAGTAGTCCTCGAGGCTATTTAAAGAGAATTCAAGATATACATATTATTTGTCAGGTAAATATCGTCAATATACGATATTTTAATCAAAATCGTTAGTCATTTTTGAGAAAATCAAAATTTTCGTAAAAAGTTCCATGTAAAGGGTAGTTCGAAGTGGGAGGGATTTTCTTGCAAATCTTCGTGTCACACCTTTGCAAGATACCAAACTTAAATACCAAGTTTGGTCTTTCCGTTTTTGAAATCTGCTGTCCAGACACACACGCACACATGCCCGCGCGCGCGCGCACAGAATGTTTTCCAGAAATGCTTTTTTTGGATTCAGGGAGACCCTAAACATGGATTTCTGCTGAAATCTCGGTATCAAATTTTTGGGTGCATTACAATAACTTCTCTGTATACTATGTATATAGTACGTGTAGAGAAAGTAAAACATTTACGTTCAGGAATATTCAACACACTACTCGGTGATCAACACGTAACAAAAAATATTCGTAAATTACCTCAATCACAAAATAGTTACTTTGTGGACATCCTGTATACACGGATCTAATTAAGTTTGCGGGATTATATAAGAATTGAATTCAATATCTATAAACTCATGATTTTATGTAGTAGTACTTCCTGAAGCTAATACAAAGTATACTTCAGTATTAGTTCCATAGAGGTGTGTTTTGTGCATAATCCTTCTAATAACTCTCGGTTAATTAAGCTTCGTACTATTTCCTTTGTGTATTATGATCAATTCCATTAGTAATAATTAATACTAATTATATAAAGAACATTTTGTTCAGAGTATTGGTGAAATTATCAAGCGATAATTCTTAACATCGTTAACAGCTACAAAAATAATTCCTCTGGTGTATTTTTAAAATGACAAGGTCAAGTATTGAATCCCAACCAAATATTTGATGTGGTTTCATAGCAAATACAAGATTTAAGGCCCCGTGAACCCAATGGTTCTTAGTTTATTTAGCACGTTTGCACAACGAACACAGTAGAGAAGGTATTATATTCTGCCCAAAAATTCAATAAGACCATTTGACTGGAAATGCATGTTTTGAGTACCTCTGAATCCAAGAAAACCTTTATAAGAATGCTCTGTGCGTGTATGTGTGTGTGCAACATAACTCAAAAATCTGATGTGTACCATTCACATGACTTTCTCTATATCCCTGCAACAAATCATTTTTAAAAAGCTTATACTTCTATTTACTTTATACTAATCAGAAAAAATTAGCAGAAGTAGTCTTATTACTTGCTTCCTTGTAAGTAGAAGCGAAATAAGGGACTACCATAGGTTAAACTGATAGTCAAAAGCTGGTTGCTATGTCAATTAAGTTTCTTTGTTTATATGGATCGGAGTTGACAAGTTCCTGTATGAGAAAAATATAAGTTTTTCATAGCAGAAACCAAAATAAAGGAATGTCTCAAAAACGAACAACTCAATGAAAAAAATGTATATAACATAAATTGTGTGTTTTAACGTGTTCTACATTTTTTTTTTTTGTTTAGTAAGTTATTGTCCATCTCTTACGGTTTAGCAGTTATTCAAAATTCAGTAAAGTGCATCTAGAATAAACTACTCTTCAGATGCTATTCCCGGAAAATTCAAAATATACATTTTATTTGTCACGTAAATATGTTTAGTATACGAAATTTTAGTCAAACTCGTTAGAGCCATTTTTGAAAAAAATCAAAATTTTCGAAAAAAGTTCCATGCAAAGGGTAGTTGGGGGTGGGGATTTTTCTCAAAATCTACGTGTCGCATCCCTTGAAGATACTAAACTAAAATACCAAGTTTGGTATTTTACCAACTTTTCGTTTTTGAGTTATCGTGTTCAAAGACACAGGGACACACGGATATTTTTGTGAAAATGCTTTTTTAGGATATTGGGGACCCTAAAACATATATTTCCGGTGAAATCTCGGTATCGAATTTTTGGGTGGAGTGTAATACCTTCTCTATGCATTTTTTCTAAATGTTCTATTTTCTAAAAAAATGATCCTAACGATTTGGATTAAAATATCATATATTAAAATGGTTACATATCAAATAAAATGTATATCCTGAATGTATAGGGAACAACCCCTGAATTCCTCTTCATTCTGAATGAATTTTGCACCTTGGTAAACAGTAGAAACTGACAAAATATATCTTCACAAAAAAGTAGGTCTCGTTAAATCACACAATTTATTTCATGTACTTTTTTGTTTTAGAGTTAACCCTTTCCTTGTTCTTGGTTATACTTTTAAAGTGTTTAAAAGTTTCTGAAATGAGAAGTCAGTTTTCAATTCATATATCTTTTGTTTTATTCCTGTCCATGCAAAGAGCAATTAATTTAAATTGTTTCATATAGCGATTGGGCTTTTAAACGACTATTGCTTTGGATAAGTGATTTACTTTATTTCTCCACCTTAGAAACAAGTAATAAAAACATTTCTGCTGATGTTTATCTCGATTAGCATTCTTTTATAGAAAAGAACAATCTTTTGTGACAATATCAAGCTTAACAGACGTTCCGCTTTTCTTTACGCTGCTCAAAGCTGATACATACACAAACGCATACTTTTTTCTGAACATCAGTACTTACATTCAGGGAGTTTTAAAACGGATATTTTCGGTGAAATTTCGACATTGAATGCAATACCTCCTTCCTCTACTTGATATACGTAGCACACACCAAGTAAAACACACACTTGATTCAAATTTATTCAGGTTTTTGGTTTTATGTTTATTTAAATTGCATAATTTTAATTTACAAAAAGAATACACAAATATGACATTTATATAGGATGTCACATTCTATCATGCACTTTTACTTTCTCTACTAAATACAGGGCTAATACAAAAGAAATAGACAACTTCAACTGCCTGTAAAACAAAAACTATTAGAGATAGCAACCTAATTATTTTGGAGGTATGTTCAGAAACTCTCAAAGTTTTGTTTGTTACTATTGGTAACGCTGTAGTGTTTTGTTTGTTGTTGCAGAAGCTGAAATGGCGGAAAATCCTGTGGAAAAGGCATATTGCGTGTTGGAATTTGCTAGAACGCAATCAGCAACTGTTGTCCAACGAATTTTCCGTAATACTGAATGGTTGAGAGTCTTTGAGTTTTATACAGACGGGAAGAAAATATCTTAGAGGCAGCTGAAATGAGATTTTTGAGAAAAATGCTTAGAATACTCTTCCTTAGGAGGAAAATGAAGATATTAGAAATGAGTTGAAACATTTTTAAGCTTAGGTATAAAATAAATAGATTTATAAATAATTGCAAAGCAAATGCCGTCCAAGGAGTGAAATTACAACCAAATAATATGTTGGATTATCAACCAAATGTAATTTTTCCAGGCCAAAGGAAAGAACAATTCAACCTTTGGTGGTGTAAAACAAATATATGATGTGTTCCATTCACATGACTTTCTCTACATCGCTGCTAGCAAATTATTCTTAAAAAGCATATGCTTCTATCTACTTAAAGATCATCGAGATAAAAATTAGCAGATATTTCCTTATTTACTTGTTTCCTTGTCAGTAGAAGGAAAATAAAGGAATACACTAGGCTAAATTGAATGTCAAATCTTCTAAAAGCTGGTTGCAATGTGGTTGAACTCCGTTTCCATGCAGGGCCAGGAGTTTACAATTTTCCGTGTAAAAAAAAGTTTAAGTAATTTAAATCTGAAAACAATAACAAGATATATTTCAAAAATGGTCAATTCAACGAAAAAAAAAACGTATATGACAAATTGTGTGTTT
This sequence comes from Hymenopus coronatus, assembly GCA_030762935.1. Taxonomy (NCBI): domain Eukaryota; kingdom Metazoa; phylum Arthropoda; class Insecta; order Mantodea; family Hymenopodidae; genus Hymenopus; species Hymenopus coronatus. The sequence continues at coordinate 34,474,831 of CM060883.1, forward strand.
TAACGTGATCTACATTTTTGTGTATTAAGCTTCTGTCTATTTCTTACGGTTTACCAGTTACGCAAAATTCATTCAGAATAAAGAGGTCTATTCCCATAAAAATTCAAGATATACATTTTATTTGCAATATAAATATCTTTAATATATCTTTGGTATTTTAATCAAAATATTTAGAGTCATCTTTGAGAAAATAAAAATGTTCTAATTTTTTCCATGTAAAGGTTAGTTTGGGGTGGGGGGATTTTTCTCAAAATCTTTGTGTCGCATCTCTGGAAGATACTAAACTTAAATAACAAGTTTGATATTTTACCGACTTCTCGTTTTGAGTTAACGTGTTCACAGACAAACACAGGACTTTTCTCCTCAAAATGATTTTTCTTTTTTGGATACAGCGGACCCTAAAAATTTTATTTCCTGTAAAATCTTGGTATCGAATTTTTGGGTGGATTGCCATATCTTTTCTGTATACTATGCACATAGTAGTGTAGAAAAAATAAATTACTGAATGGCGTCAGTTTTGAATTTTATGTGGATGGGAAGGAAATAACTTAGAGGCAGCTAAAATGAAATATTTGAGGAAAATGTCTGGAATGTTCTTGCATAGGAAGGAAAATGAATATATTAGAAATGAGTTAAAACGTTTTAAGCTAAATAAATCAATTTAGAAATAAGTACATTTCCAAGGAGTGAAAGAACAACCAAAGAGTATATTGAATTATAAACCAAAAGGTGATCGTAATGTTTCCAGGTCAAAAGAGTAATGAAAAACCTAAAAGAAACGGAACAAGCCTTAAAAACAGTGAGTGTTGACGATGATAATTATATAATAAAAATCTGATGTGTACCATTCACATGACTTTCTCTATATCCCTGCAACAAATTATTCTTAAAAACCTTATACTTCTATTTACTTCATGCTAATCAGTAAAACATTAACAGAAATAGCCATATTACTTGCTTTCTTGTAAGTAGAGGTGAAATAAGGGAGTATCATAGGTTAAAATATTCAAAAGCAAGTTGCTATGTCACTGAAGTTCCTTTGTTTGTATGGAGAGCAGTTGACAAATTCCTGTATGAGAAATATATGTTATTCATAGCAAAAACCAAAAATAAGGAATGTCTCAAAAACGATGAAATCCACGAAAAAAATGTTTAACATAAATTGTTTGTTTTAACGTGCTCTACGTTTGTTGTGCAGTAAGTTTTTGTCCATCTCTTACGGTTTAGCAGTTATTCAAAATTCAGTAAACTTCATCCAGAATAAACTACTCTTCAGAGGCTATTCCCAGAAAATTCAAAATATACATTTTATTTGTGAGGTAAATGTCTTTAATATACGAAATTTTAATCAAAATCGTTAGAGCCATTTTTGAGAAAATAAAACTTTTCGAAAAGAGTTCCATGTAAAGGATAGTTGGGGGTGGGGGGATTTTCTCAAAATCTTAGTGTGGCATCCCTAGAAGATACTTAAATACCAAGTTTGGTATTTTACCTAGCTTTCGTTTTTGAGTTATCGTGTTCACAGACACACACAACGGATCTTTTTCCGAAAATGCTTTTTTTAGACAAAGGGGACCCTAAAACATATATTTGCGGTGAAATGTCGGTGTCGAATTTTTTGGTGGAGTTCAATACCTTCTCTATACACTACGTACATAGTGCGTATAGAGAAAGTAATAATATTATAAAATATTTCATAATATACTATTTTGACATTCCAAGAGCAATTTCCGTTATTGATAATTTGGTTCAATGAGTTTTGTAAAGCTGCGGCCATAAGGCCAAGCTAGTTCTCAGATCAATTGAACTGGCTGTGCATTGTTTTGCGAAGAAATGATAATTGCGCATGTTCTCCGTTATGAGCATTTTTTGTTCCTCTTGAAAAGATGTGGAACAAAAGCACAATATTACGGCTTTTGTATGTCTGCAGTCATAATAAAATGAATCAGTGTTCCACGTTTGAACCTTGAGGCTACCCAGCTCTCCAATTGAATTCCGCCGGAAACAAATCCTGCAGAAAAAAAATTTACAAAGAAAACAAGAGGAAATGCGAACAAAAAATAAGGGTTACTGCGGGCGGATATATCAAAATGTGATATACGTCATTGGTGAATATAGCAAAGAATTCTCGGGGAATTAAACAAAAGAATGGAAGAGCACATGCTGTCGGATGCGGAGTAAATGTGTGGGAAATTTAATCAGCATGTCCGGAAAATCCCGTGTACTCATAGACCAATGAGAATTTGTCACGGATGCGGCGCAGTGTCTGAAACATTTGCACTTCAAGTCTCACTATTATTCTAAAGTGACACTTCTATGTAAAATAAAATCTAATGTGTTACATTCATATCACCTTCTTTACATCTCTGTAACACATTATTGTTAAACTTATTCTTCTATCTACTTCATACTAATTGAGATAAACATTAGTAAAAATTTCCTTAATTATTTGCTTCCTTGTACGTAGAAAGAAAATAAACACATACACTAGGTTAAAACGATAGTCAAATCTTTTAAAAGCTGGTTGCCAAGTGTTCGAAATCCGTTTCTATATTGGGCCAGGAGTTTACAACTTTCTGTGTGAGATCTGAAACAAATAAGCAGTATTTCAGAAATGATAAATTCAACGAAAAGATATATATGACAAATTGTGTGTTATAACTTGATCTAAATTTTGTGTGTAGTAAGTTTTTGTCTATCTCTTACGGTTTACCAGTTACGAAGAATTCAGGAAAAAATCATTCAGAATAAAGAAGTCTTCAGAGGCTACTCCCAGAAAATTCAAGATATACATTTTATTTGCCATATAAGTACCTTTAATATACGTTATTTTAATCAAAATTTTTAGAAAATAAAAATGTTCGAAATGTTTTCCATGTAAAGGATTTTGGGGTGGGGGATTCTCCTCAAAATCTTCGTGTCGCATACCTGGAAGATACTAGACTTAAATACTTGATATTTAATAGAATTTTCGTTTTTGAATTATCGTGTCCGCAAACACAAGTACCTTTCTCTGAAAATACTTTTTTTTGGATACAGCAGACCTTAAAACGTGCATTTCCTGTGAAATCTCGGTTTCAAATTTGTGGATGAATTATAATATCTTCTCTATACAGTATGTACATAGTATGTGCAGAGAAAGTACAAATTAAATCAGCGATGAATAGGGCGACTATATCTCCTGAGCAGAGAAACAAGTCAGCTTCATAAAAGCTTATTCATATCATACAGAAGAAGTTCTCAAGAACCGTAATAAGAATTTGTTAATATTATACATTTATACCGGACTATATTAGATTATATTTTATTTCAGCTGCATGAATTTTATCAATTCATGGTAACGTCGGTATATAAAATGCAATATTTTCAATATAAATGAGTAAAACTTTTCCATCTGAAGGGTAATTTAGGGTGGGAGAATTTTTTTTTTTTTTAAATCTTCGTGTCGCATCCTTGGAAGATAAACTTAAAAACCAAGTTTCCGTCCCCATGACCATGCTCACTGTAGTGCCTAGTTTTGGTCCTTTGTGGCGCAGGGGATCGTGGGTTCGGGTCCCGCCTTGGGCATGAGTGTTTGTATATAATAAAAATATAATAATAAATAATAAAATATAATAAAAAGCAATAAGTTAAAAAAGGTTTGGAATTTGACGGTCTTTTAGTATTTGAGCTATGCTGTCCACAAACACACACATACAAACACAGACACACACGGACCTTTCTATAAAATGTTTTTTGGACTCAGTGGGTCTAAAAACATACCTCGGTGAAATCTCGGTACAGAGTTTTCGGACTTAGGGAACCTAAAACATATATTTCTGTGAAATCTCGACATCGAATTTTACATGAATTACAATACCTTATCTACCCACTTATTACATTGCACATACGGGCTAGAGAAAGTAAAAATACACGCATTTAACAATCCTCAAATCCCGTGATATGAAGATTGCAAATAACACTGTCAACAGTGCTCCGGATTCTTGAGAGTTCAATGGGGCAAGTCACCAGTATTATTCCCCACGCAAATACGTAATTTGAGGAATTCTGAATTTAGTGCCAATTCCCTCTAAAGGAACTATATCATTACATTATATTACTGAGTAAGCTGCAACGGAAAGGTATTGTGTAGAGAGTTCAATGGGGCAAGTCACCAGTATTATTCCCCACGCAAATACGTAATTTGAGGAATTCTGAATTTAGTGCCAATTCCCTCTAAAGGAACTATATCATTACATTATATTACTGAGTAAGCTGCAACGGAAAGGTATTGTGTAACCGTGCAATTTTATGTAGTTAGCTTTAAATTGTAGAATTAGTAGTTAAAAAGGATGTTTTATGTATATAAAATCTTGGACGAACGAATGTATATGAATGTTTATAATCTTAATTCCTTAAGGAAAGAACAAATGAATTAGGAATACATTGTCTCTTGATTTTGTTTAGGAAAAGCTTGCTAAGAGTCGGAGAAGAGAGAAATTAAATTAAATAGCGTTTTATTTATGGACGCTCTTTAACCGCTGTGGTTCTCAGCGCCCCATTCTATACTGGGCGTGAAAGGCCGTTTAAAAGACTGGAGAAGAGAGAAGAAAAAGAAATGCATATACGTTTAATTTCATTGAATATCACGTAAATTTAGAGAATAATTAACCTCTTAAAAGCAGACATTCACTCAAGAAAATACATGTTATATTAGTGGATATAATTGAACCTGTAAATTGTGAATTATGAGAATGATGTGTAAAGGAGTTGAAGTGAATAATTAGAGAATCTAACGTACAAATTAAATACGCCACTAAGAAAAACTCCATTGACTAAGTTAAATCGATAGAATGTATTGTAATTGATGTTATCGACGTGTTAAATCAATTGAATTTTTGTTCCTTAAAGTTCGAGCGTGAAATAAAACATTATTGAACACTAAAACTTATTTTGTTTATTCAGTAGTAAGTTTTTTTTTTGTTTTTTTTTTTGTACTAATCGTCTGAGATAAGAGTCAAAATCCTTGTAAGTATAAGCGAATTATGGGAGTAGGTTAAAGTGATAGTCAAAAGTTGGTTGCTATGTGACTGAAGTTCCCTTGTTTGTATGGACAATAGTTGACAAAGTCCTGTATGAGAAAAGTAGAAGTGTTTTAAAGCTGAAACCAATAACAAGGAACATCTCAGAAACGATCGACTCCACGAAAAAAATGTATAAAACATAAATTGTGTGTTTTAATGTGCTTCACATTTGTTGTGTGGTACGTTTTTGTGTATCTCTTACGGTTTAGCAGTTATGCAAAATTCCGAAAAATTCATCCAGTATAAAGTAGTCTTCTGGGGCTATTCACAGAAAATTCAAGATGTACGCTTTATTGGTCCAGGTAAATACATTTAATATACCATATTTTAATCAAAAGCATTAATATCATTATTACGAAAATTAAATTTTTCGAAAAAAAGTTCCATAAAAAGAGTAGTTGGGTGTGGGGAGAATACCAAGTTTGGTATTTAACGGTCTTTTCATTTTTGAGCTATGCTGTCCACAGACACACATAGACATTTTTCTAAAAATGCTTTATTTAGATAAAGGGCACCCTAAAACATATACTTCCGGTGAAATCTCGGTATCGAATGTTTTGGTGGCGTGCAATACCTTCTCTATACACTGTGTACATAGGGCGTATAGAGAAAGTAAAAATAGCCAGTGGACCACGCATATACGAAATATAAATGTATTAATCACAATAGAAAGCTGTTGAAAAGAGATTATATAATTGGAAAAGGAATATTATTGGACGAAAACAGTTTTACTAATATACCAATAGTAAAAGCCCTAGCAATGCTCTCCTGAAAATCAGCTATTTGCTAAAGAATGCCGAAAACCATAGTTTCACTAGACAAAAAGTAGTAAAATTGGATAACCCTGACAAGTACTTATAAGTTATAAAACCATAAAAATGTACACCAATAGCCATGTCCAAGGGTAAAGGCATATTCACAAATAGCAATTCTTAAATCTCCGTTAGAGGAGCAAGCATTGGAAAATTTGTATGTAATATGAAACAAAATGCGATCGATGTGTTTGTGATGACGATTTCAAACGTTTTATTTGTCGGTCAAGCTTGGTTTTTTAGTGTAGACAAATTTGTGTGCATGCTGGAACGATTGTATTTTGTGTATATGACGTATGTTTACCAAATAGTTATATATCAACGAGCATTATGTAAATAATAAATTATTTTAAAATGTTCAGAAACATATTTCTCCGCAATATACTATCACAAAAGAAAATTAGAAATAAATTTATCACCCACACACGGATTGGAACCTAACCTCACTTTATAGGACCTAGTGATTTCACCTACAGAAACAGATAAAAACTTCAATACTCCTCCACCAACTAATATAGTCACACTAACCGATGAAGTATTCGGAAATCTCAAGACGCGATAATCCTACCAAAAGCGACATATGACGTTTTGCATACCAATAATTACAGTCTTCCGTTAGCAACAAAACCAAGTTTTTTCATTTTAAATTCAGTATTTAAGCATATACCTACACATTATAAACCATTTATTATTCATATTTATGTATGATTATTTGGTAAATATCCTTCATATATCCAAAATACCAACCGTTCCAGTGAGCACACGTATTTGTCTATAATAATAAAAAAAAATCTGATGTGTTACACTCACATGCCTTTCTCTAGCTATTCTACAAACGAACTTCTTACAAAAGATAACTCTTCTTCCAACACCATGCTAATCGAGATAAACATTACCAGAATGTTATTACTTAGTTCCTTATAAGTAGACTGGAACTAAGGGAATGCACAAGGCCAAAGTCATAACCAAATGTTTTAAAAGCTGTCTATATGCGATTGTCATAGCAAATCGCTTCTTTGATTGACCAGGAGTAGAACAAAACACACACACACACACACTTACGTCTGAGAAAAGTATAAGCACCTCACAATTAAAACTAATGAGGAATAACTCGAAAACGGCAAGCTCCACGAAAACAATTTATTTTAACAAGATCTACATTTTTTGTATAGTAAGTTTTTGTCTATCTCTTACGGTTTACTAGTTATGCCAAATTAAGCAAAATTCATTCAGAATAAACATGTCTTTAGAAGCTATTCCCAGAAAATGTAATATATACATTTTATTTGTAATATAAATGGCTTTATCATGTGGTATTTTAATCAAAATCGTTAGAGCCATTTTTAAAAAAAACAACATTTTCGAAAATTGACCATGTAAAGGGTAGTTAGGGGTGGGGAAATTTTCTTGAAAATCTTCGTGTCGCATCCCTGGAAGACATCAAACTTAAATACCAATGAACCTGTTTCAAAAATGCTGTTTGTGGATTCTGGGGGTCCTAAAACATGTATTTCCGATGAAATCTTGACATCGAGTTTTTAGGTGGAATACAATACTTCTCTATTCCATACGGGGCTAGAGAAAGTAACAAGCTTTTCCGACCAATATAAAACCTTTGAAATCTTTATCAGAAACACAAAGTCAAACAATCATACTTGGTTTTATTCGAATTTTAGAGCGGCCCAAATTCTGCATAACCTGATAAAAAACTCGCTTCTCCACCAACTACTATAGTCATACTATCTGGTGAATTATTGCTGCAGGGTTTTACGACGCGGTAATCCTTCCAAGAGGAAAGAGTGACTATGGCAGTAGTTGCCGTGTCCTCCGCTAGCAACGAAACCAAGTTTCTTCGTTACAAATCCAGTTTTATGCAAGAATTTCAGCACATACACATTTAAAACAATTTATTATTCACATAATACTTGTTTCTGTATTACTATTTGGTAAATGTCAGTCATATACTTAAAATACCAACCGTTCCAGGAATCACACAAATTTGTCTATAATAAAAAAAACAAGATTTTCCGACAAATAAAACCTTTGAAATCGTTATCAGAAATACGAAGTCAATCAATTACACTTAGTTTTATTCGATTTTTTAGAGCGGTCCAAGTTCTGCATAATAGCGTTTCTTTTTACGAGTGAAATTAAAATATATTCATTGGCAATTTTAAGGTTAATTTTCCTTTAATTTAACTAACACTGTAACCAACATATTCTCCATGGCCTGGTACTATTTAATTTGAAAAATTATTTCCTACCTGGACACGACGAACGGCTTGCATTCCATCCAAGACTTGAACCAAGGCACTTCCAGGTAGTCTTGAAAAGTTCGTCTCCTGTTGCTTCGAAACAGCACAATTTCCGACATAACCGATAGGAATCCAAGCTTCGTAACCACAGAGATGCATCCAACTGGGTTGAACGAAATCTCGTAGCAAGTCCAACCACACACCTCGCTGCCAATATATATTTAGGAAAATGTCGTTACGGAGGCCATTTTCCCGAATCTCAGAGCAATACACAGCACTCCGGCAGTTCCTTTAAGTATGAAATTTCACTCTTACGCGGCATTAACATGGACACCCCATTATACCGCACACATGTAACTGCTTACATCAGACACACACACTGTCATACCAACCGACTTCTGATTTTTTTTCTCCACCGTAACCCTCACTGCCATCTTACAATACAGTCTCGTGGTGCGTTCAGAAAGGCACAAAGTTCCCTCTTTCTGTTGTCAGTGGTATATAACCCATTCAAACTAGCCTCCCAATGTCATATAACCGTGAGTTACCGATAAGTTTACGCAAGGCGTCGGAAGAAAATCATCCATCATTGGATTTGTCACGTTACAGTACAGAACTATTTACATTAATTAAACATATCAGAAACTAATATCGATTATTATGCAGAACTTCGACCGCTCTAAAAATCGAATGAAACGAAGTGTGATTGACTGACTTTGTATTTCTTATAGCGATTGCAAAGGCTTTATACTGAAAAGTTTTTTTTTTAGTTTCTCTATACATACTATTTACATAGTGCATAGAGAAGGTATTGTATTGCAACCCAAAATTCGATACTGAGATTTCACCGGAAATACATGTTTTGGGTCCCCCTGAAACCATAAAAAAACATTTCTGGAAAAAGGTCCATGTGTGTGTGTGTGTGCATAGCTCAAAAACGAAGAGACTGTTAAATACCAAACTTGCCAGAAGACCCTATTTGCCTGATCTAGCACTCAGGACTACCACCTGTTCCCAAAACTCAAAAAAATTGATGTGTTCCATTCACATGATCTTCTCTACTTCTGTGTAACAAATTATTGTTAATGCGCTTATTCTTCTATTTACTTCATGCTAATCGAGAAAAAAAATTAGCAGAAATAGTCATATTATTTACTTCCCTGTAAGTAGAAGCGAAATATGGGAGTATCATAGATTAAAGTGAAGTCAAAAGCTGGTTGCTATGGACTGGAGTTCCTTTGTTTGTATGGACACGAGTTGACAAATTCCTGTATGAGAAAAGTACAAGTTCTTCAAAGTTGAAACCAAAAACAAGGATTATCACAAAAACGTTCAACTCCTCGAAAAAAAGTATATAACATAAATTGTGTGTTTTAATGTGCTCTATATTTTTTGTGTGGTAAGATTTTGTCCATTTCTTACGGTTTAGCAGTTATGCAAAAGTTATCCAGTATAAAGTAGTCTTCAGAGGCTATTCCTAAAAAATTCAAGATATACATATTATTTGTCAGGTAAATATCTTTGATATACGATATTTTAATCAAAATCGTTAGAGCCATTTTTGAGAAAATCAAAATTTTCGAAAAATGCTCCATGTAAAGGGTAATTGGCGGTGGGGGAATTTTCTTGAAAATCTTCGTGTCGCATCCTTGGAAAATACCAAGCTTAAATACCGAGTTTGGTATGTAACCGTCTTTTCGTTTTGAGACATGCTGTCCACATGCGCGCGCGCGCGCACCACACACACGCACATACGGACCTGTTTCTGAAAATGCGTTTTTTAGATTCAGTAGGTCCTAAAACGTATATTTCCGGTGAAATCTCGACATCGAATTTTTGTGTGGAATACAATTGTACATACGGGGCTAGAAAAAGTAAAAATACATGTCAGAAGTGGGATTCGAACCCACGCCCTCAGAGAGGACCAGAAGTCTACATGAACCCTCTAATAGGGTAAGATTTATCTTGAGTCTGGCGCCTTAGACCGCTCGGCCATTCTGACAACTGTTTCTAGGCACTCGTTTCTAGTTATCTGATCTATAACAGTATGTATCTACTCAAAAACATTTGCCCCCTTAACGCCCCCCCCCAAACTTATAATACAAGGAGCACGATGTGGTTATCTGTGTGCGGCTCAGAGCAGTATAAGTAAAAAGAGAATATATTTTTTTAACTTGCTACTTAAAGCCAAATTTTGCATAAAAATTGTTGTTTTCTCAAACTTTTATTTCTGAGATTAGATATTTGTGCACATCTTTCAAGAATGCTAATTCCTTTCTCCAAGTTTTCACTCTTTCATGCTTGCTCTTCTGATATTTGGCAGCCACTCTTTTATTTGTTTCTTTTCTTTTTGTTTATTGCACAAAAATAATACCTTCTTTTAAATACAACCGAAAAAAATCTGATATGTTCCATTTTATAGGCTTTCTCTACAGCTCTGCAAGAAATGTTTATTAAAAAGCTTAGGCTTCTATTTAGTCCTTGCTAATTGATAAAACACTAGCAAAAATAGTCTTATTACTTGCTTCCTTGTAAGTAGGAGAGAAATAAGGGTGTACCATAGGTTAAAGTGATAGCCAAAAGCTGGTTACTACGCGACAAGTTCCTTGATTTGCATGGACAGGAGTTGACTAATTCCCGTATGAGAAAAGTATAAATTTTTCAAAGCTGAAACTAAAAACAAGGAATATCTTAAAAACGATCAATCCACGAAAAAAAAATGTATATAGCATAGATTGTGTGTTTTAATATCCTCTACATTGTTGTGTGATAGATTTTTGTCCATATCTTACGGTTTAGCAGTTATGCAAAAATCAGTAAAATTCCTCCAGAATAAATAGTCTTCAGAGGCTATTCCCAGAAAATTCGAGATATACATTTTATTTGTCAAGTAAATATCTTTAATATACGAGATTTTAATCAAAATCGTTTGAGCCATTTTTAAGAAAATCAAAATTTTCGAATTTTGTTCCATGTAAAGGGTAGTTTGGGGTTGGAAGATTTTGATGAAAATCTTCGTGTCGCATCCTTGGAAGATACCAAACTTAAATACGAAGTACTATGCTGCCCATAGACACACAGACAGACACGCTCGGACATTATTCTAAAAATGTTTTTTTTTTTTTTGATTCAGGGGATCTCAAACATAAATTTCCGCTCGGTATCGAATTTTTGGTTGCAATACAATACCTTCTCTATACACTATGCACGTAAAAATGGCCTAAACACTCGGCCACGGTGCGGCCAAACTCAGCTCTCAACGGCATGATGGCGTTGAAGGATGTCGGTGTACTCAGGGGCGTCTCTCTCTCTCTCTTTCTCTCTCTCAGCGCTCACCGTGCCAAGATGCAAAACTGCTTGGCACTTCCATGATAGCTCCCTATCCTCTCTTCACGAGGTTTGACGTACAAAAGCTCTAATTACCGGCTGAGGTGCGGAATCCCCTCCGACACACGACACTGCATTACCTCTAAGTGGGCACAGTAGTGGTAGTGTTTAGCGCCCGCTTTAAGTACTTATGGCACCGCAGGCGGTGACACTGGTGATACATGAATGATGATGGAGCACCGGTGGAATACGATGGCGGGGGAAACCGGAGTACTACCCGGAGAAAACCCGCCCCAGCGCCGTTTTGTCCACCACAAATCTCACATGCGGTCTAACCACTCGGCCACGGCGCGGCCTTCCGGTTACTTGAGATAACAGTCCTAACATAACACAGACCAGCCGCGTGCACTGGTGTAAGTTTATTCCTGCTCGCTGAATTATTCCTGTGCACACGTGTAAGCATTATTGTATTTTGTTTAGTGTTAGAAAGGACTTTCGTTTTGCTTGATGCCTTATTTCATTGTAAGCGTTGTAACTACACCATGGCATAATCTTTTGAGGCTGTAAGTGAAGCTGAGACAGCCTTCTTTTTTAATCTTGTAAGGACAAAAGGTATGATAGAAATCTTTAGCAAATTTGTCTTAAACATTTTGTTACTATATGTCAACATTCGACTACCTAAGTAGGTAGGGGGTTTAGAGATGTACCCTTAGCTGCTTCAGGGATTTTCCCTCTTCAGCCAGGATTTGTTTTTAATCATCAATTTAGTTAAAATTGATTAAAACCCGGAGTGTACAATATTTACAATTTGCTTAATTTTATTGCTATCGTGGTTTAAAGATGGTATGGTTACAATTTAGATATACAAATAGTTAAGTAACTTTGGGATATATATTAATTTTATCTTAATTCTAAAATACTTAATCTATTGGTGCCATATCTTTTCTTTACATCTGTAGTATTTGTTCTAAGTGTTGTCTAATTTCTTCGTCTTCTAGTCGCTTTCCTCTTTCGTGCCTTACTGCGCTGGTTAAGGCTAGTTTCCATTGTAAAGGCCTCCTTTCGGCCTCCCGGCGCTTGTATAGTGTCCGTAACGCTCCAGGACTGCCATCTAGTGAACTCTTAGGGACTTTCGGGCGTCTTTGCGCTTAGCTCCGTCGTTTCCTTTGTGCTGGCCTGTGGTTTCCCCTCCTCTCATTCTTACCGTCGGCGATGATAGGCCGCAATAGATCAGTACCTGGTTTTAGTTGCCGAGGTGTCCCCCGCTGTTAACATGCTCTACCCACAACTAACAATTCCCTCCATGGAATATCACAATGGCCTTTTTAAAAGCGATTAAAACTTCAGCATATGGGAGACCAACTGTGCATAATGACTTGAGGGGTTTCAAATGCCTTCTTCTACGGTTTAAAAGAAGACATTACTTTATTAGACTATACAAATAACTAAATAAAGTTCTTTATGGCAGGTAGTTTGGCTGGTGATAGTTTTCTTGGAAATATTCTTATCTCATCTTCAGAAATTCCCAACTTAAATACCATTATTTGTATTTTCCCGTTTTTTAATTTCTTTACACGTATCATGTACATAAAGTATAGAGAAAGTTTTGCATTCCAACCAAAAATTTGATACTGAGATAGCACCGGAAATAAACGTTTTTGGGTCCCATATATCCATAAAAGTATTTTCATAAAAAGGTCTTTGTGTGTCTCCGTGTGTCTGTGAACACGATAACGCAAAAACGAAAAGTCGAAAAAATACCAAACTTGGTATTTCAGGGATGCAACACAAAGATTTTGAGCAAAATCCACCCACCCCAAATTACCCTTTACGTGGAAAAAATTTCGAAAATTTTGATTTTCTCAAAAATGGCTATAATGATTTTGAATAAAATATCGTGTGTTAAAAATATTTATAGTACCAAAAATGTATATCTTGAGTTTTTTGGGGGGAATAGCCTCTAAAGACGTCTTTAATCTGAATGAATTTTGCGTGACTAGTAAACCGTAAGAGAGAGACGAAAACTACACAAAAATGTAGATCACGCTAAAACGCACAGTTTATGTCATTAGCTGTTAGCTATTTCTTAGATATTCCTTGTTATTTGTTTCAGATTTAAAATACTTAAAACGTTTTTCACGTGGAAAACAGTGAACTCCTGGTCCTGCATAGAAACGGATTTCCACCACATGGCAACCAGCTTTTAAAAGACGTGACTATCGCTTTAGCCTTGTGTATTCCTTATTTTCCTTCTACTTATAAGGATGCAAGTAATTTAGACAATTTCTGCTAACATTTATCTCGATTATCATAAAGTAGATAGAAGAATATCATTTTTAACATTAATTTGTTACAGCGATGAAGAGAAACCCATGTGAATGGAACACATCAGACTTTTTTTTTGTACACACAAAACCACACATATGGAGTTTTGTCCAAAAACCCATTCCTTTAATCGATAGGATTCAAAACGGACTTTTCCAGTGACTCTTGGTATCGAAATTTTGGGTGGGGTACAGCACCGCTTTGTTTACCGTAGGTATGCAATAAAGAAAATAAAAACATATGTCAGAAGTGGGATTCGAACCCACGCCCTCAGAGAGGACCAGAAGTCTACGTGTACCCTCTTATAGGGTAAGATGTCTCTTGAGTCTGGCGCCTTAGACCGCTCGGCCATTCTGACAACTATGATAATACACTCGTTTGTCTCATGTTGTGTGTAAATATGCTTCTACAGAAGGAGGAATATCCAAGCAGTTATGAAGCATTTTGTGTTGAGATTTCATCGCAAATGTATATTTTACGCTCATTAAACACCTAAAGGAAGTTTAATACAAGAACCAGGCATGTTTGTATGAGGTTGTGAACAACATGACTAAAATAATGATTGATCACAACATGAATTGGAAATACCATATTGATTATATCTTACCCAAACTGAGCTCTGCATGTTTTGCAATTCGATCTTTAATTCAGCTTATAAAACAGCTTATTATGCATATTTTCATTCATTGATGACCTATGGAATAATATTTTGGGGCAATTCAGTAAATGCTAAAAAAGTATTCATTATGCAAAAAAAAAAAAAAAAAAAAAAAGCAATAAGAATAATGGCAGGGGAAAGACGATCAACTCACTGCAAGCCACTCTTCAAAATGTTTGTAATTTTACCATTAGCCTGTGAACATATTCTAGCCATATGTCATTTGTAATAAATAACCCACAAAAGTTTACAAAAAATACAGATATTCATAACAAAGAGACCAGACATAAGCTGAACTTACAAATAATTTGCAGTTATTCCAAAAAGGGGTTTGCTACAAACGAATAGTTTTGTTTAATTCACTTCCCTCTTCTATAAAAAAAAATGCAAATGAACAAAAACAAGTTTAGATCAGAATTAAAAAGATACCTTATTACTCACACCTTCTATACAGAGAAGGATTTCATTCAATCAAAACATGCTGGTAATAATGTAACATTGTAAATATAATAAACGTGAATATTCTAAGAATGCAAGTGTACGAGTAGGCTTTTGGAAACAGACATGTAGTTGAAAACTATGCAAAACTGACACCTCTGAAAAGTAAGTATTAATAAGTATGAATAAATGTAGTCGTTGACATGATCTACATCCAAGAGTTTGGGCTTTGAGTCTCAGCTCATAATAGAATCTACAGATTGCAATACTAATGTATGTTTTTACAACACATTTTAGACTATATGCTTGTTCCGGCTCCAAAATCTTGCTCCTTCTAACTTTTTCTCGGATGTCCCAATTTTGTATGTTCCTTGTGGCTTGTAAACTTTTGCAGTTCTACTTTGTTTCGTTTTGTTTGTGTTGTTTTCTGTTTTTTTCTATATTGTGTTATTATTTTATTTGATTATTCTATTTTTACTCTCTACGTACTCTGTACATAGTATATAGAGAAGGTATTGTAATGCACCCAAAATTCGATGCCGAGATTTCACCGGAAACACATGTTTTGAGACTCATTGATTCCAAAATAAGTATTATTAGAAACAACCAATGTAGAACATGATTCTAAACGACCTCTATCTTGAAATGGAACTGAGAAGGCCACGCGGCAAGGATTCAGGATTCCAGATGAGCATCATAGCTACGATGTGGTCACCTCATGTCGGCAGCAGACGTCGAGGAAGACGTAGAATAAGTTGGGTGACACATTTAAGAAAGAAGCAGGAAGACACTGGACGGGAACAGTAAATAACCGCTGTGACTGGAGAAAAATTCTAAGGAGCCGACAGATCAGAGACGAAATGAAGCAATAATTCTACTTATGTATGAGTTCTAAAGAAGCACTCCCTCACAAGAAGTCCTTCAGGAACAAAATAGCTTGCATTTATTCATTCGTTCATTGATAATGAGTAAATAAATTGTGTTATCTTTTGAGGTGTAGAGTAATGGGTTCACAATTGGCAGTACTTTCCGCAAGTATACTTGAAAAGAAAACGACTGATGTGTGTATGTTTGTGTATGAGTGTTTGTGTTCTTCCGGAGGGAGGATAAGCCATGACTTATTGTGCGTCAGACACCACGAGATAGGATGAGATGCGAGTACTATTGACGGGCGCCCGAAACGGGACCGCGGGGAAAGAGCCACCGTGTGGGTCCCTAACATAGTCCAAGCAGCTCTTCATTTCGACGAGGGGAGAGCTACAGTGTCTCTATTGAATGAATGACTAAGTGTATTTATTGACAACAATATCGTACGTTGAACTTCCACAATCGTGCGGGTTCACAGACTGTACGTGATTTTGTAATACATACTAAAAAGCAATATTAAAACAACAACAAAGAATTAAAGGAGTAAACACGAAAATAAAAAGACAAAGATATTCAAATACAGCAATTTAAATCTACAGCACAGAGTACACCTTATTCAGAAGCATAAATGTACTCTCTTATAATAGATAAATACACTTAAAAGAAATATACACATATAATATATACACAATATATAAACCATAACACAACAATGACATAAGTATGACATAAAATATACGTAAGACATTGTTGTCACGTTTGTTTAGCTGTTCTTATCCTTCTCTATAAGCAGCCTTCTCAGATCTCAGCTGTCTTGCCTTAAGCATAAATTTACCTGTGACCAAGGTAAGGGAAAGATGAACCCGTCACTTACCATATTTTGTGCCTTTGGCAACCTCTCAGTCAACTGTCATATGGAGGTGTGGCCAGTGCTCGAGTAAAGAGAATTTTAGTGTTTCAGAAGTTTAATTTCCTTATGAGTTCTGGGGCAACCAACAAAATAAACCTTAGCAAAACATGCTTCACTCAGGCACTGAAACGCCCCTGAGACTTACAGGCGACTCCTTAGCCGCCGAGAGATGTATCTTCAAAGCACATTCACCACCACGAAAGGGCTCCACCACCGATACTTACAGCCCTGAAAGAGACCAGTGGGATGAAATTGAGTTGGAATGAAAGGAATAAAGTAACCTCCCCAGTGGCCCGGAGAAACTCTCGAAAAAACACATGGGTCACAGGGAATTGAATCCATGGCCTCCAGAACGCCAGTTTCAGACCTAGCTCAGTAACGACTGAAGTTCGTGACGACATTTTAATATAGCAACTCCATTAATAGAGTTGCGTGAGAAATGTAATTTGTTGCAGCGTGCAAAGGAACCTCATTGTTTTTACATGCAGACCGACCGCAGAATACCGAAATAACGTTGACCCCCTGTCAACACATGCGTGCAGTTGACACACGACGGTATCAAATGTGAATTGTTAACGACAAAAACCTCTTTCATGAATACATAAAAACATCTACCTGTCTTTTTATTCCATGCTAATGTCACCGCGACAGGCGAATGTTTTAAGTGGCACTGTGTCAAATAAATGTGCAGTTATTAATAAAACCTCACATCTGTCCATAAAGCGAATTCTCGGTCGCATTTTGACTTTCTTTACCAATATAGTAAGCAGGGGAAATATTATATTGTATCCAAAATTTCCATATGGATATTTCACCGCAAATATATGTTTAAAATCTATAAAATATTGTTAGATCTAGTATGCTGAAAGAGGAGTAAATAAATGGAAAATTGAAATGGCATACACAAAGTCTGATGTGATATCCACATGACTTTCTCTACCTGTTCCACAAACTACTGTTACAAAAGATTATTACTTTCTCTACACGTACTATGTACATTAGTGTATAGAGAGGGTATTGTTATGCACCCAAAATTTCGATACCGAGATTCCACCGGAAATACATGTTTTGAGACCTCCCGAAACAAACAAAAAAAAAACATTTTTAGAAAAATGTCCGTGTGTATATCTATCTGCCTGTCTGTGTGAGTCTGTGTGTGTCTATGGGCACCATAGCTCAAAAACAAAAGGTCCGTTAAAAATCAAACTTGGTATTTAAGTTTGCTATCTTCCAAGGATGCGACATGACGATTCTCCAGAAAATTCCACCACGCCCAACTACCCTTTACATGAAAATATTCTCGAATTTCTTTTATTTTCTCAAGAATAGTTCTAACGATTTTGATTAAAATATGGCGTACTTGAGATATTTATAGGCAAATAAAATGTACATCTTCAATTTTATGGAATAGCCTATAAATATCTCCTTATTGTGCATGCATTTTGTTGAATTTTAAGTAGCTGGTAAACTATAAGAGATTGGCAAAAAAGTTACGCAACAGAAATGTAAATCTCGCTAAAACACAGAATTTATGTAATGTGCATTTTTTTCTGGGGTTGACCGTTATTGAGATATTCCTTGTTATTAGTTTTAGCTTTAAAATACTTGTAATTTTCTCATACGGTAATTTGTCAACTTCTGTCTATACAAACAAAGGAACCTCAGTCACATAGCAACCAGCTTTTGACTATCATTTTAACCTACGGTACTCCCTTATTTCGCTGCTACTTACAAGGAAGCAAGTAATAAGACTAATTCTGCTAATGTTTTTTCGATTAGCATGAAGTAAATAGAAGTATAAACTTTTTAACAATAATTTGTTGTAGAGATGTAGAGTAAGTCATGTGAATGGAACACATCATATTTTTTTAAGTGAGTTCTACACCTTAGCTCACATCTGGACGTTAGCATTAGGTGTTTTGATATAAATGATAATATAGTTTTATGGGAGATGCTAGCGGTTTCTAATATAAGCAGTCGGTGTGTATGGCTCAGTTAGACGCTGGTTTTTTGGTCCAAAAGTCGTGTGTTTAAACCCAGACCGATAATTTTAAGTGTGATTAAAAGCGACAGACCCATTTCAGTAGATATAGAACTCCTACGGGACGAAGCTCCGTCACACTAGCAGCGTTGATATGATTGGTAGCGTCGTTAGTAAACAACATAAATTAAATTAATGATAATTTAAATTAGTATTTAGCTACTAAATGCATGGAACGGCGGAATATTATTACCGTCACATAATCTATTGTGGATACATACACTTAGTGACTGGTGAACCCGACAGATGGCCATAGTTACATAATTGCTTTCTTGGACCACTTGCTTGTACAAGCCTCTGATAGATGGCAGTAGTTATGTATTTATCTTTGTATAACATATCTTTTATTTTCATTCTTTCTTTTTGTATGCGGATATTTGGGTTGCAGTTTTAAATATCCAATTTACTGTATACCTGTGGACTGAGAAGACATTTCGTGAAAACCAAAGTCAAATTTGCTGGTACGTCGGAATTAGACAAAAATATTTTCGTCCTGTTTAGAATGGTTAAGACTTTAAAATATATGATTTTTATCATCTACGACATAATTCTACACTTCCTAGCACACTAATCCTCCTCTTCCTCTTATCATTTGTTAAACTGGTGAGCTTGTCAAATACACTACATCACAGAATAAAAAGTATATTTTTGTACATTATTGTAACACTGCTTCACAATATTGCTTAATTTTTAGGTCTAATCCATGTATTGTAGGTTCTATCGTGTCGCTATTAGACCATACAGTTAGGCGACTTAAAATAAATGCATTAAAAATATTTCTTCTGTGTACATTTTTTAATAAGTGAAGCGGAATTTGAACATTTGAAAGATATTGGCGACAGAGAGAGAATATCTAGCGACTGTTGTCAATGTATGATTAGTACTAATGTAAACATGTAAAATATTTCAATTAATATTCTGCAAAATTAATCGTTTTAGTGTTAAATTATCGTTAACACCTGTACAGTATGGAAATGTAAGGAATTCAGTTGGTTAACTGGTAATATTATTTACACCATAGATAACTATAAACGAATAGATACAACTCAAAGTTAAACATTCAGATGTGTTCCATTCACATGACTTTCTCTACATCTCCGCAACAAATTATTATTAAAAAGGTTAAGCTTCTATTTACTTCGTGTTGATCGACAAAATATTAGCAGAAATAGTCATATTACTTCCTTCCTTGTAAGTAGAAGCGAAATAGGGAGTACCATAGGTTAAAGTGATACTCAAAAGCTGGTTGCTATATGACTGACGTTCCTTTGTTTGTATGGACAGGAGTTGACAAATTCCCGTATCAGATAAGCATGTTTTTTAAAGCTGAAACCAAAAACAAGGAATATCTCAAAAACGATCAACTCCGCAAAAAAAAAAAATGTATATAACATAAATTTTGTGTTTTAATGTGCTCTACTTTTTTATGCTCAGTTTTCTTCTATCTCTTACGGTAAAGCAGATATGTAAAATTCCTTAAAATTCATCCAGAATAAAGTAGTCTTCAGAGGCTATTCCTAGAAAATTTAAGATATACATATTATTTGTCAGGTAAATGTCTTTAATATACGATATTTTAGTCAAAATCGTTACAGCCATTTTTGAGAAAATATAAATTTTCCGAAAAAAGTTCCATGTAAAGGGTATTGGGGGAGATTTTCTTGAAAATATTCGTGTCGCATCCTTGAAAGTTGGTATTTAATGGTCTTTTCGTTTTTGAGCTATGCTGTTCACAGACACACACGCACACGCACACAGACACGGACCTTTTTCCAGAAATGCTTTTTTGTGTATTCACAGGGACCTAAAACATGTATTTCCAGTGAAATCTCGGTATCGAATTTTTGGGTGCATTACAATACCTTCTCTATGCACTATGTACATGGTAAGTATAGAGAAAGTAATGATTTATGTCTTATCTTCCAATATAGCAGTTCACCATGTGGTATTTTTTGGAACCTGAATGCCACTTCTATATCTGAAACATTGATTAATACATAAATAATAATAATAATAATAATAATAATAATAATAATAATAGTAGTAACAATAGTAATTATAATGATAAAACCGGACTATTAGAAACACTGGCGGAAATACTTTAGGAAAGGTGTAAGGAATTCAATGTTAGAATGCCAAAATAATAATAATAACATTTTTGAAATATTAATAATTAGAATAATTAATAACTAATTAATAACTATTCTTAGAAGATCTCTTCTGTCTTTTTTTACTTTCTCTATACGAACAATGTACATCCAAAGAAAGCATTTTTAGAAAAATGTCCGTGTGTGTCTGTCTGTCTGCCCGTCTGTCTGTGGGCAGCATAGCGCAAAAACGAAAGGACCGTTAAAGCCCAAACTTGGTATTTAAATTTGGTATCTTCCAAGGATGCGACACGAAGATTTTCAAGAAAATCTCCCACCCCCAACTACCCTTTACATGGAAAAAATTTCGAAAATTTTGATTTTCTTAAAAATTGCTCTAACAGTTTTGATTAAAATATCGTATATTAAAGATATTTACCTAAAAAATAAAATGTACATCTTGAATTTTCTGGGAATAGCCTCTGAAGACTACTTTATTCTGGATGAATTTTACGGAATTGTGCTTAACTGCTAAACCGTAAGAGATGGACAAAAACTTACTCCACAGAAAACGTAGCTCCTGATAAAAACACATAACTTATGTAATATACGTTTTTTTCGTGGAGTTGATCATTTTGAAGATCTTGGTTTTCGTTTCTGCTTTGAAAAACATACTTTCTCATACAGGAATTTGTTAACTCCTGTCCATACAAACAAAGGAACTTTAGTTTCATAGCAACCAGCTTTTGGCCATCATTTTAACCTATGGTACTCTCTCAATTCGCCTCTACTTACAAGGAAGCAAATAATACAACTATTTCTGCTAATTTTTACTTTCTCTATAGGCACTATGTACATAGTGTATAGAGAATGTATTGCACTCCACCAAAAAATTCGATACGGAGATTTCACCGGAAACATGTTTTAGGGTACCCTTTATCTAAAAAAAGCATTTTCGGAAAAAGGTCCGTGTGTGTCTGTGAACACGATAACTCAAAATCGAAAAGTAGGTAAAATACCAAATTTGGTATTTAAGTTTAATATCTTTCAGGGATGCGATACGAAGATTTTGAAAAAAATCCCCCCACCCCCAATTACCCTTTACATGGAACTTTTATCGAAAATGTTGATTTTCTTAAAAATGGCTCTAACAATTTTGATTAAAATATCGTATATTAAAGATATTTACCTGACAAATAAAGCGTACATCTTGAATCTTCTGGGAATAGCCTCTGAAGCCTACTTTATTCTGGATGAATTTAACGGAATAGTGCATAACTTCTAAACCGTAGGAGATGGACAAAAATTTACTACACAGAAAATGTAGCTCGTAATAAAACACACAACTTATGCCATATACATTTTTTTTCGTGGAGTTGATCATTTTTAAGATATTCTTGGTTTTTCGCTTCTGCTTTGAAAAACACACTTTTCTCATACAGGAATTTGTTAACTCTTGTCCATACAAACAAAGGAACTTTAGTTAAATAGCAACCAGCTTTTCGGTATCATTTTAACCTATAGTACTCCCTGAATCCGTTTCTACTTACAAGGAAGCAAATAATATTACTATTTCTGCTAATTTTTCTTGATTAGTGTGAAGTAAATAGAAGCATAAGCTTTTTAACTACAATTTGTTGTAGAGATGTAGAGAAAGTCATGTGAATGGAACACATTAGATTTCTTATTCATAAGGCTGTATTTGTATACTATATCTCTGTAGGTATCATAGGAATGTAGCAGTCTAACGCGGACATATTTTGTAACGGATTTAACCGATATTTCGATACCTCCGTGGTAAGGTGTCTCTCAAAAGATCTAATGTGTTCCATGCACATGAGTTTATATTTTATTTGAAACAAATTGTTCTTACAAAAGTTATCTTTTATCTATGTCATGTTAATCGAGACAAACATTAACACAAATGATACTATTTCTTGCTTTCCTTGTAAGTAGAAGGGAAATAAAGGGAATACACTAGGCTAAATCGATAGTCAAATCCTTTAAAAGCTGGTCCCTAAGTGAAATATAGAAGTTTGGTTCGCTTTGCATTGCCGGTAAAACAAAAGAGAGATGAAACGAAATGTGACGTCATTTGAGAACTGTTAGGTAGTTAAAATTGAAAACACTAACAAAGAACATCTCTGAAACGGCCAGCTCTACAACAAAAATGTATATGAGTTAAATTGTGTGGTTTAAGAAGATCTATATTTTCGAGTGTTCAGCTTTTGACTATTTCTTATGGTTTACGTTATGAAAAACCAGCAACAGTCCTCCAGAATGCCCACTTCTTCAGAAGTTCTTCCCAAAAGATCAAGATATGCATTTTACTTTTAATTTAAATATCTTTTATATTCGTATTTTAATCAAAATCCTTAGAGCCCTTTTTGAAGAAAACCAAATTTTAAAACATTTTTCATATAGAATGTAATTTGGGGTGGGGGATTTTCTTAAAAAAGCTTCGCATTCTTGAAATATACTAACTTTAATACCAAGTTTGATATTTAACCAGCTTTCCTTTTTGATTTATCGTGTTCACAACCACACGTACACACGGACCTTTTCCTAATTTTTTGGATATAAGAGACCTAAAACGTGTATTTTCGATGAAATATCAATGTTAAATTTTTGGGTGGAATACAATATTATTTCTAACTACCATGTGCTTAACATAGTACGTGTAGAGACAGTAAAAATGGAAATTTTGAGTTCTGAAGTTTAGCTTATGAGAAACTCTTTGGTTCTTATATTGGTAAAGTGACACTTTCTAAAGTTGAGCTGTTCACCTTTTATATATTGATTGTTGGACACAGGTAAAGCCTTGGTAAGATTTTTCGTGAAATAGTGCGTCATTTTGAGTTATAACGTTTATGCATTTAATTTCTAAACATGAAAGTGTATCAATTTGAGTATGGCAATAGCAATTAGTGAGTGCTGTTAATAGAATTGGTAAAATTATATTATCTAGATATGGAGTTAACTCCTGAACCATTATATTGCTGTCAACGTTACTCTTTTAATTGATTTTCAGCAGTTTAATTTAATTTTTAATGTTATTCTGATGTGGTGTGTTGCATGAAATATAGTTTTATATGGAAACTCATTTTAAATCAAGTTTGAAAGCAAATCAAAATGTATATTAGATCGAAATGAATTGACGATAAATGAGTAAAATTTATAAAGAACCCTGATATATCAGAGAACATTACCAACTAAAAATAACGCATATATTAATTCCTTTCCCAGAGTTGATTTGCATTTTTGCAGTACCAGTAGCAGCAATGAACATTAGCGACGGACTTAAATATCACTATAATGTATTACTTTCTCTACACGCACTATCTACGTAGTGTTCAGAGAAGGTATGGCATTCCACCAAAAATTTGATACGTAGATTTCACCGGAAATACATGTTTTATGGTCCCCTGTATCCAAAAAATATTTCCAGAAAAAGGTTCGCGTGTGTGTGTGTGCGCGCGCGTGTGTCTGTGGACACAATAACTCAACAACGAATAGTCAGTAAAACACTAAACCTGGTATTTAAGTTTAGTACTTTCCAGGGATGCGACACAAAGCTTTTGTGAAAACCTCTCAAACCCCAAACTACTCATTAAAACATAGAACAAATTTTGATTTTCTCAAAAATGGCTATAACGATTTTGATTAAAATACCGTATATTAAAGATGTTTATACGGCAAATAAAATATATATCTTGAATTTTCTGGGACTAGACTCTAAAGACCTTTTTATTCTGAATGAATTTTGTTGAATTTTACGCAACTAGTAAACCGTAAGAAGTAGAAAAAAAAAAACTAATATTAAAAAATTTAGATTACGTTAAAACACACAATTTATGTCATAAGCGTTTTTGCTTTTTCGTGGAATTGACCATTTCTGAGATTTCCTTGTTATTTGTTTCAGATGTAAAGTACTTAAACTTTTCTCACATAGAAAGTTGGAAACTGATGGCCCTGCATACAAACGGATGTCAACAACATGGCAACCAGCTTTTAAAAGATTTGACTATCGTTTTATTCTTGGTATTCCCTTGTTTCCCTTCTTACTTACAAGGAAGCAAGTAATTAAGACAATTTCTGCCGTTATTTATCTCGATTATCATAAAGTACATAAACAAATATGTTTTTTTACAATAATTTGTTACAGAGATGTAGAGAAAGTCATGTGAATGGAACACATCAGATTTTTAGTTATGGCGTCCATAGACACACATATACACGTACACAAAGAGATATTTTCTAAAAATGCTTTTTTGGGGATTAGGGAGTCTCGAACATATATTTCTCGTGAAATCTCGTTTCGAACTTTGGGTGGATTACAATACCTTCTCTATCTACTTTATTAAACAGAGAATTTAACTAATTCAGCTTTGGTATGGAGTGGTTCCTGACAGTTTCAGATATCAAGTAATGTTTACTTTAAGTGTGTTATTATTAACTGAATATGTTTCATAAGATAACATTTTCATACAATACTGTATGTGTCGTGTAATCTAAATCCAAAATAAACACTTCTCTTATACACACAATTTGTATAAACTAAATGCAAAGCGATTCTATTTATATAATTAAATGATACCAATGTTTTCGTGAACATATTCAATTTTAACCCTGAAATAATGGAATGTGGTCGTCTCCTTTGCGTGGTGGTAGTGTTGCTGCTTGCCAAGCGGGAGACCTGGGTTCGATTCCCAGTACCGACGTGGGGATTTTTTGCGCGCTGGGAGACCTGGACCGGGGTGCACTCAGCCTCGTTATGTCTCTGGGGGGGGGCAATTGAGGAGCTACTTGATGGAGAAGTAGCGGCTCCAGGTCATGAGGACCGCATTAACCGGCCGGGAAGTTCGAGGCGCTGACCACGTCTCACCCTCCAATACTAAACCACATCCATGAAATTTGTCATGGACCGAGATGGGTGACGCAGCGGCTGGGCGGTAGGCCAAGGTTCCTTATGAGCTGTGTTATGAGCGCCATGGAGTTATTTTATGTTAATAATGGAACCTTAGTTCAATAAAGCACATGATACGCTTATTTTAATACTAAATCAGTACTTATTTGTACTTATTCGTATTTAATTCCTTTGGTGTTGAATAAAAAAAAATCGGATCTGTGATTTTCTCTAGCTGTTCCACAAACAAACTTTCTTTATAAAATATTATTCTTTTTTCTATATTATGCTAATCGAAATAAACAATAGCAAGTTGATCTTATTATTTGCTTCCTTATAAGTAGAAGGGAAATAAGGAAATACATTAGACTAATACGATAGTCTAATCTTTTAAAAACTGGTTGCTAAGTGAAAAAGTTGAAGTTAGGTTCTTTTTGTATAACCTGGATCAAAACAAAAGAGAGATGAAACGGAAGATAACTTCTTGTTTGAAAAACTGTATAGTTTAAAATTGAAACAAAAAATGTATACGTCATAAATTTGTGCTTTAACGATATGCGCATTTTTATATTGTAAATTTTTGTCTAATCTCTTATATAAAAGTCATCCAGAATAAAGAGGTCTTCAGAGGCTATTCCCAGAAAATTCAAGATATACATTTTGTTTGTAATAAGAATATCTTAAACATTGGTATGGTATTTCAATCAAAATCATTTCTATATTTTTTTTTTAAAACCATTTTCAAAAAATTATCCATATAAGAGGTAAATGAGTGGAGTGCGGGTTTCTGAAAATATTTATGTAGCATCCTGGGGATCTATTAAACTTATATAACAGCACGTAACAAGACCGTCTGCTAATGTTTATCTCGATTAGCATTAAGTAAATAGACAAATAAATCTTTTAGCAATAATTTACTACAGGGATGTACAGAAAATCATGTGAATAGAACACTTCAGATGTTTTATTCTTAAAAGTGATTTAGGAATTATTTAAACTAAATTAATATTTTAGTGCAATTAAATAACAAAGAAGTAGCATAAATACACAGAAAAAGAACACGGCTGAAAATAGTGCGCTTCTGTTTTAATAGAGATTACAGAAGGAAAATAGTACCTCTAGAAAGGTTGAGCAAATTTTTAATCTATGAAAAAACTACTCTTTGTACGAAATTTTCCTACATTCTCCCTTATGTAACAAATTCCATTTTAACCGTAATTTTGTGTTTATATTGTGCACATAAAAACACGAGTACTATTCTGAATTTGTTTTGTTTGAGGTGGGAGGGGGGAGGTTAACGAAGATAAATACATACTTGCTGTGAAATTTTGACATAGAATTTTTAATGCGGCTTGGATTACCCGTTTTTTCACAATAAATTGCCGTAAATATACATGTTTACGCACAGCTACAAGAACGTGGAAACTAAGAACTGACAGCTGTCAGAATGGCCGAGCGGTCTAAGGCGCCAGACTCAAGATAAATCTTACCCTGTAAGAGGGTACATGCAGACTTCTGGTCCTCTCTGAGGGCGTGGGTTCGAATCCCACTTCTGACACATGTTTTTATTTTTTTTTATCTCTTACCTATAGTTAACGTACAATAGTATTGTACCGTACTTAAAAAATTGATACTAACTTTACTAGATACATATATTTTGAGACTTTAAAAATATAAGGAAGTTGTTTTTATGGAAGCTTACATATTTTTGTGTGTGTGTGTGTGTGTGTGTGTGTGTGTGTCTGTGTGTAAGGCAAAAATAAAATATGAGAATTCGGAAAAATACCAGTAATCTTATTTAAATTGAGGATTTTCACAGATTAGGGTACATCATTTCCAAAAAAAGAAAACAAAAAGGCTAGCAATACGTTTGAATTTGTTATCGTTATAAAATAATCATTTATTTTAAAAATCGGAAATATTCCATTTAATGACTTTCTTCAGCTATACTTTTTTTTTTTTTTTTTTTAATTTATGGACGTTCTTTAACTGCTGTGGTCATCAGAGTCCCATCCTCAAAGGCATCTTTTCAAGCTTGAGGTTCTTTTACGTGCCGTAAATCTACGACACGGGACCAACGGCTTTACTTCCCTTCCTAAGGAAACCATGCTTAGGATTTTTTTGCCTGAGAAAAATCCATCATCCTCTGCCGGTTTTGAACCCGCGACTGTAGGTATACGAAATTAGTGGTAACCATTACACCACAGGGCCGTAGCCGAGTGGTCAGACCACTCGCCTCTCACGGCCCGGGTTCGATCCCAAGCGACCGCATGTGAGATTTGTGGTGGACAAAGCGGCGCAGAGGCAGGTTTTCTCCGGGTTCTCCGGTTTCCCCCGCCATCTCATTCTACCAGGGCTCCATCCTCATATATTATCAGTGTCATCGCCTGCGGTACCAAAGCAGTAAAAGCGGGCGTTAAACACTACCAAAAAAAAAAAGATACACCACAGAGGGCGACAGATATTTTCTAATTAACTATTCTTACAAAATATAATTTGTTCATATGCACAATACTTATCAAAATAAACAATACCAGAAATGGTATTATTGCACAGTTCCTTATAATAGACAGTAAAAGCTTTTAAACGCTTATCATTGAAATTCGGTTCTGTATCCACGGCCAGCAGTAAAACAAGAGAGATAGAAACGGATAATGACTTCCCCTATGAGAAAAGCTTTAGTATTATCAAATTGAATGCAATAACATGGAATATCTCTGAAATGAATATCTCTGCAAAACATGCATATGACATAGTTGGTGTGTTTTATCGAGGTCTACATTTTTTGTGTTGTAAGTGTATATCTATCTCCTACGGTTTACTACGAAAACAAAAATCGTTCAGAAAGAAGAGGACTTCAAGGGCTATTCCTAAGTAATTCAGGATATACATAATACCGGGTAATCCAAAAACGTCCGAATCGGCTGCGCGCTGTTTTATATGCCCTCACCCTTGGCGTTCGTTGCCGTCTGCCGATATCAGAGAAAACCGCGGATGAAACCGTGTAACATTTTTAAATGTAATTTTAAGCACTTTACTTACAATTGTTATTAAAGGAGATGCTGAAACTGACCACTGCCATTGTCCATACATTTTTGGCACCTCTTTAGGAAACTATACTGGGGTTTAGCCAGGAGACCTAGGGGCCACAAATTTCTACTAATAATTCCGTGAAACACACTCAATTCTTATCATTGAAAGATTGGCTGTATGAGCTGTTACGGAGTGCTGCTGAAAAAAAGGCAAAATCATGCTCCCTGTCTGTTAATTCTCTAAAAAGAGGAGGGCAAATTGTATTCACGTATGTATTAGGCGTCAACTGTTGACTCGAAAAAATTAGGGCCTATAACTCTTTCCCCGCTAACGGCGCACCTTACACCAATTTTTATTTTCTCTACACGCACTCTGTACATAGTGTATAGAGAAAGTATTGCACTCCACCAAAAAATTCGATACCGAGATTTCACCGGAAATATATGTTTTAGGTTCCCTTGTATCCAGAAAAAGTATTTTCAGAAAAAGGTCCGTGTGTATGTCCGTGTGTCCGTGTGCTTGTGAACACGATAATTCAAAGACGAAAAGTCGGTAAAATACCAAACTTGGTATTTAAGTTCAGTATCTTCCAGGGATACGACATGAAGATTTTGATAAAAATTCCCCCACACCAAACTACCCTTTACATGGAACTTTTTTCGACAATTTTGATTTTCTAAAAAATGGCTCTAACGATTTTGATTAAAATATCGTATACCGAAGATATTTATTTACCTGACAAATAAAATGTATATTTTGAATTTTCTGGGAATAGCCTCTGAAGACTACTTTATTCTGAATGAATATTACGGAATTTTGCATAACTGCTAAACCGTAAGAGATGGACAAAAACTTACCAGACAACAAATGTAGAGCACTTTAAAACACACAATTTATGTTACATACACTTTTTTCGTGGAGTTGATTGTTGTTGAGATATTCCTTGCTTTTGATTTCAGCTATGAAAAACATACTTTTCTCATACAGGAATTTGTCAACTCCTGTCCATATAAACAAAGGAACTTCAGTCACATAGCAACAGCTTTTCACTATCACTTTAACCCATGGTACTCCCTTATATCGCTTCTACTTTCAAGGAAGCAAGTAATAAGAACTATCTCGGCTAGTTTTTTTTTTTTTCTCGACTAGCATGAAGTAAATAGAAGCATAAGCTTTTTAACAATAATTTTTGCAGAGATGTAGAGAGAGTCATGTGAATGGATCACATCAGATTTTTTTCTTCACGAAGGGGTATTTTATGAACAAATTAGGTTTTTCAGAACTCCTATAACTATTATTTTATGTACACACATATCCATGAAGGTGAAACTAAGCCTCGTCCGTGAAAAATATTAAATATGCGTAAATTTCGCCATTGTATACACTATTGAGAGCCACTCAGATAGTCCACTCCACACACGAATCATAAATAAATACTCGCTGTATAGGGGAAAACAAGTGCAGACAAAATAATAAAACGCTTTGGTAATAACTCAACCACACGATATCACTGTCAGCTCAATGCTGTATTTTCACATCAGAGAAAAACAAGTCAGCAGCGTGACCTTCTGTACAGCAGCCGTGTGTTATTATGTTTCTGTGTGCGCAGGGAAAAACACCGGATATATTTGGGTTGCACGGTATTTTCAATGTAAGCATCTATAATATACTTCATTTTAATGAAAAGTGCTTGAGCTATTTTTAGAAAACCGTAAATTTCGAGAAAAAAATCGTGTATCCACATGACCCTCATCATCCACCCATTCTGTACCACCCGCTAGTTAGCTTGGGTTTATTCCATCCTGAAATAGATCCAAGATTGGAACACCCAGGGTGTGTATGCATACTTCATTGAGAGCATAATTCAGGTTTTGAAAATAGAAATAGGCTTAACTGCTGAGAGAATTAGGCAAAAGTCATTCAGAGTGAAGAAAATTTCTGAGATTGTCACCATTAAATTCAGGATGTACAGTTCATTTGTCATTATAACAAGTTACTCGTATAATAACTATTTCTATTAAAATACCTATCGTACTTTATTCAAAGATTTTGGTTACATTTTCAGCAGATCAATACTCTTAAAAATATGTGTCATTCACACGGCCATTTCTAGCTGTTTCACATTTAAACTAGTTGATACACAGTTCAAAACTTGTTACTTTTTGGCATTAATATTTTTAATAAATGTTGATTCTTTTTGTTGAAGAGCTTTAAGATATATATTTAGTTATCATTTGTCATGTAGGTAGAACTGTTCAAAGGATTTCTAGATATTGAACATCTATTTCATATCGGTCTATATGTTTATTTGTTATTAATGATAAAAGCATATAAATTAGCAACAGAATTTATAGGTTATGTACTACCTTTGAGACGGATGTCGTCCAGGTGAATAAGCGCATAGCATATATTTTAGTTGATTAAATTGTTTAAGTTAATTAGTAAGTAAGATATAATGTATTTATTGTATATTGGATGTTCAGAGAGATTGGTAAGCGTTTCTAACTTCAACCCCAGAGTTGAGGAAAATCCCCCCCCCACTCCTAATTACAATAGATATAACAAAAATCTTATGTGTTCCATTCACATGACTTTCTTTACATCTCTCCAACAAATTGTTAGAAAGCTTATGCTTCTATTTGCTTCATGCTAATCGAAAAAAAATTAGCAGTAATAGTCTTATTACTTGCTCCCTTGTAAGTAAAAGCAAAATAAGGGAGCATCATAGGTTGAAGTGATAGTCAAAAGCTGGCTGCTACGTGACTGACGTTTCTTTGTTTGTATGGACACGAGTTGAGAAATTCCTGTATGAGAAAAGTAAGTTTCTCAAAGCTGAAACCAAAAAACAAAGAATATCTAAAAAACGATCAACTCCACGAAAAAAAATGTACATAAGACAAATTGTGTGCTTTAACGTGCTCTACCTTTTTTGTGTGGTAAGTTTTTGTCCCTCTCTTACGGTTTAGCTGTTACACAAAATTCCGGAAAATTTATCCAGGATAAAGTAGTCTTCAGAGACTATTGCCAGAAAATTCAAGATATACATTTTATTTGTCAGGTAAATATCTTTAATATACGTAATTTTAATCAAAATCGTTAGAGCCATTTTTGCGAAAATCAAGATTTTAGAAAAAAAGTTCCATGTAAAGAGTAATTGGGGGTGGGGAAATTTTTTTGAAAATCTTCGTGTCGTATCGTTGGAAGAATGGCCTTTTCGTTTTTGAGATATGCTGCCCACAGACACACACACATACACACACAGATAGACTGACACACACGAACATTTTTCTAAAAAAAAATTGTTGGGTTCAGGGGGGCCCAAAACATGTATTTCCGGTGAAATTTCGGCATCAAATTTTTGAATGCATTACAATACCCTCTCTATACTGTGTAGGTACATAGTATGTGAAGAGAAAGTAATAAAAAGACAATTATACAGAAAGCGTGAGAAGTTACAATAACATTATACATTTGAACATCTGTACTTAAGAATCCAGGTTCACCTAAGTCAATTCGAATTGAAATTCTTAAACACGTTTTACATTGACAATTTTTATAAAACTTTTATTTTCTCAAAAAGGCTTTAACGATTTTGATTAAAATACCACATATTCAAGATACTTATATGAGAAATAAAATCTATATTTTGAATTTTCTGGGAATAGCCTCTGAAGAGCTCTCCATTCTGAGTGAAATTTGCAAAACTGTTAAACCATAAGAGACAGACAAAAACTTGCTTCACAAAAAAACATTTAGATCTCGCATAAACTCACAATTTATAGCATAAACATTTTTTATTCGTGGGTTTGACCATTCCGAGATATTCCTTGATTGTTTTCAGTTTTAAAGTACTTAAAATGTTCTCATACGGGAATTTGTCAACTCCTGGCTATGCAAAGAAACGGATTTCAACCACGTGTCAACCGGTTTTAAAAATTTTGACTATCGCTTTAGCGAAGTGTATTCCCCTATTTTCCGTCTACTTACAAGAAAAGAAGTAATAAGGTCATTTCTACTAATGCTTATCTCGATTAGCTTAGGTAAATAGAAGAACATGTTTTCTAACAATAATTTATACACAGATGTAGGAAAAGTCATATGAAAAGACACATCACATTATTTTTTCGCGCAATTCACCATTTTTGAGATATTCCTTGTTATTGGTTTCAGTTTTAAAATACCTATTTTTCTAATACGGGTGCAACTCCTGGCAATTCAAAGAAACGGATTTTAACCACATGGCAATCAGCTTTTAAAACATTTTACTATTGCTTAGTCTGATGTATTTCCTTATTTCTCTTCTACTTATAAACGAGCAAGTAATAAGACCATTTCTGCTAATGTTTATCTGGTTTAGCATGAAGTAAGTGAGAAATAAATCTGATGTGTTCCATTCACATGACCTTTAATTTAGCATAAACAGTCTTTTTACTTAGCTCCTTTAAAAGTAGAAGGGAAATAAGGGAGTACTCTAGACTAAACCAACAGACAAATGTTTTAAAATGTGGTTGCTATGGGATTGAAGTCCGTTTCTTTGCATGACCAAGAGTTGACAGGTTTCCGTATGAGAAAATTTTAAGTATTTTAAAGCTGAAATCAATAACAAAGAATATCTCCAAAACGGTCAACTCCACGAAAAAATGTACAAGATATAAATTGTGTGTTTTATCCTAATCTATATTTTTTACTTTCTCCATACGCACTATGTAGATAGTGTAATAGAGAGAGTATTGCACTCCACCAAAAAATTCGATACCGAGATTTCACCGGAAATATATGTTTTAGGGTCCCCAATATCCAAAAAAAGCATTTTCCCAAAAAGGTCCGTGTGTGTGTGTGTGTGTCCGTGTGTTCATGTGTCCGTGTGTCTGTGAACACGATAACTCAAAAATGAAAAGTCGGTAAAATACCAAACTTGGTATTTAAGTTTAGTATCTTCTAGGGATGCGACACGAAGATTTTTAGAAAAATCCCCCCACCACCAACTACCCTTTACATGGAACTTTTTTCGAAAATTTTGATTTTCTCAAAGATGGCTCTAATGATTTTGATTAAAATTTCGGATATTAAACATATTTATCTGATCAATGAAATGTATATCTTGAATTTTCTGGGAATAGCCTCTGAAGAGTAGTTTATTCTGGATGAGTTTTACTAAATTTTGAATAACTGCTAAACCGTAAGAGGTAGACAAAAACTTACTACAGAAAAAATGTAGGGCACATTAAAACACACAATTTATGTTATATACATTTTTTTCGTGGAGTTCGTCATTTTTGTGACATTCCTTATTTTTGGTTTCTGCTATGAAAAACGTATACTTTTCTCATACAGGAACTTGTCAACTCCTATCCATATAAACAAATGAACTTCATTGACATAGCAACCAGCTTTTGACTATCACTTTAACCTACGGTTGTCCCTTATTTCGCTTCTACTTACAAGGGAGCGAGTAATTAGACTATTTCTGCTATTTTTTTCTAATTAGCATAAAGTAAATAGAAGTATAGGCTTTTTAAGAATTATTTGTTGCAGGGATATGGAGAAAGTTATGTGAATGTTACACATCAGATTTTTATGTAATAAACTTTGGTCTATCTCTTACAGTTTACCAGTTATTCAAAATTTCGCAAAATTTACGCAGAATAAACATATCTTCAGAGGCTATTCCCATAAAATGTAAGGTATGCATTTTATTTATCATGTAAATAGCTTAATTATAAGAGATTTTAGTCAAAATCGTTAGAGCCATTTTTGAGAAAATCAAATTTTCGAAACTTTTTACATGTAAAGGGAGTTATGGGTTGGGGAATTTTCTTAAAAATCTTCGTTGCGCATCCTTGGTAGATACTACACTTAAATACCAAGTTTGGTATTTAACGGACTTTTCGTTTTTTACTTATGCTGCCCACATACACGGACCTTTTTCTGAAAATGCTTTTTACTTTCTCTATACGCACAATGTACATAATGAATAGAGAAACTATCACTCCACCAAAAAATTCGACACCGAGATTTCACCGGAAATATATGTTTTAAGGTCCCCTTTATCTAAAAAAAGTATTTTCACAAAAAGGTCCGTGTGTCAGTGTGTTGGTGTGTCCGTGTGTCTGTGAACACGATAACTCAAAAACGAAAAGTCGGTAAAATACCAAACTTGGTATATAAGTTTAGTATCTTCCAGGGATGCGATACAAAGATTTTGAGAAAAATCCCCCTACCACAAACTACCCTTTACATGGAACTTTTTTCGAAAATTTTGATTTTCTAAAAAATTGCTCTAACGATTTTTATTACAATTTCATATATTAAAGATATTTACCTGACAAATAAAATGTATATTTTGAATTTCTGCGAATAGCCTCTGAAGACTACTTTATTCTGGATGAGTTTTGCATAACTACTAAACCGTAAGAGATGGACAAAAACTTAACACACAAAAAATGTAGAGCACATTAAAACACACAATTTATGTTATATACATTTTTTTCCTGGAGTTGATCGTTTTTGAGATATCCCTTTTTCTTTGTTTCAGCTTTGAAAAACATACTTTTCTCATACAGGAATTTGTCAACTCCTGTCCACACAAACAAAGGAACATCACTCACCTAGCAACCAGCTTTTGGCTTTCTCTTTAACCTATGGTACTCCGTTATTTCGCTTGTATTTACAATAAAGCAAGGAATAAGACTATTTCTGCTAATTTTCTCATACAGGAATTTGTCAACTGCGGTCCATACAAACAAAGGCACTTCAGTCACATAGCAACCAGCTTTTGATTATCACTTTAACCTATGGCACTCCCTTATTTCGCTTCTACTTACAAGGAAGCAAGTAATATGGCTATTTCTGCTATTTTTTACTGATTATCATGAAGTAAATGGAAGTATAAGCTTTTAAAGAATAATTTGTTGCAGAGATGTAGATAAAGTCATGTGAATGGTACACATCAGATGTTTTTGTAATGTTTTCTGTAGACGAAACCATTTGTTCCTGTGGTTTTGAAATTTAACGCGAGGTTAGGTTCGAATCCGTTAAAATTAGTGTGTATACACACTTTTATAACTTTCTATTGTGGTAGTGGTTGGCGGAAAAATATGTTTCTGAATATTGTAAAACTATTTATAGTTCATATAATACTCGTTTATATATAATCAATTTGGTAAATATCCGTCATATACGCAAAACACCAACTGTTCCTGCATAAGCACGAATTTGTTTATATTAAAAATAAACTTGACTGACAAATAAAGCCCTTGTAATCGCCAATCCATCAATCGCTCTTAATTTCATTCAATTGTTCGAGCGGCCCATTTTCTGCAGTTTTTTTGAGATTATTAACCACTTCATAATATTTACTTTAATTATGTAAGGTTTACTGTCTTTAAATTACCCTAAGCTTCTTTAAAGTCAGTGTGCAGCCATGTAAGGCTGCTACAGCCAATTCATTCCATTTTTCAATAGTCCTATTAACAAAAGAATATTTTCCTACCCCGGTTCTGTGCGTTCTACTATTAAGTTTAAGGGATGTAAAAATATATTTGCGGTTAAATTTTGACAAGGAATGTTTTTCTCCTGCTAGGATTTTCCTGTTTCTCCATAATAAATTCCTGTACGAAATACACGTTCAACCACAGCTCCAAACAACTGTCAGAATGGCCGAGCGGTCTAAGGCGCCAGACTCAAGATAAATTTTACTCTATAAGAGGGTACTCGTAGACTTCTGGTCCTCTCTGAGGGCGTGGGTTCGAATCCCACTTCTGACACATGTTTTTACTTTCTCTAACAGGTTACCTATAGAAAATAAAGAAAGTCTTCCATCCTATATAAAAATTATATAGGAATAGTTCACTGGAAAAACACGTTTTGAGGCTCCAAAAATCGAAGGTATGTGTATTCAGAAAAACTTCCATAGGTAGGTGGGCCACTGCAAAGAAAATGGCAATTAATGCTAGGAAAAGTAGTCAATTGTTTTTAGTAGAACTAATGGGAAACTTTTTCATAGCTATCACATGGGCGCGGAACAAATTCCACAGGTGGACAACTGCAAATATTTTGTAATATTAATTCTCAAGTAATGCCAGATGGGAGGATTGATAAATTCTACATCTAGGAAAACGTGGAAGACATTGCACTTCGTAATGAGAACACTGAAGAAGGGGAGAGCAAAGTCCAGGGAAATTGCTTACAAGTCCTTAGTGTGGCCAGTTATGGAATATGGAGTAGCATGCTGGGACCCATACAGGATTAGTCAAACTGATTCGCTGGAAAAGTTACAGAGAAGGACTGTAGAATTCATAAAGAGAGGTAAAGATTTTGGGCTTAAGAAAGGCGAAGAAAATAAATGGGAGGTGCTAAAAGGTAGGAGTAAAAGACATAGGCTAATCGCACTATTTAAAGCTTATTACTGGTTTAAAAGCATGGGTGGACGTTAGAAAGAGGTTAGAAAACCCGGCAAACTACAGACGAAATTGAATAAATTAAGGGTGGAAGGTACAGAAAGGTACGTAAGAAAATTTCTTTTGTTAATAGGACTATTGAGAATGGAATGAATTGCCTGTAGCAGCATTTCAGGGCTGCTCTCTGACCATAAAGAGGTTTAGGGATAATTTAAAGGGAACAAATGTTAGATAATTAACTAAAATAAATATTGAGAAGTAATTAAGGATCTCAGAACCTCTTCTTTAGTTATTAATGTTTTGGCTTCAAACTGTTATAAACAGGCTGGTAATTAATATAGTATTGTTATAATGAATAATAACTAGTTAAGTATTTAAAAAACGTATATGTATATATAAATATATGTATATAAAATATGTTAGTTGTATTAGTATTATTAATTTAACTGTAAGATTATTATTGTAAGTGATAGTTGTACATTTTAATCTGCTACCAGGCAGTACCCAATTGTGGAGAATAAATAAATAATTAAATGCCTGCCTGCCCTGCCTGCCTGCCCTGCCTACCCTGCCTACCCTACCTACCCTGCCTAGGTATCAAATTTAATAAACCTTTATTAATTAATAATCTCCGTCTACCTAAACGTTCATAGCTATATAATAAATAGAGAATTGTATATAACGATATTTTTTTTTATCTTTTGCAGTTTGTGAAGGGGCTTTAGGTTTATCTATTTTGGTGTCAATAATTCGTACTCATGGTAATGATTATTTTAATTCATTCGGTTTATTATAACAGGATTACGATGAGGAATAATCCCTTTTATGGTCTCAGAAGTATTTTTCTTCGTTTCATTTTTTTGAACATTCTATCTCAGAAGATAGAAGCTAACCTATCTACCTTACCTACCTACCTTAGCTACCCTACCCACCTTACCTACCTACGTACCTTACCTACCTGCCTACCATACCTACCTACCCTACCTACCTACCTTACCTACCTACCTACCTTACCTACCTACCCTACCTACCTTACCTACCTTACCTACCTGCCTACCCTACCTACCCTACCTACCATACCTACCTACCCTATCTACCTACCTTACCTACCTACATACCCTACCCACCCTACCTACCATACTTACCTACCCTACCTACCTTACCTACCTTACCTACCTACCTACCTTACCTACCTACCTACCTACCTACCTACCTACCTACCTACCTTACCTACCTTACCTACCTACCTACCTACCTTACCTACCTTACCTACCCTACCTACCTACCTACCCTACCTTACCTACCTACCTTACCTACCTTACCTACCTACCTACCTACCTTACCTACCTTACCTACCTTACCTACCTACTCTACCTTACCTACCTACCTACCTACCTACCCTACCTACCTACCTACCTACCTACCTTACCTACCTACCCTACCCTACCTACCTACCTACCTACCTACCTGCATGCATACAATGACACACACATACATACATATACATATATACGCACTTACATGCATACATACAATGACATACACACATACATACAATGACATACACACATACATACAATGACATACACACATACATACAATGACATACACACATACATACAATGACATACACACATACATACAACGACATACACACATACATACAATGACATACACACATACATACAATGACATACACACATACATACAATGACATACACACATACATACAATGACATACACACATACATACAACGACATACACACATACATACAATGACATACACACATACATACAATGACATACATACATACAATGACATACACACATACATACAATGACATACATACATACATACATACAATGACATACACACATACATACAATGACACACACACATACATACAATTTCTGCAATTTTTTTCTCGATTAGCATGAAGTAAATAGAAACTTAAGCTTATCAATAACTTGATGCAAAGCTGTAGAGAAAGTCATGTGAATGGAACACAGATTTTTTTTTATTGTGGAGTTGAACGATTTTAAGGTATTCCTTGTTATTGGTTACAGTTTTCTCATACAGGAATTAGTCAACTCCTGGCCATACAAAGTAACTTCAATCAAATAGCAACAAGTTTTTAAAATATTTTTCTGTCGCTTTAACCTATGGTACTCTTATTTTCTTGCAAAGGCAAAGATGGAAGCAAGTAATAAGAACATGTCTGCTAATTGTTTCTCGATTAGCGTGAAGTCAATAGAAGAATAAGAATTATCCCATGTGTTAAAGTTTGTATCATGTTTTTAAAGTCGCTATAAGACCTTGAAGTTAGGCGACTTAAAAAAATGTAGAGAAAGTCAGAATGTGAATGAAATAAATCAGATTTTTTTTCTATTTGTTTTTAGTTTCAATTGAGGCATATTGCTTCTTTTAAACCTATACATAAATCCAGAAATATTTACATTCATCATCTTGTTTTCAAAATCTGCATTAGACAGCAATTTAAATAT
Organism: Hymenopus coronatus; assembly: GCA_030762935.1. NCBI lineage: Eukaryota > Metazoa > Arthropoda > Insecta > Mantodea > Hymenopodidae > Hymenopus > Hymenopus coronatus. The sequence continues at coordinate 34,514,458 of CM060883.1, forward strand.
GTAAGGTCCATAAATTGCGTTCGTGCTGAAACCAAGAATATAAAAGGGTGGTGCTGACATCTGTTTGTGGACATTGAGTGACAAATGACACAAATCGTTTGTCTAATTTTTGTTCTCGAGTTTGGGTTTGCCATTCATTTGTTTGCACAGAGCCTATCTTCACCATCTTGTGCTAGAGGGAACGATTTCTACAATATCTACCGCCTCATGAATATAAATAGCTAGAGAGTAGATAACACGATCTAATTTTAACGCTTTCACCCCCTCCCTCTATCCCATACGTCACCAGTTTCCGGTGTCTCGCTTCTTGACATCGGGAAATTAATGCGGAATACCAAGCTATAGAACATTCAGCACACTTGTGCAGTTTCATGTTGTCAGAATTTTAACTGCTAGAGACAGATAACGTTTCTTAATCGTTGAAGAGGTTCATTTTTATTACTTTCTCTAGCCCAATATGTACAATGTACATAAGGATAGAGAAGGTATTGTAATGCACCCAAAATTCGATACCGAGATTTCATCGGAAATATATGTTTTAAGGTCCCTGTATCCAAAAAAAGCATTTTCAGAAAAAGGTCCATGTGTATGTGTGTGTCCGTGTGTCTGTGAACACGATAACTCAAAAACGAAAAGTCGGTAGAATACCAAACTTGGTATTTAAGTTTAGTATCTTCCAGAGATGCGTCACGAAGGTTTTGAGAAAATTCCTCCCCACTCCAAACTACCCTTTACATGAAACTTTTTACCAAAATGTTGTTTTTCTTAAAAATGGCTCTAACGATTTTAATTAAAATATCGTATATAAAGATATTTACCTGACAAATAAAATGCACATCTTTAATTTTCTGGGAATAGCCTCAGAAGCTTACTTTATTCTGGATGAAATTTACGGAATTTTGCATAGCTCCTAAACCGCAAGAGATGGATAAAAGCTTATTACACAAAAAATGTAGAACACGTTAAAACATACCATTTATGTTATATACATTTTTTGATGAAGTTGATCAGTTTTTAGATATTCCTTCTTTTTGGTTTCAGCTATGAAAAACTTATACTTTTCTCATACAGGAATTTGCCAATTCTGTCCACAGAAACAAAGGAACTTCAGTACATAGCAACCAGCTTTTGACTATCCCTTTAACCTATGGTACTCCCTTATTTCCCTTATACTTACAAGGAAGCAAGTAATAAGACTATTTCTGCTATTTTTTTTTTTTCTAGATTAGCATGAAGTGAATAGAAGCACAATCTTTTTAACAATAGTTTGCTGCAGAGATGTAGAGAAAGTCATGTCAACGGAACACATAAGATTGTTCACTTAGCATTTGAAAGCTTAACAAAACGAGTCAAAAAATTAGCTATAAAGCTTATTTCATTCGCTAATTACAAATCAAACTAAATTAAGATCGCCTGGGTCTGCCTCAAAAGGTCGTGAGTTAGAATCTTGCTTAGGAAGAGTTACCCGGATAAGGTCGCCCTCTGTGGTGTAATGTTGACCATGCCCGGCGGAGGACGATGGATTTTTTCGGGTGTAAAAATCCTTAGCATGGCTTCTTTCGGAAGGGAAGTAAAGCCGTTGGTCCCTTGTCGTAGATTTACGGCACGTAAAAGAACCTCAAGCCTGATTAAGAGGCCTCTGAGTAAAATTAAGTGGTCTTTCACGCCCAATTTAGAATGGGACGCTGAGAACCACAGTTGTTAAGGAGCGTCCATAAATAAAACTACATTTACATTTTTACGCGGATAAGGTTTTTTGGAGGGATTTCCCTTATTCTGAGAAGACGAATGACGACTTACTTTAAGCTCCATGGATCCCAGATCATTAGAGCATAATTTCACCGATTTCATTCATCGTCCGATATGACCAACAGGTTAAAGGACATTAAATTAAAAAAAAAAAAAAAAAAAAGTATCTTAAAATGTGAACTGATATATTTGAGCTGGAGTAATAAATATTTCGCTTATACGAAATTTTGATTGTATAACAAAATTGATATTTTAATCTACATCATACACAATAATGCAATCTTTGAGACAGTATACAATAGCTATACAGGCACACACATACACATGCAGGCTGACATACACACATAGGCTAAACTTAAATACCAACCTTGGTATTTTAGGTCAGTTATGCTGTTCACACCAACACACAGAGACACACACACACACACACAGACCGTTTCCTAAAACTGTTTTTTTTTCTGACTCAGGGGACCTTAAAACATATATTTCCGGCGAAATCTCGCTATAGAATTTTTGGTTGGAATATAATACATTCTCTATTTACTATGTACATTCTACATACTGCTAGAGAATTTAATAGCTTGTATAATAATATTTGGTTACAGAATAGGTAGAGGAATTCATGTGAATGGAATGGAATCATATTTTACTTTCTCTACACGTTATTATGTACATAGTGTATAGTGAAGGTATTGTGAAACACTCACAAAAATTCAGTACCGAGATTTCGCCGGAAATACATGTTTTGGGTCCTCCTGAATCCAAAAATAAAATGGAAAAAGTCTGTGTGTTTGTCTGTCTGTCAGTTTGTGTGTCTGTGGACAGCATAGCTCAAAAACGAAGACACCGTTAAATACCAAGCTGAACATTTAAGTTCAGTATCTTGCAAGAATGCGACATGAAGATTAAAAAAAAATAACCCATCCTCAGCTACCCTTTACATGGAAAAAATTTCGAAAATTTTGATTTTCTCAAAACTGGCTCTAACGATTTTGATTAAAATACCACATATCAAAGCCATTTCCATCACAAATAAAATGTATATCTTGAATTTTCTGGGAATAGCCTCTAAAGACCTGGTTATTCTGAATGAATTTTTCTGAATTTTGCGTAACTGGTAAACCGTCAGAGATAGGCAGAAACTTACTAAACAAAAATGTAGATCACGTTAAAACACACAATATATGTCATATATGTATTTTTCGTAGAATTGACCACTTCTGAGATATTCCTTGTTATTGGTTTCAGATTTAGAATACTTTCTTTCCTGACACGGATAGCTGTAAACTCCTGGCATTGCATAGAAAGGGATTTCAACCATATGGCAACCAGCTTTTAAAAGATTTGATTATCGTTTTAGCTTAGTGTATTTCGTTATATTCCTTCTACTTACAAGGAAGCAAGTAATTAGGTACATGTCTGCTGTTTACCTAAATTATCATAAAGTAGAAAGAAGAATATGCTTTTAGCAATAACATGCTGCAGCGATTTAGATCAAGTAATGTGAATTGAATATACTACTGAAATTTGAATATCTAGCATATGAATTGTTCACATATTTCAGATAGCTTTTAGTAAAAGCTCTTGTGTGTACGCAAGCACTTTAGCGGGCTCATCCCGTATTCAGGACACGTCTTATGCCTCGTCTGAATTCGTCCGCTTTGCGTACCTGTTACATAAATAGCTATAAATGTAGCAGCCGGTGTCTGGCGAACGCCGTACTTCGCACGCGCTGCTGACGGGTGGGACGTCTAATCACAAGGGGTATTGCTAATATCTGCAGGTGACGTGAGCCTGCGAACATTCATAACCAAAAGAGATGAGCATTGCACGTGTACCAAGAAAGTATCAGCACGTGCTCTTAGATTGTAACAAATCGGTAGTGTCTGGAATGTTCACTATCGATAATCTAATTACTTCCGTTATGTGTATACAGGGTGTTAATGAATTACACCGAAATATTTTCATAGAATATGTAGATTACTTAAATAAATAATATGAGATAGGAGACTTATGTCCTGTTTATTGAAATTTCGAAGTAACGGCTATAAGTTTCTGAAGTGCCAGTACGCCACGTATTGCGGCACTTCGGCTACATAACTCAAGAACGTAGTTAATGAATGCTCAGTGTCGCACTGTCAAGTGGTTAGTTCGAGATTTTACAGATTTTTGAGAACGCTAGTAACGAGCTGCTAAAAATCGATATTTCTATACTCGGGCAGCGGTTTTAACTTATCAGCACCTGATGCCCACATGTTTAACGCCATATAGCTGCGTTATGTTTATCCGGGGACCATGCATCGCCGATCTCAAATCACTTATATCAGTCTCGTGCACAATCTCGCAAATTATTTCGGTGTAGTTCGTTAACACCCTGTACATAATGTAATTAAGATAAAACTGTCTTTACAAAATTGTCTTTTTATATAATTCGTTATAAAAAGAAGAGGAATAAGGGAATATACTAGACAGAAGTGATAATCAAATCTTTTAAAAGCTGTTTCTATGCGTTTCTTATTGAAATCCGGTTCTCTTTCTTAAACCAGGAGTAAAATAAGAGATATGAAATGAAAGATAGCTTCACGTTTTTGAAAGGTTTAAGAACCTTTTCTAATAATGCTTTTTCGGAATCAGGCGCCATAAAAACAAATCTAAGTGAAATCTCGGTGTTGAATTTTTAGTGAAATATAATACCTTCCCTATCTAGGGTAAGATAGGTAAAATAATAAGCCTTAGTAAGGTTAATTTGTTGATGAATAAGAAATCTTGTTGATGTAGCGCACCAGACTTTAATTGTATAGCATATCCTTAATTACATTTTTTCGACATAATTTTCTCTAACACGTATATACAATGTACATAGTAGTTAGAGAAAGTATGTAAATCAAAATTTGATACAGAGATTTCAAGAGAAATATTTATTTTCACTTGATGTAAGCTCAGTTCTTCCGAGGATGGAACAGCAAATTCTCCCTCCCCCCTCCAACTGCCTTTTACATGGAACATTTTTCGAAAATGTTGTTTTTCTCAAAAAATGGCTTTAAAGATGAAAGTTTAATATATTTTCATGACAAAACGAAACGTATGTCTTGAATTTTCTGGGAATAGCTTCTGAAGACCTCTTCATTCTGGATGACCTTTGCATAACGCATAAGCCATAAGAGAGAGAGAGAGAGAGAGAGAGAGAGAGAGAGAGAGACAAAAACGTATTGCTCAAAAATATTGATCTTATTAAAACACTCAAAGTCAAATATTTTTTGTGGAGTTGACCATTTCCGAGACATTCCTTGTTACTTAATTCAGTTTATATTACTTAAACGTTCCTCTAGCGAGAAGTCAACTTTTGTTTCATCTCTTTTGTTTTATTCCCAAGAATGCAAAAAGACATACTTTCTTTCACATAGCGATGGGCTTTTTAAACGTTTGAATAGCGCTTTAGCCTAGTGTATTCTTTGTATCTATTCTTCTTACAAGGAAGCAAGTAATAACAACAATTTTGATCATTTTTATCTCGATTAACACAACGTGGATAAAAGAACAATCTTTTGTAAGGAAACTTTGTTTATGGAACAACTAGAGAAGGTCATGTGAATTGAACACATGCCTTTTTACTTTCTCTATAGGTACCAAAAAATTCGATACAGAGATTTCACCGGAAATATATGTTTTAGGGTCCCTTGTATAAAAAAAAAGTTTCAGAAAAAGGTCCATGTGTGTGTGTCCGTGTGTCCGTGAACACGATAACCCAAAAACGAAAAGTCGATAAAATACCAAACTTGGTATTTAAGTTTAGTACCTTCCAGGAATGCGACACGAAGATTTTGGGAAAAATTCCCCCACCCCCAAACTACCCTTTACATGGAACTTTTTTAGAAAATTTTGATTTTCTAAAAAAAGGCTCTAACGACTTTATTAAAATATCGTATATTAAAGATATTTGTCTGACAAATAAAATGTATATTTTGAATTTTCTGGGAATAGCCTCTGAAGACTAGTTTATTCTGGGTCAATTTTACGGAATTTTGCATAACTGCTAAACCGTAAGAGATGGACAAAAACTTATCACACAACAAATGTAGGGCACTTTAAAACACACAATTTTTGTCACATACATTTTTTCGTGGAGTTGATTGTTTTTTAGATATTCCTTGTTTTTTTATTTGTTTCAGCTATAAAAAACATACTTTTCTGATACAGGACTCTGTAAACCCGTGTCCATACAAACAAAGGAACTCTAGTCACATAGCCACCAGCTTTTGACCATCACTTTATCCTATGGTACTCCCATATTTCGCTTCTATTTACAAGGAAGCAAGTAATAAGACTATTTCTGCTATTTTTTTTCTCGATTAGCAGGAAGTAAATAGAAGCATAAGCTTTTTAACAATAATTTATAGCAGAGTTGTAGAGAAAGTTATGTGAGTGGAACACATCAGATGTTTTAAATACATGTGAGTGTGAACTATTCACATTTTGTTTCAAACCATTTTTTGAAGGAAATATTCTAATATGTCATTCTTTTCTCAAAAAATATTGAAGATGGCTAAATTAATTTTAGAGCAATAAAACTACCCATTTATAATTTTGTACATGTAGTTAGCACGTGATTTGCTTATTTTTACTAAAGAATTGATTATGTATTCTAATCAAATATGGCATAATTAATAAATTAATTCTATTTTCCTCAATAAACAAGGTGTTTGTACAAAAGTAAATTTGTGTGCTTGAAGATCACGCATATACATATTGTAAAATTTCCAGTCTAAAGCTTATTAATTTCTAGGGTAATTAGTTTGATAGAGTGCTTGAGCTTCCCCGAACAAACAGTGCAATTTTCATTATAATCCTTTCAGAACTTTCTGAGAAGAAAGTTCACGAACTTTCACACAGTTGTATTGACGAGAGAGCTGCCGTCTCATTTGATCACCAGCTGGAAAGCCACCAAAATTACAGTAGAACAGCAAAGTAATATGATCTATGAAGTTGCAACAATTTAACTATTGCTAGTTTTTCTACCATGAGTTTGTGTACAGTATAAACTGTAAGCATTCAAAAAATCTGATGTGTTACATTCACATGACTCTCTCTATATCTCTGCAACAAATTATTGTTACAAAGCTTATGCTCCTATTTACTTCAAGCTAATCAAGAAAAAATTAGCAGAAATAGTCTTATTACTTGCTTCCATGTAAGTAAAAGGGAAGTAAGGGAGTATCATAGGCTAAATTGATAGTCAAAAGTTGGTTGCTATGTGACTGTAGTGCTTTGTTTGCATAGACACGAGTTGATAAATTCCTGTATGAGAAAAGTGTGTTTTTCAAAGCTGAAACCAAAAACAAGGAATATCTCAAAATATATGAACTCCAGCAAAATATGTATATACCACAAATTGTGTGTTTTAACGTGCTCTACATTTTTTGTGCAGTAAGCTTTTCTCCATCTCTTACAGTTTAGCTGTTATGCAAAATTCCGTAAAATTCATCCAAAGTAAAGTAATCTTCATAGGCTATTCCCAGAAAATTCAAGATATACATTTTATTTGTCAGGTAAATAGCTTTAATATACGATATTTTAATCAAAATCGTTAGAGTCAGTTTTGAGAAAATCAACAATTTCGAAAAATGTTCCATGTAAAGGGTAGTTCGGGGTGGGGGGATTCTCTTCAAAATCTTCCTGTTGCATTCTTGGAAAATACCAAACTTAAATACCAAGTTTGGTATTCAACGCTCTTTTCGTTTTTGAGCTATGCTGCCCACAGACACACACACACATACAAATAGACAGACAGACACTCAGACATTTTTATAAAAATGCTTTTTTTGGTTTCAGGGTGTCTCAAAACATATATTTCCGTTGAAATCTCGGTATCAACTTTTGGGTGCAATACAAGAGAAAGTGGCCGCGCCGTGGCCGAGTGGTTCGATTCCAAGGGACCGCATGTGAGATTTGTGGTGGACAAATAGCGCAGGGGCGGGTTTTCTCCGGGTTCTCCGGTTTCCCCCGCCATCTCATTTCACCGGGGCTTCATCTTCATTTATCATCAGTGTCATCGCCTGCGGTGCCAGAGCAGTAAAAGTGGGCGTTAAACACTACCCCAAAAAATAGAGAAAGTAAAAATTGATGCAGAGATTTCACCGGGATTATATGTTTTGAAGATTCCTTAAATAAAAATCTGATGTATTACACTCACATGAGTTTTTGTAGATGTTCCACCAACTTCTTACTTAAGATTGTTCTTCTTTCTGAACCTTGAAAATCGAGATAATCTTTTGTAGAATGTTACTTCTTAGTTCCTTATAAGTAGGAAGAAAATAAGGGAATACATTAGGCTAAACCGATAGTCAAATTTTTTAAAAGCTGTGGTTATGCGACTGGCATTTCAAATCGCTTCTTTGCTTAGCTAGGAGTAGAACAAAAGAACAACGACACTTACTGTCTGAGAAAAATATAAGTACTTCACAACTGAAACCAATAACAAGGAATATCTCGGAAACGGTTATAGCCACAACAAATATATAAAGGATATACGTTGTGCCTTTTGACAAGCTTGACTTGCATATAATGATAGAATATGTTATACAATTTAAAAAGTTAATAACGGATATGATATATCAAAAATGATTATTTGCAATAATTTGTGTTTTAAAGAGATATTTAGTACTTTAAGGATATATACTTTTATTTATATTTACTTTTATTTATATTACATAAAAAATAAAAAAATACAGCTATATACACCAAAAACAACTGATGTGCAATCAATAAACTTTATTGGGCTTTGCATGCGATGTTTGGTGGCGGTAACTAGCGTCCCAGAAAAAAAAAAATTATGTGTTCCATTCACATGACTTTCTCTATATCTCTGTAACAAATTATTGTTAATAAGCTTATTCTTTTATTTATTTCATGCTAATCGAGAAAAATTAGCAGAAATAATCTTATTTCTTGCTTTATTGTAAGTAGAAGCGAAATAAGGGAGTACCATAGGTTAAAGTGAAAGCCAAAAGCTGGTTGCTATGTGACTGAAGTTCGTTTGTTTGTTTGTTTGTTTGTTTGTATATTGGCAAATTCCTGTATGAGAAAAGTATGTTTTTCAAAGCTGAAACCAAAAACAAGAAATATCTCAAAAACAATCAACTCCACGAAAAAATGTATATAACATAAATTGTGTGTTTTAACGTGCTCTACATTTTTGTGAGTTAAGTTTTTGTCCATCTCTTACGGTTTAAGAGCTATGCAAAATTCATCCATAATAAAGTAGTCTTCAGAGGCTATTCCCAGAAAATTCAAGATATACATTTTATTTGTCAGGTTAATATATTTAATATACGATATTTTAATCAAAATCGTTAGAGCCATTTTTATAAAATCAAAATTTTCGAGAAAAGTTCCATGTAAAGGGTAGTTGGGAGTAGAGGGATTTTCTTGAAAATCTTCGTGTCGCATCCTTGGAAGATACCAAACCTAAATACCTCAGACACACACACACTCGCACACGCACACGCGAGGAACCTTTTAGTGAAAATGCTTTTTTTGGATGTAAGGGACCCTAAAACATATATTTCCGGTGAAATCGGTATCGAATTTTTGGGTGGAGTGCATACCTTCTCTATACACTATGTATATAGTACGTGTAGAGAAAGTAAAAAGAGTATGTGTCAAACACTATTCAAATTCCTACGCCTGACGATGAACGTCAGCTCGTTTAGCAAGTTTATAAATTGTAACTTGCATTTTAGGCATAACAGGAACTCAAGTAAGAGGAAATACTATAGAAGGAGTTATTATGTGTTCTTCTATCTCCTCCTGGCATAAACAAATGTTTAGAGCAAGTAATATGAATTTCTCGAATAAACAGGATCATTAGCCTTAAGGGTATTACATGCCAACGTTTGGAAACTCAGCAATAAACACAGCAACACACCCTGGGGATGCACAAGTAGAGGGAATAATAATAATAATAATAAGTTGCTAAAATTAGTAACTACGTAATGAACTGAAACCTCTCATGTATATATCCTGTTTTGATCCACAAAATGGGGAATCGCATTAAGTATCGTATACAGCTGTCCCAGTATTAGACTGCTCCCTTTAATTGCTCCACAAACCACAATTGCACGGGGCAACAGAGTGACAGAATCAAAATGCGTTCGGTGTAATCGCAAACTTAATTTCCATGCATACTTTGGGGCTGCTACCAAATCAGTGATTTTTAACGAGGGTAATTGGATTTCAAGGGATTGAAATTCCATTCCCAATCTTCCCAGCGGGAATAAGGTCCAAATTTTGGCATTAACAGAGTATTGGCGTTGGTTAACAAAACAAAACTACATTACAATGTGACCGGCATCAAGGAATACTTGCACGCCGTGATAGAAATTGCAAACGAAATTCATATGGTTTAACTGTCAAATGTTCAACTGTTTAAATCTTTCTTAAAAATCGGATTTATACATGACTGCCTCTACCCTATATTGTTTATTGTTAGGTGTAGAAACTATTCTTGTAAAGGATTAATTGTTTCTTCACACAGGCTCTGTGTAGGACAGGAGTTAGATAGGTAGAGTCAGACTGAAAAATTCAATGCCATAGCCAAGGATCTCCCGATCTCTAGCCGGTTGCTCTGTCACTGAGATACTATGGCAACATTCCGGCATAACATTGCATTTCTCAACTGACTCGCATGTTTCCCGGTAGACCACAAGGAGGTCTCAAATTATTTTGAGATGACAACTTGTGTGAAAAAACAATGAATCTAATATAAATTGACCATAATAGTTGGCTATACTATGAATCCTGGGATTTAAGTACTTACAGCACTGTCGCCATTGGGGCTGTCATTTCAAAATAATTTGAGAACACCAGCTGTAAATGGGTACTTTGCAGCACTTCCAGAGGAACACTACAGAGAGAGAATACTGGCAATGGAACACCGCGGGACAAAATATATTGTATTACAGCTGGGTACTTCGCAGCACTTCCAGAGGAACACCACAGAGAGGGAATGATGGCAATGGAGCACCTCTGGACAAAATGTATTGTAATACAGCTGGGTACTTTGCAGCACTTCCAGAGGAACACCACAGAGAAGGAATGATGGCAATGGAGCACCTCTGTACAAAATATATTGTATTACAACTGGGTACTTTGCAGCACTTCCAGAGGAACACTACAGAGAGAGAATACTGGCAATGGAACACCGCTGGACAAAATATATTGTATTACAGCTGGGTACTTTGCAGCACTTCCAGAGGAACACTACAGAGAGGGAATGATGGCAATGTAGCACCTCTACACAAAATGTATTGTATTACAGCTGGGTACTTTGCAGCACTTCCAGAGGAACACTACAGAGAAGGAATGATGGCAATGGAGCACCTCTGGACAAAATGTATTGTATTACAGCTGGGTACTTTGCAGCACTTCCAGAGGAACACTACAGAGAGGGAATGATGGCAATGGAGCACCTCTGGACAAAATGTATTGTATTACAGCTGGGTACTTTGCAGCACTTCCAGAGGAACACTACAGAGAGGGAATGATGGAACACTGCTGGACAAAATGTATTGTATTACAGCTGGGTACTTTGCAGCACTTCCAGAGGAACACTACAGAGAAGGAATGATGGCAATGGAGCACCTCTGGACAAAATGTATTGTATTACAGCTGGGTACTTTGCAGCACTTCCAGAGGAACACTACAGAGATGGAATGATGGCATTGGAACACCGCTGGACAAAATGTATTGTATTAGAGGAGGTTATGTTGAAAAATATAAGTACTTTAAAAGCATGACCTGACGTTTTTCACTATCAGGCCAAGAACTTTTCAGACCACCCTTGCACCGTGTCTGCTCACATTCAACAGTTCGCAGGTTCGACTCTCGCTTAGGATGATTAACCGGATAAGGTTTTTTTTTTCTGAGTATCCCCTTATCTTGAGAAGACGAATGTCGAGTAATTTCAAGCTCCATGGACTCAGACACCATCTGAGCATCATTTCACCAATTTCATTCATAGTCCGATATGACCAATCAGGTTAAATGACGTTAAACTACAAAAAAAATCATAATAATCTTATGTGTTCCAATCACATGACTTTCTCTACATCCCTGCATTATTTTTACTTCATGCGAATCGAGAAAAAAGTAGCAGAAATAGTCTTATTAATTGCTTCCTTTTAAGTATAATGGAAATAGGGGAATAGCATAGGCTGAAGTATTAGTCAAAAGCTGGATACTTTGTGACTGAAGTTCCTTTGTTTCTATGGACAGAAGTTGAAAAATTCTCGTCGCATCTTTCAAGGATGCGATACGAAGATTTTCAACAAAAATGCCCCCATTCCAAACTACCCTTTACATAGAAACATTTTCAAAAATTTTGATTTTCTCAAAAATAGCTCTAACGATTTTGATTAAAATATGGAATATTAAAGATATATGACAAATATAATATATATCTTGAATTTTCTAGGAATAGCCTCTGAAGACCTTTTTATTCTGGATGAATTTTGTTGAATAACTGGGAAACCGTAAGAGATAGTAAAAAGATACGTAACAGAAAATATAGAGCTCGTTAAAACACGCAATTTATATTATATACACTTTTTTCGTGGAGATATTGTTTTTTTAGATATTTCTTGTTGTTGGTTTCTGCTTTAAAATACTTATACTTTTCTAATACAGGAATTTGTCAACTGCTGTCCATACAAACAAAGGAACTTCAGTCACATAGCAACCAGCTTCTGACTCACTTTTACCTATGGTAAGCCCTTATTTGTCTTCTACTTACATGGAAATAAGTAATAAGACCATTTCTGCTATATTTTTCTCGATTAGCATGAGGTAAATATAAGAATAAGTGTGTTTTAACAATAATTTGTTGCAGAGATGTGGAGAAAGTCATGTGAATGGTCGACATCAGATTTTTTTTAATTTGTATCTTAACTTTGAGGTTTATTTGGGTAACTCAGAGAGATTCGAACTCGCGCCCTGTTGAATGTGAAGCAGACACATTATCTAGATTGAGACTTTGTACGGAAATACTGTCACCCAATCTGTCCCACATTTCAGATATATAACTACATTTTATAGGAGGCCATTGGAGGGGTAAGAAAGCCTTATGGTCATGTGTTGACATAAACACGTCTCTCCTATCTTGAGGTTAGTGGTAGTGTTTGTAGTGCTTTATTACATTCCACGTGGACAGTAATGCTGCAAGCTTATCTCTCAGCAAAGGAGAAGTTAATTAACGTAAGTGAATATTAGTGAAAGTGTGGCTCTACCTAGTGACATGCAAATGTGGTGTGATTCACTGTGTCACACATTTCCTGGAAACAAAGGGAAGTGTTTAACGTAAGAAGGGGGTAAGACGTAACATTCATTTCAATTAAATTCCTACCTCTCTTTAAGAAAACCATGCTTTGTTCCATTAGACCCTAATAATAAAAACCTTATTTATTTCTCTAGCTCCATATACACACTGTGCATAGGGATAGAGAAGGTAGGATAGTATTCCATCCAAAAAAATTGATGTCGAGATTCCACCGGTAATGTATGTATTGGGGTCCCTTGAGTCCGAAAAAATCATTTATAGAAACAGGTCCATGTTAGACAGCATTGCTTGAAAACGAAAAGACCGTTAAATATCAAACTTGGCATTTAGGTTTGGTATCTTCATAGGATGCGACATGAAGATTTTCAAGAAAATCCTCCCACTACAAATTACCCTTTACATGGAAATATTTTCAAAAATTTTGATTTTCCGAAAAATGTCTGTTATGATTTTGATTAAAATTCCGTATATTAAAAATATTTACATCCCAAATAAAATATATATCTTGAATTTTCTGGGAATAACCCCTGAAGATTTCTTGTTGCCGAATTTTGCTTAGCTGGTAAACTATAAGAAATGGACAAAACCGTGTGTGCCTCTCCAAAAGACAAACCTCTGTAAACTGGAAGAGTCAACGCCTTAATAGAAGTTTTTAGATTAAAATGCTTGTCCTATATCTTTATTACTATCTCTACACGTTCAATGTGCATAGTGTATAGAGTAGGTATTGCATTGCCACAAAAGTTCGATACCGAGATTTCACCGGAAATACATCTTTTGGGTCCCCCTGAATCCAAACAAAGCATTTTCAGAAAAAATGCCTGTGTTTGTGGACAGCAGAGCTCAAAAACGAAAAGACGGCTAATATTAAACTTTGTGTTTAAGTTTGGTATCTTCCAAGGATGCGACTCGAAGATTTTCAAAAAAGTCCCCCTAACCTCAACTACCCTTTACACGGAACTTTTTTTTTTTTCAAAAATGTCGTTTTCTCAAAAATGGCTCTAACGATTTTGATTAAGATGTCGTATATTAAAGATATTTGCATGACAATAAAATTTACATCTTGAATTTTCTGGGAATAGCCCCTGAAGATTTCTTGTTGCTTTGCTTAGCTGGTAAACTATAAGAAATGGACAAAACCGTATAACACAAAAATGTAGATCTCATCAAAACACACAGTTTATGTCCTTTGCGTTTTTGTTGTAGAGATAACTCCAGGAAAAAAATGTATTTCATATAAATTGTGTGTTTTAATGAGCTCTACATTTTTTATGAAGTAAGCTTTTCTGTAGCTCTAACGGTTTACCGATAATGCGAAATTTTGCAAAATTCATCCAGAATAAAGATGTCTTCAGCGACTATTCCCAGAAGATTCAAGATATACATTTCATTTGTCATTTAAATATCTGTAGGTAATATACGATATTTTAATCAAAATTGTTAGAACCGTTCTTGAGAAAATAAACCTTTTCGAAAATGTTTCCATGTAAAGGGTAGTTGGGGCTATGCTGCCCCCCCTCCACATACACACACAATGACAGACATATCTGGACATTTTTTTAACAAAATGCTTTTTTGGTTACAGAGAGTCTCAAAACATATATATCTGGTGAAATCTTGGTATCGAATTTTTGAGTGCAATACAATATTTTCTCAGCCCGCCTGGGTAGTGTGGTGGTAGCGTGTCTGCCTCACGTTCAAAAGATCGTGAGTTCGAATCTCGCTTAGGGTGAGTTACCCGGATAAGGTATTTTTTCCGGGGTTTTCCCTTATCCTGAGAATGTCGAGTAGCTTTAAGCTCCATGGACCCCGAGATCATATGAGCATCATTTCACCAATTTCATTCATAGCCCGTTGTGACCACCCAGTTTAAAGGACTTTTAAAAAAAAAAACTTTCTCTATACACCATGTACTTATTACGTATAGAGAAAGCAAATAGTGTCCGTAAGAAACGTTTGCATACACACCAATAAGCGATATACGGTAGAGAAATTCATACGACTCTAACACTCAGGTGTTTTAAATCACACACATAAATTTATTCGACTTATAATGCAATTTTCCACTTCATGCTAAAAATAGTTTCTTTGTTCATGCTCGTAAATACGCTTCTATGGATTACAGTCTGAATATATTTGGATTTAAATATTATGAAAAGGAAACAAAGACAGAATAAAACTATTTTTAAAATACAACACAATTTTTATTTACGGCCATAAATTTAAGCATTGCATAGCTTTAGAATTCCTCTGGATTGAAGTAACAAAGTGATCTTGTTAGAGCAGAAAATAATAAATTAATGTTCTAGAAAGGTATTCAAATGTTGCACATAAAATATTCGGTGCAGATTCCTAGTTGGACTTGCCTCAGACTAACGTAAAATGAAGCAGGGAAAGCGAATGGACAAGAGCATAAAAAGCCTTACGAAGAGGAACAAATTAGCATAACTCGATTCCTTTGTTGCCGCGAAGAGAAGTGGAGGATTGATTTACAAGGGGCAAAGGCTGCCGGACCTTTTTTCTGAGCTTAATCCCCTACAGTAATAACCTAGAATGTGCTAGAGCTGCTGATCTGGATTTATAGTCGGCAACGTTCTGGTAAGCATACACAAAGAACCTGTTGCCCGATGACTTTAAGCCTCTCTGCCTAATATAAAACCGGATGTGATATCAAGTTTTCAAAGGATCCAGTCGGTTCTAACAATATTACACTAATCCCATTTTTTAAATTTATTTGTGTGCTTCTCCGAAAGACAGACGCTGGTGAATCCTCTGTAAACTGTAAGAGTCAACACCTTAATAGTAGTTTTTAGATTAAAATGCTTGTCCTATATCATTACTTTCTCTACACGTGCTATTCGATATCGAAATTTCACCGGAAATACATTTTTGGGTCCTCCTGAATCCAAGCATTTTCAGTAAATGGTATTTAAGTTTGATATCTTCCAAGGATGCAACACGAAGATTTTTAAACAATTCCCCAAAACCCCAACTACCTTTTCCATGAAAAATTTTCTTGAAAGTTTTTATTTTTCATAAATGACTCTAAAGATATTGATTAAAATACTTTTATGACAAAATGTATATCTTAGATTTTCGGGGAATAGCCTCTGAAGACCTCTTCTTTCTGGATGATTTTTGTTGAATTTTTCATAACTGGTAAACCGTAAGAGGTAGACAAATGCAAACTTAACAGAAAATTCATGTTATATATATATTTTTTTTTCGTGAAGTTGATCGTTTTTAAGATATTCCTTGTTATTGGTTTCAGCTTTAAAATGCTTAATGTTCTCACACGGGAATTTGTCAACTCCTGTCCATAGAAACAAAAGAACTTCAGTCACATAGCAACCAGCTTTTGACTATCACTTTAACGTATGGTACTCCCTTATTTCGCTTCTACTTACAAGGAAGCAAGTAATAAGACTATTTCTGCTAATTTTTTTGTCGATTGGCATGAAATAAAGAAAAGCATTAGCTTTTTAATAATAGTTTGTTGAAGAGATGTAGAGAAAGTCATGTGATTGGATCACATTAGATTTTTTAAATTTATTTATGTGCCTCTCCAAAAGACAAACCTCTGTAAACTGAAAGAGTCAACGCCTTAATAGTAGTTTTTAGATTAAAATGCTTGTCCTATATCTTTATTACTATCTCTACACGTTCAATGTGCATAGTGTATAGAGTAGGTATTGCATTGCCACAAAAGTTCGATACCGAGATTTCACCGGAAATACATCTTTTGGGTCCCCCTGAATCCAAACAAAGCATTTTCAGAAAAAAATGCCTGTGTTTGTGGACAGCAGAGCTCAAAAACGAAAATACCGCTAATATTAAACTTTGTATTTAAGTTTGGTATCTTCCAAGGATACGATACGAAGATTTTCAAAAAAGTCCCCCCAACCTCAACTACCCTTTACACGAAACTTTCTTTTTTTTTCAAAAATGTCGTTTTCTCAAAAATGGCTCTAACGATTTTGATTAAAATGTCGTATGTTAAAGATATTTGCATGACAATAAAATTTACATCTTGAATTTTCTGGGAATAGCCTCTAAAGACCTCTTTATTCAGCATGATGATTATTGAATTTTGCATAACTAGTGAACCGTAAGAGAAAGACAAAAACTTACTGCACAAAGAATGTAGATCACGATAAAAAACACAATTTATCATATACATATTTTTCGTGGACTTGGCCGTTTTCGAGATATTCCTTAATATTAATTTAAGTTTTAAAATACTTAAACTTTTCTCATACGGAAACTTGTCAACGCTTGGCCACGCAAAAAAAAACAAACAAAAAAACAAAAACGATTTCAATCCCGTAGAAGGCTAAATTTTAAAACGTTTGATTGTTTCCATCCTACTTATACGAGGGCTGTAAAGAAAGTAGTGGCAACATGGTCCCCACATTCACAGGAGAGCAGGTATGAGCCAATAGGATATGGGAGCGATCAGGTGTCTACTGTCGATGTGTGGTGTGCATTGGTCGGGCTGCCAGTTGAGAGTGTGTTTGTTGTTGCTGAGTGGCGTTGAAGTGAACAGTGTCAAGTGCAGCATATTTACTAAAGGCGATCAGCGTTCGTGGATTAAAATCGAGGTTGCTCGTGGAAAAAATGCATCAGCATGTTATCGAGAATTACGTGAAGCCTGTGGCGGGAATGCATTGCCGTACAGAACGGTTGCATGGCGGGTCAAGGCGTTTCGTGCAGGTCGGACTGAGACTGCAGATTTGCTCCACACAGGTCGGCCGTCCATTCCGCAAGATCAGATTGACATCGTGAGTGGTCTCGTTGCCATGGACCATCGATGGACTGTCCAGGAGTTATCCGTAAAGGTTGGTCTCAGTCATCAAACAGTGTGGCATATTCTGACGAAATATCTCCACCTGAGGAAAATTGGTCCCGTTGGGTTCCACATCGACTCACTGAGGTACAGAAATGGCACCGGTATGTACTGGCTGGCATCCACCTGGACAGATACCGCAACGAAGGAGACGCATTTCTGCAGCGTATTGTCGCCATTGATGAGACGTGGGCACGAGCCTATGAGCCGGAATTGAAGTGTCAGTCGAATGAATGGCGTCACCCAGGTTCACCACGTCCACAGAAAGTTCGACAGGAAGCCAGTCGGGGGAAGCTGATGCTGATTGTGGCATAAGACTAAGAGGGGGGTATTCCTAAGCCTGAGGGACAAACTGTCAACAGCGACATAACAACGCACGCTGTTATGTCGCAAACAATGTCCAGCTCTTATTGCAACGGTGGCATTGGGAGGTTTTGGAACATCCTGCGTACTCACCAGACATGAGTCCTTGTGACTTCGACATGTTTCCGATGTTGAAGGAACCCCTCCGAGGCCGCCGATTTCCTGACGTGGCATCTGTAGTCCGCGCAGTAGGGCGCTCCGTTGCAGTCATCAACAGAGGCCGCCTTGCCAACCGTCCCCAACGGCTGCCCTACATTTGGCAAAAGGTGGGTGACTACATTGAAGGAATGTAATGCAATTGTACTTGTGAGTTCAATAAATATTGCGTTCTATCAATGTTGCCACTACTTTGTTTACAACCCTCGTAAATTATCTAAGTATAAAGACCGTTTCTGCTAATGTTTTAGCATTACATATATAGAAGAATAAACTTATTATCAATATTCAGTTTGTACCATAGAGAAAGTCATGTAAATGGAGCATATCAGATTTTTATTCTGTATGTTTAAAACCGCGTACAGTTATAGAGGCCGTATTATTATACAAGATCTATGTCTGTCTACTCAAATATAAATAGATACACAGATTCATTATTAAGGATTGTAAGTATTTTTACATTCTCTATACGCACTATGTACATAGTGTATAGAGAAGGTATTGCACTCCACCCAAAAATTCGATACCGAGATTTCACAGGACATATAAGTTTTAGGGTCCCCTTTATCTAAAAAAAAGCATTTTCGGAAAAAGATCCATGTGTGTGTGTGTGTCCGTGTGTCTGTGAACACGATAAGTTTAGTATCTTCCAGGGATGCGACACGAAGATTTTGAGAAAAATCCCCCCACCCCCAACTACCCTTTACATGGAAATTTTTTCGAAAGTTTTGATTTTCTCAAAAATGACTCTTAACGATTTTGATTAAAATTTCGTATATTAAAGATATTTACACGGCAAATAAAATGTATATCTTGAATTTTCTGGAAATAACCTATGAAGACTACTTTATTCTGGATGAATTTTATGAATTTTTGCATAACTGCTAAACCGTAAGAGATGGAGAAACACTTACAACACAAAAAATGTAGAGCTCCTTAAAGCGCACAATTTATTTTATATACATTTTTTTCGTGGAGTTGATCATTTTTTAGATACTCTTTGTTTTTTTATTTCTGCTTTAAAAAGCATTCATTTATCATACAGGAATTTAGCAATTCCAGTCCATACAAACAAAGGAATTCAGTCACATAGCAACCAATTTTTGACTATCACTTTAACCAATAATACTTCCTTATTTCGCCTCTACTTACAAGGAAGCAAGTAATAGGACTATTTCTGCTGATTTTTTCTCGATTAGTATGAAGTAAATAGAAGCATAAGCTTTTTAATAATAATTTGTTGCAGAGATATAGAGAAAGTCATGTGAATGGAACACATCAGATTTTTTATTATCTCCCAAATATCAGCAATAAGAAGCCTTCACTCGTAATTTTCTTTAACTGGACTCTATCGCATAAAAAACTGTTTTTAAGCTGCAGGAACGTGGCTTCGTTAATAAATATAAGACTTTATGTGATCCGCTTTATTACAAGAAGCAAGAATTCACGATTTCTGCAAATGCTATTAACGGAGTCTGAAAATTACTATGAGTTTATAACCCTTGAAATGGCTAGCTTATATTATCCGAGGCCCTTTTATTCATACCACATCGTTAATACTGCATTACGGACTTAGCCTTTTGCTAAGATTGAAGTATATTTTAATGTCCCCACACTTTAATAATGATTTCTGGTAATGATTTTCTATGCATGCACTAAAATTGGCTATGTATCAAAGAACATATAACCAAAAGTACCACATTCTAATCTAACAGTCCCGAGTATTAAGTGAAGATATAAGAATTCATGTTCAAAATGTTATTATTATTATTATTATTATTATTCCTAGCATGAACATACAATATAAGTACATCGCAATTACTACCAAAAATTCGATACCGATATTTCACCGGACCTATAGGTCTTCAGACCCTCTACAAAAAGAGTAATTTAAAAAAAATATCCATGTGTGTATGTGTGTATCTGTGGGCAACATAGCTCAAAAACGTCTGTTAAACACCCTTATAGAAAATATTTTTTTTAAATGTTGATTTTCTGAAAAATAAGCGTAACGGTATTGTGATAATTATATTTGTTTTTTTCCCACAGAAACCGTGTATATTACAGGAGTTGATAGGTAGAGTTAGACTGATTTGAACAATGTATCTCTTGGTCTCCAGTCGGTTGCTCTACCACTGAGCTACCATGGCAACATACCGGCATAGCAATGCACTTCTCAACTGACTCGCATATTTTGAGAAGATAGCCCCAATGGCGACTTACTATGTCGTAAGTATTTTATGTCCCAAGATTCATAATATCGCCAATTATTTTAGGCCATTTTCGTCATGTATCTTTTTTCGTGGAGTTGACCACTTTTTAGATATTCCTTGTTATTGGCTTATAGAGTTTTATAATGTGCAAACTGGTTGGGTTAATAAGTAATTTAAACTATTGTAAAATGTATTTAATTGAGGAGATTAAAAGATAAATAAAACTCTTTTTAAAATTTAACTTTGTAAATTAGTTGTGTGATCTATCAATAATGATTAAAATACTAAATTAGCATAGGGATAACAGAGTTTCAGTTTTAAAATACTTTATCTTTTCACACACGGGCATTTGTTAACTCCTGGCAATGCAACGAAACGGGTTTCATCCACATGGCAACCAACTTTTAAAAGATTTGACTATCGTTTTAGTGTATCTCTTATTTACCTTCTACTTCAAAGAAAGCATTTTTGCTAATTTTTGTCTCGATTAGCTTTTTAACATTACTTTGTTACAGATATGTAGAGAAATTCATGTGATTGTAACACATCATATTTTTACTTTCTCTACACGTATGTACATGGTGTGTAGAGAAGGTATGGTAATGCACCCAAAATTCGATACCGATTTTCACCGGAAGTACATCTTTTGAGACCGCTTGAATAAAAAAAAAACATTTTTAGAAAAATGTCCGTGTGTGTCTGTCTGTATGTATGTGTGTATGTCTGTGGGCAGCATAGCTCAAAAACGAAAAGTCCTTTAAAAACCAAACTTGGTATTTAGGTTTGGCATCTTCCAAGGATGCGACACGAAGATTTTCAGAAATATCCCCCCACCACCAACTACCCTTTACATGGAACTTTGCTCAAAAATTTTGGTTTTCTTAAAATGGCTCTAACGATTTTTATTCAAGTATCGTAAATTAAATAAAATTTGAATTTGAATTTTCTGGGAATAGCATCTGAAGACTACTTTATTCTGGATGAATTTTATGGAATTTTGCATAACTGCTAAACCGTAAGAGATGGGCAAGAACTTACTCCACAAAAAATGTAGAGCACGTTAAAACACACAATTTAAGTAATATACATTTTTTTCGTGAAGTTGATCGTTTTTTAGATATTCCTTGTTATTGGTTTCAGGTTTGGAAAACTTATACCATTCTCATACAGAAATTTGTCAACTCCTGTCCATACAAAGAAACTTCAGTCACAAAGCAACCAGCTTTTGACTATCACTTTATCTATGGTACATCCTTATTTCACTTCTACTTTCAAGAAGCAAGTAATAAGACCATTTTGTGCTAATTTTGTCTCGATTAGCATGCAGTAAATAGAAGCATAAGCTTTCAAACAATAATTTGTTGCAGACATATAGAGAAAGTCATGTGAATGGAACACATCACATTTTTTTATTAATGTTTATCTCTGGCTTTTGCCATGATTTGTTTCATAATGTGCTGATAACCTTATAATTGAGGACCCTTAAATACCAACTTATTCATCCATCATGTATAAGGAACCTTTTTCTAAGAATGCTTTTATATCGGACAAGGGAATCTTGACACCGGACCGCCTGGGTAGTGTGGTGGTAGCGTGTCTGCCTCACATTCAACAGGTCGTGAGTTCGAATCTCGTTAGGGTGAGTTACCCGGATAAGTTTTTTTTCGGGGTTTTCCCTTATCCTGAGAAGACGAATGTCAAGTAACTTTAAGCTCCATGGACCCCGAGATCATTTGAGCATTATTTCACCAATTTCATTCATCGTCCGATATGATCAACCTGGTTAAAGGACGTTAAACTTAAAAAAAATCTCGACATCGAATTTTTGCGGTGGAATGCAATAAATACCTTCTGTATGTACTATGTAATTTGTAAACACGTGCTGGAGAAAGTAATATACTTATTACAGTTTAAAAGTGATTTTTGAAGGACATTTTACTACAATAACTCATATGGTAATTATGGCCTGGTAAACTAGTGCTTAGCAGTGAAAGCAAGTGACCTTAGCAGCTGCCTATATAGAGGTTAAATTAGCCGAGTTTGGAAACGAAAGGGGAGGTAGAGTGCTTGGTGTAAATTCAAGTTACTCCACAAGTTGAAAGCCTTTGGGATCTGGAGGAGGTGATCACGGGAATGAAACCAACTTCTTGGTGGAACGTTAAGTACATTCAGGTTAATGTGCTTAGTGCTCTGACTTCTCTACGAATAAAATTCTTAACCTCTGGTCAAAGTACCCGCAACTTTGGGTGCATTATTCGGGCGAGAGGCGGCGTGGCAGTTAACGCCTGCGCAGCGGGTTTTATCTCCGGGCTTCCTGCCTCAACAGCACGAGTTATCTGCACTAATGCCTGTACATTAGACCGCTTTATTGTGCCAGTGTTTGTGCAACATGCTCGCAGACAAAATGCTCTTCCCTTCTGACGTCGTCAATCTGCTTGTGCCATTCAGCTCACTCGCTATCTCTGTACATTCCCCGAGCTTGTTTCGTCCACCACACACAGTGATTTTATTAATGTATGTTCCAAGGAAGAAAAACAATCCGAGTTTTCCATTCACACGAGTTTCTCTAGCTGTTACACAAACAACTTTCCTTACAAAAGATTATTCCTTTATCTACAACATGCCGCCGCTCATGGTAAACATTACCAGAAATTGTTATTACTTGCTTCCTTGTAAATAGAAACAAAATAAAGGAAAATGGAAATGGCGTGGACGCTCTTTACCTACTATGGTTCCCATTCTAATTTTAGGCGTGAAAGACCTCTTAAGTTTGCGGCCTATCAGGCTTGAGGTTCTTTTACGTGCCGTAAATCTACGACCCGGGACCAACGGCTTTACTTCCCTTCCGAAGGAAGCCATGCTAAGGAATTTTATACCCGAAAAAATCCATCGTCCTCCGCTGGGTATGAACCCACGACCTTGTGTATGTGAAGTTATTATGATAACTATTACACCACGAAGGACGACTGAACAAAAAGGAATAACTAGGCTAAATCGATAGTCAAATCTTTCAAAATCTGGTCCTATGTGAAACAATTGAAGCTCTATTCGCTTTGCATGGCCTGCAGTAAAACAAAAGAGTGGATAGGAAACGCTACTTCTCGTTTGAGAGTAGTTTAAGTAGTTTAAAATTAAAACCAATACCAATAAATAGCTCAGAAAAGATTGACTCTGTATAAAAACGTATATAACACAAATTATGTGTTTTAACGAGATCTATATATTCTGTTTTGCCTATATTCCACGGTTTAGCCTTCAGAGGCTATTCCCTGAAAATTCAAGATATATATTTTATTTGTCACGTAAATATTTTAAATATAAAAAAAATTAGTCAAAATCATTAGAGCTATTTTGGAAAAAATGAAACTTTTCGAAATGTTTTCCATGTAAATGGTAGTTTGAGGGTAGGCGATTTTCTTGAAAATATTAATGTCGCATCCTTGGATGATATCAAACTTAAATATCAAGTTTGGTATTTAACGGAATTTTTGTTTTTCAGCTATACTGCCCAAAGACACACACACACGCACACATACACACAAACACACAGACAGACACACACACACACACGGACATTTTACCAAAAATGCTTTTTTTGTATACAGAGGGGCGCAAAAAATGTATTTCCGGTGAAATCCGGTATTGAATTTTCGGATGCATTAAAATACCTTCACATAGTACGTGAAGAGAAAGTAACAACAATTAGATAAAATATTCACTTTAAATCATTTTATCTCTATTAAAATAATCAGTGATGCTTTAGTTCGAGTTACTAGGAAAGATAATCAAGATAAACGTTAACATAATTGTTCTTATAGCTTGCTTCTTTGTAAGTAGACGAAACAAGGAAAAACACCAGGCTAAAGCGATAGTCAAATCTTTTAAGCCGGTCGCTATTTGAACCAATTGAAATTCGGTTCTACTTGTTTTCTAGGAGTTCGAGAAAAGTTTAAGTAGTTTAAAACTGAAACTAGTAACTCGGAGTATCTCGAAAACAGTTAATTCTACCCCAAAATTGTGTGTTTTAACAAGATCTACATTTTCTGTGCAGTAAGCTTTTGTCTATCTCTTACGGTTTATCAGTTATACAAAAGTTAAACAAACGTCATCTAGAATGAAGAGGTCTTCAGAGGCTAAAAAGTGCCAGAAAATTGAAAATATATCCTAAATGTATGACAGTTTTGATACACAATTGTTATAACCATTTTTGAAAAAAATAATAGTTTTTGAAAAGTGTTCCATGTAAAGTGTAGTTGAAGATGGAGGGATTTTTTCAAAATCTTCGTGTCGCAACGTTGAAGGGTACTAAACTTAAATACTAACTTTGCACTTAACCGACTTTTCGTTTTCGAGCTATCCCAACCGCGCGCGCGCGCACACACACACACACGGACATTTTTCTCTAAATACCTTTTGTTTTGGATTCAGAGTGTCTCAAAATATACACATCTAGGGAAATCTCAGTATTGAGTTTTTGGGTGGAATACAATACCTTCTCCACTACTATGTACATCTTATGGTACGTGCTAGAGAAAGTAAAAACGTCACAAATAATTTATTGCACCGAAATTACGACATTTAAAGATCAGACGACTGTGAGAGTTTATAAGTGAATGCTGTACTGCAGTATTGTATAAAATCCCCAACAAGTCACTGTTTGCCTGTTTCACGAAAAACTTAACTAATCTATTCGTTGTTTTGACCTGCGCCTCATTTAACTGCTGTAGGCAGTCATCGTCCCACTAGGCGATAGGAACTTGCTCATTAATTCTGTTTTTATCGCTTTCATCCTCCGCTTCTGCATTTTAACGAAACATTCCATGTCGAGATTTTACCGGAAATGCATGTTCAAAAACTAAATAAATCTTTGGTATTCAAGTTCAGTATCTTCCAAACTACCCTTTATATGGAATATTTTTTTCCAAATTTTCGATTTTCTAAAGGTGGATCCTAAAATTTTTAATAAAATATCAAAATGCTACTTCCAAAGAACTTTCTGCGTGACGGTATTATACTGCCTGGCCAAAAGAAGATGGCGGAGATCTGAGGTAACAAAGGAGCTAACTGCACACACAATCGAGGTTTTACTACAAAACTATACATGTATGTGATTCACTCATGCTACCACATCTACCTATTTTAATTGGCGGTGGTATAGAGGTGCCGTCCAGTAGGGGTTTCTTGGAGTTCAAAGTGGCTGTTGCTTTCCAAATGTAAACACTTCCAGTTTATCTGCCAAAAATTATGCATCAAATAGATCATTTCCACTGCGTTAGATTTCTGAGGTTTCCTTTGTCTTGTAATACGAGCTTGGAACTACACGAAAGCCAAGAAAACAAACAAAATGCATTTCCATATTTCAGTGTCAATAAAAACTCTGTATTTAAATCAGCAGGCCTAGAACCTATCACAACTTGTATTTCTAACTGAGATTAGGCAGTAGCGGATATCAGTGCCGCTGCTGCGCACGACTTTCGCCACCCCTCTTCTCTTACAGAGCGAGAAAGTGATAAGTAGGTCATGTTTCAAGATAAATCAGAAGTATTATATGAAGAAACATTTTCAGAAAACTTTAATGTGAGCAATTATTCTATTCAAGTAAATGTAGTTTAACAGCATTTGCTATAATTACTAATGTTTCTGTTTCTCAAGCAAGTAAAAAAAAAAAAAATACTGTAGACAACCTTAGTGGTCGAGTGGTCAGTGAGCTGACTTTTCCCCCGGAGGTCCCGGGTTCGATTCACGGCTGGGGTGGGGAAGTTTTCTTTAACCAGAATTATTCTCTATCCCCCACAAAGTCTGGATGTATGCTTATGAGAGTGAATGTGTGCGAGTTTTGAGTGAAATAAAATGATTTAAACCCAACGTAAATAACCTACAGACGATTTGTTTGTAATGCGAAGCCCTCGATATGACCTTAGATGTTAATGGGGGCTATCTAAATGAAACAATAATAAAAAAAATATTGCTGGTTCAATAATAGGAACCATAAATAATCAGTCAGACAAAAACAAAGTGCATATGCTATCCAGGCAAAAAATGTTAGATAAAATTTTATAATTTTGGAAAAAATTATTTAATTAGTAAAATGTTTAATTTATGTTATGATAAATTATTTATGTATAAATATGAAATTGTGTCGAACATTCCGGAAAGTATCGTTTCCATCATATTTTAAACCCTCGTGCTATACTGTATGTGAATGTTGTACCTGAATGATTATCGAAATAATTATATGAAAAATATTTAATCTTTCAAACACTGCATCATGCTTTGCCATTATTAACTGTTTAAATTTAAATATTCGCTTAATATCGTCCTATGCTCAAGAGAAATACATAAAACTGCCACCAGAGGATACGGAATTTCAGGAAATAGCAGAGAGCCTGCCACCCCAAAGATGGGACCGGTTTGGTGATATACAATTCATGTAGTATAAGAGTGTCAAGTACAGTAATTCCATGTGGTCCAATGGCAAGGACGCCTGGCTTTAACCCAGGAGACCCGGGTTCAATTCCCGGCGTGGAAATAACTTTTTTTATTCTTTCTGAAATGACTTACGCACACTTACTTAATCAACAACATGTATCCTGAGACATTTCTTTTGGTTTTGAATGATTTCAGTAAACATTCTGATAGATTGGCAGAAAGGATTATATTTCAGAAATCAGTTGTGTTTCAAGAGTAAACATATTCTCAAATAGTCTTCGCCTTTTACTTCCTGGACATCCAAGCTATGAGCTGGCGTCATATAATATCAGATATGTTCAACGTATATAATATTGTTTGATGTCCTCAGAATGTTGTCACATACTGTCATTTTATTCTAACTGTTGGTTGTAAATAGCCTGTTTATGCCTTCGCCGTTGTCCACAGCGATAAAACCTAATTTAGTTTATAGTTTCCAAGTATTTCACCTTTCACCATTTCTACGGCTTCCATTTAATTATCTTCAAGAATATTTTCACTACAGTTTATGTTTTACAACTTTTCGTTTCTGCAAATATAAGCTTATTATTTTTCAAATGTGTTTACCTTATAAGGGTAATATTTCCGTAAAGGTGATTTGATAGGACTACTATTTGGGTCATTGCTTAGTAAAGTTATCAACCAAACACCTTTTTCATCTTGATAGCATTTCATTATTGAAGGATCTTTTAAGCTAATCTAAAGCAATACTTTTTACAAGCTACCAATAGTAAAAGTAACAGCGAATTTATACGATCAAGATGAAATTACGAATGATATTTGATAAGGTTCCTTCATGAGAGTGATCCGTAATAAGAACCTAGAGAGAAGGAATTCGGTGAGAGATCTACATGCCCCAAGAACCCAAATTACAAAAACTGCTGCACAGAATGAAACTTCCAAATAGTCAGAAAAGTCTTTCTGATTGGAAGATTGTGAGGAAATTCCCAGATAGAAGATATATTTCATTCGATGACTAAGGTAAAAGATGTATTGGAAAATAAAGTAAAGGAAAAAGTCAGGAACACCAGCATTGGAGCAGACTTTTTACTAAGTAAAATTGCTACTAGCTAATACTTCGATTGCCGGGAATCTCATTAGATTCAGAAGCAGAAGTTTTCTTGAGATTCGTGATTTTGTTACTCTGATCAAAAGACATTACGTGTAACTTTACCATAAGCTGCGCCATCTTTAGAAGCATTCAAATACTACCGCTCCTCTTTCATACCAGATGAAGGAGC
This sequence comes from Hymenopus coronatus, assembly GCA_030762935.1. Classification (NCBI taxonomy): domain Eukaryota; kingdom Metazoa; phylum Arthropoda; class Insecta; order Mantodea; family Hymenopodidae; genus Hymenopus; species Hymenopus coronatus. Next base: position 34,542,826 of record CM060883.1, read on the forward strand.
ACTAAATTAATATATTTGAGGTCTATTTCTGACAACTAATAGCTAGCCACCAGCGGAGATGGAATGCGTATGGATAATGTTCCTTTGGTTTAGCGCAATGGAATGATACACGCCAATATGGTGTTTGGAACGGTGCTGCAATACCTTGTCACTTTGTTTGTTGCTATTCTTGGTGGCAATAAATTTTGTGTTATAATGAGCTTGATATTTTTGTATAGTAAGTTTTTGTCTGTCTTTTATAGTTTACCAGCTATGCAAAATTCAACAAAATTCATCCAAAATAAAGAAGTCTTCAGAGGTCTTTCCTACAAAATTAAGAATATACATTTTATTAGCCATGTAAATATATTTATTACGCGGTATTTTAATCAAACTCGTAATTGTAATTTTGCAAATTAAAGTATAAAGCTTGACACAAAATAATGAGGATAATAATGTGCAGAACTTTGAAAATATAATTAGCATAAATAAGCCTAACTTACACAGAATTATATGACAAATGAATTATATTGAAAGAAAAGGCTCTCCCACTGTCTCACAAAATATGCTTGAGTCATCCACAAGTTTGTTCAGTGTCAAAGGTCCATCCTTTATTTCGAAATGTTTCAATCTGCACTCTCTTTCTGTGTTCACTGGTTCTAATAGCAGGAACTTAACGAGACCGGGCAGTGAGCAGTGATAGTGCAACACGTTTCGAAACGGCCTGTAGAGACCACGTCTACTCTATCAAGTCATAGTTGTACCGAACCTAAGTCCAGCAATTTCGTGACCCCGGACCGAACTCTAGACCTAGCATTATAGGTTTCATGTTTTAAACTCATACAGCAAGGGCAGCTTACATACAACAAGGCCGTGCAACTTTAACAACGCGATGTCAATGTGGGAAGTGCTGAACGTCATCTACAACACTATTTTCCGCCCATATGGAAGCCTGTAATTTGTATGGTATTTCTAAAATCCTCACGTGTTGCAAATGGTTCTTTTGCCTCTAGGTAAAGTCTCAAAATCACATGGAGACATCAGAATGGTGGGTACTCCACTTGTTCCCATTCCCAGCTATGCAGTAGCCGTCTGACACATTCTGTTTTACCTACCCATCTTGCGACTGTCCGGTATGGCAGGACATCGTTCCCAGTCAATTTCTTATGACACTATATGACAGCTTGCTCACGAAGTTATGTGCGAGCGCTATCCAACAGAGTTACATCCATCTGGCACGGCGGTCGCCAGACAACAGATTACACGTTGCTGACCTCGCTCCTACAGGCGCTTTCAGCACCATCTGATGTTCGAACATGGGAACTGCCTCTCTTCCTCACGACGCATACCAGTTGGTGCTTCGATAGCAGTTCGTTAAAAATAAAATAGTTGCAATGATTTATGCCTCAACTCTTGTAAATTAAGCTATTTTCTTGATTTGTAAAAAAATTTCATGAGTAATTATACATGCAAATAAATATCTGTATACAATGAAAATTTTCGTACATTTCCTCATTCAATGACACCGCTGGGAACGTAAAATTTTATATTCAATATCCACAATCATGGTTACATTATTATCTGCATTTACTAGATTTACTGTATTTTTACTTTCTCCACACGTACTATGTACATTGTGTATACAGAAGGTATTACACTCCGCCCAAAAAATCGATACCGAGATTTCACCGGAAACATATGTTTTAGAGTCCCCTGTATCAAAAAAAAAAAAAAAACATTTTCACAAAAAGGTCCGTTTGTGTGTCCATGTGACTGTGAACACGATATCTCAAAAATAAAAAGTCAGTAAAATACCAAACTTGGAATTTAAGTTTAGTATCTTCCAGGGATGTGACACGAAGATTTTGAGAACAATTCACCAACCCCTAACTACATGGAACATTTTTTGAAAATTTTTACTTTCTTAAAAATGGCTCTAGCGATTTTGATTAAAATACCATATATTAAAGATAGTTGCCTGACAAATATATGTACATCTTGAATTTTCTGGGAATAGTCTCTGAAGACTACTTTATTCTGGATGAATTCTACGAAATTTTGCATAGCTGCTAAACCGTAAGAGATGGACAAAAACCTACCACACAAAAACGTCGAGCACATTAAAATACGCAATTTATGTTATATACATGTTTTTCGTGGAGTTGATCGTTTTTTTAGATATTCCTTGTTTTTGGTTTCAGCTTTGAAAAACTTTTACTTTTCTCATACACGAATTTGTCAACTAGTGTCCATACAAACAAAGGAACTTCAGTCACTTAGCAACCAGCTTTTGAGTATCACCTTAGCAAATGGTAGTCCCTTATTTCGCTTCTACTTACAAGGAAGCAAGTACTAAGACTATATCTGCTAATTTTTTCTCGATTAGCATGAAGCAAATTGAAGCATAAGATTTTTAACTTTTTTAACAAAACTTAAGAACATTATAAATAACGCGCATTGCGTTTCATGACGTATGCGTAAAGTCGCATTGCTTCATCACGTTAGTTCACCTACTCTCCGCTCCCAAAGTAGAACTACACTTACCATGGCCGGCTTATACAGAATCTAGGGTTGGCCAGTATAGCCCCGCCCAGAATTTTAACGCAAAAACAACAAGAGTTGGAATGCAGAGCTGAAAGGATAGCACCCACTAAGTAGAAGTCATTACTACTCTTAATCTCTGATCGCCAAGTAGTGTACCGTGTTGTAATAAAATTGTTGTGGAGATATGGAGTTCAACGACACCATCAATAATCTAAGTCATTTTTTTTTTTTTTTTTTTGTAGCCTAACGTCCTTTAACCTGGTTGGTCATATCGGACGACGAATGAAATTGGTGAAATGATCTCGGGGTCCATGGAGCTTAAAGTTACTCGACTTTCGTCTTCTCAGGATAAGGAAAAACCCCGAAAAAAACCTTATCCGGGCATCTCACTCTAAGCGAGATTCGAACTCAAGGCCTTTAGAATGCGAGGTAGACACACTACCACCACACTACCCAGGCGGGCTTTAAGGCAATTTGAAGGAACCCCATAACACCATATTAGGTCATTTATCTGAAGCGTAAACAAGTAACGTTTATATCAAGAACATTCAAAGGTGCACACTCCACATTCTGTATCTTAAGGAGGTTTCTTAAAATTTAATTTAACAGCCTTTAACCTGGAATGTGAGTGAAATTGATGAAATGATGCCCGGGATCCATGAGGCTTAATGTTCTTCGTCTTCTTAGGATAACTGAAAGCCCTAAAAAAAATTATCCAAGTAGCTTATTCGCCTGTATAGCCTCCGTGGTGCGCCAGGGCTGCCATCTTGTGTCTGTTAGGGACTTCCGAGCTCCTCTGCGCTTTGCTCTGTCGTTTCCCATGTGTGCTGGCCTTTGGTTCCCCCTATTCTCATACCTTCCCCCAGGGAGTGGTAAAAAATGTAAATGGCGTGTTATTTATGGACGCTCTTTAACTACTGTGGTTCTCAGCTTCCCATTCTAAATTGGGCGTGAAAAACCGCTTAATTTTCCTCAGAGGCCTCTCTATCAGGCTTGAGGTTCTTTTACGTGCCGTAAATCTACGGCACGGGATCAACGGCTTTACTTCCCTTCCGAAGGAAGCCATGCTAAGGAATTTTACATCCGAAAAAATATGAAGTTGGCATGGTAACCATTACACCACGGAGGGCGACTTGGGAGTGGTAAACCACAATAGATCAGCACTTGGTCGAGTTGCCGACATACTCTAGCTCTAGCTGATTCTGAGATTTGAGTTCGGGACCTTTTGAATGTGAAGCAGATATGCTACAGAAGTGGAGATGCACCAAGTTCCATTGGAAAACCTATTACTAACAGCTATTAGTAATTGTTCAGTATTAGTATCTGTTTCTGACTCACAAGTTAGAAAAATTTGATGAGTTCCATTCACATGACTTTCTCTACATCTCTGCAACAAATTATTGTTAGTAAGCTTATGCTTCTATTTACCTCGAGCTAATCTAGAAACAATAGCAGAAATAGTCGTATTACTTGCTTTCTTGTAAGTAAAATCGAAATAGGGGAGTACCATAGCTTAAAGTGATAGTCAAAAGCTGGTTGCTTTGTGACTTAAGTTCCTCTGTTTGTATGGACAGCAGATGACAAATTCCTGTATGGGAAAAGTATAGGTTTTTCAAAGCTGAAACCAAAAACAAGGAATATCTTAAAAGAAACGGTCAACTTCACGAGAAGAAGTATATATCATAAATTGGAAGTTTTAATGTGCTCTACATTTTTTGTATGGTAAGTTTTTGTCCATCTCTTACGGTTTAGCAAAATTCCCAAAACAAGGAATATCTAACCACTCGGCCACGGCGCAGCCAATTTCATTGATATTTATTTGTATAATTTAGTATGTGAGCGCCTGAAATACGAGAAACGAATTTGGTAAACAATTCTGTATTGTATACCACAGTTAATACAGCAGAGCCCATTATTCCCTAAATGTCCGACTACTATTGCAGAATGCAATACAATAATAATGTGTTGAAAAGAGCAAATGAGAATGGAAGTGGTGAAAATTGCGTGACATGCAGTGATCTGCGGGGTCAAGAATGCCCAGCTTCCCCAGTGGCGCAATCGGTTAGCGCACGGTACTTATAGTCAGTAATTCGAGCAATGCCGGGGTTGTGAGTTCGAGCCTCACCTGGGGAACACTTTTTGAGATACTCTGTGTCGAGTTGCTATTACATGTATATCCTGTGGTTTAAAGATAAGTATTTTCTACGCCATCGTGTTCTCAATAAGAGTAGAGGCCTTTTAAATACCTTTTTAATATTTTAGTAACTTAAGAAGCCAAATTAGGTGTTTTATAATTCCATGTCTACCAAAAACACTTGGGCTTTTCAATGATGAAAGAATACAAAACTAGTCGAGGTTTAGAGATTTTCCTGCATATACGCAACCACACATAAGTGTACTCCTTTCATAATGTTGAAATGAATTTGAAAATAATAGTTAATATTTGTATGACAAGTGCTTGTATTTTATGTTTCAAATTGTAATAAATGCCACTTGTACTGTCGACTTTTCATTGAAATATTCTCTTCACTTTCACGTTCGTAATTTTGTCGGCAAAATTTTGCACTATGATTTTGCACTATGGCTGTAAGTATACGTATAATTTGAAAGCCTAATGACCAGGGTTAGGATTTTTAGAGCCTTTCTCGAAGAGTAAATTAATTTTTACTTTCTCTATACGCACTATGTACATGGTGTATAGAGAAAGTATTGCACTCCACCCAAAAATTCGATACCGAGATTTCACCGGAAATATATGTTTTAGGGTACCCAATATCCAAAAAAAGCATTTTCACAAAAAGGTCCGCGTGTGTGTGTGTGTGTGTATGTGTCCGTGTGCCTGTGAACACGATAACTCAAAAACGAAAAGTCGGTAAAATACCAAACTTGGTATTTAAGTTTAGTATCTTCCTGGGATGCGACACGAAGATATTGAGAAAAATCCCCCCTCCCACAACTATCTTTTAAATGGAACTTTTTCGAAAATTTTGATTTTCTCAAAAATGGCTCTAACGATTTTGATTAAAATTTCGTATATTAAACATATTTACCTGACAAATAAAATGTATATCTTGAATTTTCTAGGAATAGCCTCTGAAGAGTAGTTTATTCTGGATGAATTTTAGGGAACTTTGAATAACTGCTAAACCGTAAGAGATGGACAAAAACTTACTGCACCAAAAATATAGAGCACGTTAAAGCACACAATTTATGCTATAAACATTTTTTTCATGGAGTTCGTCGTTTTGAGACATTCCTTATTTTTGGTTTCTGCTATGAAAAACATATTTTTCTGATACAGGAACTTGTCAACTCCTATCCATATAAACATAGGAACTTCATTGACATAGCAACCAGCTTTTGACTCTCACTTTAACCTAAGGTAGTCCCTTATTTCGCTTCTTCTTACAAGGAAGCAAGTAATAAGACTATTTTTGCTAATTTTTTTTATGATTAGCATAAAGTAAATAGAAGTGTAAGCTTTTTAAGAATAATTTGTTGCAGGGATATAGAGAAAGCCATGTGAATGGTACACATCAGATTTTTTTTTCTTTTCGAAAAGCTAGTACAGTGTGATATTTTCTCTTTATCTACAATGGATTCTAAATAGTAGTGCAACTTCCCCAGTGGCGCAATTGGTTAGCGCACGGTACTTATAGAGAGTATTCTGAGCAATGCCGGGGTTGTGAGTTCGAGCCTCACCTGGGGAAAATATTTTGGGATAGTTTGTATCAAGCTGAATATCCTGTCGTGTGACAGTAACCGTTGTAAACTACATGGTATTCCAAAAATGAGTCAAAGCGTTTTATAGAAGCATCTTCCCGTATAACAACAATGTGTTCAGAGTCAAGTAAAAGAAATTTATAAATCTCTTCTAATATTTCGTTTTACCGCCACCGTAACTCTAGTTTCACATTCTACGCATGCGTACTCGTCTCTCTGGTTCATTGTCTGTCCACTGACACCATTGCAGCGGGATCGTTTTATGTTTACAGTTGTTAGTGATCATTCAAAATGTTTAAGGCAATTTCTGATCCCGCCGACTGTGAAAGCGTTCTTCAATACGGTTTTTGAATTCAAAGAATGTTATATCAGTTAAAATTCAACCTCAGATTGTAGAGATTTACGATGAAGATTTAATGACAGATGGAATGGTGAGAACGTGGTTTAGGCAATTCAATGATGGACAACCCAATGTTCAAAACGAAGCTCGTTGTGAGCGGCCTTCTGTTGCCTCTTAATGGTTTGGTAGAACAAGTGAGATAATTCGTGAAAACATAGGTTCACAATATGAATGCTTTGCTGAAAACCGTGTTTTGTGGAAATACATGACAGCCTTCACTAGTGGCAGCTTTCTTTGAAGAGGGTATACAAATGCAAGAACAATGGTGGCAACTATGTCGAAAGCCTCGCAGTTATGTGCACACTGTGTTTCACTGGGACCTCACCGTCCCCAAGCACTGCCGGTCATTCACTCTAAGTAAGGGACCAGTACATATATTGTCTGTTCTAAAGCCACGAAGCCCAATAGAATATGTTTGAATTTTGATACATTCAAAAAATGTATTGCAATGCTTTGCAATAGTTGTCCACGCATGCAAATAACATATTAAAATAATTATCTTTTCTGTAACAGGAAAGATTTATTATTCTTTTCATATGATTTTTATTTTTACTTTCTCTATACGTACTATGTACATAGTGTATAGAGAAGGTATTGCACTCCACCAAAAATTCGATACCGAGATTTCACCGGAAATATGTGCTTTAGTGTCCCCTGTATCCAAAAAAAGTATTTTCAGAAAAAGGATCGTGTATGTGTGTGTGTCCGTGTGTCCGTGTGTCTGTGAACACAATAACTCAAAAACGAAAAATCGGTAAAATACCAAACTTGGTATTTAAGTTTAGTATCTTCAATGGATGGAACACGCAGATTTTGAGAAAAATTCCCCCATACCAACTACCCTTTACATGGAACTTTTTTCGAAAATTTTGACTTTCTAAAACATGGCTGTAACGATTTTAATTAAAATATCATACATTAAAGATATTTACCTGACAAATAAAATGTATATTTTGAATCTTTTGGGAATAGCCTCTGAAGACTACTTTATTATGGATGAATTTTGCATAACTACTAAACCGTAAGAGATAGTCAAAAACTTAACATACGAAAATGTAGAGCACGTTAAAACACACAATTTATGTTATATACTTTTTTTTTTCCTGGAGTTGATCGTTATTGATATATTCCTTTTTCTTGGTTTCAGTTTTGAAAAACTTATACTTTTCTCATGCACGAATTTGTCAACTCCTGTCCATACAAACAAAGGAACATCAGTCACATAGCAACCAGCTTTTGGCTTTCACTTTAACCTATGGTAGTCCCTTATTTCGCTTCCACTTCAATAAAGTAAGAAATAAGACTATTTGTGCTAATTTTTCTCGATTAGCATGAAATAAATAAAAGATAAGCTTATTAAGATTTTATTACAGAGGTATAGAGAAAGTTATATGAATGGAACACATCAGATTTTTAATACATATGATATTTACAGACAGAATTGAATACTTATTTCAAATCGTTCTACTGTATTTATTTAAAATGTGCACCAGTAGATAAGAGCGCATAATAATTAATGTTCTTTCCCATGCCGGGAATCGAACCCCGGCCTCTTGGTTGAAAGCCACGTATCCTAGCAACTACACCACATGGGACTATAACTATTCGGGCTTTACTGCGGTTTTCTGACTGGGCAAATTTTCTCCTGTATTCATTTAAAATTTGCACAAGTTGATTAGAGCTCATAAAAAAGTTCTTCGCATCCCAGGAATCGAACCCGGGTCTCATAGCTAAATGCTAGGTATCCTATACACCAGACCACTATGGGCGTAACTGCTGTTGTATCCCTAGGCCAATGTTCTCCTGTGTTCTTTTAAAATTTGCACAAATAGATTAGAGCGCATTAAGATGTTCTTTCCTATGCCGAGAATCAAACCCAGTCCTCCTGGGTGAACGCCGGTTATCCTAGCCATTAGAACACATAGGACTAAGAAGTTATGGGCTTTACTGCTGTTTTGGGACTGGCAAGTGTCTCCTGCATTCACTTAAAATTTGCACAAGTAGATTAGACCGCATAAAAATGTTCTTTCCGATCCCAGGAATCGAACCCGTGCCCCTGGGTAAATGTCCGGTATCCTAGACACTAGACCACTATCGGCTTTACCGCTGTCATTTCACTGGGCAAATGTCGTGTAATCATTTAAAACTTGCACAAAGTGATTTGAGAGCACAATAATGTTCTTTACAATTTCAGGAATCGAATCCAGATCTCCTATGTGAAAGTCAGGTATCCTAGCCACTATACCATATGAGCATATGATAATTTGGGCTTTACTGCTATTTTGTGACTGAGTAAAGGTTCTGTATTCATTTAAAATTTGCAAAAGTAGATTAGAACGCTTAAAAACGTTCTTTTCCATTCCGGAATTTGAACCCGGGCCTCCTGGGTGAAATCCAGGTAATTTAGCCACTAGACCACATGGGACTATGACATTGTGCGCTTTACTGCTATTTTCTGACTGAGAAAATGTTCTGTATTCATTTAAAATTTGCAATAGTAGATTGGAGCGCATAAAAATGTTCCTTCCCATGCCGGGAGTCGAATCGGGGTCTCCTGGGTGAAAGCCAGGTATCCTAGCAACTAGACCACAAGGCACTATGACATCATGGACTTTACTGCTACTTTGTGACCAAACAAATGTTCTGTATTCATTTAAAATTTGCAAAAGCAAATTAGAGCGCATAAAAATGTTCGTTCCCAAGCCGGGAATTGAACCCATGCCCCCTGAGTGAAAGCCAAGTATCCTAGCCACTAGACTACATGGGACTATGACATTAGATTCTTTACTGCTATTTTGTGGCGGGGCAAATGTTCTCCTATTTTCATTTAAAATTTGCAAAAGTAGATTAGAGCGCATAAAAATGTTCTTTCCCATGCCGGGAATCGAACCCTGGCCTCCTGGGTGAAAGCCAGGTATCCTAGCCACGAGACCACATGGGACTATGACATTATGGGCTTTACTGCTATTTTGTGACGGGGCAAATGCTCTCCTATTTTCATTTAAAATTTGCAAAAGTAGATTAGAGCGCATAAAAATGTTCCTTCGCATGCCGGGAATCGAACCCGGGTCTCCTGGGTGAAAGCCAGGTATCCTAGCCACTAGACCACATGGGACATGGCTTTACTGCTGTTTTGTGACTGAGCAAATGTTCTGTATTCATTTAAAATTTGCAAAGGTAGATTAGAGCGCCCAAAATTGTTCTTTACCTTGCCGGGAATCGAACCCTAGCCTCTTGGGTAAAAACCAGGTATACTAGCCACTAGACCACATGGGACTATGACATTATGGGCTCTACTGCTATTTTGTAACCGGGCAAATGTTCTCCTATTTTCATTTAAAATTTGCAAAGGTAGATTAGAGCGCATTTAAATTTTCTTTCCCATGCCGGGAATTGATCCCGGCCCTGCTGGGTGAAATCTTGGTATCCTAGCCACTAAACCACATGGGACTATGACGCTATGGGTTTTACTGCTTTTTGCGTCTGGCAAGTGTCTCCTGTATTCACTTAAATGTTGTACAATTAGATTACAGCTTATAAAGAAGTTCACTGTAGTTTTGGCCTATTGTGGGTAGAATAATAAGCCATTATAAGCATTGTGTGTTAGAGAATAACTAGAGAAAGTCGTGATGATGTAAGACATAAGATATTCTTCGTTGAAAGTTAAGGATGGAGTAGACTAAGGCATACTTAGATTTTTTTTAAAAGTGGCATATAAATTTTGGAAAATAAATTCAAAGCCTGTTTTAGAATACTTATTTGAAATAAATGGTATATTAGATAAGTAGTTTTAATTAATGGAAAATGATTTATGATAAGAGATTTCAATATTCTAAGATTGTTATTTTGTATAGTTTAGATCATATTCCTACATTTTTAGACGTGTATATGACAATTATAAGATATAAAAAGTTCGTTTCTTTGGTCAGGACACTATCATGCAAGTCTCTCAGTTCTCATTTTTATCCTGTAGTGTTCTGCACAAAAGCATACCATTAACCGCAAGGAGCTTTTATTTCTTTAGGCAAGTAAACATACAACAAACTACAATCAGGAAAATATATTATTTGGAAAAAGTAAGGACAAAATCAAAGGCGACAAAAATCTTCATCTTTTCCTTCATCTTTCTTTAAAGGGAGAGGTTGACAGACCATTACTTTGCTCTTGCACCTTTGATCGATAGCCAACCAAGTTAATGCTAGCAGTAATTATTTTTTTTTTTGAATAGACAAACAAAATTCGAAATAAATTAAATAATAAAGTTACTCTAATTTTGCGTAGCATAATGGAAACGTTATGCTACCGAGGGATCGAACTTTGAGCCTTCTTCCACAGGTACTCCTTCCTATATTCACAATGAAATCCAAACTTAATCCTTGCATTGCATGCAAAGAGGAGGGATTCTGCTTCTTTTCTCTAGACATTGCCAATGAATTCAATAACAAACGATCTCACCGAGAGACTTTACAGGGCCTGCTGTACATGCCTGCTCTTCTATTTGGCCGTGCAGTGCCGCGCCATCTCTAATCTTCTTCAAGAGTTTATGACAGTCTCCTTGCAAATCCTTCTTTGATTTAATGGGTGTGCCTATCATTTATGCCTAGATTTCATAGTTCTCATAAATCGTAGACACGGAGAGATAATTCTTAGTTCATTAAATGCGTAGCTTTATCACTTTATGAAGTCTCTATGTTTGTATTATTTTCAATAATTTTGAATAAGCAATTATTGTGACGTCACTGCCGCGAGTGTCAGCTGTTAATATGTAATTTTATAACATATTTATTTGTAAAGATTGAGTGAATTTTCTTATGTGATATTGCTGGTTATGTTATTCAGTTTTTAACTTGCGGATCTACAAACCCATGACAACTTCTTGCGTTGCGTTCATGATTGCATTGTGAACGATGTTTCCTTGCGTCTGCGCTTATGCTACGTTATGTCTGCGCATGCATCTCATTGTGAATGTACCATTGCTCTGCTCTCACCGTTCATTTGATCACAGCTTGCCCGAGATATGCTGCTGAGTGACGTAATTGTGGAGTTCCTGGAAACTACAGTGACCAACATTGCCGCAAGAAAGTCGTCAAGTTCATGAAAATGTACAAAATTATTAATGATATTTAAATTTATATACGTTTAGGCTTTCACGGCCGATGTTAATTCAATAATAAGGTTTATTATATTCTCTGAAGATGCCCCGCGGAAGTTATGAAATATGAAGAAACGTCAGATGGGACAGTATCGACTTGACCACAGCCTACAAGCCCGAATTCTACTTTTATTAGATATTTAAATTGTTGCTAAATCTGTCATTGTTAATTTACAACTGTAAGTTTTAATATAATATGTTTTAATTCTACCTCATTGGTCAATCAGTGCTCTGTCGCGATATGACGTCATACTTTTGTATATCGATTCGCATAATTGATATGCAGCCAAAATGCGCTCTTTATTTGCCTGAAATGGCAAATAGCGTAAGTTGAAAATGTGAACACGTTTTATATACCTAATCTGGATCTTATATGAAGTTTTATGTTATTTAATTGTGAAATTTGATATATTTTAAAACCTAAAACGTTAAAAACAAGATGCAGATATGTTAGCGTTGATTGAGAGTACACCAGCAAATTTGAATCTGATTTTCTCGAGGTTTCCCTCAGTCAACAGGAAATATTAAAGTGTATATTTAGTACCATTACTTGAGGTTTCTTGCTGTGGAAAATAAGGGATAGAAATAAAATATTTGTGTAGTACAATAAATAAACAGCTATGGCCATCTATTTACAGCTTTCACTAGCAATGATCCAAGAAGCCAATTACGTAATAATGGCCGCCTGTTTATCACAGTGTCACCAAACATAATCTGGCGGTCACAAACGTTCCATCATTCGATGCACTCAATAACATGTTAATGTAAATGATAATTAATTAATTTCTTTTTAACGATGTTGTCAATTGCTAGGATCTTATCAATGTTAATATACCTATACATTTCATCTACAAAATAATTATTTGTGTTACAAGTGGATAAGGAAGAAAAGAATTGCTTTAAACATAAGTAGCATGCATTATTATTTAACAGTTCTAAATATTTATAAATATATTATAGATTATAAATAGTTTGTTTTACCTATTTCACGGTCTTGATGTTCAACGTGCGGCGATGTTCAGTTGTTGAGTTGCTTAGCATCAATGTTGGCATCATAAAGAGTTACAGAACCACAAAGTCCTATAATAAAACGGGAACAGTGGAAACAATTAAACGATTAAAATAATGTAACATTTTAATGTATTAATAGGTTACAACTTTCACTAACAGTGTTTTATCTATGGGTTACAAGTTTCACTAATTTGACGAAACTGTGATGTGTATTGTACAATTATTGCAATTTGAAATAGTTATTCCTAGGGCAAAGTAAATGGGAACTGAAATATAGGTTATAATTATGATTATATAGGATAATTGATTTCTTGACTTTCGCAGTAGAAATTGTAATGTTTTCTCTGTCTGCTGCTTGCAAAATTTCGTCTGGTTACTCAGTCATATTGACGACACCAGCAGTTGGCGGGCCGAGGGCAGCCCGAAGATATGTTAGACGTGTGCCCATTCTTGCTAGAACTTAACTACGTTCTGACGGGAATGTGAGGTTTGCAGGATAACGGGTGTAAATGAAGTTGGGGAGTGAAAGTAGGTAGCAAGATTGCCCCTCAACGGCTGCAACAGCTCTTGTGCTGGTGTAAATTGTTGCAAAATTTGTTCATTTTGGGGTTTGAAATTTTGATGTCAAAACTCTTGGAGGGATTTTATAGGAGCTGTTGGGTATTGACGACATTCATATCATCCGCTATTTTATGGATCGAAATACCTAACCATTCTATAAGCCACATTTATGGCATACTTGATTGATGCTGTAGTAACATTCTCCAAAAAACTGAAGTTGGCTACATTAGAGTGTTATACATTTATAACACTAAGGACACTATTTTAACATTACTGATGTCTGGTAAAAGCCCTTCTTTTACCAGCAACTGTCTAAAAAGTACTTACAGGACAATACTAACAATAATATCAACATTATAACAAAACTCTGATGTGTGCCATTCACATGACTTTCTCTATATCCCTGCAACAAATTATTCTTAAAAAGGTTATACTTCTATTTACTTTATGCTAATCAGAAAAAATGAGCAGAAATAATCTTTTACTTGCTTCCTTGTAAGTAGAAGCGAAATAAGGGACTACCATAGATTAAAGTGATAGTCAAAAACTGGTTGCTATGTCAATGAAGTTCCTTTGTTTATATGGATAGTAGTTGGCAAGTTCCTGTATGAGAAAAGTGTAAGTTTTTCATAGCAGAAAACAAAAATAAGGAATGTCTCAAAAAACGACGAACTCACGAAAAAATGTATATAACATAAATTGTGTGTTTTAACGTGCTATACGTTTTTGTGCAGTAAGCTTTTGCCCATCTCTTACGGTTTAGTAGTTATTCAAAATTCAGCAAAATTCACCCAGAATAAACTACTCTTCAGAGGCTATTCCCAGAAAATTCAAGATATACATTTTATTTGTCAGGTAGATATGTTTAATATACGAAATTTTAATCCAAATCGTTAGAGCCATTTTTGAGAAAATCAAAATTCTCGAAAAAAGTACCACGTAAAAGGTAGTTTGGAGTGGGCGGATTTTTTTCAAAATCTTCGTGTCGCATCCCTGGAACATACTAAACTTAAATACCAAGTTTTGTATTTTACCAACTTTTCGTTTTCGAGTTATCGTGTTCACAGACACACGGACACACGGATACACACACGGACCTTTATGTGAAAATGCTTTATTTGGATATTGGGGACCCTAAAACATATATTTCCGGTGAAATCTCGGTATCGAATTTTTGAGTGGAGTGCAATACCTTCTCTATACACTATGTACATATTGCGTATAGAGAAAGTAAAAATATTTAACATTGAATAATAATTGGTATATCGCTGTCGCTGTTAAGCACATTTAAAAACCATCAGGCGTTTAAACCTGCGACCCTGGGATTAGAATGACAGCGCCTGAGCAACTCAGTCATCCAGAATAATTAACACGATAACTAATGACTAAATACTGCTAACGGAGGAGAAGCTATAGATTTTTGATGCTTGTTGAACCTCAGGTAGTAAGGGATGAGGTGCGAAAATACCAAGGGCGGCCAAATTTGAGGGTGCGACGGGATCCTTAACGTTTCCAAATCGTACATACTGGCAAGGTGCCTCTTTCACGTAGCCCAGACATCATGTACAAGTTTCGGAAGAAAGTGCAATCGCTAGAAAGTATCCTTCTTTGAAGTATATCCACCGCATACGCAACAACGGGGTTCACTGCAAATGGCCTTGCTATCCTAAAAGGGAAAAATAATTTTAAAAAACCTGATGTGTTCCATTCACATGACTTTCTCTATATCTCTGCAATAAATTATTTTTAAAAAGCTTATGCTTCTATTTACTTCCTGCTAATCGAGAAACAATTAGCAGAAATAGTCTAATTTCTTGCTTCCTTGTAAGTAGAAGCGAGATAAGGGAGTATTATAGGTTAAAGTGATAGCAAACAGCTAGTTACTATGTGCCTGAAGTTCCTTTGTTTGTATGGACACGAGATTACAAAGTCCTATATGAGAAAAATGTAGCTTAAACCAAAAACAAGAAATACCTAAAAAACAATCAACTGCACGAAAAAAATGTATACAACATAAATTGTGTGTTTTAATGTGCTATACATTTTTTTGTGTGGTAAGTTTTTGTCTCTCTCTTACGGTTTAGCACTTATGCAAAATTCCGTAAAATTCACTCAGAATAAAGTAGTCTTCAGAGGCTGTTCCTAGAAAATTCAAAATATACATTTTATTTGTCAGGTAAATATCTTCAATATACGATATTTTAATCAAATTCGTTAGAGCCATTTTTTAGAAAATCAAAATTTTCGAAAAAGGTTCCGTGTAAAGGGTAGTTTGGAGTGGGGGGATTTTTCTCAAAATCTCCGTGTCGCATCCCCGGAAGATACTAAACTTAAATACCAAGTTTGGTATTTTACCAACTTTTCGTTTTTGAGTTATCGTGTTCACAGACACACGGACACAGGACCTTTTTCTGAAAATACTTTTTTTTTTGGATATTGGGGACCCTAAAACATATATTTCCGGTGAAATATCGGTATCAAATTTTTTGGTGGAGTGCAATACATTCTCTGTACACTAAGTACATAGTGCTTATAGAGAAAGTAAAAATGTTAAGATGGTAACTTGCCTTGGAGCTTAAACCGGTTTCCTATTTGCTAAACCATCCTGCTGGGTAAGGAGTATAGACAGTATATACTTTCAGCAGATCCCACTATCTGGGTAGAGCACTCCTTGCACTTCCACCGTGAACCGTAAGAGAGGTATGAGGGGAGTGATCTGAAGGATGCACCTATAGAGGTGCAAGCATAGTTTGAATCAACCACAAGTTTGGTTAGCGCCCTTTCGTATTTTCGACATTTTTCAATCTGTACTCTCTTTCAGCGTGCACTGGTTTATCTACTAGCAAGAACTGAACGAGGTCAGGCAGTGAGCAATGCTAGATAGTGCAACACGTTTCGAAACGGGTTGTTGAGACCTCGCTTACTCCATCACGTCACAGCTATACTCTGTGTGCACCGAACCTCAAACCGACAATTTCGTGACCCCGGACCGAGTTCTAGTAATCACACTACAAATTAAACTTTCTGAGTACAACATTTTCTCGCAAACTAAATACTTATTCCGCCAGTTTCTATAAGCAATACACATTCCTCCTAGACAGACATAAACGTAGGAGCCAATGGCTTGTGTTTTGCTTGGACTTCTGTTCCCAACATTATAAACTGACACACGACACTCTGTACAAGGAAGAGAGATAATCCTTCTTGTTACGTGTTTCCTTACTGCACACATGGAGCTGGGCTATTTGCTGCGCCATTAAATCAAGGTGGTTGGTGTCGTCTGGTTTAAGCTTTATGAAAATTACTTATAAGAGCACTAAACTTATTCCCCCGGTGAGACACGAACTCTTAACCGCATAATGGCTCGCCCACTGATTGGGGAATGTAAGCTCTGGTTATAAGATTCTGAGACAGAGTTTCGCTGAGAATAATAGAAAATAATTAATATATTTTATACCTATGTCCTAGCATACAAGTACAAGAATCTGCTCTGTTATAATCACGTGCCTTTCTCTACTTATTCTATGAGTTTTCTTAAAAAAGCTTATTCTTCTATCCACTTATTATATTGAAATAAACATTAGGAGAATGATTTTATGGTATAGCTCTTTGCAAGTATACAAAGGAAATAAGGGAATACACTAGGCTAAAGCGATGGTTACGTGGCCAGGAAAACAAAAAAGAAGAAGTTATTACGTAAGAAAAGTAAAAATAATGGAAAATTATAAGCAATAGGGAATATATTGGAAATGTTTAACTACACAAAAATATCCTGTCGTTTAATAAGATATATCTTTCTGTGTATATTAATATGTTGTCCCTTACGGATTACCAAATTTGTAAAACTCGATCGGAATGAACACTCCAAAGACTGTTCTTAAACATTACATTTATCATGAAAATATCTAAAATAATATTGTATTTTGATTAACATTTTAGAGTTATTTTTGAGAAATAATAACTCCACAAAAATATTAGCATAAAGGGAAGTTTGGGATTAGATGATTTACTACCTTTCCCATGCTAATGTCTTAATACTATTTTTTAACGAGGTCTACACTATTTATGTAGTATATTTTTGTTTACAATGTTGCCTATATGTTTACCAGTTATGCGGAAGACACCAAGAATGAAGATTTCTTCAGAGGTTATCCCTATTAAATTCAAGATATACCTTTTTTTGCAATATAAATATTTTAATATCCGGTATTTTGTTCAAAATCATTAGAGCCATTCTTGATAAAATCAAAATTTTTTTGAGCGGAGGATTTTCTTTAAGTATTAGTTTTGCATGTTTGAAAGATACTACATAAATTAAGATGCAAAGTTTGGTATTTGACTCATTTTTGAGTTATGCTGGCCACCCACACATACACACTTACATAGCACATAGTAAACAGAGAAAGGATTGCACTCCATTCAAAAATTCGATACCGTGATTTCACCAAAAATGCGCATTTCATGATCCGAAAATACAAGAAACACTTTTTTATAAAAGTATACGTTTAAGTGTTTGCAAATACGAAAACAAGTAAACAAAAAGCCGGTAAAATACCAGAACAGATTTTCAGGTATAATGAAACTTTAACTTATATTGAAAATTTAACTTACTTACGGAATGTAGGTAATATCTTTTAAAGCGTAAAACATTTTGAATAAGATAAAACATCTTATTGTTTATTGCGGTTCACCAGAAATTTTGAATCTCCTTTTCTTGAGCTTTCCCGCAGTCGATAGATAAATAGTAGTTTGGTTATTCAGACAGTAATTAAGATTTCGCACTTGGAAAAGAAGGAATAGAAATAAAATAGGAGCAAAATAAACAGCTATGACCATCTATTAACAGCTTACTTATGCAAATGGTTCAATAAGTCAACTATGCAAGTATGGTCATGTGTCCGACGTAACAATCACTAAGTATATGTATTCACAGAAGATAATGTGACCAACACACTCTACCATTCAACAGTTGTATACTAATTTAAATTATAAAAAAATATTTGTTTGTTTACAACGTTGTCAGAGGGAAAGATGATATCGCGCCTCCTTGTGCGGAATGTTGTTCTTCAGGGTATTTTAGTACATCTACTGGCCAACTGAGACATGCACACCAAATACTAGACTATTATCGGTGAGAAATTTCCTTGTGATTGACACTTGTGGGGTGTGTCGTCTGCTGGCAGGGGTTCGTCAGGTTACTGACCAATCATAGTGTAAGAATACATAGAGACGTGACGTCATCGGCGTTGCAACACATACGTGGTTCAGTGGAAATTTACGCGCGCGTTCTCATGCATGACTGACCAATTGTTTGCAATCTGATTGTTTGATTGCATTCTATGAAAATTTGGGTTGTGTTACACATAGTAATCGTAAGGGTTTACATTTATAATCTTTACTACCTTTTATATATCGCGGATATTGCTCCTGTTCTCATCATGTTTTACATCCGTGATAAGTAAGTTGAGGTTACTTTAGCCGAAAGAATAAAACTTTTCCGTTTAGTGAAATACAGGACCCAATGTGGAAAGGAATAGATGAGGTAGCTAGTGAGAAATGGGGAAAAATTGTTCAACATACGAGAGGTATACATGGAGAGAAGAAGGCATTTTAGAGGAAGCAGTGGAACGTTTGTCACTGCAGACGGACACGCGAGTAAATAAGGCAACAGCGTACTGAGGCGGCCACGTGTCAGCAGAATGGCAATCACAAGGTAATTTCTCACCAATAATAGGTACATACACGTATAGGTTAAAGGATAATGAAGGAAGAGAAGCGTATAGTCCTATTGAGCCTACTAAACCTTTGGAATAAGGGATGAGACGAGAAATTAAGTGCGGCCAGAATTTGACATCAAAATAGCGCGTTGTGATCCTCAGCGTTACCAAATTGTAAACTCCACCAGAGTCCTCAACCGCCCATCTTCAACTTTGTGGACAGGATTGGGAAAGGGTTCCAGCGACAAAAACTAATCTCATAAGCAGTGCATCACGTGCCTTTCTACCGAGCAACTATAAGGGACGGACCCATAGGGGACCAGGTGACCGCACCTGCAAGCTTAAGCGGGGTCCCTACCGTTTTCAGTTTCAGACATCATCCAATGATACTCAAACTTACCCAGGAGTTCCTAACCCCGTGCGGATGTTCTGAATAGGCTAACAATTCTAACCGTCGCTACATACCACCGCACATTGGATCAGGTTATTTTGCTGTCTCTTTTTTTTTTTTTTTTTTTGGTAGTGTTTAACGCCCGCTTTAACTACTTATGGCACCGCAGGCGGTTTGCTGTCTTTCTCCGCTCAGGAAGACTGACATCTTATTGTGCTCTATTTAGTAAGAAGTAGTTTGCGTGTGAGGATTTCTTTAAAATCTTCGTGTCGCATCTTTGGAAGTTACTAAATATATTTTTATCCAGGGTACTCAAAACATATATGTGGGATGAAATATCGGTTATTTTGCAGAACTTTCGCTGCTCTAAAAATCGAATGAAATTAAGTATGATTGACTTTGTGTTTCTGATGAAAATTTCAAAGGTTTTATTTGTCGGAAAACGTTTTTCTTTTATTATAGACGAATTCGTGTGCATGCTGAAAGGGTTGGTCTTTTGCGGGTATTTACCAAATAATCACACATAGACGAGTATTATATAAATGTGTAGGTATGTGCTGAAATACTGGATTTATAATTAAAAAGTTTACTTTCTTTGCTAGCGGAAGATTGCAACTCTTTGTATGCAAGAACGTCATATGTCGCTCTTGGCAGGATTATCGCGTCTTGAGAACCCGTAGGAATAATTCACCGAATAGTGTGAATTAGTGTAGTTGGTGGAGGAGCATGTGAGTTTTTTTTAGTTTTTACTTTCTCTACACGTACTATATATAGTGTATAGAGGAAGTATAGTATTCCACCCAAAAATTCGATACCGAGATTTCACAAGAAATACGTCCTTTAGGACCCCCTGAATACAAAAAAAAAAGAAGCATTTTTACAAAAAGATCTGTGTGTGAGTGTGTGTGTGTCTGTGGACATAGCTCAAAAATGAAAAGACCGTTGAATACCAAACTTGGTATTTAAGTTTCGTATCCTGCAAGAATGCGACACGAAGATTTTCAAAAAAAATTCCCCCACCCCCAACTACCCTTTACATGGAACTTTTTTCGAAATTTTTTATTTTCTTAAAAATAGCTCTAACGATTTTGATTAAAATATCGTACATTAAAGATATTTGCCTGACAAATAAAATATATATTTTGAATTTTCTAGGAATAGTCTCTTGAATACTACTTTATTCTGCATGAATTTTACGGAATTTTACATAACTGCTAAACCGTAAGAGATGGACAAAAACTTACCACACAAAAACTGAAGAGCACTTTAAAACACACAATTTATGTTATATCCTTTTTTTTTTCGTGGAGTTGTTCGTTTTTTAGATATTCCTTGTTTTTGGTTTCAGCTTTGAAAAAACTTACTTTTCTCATACAGGGATTTGTCAACTCGTGTCCATAGAAACAAAAGAACTTCAGTCACATAGCAGCCATCTTATGACTATTACTTTAACCTATGGTACTCCCTTATTTCGCTTCTACTTACAAGGAAGCAAGTAATAAGACTATTTCTGCTAATTTTTTCTCGAAGAACATGAAATAAATAAAAGTATAAGCTTTTTAACAACAATTTGTTACAGAGATGTAGAGAAAGTCATGTAAATCGAACACATCAGATTTTTTTTATCTGTTTCTGTAGGCAAGACCACTGGGTCCGGTGGTTTTCAAATTTAAGGTTAATGTGAGTATATAAATTTATGTTTCTAATTTTCTGTTGTAATAGCACTTGGCGGAAAAATATATTCCAGAACATTATAAAACTATTTATTATTTATATAATACTCGTATATATATATATATATATATCTATATAATTATATGGTAAATTTCTATCATATACCAAGCGTTCCAGCAAGCATACGAATTTGTCTATGGTAAAATAAACAAAGCTTTTCCGACGAATATAGCGTTTGAAATCGTCATCAGAAATACAAAATCAATCAATCACACTTAGTTTCATTCGATTTTTAGAACGGCCCAAGTTCTACATAATTACCGAAATTTTGATATAAACAATTTGGGCGGGGTACAATACTTCTGAGTCCGCCTGGGTAGTGTGGTGGTAACGTGTTTGCCTCACATTCAAAAGGTCGTGAGTTCGAATATCTCGCGTAGGGTGAGTTATCCGGATTAGGTATTTTTCGGTGTTTTCCCTTATCCTGAGAAGACGAATGTCGAGTAAATTTAATCTCCATGGACCCTGAAATCATTTGAGCATCATTTCACCAATTTCATTCATCGTCCGATATGACCAACTAGGTTAAAGGACGTTCAACTTAAAAAAAAAAAATACTTCTGTGAAAAATCCTGCGAGATAAATCCGGACATAATAAGTGTGTGTTGATCATATTGAGATATAATAACCAAAACCGGGAAATGTCATTATATTTCCCCAGTGGCGCAATCGGTTAGCTCACGGTACTCATAAAGCGTGCTACGAGCTCGAAACTCACCTGGGGAATACATTTTATGTTAGTGTTATATCCTTATGAATTCTAGTTTCTCGAAGGTTTCTATAATGGGAATGTTTAATTTAATTATGGAAATTTGTACTATTACACTCAACTATTAATGAAATTAAGGCATCGCTTGCGGTGCCGTAGTAATAGCGGACGTTAAACACTACCAGCTTATGCTTCTATTCAACTCATGCTAATCGAGAAAGAATTAGCAGAAATAGACTTATTACTTGCTTCCTTGTAAGTAGAAGCGAAATAAGGGAATACTCAAAAGCTGGTTACTATGTGATTGAAGTTCCTTTGTTTGTATGGTCAGGAGTAGACTAATTCTTGTATGAGAGAAGTATGTTTTTCAAAGCTGAAACCAAAAACAAGGAATATGTCAAAAAAGATCAACTCCAAGAAAAGAAATTAGATAACATAAACTGTGTATTTTAACGTGCTCTACCTTTTTTATGTTTTAAGTCTTCGTCCATCTCTTACGGTTTAGCAGTTATGCAAAATTCCGTAAAATTCATCCAGAATAAAGTAGTCTTCAGAGGCTATTCCCAAAAAATTCAAGATATACATTTTATTTGTCAGGCAAATATCTTTAATATACGATATTTTAGTCAAAATCGTTAGAGCAATTTTTGAGAAAATAAACATTTTCGAAAAAATTTCCTTGTAAAGGGAGTTAGGACTGAGAGATTTGCTTGAAAATGTTCCTGTCGCATCCTTGGAAGTCTGAGATGTAACCGACTTTTTGTTTTTGAGTTATGTTGTTCACAGACAAACACACACACGCGTAAACACATACGCACATTTTTCTTAAAGTTTTTTTTTTTTTTTTTTTTTTTTTTTTTAAATGCAGGAGACTCTAAAAGCTACATTTCCATTGAAATCCTGGCAATTAATTTGTGGGTTGCATGCCATACTTTTTCTATTCATGTATTATATACTAAGTAGAGGAAATAAAAATATTTTGGATACACAGTAACAAAAGGTAGAAAGTATAAAAATCTGATGTGATTCATTCACATGATTTTCTCTACATATATGTAACACACTATTCTTAAAAAGCTTATTCTGCTATTTACTTTGTGCTAATCAAGTAAAAATTAGCAGAAATGGTCCTATTACTTGCTTCCATGTAAGTAGAAGCGAAATAAGAGAGTATCATAGGTTAAAGTGATAGTCAAAAGCTGGTTGCTTTGTGACTGAAGTTTCTTTGTTTGTAGGGACAGGAGTTGACAAATTCCCGTATGAGAAAAGTATAAGTATCTATTTTAACGCTGAACCCAATAACAAGGAATATCTCAAAAACGATCAACAACGAGTTTTACATTTTATATTGCGTTTTAGTCTATTTCTTTCGGTTTGCCATTTAAGAAAAATCCGAAAAATCCATCCAGAATAAAGCAGTCTTCAGAGAATATTCCAAGAAAACTCAAGATCTCTACTTTATTTGTCGTGTAAATATATTTAATATACGGTAGTTGGGAGTGGAGAGATTTCCTTTAAAATCTTCGTGTCGCATCTTTGTGAGATACTAAACGTAAATACCAAAGTTGGTATTTTACCGAATTTTCGTTTTTGGGTTATCGTGTTCACAATATCACGGACACGGACCTTTTTATAAACATGCTTTATTTGTATACAGCGGACCCTAAAACGTTTATTTTCGGTGAAATCTCGGTATGGAATTTCTTTTTACCTTCTCTATACACTATATACATAATACGTGTAGAGAAAGTAAAACGTAACATTTTCTTGTTAACATTGATATTCTTTTAAGATTGATTTCATAGTGCAATTGTTTTTTTTTTTTTTTTTTTTTTTTTTAATAACAAATGCAGCCAATTAAAACCAAGATTTAATTGGCAGGGTTGGCTTTAGAAACGAGATTGAAGCATCAGTCAACCGTAGTTCACGTTAAAATGCACACGAATGCAACACTTTTGTTGATTAACAATGGCAGCATTTCCGGTAAATGATTCTCTGAACACAAGTGATTATTTTGGTTTTTCCTCATTTAGTATATGTCATTAATTGATCAGTATTAAACGTGGGCGACTCTAAATGTAAAACTTTCTAGCAAACAGAAATAACGAACTGCTTTCACCTTCCTATTATAGTAATCATTCATTCAGCAAGGGGATGACTCAGACGCTATGGTCCGCATTTGTGAGGCCCCGGGGCCGCTCCCTTTGACCCAAAGTTTATCGTGTTCTCTCTGAGCAATGCTGAAGAGATTCATCTTCTATCACTTCCTTGTCATCTCTTTCAGATTATAAGTACCAGTCAACAGTGTTCGGCGGATTGCGGCTGGGCGGTGAATTTACGCTATGTAAAGCTTTCTTCACTGCAATTGTTGTAGGAAAGATCCACCTTCGGATCCTTTTTATGGTGTCTTTTCGTAAGACCCCTGGAGACTTGGATCTTGTGGGTAGGGCCCCGGTGACACCGGATGCGTTCAATCTGGTACCGTTAGGAGGCTTGCGGGCATCGTTATCCGGATCTGGTTGCCCTTAGGGTCTGACCCCTCATCCGTCCCTCTCAGGGATCAGGTAAAACGCAAAGGGCCACAATGGCCTACGTGCGGTGATATGCCTCAGTGATTGTGGGGTCCTTCGGCGATAATCCCAATGACACATTCGTCGAGGGGTATGGTAGGAAGTAGTAATGTCTTTGGCCCACATTCGAAGGTCCCAGATTCGATCCCTGGCAACCACTCACTCTAACTCGAATCGGCAGGCAAATGCTGGGATTGTTCATGTTCTACCACAAATTTTCTGTCCATCATTTCCTCTACTCATCACTTTCTTTTATCTGTTTCAGAGTTGAAGGACCAGCTGTTCGGCGAGTTACGGCTGGAAGGTTGACGTATGGCCTGTAAAGGTCCCAAATTGCCTTTACGGGAACAATTTTCGAAGTTTTTTTATTTTCTAAAAAGTGTCTAACTATTTTGAATAAAATTCCATATATTAAAGGTATTTACAAAATAAAACGCATATCTCGAATTTCCTTGAAATAGCCTCTGAAACACTTTTGCATAACTGGTAAACAATAAAACAAAAAAATGTAGATCTCGTCAAAACATACAATATACGTCCTGTACAGTTTTATTGTGGAGCTAACCGTTTCCGAGATATTCCTTGTTATTTGTTACAATTTTAAAATACCTTTTTTCAAACACGAAGTCGCCCGTCTTTCTTTTTTTTTACTTCTGGCTATGCAAAGAAACTAATTTCAAAGATAATCGCACAGCGACAGCTTTGAAAAACATTTACTATCACTTTAACCTAATATATTCTCTTAGTTTCTTTCCACTTATAAGAAACTAAGCCACAAGATCATTTCTGCTAATATATTTCTCGATTGGAATAAAAAGAAAAAAAATCTTTTTTAGGAAGTTTGTTTGTAGAACAGGTAGAAAAAGTTATGCGAATGGAACATATTAGATTTTTTCCCCTCTGATCTGTCAACATGTTCATTGCTGTTTTTCTTTCTTTCTTTCCTGTATAAAATTGTATTATATCACACTCATTCTTTTCTTATATCTTCATTCTTTATGTTGTGAATTCTTATATTATTTGCTATTGTCTTTAATCTATTTATATTTGTTGTTCTTTTACGGTTTTGCAGTTTTCTGCTCTTGTTGCTATTCCATGCAGTAATACACGTCATATTGCAGTTTTAGTTTATTTTTCCAATGTTCAAATATTTATTAATAAATAACACGACATTTTTGCTGCTCTGCAAATATGTCTCGCCGTTAAAATTATCAAGTGGTCCAACGGCCCCGTACTTTATGTGTACAGATATCCCTTTGTGCGCTAAAAGAGTTGCAGAACTCAACGGAGTTTTTCCAGGTTAAAACTGTTTCGATAACTTGATACATGTACTCTATATTGAGCATTACTCGTTCAATGATTTTTATTTAAGGTCTAATTTGCATCTTATAGCTCCAAGGCATATACACGTGATACAGGGTAAAATTCAAAATATATGGCTAATCATTCGGTTTGTTCCTTTAAATTTTTTTAACAAAGGCCTACAGCACAATATTTCGAATAAGTTTTGATATTTTAAAAAAACTTTAGTCCGATAACAAATCTAAAAAGCTAGAATTATCCATGTACATAAATTGAAATCCGAGATACAGGATAATTCTGATCATATTGCAAGCCTAAGAGAGAGAGGCAAATGTGTATTCCCTGTTAACTAATAACGTACATTTTAAAGCTTAAATTCTGAAGGTTCGTTTTGGCCAACAAACCACTGAACATAGAACTTGTCAAGACATATACAGGTATATGTGTGTTTATATACTACGAAAAAACTCTGTTTTCCATTCATATGACGTTCTCTACATCTCCGCAATAAATTATTCTTAAAAAGCTTATTCTTCTATATACTTAATGCTAATCAAGAAAAAATCAGCAGAAATTGTCTTATTACTTGCCTCTTTGTAAGTAGAAGGGAAATTAGGGGATTACCAGTGACTAAATCAATAGTCAATTTTTTTAAAAGGTGGTTTCTATGTTATTGAAGTGGCTTTGTTTGTATGAACAGAAGCTGGAAAATTCCTGTATGAGAAAAGTAATCTTTTTAAAGGTGAAACCAAAAAACAAGGAATAACTTACAAGCGATCAGCTCCACGAACAAAAAAAGTATGTAACATAATTTTTTTTTTTTTTTTAAATGTACTCTACATTTTCTGTGTGGTAAGTTTTTGTCTCATCGCTTACGGTTTACCAGTTATTCAAAATTCGCAAAATTCATCCAGAAAAAGACGACTTCAGAGGCTATACCCAGAAAATTGAAGACATAATTTTATTTGTCAAATAAATATCTTAAATATAAGAGATTTTAATCAAAACTGTTACAGTCATTTTTGAGAAAATCATAATTTTAGAAATTTTTCCATATAAAGGGTAGTTTAGGGTGGGGGATTTTCTTGAAAATCTTCGTGTTGCATCCTTGGAATATATCAAACTTAAATATAAAGTTTGGTATTTAACAGTCTTTTCGTTTTTGAGCTATGAGCACACAAGAAGACACAAACACACACACACGGATCTTTTTCCAAGAATGCTTTTTATGGATTCACGGGGATCCAAATCATGTATTTCCGGTAAAATCTTGGTATCGAATTTTTTGGTGCATTACAATACTTTCTTTATACACTATGTACATAGTACGTGTAGAGAAAGTAAAAAACAATGTATACAACTCTAGTGCTAAAAGTACGGGTTATAAAAGCAGCAGAATAGACATATAATCATGTCATTTATTTCTGAGGTCTCCACGTCACTGCACTATATTAATGTGCTCTAAAAGAATATGTACTTCCTTATTTGGATGCACATATAAACAAATAGTATTAAACATTACTGTTAAAATGTATAAATAAATGCCATTTCATTGCTATGTAGCACTGATGAAATGTCAGATGATAGTTTTCTAATTACCAACATAATAGTTACTAGTATTAATTATATAAAACTAAAATATGATTATAAACTGTCGATCAAAAATATTGCTTTGGTCGAGTGGTCAGCGAGCTGACTTCTCACTCGGAGGTTCCTGATTCGATTTCTGGCTGGGGCGGGGAATTTTTCTTTAACCAGAATTATTGCCTATACCCCACAGATTCTGGAAGTATTTATGTAAGAATCAATCTGTGTGTATGTGTTTGTGTGTGTGTGTGTTTGAGGAAAGTAAAAACGATTGAAACCCAACGTAAAGAACCTGCAGACAACGAGTTGCTTCTAATGCAAAGTCCCCGATATGACCTTAGATGTTAAAGGGGTTAAATGAAACAACAAAAAATGTAGCTTATTGCCGGTTTTCAAAACATCTAATTGCATGTATGAGTATAGAATGAGAAAGAGAGAAAGGAGAGAGCGAGGCGGTGATAGAGAGTACAGGCAGAGAGTAACAGGAAGTGAAAGAGAAGAAGAGTTTGTGAGAAGGGAAGATGGAATTTTCAGATACAGCGCAATAATTCAAGCAGAACTGTGTGTTTTGCTATCACCTAAAATAAAACTATTCATTTGTGAGACTATTTATTTTAGACACTCAAAATCAGGAAGATGAAATAGTTATAACCAGGTAAGAGATGTAATAACTCAAAACTTGTTCCCCAGGTGAGGCTCGAACTCACAACCCCGGCATAGCTCAGGTTGCTGCCTTATAAGTACCGTGCGCTAACCGATTGCGCCACTGGGGACGTTGTTAACGGGTCTGACATATAGATAGCTTCTTCCGAAGCTACTTGAAAAGGCGACTGGATTGGTTGAAGCTTACCAATTAGATATCCTTTCCCCAACTACGAGCAAAGCTAATAAGAAAGCTCCTCCTATAAATAAAGTTAACAACTGCCCATCACGTTTGCCAAGGTGCCCTAACATTTCATCAATTCCTCTGTAAAATGTATTCTAAATATATAACATGTACGACTCCCAAACTCCTACCAAGCGAGATGGTATTCGGGAGATCGTAGGTTCGATCCTATAGCCAACTTTCCTGACCAAAGTTTTTTACTTTCTCTATACGCACTATATTCATAGTGTATAGAGAAGGTATTGCACTCCACCCAAAAATTCGATACCTAGTTTTCACCGGAAATATATGTTTTAGGACCCCCTTTAAATAAAAAAATCATTTTCAGAAAAACGTAAAGTTGGTATTTAACTTTACTATGTTCCAGAGATGCGACACGAAGAATTTGAGAAAAATCTCCCCACTCTCAACTACACTGTACGAACATTTTGATATTTTCAAAATTGGCTCTAACGATTTTGATTAAAATATCGTATATTAAAGCTATTTACCTGACAAATAAAACGTATATTCCGAATTTTCTGGGAATAGCCTCTGAAGAATTTTACGGAATTTTGAAAACTGCTAAACCATAAGAGATGGACAAAAACTTACTATACGAAAAATGTAGAGCACGTTAAAACACACAATTTATGTTATATACATTTTTTTCGTGCAGTTCATCGTTTTTGAGACATTTCTTGTTTTTGGTTTGTGCTTTGAAAAACTTATACTTTTCTCATACAGGAATTTGTCAACTCCTATCCATACACACAAAAGAACTTCAGACATATAGTAACCAGCTTTTGAGTATCACTTTAACCTATGGTAGTCCCTTATTTCGCTCCTACTTACAAGGAAGCAAGTAATAAGACTATTTATGCTTTGTTTTTCTGATTAGCATAAAGTAAATAGAAGTATAAGCTTTTTATGATCAATTTGTTGCAGGGATATAGAGAAAGCCATATAAATGGTACACATCAGATTTTTATTTTCGGCTCCAAGAGAATGCTGGGAAAGGTTCTTTCATCTTCTGAATCTCCCGTTCCTTCATTTCGTTTATTTCATCTTTTAATCCAGTCTTTACAGGTATAGTTTTCGCCAAAACATGATGTCCCTCAAACGAGACCGCTCCGTCCTAACACTGGACAATAACCATTAGCAAATCAAGTCAAGAATCGTGCCTCCTATATGGGACCAGAAAGTGGAACACCTGGCAAAGCGAGGATGGTTCCCAACCGCAAACTTTAAAGTCAGACTTTTGAAGAAGAGTGGGCAGGTCCATTTATGTTCTCAAAAAGCTGATGTGTACCATTCACATGATTTTCTCTACATCTCTGCAGCAAATTATTCTTAAAAAGCTTATATTTCTACTAACTTCACGCTAATCAGAAAACATTAGCTTCCTTGTAAGTAGAAACGAAATAAGCGAGTACCATAGGATAAAGTGATAGTTAAAAGCTGGTTGCTATGTCACTGAAGTTCCTTTGTTTGTATGGACAGCAGTTGACAAATTCCTGTGAGAAAAAAGTATTAGTTTTCAAAGCAGAAACCAAAAACAAGGAATGTGTCAAAAACGACGAACTCCACGAAGAAAATGTATATATCATAAATTGTGTGTTTTAACGTGCTCTACATTTTTTGTGCAGTAAGTTTTTGTCCATCTCTTACAGTTTAGCAGTTATTCAAAATTCCATAAAATTCATCTAGAATAAAGTACTCTTCAGAGGCTATTCCCAGAAAATTCAAACTATACATTTTATTTTTCAGGTAAATATCTGTAATATACGAAATTTTACTCAAAATCGCTAGAGCCAATTTTGAGAAAATCAAAATTTTCGAAAAATGTTCCATGTATAGGGTAGTTGGGGGTGAAGGATTTCTCTCAAAATCTTCGTGTCGCATCCCCGGAAGATACTAAACTTAAATACCAAGTTTGGTATTTTACCGAGTTTTCATTTTTGAGTTATCGTGTTCACGGACACACACACATTTCCGAAAATGCTTTTTTTTTTTTTTTTTTTTTTTAGATAAAGGGGACCCTAAAACATATATTTCCGGTGAAATCTTGGTATCGAATTTTAGCCGGTCCGCATGGCCACGCTCCCTAAGGCATCTTGCTTTGGTGCTTCGTGGGCAGGAGATCGTGGGTTCGAGTTCCGCCTTGAGCATGGGTGTTTCTGCAATGTGTATGTGTTTGTGTAAAGGAACAGTAAAAAAAAAAACAGTAATCATACAGTAAATTTAGGGGGGAAAATGTAAACTGGAGATACAGCGTCGGAGTCTTTTTTTTTTTTTTTTTTTTTTTTTTTTAAAAACAATAACGGAGTCTGATCAGGACTCCGGTACTGTATCCCTATTTACATTTCCCCCCGTAGGTTTTACTGATTACTGGTTTTACTGTTTCTTTTACAAACATATACACATTGCACAAACATATAACACCCATGCCCAAGGCGGGACTCGAACCCACGATCCCCTACTCACGAAGCACCAAAGCGAGACGCTTTAGCGAGCGTGGCCATGGGGACCGGCAGTTTTGACCAGACTCCGGTACTGTTTCAAAAAAAAAAAAAAAAAAAAATTGGGGGGAGTGCAATACATCCTCTATACACTATGTATATAGTGCGTATAGAGAAAGTAAAAATACTGTAGAAGTGTCGACGGATGTGCTGCGGCCGAGGTGATGACGCTTCGCTTTGTAACTTTGTTCTCTCTGCTGGGAGGGGCATGAAGGTCGTCTGTCCGCGGCGTGGGGGAGTATCGAAACCCATGTGGGCTGCCGGGCGAATCCTAGCGGATGATTGGCAAACTACCAGCATCGTATAGGCTCACCTCTACCGCACACTTGCTCGGTACACCTGCTGTCTCGCTTCCTCTCGCGCTTCAAGGCGACATAGTGCTCACTTAGTGTAGATTCCCTCCGCTCATTGATTCAATCTTTAACTCCTAAAACCAAACTACTTTTTGAAACTTTCCACTATTTCTTATTACCAAAAATAATTTTAATGAATTTTATTAAAATTCCATGAGTGAAAGACGTTTGCATGACTTACAAAGGGTATCCACGTAAATGCAAAGAAATATTTGATGTGTAAGGTAATTAGAGTAAATGTTGTATTCATGTCATAATTATAAGCAACAAGGGGTAAATAATTATGTACAAATGTAAAATGTAATGTGAGAATTTCAGTATGTAGTGCCTAAAAACACACACACATGCACAAGTAACGCTGATTCATAATGTCATGGGGATGAATTATTTTGTAAAATGAATACATATTTAAGAATCAGAAAGGGACTAACAAACAAAAACACTAACTGCATTTAATTGGCTCCACTATTGTTATTTGTGGGGCATATGAGACAGTACATGTCCTGTCACGGGGCAAAGAATTATTCAGAAGGGAAATATAAATCATAGATAATAATAAATTATATCAAGAACAATAAATGTATAGTGAAAATGGGAAGGGTAGAAAGACTTTAAACACATATAAGTAACCGAGTTGTCACGAGCTGGTGGCACAAGATACCGTTATGTCCGTGCATTGGACCGAGGGCCAGGGGTGGAAAATACAATGCCCGAGGGAACCAACGGGACAGAAAACAATGATCTCCGCTGGTCAGGCGATACTATGAGGCACTTGGCGAAAAACCGCCGCACATTTAAGATGTGATATTTAAAGTCCGTGGTGGAGCCGTACAGGCTACCTTTAGTCGTGAGGGAAATAGTTGTTTTAATACTGACCAGAATATAGATAAATCACGGCCTCAAAACTATTAATTGACAATAGGCGCGGTCGCGTAGAGTACAGTTTCATAGAGAAAATTAGGAGGCATGTGTGTGTTCGACGGCGGATAAAGACCGAACTAAAGTAATAAAGCACTTGTGTCTCACCACAACCTTGAAAGAGTTTCCATGCTAGTAAAAATCCTGAGCTAGGGCACCCACATATCCACACCATTCCTAACCTGCGCCCGGGATACGAACCCGCAACGAATACCGCCGCAAAAGTCTATCCTTGAATAACGTAACTCCATGGCACGGCAGTCCACAAAGGACCTTCGCCTGCCACCCGGCCGCTGTATCCCCCATCTCATGATTGGGGTGAAGTGCTGGAGGATGAGACGTGATCAGCGCCTCGAGACCCTCCCTGCCGGTTGATGCAGTCTTCTCGATCTGGAACCGCTACTTCTCATCAAGTAGTCCTCAATTGCCGCCCCCCCCCAGGGACCTCGCGAAGCTGAAAACCAGTTAACTCTTTCATTCAAAGTAAATTTTGCTTAATCTTTTATAATTGATATATCATAAATATGGAAGTACGACAAAAATATAGACCTTGTAAAAACACACCAAATGACAAAAATTTGTTGTGGTACTTTCTGAGAAAATCTTTGCTATTGATTTAAATGTTTTATGTATGATACGAGGACCACTATTTATATTTTGAGCGTTGGCAATACTGTTTGCTGTAGATACCATCTGGTATCTGCTGTTTCCACTGCAAAGTTTGACATTATTTACCTTAGCCTACTTCAGATATTTGTACTTTCTCTAGCCCCGTATGTACAATGTTCTTAGGGATAAAGTATTGTATTCCACCCAAAAATTCGATGTCGAGACTTCACCGGAAATACATGTTTTAGGACCCCCTGAGACAAAAAAAAGAAGGAATTTTCAGAAATAGGTCCCTGTGTGTATGGGGTGTGTGTGTGTATGTGTGTGTGTGTGTGTGTGTGTGTCTGTGGACAGCATAGCTCAAAAACGAAAAGACTTGGTACATAAGTTTGGTATCTTCCAAGGAGTTTACACGAAGATTTTCAAGAAAATCCCCCCACACCTAACTACCCTCTACATGGAAAAATTTTCGAAAATTTTGTTTTTCTTAAAAATGGCTCTAACGATTTGGATTAAAATATCACATATTAAAGTAATTTCTCTCACAAATAAAATGTATATCTTGAATTTTCTGGGAATAGCTTCTAAAGAGCTGTTCATTCTAGATGAATTTTGCTTAAATTAGAATAACTAGTAAACCGCAAGAGATAGAAAAAAAACTTACTGCACAAAAACTGTAGATCTCATTAACGTACACAAGTTATGTCATATACATTATTTTCGTGGAACTTACCGTTTTAGAGGTATTCCTTGTTATTAGTTTCAGTTGTGAAGTACTTATACTTTTCAAGACGGGAGTATTCGTTTTTCTTTTGTTCTACACCTGGCCAAGCAAAGAGGCGATTTTGCTATGACAATCGCATAACGACAGTTTTTAAAACATTTGACTATCACTTTAGCCTAGTGCATTCCCTTAGTTCCAGTCTACTTATAAGGAACTAAGTAACAAAATTCTGCTAATGTTTATCTCGATCAGCGTGGTGTTGAAAGAAGAATTATGTTTTGTAAAAAGTTTGTTTGTAGAGTAGCTAGAGAAAGTCACGTGAGTGTAACATATCAGATTTTGTTCAATATTTCTGTGTTCTTTGCAGTAACTGAAAAATTATGTGTAAACATGGAATTAACGCGTGAAAATGTTCGTGCAATAATTTATTATGATTTTTGACGTTGATTATCAAGACAAGAGTTCATTGACCAAGTTATTACTGCATTTGGCGATGAAGCTTCATCCTGTGCCCCTGTGAAATGCTTATATGACGAGTTTAATCTTGGCCATGGTTCGCTCGCCATTCACGAAATTCAAAATCAGTTGTGTCAGCTGTATAAAAAAGTATAAGATCGCCATGCCAAATACTGTAAGATAGAGGCAGCCCTAGGCATTAGTTTCACCAGCATTTATTAAATATTGCAATCATTTATCCGTGATAAAGTTTGCACTCGATGGATCCTACATAATCTAAAAAGGATCTCCGGCCGATTGGTGTACGTACATTTTCGTTCAATAAAACGGCTTAATAAAACGTACGAGAGCTGTCCCAGAATACCCGACCTACCACAACAATTTTGGGGCAAAACTTCTTTATTCCTCTACACAGTCTCCTTTCAGCTCAACACACTTTTCCTGTCCATGTTCAACAGTTTCGATACCCGGTTTATAGGGAGAGCTATCGAGGTCCGCAAAATAGCAATCAGTTGCAGACTCTACCTCTTCATTCTTGGCAAATTTTCTACCACCAAGCCATTTCTTCAGATTTCGAAACAGAAACTGGACTTCTCTGGGCTCCCCGAACTGGTAGAAGGCGCTCGACGAAAGGCAGGACATGTGGCTAGAATTCTACTCAACATGGTAAACCCAAACTAGGCTGTCAGGAACCAAAAAGCCGCGGAGTGGCCGAGTGGTTAGACCACTCGACTCTCACCTTGACGGCCGGGGTTCGATCCCAAGCGACCGCATGTGAGATATGTGGTGGACAAACCGGCGCTGGGGCGGGTTTTCTCCCGGTACTTCGGTTTCCCCCGCCATAGCATTCCACCGTTGCTCCATCATCATTCATGTATTCATCAGTGCGGTGCCATTAAACACTATAAAAAAAAAAAAAAAGAATCAAAAGCTCCGATACTTCGTGATATCGATGGCCGCACATGAATAACACCACAAAGCATGCAGGAACAAGGCATTCCACGTCCCGGGCAACCCCTTTGGGCCTGATATATTTGACAAATACCATGCCCTAACGTGTTCAAATTAATTGTATTATTAAACTTTTTAAAACAACGCATTTTTTATCTTCTTGCGCCATCTCTTTTGGAAACTGGAAAGCATAAAAACGGATCGTAAAGGCACCAGGTAGAGAAGGTGGTGGTGGTGGAGAGAAACCATCCGAAAATTCGCCTACCGACCAGGGAAGACCACGAAACACTCGAGATTAACATGGGTGGTGAACTGGAATTAACCTCAGTCCTCCATAATGTGAGACTAACAGACACGAGCCAAACCGTTCGGTTTATAAATCGGTAAGAAAATGCAAATTGCATCTATAAATAAAAGGATACATTAATTCCTGAGATGTGACTCACTATGTCCATGTTCTCACAACTTTGTCCTACTTGCATTGTTTGCCAACTAGTGCGCTGCTATGGAGGTCTCTAAAGTTTCGTTTGGCACATAAAATCACAAACTTCGTGTTGTTACAGTTCTCTAGATGCAATAAACTTCTACGGTTTAATTGCACATCTACAGAACTGGTCTGGTGCGTGGAGATCATCCAGAATGATGCCCCCCTTCAAACTTGTCATTATTTATGTGGTCGCTTTTATGGAACCTAGAAATTCTCTCTTGCTAATTTATTTTAGATTATCCTATTTACTTTCTCTACCCAGTACTACATACTGCAGCGCTCTGTATATAGTAGGAAGAGAAGACATTGTGTGCCACTTGAAAATTTGCTATCGAGATTTTATTAGAAATACAGGTAATTACGTATCCCTGAATCCAAAAGTATGAGCACTTTTAAGAAAATCTCCGTGTGCGTGTGTGTCCATAGTGACGCATAGTTTAAAAACAAAAAGTCGTTAAATTCCAAACTTGGCATTTAAATTTAGTATCTTCCAGGAACGTACACGAAAATTTTATCCACTCAAACCCACACTTTAAATGTAACATTTTTTTAATTATTTTTGAAGAAATGCTTGCCCTTGTAAGATATTAATCTTAAATACCAAGTTTGATATTTACCGGAATTTTCATTTTGAGCTATGCTCTTCTCTTTCTCTCTCTCTTTCTCTCTCTCTCTCTCTCTCACACATCCACACGGAGCTTTTTCTAAAATAACAATATATTCCATTCATATGACTTTCTTTATCTGTTCTGAAAACTCTTCTTATTAAAGATTATTCTGCTATACTTGTGCATCATACTAATCCAGACAAACATTACCAGAAATTGTCTTATTACTTAGTTCTTTATAATTAGAAGGGAATACACTAGGCTGAGGCAATATTTATGTATTATTCACAAAATCTGCCGACATTTTATGAGTTTTATGTCATGTTTATAATATTTGATGCTCAGTGGTTTTTACTTTCTCTATACGCACTATATACATAGTGAATAGAGAAAGTATTACACTCCACCAAAAAATTCGATACCGAGATTTCAAAGGAAGTATATGTTTTAGGGTCCCCTTTGTCTAAAAAAAGCATTTTCACAAAAAGGTCCATGTGTGTGTGTGTGTGTGTCCGTGTGTCCGTGCGTCCGTGTGTCCGTGTGTCTGTGAACACGTTAACTCAAATGCGACACGAATGCGACAGGAATGTGACACGAAGATTTTGAGAAAAATCCCCGTACCACAAACTACCCTTTACAGGGAACTTTTTTCGAAAATTTTGATTTTCTAAAAAATGGCTCTAACGATTTTGATTAAAATATCATATATTAAAGATATTTACCTGACAAATAAAATGTATATTTTGAATTTTCTGGGAATAGCATCTGAAGATTACTTTATTCTGGATGAATTTTGCATATCTACTAAACCATAAGAGATGGACAAAAACTTAACACACAAAAAATGTAGAGCACGTTAAAACACACAATTTATGTTATATATATTTTTTCGTGGAGTTGATCGTTTTTGAGATTTTCCTTGATATTGGATTCAGCTTTGAAATACCTTCTCTATAGGCACTATGTACATAGTGTATAGAGAATGTATTGCACTCCACCAAAAAATTCGATACCGAGATTTCACCGGAAATATATGTTTTAGGGTCCCCTTTAATTAAAAAAACATTTTCGGAAAAAGATCCGTGTGTTCGTGTGTCCGTGTGTCTGTGAACACGATAACTCAAAAACGAAAAGTCGGTAAAATACCAAACTTGGTATTTAAGTTTAGTATCTTCCAGGGATGCGACACGAAGATTTTGAGAAAAATCCCCCACCCCAACTACACTTTACATGGAACATTTTTCGACAATTTTGATTTTCTCAAAAATGGCTCTAACGATTTTGATTAAAATTTCTTATATTAAAGATATTTACCTGAAAAATAAAATGTATATCTTGAATTTTCTGGTAATATCCTCATAAGAGTAGTTTATTCCGGATGAATTTTACTAAAATTTGAATAACTGCTAAACCGTAAGAGATGGACAAAAACTTACTACACAAAAAATGTAGAGCACGTTAAAACACACAATTTACGTTATATACATTTTTTCGTGGGGTTCGTCGTTTTTGTGACATTCCTTATTTTTGGTTTCTGCTATGAATAACTTATACTTTTCTCATACAGGAATTTGTCAACTCCTGTCCACACAAACAAAGGAACTTCAGTCACATAGCAACTAGCTTTTGATTATCACTTTAAGCTATGGTGCTCCCTTATTTCACCTCTACCTACAAGAAAGCAGGTAATATGGCTATTTCTGCTAATGTTTTTCTGATTAGCATAAAGTAAATAGAAGTATAAGCTTTTTAAGAATAATTTGTTGCAGGGATATAGAGAAAGTCATGTGAATTGTACACATCAGATTTTTACTCCTTGTGCTTTCGTCGCATATAAATGTTTTGATTTTCTCGATGCGATTTTGTTTTTCAACAGTATCTATAGTTACGTGTTGATTTTCTGACTGGTGACGCCAAGTTATCATGAAGAAGGAGGCTTCTTCACACGTAATGGAAAAGACCGTTTAGAGATAACGTGTAAAAATGTATTCGTGTTGAATTATACGTGCCCACGGATTCACAGATTCAACAAAGTGAAGAATTGCATCGAGCAAATACAGTTTATCTTTGGAATTGTAAAATAATAACTATAAAAATAAACTGCGATTCTACAAAAATCCTGGTGACTTATTATTTAAGAAGCCGCCAGGTAGTCTGGGTCTGTGAAGCCCAACAAGCCCGATAAAAAACGCCCGGAGAAGAGTCAAACGCTACACAAAATGTGAAACATAAGCGCGAGTAGACTTGTAATCCAAAAATGCCGGTCCCCATGGCCGCGCTCGCCAAAGCGTCTCGCTTTGGTGTTTCGCAGCGCAGGGGATCGTGGGTTCGAGTCCCGCCTTGGGCATGGGTGTTATATGTTTGCGTATATGTGTGTTAAAAGTAAAACAGAAATTCAATAATCAAAGTAAACAAATTAAGTAAATAAAGAGTAGGGTATACAGCGCCGGAGTCCCGATCAGACTCCGGATTACATTTCACGAGCGCTTGTAGAGGCTACATATTTAATGCTTCAATGCTAAAGCGACAAAAAGATCGTTTAAATGCCGTCGCTATGCGTTTGTTCATTGTCATTCGTATCTCTTTCCATGCCCAGGAGCAAAAACCAAAGAGATGTGAAGCGGATGAAGACTTTGAGAAATGTTTAAGTATTTTAAAATTCAAAACCAATACCGAGGAATATATCCCCAAAATTGTAATTCATATAAATTTCTGTTTTAATCGGATATGGCTTTTGTTTAATAAGTTATACTGTTTACCAGTTTGCAAAAGTCTTTCAGAATGGAGGACTTCATGGGCAATTACCAAGAAATTCAGGATATGCGTTTTATTTGCCATATAAACATTCCTAATATACGGCAATTTAATCAAGCTTTTTACAGGCGTCGCCTAGACGGGCCGGTTTCGATCCCGAGCATCCGCATGTGGGATTTGTGGTGAACGTAACGGCGTCTGGGCGGGTTTTCTCTGATTGTCGGTTTTAATTTTCTTTTAAGATTGCGTTGTACATTTAGCACAAAAATGCATTCCTATCTTAGTTTCCTGTCCTAGTTTCTGTGAGAAAACAATTAACATTATCATAAATGGAGTTCTATTTATGGACGCTCTTTAACTGCAGTATTCTCAGCGTATCTTTCTGTAAGTCCATTTAATTTTCCCCCGAGGCCTCTTTATCATGCTTGAAATTCTTTTATGTGCCGTATATCTATGACACACGACCAACGCTTTACTTCCCTTCCGAATGGTAACATGCACGCCCCATAAAAACCATTCGCTCACTGCAGGGTTTGAATCAGCGACCTTAGGAACCAGAAGTTAGTATCACCCACCAGAAGATGTGTTATGTAAGCCCATTGTAAGGCTGCACTCCTTTTTAAGGAATGCAGATGTAATGGGTTGGCTCTAAACGGTACAGATAGCACAATAAGCCCCAGGCTGAAGTGCGCCCGGAGAAATGACAGGAATCTGTATCGTAAATGAAGAAGAAAAAGAGGAAGATGCTACTCATAGATCACGGAGATGACAAGGGTGCCTGGGTGGAAAATCTGTCCCCCTACTGCTGCCCAGAGGGAACAATCTAAAAGACGTACCGTTCTACCAAGCAGCTGTCTAGTATCCGCATAGAATACTCCTTGCTTGGAGCAAGCATCTGTAACATCTGCCGACACAGCCACACACCATGAACACGCTTGAAACATGAGAAGGAATCATATTGAAGGGATAATAAGGAAAAGGGAATCGTGGAATAAAAGAATCTACCCCAGTTTCCTACATTCAGGAAACACCACAAAAAACCCAAGCCAAAATAGGCAATGAGAATTTTAAATTATTAGTGGAGTTTATTGTTAATTTTTAATCGATGGCACACAGCTCACAAGGAACCTTGGCCAACCGCCCAGCCGCTGCGTCCCTCATCTCGGCCCACGACAGATGTTGAAGCGCAGTATTGGAGAGTGAGACGTGGTTAATGCAGTCCTCCTCCCTACCTTCTCCTCCTTACCTTTCCATCAAGTAGCTCTTCAATTGGCCCCCAGGGACCTCACGAGGCTGAGTGCACCCCGGACCAGGAATCCCAGTGGGAGAAAAATCCTCACGCCGGTACCGGGAATCCAACCCAGGTCTCCCGCTTGGCAAGCAACTTATTAATAATTAAATGTCATAAAACAGTCCATGAAGGAATTAACCGGATTGATATGCGTACCGGAGTCGAACCCAGGACTTCCCACACGGTACTATTGCACTACAAAGCTGGCATTACTGAAATTTAACGGTGTGTGCACATTTGGATCTTGTTCAGCATTATTCATAATGGAAGAATAATTTATTAATAGAAGGTTTTAGTTTGTGCCGCTTCTAAATGCCATGCATGCTAATATAGCTGCTATGTTTGTCTCGTTTACTTCCCCACGCTGTATAATGAAGTATCCTCCACAAGTTCTTGTGTATGTTACTTGAGCCGTAACTAATTATAACCCGACTTTGTTCCTCTCTGACGTAAAGCGTCATAATGCTGCGTCTATTAAACTCAGCTCCCAAACATTTCACACTAAGAAGCCATACTGGAAGCTTGATTCACAAGTTTATCTTAGCTACCGAACATCACAGAGCGTGACAAATGGCTCTGATCTTCGCCGTTGTGGTCTGAAAACAAAGGGAAAAATCTTGTGTGTTCCATTCACATGACTTTCTCTACATCTCTGAACAAATATTATTAAACAGCTCATGCTTCTACTTACTTTATGCTAATCGAGAAAAACTTACCAGAAAAAGTCATTACTTGCTTCCTTATAAGTAGAAGCGAAATAACGAAGTACTATAAGTTATCTTTGGTTGCTATGTGACTGAATTATCCTTTGTTTGTATGGACAGGAGTTGACAAATTCCTGTATGAGAAAAGAATAAGCTTTTCAAAGCTGAAACCAATAACAAAGAATATCTCAAAAACAATCAACTCCACGAAAAAATGTATATGACATAAATTGTGTGTTTTGATGTGCTCTATATTTGTTGTGTGTTAAGTTTTTGTCCATCTCTTACGGTTTAGCAGTTACGCAAAATTCCTTAAAATTCATCCACAATAAAGTCTTTAGAGGCTATTCCCAGAAAATTCAAGATATACGTTTAACTTGTCATGTAAATATCTTTAATATACAATATTTTAATGAAAACATTTAGAGCCATTTTTCAGAAAATCAAAATTTTTTAAAGAAGTTCCATGTTAAGGGTAGTTGGGGGAGGGAGATTTTCTTGAAAATCTTCGTATTGCATCCTTGGAAAATACCAAACATAAATACCTAGTTTGGTATTTAACGGAATTTCGTTTTTGAGCTATGCTGTCCACAGAGAGAGAGAGAGAGAGAGAGAGAGAGAGAGAGAGAGAGAGAGAGAGAGAGAGAGAGAGACACACACACCCACACACACACGCACTCAGGGACCTTTCTCTAGAAATACCTTTTCTGGATGCAGGGGGACCCAAAACATGTATTTCTGGTGAAATCTTGGTATCGAATTTTGGGGTGCATTACAAGATACACTATATAAATTGAACGTGTAGAGAAATTAAAATATCTGGTGCGTTCCATCCATAGGACTTCCCTTGCATCTCTGTTACAAATTATTTTAATAAGTTTATTCTTCTATCTACTCAAGGTAAATATTAGAGAAACGATTTTATTGCTTAGTTCCATAAATAAGTAGAAGGGAAATACACTAGGTTAAATCGACAGTCAAATGTTTTAAAATGTGGTTGTCATGGAATTGAAAATCGATTATTTGTGTGGCCAGGATGAGAGAAGGAGGTATAAATATTTTAAAACTGAAACCAATAATAAGAAATATCTACAAAACGGTCAACTCCACGAAAAAATGTATAAAATATAAATTGTGTGTTTTAACAAAATCTACACTTTTTGTGTGGTAAGTTTTTATCTATCTCTTACGCTTTACCAGTTATGCAAAATTCCGCAAAATACATGCAGAATAGGGATGATTTAAGAGGCTATTCCCGGAAAATTCAAGATCTACGCTTTACTTGTCATGTAAATATCTTAATTTACGAAATTTGAATCAAAATCTTTCGAGTCATTTTTGAGAGTAAAAAGGTTTCTTCAAGAATTAGAGTTAATAATATAACAAAGTCTGCTGTATTCCCTTCACATAACCTTCTCTAGCTATTTCATATACAAAGTATTCTTACAAAAGATTATTCTTTTGTCTATGTACTGCTAAGCGATATAAACATTAGCAAAATTGGCCTTATTACTTGCTTCCTTATAAGTAGAAGGGAAAATAGGGAATATTTTAGGCTAAAGAGATAGTTAAATCTTTCAAAGCTTGGCCGCTGTGTGAAAGAACTGAGGTTCGATTCAGTTTCACAGTCTCGTTTGAGAAAATTAGATAGTTCAACATCGAAAACCAACAACAAGAAATAGCTCGAAAACGGTGAACTCTACAAGAAAAATGTTTATGACATAAATTATGTGTTTTAAAAAGCTCTCCATTTCTGTGTAGTAAGTTTTTGTCTATCTCTTACGGTTTATCAGTTATACAAGATTTAGCAAAATTCACTGCAATAAAGAGGTCTTCAAAAGCAATTCCCAGAGAATTCAAGCTATATATTTTATTTTTTATGTAAACACCTTTAATAAACGGGATTTTAATCAAAATCGTTAGAGCCATTTTTTAGTAAAACTAAGTTTTAAGAGTTTTTTCATGTAAAGAGTAGTTTGTAGTGGGTGAATTTTCTTGAAAATCTTTGTGTTGCATCCGTGGAAGCTACAAAAAATAAATACATATTTTTGTATTTTACGGTCTTTTCGTTCTTGAGCTATGCTGTCCACAGACACAGACGGAACTTTTCCTAAAAATCTGATGTATTCCATTCATATTACTTTCTCTGTTTTCCATTTGCAAAATATACGCAATAATAGTTTACATGGTTATTTATATAATAATTTTATTGTCTATTATGAAATATAGTTTCCTTTACAAAACTTAAATTATTTGTAAACGAACTGCTTGCTTTACAATATACGTTATGCATGTGTGAAATTATATTTATTAAATTATAAAGTGTATAGACAAATTGTCTGTTACATTGTGTCATTGCCTATCAAAACTCGTACTAATTTAAGTGCGCTTTCGTGACACTTTGGTTCTTATCTGTAGCTGTGTGTTGATTAATTTTATTTTGGATAAAATGTAATAAGACAGTATCATACAAAAAGTTTTTCCCAGGTGAGGCTTGAACTCACAACCCCGGCATTGCTCGGAATACTGACTTATAAGTACCGTGCGCTAACCTATTGCGCCACTGGTGAACTGCAATATTTGAAAATGCCTTATCAACTTTGTCTGAAATCCAAATGATTGCATTGTCCAATCATCTGATGTATTGCATTCACATGACTTTCTCTGAAACAAATTATTGTTAAAAAGTTTATGCTTCTATTTACTTCAAGCTAATCCAGAGAAAAAAAAATTCTGATGTGTTAAACTCACATGACTTTCTCTAGCTGTTCTACAAACTTCTTACATAAGATTATTCTTCTTTCTGCATCTTGCTAATCGAGGTACTCATTAGCACAACGTTCTTATTACTTAGTTCCTTATAAGTAGGAAAAAATAAGGGAACACACTAGGCTAAACCAATAGTCAAATGTTTTAAAAGCTGTCGTTATGCGATTGTCATTAAAACTCCCTTCTTTTCTTGGCAAGGACTAGAACAATAGAAAACCACACAGTCCTGTCTGAGAAAAGTATAAGTACTTCACAACTAAAAACTCGTCTCCTTAGCGCGGTGGTAGCGTTGCTGTTTACCAAGCGGGAGACCTGGGTTCGATCCCCAGTATCGGCGTGGGGATTTTTACCCCGCTGGGAGACCTGGCCCGGGATGCACTCAGCCTCGTAAGGTCCCTGGGGGGCCAATTGAGGAGCTACTTGATGGAGAAGTAGCGACTCCAGGTCATGAGGACCGCATTAACCGGCCGGGGGGACTCGAGGCTGACCACGTCTCACCCTCCAATACTGCACCCTATCCATGACTCTGTAGTGGACCGAGATGGGGGACGCAGCGGCCGGGCGGTAGGCCAAAGTTCCCCGTGAGCTGTCGTGCCATGGAGTTATGTTCCAGGGATGCGACACGAAGATTTCGAGAAAAATCCCCCCAATCACAACTACCCTTTACATGGAACTTTTTTAGAAAATTTTGATTTTCTCAAAAATGGCTCTCTAACGATTTTGATTAAAATTTCGTATATTAAACATATTTACCTGACCAATAAAATGTATATCTTGAATTTTCTAGGAATAGCCTCTGAAGAGTAGTTTATCCTGGATGAATTTTACTGAATTTTGAATAACTGCTAAGCCGTGAGAGATGGACAAAAACTTATTGCACAAAAAATGTAGAGCACATTAAAGAACATAATTTATGTTATATACATTTTTTTCGTGGAGTTCGTCGTTTTTTGAGACATTCCTTATTTTTGGTTTCTGCTATGAAAAACGTATACGTTTCTCATACAGGAACTTGTCAACTCCTATCCATATAAACAAAGGAACTTCATTGACATAGAAACCGGCTTTTGACTAACACCTTAACCTATGGTAGTCCCTTATTTC
Source organism: Hymenopus coronatus (assembly GCA_030762935.1). NCBI lineage: Eukaryota > Metazoa > Arthropoda > Insecta > Mantodea > Hymenopodidae > Hymenopus > Hymenopus coronatus. The sequence goes on from CM060883.1 coordinate 34,587,321, forward strand.
GCTTTTACTTACAAGGAAGCAAGTAATATAATATAATATATTTCTGCTATTTGTTTCTGATTAGCATAAAGTAATTAGAAGTATAAGCTTTTTAAGAATAATTTTTGCGGGGATATAGAGAAAGTCATGTGAATGGTACACATCAGATTTTTTTTATTCAGGATTCCTTTTAATTAAAGCTGAGTAGATCAATTAAATTCACTTTAGTGAAGTGGTAGTTTACGGAATGTGTACGTTTTATTTAAAATCTGGTTATGTTTATGAACCACAGACACGTGTCACCTCTCAAGGTAATCTACCTGGTAGGATCTGAACCAACCCCTAGCTGTTAGTGCTGCTGACGATGCAGGGGCTGGTTATTATTGCGGGTGCTGTTAACGGGTTCCACTTCAGCACACTGGTTAGAGCGATTAGTGCACTGGTATGCGAGTGAGGTCATGCGTGAGTTCAGGGTGGCAAGCACCCCTGTCACCTGGAGATAAATGGCTTCTTAAGTGATCAAATGATTCATGTTTGGGGTTGTCTAGTTTCTAAGGCTTGTAAAATTAAACATGAATGTATGAATGAATGAATAAGTGTATTTATTACCATAACAATATCATACACTGAATTTCAACAATCGCACGAATCCTCCGACCATACGTGCTTTTGTAATACACAGTAAAACAATATTAAAAAACAACAAAGAATTAAACACGAAAAAATAAAAAAAAAACGAAGGTAATACACAGTAAAAACAACATTAAAACAACAGCAAAGAATTTACAGAGTAAACCCAAAAATAAAAACACAAAGATATTCAAATATAGCAATTTATATTTACGGCACAGTGCACACCTTCATAAGTGTACCCGCTTATAAATAGATAAATACACTTAAAAATATATGCACACAATCTATAAAATCACAACACAACAGTGAGCTAAGTATGGCATAAAATATATATGTAAAACATTGTAGTCACTTTTGTTTAGTTATTCTTATCCCCCCCTTCTCTATTGGCAGCCTTCTCAGACCACAGCTGTCTTGCCTTAAGTATAATTAAACATAGTAATATGGAGGACCTGAAGCATGAAAATAAACCACATTACTTGGCAGCGCCATGTTTGAGTGGTTAGACAACACAAGCGCCCGCATGTGGGATTTATAGTGGACGAAGCGGCGTCTGGTTTTCTCCGTGTCCTCCGGTTTCCCCAACCACTTATTCCACAAATTGCTCCATCATCACGTTTCCTATCATCAATTTCACCTTTATTTTACATGATCCACTTCCTCATGTGCATGCCTGGCTACGGACCGACCCCTAGTAACACGTTCTGAATTCTGTGGTTTCGTGCCGTTGGCTCCCCGACAGGCTTGACCCCTAGGCATTGGCTTGTCAGTCCTACAATTACAGGGAGAGTAAGCCGATTACGAACGAAACCTTAGATCTCATTTTTGCTTTCTCTAGCCCGTATGTACATACAACGTACATACTACATAGAGAAGGTATTCTATTTAACTAAAAATTCTATATCGAAATTTCTCTGGACATATATGTTTTGAGTTCCCCATACTCCGTATGTGTGTTTGTGGGCAGCTTTGCTCAATAAATATTGACCTTTATACCAAACTTGATATTTTTGTTTAGTATATCCTAAGGGTCCGACAAGTAAATCCCCTCTCCACAAACAACACTTACTAGGAAAATTTTTTGAAAATTTCATTTTCTCAAAAATGGTAATATTGATTTTGATTATAATACTACACGTTAAAGATAATTGCATCACAAATAAAGTGTATGTTTTGAATTTTCTGGGAATATCCTCTGAAAATCTCTTTATTCTGTGAGTTTTGCAAAATGTAGCATAATGGTAAGAGAGAGACAAAAGCTTTAAACACAAAAAATGTACATCTCGTTAAAACAGCTAATTTATGTCATATACGCTTTTCTTGTAGACTTGACCGTTTTCGAGATATTCCTTGTTATTTGCTTCACATTTAAATAACCCAACATTTCTCAAACGGACCTGCAAAGTGAACCGAACTTCAATCGTTTCACATTGCGATTAGCTTTTAAAAGAGTTGACTATCGCTTTAGCCTAATATATTCCCTTATTTCCATCCAACTTAAAAGGAAGCAAGTAATAAGATTAATTCTGCTAATGTTTGTCCAGATATAATTAAAAGCAAACTTTTATAAAAATAGTTTGTATATGAAACAGCTAGAGAAAGTTATGTGAATGAAATACATAAGATTTTTAAGTATCTTACGTGACATCTGAAATTATGAAATGCAGCAACTCTTATTTTAAACCGCTCACAAACATTGACATTCTTAACAAACGGCAGAGTTGTTTAAACATTTCACTAGTTCCAATAAAATTATCAAAATTTTACTTTCTCTACACGTACTATGTACATAGTGTATAAAGTATTGCACTCCACCTAAAAATTCGATACCGAGATTTCACCGGAAATACATGTATTAGGGTCCCCTGTATCCAAAAAAATCTTATGTGTTCCATTCACATGACTTTCTCTACGTTTCTGCAACAAATTATTGTTAAAGAGGTTATGCTTCTATATATTTACTTCATGTTAATCGAGAAAAAAATAAGCAGAAATAGTCTTATTACTTGCTTCCTTGTAAGTAGAAGTGAAATAAGGGAGTACAATAGGCTAAAGTGATAGTCTAAAGCTGGTTGCTATGTGACTGAAGTTCCTTTGTATGGACATGAGTTCATAAATTCCTGTATGAGAAAAATAAGTTTTTCAAAGCTGAAACCAAAAACAAGGAATATCTAAAAAACGATCAACTCTAAGAAAAAATTGTATATAACATTAATTGTGTGTTTTAACGTCCTCTACATTTGTTGTGTGGTAAGTTTTTGTCTATCTCTTACGGTTTAGCAGTTATGCAAAATTCCGTGAAGTTCATCCAAAATAAAGTAGTCTTCAGAGGCTATTTCCAGAAAATTTAAGATATACATATTATTTCTCAGGTAAATATCATTAATGTACGATATTTTAATCAAAATTTTTAGAGCCATTATTGTGAATATAAAACAAATTGAAAAAAGTTCCATGTAAAGAGTAGTTAGGGGTGGGGAGATTTTCTTGAAAAGCATCCTTGGAAGAGACTGAACTTAAATGTGGAATTTGGTATTTATCAGCTTTTTCTATGCTGTCCACAGACAAACACAGTCACATGGATATTTTTCTAAAAATGCTTTTTATTTTTTGGACTCAGGGGGACCCAAAACATGTATTTCCGGTGAAATCTCAGTATCGAATTTTTGCGTGCAGTACAATATTTTCTCTATACACTATGTACATAATACGTGTAGAGAAAGTAAAATGGAATAACCTTTTGTAACATCAGTTTGTAGACAATGTTGTGTAAATACAACACATCAGAGTTTTAACTTGCGAATTTCAAATATTGTGTGCATTTTAAAGCCGGTCTCATTTTCCAAAGTTCTTGGCTGAGATAAAAGACTGTGAGGAAGAAAAAAGCTAGAGAGATACTACATTGCTGTCTCTGTTCCCCATTTTCGCTCCAGACGTGACCTATGTCATTTAGTCAAATGGGTCTCCCACTCTACCCTTAAAGCCGTTGTCCGTTCCTGGAACGAATCGTAGCAAATTGCTACGGTGACGCTTAACATTTGTAATTTAAAACATGAAATATAGACCTTCTTCACTCGTTTCTTCCCATCATTTCGAAAAGGGACATCGAGGTGAGACGCCAAACTTTTTCTTCTTTCTTTTACTTCCAAAGTGAAAGATGAAAATATACGTCATTTAACATTTGGGTTATTTTTTGTGCTGCTCGAGTGATCCTTACTATAAAACCTGCTCGTTTCTATTCTTTCTATACATTTTACTTCCTCTATCACGTTTGTACATTGTATATAGTGGATAGAGATGGGATTGTATTCCACGTAAAACTCTATATCGAGATTTTACCGAAAATATATATTTTGGCATCTTCTGAATAAAAGGAAGTCTGATTATTGCATTCACATGATATTCTCTACATCGTTACAACAAATTATTGTTAAAAATGTATTCTTCTAATTTATGATAATCGAGATAAACATTAACACACTTTGTCTTAATTACTTGCTTCCATGTAACTAGAAGGGAAATAAGTGAATACACTTGGCTAAAACGAATGACAAATCTTTTAAAAGCTGATTGCCATGTGGTTGAAATCCGTTTCTATGCAAGGCCAGGAGTTTACAACTTTCCTTCTGAAAAAAGTATCTGTAACAAACAACAAGGAATATCTTAGAAATGGTCAATTCTACGAAAAAACAGTATGATATAAATTGTGTGTTTTGAAGTGATGTATATTTTGTATGTAGTAAGTTTCTATCTATCTCTTACGGTTTACCAGTTGCGAAAAATTCAGAAAAAATCATTCAGATAAAGAGATCTTTAGAGGCTATTCCCAGAAAATTCAAGATATACATTTTAATTGCCATATAAATATCTTTAATATATGGTATTTTAAACAAAACCATTAGAGCTGTTTTTGAGAGAATCAAAATTTTAGATTTTGTCCTTGTAAAGGGTAGTTTGGAGTAGGGGGACATCGCTGGAAGATACTAAACTAAACTTTAATATCAATATTCATTTTTGAGTTATCATGTTCACAGTCCCACGGAACTTTTTCTAAAAAGGTAGATATAGGGGGCCCTAAAACGTGTACTTCCGATGAAATCTCAGTATCGAATTTTTGGGTGGAATGTACATAGTAAGTGAAGAGAAAGTAATAAGAGTGGTTTTAGAAAAATGTACGCGTGTGTATCTGTGGGCAACATAGTTAAAAAAACGAAAAGTTGGTTACCTACCAAACTTGCTATTTAAGATCTATTTTCCAAGAATGTGACGGGAATGTTTACAATAAAAACACCCCTACCCTAACAACCCTTTTCCTGGAATATTTTTCGAAAATAATAATTCTCTTAAAAATGGCTCTAAAGATGTTGATTAAAATAGCACATGTTTAAGATATTTTACGACAAACGAAATCGAATTTGCTAAGAATAGCCTCTGAAGAGTTCCGGATTCTTGATGGCTTTACTATAACTGGTAAACCGTAAGAGTTAGGCAAAAACTTATGACACGAAAAATGTAGATCTCATAAAACACACAGTGAATACTATATACACGTTTTCCAAGACTTAACCGTTTCCGAGATATTCCTTGTAATTGGTTTTAATTTTTACTTAAACTTTTCTGAAGCGGAAGTCAATTTTAGTTTCTTGTCTTTTATTTTACTCTCAGGAAATGCAAAAGAGAAACGCGTTTTAATTGCTTCACATGGGGACCAGCTTTTAAAACATTTGACTATCGCTCAGATTCTCTTATTTCGCGTCTGTTTATAAGGAAGCAAGTAATAAGGCCATTTCTGCTCATGGATAGGTAGAATCAGACTGAAAAATGCAATGCAATAGCCGGGATTTCAACCACGTCTCTAGAAGGCTGCTCTACCACTGAACTACCATGGCAACATACCGGTACGGCATTAAATTTCTCAACTGACTCGCATGTTTCCCGGTAAACCACAAGGTGATTTCAAATTATTTTGAGATGACAATGTTGTAAGTATTTTAAGCCCCAGGATCAAAGTATAGCCAGGTCTTATGGACAATTGCGTTAGTTTAATGTTTTCTCAAAGAAACTGTGTAGGACAGGAGTTGGATAGGTAGTCAGTTACCTGGCAATTTGCCCTGGTAACTCAGTGGCAGAGCAACCGGCTAGAGACCAGGAGATCCGTGGTTCAAATCCCGGCTATGGCACTGAATTTTTCAGTCTGGCCCTACCTATCCAACTCCTGACAATTAAATTATCACATTTCTGCTAATGTTTATATCCATTAGCGTGTCGTAGATAAAAAAAATAAGCTTTTGTAAGGAAGTTGGTTTGTAAAGCAGCTATAAAAAGTCATGTGAATGGAACACATCAGATTTTTTAAAGGCAGTAGGGGAAACAAATTGGATATCGAGACATTGAATATATTGACCTACTCTACGAACTATTCTTACAAAAGCTTACTATTCAATTTACTTGATGCTAATCGCGATAAACATTAGCAAAGCACATCTTATTGCGTAGTTTCTTATAAGTAGAAAAGAAATAAGGGAATATCTTGTTAAACGATTGTCAACTCTTTTAAAAATTGGCTGCTAATGATTGAAATTTGGTTCTCTTTGCACGGCCAGGTGTAAAATAAAACAAAAAGGAATGAACAGTTCCCATTTGAGAAAAGTTTAAGTATTTTAAAATTGAAACTAATAACAAGGAAATTGTCAAAAGCGTATATGACATAAATTGTGTGTTTTAACGAGATCTACATTTTTTGTGCAGTAAGTTCTTGTCTTTCTCTCACGGTTTACTAGTTATACAAATATCATCCAGAATGATGAAATCTTCAGAGGATATTCACTGAAAATTTAATATATACATTTTATTTGTATTGTAAATATGTTTAATATGATGTATTTGAATCAAAATTGTTACAGCCATTTTTGAGAAGTATTAAATAGTTTGTTGTAGGTGGATTTCCTTGAAAATACTTGTGTCGCATCTTTAGATGAAGTCGAAATTAAATATAAAATTTAGTATTTAAGCAACTTTTCGTTTAATTTTTGCTGTCTACAGACATAACTCAGCATACAAACACGCAAATGAGCTTTTTTTATAAAAAATCCTTTTTAGAATCAGAGGCTCTCAAAGATATATTTCCGTTGAAATCTCGGTACCAAATTTTAGGGTGGATAACAGTGCCTTTTCTAACCATGCACATCGTACATATGCAATAAAGAAAATAACAATAATTTCTATACGCACGCGTGTGTATGCCTATAACAAACTTAGAAAGGAAAAGTGGTATAAATTTTAAACTTGGAATTTTGGTTCAACATCCTTCAAGAATAGTATACAACCCAAATTATATTTGTACATGGAACATTTTTTAGAAAATGCTTACTTTCTAAAAATAACTCTAAGAAGTTTGCTTAAAACATCATATGTTTATGATATGAAATGCATATCTTGAATTTTTCAGATATTTCTCTCAAGTCCTGTGGGAAAATATACCTTGATACTTGGACGCTCAATAAATCGTAAACATATCCAAGAAATATGGAAAAAAGCTGTATTTACTAACAGTCGTCTTTTACTAGATCGCAGTTAAAGTTGCAGCTATATCCATCGCATGGTTTCGTTGCCATAAGCAATCGAATAAAAAATCTTAGGCTTCTTTAGAAATGTGGAAACAAAAAACGAGTTTCGTGCGGTGATTAAAGTCGTCTATTTAAAAGGCCTAATGCCAAAAGGGATAAAAGCCGAATCGGATGAAGTTTGCATCTGCCCCTGCGTCTGCAACAATTTACAATTAATTCCCATACATCCACAAATAACAAACATCGTTCTGGACGTCCGGTAGAATTGACCTTCTCCGAAATGATTGATAAAATTCAGGATATGATTTTGTGTGATTCCGGAATCAAAGTTCGCAAAATAGTTGAGGTCACAGGCACAACACAAGGTACAGTGTTCTCAATTTTGCACCAAAAACTAGGTGTGACAAAGGTCTCGGCAAGATGGGTGTCACGTTTGCTCTCAATGAAGAATAAACGCAATCGTATGATAGATTCGGACGCTGGTTTGAGACATTTCCGTCGCAATCCCGGCGAGTTTCTGCGTCGATACATAACTGTGAATGAATATGGATACACTACTACACGCTAAAGACAAAAGTGCAGTCAAAACCGGGAGTTTTTAAAGGCGAACTGGCTTCGAAGAAGGCAAAGGTTGTGAAATCTGCATACAAAACGATGGCCTTGATTGTTTGGGATGCACGTGGAATCGTCTACATTTATTACTTGCAGAAAGGAAGAAATATAAATGCGGAGTATTATGCATCGTTATTGCACTAGTTGAAGGGAGAAATCAAGAAAAAAACGTCCTCTTCTGGCAAAGAAAAAGATTCTTCCATCAATACAATGCAAGGGTGCACACCTGCGCAGTTTCAAATTAAGGTTCGAATTACTACAAAAACGACCAATTTGGCTCCCAGCGACTTTTTTCCAAACTTGAAAAACGATTCACGATGAAGTCATATCTCAAACAGATGTCTATTTTGAGGACCTAACGAAATCCTACATTTTGGAAGGCTTAAAACAGCTGGAGAAACGCTGAGAAAAGTATCGAGCTAAGAGGAGGTTATATTGAAAAATGAATGATCTACTAAAAATAATTGTTTTTCTGTCTTTTCCAAGAATTTATTGAACCGAGGGGTGATAATGAGATAATAACAGGTTGCTGTTTGTTCTGTTATGGCTAATCATTCATAATAGTTTTAAAGTTTCAAAGCAACGTTAGGCACCGTGAAGTGTGTTTTGAAACTAGCTGTATTTCCTTTGTTTACTCCTCACCTTCAATTGTTTTTCTACATTTTCCACCAGCACTGCTCATAACCAACTTTTATGTTCTTTGCCACAAAATGAAGCCGCCTGTGATGAAACGCCTGGGATCCCCTCCCGTGCCTCTGACGTCATTATCTCCAATGAAACTGGGTCCAGCAATGAGCTTCTTCATGGAAAGAAGCGCATGAAAGCTCTTTGGAACCAAGTCAAGGATTAGGGCAGACGGCCGAATTGTTCCAGGCCATATGTTCTTGACGAGGTCTTGTAGCTTTACGACTGTCTGCTGGACACGTAGTGATGAAACCCCACCAAATTCTGCAAAATTTACAAGACCTGCATTCGAATACAGTCGTGTAGTCCTCGGATGTAAGCGAATTGCATTAATTGTTAGTAATAAGGCAAGTGCCCCAATTAAGGCCATGCTAAAGTTTCATTCGATATCAATGCACATCCACCAGGCTAAATTTCCATTCACATGACTTTCTCTACTTCTGTGTAACAAATTATTGTTAATAAGCTTATTCTTCTATTTACTTCGTTCTAATCGAGAAAAAATTAACAGAAATAGTTTTATTGCTTGCTTTCTAAGGGAGTATCATAGGTTAAAGTGATAGTCCAACGCTGGTTGCTATGTGATTGAAGTTCCTTTGTTTGTATGGACAGGAGTTGACAAATTCCTGCATGAGAAAAGTGTTTTTCAAAGATGAAACCAAAAACAAGGAATATCTCAAAAACCATCAACTCCATGAAAAAAAAAATTATGAACGTAAATTGTCTGTTTTAACGTGCTCAACATTTTTTGTATTTTGAGTTTTCGTCCATCTCTTACGGTTTAGCTGTTATGCAAAATTCCGTGAAATTCATCCAAAATAGTCTTCAGAGACTATTCCCAGAAATTTCAAGATATACGTATTATTTGTCAGGCAAATATGTTTCATATACGATATTTTAATAAAAATCGTTGGAGCCATTTTTGAGTAAATCAAAATTTTCGAAAAAAGTTCCATGTAAAGGGTAGTTGGGGTGGGGGGATTTTCTTGAAAATCTTCGTGTCGCATCCTTGGAAGATACCAAATTTAAATACCAAGTTTGGTATTTTAACGGTATTTTTGTTTTTGAGCTATGCTGTCCAAAGAGACACAGACACACACACACACACACACACACACACGCACACATAGGGACTTTTTTTTCCAAAAATGCTTCTTTTGGATTCTGGGGGGCCCAAAACATGTATTTCCGGTGAAATATTGGTATCGAATTTGTGGGTGTAGTACAATAACTTCTGTATACACTTACATAGTACGTGTAGTAATTATAAACTTATACCTTGAGAAAAAGCAAAATGTATAATCAATTGGATAATTGATTTGGTTAGAGAGGGGTGAATTTGTTTGGAATTGAGTAAAATTAAACAAAGGCCTTTCACCGGAAATATATGTTTTACGCCCCCTGTATCCAAAATGTAGTTTCAGAAAAATGTCCGTGTGTGTGTCTGTGTGTCCGTGTGTCTGTGAACGCAATAACTCAATAACGAAAAGTCGGTAAAATACCAAACTTGGTATTTGAATGCGACAAGAAACTTTTGAAAAAAAAAAAAAACATACCAAACTACCCTTTAAATGGAACTTTTTTCGAAAATTTTTATTTTGTAAAAATGGCTCTACCGATTTTAATTAAAATCATGTATATTAAAGCTATTTGTCTGACAAATAAAATGTTTATTTGAATTTTTTGGGAATAGTCTCTGAAGACTACTTTATTCTGGGTGAATTTTACGGAATTTTGCATAACTGCTAAACCGTAAGAAATAGACAGAAACATACCACACAAAAAATGTAGAGCACTTTAAAACACACAATTTATGTTATATGCATCTTTTCATGTAGTTGAACATTTTTTGAGATACTCCTTATTTTTGGTTTCAGCTTTTAAAAAAGTATGCTTTTCTCATACAGGAATTTGTAAACTCCTGTCCATACAAACAAAGGAACTTCAGTTACATAGCTACCAGCTTTTGACTATCACTATTACCTATGGCAAAATCTTTTAACAATAATTCGTTGCAGAGATGTAGAGAAAGTCATGTGAGAAGTTCACATTAGATTTTTTAAACAGGAGCCCTAAAATGTGCATTTACGATGAAGTTTTGGTAGGAATGCATTACCTGCTCCACCCATGTACGACGCACAATGTAGATAAAATAAAAATGAAGAAAAATATGATAATAAACACATAGGAATAAGCAAAAAGAAAATTAAAATAGAGGGTAAGAAGATAAAGAAAGAAAATTAGGTGGAACGCAAACATTTGTGATGAAGAAGGGCGCATGCAGGCAGGCGGGCAGGACGTGGCTTTATCTTGAGGATTTACTGGAGTCCTGGAATGAGATGACTTTCGCTGGGACGAGCCGCTGGAGTGCTGTTTGTCAGGCGTAATGAAATGCCGGCCTAGAAATAACTACTAACGGCAATGAGTTTACGTGTAACTTTCAGCATTCCCCTTTGAAATACTATGTGAAACTGCGAGCTTAGTATAGGCGCTTTTTATGAGCAAGCAGTGCCCAGAGGAGCATATATTACCACCAAATGTCACAGCTATGTGTACCGTAAGTATTATGCTCGTGTCTAACTATGCTCTCTGGAATTCCAAGGAATATCCGTTTCAAATACCAAAATGAAACGTTTTGAAGCTCTGTACAAAACGGTTTTAATAATGCTTCTGTAGTAACTCTAGGATGCTAATAACTCTGGCCAATATAAAATCTGATGTGTTCCATTCACATTTCTGTAACAAATTATTGTTAAAAACCTTATGACTTTATTTACTTCAAGCTCATCAAGAAAAAATTATCAGAAAAAGTCTTATTACTCGCTTCCTTGTGAGTAGAAGCCAAATAAGGGAGTACCAAAGGTTAAAGTGACAGTCAAAACCTGGTTGCTATGTGACTGAAGTTCGTTTGTTTGTATGGACACGAGTTGACAAATTTCTGTATGAGAAAAGTATAAGTATTTCAAAGCTGAAACCAAAAATAAGGAATATCTAAAAATTATCAACTCCACGAAAAAAGTTATATAACATAAACTGTGTGTTTTAAGGTGCTCTACTTTATTGTGGTAAGTTTTTGGCCATATCTTACGGTTTAGCAGTTATACAACATTCCGTAAAATTCCTCCAAAATAGTCTTCAGAGGCTAATCCCAGAAAAGTCAAAATATAAATTTTATTTGGCATGTAAATATCATATATATAAGAGATTTTAATTAAAATCGTAAGTGTTATTTGTGAGAAATACAAAATTTTTGAAAAAAGTTCCATTGGGGTAGGAGAATTTTCTTGAGAATCTACGTGTCGCATCCTTGGCAGATACCAAACTTAAATACGGACCTTTTTCCATTTTTTTTTTTGGATTCAGGCGGTCCCAAAACATATATTTCCGGTGAAATCTCGGTATCGAATTTTTGGGTGGAATACAATATCTTCTCTGTACACACGAGTAAATTCTTACTAATTTTCGGTAAAAAAACAAACAAATATGACAATGAAATGTTTTTCTTTGCTGATAGTCTGTCTGCACAAGAGGCGTCAGATGCGTTTCTATGAGGAAAATTTTATTTTACCACAAATATAACTAAAAGTATTCACTATATTTACACATTTCGTGGAATTTTTATGAATTGTTCACTACAAAAGCACTCTCAAACCAGAAATTCTGCATTAACTACAGCAGAAACTATATGAAACTCACAGTCACGGGAATTATATCTAGTTTTAAGACTTACAAACAGCTTAAGAATATTTGTGTTTTGTTATTGGACAGGAACACCAACTCCCAAAATAAAATTTCGCCCAAACTAAAAATGTTGATGTCAAAATGAAATTGCACTACATCTCCAAAGCAAGAGTTATTCTGTCATGTTTATGGTTATTCTTAATTTAGTAGATATAAATACGAGAACTATTTTTGAGCCCGAAAAATTTTCATTGTTGAATTATTTAACTTTTAACTTTTTACTTTCTCTACACATGCTATGTACATACATAGTGTATAGAGAAGTTATTGTATTGCACACAAAAATTCGATACCGAGATTTCACCGGAAATATATCTTTTATGACCCCCAAAAAGTCTGTCTGTCAGTGTGTGTCTATGGACAGCATAGTTCAAAATCGAAAAGTCAGTTAAATAAAAACCTGGTATGTAAATTCAGTATCTTCCAGGATACGACAGAAGATTTTCAAGAAAATTCCCCCACCCCAACTATGGAAAAATTTTGATTTTCTCAAAAATGGTTCTAACGATTTGATGAAAATATTAGTTATAAAAGATATTTACATGAAAAATAAAATATCTTGAATTTTCTGGGTATAGTCTCTGAACTCTTTATTATGGATACATTTTGCGGAATTTTGCATTACTGGTAAAGCGTAAGAAATAGGCAAGACCTTATATAAGAAAAATGTAGAGCTCGTTAAAACACACAATTTATATTATGTAGATTTTTTGTGGGGTTTACCGTTTGTTAGATATTCTTTGTTATTGTTTTCGGTTGTAAAATACTTATATTTTTCCCATACGGGAATTTGTCAACTCCTGGCCATACAAACAAAGGAACTTCAATCACAAAGCAACCAGGTTTGAGAATATTTGTCTATCGCTTTAGCCTTTGGTGTCTACTCCCTTATTTCCCTTTGACTTACTAGGAAGCAATACAACCATTTCTACTAATTTTCTCTCGATTAGTATGAAGTAAATAGAAGGAAGTCATGTGAATGGAACATATCAGATTTTTACTTTCTCTATACGCACTATGTACTTAATGTAAGGAGAAGGTATTGCATTCCACCAAAAATTCGATACCGAGATTTCACCGGAAATATATGTTTTAGGGTCCCCAATATCCAAAAAAAGCATTTTCTCAAAAAGGTCCATGTGTCCGTGGGTCCGTGTGTCTGTGAACACGATAACTCAAAAACGAAAAGTCGGTAAAATACCAAACTTGGTATTTAAGTTTAGTATCTTCCAGGGATGCGACACGAAGATTTTGAGAAAAATCCCCCCACCCCCAACTACCCTTTACATGGACCTTTTTTTCGAAAATTTTGATTTTCTCAAAAATGGCTGTAACGATTTTGATTAAAATATCGTATATTAAAGATATTTACCTGAAGAAATAAAATGTATATCTTGAATTTTCGGGGAATAGCCTCTGAAGAGTAGTTTATTCTGGATGAATTTTACTGAATTTTGAATAACTGCTAAACCGTAATAGATGGACAAAAACTTACCACACAACAAATGTAGAACACATTAAAACACACAACTTATGTTATATACTTCTTTTCGTGGAGCTCGCCGTTTTTGAGACCTTTCTTATTTTTGGTTTCTGCTATGAAAAGCTTATATTTTTCTCATACAGGAACTTTTCAACTCCTATCCATACAAATAAAGGAACTTCATTGACATAGCAACCAGCTTTTGACTATCACTTTAACCTATGTTTGTCCCTTATTTCGCTTCTAGTTACAAGGAAGCGAGTACTATTTCTGCTAAGTTTTTCTGATTAGCATAAAGTAAATAAAAGTATAAGCTTTTTAAGAATAATTTGTTGCAGGGATATAGAGAAGGTCATGTGAATGGTACACATCAGATTTTTTACATACAGTCGTACCGTGATGTGTGTAGCTCCCCAAGGCTAAGTACTGGAACCACAATGGTTCATGACTTACTCGGATGGCAAAGGTATTTTTATAATGGACTAAAATTACGACGTGTATGTAGTGTCCTTTAAATTTACATAATTTTTCATCCGTATTTATTGGGATGAATAAGATTTTAGATAACATTTAATTTTCTACACAAATTTAGAATTAAAATTAACTCAAAATATTAAATATTCCAAAAGAGATGTCAGTATTTGCTCGTGATTCTAGAGTAGAAAACTATATTGGAGTTTAAAAAGAGTTGAAATAATAATTTAATAGATGAAGAATCTATGGCGTTTACGTAGATACAGAAAACTCAAGCCTTTGTCCTCAGTTCTTTAGGTGTTATTGCAATCATAATAATACAGTGAATTCCGAAGATTGACTACAGTGAAACGACACTCCCAATATGGCGTTTTCCGTGCAGACGAGGACAGCATTTCATTCAAAGTCTGCTTAGCTCTCTCTCCAGTATATACGCTACCTCCATGGGTCCTAGAGAGGACTTCAGCGCTAACCAGTAGCAGAGAGCTTACCACCATGGAAGGGCGCCAACATTACAGTCCTAGCCAACCTTACAATCCTGAAAGAGATCGGTTGGATGAAATGAAGATGGAATGAAGGGACAGGAGCCTAGGAAAAATGTATCGCCCTCCGTGGTGTAATGGTAACCATGCTAGCCTCATATACCCAAGGTCGCGGGTTCAAACCCGGTGGAGGACGATGGATTTTTTCGGGTGTAAAAATCCTTAGCATGGCTTCCTTCGGAAGGGAAGTAAAGCCGTTGGTCTCGTGTCGTAGATTTACGGCACGTAAAAGAACCTCAAGCCTGATAAGAGTGGCCTCTGAGCAAAATTAAGCGGTCTTTCACGCCCAATATAGAATGGGACGCAGATAACCACAGCAGTTAAAGAGCGTCCATAAATAACACGTCATTTCCTTTTTTTTTTAGGAAAAATGTTGAATCCTCCACAGGATTTAACTAGCAACCCAGGGAGACACAGAAAATATTTAAGGGTCAAAGATATCGGGTGTGGAAATTGAACACCAAGACCTTCGCAATGGCAACCCTAGACGAAATGCTTGAGCTGGTTACTAAAGACACTAACGTATATTAAGCATTAAAAAGTTTCTTGTGATCATATTGAAAATGAATTAATTGTGGTTTTAGAAATCGCAATCGGCTTAGGACAGGGCTTAAAGCTGATGCCTAAGGGTTTAGGCTTGTCGAGGAGCAAACGGCACGATACCAAAGAATGGAGAAACTGGAACGAGTGGTTGGCCCGTAGCGTAAAGAAGTGCATGATTTAAAATTGATGATGAACCAATCCTTGGAATGAGTGGCGGAGGAAAGCGGAGAACCCGGAGAAAACCCTCCCAGACTCTGTTTCGTCCACAACAAATGCCACATGTTGGTGCTTGGGATGGAACCCGAGCCGTTATTCGTCCACGGCGCAGCCGTTTTAGAAAAGCAGCAAGTAATTTTCCAAGCGTCAGCATATTTTGGTTGACATTCTTGTGATGACAACCACATGTGTAGCAAGCAATGCTACGTTTTGATAAGAAACGTTATATATGAGCATATGAAAATATGAAGCCCATTACGTAACCCCGTGAACTGCAATATATCATCCAGGCCAGTCATATAAATTAGTTTCCCTATAGGGTTGCTTCCCTGGTTTACGTGGGGAGAGATGTAGCAGATAACGTGAAAATAATAGAACTCAAGCTGCTCAACATTCACCAAAGTCTAATATCAAATTAAATAAAGAATAATATCTGCGATATGTATTGGTGCTTTAAATTAAGACAGGCAAATCTGATGTGTTCCATTCACATGACTTTCTCTACATCTCTGCAACAAATTATTGTTAAAAAGCTTATGCTACTACTTACTTCATGATCATTGAAAAAAATTAGCAGATATAGTCTTATTGCTTGCTTCCCTATAAGTATAAGCGAAATAAGGAAGTACCATAGGTTAAAGTGATAGTCAAAAGCTGGTTTCGTTGTGACTAAGTTCCTTTTGCTTGTATGGATAGGAGTTGACAAATTCCTGTATAAGAAAAGTTGAAATCAATAACAAGGAATATCTAAAAACCGATCAACCCTACGAAAAAAAAATGTATACTACATAAATTGTGTGTTTTATTGTGCTCAACATTTTTGGTGTGGTAAGTTTTTTTCCATCTCTTACGGTTTAACAGTTATGCAAAAATCCGTAAAATTAATCCAGCTATTATTCCCAGAAATTTGAAGATATACATATTATTTGTCATGTAAATATATTAAATATACGATAGTTTAATCAAAATCGTAAGAACAATTTTTGAGCAAATCTGTCCACACACACCCACATGGTCCTTTTTCCAAAAAATGTTTTTGATTCAAAGGGGCCAAATGAAATCTCGGTATCGAATTTTTGGGTGGAATACATTACCCTCTCTATACATTATGTACATAGTACGTGTAGAGAAAGTAATAAATGAATAAAAAGACTTCATTTGCAGACTTAGAGTAGTAGGCTTTCAGGCTGATTAGTTTCTCCAAGTTGTGTGGCAAACACAAGAATAATGTGTTTATTTTCCCCGAGACCGGGAACGAAATCCGTCACCTTGAGTGCCCGGACCTCGCTGTAACAAATGTTTATGGCAACTGAGTCTGAATGGAATCTGCCAAGCCCACGAACCCACACTTCTGGGCCAGCAGATCACGTATTGAGGTGTGAAAACATATAAGCAAAACGGATAGTCTATACTGACAGGCGTTGTTGATTTCGCTGCGCGGTTAAGACCATACAAAACACATAAAATAGTAAATTATGTGATTAGTTTACGGGATAGCTGTTACACAAAGAGAAAAACAACACAGCAAAGATATTAATTTGTCATTTATCAAATGATCTATATCTATATCCCTATAATTATGAAACAAACCCGTTAATACGGTATTATGCACACGGAACATTGGTTTTAAACCTGCGACTTATTTTAGAATTTTTAGAAACAATGGACATAGGTTTAAGCTTACTCCGTGCGGTATAGGTTAACAATGTAAAAATAATATTACATTTGTACAAATGTTTCTTTCATTCTTATATCTCTATCATAATGTACCCTGAAGATCTAAATCATGAGTTAGCGTTTCGAGTGTAGATTCTGTACTACCGAATATGAAATAGGAACCCATTTCTCTTAGTTGGAAGCATTTTTCTAAGACGCCATAGTAAAAAGCACCTCAGAGCCTGAGACCACGGGCCATCGGTTTGAGATATAGCGCCCTTTACTCGCCTCACTGAACTCAAGTACAAATCACGTGCCCTTACCATACCTCCACTTTTCACTGACGCTGTAGAACATGGTAGTTATTTCTGAACAAAGTGTATTCTCTGTTACAAAATGGCACGAGCGGGCATCAATTCCTGAAAGTTTGAAACTCCATTCTAATAATGAAATTTATACCAAAGCTACAATACGAGGGTCGTTTTTTATTTCAACTTCCGATAGGCTATAAATAAATGACAAGTTCCTAGAAAACAGTTATTTTGTTACTAAAAGTTTTATACACTTATGGTTACTTTTCAAGATTATCACCGAAAAGATTGAGACATTTATCGTACCTATGCAAAAGCTTTGCAATACCTGCTTCAAAAAATGTTGCCGCCAATGATTTCAAATAAGCATGGACGTTGTCTTGAAGATCTTCGTTGGTTTGAAAGTGCTGCCCTTCTAGCCACATTTTCAGTTGAGGGAAAACGTAAAAGTCGCTGGGTGCCAGATCAGGACGGTGGATGTTCAAGGAGCCGATGGGTTGTGCCAGCAGTGTGTGGACGAGCGTTGTCATGGATCAACACAATTCCTGAAGTCAGCATTCCTCTTCGTTTGTTTTGAATGGCTCTCCGCAAACGTCGTAAAGTACGAAGATCTTCAAAATAACGTTAATGCTCTTTGAAATCATTGGCGGCAACATTTTTTGAAGCGGTTATTGCAAAGTTTGTCCACAGGTACTATAAATTCCTCAATCTTTTCGGTGATTATGTTGAAAAGTAACCATAAATGTACAAAACGTTTAGTAATAAAATTGGTAATTATTTTCTATGAATTTGTCTTTTATTTATAGCCTATCGGAGGTTGAAAAAAAACGGCTTTCGTATAATGCAAATAAATTACAGCACCTATTTTACTTTAAGGATTTGGAAGTTATGGTCAAATTAGTTTATGTTTCTGTCACCTTACTAAAAAGTCCTTTACAACAACAAAATTAGGTATGTTCCATTCACATGACTTTCCCTACATCTCTGTAACAAATTGTTCTTAAAAAAGTTATTCTTCTATCTGCTTTATGATAATCGAGATAAACATAGCAAAAACTCTCTTAATTATTTGCTTCCTTGTAAGTAGAAGGGAAATAAGGGAATAAACTATGTTAAAACGATAGTCAAATCTTTTAAAAATTGGTTGCCATGAGTTAAAATCCGTTTCTATGCAAGGCCAGGAATTTACAACTTTCCCTGTTAGAAAAGTTTAAGTATTTAAAATCTGAAACAAATGGCAAAGAATATATCAGAAATGATTAATTCCACGAAAAATGTATATGACATAAATTGTGTTTTAACTTGATCTACATTTTTGGTTTAGTAAGCTTTTTCTATCTCTTACGGTTTATCAGTTACGCAAAATTCAGAAAAGTTCATTTAGAATAAAGAGTTCTTTAAAGGCTATTCCCAGAAATATCAGACCTATATTTTAATTGCCATATAAATATTTTTAATATACGTATTTTAATCAAAATCACTGAAGCCATCTTTGAGAAAATCAAAATGTTCTAATTTTTTCCACGTAAAGGGTAATTTGAGGCAGGGGGTTTTTTCTCAAAATCCTTGTGTCGCATCCCTGTAGGATACTAAACTTAAATATCAAGTTTGCAATTTTATCGACTTTTCGTTTTTAAGTTATCGTGTTCACAGACACACACGGAGCCTTTTCTGAAAATACCATTTTTTTGGATACAGATAGATTTTTTGTTTAATATTTTAACCCTAATATATCTGTCTTTTGAAATGTGTTTCTGAGTCTTCTTTGGTTTAGGCTCCAAAACTTCTTAAAGTTATGTATGTGCTTAATTATCATAAAAATATAATTTTTAAGTTTGAAAATTGAAAATATATGCTTAAATACACCTAATAATAAAACCTAGGGATATTGCATCACTGTGAAGGATAGACGAAGAAAAATGCTGAAAATATCAATAGTGAGAAAACCAAGAAAGATTTGAATGCATGGTTCACATTAAAATTCACCAAGTTGTTAGATCGAAATCTCAGCTTATCAATTCCTCACCTCTGCTGTTTCCTTTTCTGCCCTTTCTTGTATTGCTGTTTTTCTTTTGCACAACTTTGTTTTTACTTTCTCTACACGTAATATGTACGTAGTGTATAGAGGTGTTGTATTCCACCCAAAAATTCGATACTGACATTTCACTGGAAATACATGTTTTGGGTCCCCCTACATCCAAAAAAAGCATTTTTGGAAAAAGATCAATGTGTGGTCTGTGTGTCTGTGGGCAGCATAGCTCAAATACGAAAATACCGTTAAATACCAAACTTGGTATTTAAGTTTGGTATCTTCCAAGGATGCGACACAAAGATTTTCAAGAAAATCCCCCCACCTCCAACTACCCTTTAAATGGAACTTTTTTCTAAAATTTTGATTTTCTCAAAAATGGCTCTAAGGATTTTGATCAAAATATCGTATATTATAGATATTTACCTCACAAATAAAATGTATATCTTGAATTTTCTGGGAATAGCCTCTGAACTGCGAAACCGTAAGAGATGGACAAAAACTTAACACACAAAAATTGTTAAGCACATTAAAACACACATTATGTCATATACATTTTTTTCGTGGAGTTGATCTTTTTTAGATATTCCCTGTTTTTGTTTTCAGCTTTGAAAACTTATACATTTCTCATACAGGAATTTGTCAACTCCCCGTCCATACAAACAAAGGAACTTCAGTCCAGTATGGTTTCATCCCCAATGCTTTGAATTAAGGCATTTAAAAATGGTGCCTGGAGGTAAATGATACCTCTTTGTATTTATTAA
The DNA here is from genome assembly GCA_030762935.1 of Hymenopus coronatus. NCBI lineage: Eukaryota > Metazoa > Arthropoda > Insecta > Mantodea > Hymenopodidae > Hymenopus > Hymenopus coronatus. The sequence goes on from CM060883.1 coordinate 34,607,554, forward strand.
TGTTTAAATTGTTTTATGGAATTAAAATAAAAATCTGATGTGTTACACTCACATGACTTTCTCTAGCTGCTCTATAAACTTCCTTCAAAAGAGTATTCTTCTTTCTTCACAATGCTAATCGAAATAAACACTAGTGACTGCCTCCGTGGTCGAGTGGTCAGCGACTTCTCACTCGGAGGTCCCGGGTTTGATTCCTGGCTGGGGCGGGGAATTTTTCTTTATCCAGAGTTATTCTCTATCCCCCACAGACAAAGAGTTGTTTCTAATTTGAAGCCCCCGATAAGACCTTAGATGTTAAAGGGGGCTATATAAATGAAACATAAAAAAAAAACACTAGCAGAATGCTCTTATTACTTAGTTCGTATAAGTAAAATGGTGCTAAGTTAATGCAGTAGCTAAAGTGATAGTCAAATGCTTTAAAATCTATCGTTATGCGATTTGCATGGAAAAATTGCGCATTTGCTTGGCCAGGAATAGGACAAAAGAAAAAAAAAATGACACTTTATATTTGAGAAAAGTTTAAGTACCTTAAAATTGAAACCATTAACAAGGAATATCTCGGAAACGGTTACCTCCACGTAAAAGACACGATTGTGTGCTTTGACGTGATGTTCATTGTTTGTGTAGTGAGTTTTTGTCTATCTCTTACGGTTTAGCAGTTAAGCAAAATTCGGCAAAATGCATCCAAAATAAAGAGGTCTTCACAGGCTATTCCCATAAAATTCGAGATATACATTTTATTTTTGATATAAATAGCTTTAATATACGGAATTTTAATCTAAATCGTTAGAGCCTTTTTAAGAAAAGCAACATTTTATAAACTGTTTTCCATGTAAAGGTAGCTTGTGGTGGGGTGATTTGTAGAAAATCTTCGTGTATCTTTGGAAGATGCTAAACCTAAATACCAAGTTTGATATTTAACGGTCTTTTCGTTTTGGGGCTATGTTGTCCACACACACACACACCAAGGACCTTTTTTTAAAAACGCTTTTTTCGGACTCAGGGGACGCCAAAACATATATTTCCGGTGAAATCTCGACATCGAATTTTTGGGAGCATTACAATACCTTCTCTATCCCTATGTACATTGTTCATATGGGGCTACAGAAAGTAAAAAGTCTATTCTTTGGGAATTTTCATGAAATTTCAAACTCGAACATATCCTTAAAGGAATATTATATATATTAATAAAATGTTTTACACAACTCTCCAATACCACAACCGCTTTTCGAAAATGTTCCTATCGATTTTGATTAAAATACCGTACATTAAAGATTTTTACATCCGAAATAAAATGAATATCTCGAATTTTCTGTGTAGATTATCGATAAAGCACACAATTTATACTATATTTGTAGAGTTACCCCTTTGCAAGTCTTTCTTTGTTATTGGCTTCAATTTTAAACTATTTATAGTTTTCTCCAAAGGGAAACCATCTTTCGTTTCACATATCTTATGTTTTACTCCTAACCACACACAGAACCGAATTTCAATTGTTTCACATAGCGATAGCTTTTAAAAGATTTGAAAATTGCTTTAACCCATATGTTTACAAGGAAGCAAGTATTGAGACAATTTCTGCTAATGTTTATCTCAATTATGACGATATAGATAAAAGTATGACTTTTGGTAAGGAAAGTTTGTTTATGGTTCAACCAGAGAAAGTCCTGTTGAATAACGCTTTAAAGATAAATGTTATGGTCTACTACTAAAATATATAAATTTTTGACATACAACAGGAAACTATCCTATATTTTGAAGACTAAGACTAGTTTACAGACTGAAAAAAACGTTTCTAATTTTTAATTTCCGACATTATCACATTCTCTACCACGTCTATAATAGAGCAGGAATATATATTCGCCCAAAAAACACATGTTTTGAAACACTCTGGATGAGAAAACTAACAAACGTTTTATGAAAAGGTTTTGTGTGTATGTGTGTGAGTAACTTAGAAGCTAAAAATTGTTAAAAATCAAACGTTTTATTTAAATTCAGCATTCTCTAAGGATACGACACAACATTTTCAATAAGTTCCCCCTTTACATAGAATTACTTTTGAAAATGCTGGTTTTCTGAGAACAACCCTTACGATTTAAGTACTATATGTTAATATATTTTATGATGTACTAAACTTATATCGTGAATGTCCTCTTCACTCTGAATAGTCTTTGCACAACTGAGAAGCCTCAAAAAATAGTTAAATTCTTACTACACATAACTTATTTTAAGATACCTTTTTTGTGCTGTTAACTATTTCCGAGACATTCCTTGCTATTCGTTTGGATTTTTACACACCTACACTTTTCACAAATGAGAAGTTGTTTTTCTTTTTCTCTTCTAGTCAAAGGGGACGGAATTTCAGAAATTTCACTGACGATCAACACTTAAAATATTTGAGTATTGCAAAGGTCTACTTCCATTTCAGTTATAAGAAAACATGTTTTACACGAATTTATACAAATTTTAACTTGATTAAATCGAAGTAATTGAATAATGCAGCATAGATTTGTTTATATTGCTTTTAGAAAGAAAACGAAATTAGGCATGCAAATTAGCCTTGTTGTGTATGGGTATGTACAGTTTCCCAAAACTCAGTAACTGTAAGTTTTCAAAATATGCATTCCTAGTGAAATTGAAATATTATCTTCTTTGAGTAGAGTAAGAAGATATTTCCTCCACCCTCGTGTTTTAGTTGAGAGAAAAATTTATAAAAACAGATTGTTAGTATTATATACACTACCAAACATTCATATGATTAACTTTTTATTTTGAAAGCTGGCGATTTTACAGAATAATTATCTATAATTTACATATTTAGTTGGCTTGGAACCCATTTAACAATAATGTATAAAGAAAGAAGTGCAACTTCCCCAGTGGCGCAATTGGTTAGCGCACGGTACTTATAAGACAGTATTCTGAGCAATGCCGGGGTTGTGAGTTCAAGCCTCACCTGGGGAATAAATTTTATACTCTTATACTGTTAGTTAAGATAAATAAAGGGTTAGCACGGCTAACAGATATGCCAGCAAAGAAATTAAATTTTGAAATTTTGCTCTGCTTTTCAAATATAGCCTGTACATGATCAATGAAAGAAAAAGGTTTAAATAAATAAATAAATAAATATATATAGATAGAGATAGAGAGAGATATGTGTAGGTGATTTGAAATGTTCTTTTTATGTTCTAATTTCATTTTTGTCACGATAAAATTTTGAAAATAAATGTTCATAATTTGGGTAATAGAGACTTTGTTACAGAAAGCAATATATTCTGTCTACCGGCCTATGTAAAAAGAAATGTAGCTAGCAAAGAATAAAAAACTTATGTGTTCATGAGTTTCTCTACATCTCTGCAACAAATTGTAGTTAAAAAGCTTATACTTCTATTTACTTGCTTCCTTGTAAGTGGGGGAGTTCCATAGGCTAGAATGATAGCTAAAAGCCGGTTGCTGTGTAATTGAAGTTCCTTTGTTTGTATGGACAGGAGTTGACAAATTCCCGTATGAGAAAGGTATCAGATTTTTAAGGCTGAAAAAAAAAGGGATATCTTAAAAATGATCAACTCCACGAAAAAATGTATATGACATAAAGTGTGTGTTTTAATGTGCTCTACATTTTCTGTGTGGTAAGGTTTTGTCTATCTCCTACGGTTTACCAGTTACACAAAATTCCGTAAAATTCATCCAGAATAAGGTAGTCTTTAGAGACTATTCCCAGAAAATTCAAGATATACATATTATTTGTCAAGTTTATATCTTTAATATATGATATTTTAATCAAAATCGTCAGCCATTTTTTAGAAAGTCAAAATTTTCAACTTTTTTTCCATGTAAAGGGTAGTTTGGGGTGGTGGGATTTCCTTGAAAAATCTTCGTGTCAATATCTTGGAAGATACTGAACTTAAATACAAAGTTTTGGCTTTAACGGTCTTATAGTTTTTGAGCTATGCTGCCCACAGGCACACACATACACACAGACAAACACTCACACACGGACATTTTACTAAAAATGTTTCTTTTGATTCAGGTGGTCTCAAAACCTGTATTTCCGGTGAAATGTCGGTATCGAATTTTTCGGTAAAATGCAATACCTTCTCTATACACTATGTACACAGTCCGCATTGAGAAAGTAAAGAAACAGAAAGACCCATTTTAAGACATATTACCTAAGTAAAATTAAACAAGAAATTGGTACATCTTAAACAATAGAATGAATATTTAGACGGCCAAGCGGCTAAGTTACTTTTCTAAACTTTATAATTTAACGCCTCTATTTTTTCGTTTTTCTACACGTACTATGTACATACTGTATAGAGAAGGTATTGGTAACGCTCACAAAAACTCGATACCGAGATTTCGCCGGAAATATATGCTTTAGGACCCTCTGAATCAAAAAAAAAAAAATTACAAAAAAGGCCTCTGTGTGCATGTGTGTCCGTGTGTGTGTGTCTGTGGGTCTACGGACAGCCTAGCTCAGAAACGAAAACATTGTTAAAAACCAGACTTTGTTAAAAACCAGACTTGGTATATAAGTTTGGTATCTTCCAAGGATGCGACACGAAGATTTTCAAGAAAATTCTCCCACTCCCAACTACTCTTTACATGGAATTTTTTTCGAAAATTTTTATTTTCTTAAAAATGACTCATGATTTTGATTAAATTATTGTGTATTAAAGACTACTGAAGACTACTTAAATCTGGATTAATTTTCCTGGATTTTGCATAGTTCCTAAACCGTAAAAGGTGGACAAAAACTTACCACTAAAAAATGTGGAGCACTTAAAACACAATTTATGTTATATACATTTTGATCGTTTTTGAGACATTCCTTGTCATTGGTTTCAGCTTTAACAAACGTATATTTTTCTCATATAGAAATTTGTCAACTCCTGTCCATACAAACAAAGAAACTTCGGTCACATAGCAATCAGCTTTTGACTATCACTTTAACCTATAGTACTCCCTTATTTCGCTTCTTCTTACAAGGAAGCAAGTAGTAAGACTATTTCTGCTAATTGTTTCTCGATTAGCATGAAGTAAATAGAAGCATAAGCTTCCTAAGAATATTTTTTTTTGCAGATATGTAGAGAAAGTCATGTGAATGGAACACATCAGATATATACTTTCCCTATCGCTTACGTTTGATAGGATATGTGTTTTATTCCATCCAAGAACCCAATATTGAAATTTAAGGGAAATACTAGACTGAGATAACCTGAACCCACCAAAAGTAATAACTTTTGGAAACAGATAAACAGAGGTCAGTTAGTTATCACTTTCTCCACCATATAAATGTTTGTGTGTGATGCGTACGCGCACGGTGGTGTGTCTGAAGGAAACATAACCAAACGCGATATGTTAGGTAACTATTGTCCGCGAATGCAATTTTCGGGAAAATTTCCCCATCACAAACTATCATTTATATGGACGATATTTCAATTTTTGTTTCCCAAAAATGACTACCGATATTTACTTTCTCTACACGTACTATGTACATAGCGTATAGAGAAGGTATTGTAATGCAACCAGAAATTCGATACCGAGATTTCACCGGAAATATATGTTTTGGGTCACCTGAAACCATAAAAAAAGCATTGTGGAAAAAGGTTCGTGCGTGTGCGTGTGTGTGTGTCTGTGGACAGTAGAGCTGAAAAATGAAAAGACCAATGGAAATGTGTTGAAAACGTTGTTTTTCTAAGAATAAAAATATATTTAAATAACAAATAATAAAATGTGTATCTTGAATTTTCTGGGAATAGCTTGTGAAAACCTATCATTTCGTATGAATTTTGATGAACTTTGCATTGCTGATAAACCGTAAGAAATAGACAAAAACCTTGCACCTACAAAAAAAAAAAAAAAAAAAAAAATGTAGATCTCGTTAAAACTCTTAACTTATGTCTGAAAGTCCAACCTGCTAACCTGGTGAATTTTAATATAAGTCATGCATTCAAATCTTTGGTTGATTTCTCGCTTATGATATTTTCAACAGTTTTCTTCATGTAAAATGCTCCTTGCAGAGCTATACATGCTGTACATGTTCACAGAGTACAATGAATAATAAAAAAGATGTGATGTGTTGCATTCACATGACTTTCTCTATCTCTCTGTAACAAATTATTGTTAATAAGCTTATCTTTTATTTATTTCATGTTAATCGAGGAAAATTAGCAGAAATAGCCTTATTCCTTGCTTTATTGTAAATACAAGCGAAATAAGGGAGTACCATAGGTTAAAGTGAAAGCCAAAAGCTGGTTGCTATGTGACTGATGTTCCTTTGTTTGTATGGACAGGAGTTGACAAATTCCTGTATGAGAAAAGTATAAGTTTTTCAAAGCTGAAACCAAGAAAAAGGAATATCTCAAAAACGATCAACTCCACGAAAAAAATGTATACAACATAAATTGTGTGTTTTAACGTGCTCTACATTTTTTGTGTGTTAAGTTTTTATCCATCTCTTACGGTTTAGTAGTTATGCAAAATTCAACCTGAATAAAGAAGTCTTCAGAGGCTATTCCCAGAAAATTCAAGACAAACACTTTATTTGTCAGGTAAATAAATATCTTTAATATACGAACTTTTAATCAAAATCGTTAGAGCCATTTTTGAGAAAATCAAAATTTTTGAAAAAAGTTCCATGTAAAGGGTAGTTGGGGGTGGGGGATTTTTCTCAAAATCTTCGTGTCGCATCCCTGGAAGATACTAAACTTAAATACCAAGTTTGGTATTTTACCGACTTTTCGTTTTTGAGTTATCGTGTTCACAGTCACACGGACACACTGACACACGGACACACGGACACACACACACACACGGACCTTTTTGTGAAAATGCTTTTTTAGATAAAGGGGGCCCTAAAACATATATTTCCGGTGAAATCTCGGTATCGAATTTTTTGGTGGAGTGCAATACTTTCTCTATTCACTATGTACATAGTGCGTATAGAGAAAGTAAAAATTGCCATATGTTTTCAATTTTCAAGCATAAAAATGATATTTTATGACAAAAAAGAAACGCATTCATAACTTTAAAACTCTTTGAGCCTAAACCAAATGAGACATAGAGAAACCTAGGGTAATGTCAAAAATGAATGTATTGTGAACCTAAGGTTAAAATATTAAACCAAAATTTTATTTTTTTTTGTCGCAAGGGACTTTTAGTGATGTGACAAGAACATAATTAAATTTGAGGATAACCTCCAAACCATTAGAGCAAAATAAACGAAATTTTCACTGTAACTAATTTGTATGATATTACATCTGTGGTATAAATTTCATTTAGCATTATTAGTTGTGATTATCAAACTTTCAGTCAAACGTATCCTTTACAGAGACATTATCTGTATGAAATATTATTTCTATATGTTCTGTTAATAAATGCTTAGTTTTATTTCAATCTGTGTGCTTCAATTATTATACACATAGTAAACATAAAGTACCAAGTTTTACTATTATAATCCTAATACAACTCTATGTAAGGATTCACAAAGCAAAATACTTCACATTACCTAAGTTAACTAATATTTTAGGTGACTGAATATGTTCATTGCTAATAAAAGCAACAGTGGTATGTTTTGTAATACATTATGCGGAGTTGGAAAATAAAATCTGTTTTTGTTTTTTGGTTTTTTATAAGCTATAGCTGGATTTGAAGGAAAAAAAAAAATATACGTTTGTAGTGCATACATATTCTCGTGCATAACATTAATCCGTTTAAAGTTTCCTTTTATCCTTAAACAAAATACAAATACGCACTGTTCTCTTTTTTGTTTTGATGGAGTTTGTAATCATTGTTTTTCTCTCATTTAATACTGCTTTGAACAACATATCATTATCCCCCTGTTTTCTACAGCTATTTATTCGTATATAGCGAGCGCTCTTTCCCTCTTACTTTTGTATGCTCCCAGGTGGTTTATCCATCCATCTTGGTCCTAGTTTTTGCAAATATAATTAAATCCATTGTTTAATTATTTTCAAGTTTTTGTTATTTTAAAACCTTGACATTTTCTTTACATTTTCGTACTCCTCAATCAATGGACTACATTGCATTGCAAAAGAATCTAATGTGTTACATTCAAATAACTTTCTCTATTCTCAATCGTTTATTAGAGTGTGTGCAAATTATTCTAAGAAAATGTATTACTTTCTCTACAGGTGCTATGTACATAGTGGATAAGGAAGTTACTGCACCCAGAATACATGTTTTAGGGTCCCTGAACCCAAAAAATAGCATCTTTAGAAAATTTGTATTTTGTTGTCTGTGGTCAGTGTAGCTCAATAAAGAAAAGTCCGTTAAATACCAAACTTGGTATATAAGTTCAGTGTCTTAAGGATGCGACATGAAATTATCGTGAACTACCCTTTATATGAAAAAAGTATATACGTTTTTGATTGTATCAAAAATGGCTCTAACGATTTTGATTAAAATACTGTATTTTAAAAATATTTTTACATGACAAACAAAATGTTTATCTTCAGTTTTATGGGAATAGTCTCCGATGACCTCTTTGTTCTAGATGAATTTTGCGGAATTTTGCATAACTGATAAACCGTAAGAGATGGATAAAAATTTCTACACAAAACATTCAGATCTCTTTAAAACACGCAATTTATGTTATATATAGTTTTTGTGGAGTTGATTACTTTCGAGCTATTCTTTGTTTATGGTTTTAGTTTTAACATTCTTAAAACTTTACTCAACAGAAATTTTTCAACTCATGACCGTTCAAAGAAATGGATTTCAATCCCATAGTAACCAGATTTCAAAAGATTCGACTATCGTTTTAGTCTAACGTATCTCTTATTTCCCTTTTACTTAGAAGGAGCAAGTAATAAAACCATTTATGCTATTGTTTATCTTGGTTAACGTGAAGTAGGAATAAAAACAAACTTTTGACAATAATTTGTTACAGAGATGCAGAAAAAGTCATTTGAATGGAACATATGAGTTTTTCCCCCATATATTTAATTTTAATTAAATTAAACCTTGTACAAATACCCACATTAGAAATTTGCTCATAAATACAAAAAGATTAGTCATAGTCAAATGCTTAAGTTGCTTCAATTTTCATACTGTTTGTATTCAATGTAAAAACAACTAAATAAAACAGAGGATTTGAAAAAATAACAAATTCCGTACAATTCAGACCATTAATAATAGATATAATGGAAAGATAATAGCACAAAAAATTATTTGGAAAATAATTGTGCGGTTTAAAGATATCTAATTATATTACACGTGCTATGTACATAGTGTACAAAAAAGTATTTTATTGCACGTAAAAATTGGATCTCGAGATTTCAAAGGAAATATATCTTCTGAGATCCAAAGAAAGCATTTTTAGAAAAAGGTCCGTGTGTGCTTGTGAAAAGAATAGCTCAAAACTAACAGACCTTTAAATACCACACTTGGTATTTAATTTTTGTGTATTCCAAGAATACAACACGAAGATTTTCAAGAAAATTCCCCCACGCCCAACTACTCTTTACATAGAAAAAAATAGTTCTAACGATTTTGATTAAAATATCATGTTTGAAAGATATTTACAGGACATAAAAATATTTATCTTCAATTTTATAGGAATAGCCTCTGAAGACCTCTTTATTCTGCATGAATTTTGCGGAATTTTGCATAACCGGTGGTGATGGATAAAAACTTACTACACAGAACATTTAGATCTCTTTAAAACATGCAATTTATATATATTGCATGTTTTAAAGAGATCTAAATGTTCTGTGTAGTATATATACTGAGGAATTTACTGTTTTAAGATATTTTTTGTTGTTGGTTTCAGTTTTAAAATGCCTAAAACATTTCTAAACAGGTAATTTGTCAAAGGAATCGGTCAATCCCATAGCAAACAAATTTTAAAAGATTTGACTACCGCTTTAGTCTAGCGTATCCCTTATTTCTCTCCTACTTAGAAGGAACAAGTAATAAAACCATTTATGCTAATGTTTATCTTGATTAATATGAATGATATAAGAATAATCTTTTCAACAATAATTTGTTACAGAGATGTGGAGAAAGTCATGTGAATGAAACATATAAATTTTTTTCCCCAGCTACTTCATTTTAATTAAGATATACCTTGTAGAAACTGTCACATTATATATATGGTTATACATACAAAATGGCAGGCAGGCAGGTAGATTATTGTCTGTTGCCATACACTGTACAGATAGACTCGTCATAAAATGTACATTAATTAAACAATTCACTGAAATAATAAAATATTTTGTCATGTAAAAATGAATGCAGTGATCTTTTAAATTTACACATATCATCTATTTTAATAATTTCATATGGGAGAGCTTTGACAATTTTACTTATGAGGCACTTTGGTGTTTTTGAGTATTTAGTTGAATAGCCATACTCAAATTATCCATAGTGTTTGTATTCAATACGAAAAATAAACTAAATAACAAAAGGACATGTATTGTACAATTCGAATTATTAATAACGGACATCACGGAAAAAACTTACATCACAAAAAAAAAAAAAAAAAAAAAAAAACTTAAACAATAATTGTACATTTTAAAGAGATCTAAACTTTTGTATGCAGCACAGTTCCATCTATGCTTAATATTTACCAGTTATATAAGATTATATAAAATTGTTTCCGAATAAAGAGGCTCTGATAGGCTATAACTAGGGATAGCATCTTGGAGACCGATGGCGGGACACATGTGGATACTAGTTGCATACCTACCAAGCAGAGACTGCACGCACCGCATGTAAACAACCTGTAGTAGTGCGTTGGGTAACTTGGTAGTATACTATGCTATATATTACAATACTATTTTCAGGTAATTAATGCCTTTGATAATAGTCCATGCTCTTCAATAAAGGTAGTAAAATCTCTTGTCTCAAATGGGTTGCATGAAGATATGCAATTCATATAGAAGAATTTGCAGAAATGTCTAGATAATAGCACATATTTTGAAATATTGAACATTGAGCTACCTCGAGCCCTTAAGGCTGTCAATGAACTTGTGCAAGCAATTAATCAGAGACCCGCGACACCTGTTGTGGACCGTGTGAAAAAAAAAGTAAAGACGGCGTTTGGAAAAAAATGTCGGATTTTCAGTAATGCCTGAAATATGAAATGTGCTACGAGGTGTTACTAAGGAAATAATTGCTGATGGAGTATCTTACATAATAGTTGATGATGTAGTCTATTTCCTTTTGCTTAAAGCACATCTTGTGGTGTGGAGCAAAGTTTTTCACAAAATAAAACCTGTTTACGTGCCAATCGGAGACAATTCACATTTGAGACGTTACAAATGTATGTTTTTGTGTATTGTAATCTATGTATCTTATGAGAAAATGAAACGGATAATGTAGATGTTGCACAACAGCAATTGAAGGTATGTAACATTAAAATGATTAGTTCCCTAAATCAGTGGTATTTAGGTTTAACTCAATCGCCTTTCACTTCTAGTGAAAACATCACAGTCTTCCTGCAACCACTGCCCCATTTTCCTTCTTTTAGTACTGCTACATACACACTGCATTGTCAACATATCATAATTATATACCATGCTGCACTAACTTCGATTCTGCTCTGCTATTGGCCCCAAAATGCTATAGCCCAAAAATTGTATGAGACAGGGAGGGCCTCCTTCCTTCGCAAGTGAGTAACATGACTTACAGGTGCATAGTTAGCCTTCGCAGCTGAAACTACTCTCGCTCCAATCAAGTACGTTCATAGATACAGTTAAGAATGTTGTCTAGTTATGTTTTCAACACTGTATTGAGTTTCACTGCAGTAGGTTGTTCTATTTTTACTGTCTTTACACGTACTATATACATAGTGTAGAGAGAAGGTATTCTATTCCACCCAAAAATTCGAAACCGAGATTTCACCGGAAATACATGTTTTGGGTCCTCTGAATCCAAAAAAAGCATTTGTGGAAAAAGGTCCGTGCGTGTGCGTGCGTGTGTCTGTGGACAGCATAGCTCATAAACTTGGTATTTAAGTTTGGTATCTTCCAAAGATGCGCCACGAAGATTTTCAAGAAAATCCCTCCACTCCAAAGCACCCTTTACATGGAAACAATTTCGAAAATTTTGTTTTTCTTAAAAACAACTCTATGGATTTTGCTTAAAATATCGTACATTAAAGATATTTACCTGACAAATAAAAAGTATATCTTGAATTTTCTGGGAATAACCTCTATAAAGTACTTTATTGTGGATGACTTTTACAGAATTTTGCATAACTGCTAAACCGTAAAAGATGGACGAAAACTTAAAAGACAAAAAACACACAATTTATGTTATGTACGTTTTTTTCGTGGCGTTGATCGTTTTTGAGAAATTTTTTGTTTTTGGGTTCAGCTTTGAAAAACATACTTTTCTCATACAGAAATTTGTCAACTCTTGTCCATAGAATCAAAGGAACTTCAGTCATATGGCAACCAGCTTTTGACTATCACTTTAACCTATGATACTCCCTTATTTTGCTTCTACTAACAAGGAAGCAAGTAATATGACTAATTCTGCTAATTGTTTCGCTATTAGATGAAGTAAATAAAATAATTTGTTGCAGAGATGTAGAGAAAGTAATGTGAATGGAACAAATCAGATTTTTACTGTAAATATCTGTTGTTGAGACATGATATGGTGATTTGATAAAAAAAATGATGTGTTCCATTCACATGAAATTCTCTACACCTCTGCAACAAATTATTGCTAAAAAGCTTATGCTTCAATTTCCTCATGCTAATCGAGAGAAAAATTAGCTTCCTTGTAAGCAGAAGCGAAATAAGGGAGTACCATAGGTTAAAGTAATAGTCAAAAGCTGGTTGCTATGTGACTGAAGTTCCCTTGTTTGTATGGACAGGAGTTGACAAATCCCTGTATGAGAAAAAGATGGATCAAAAACAAGGAATATCTAAAAAGCAATCAACTCCACAAAAAAATGTATATTGCATAAATTGTGTGTGTTTAACGTGCTCAAAATTTTTATGTGATAAGTTTTTTTTTCCATCTCTTACGGTTTAGCAGTTAAGCAAACTTCCGTAAAATTGATCCAGAATAAAGTAGTCTTCACAGGCTATTCCCAGAAAATTCAAGATATACATTTTATTTGGCAAGTAAATACCTTAAATATAGAGATTTTAATCAAAATCGTCAGAGCGATTTTTAAGATAGTAAAACATTTCGAGTTTTTTCCACGTAAAGGGTAGTTTGGGGTGGGGTATTTTTTTGTTTAAATCTTGGTGTCGCATCGTTGGAATATACCAAACTTAAATACCAAGTTTGGTTTTTAACGATATTTTCATTTTAGAGTTATGCTGCCCACAGACACACACACACACTCACACACACACACAGGCAGATACACACACATACGCACACACGGAGATTTTCCTAAAAATGCTGTTTATGGATTCAGGGGTCTCAAAACGTATATTTCCGGTGAAATCTCGGATTCGAATTTTTAGGCGCAATACACTATGTACACAGTACGTGTAGAGAAAGTAATACTTGACCTTTGATAAAGAATGGAAACTCGGGCTGCTGAAAGACAGTTGCACGTCTACGAACTAATTTTCCCAAGTCGGTGCTTGGCACAATAAAAGCTTAAGCTATTTCTGAACATTTTATAAGGATTTTTGCAACAGCAGAGAAGATGAAATTAAGATATACGTAGATATATTTAAGTTAGAAAAGTTGGTTGATGGAGATTTGTTTGGGGAGTTATATATCGTGGAAGGAAGTCCGAGGGAAATTAATAATTGGACCCTAGGGGGATTAGAGAGAATACGAGCTAAGTTTGAACTCGAGTTCATTTCGTGGGGTGAGCATTTTAGTCACGAAGTGCTGCAAAGAGAGATAGTGCTTTCTCTCTCTCTCTATTCTCTTGCATGTTTTTCTTAATTTCATTTGGTCTGAGTGAAAAGATGAAACAGTATCTCTTTAAAAGAACTAAAATTACTGTGAATTTTAGAAGCTTATATAACTGGTTGATTGAACGTTTGTTTATTAAAAATTGGGTGGGGTAAAGAAACATATATTTTAAAATTGGGTATGAAACAAAGATCGGGAATAGCGTGGCTCAGGTTGGGAGGGTGGAAGACCCGTAAAATAGTTGATGAAGCTGGTAGGCGGATTTGCCCATTATGCGGGGACCAGAAAGACTAGATGAATATTTTGGCAGATTGCGTGCAGATGGAGGATGCTAGGAAAAATTATTGCCGGAAGTATTGTTAGCTTCAAACAGACGAAGCAAAGCATTCTGGGATTTGAATCTGAACAGCTAAAACTGACCAAGCTTTGGCACATACTTAATGGAAGTACGTGCATTAAGAGATAATATATTTGTGTAAAAATTTTATATACTTATTTGGTGTTTGACTATATATATGTATGAACACGTGGTGTAGTTGTGTGTGTGTGTGTGTGAGATATCAGAGTGCTCTTTCTTTTATTGTTCTGTGGTTCTGTTGTAGCGCGCAAGCATGTTAATGTGAGTGTGTGTGTGCGAGTATTTCCAATGTTGTTAAGAGATATAAAATATATATGTAGGTAATATTTTAAACTTAAGTATTTTTCGACAGCATGTATGGACGGTCACTCGACCCATGCGACTGTGTTACGCAAATATTGTATTATTGTAAACTTAATAAAATACTACTACTACTACTGCTACCACCACCACCACCATCACCACCACCATCACTAATTTTCAAAGAAATTAAATACATTTACTAACGTTTGTTTATTATGCATTGTAAATGTAAATGTAAAATAATTGGACTCAATTTAACTAATTTTAGAATAACTTATTTAAATTAAAAATCTGTTGTACGGAAACGTGTGAACTCCTAGGAATTTCACCGACCTAGCAGCCAGCGTTAAAAGATTTGACTATCGTTTTGGACTATGGTACTCCCTTATTTCGCTCTACTTATCAGGAAGCAAGAATTAAGGTCATTTATGCCAATTTTATCTCTTTTAGCATGAAGTAGATAGAATAATAAAGTTTTTACCAATAATTTGTAACAGAGATATGGAGAAAGTTATGTGAACGGAATATATCAGAATTTTTATAGTGTTTAACCCCTGCTCTTACTATATGACACCGCAGGCGATGACACTGATGATGCATGAAAAAGAAGATGGAGTACAGGTGGAATGAGATGGAGGGGAAACCCGAAGAACCCGGAGAAAACCCACTCTACGCCACTTTGTTCACCACAAATACCACATGCGGTCGCCTACAATCAACCGCGGGCCACCTTGGTGACAGGCGAGTGATCTAGCAACTCATAATTATAGAAATTGATGCATTTCTAAATATAATAACATAGTCAAAATATCCCACGCGCATCAAGATTTGAGAAAATTGGTTGGCATCTTCTGAGTTGAAGCTTTGGGCCTTACAAGACAGTTTTAAAGAAGCATATTTCAACAACTTTGGTTATTGAATTAAGATACGTTATTAAAAAACCTTAGAAATATGAATTCTTAAAATTAATCATGTTTCATATAAATATATAGTTTTTGCTTTTAAATTACTATTTCTGTTAGTTTTATTTTACTCTTTGTAATATTACAATAGCTACTTTTGCACATTCTGGGAAATGTTAGTAGATTTTAACAAAAACTAAGACCAGTGAAAGTTTTTGAAAGTATGAGCATGTAGTTTAGAGAAAAAAGCTGTCTAATATAATAGCATGCCAGGAGATAGGCGTGTTGTACAATGCTTAATTCTTGTAGAATCCGAAGAGGCGGAAAGTTAAATGTTGATTTTTCTATAGATGTCCAAGCTTCCAATGACTATTTGTAACAACAAATATCTGATGTGTTCCATTCACATGACTTTCTCTAAATCTCTGCAACAAATTAAGTTAAAAAGTTTATGTTTCTTTTTACTTCATGCTAATTGAGTAAAAAATTAGCAGAAATATTCTTATTACTTGCTTCTACTTAGTCACAAGTTGGTTACTATGTGGCTGAATTTCTTTTGTTTCTATGGACAGCAGTTGACAAATTCCCATATGAGAAAAGTACGTTTTTAATTCGGAAACCAATAACCAGGAATGTCTCAAAAACGACCCACTCTACGAACAAAATGTATAAAAAATAAAGTATGTGTTGTAGCGTGCTCTACGTTTTCTTTTAAGTAAGTTTTTGTCTATCTCTTACAGTTTGCCGGTTATACAAAATTCCATAAAATTCATCTAGAATAGTCTCCAGAGACTATTCCCAGAAAATTCAAGATATAACTTTATTTGTCAGTCAAATATCTTTAATATGCGATATTTTAATCAAAATTGTTAGAGCCATTTTTGAGAAAATCAAAATTTTCGAAAATATTTCCATGTAAAGGGTAGTTGGGGTGGGGGAATTTTCATGAAAATCTTTGTGTCGCATCCTTGGAAGATACTGAACTTAAATACCGAGTTTGGTATTTTACTGACTTTTCGTTTTTGTGTTATCGTGTTCACAGACACACGGACACACACACACATACACACACACGCGCGCGCGCGCACGCGGAACATTTTGCAAAAATGTTCGTTTTTTATTTAGGGGGTCCTAAAACATATATTTCCGGTGAAACCTCGGTCTCGAATTTTTGGGTGGGGTGCAATACCTTCTCCATAGACTATGTACATAGTACGTGCAGGGAATGTAAAAAACTAATTTTCAAATTGTACAAACTTTTATTTCTAGTGTCCCTTAATTTAATTAATTAAAATTCTAGTTTAATTAATTTATTCATTCCTTCCTGCAGAAGAGTTATTTCTGTCCTGCTTACAAAGCAGGTAGGTCATTCTGTGCTACAAAATTAAGGTACTGATAACAGAAAAGTCTCCCATATCCGGGCCTAAGCACCAAAAGTAGGCTCCTGGTCCTGTTCGCTTCTATTGAGACTTCTGGGTGGAAGGGAAGGTCCCGAAGGGTGACCAGATCCGGTTGACGTTGGGCGCAAAGACGGGCGGGGTTCCTAATTTCGTTTCCAAATAGAACGGATGTCACATCGTCCGGCGCATTCTCCGGTCAGAGGTTTTTGAGACAGCAAAGTGCAACTGTGGTAAACTGGTTTCCTATGCCCAGGTCGTTTAAATATGTCGGGACTTTTCTCTAGCTACCGTGCAGCCAGGTGACATCTAAAATCACTGTATATACCCCCATGCTTGTACAAACCAAAAATAGTAAATAAATAAACCTAAATTAAAAACATATAATCCTCTCATATAAGGTATTAATATTCATAAAATTAGGGATAAATACAGGTAAAACATGATATAACAAATAATTAGATACTAAATGATCTAAAGCGTCTCAAAGGCCTGTTAAACAATATTTACGGGTGTTTAAGGCCAGAACCCTGTCGAGGAGTAGGCGAACATAACACAAATGAAGAATTTGAAACGGGGGATCGGTCCCTAAGTGAAATGTGAGCATAATGGATGAAAGTAATGGAGCAGTTGGTGAAATAGACGGTGAGGGAGCAGCAGAGAAGCCGGAGAAAATCCATCCGGAGGCTGCTTTGTCCACTGTAAATCTCAATTGTGGTCCCCTGAAATGCTGAACCGGGTGGCTCAGACATTCCTCTCGAACTGAAATTCCGAAGGTCCTGGGTTTGATTCGCTGGCCGACCTCTCTGACTCATGATTTTTTTCTTGTTTTTTCGGGCCACCGAGAAAATGCTGTAGAGGTTTCTTCAATCGTCTAAACTTCTTTTCTCTTATTTTCTCTGCATTTCATTCCAACTGGTCTCTTTCAGGGTTGTAAGAATCGGCGTAACTGCGGTGGGGACGCCTCTCTGTGATGGTGAATGCGCTTTGGAATACAACTCTGGGCGACAGCGCGGCGCTAGATTTGTCTATGGCACTTGGCGTATTTAGTTAGACCCAGGGCGCGAGTTCCTAGCGCTCCCAGAGAGCTGTTTGGATCATATTAGGGACCCACCGGCATGGTTCTTTCCTCGCGGTCGGTCTCGGCCGTCCCTTGGATATTCTCATTTCAACTTATCCTCCTAAGGTCTGATGGAAAATAGGCCTATGGTGGCTGCAGTGTGGAAACTCCTATGGAATGTACCATCCAACCAACCAAACAACCAACCGACAAACCAACCAATCATCGCACCAACAGACCAACCAACCATCCAACCAACCAATCCAACCCACCAATCCAACCATCCATACAACGCACCAATCCAACCAACCAAATAACCGACCAACCATCCAACGACCAATCCAACCAACCAACAAACCAACTAATCAAACATCCAACCAACCAATCCAACCAACCAATCCAACCAACCATCAAACCAACCAACCATCCAACAAACCTACCAACCCACAATCCAAACATCCAACCAACTAACCCACCATATCAACCAACTAACCGACCGACCACCAACCAACCAATCATCCCACCAATCCAACCAACCAACCCACCAACCATTCATGCAACCAACTAACCAACCCACCAATCGACCAAGCAACCAGTTAACCAATCAACCAAACCACTCACCAATCCAATGAACCATCAAACCAACCAACGCACCTACCAACCTCCCGACAGACCAACCAAACCTCCAACCCACTAACCAACCAACCAACCAGCCAACCAGGCAGCCAGCTCAGGGACGAACCCAGATCACCTTGGTTGAGGCGATCTAACCACTGGACTCTGAAGCACGACGCCACCGTTCTTTATAAAGATAAGCGAAACACTCAGAACAGAAGAAAAAGTAAACAAAGAGAGATGAAACAACAGATAAAAGACAATGTGACAAGTCCCCGAATGAGACACAGATAATCGCAAGATACGGGGACTGGATAAGGGGAATGAAAGCCGAAAGGAAATACGGCGGTCGTGACCTACTGTGAGGAAAGGCATACAAATATAAAGAGAATCAGTTAAATTGGGAGCATCCTGCTGCGGCAGGTGATTGCCAATCTTCTCACTCTCAAGGGAATGAGAGCACTGCGACGTATAAAGGGCTTCGTTCCCCAAGAAAGCAAGAGAAAAAAGAACAATGGACTGGCCACCATGCTGCACCTGTGGCCCCCTCTCCGCACGTGGTATGGCGCACATTGAATCGATCACTGCTGAGTACCTTATTACTTTGGGGAATGTGCCCTCCGCTTTGTTGAAAATCCGCCTCTGGTTCATGGCCCACAATATATCTTTCTAGAGTGCCTCATTCTGTTTGAAAGGATATATATACATCAATTTTCTCTGCATTACCTGTAGGGTTTTATTCTGGGAATGACAGAAGGACATTTCCTACTTTCCATTACCTTCAGTTTCTGGAAAAATATTGGGGTCATTCATTTCAGACAAGCAAATAAAACAAAATCACTGATCATTTTTACTTTCTCTACACGTACTATGTACATAGTGTATAGAGAAGGCATTGCACTCCAACCAAAAATCGTTACCGAAATATATGATTTAGGGCCCCATGTATAAAAAAAGAAAAAAAAAAGCATGTTCACAAAAAGGTCCGTGTGTGTGTGTGTCCGTGTGTCTGTGAACACGACAACTTAAAAACGAAAAGTTGTTAAAATACCAAACTTGGTATTTAAATTTAGTATCTTATAGGGATGCGACACCAAGATTAAGAGAAAATCCCGCCAAATCAAACTACCCTTTATATGGAACATTCTTAGAAAGTTTTAATTTTCTCAAAAATGGCTCCACCAATTTTGATTAAAATATCATATATTAAAGATATTTACCTGACAAATTAAATGTATATCTTGAATTTTCTGGGAATAGCCTCTGAAGACTAATTTATTCTGAATGAATTTTACGGAATTTTGCATAACTGCTAAACCGTAAGGGATAGGAAAAACTTACCACACAAAAAATGACGAGCACTTTAAAACACACGATTTATGTGTTGTGCAGTTTTTGCGTGGAGTTGATCGTTTTTGAGATATTCCTTGTTTTTGGTTTCAGCTTTAAAAAGCTTATTGTTTTCTCACAGGACTTTGTCAACTCCTATTCTTACAAACAAAGGAACTTCAATCACATAGCAACCAGGTTTTGACTGTTACTTTAACCTATGGCACTTCCTTATTTGGCTGCTACTTACAAGGAAGCAAATACTAAGACAATTTCTGCTAACTTTTTCTGTATTAGCATGAAGCAAATGGATGCATAAGCTTTTTAACAATAATTTGTAGCAGAGATGTAGAGAAAGTCATGTGAATGGAACGCATCAGATGTTTTACTTTCTTACACATACCATGTACGTAGTGTATAGAAAGGACAATTTTTTTTTATATAGTTTAACGTCCTTTAACCTGGTTGGTCACATCGAACGATGAATGAAATTGGTGAAATGATGCTTAAATGATCTCGGGGTCCATGTAGCTTAAAGTTACTCGACGTTCGTCTTCTAAGGATAAGGGAAAACTCCGAAAAAAAACTTATCCGGGTAAATCACCTTAAGCGATTTGAACTCACGATCTTTTGAATGTGAGGTAGACACGCTACCACCGTACTACCATCAAAAAATTCGACGAAGAGATTTATTTTGAGACATTCTGTGTCCAACAAACGCAATTTTAGAAAAAGATCCGTGTGTGTGGACAGTAAACCTCAAAAACTAAAAGTTCATTCCCTATTTTCGTTAAGATTTTGTCTATCACCTCCCATCACCACTTCTCGTTCTTAATTATCTTGCCCATTTCATACACATTTTGGCTTTCTCTACATGTACTACGTACATGGTGTATAGAGAAGATATTGCATTCCACCCAAAAATTCGATACTGAAATTGCACCGGAAATAGACGTTTTAGACTATACTGTATAAAAAAGCTATGTTTAGAAAATGGTCCATGTGTGTCCGTGAACACGATAACTCAAAAACGAAAAGTCGGTCAAATACCAAACTTGGCATATTAGCTTAGTATCTTATTAGAATTGTTTTATTTTCTCTAACGATTTTGACTAAAATAACATGCATTAAAGATATTTACACGACAAATAACGTGCATATCTTGAATTTTCTGGGAATAGCCTCTGAAGACATGTCCATTCTGGATAAATATCGCATAACTAGTAAACAGCTGCAGATAGACAAAAACTTAAAACACAAAATATTTAGATGTTGCAACACAATTTAAGTCATATACATTTTTTTTTTTCTTGGAGTTGACAATGAGATATTCCTAGTTATTGGTTTCGGTTTTAGAATACATCAACTTTTCACATACATAAATGTGTCAACTTCTGGCAATGTAAAGAAACAAATTTCATCCACATGACAACCACATTTTAAAACATTTGACTATCGTTTTAGCTAGTGTATGTCCTTATTTCCCTTATACTTATAAAAAAGCATTTCTGCTATTGTTTATCTCGATTAGCAGTAGATAGAAGAATAAGCTTTTTAACAATTATTTGTTACAGAGATGTAGAGAAAGTCATTGGAATGGAAGTCATCAGATTTTTTTTTCAAGTTACATATTGAGGAAGGTGACACCGCGGTAACGTGTGTGACTCGCATTCGGAAAGTCGTGGGTTCAAAACCTGAGGCTGGCCCAAGTAACACAAGATTTTTTTCTCTACCTGTTATTCACATTGTACGTGGTAGCGAAAGTCATAATAATGAGTTATCGATTTCTTAAAGCAACATTAAGTCATTCATAGAATGAAAAATCTGAGGTGTTACATTCACATGACCGTCCATAGCTATTAATCAACTTTCCTTAAAAAAGACCATTCTTTTACGTACGATATATGTACGTTAGCAGAAATTCTTTTATTATTTGCTTCCTTTTAAGTAGAAGTAGATATAGGAGTTAACTAGGGTAAATCGATAGTCAGATTTTTTTAAAAGCTGGTCCTATGTTTTCTATGCTCGCTTTACAGGCCTGCATTAAAACAACAGAGATGAAACGCAACGTCTCTTCCTGTTTGAGAAAAGTTAAAGTAGTTTAAAATTGAAACCAATAACAAGGAATATCTCAGAAACGGTCAACTCTACATAAAAAACGTATATGACATAAACGAGATCTACAATTTTTGTGCAGAAATTTTTTTTCTATCTCTTACGATTTAATCGTTTTGCAAACTTCTGAAAATCCCATTCAGAGTAAAGAGGTCTTCAGAGGGTATTCCCAGAAATTTCAAAATATATAGTTTATTTTTGATGTAAATATCTTTAATATATGGTATTTTAAACAAAATTGTGAGAGTCATTTATTAGAAAAACAATAATTTCAAAAAAAATTCCGGTAAAGGTTAGTTTGGGGTGGGGGGATTTTCTTTAAAATCTTCGTGTTGCATTCTCGGTAGATACTAAACTGAAATACCAAGTTTGGGTTTTAACGTCTTTTCGTTTTTAAGCTAAGCTGTCCATAGACACACATACGGACCTTTTTCTAGAAATGCTTTTTTCGGACTCAGACGACCTCAAAACATATATTTCCGGTGAAACTAGACATCCAATTTTTAGATTTCAATACTATACCTTGTCTATTCACTAAGTACTTTGTACAAACAGGCTAGAGAAAGTAAAAATTGAACTACAGAGATGTAGGTCTGGTGACGGGAAGCTGCTATGTTTGCCGTATACATGTGAGCGCTTTCAATATTGTTACTTTAATTGTTTTTTTTTTTTCACACAAACCGTGTATAGTACAGGAGTTGAATAGGTTGAGTCAGACTGAAAAATTCAATGCCACAGCCGGGATTTGAATCACGGATCTCCCGGTCTCTAGCCGGTTGCTCTACCTCTGAGCTACCATGGCGACATTCCGGCACAACATTAAATTTCTCAACTGTTTAACATGTTTCCCGGTAAGCTATTTTCAAATATTTTGAGATGACATACACGAATGGTGGCTTACAACTGTAAGTACTTTTAAGTCCCAGGATTCATACTTTAAGAGGAGTTGAAATGCCCTTTCTTGTTAATGTTAAAGTTTAACACATTATCTCAACAACTATTTAAGATAGTGAGCTAAATTGTTCAAGGTATATTCAGCAATAACTTTACTGTTGATTCATGAACAATGCAATACTTCTGTTCATTAGAAGAAAAGGTGTGATTTTTTTTAAAATAAAGTTCTAAAAAAAGGTTATTGAAAAATTATTTTTAAATTTTAGAAAAACAAATAGTCCACATATATAAAAACCTTTTCGTTAAAATAAAACCTATTTAGGTGAAAACGTGGGGTAAAAATCTCAGCTCTTAGCACCAATTAGTTTCTGAAATAAAGGGAAATTTGTATGAACATTTTACTTCCTCTTCAATTGCTTTCAAACATAAACTTTACAAATAAATGTAATCTACTTTCCAAAAACAACTTCTCAGTACTTCAAAACTCTAACATGAAGGAAATGATTGTGGAATGTAAAGCCGTGAAGAGCTAAGGTGAAACTTTCCGATTAAAATTAGAAAAATATCTCTTCTCCAGGATGGATATTTATAAATTTATTGAAGTTTTAACAAACGAATGTATTTAAATTTCTAATACGTTACTGCGAAGGATTATTTTCAACAATAGCTTTAAAATATTTACAATTAGCATACCTCTATTAAAGCTATATCAAAATGAGCGAGAGATTCCAAATATGCATAAGCAACTAAAACGTGAAAATGGAAAAAAAAAAAAAAAAAAAAATCTGATGTGTTCCATTCACATGCCTTTCTCTACATTTCTGCAACAAATTATTCTTAGTAAGCTTATGCTTCTATTTACTTCAAGCTAATCGAGAAAAAATTAGCAGAAATAGTCTTATTACTTGCTTTCTTATAAGTAGAAGCAAAATAAGGGAGTACCATAGGTTAAAGTGATAGTCAAAAGCTGGTTGCTATGTGACTGGAGTTTCTTTGTTTGTTTGCACAGGAGTTGACAAATTCCTGTATGAGAAAAATATAGGTTTTTCAAAGCCGAAACCAAAAGCTAGGAATACTTCTAAAACGATAAACACCGCGAAAGAGGTATATAATATAAATCGTGTGTTTTAGCTCGTTCTGCAGCTGTTGTATGGTACATTTTTATCCATCTCTTACGGTTTAGCAGTTATGCAAAATTCCGTAAAACTCATCCAGAATAAAGTAATCTTCAGAAGATATTCCCAGAAAATTCAAGATATACATTTTATTTGGCGTGTAAATATCTTAAATATAAGAGATTTTAATCAAAATTGTTAAGAGCCATTTCTGAGAAAATCAAAATTTTCGAAAAACGTCACATATAAAGTGAAAATCCTTGTGTTGCATCCTTGGAGATTAACAAACTTAATTCCAAGTTTGGTATTCAATGGTCCACAGACACACACACGCCCACATATGGACCTTTTAGTAAAAATGCTTTTTTTGCATTCAGGGGGACCCAAAACATGTATTTCCAATGAAGTCTCGGTATCGAATTTTGGGTGGAATGCAATACCTTCTCTATACACTATGTACATAGTACGGGTAGAGAAAGTAATTATGAAAATGAAATTTCGACTCCCCTTAAGCCTACTATTATGGGCAGTCGTTAATTCAATTGTTTTCTCACAGATAACGTGTTTGATAGGTAGAATCAGACTGAACTTCAATGCTATGCCGGTATGTTGCCATGGAAGCCCACTGGTAGAGCAACCTGCTAGAGACCGGGAGATCCGTGGTTCAAATCTCGGCTATGGCATTGAATGTTTTTGCCTGATTCTCACTAAGCTTGCAACATTACATTGACAGATGTGCCTTCAGTGTGGTCAAACGAGGAAAACAACTTTTCTGCATTGTTAGAAAGTTTGACAGGGTTTGTTTTGGCTCTCATTGGAGTTTCCCAAGCCTCTAGAGGTCTGTTTTGCAAGCCGCAGCCCGAGGGAGGTTCCAGAGAACCGTCTTCACATAACCAATTAATTCATGAACTTTGCAACACTGGCTGTGTACTTCATTTGCAATTCGAGAACGAGCGTGGGCCAAACAAGTTATGTACTTCTAGCGGTTCGTGCGTAAAGAATTAGTAGTTTTCGTCATAGAGGGCGCGGCAGCTGTTGTTAACAGCAATACTTTGTCACTGCGAATACCCTCAAGCCACGTGCTAATGTTAAAGATGTCTCAGGCCTTTGCTGAGTGTCAGCATGTCACCTTTTCTAGACACGCCCAGCTCAGTACAGGCATTACTTCAATCTTGCTGGCATATATAATATTATCGTTCTGAACACATTTTAATCGATAATTACAGATAAACTGTTTCTTTCACTCCCTCCGTGTGTGGGGCAGGAGTTCGAATGCTACAACCACACTAAAAAATCTGATGTGTTCCATTCACATGACTTTCTCTACATCTCTGCTACAAATTATTCTTAAAAAGCTTATGCTTCTATTTACTTCATGATAATTGAGAAAACATTAGTAAAAATAGTCTTATTACTTGCTTCTTATAAGTAGAAGAGAAATAAGGCAGTACCATAGATTATAATGACAGTCAAAAGCTGGTAGCTATGTGACTGAAGTTCCTTTGTTTGTATGTATGAACAGGAGTTGACAAATTCCCGTATGAGCAAAGCATAAGTTCATTTTAAAACTGAAACCAAAAGCAAGGTATACCCCAAAAATGATCAACTCCACGAAACAAATGTATATCACGTAAATTGTGTGTTTTAACGTGCTCTATATTTTTGTGTAGTAACTTTTTGTCCATCTCTTACGGTTTAGATGTTATGCAAAATTCCGTAAAATTCATCAAGAATAAAGTAGTCTTCATAGGCTATTCCCAGAAAATGCAAGGTATACATTTTATTTGGCATGTAAATATTTTAAATATAAGAGATTTTAATCAATATCGTTAGAGCCATTTTTGAGAAAATAAAATTTTTTGAAAAAAGTTCCATGTAAAGGATGGTTGGAAGTGGGGGTATTTTTCTCAAAATCTTCGTGTCGAATCCCTGGAAAACACTAAACTTAAATACCAAGTTTTGTATTTAACGGACTTTTCGTTTTTCGGCTATGCTGTTCACAGACACACACACATGGACCTTTTTCCAAAAATGCTTGTTTTCAGTTCAGGGGGACCCAAAACATATATTTCCGGTGAAATCTCGGTATCGAATTTCTGGGTGCATTACAATAACTTCTCTATTGACTATGTACATAGTGCACATAGAGAAAGTAAAAAAGTCCGTGTGTGTCCATGTGTCTGTAAACACAACTCAGAAAGTAAAGAACTGCCAAACCATAAATCATAAACAAAAACTTACCACACATTTTTGTCACATACATTCTGTTCATGGATTTGACCATTTTAATGATATTCTTTTTTATTGGTTTCGGATTTATGGTACTTATCCTTTTCACATACACTAATTCTTCAATTCCCGGCCATACTTTCAATTATATAGCAACCAGTTTTTAAAAGATTTGACTATAGCTTTACCCTAGTGTATTGCGTTCGACTTACAAGGAGGCAAGTAATGAGACCATTTCTGCTGTTCATCTCGATTAGTTTGAAATACTCAGAATTATAAATTTTTCCACAGAATTTGTTACAGAAATGTAAAGAAAGGCATGTAAATGTAGACATCCTATTTTTAGAAATACCGTAGGTGTATGTGTGTGTGTCTGAGAACACGATAACTCAAAAACAAAATGTCGGTAAAATACCGAACTTGATATTTAAGTTTAGTGTCTGTAAAGGATGCGATTTTGAAAATCTCCCCACCCAAACTAGCATTTTCAAGGTGAAAATTTCGAACATTTTGATTTTCTAATATACGACTAACGATTTTGATTATACGCAATACCAGATATTAAATATATGTTAATATTATAAATAAAATATACATCTTGAGTATGGAAATAGCCTTTGACGACCACTTTATTCTGGAATAATTTTGCTGAATTTCGCATAACTGGTGAACCGTGAGAGACAAAATATATAAAAAGGTAGATCTTTTTAAAACATATAATTCATGTCATATACTGACAGTTTCTGAGATATTACAGAACCATACAAAGCGAACCGAACCTCAATAGTATGAATATTTATCTGAATTAGCATGATGTAAAAAGAAGAATAATCTTTTGTAAGAATAGTTTGTATTGGAACAGCCAGAGAAGGTAGGTAAATAGAACACATCAGATTTTTAGAAAAAGGTCCTTGTGTGTGTGCTATGGACAACATTGCTCAAAAAGGAAAACACAATTGAATAAAAAACATGGCATTTATGTTTAGTACCTTCCAGAAATTCGACACGATGATTTCCAAAAAAAAATCCCCCACCAAAAACTACACTTCACATGGAAAATTTTTTAAGCTTTTGGCTCTAACGATTTTGATTACAATAAGTAAGTTAAATATGTTTACATGTCAAATAAGCTGTGTATTTGGAATTTTTAGTTAATAGGCTCTGAAAACTTCTTCATTCTGAATTACTTTAGTTTAACTAGTAAACCCTAAGAGATAGACAAAAATTTAATAGTCAAATATATCGTAGATCTCGTTAAACCACACAATTTATGTATTATATTTTTTTTTTTGTGTTTTACCGTTAACCGTTTCCAAGATATTCCTTGTTATTTGTGTCAATTTTAAACTACTTAAACTTTCCTCAACTCTCTTTTGTTTTAATCCTAGCCAAGCAAATAAAATCGAATGTCAATTATAGCGATAGCTTTTAAAAAGTTGACTAACGCGTTAGCCTAGTGTAATCCCTTATTTCTTTTCTGTTTACAAGGTAATAAATAACAAGAACATTTTTATTAATGTTTAACTCGATTAGCAGGACGGAGATTAAAGAATATAAGGTAAGTTTGTGAAAATCACGTGAATGGAACACAGTAGATTATTTTCTTAGTAACGTATACGTAAACTGGCTTGCAAGAGAAATTGCGCTGTTTTCAAAACAAGCAAGAAGAGTTTGTGCAGTTATATTTTCGTTTTAATTTTAATTACACCTCAGATAGATCAGTTGTATTAATGGTTTTAAAACACTACATCACAGGCACACCCCAGATCCACTTTTTGCCACTAGAGACGGAGAGAAAAAGATAAAAAGAAAAGAATGACAGAGTGAAGAGGGAGAGAAGTGGGGACGAGTGAGTCAGTATGATAGAGACAAGAGTTAGACGGAGAGGGAAAGATGGAAATGGAGAGTGTGAGAAAGGGAAAGGGGGGACGGGAAAAATATCCGCATTTAATGTATTAACGTGATTAGAATTTCGGCTTCTGTGGGTTTAATAAAGACTGACCGTATACTTCACACTTTGATGCAGCAAATTAATGGCCCAAGGTGTTAAAAAAATCACTGATCGTCCTTTTTATAGAGTATTGAATATGGAAGAGGACACTTCGCGCACTGCGACCTACGTGAAATCTTTTGTGGTTCTCACCTCCCACCTCCGAATTACTATGAGGGTACCTTTTCTTGGGCGCTCCCTCGTCTCCATTCGGTAGGTTTCGCGCAGTTTCGGGAGCTGAGCAGAGCAACAGCATTGAAACATGAAGCACGCTATGCACATAGCTCTATGGCTTCAATACTAACGTTTCATTCTGTCTGTAGATTCCTAAGTTCACATACATGGACGAGCACTGTGTTTCGTTTAATAATTCAGCTAGTTCGTGGTAAATTAGATAAACTATTCATAATAATGAATGAGGGTCTTAAAGGCAGAAGCTTTCTTTGGTCGACACTAGGCGGGCGAGCTCTCCCTTCTTCCCCAGGCCCTTGTGTTCCCGAAAAAATAGCATCCAAGAAATAGTGCGAGCTTAGTTAATAAATCCACAGAAACATGTGAGCAGAACCGGATTTTATTGCAGTCGGGGCGGCAACTTTGGGTCCTTCTTGGTTTTTTCAGGTCAGGTCCTGCTGATCATTTCCTAACTTATGTTCTAGGTCCAAGGACTAAGAAAAATAAATAAATATAAATTGAGCTGTTTGTTTACAACCTTCTATAAGTTGTGGGCCAGAAATTACCCCCACCAACGTACATTTATGGGACAAACAAGACCTCCCACCATCTTCAGAGTGACGTATATGAAATTTGTCTGAGACCTGGTGAGAAAAGTTCGAACTACTAATTCCTCTGCTCTTCGGTGGGCCTTTGCGGGAGAGAGTGAGTCAATCAAGCAGGAGATTCGCTGAGTTTGTACTGCTTAGCCGCCAAGTGTGGACAAAAGTGGGCTTTCTTTCGGTTAGACTGAAATGCTGGGAGTCTAAATATTTATAATTGTGAAAACTAAGTTGCTAATCAGGAAAAATCAGGCGTTTCTTTCAACAATAGATTTAGTTTAAAATAGTTAATTCAGGGGCTGTAACTTTCGAATGTGATGAATATAAAACTTATTCTAAACAAGATGCATTAACAGTAAACTCAGCTATATCTCTCTAATAGCGGCTTGTTAAAAGATATAAACATTGTGAAACTCTGGCAGTGTTTCATTGCAATTTCCTGGAATCTTTTTCCTTAGGCTTTTAAGGAATCTCTGCTACTTTCTCTATACGTACTATGCACATCAAACTTTTTCGAAAATTTTGATTTACTCAAAAATGGCTCTAACGATTTTGATTAAAATTTCGTATATTAACGATATTTAGCTGACAAATAAAATGTATATTTTGAATTTTCTGGAAATAGGCTCTCAAGGCTACTTTATTCTTAGTGAATTTTCCGGAATTTTGCATAACTGCTAAACCGTAAGAAATAGACAAAAACTTACCACACAAAAATGTAGAGCACATTAAAACACACAATTTATGTTATATACATTTTTTTCTTGGAGTTGATCGTTTTTGAGATATTCCTTGTTTTTGATTTCAGGTTCGAAAATCTTAACTTTTCTCATACAGGAATTTGTCAACTCATATCCATACAAACAAAGGAACTTCAGTCACATAGTGACCAGCTTTTGACTGTCGCTTTAACTTATTTTCTTTCTACTTACAAGGAAGAAAGTAATAAGACTATTTCTACTAAATTTTCTACATTAGCAAGAAGTAAATAGAAGCATAAGCTGTTTAACTACAATTTTTTGCAGAAATGTAGAGAAAGTCATGTGAATGGAACACATCAGATTTTTACTTTCTCTGACACGTGCGCAGTAAATGCAGAAGCTATCTAATGCATTCCATTCAAAAATTGGTTAGTGAAATGTAACCGGAAACATAGTTTTGGGAGGCTTTGAATACAAAATTATAATAATAATAATAATAATAATATAAATAATAAGAATAACAATAATAATAACAATAATAATAATAATAACAACAATAACAATAATAATAGTAATAATAATAATTAGCTAATGGTAGCTATTTGATGTATGTATATGTGTATAAGTCAAAAATGAAAAGTCGCATAGAAGCCAAACTTGCTATTAATGTTTAGCATCTTCCAAAAATCCGACAAAAAGATTTTCAAGGAAATCCCCGCATTTCTAACTATCCATTATATGGAATAGATTTCGAAATGTTATTTTATAAACAAAATGGTAATAAGGATTTTGAATAAAACACCATATATCAAAGATATTTATAATACCAATTGATGACAATAGTTGTCTATACTATGAATCCTGAGGCTTAGAGTACTTACAACATTGTAAGTCGCCTTCGTGGTTGTCATCTCAAAATAATTTTAGATCACCTTGTGTGGTTTACCGGGGAAAAAGCGAGTCAGGTGAGATATTCAATGCTGTGCTTTTTTCGAAAATTTTGATTTTCTCAATAATGGCTCTAACAATTTTGATTAAAATATCGTATACTAAAGATATTTACCTGACAAATAAAATGTTTATGTTGAATTTTCTGGGAATAGCCTCTGAAGATTACTTTACTCTGAATGAATTTTACGGAATTTTGCGTAACTGATAAGCCGTATGAGATGGCCATAAAACTTACCACATAAAAATGTATATCACATTAAAACATACAATTTATGGTATATGTAGTTTTTCCTTTGAGTAGGTGTTTTTTTTTTTTTTTTTTAGATATTTCTTGTTTTAGTTTTCAGCTTTGAAAAACATACTTTTCTCATACAGGAATTTGTCAACTACTGTCCATACAAACAAAGGAACTTCAGTCACATAGCAATCAGCTTTTGACTATCACTTTAACCTATGGTACTCCCTTATTTACCTTCTATTTACAAGGAAGCAAGTAATAAGACAATTTCTGCTAATTCTTTCTCGATTAGCATTATGTAATAGAGGCATGATCTTTTAAACAATAATTAGTTGCAGAGATGTAGAGAAAGTCATGTGAATGCATCACATCAGAATTTTTCCCCTTGCAATAATTCAAAATGTTTAGAAATTTGCCATTACCTGCGAAAATATTCAGCCTCTGAAGACTACTTTATTCTGAATGAATTTTACGGAATTTTGCATAACTGCTAAGCCGTAATAGATGGCCAAACACTTACCACACAACAAATGTAGAGCATGTGAAAACACACGATTTATGTTATATACACCTTGTGGTTTACCGGGGAACAAGCGATTCAGTTGAGATATTCAATGCTATGCACGTATGTTGCTGTGGTAGCTCAGTGGAGGAGCATCTGACTAGAGATCGGGAGATCCGTGGTTCAAATCTCGGCTATGGCATTGAATTTTCCAATCTGACTCTACCTATCCAACTACACCTGGCTTCTGTGAAAAAACAATTAGACCAATATTTACAAAACGTTTAATTTACTGGAAGTAGCCTGAGAAATCCAATTTCTTCGGAAGGAGTTTTCTGTAATCTTATATAACCGGTATACGTTAAACGATAGTAATAAACGTAGGACATATAAAATGTTTCTCATAAATTATAGAGGGTAGAGACAGTTATTACAATGTATGTTATTAGATTTTCCTATAACAAAATATGAAATAAAGTAATTTCTGTGAATGTTTATCACGATAAGCATAAATAGACAGAAGAATAAGTGTTTATAAGAATATTAATACGGCGAAGAATGACCAGGAAAAGTCATTTTAATGTAAAAAAATGTGATATGTTCCATTCACATGACTTTCTCTATAACTCTGTAATAAATTATTGTTAAAAAGCTTATGCTTCTATTTACTTCCTGCTAATATGGAAAAAATTAGCAGAAGTAGTCTTATTACTTGCTTCCTTGTAAGTAGGAGTGAAATAAGGGAGTACCATACACATCTACCCAGTCAAAAACAGGTTGCTATGTGACTGAAATTCCTATGTTTGTATGAACACAAATTCACAAAGTCCGATGAGAAAAGTATGTTTTTATAGCTGAAACAGAAAACAAGGAATATCTAAAAAACAATTAACTCGACGAAAAAAATGTATATAACATAAATTGTGTGTTTTAAAGTGCTCTACATTTGCTGTGTGGTACGTTTTTGTCCATTTCTTACGGTTCAACAGTTATGCAAAATTCCGTAAAATTGACCCAGAATAAAGTAGTCTTCAGAGGCCATTCCTAGAAAGTTCAAAATATACATTTTATTTGACAGTTAAATATCTTTAATATACGATATTTTAATCCAAATCGTTAGAGCCATTTTTGGGAAAATCAAAATTTTCGAAACTAGTTCCCTGTGGTGGGGGGATTTTTCTCAAAATCTTCGTGTCGCATTCCTGGAGGATACTAAGCTTAAATACCAGGTTTGTGATTTTATCGACTTTTCGTTTTTGAGTTATCATGTTCACTGACACACATACACACACGAACTTTTTCTGAAAATACTTTTTTTGGGTATCAAATTTTTTGATAGAGTGCAACACTTTCTCTATACACTGCACATAGTGTGTACAGAGAATGCTAAAATCAGATATTTTTGCTTATTTGTAAGTCTTATGATGTCTGCAATATTTATTCTTATTGTTAGTTTAATTTCCTGTATGTTGAAATTCTAACAGAGCCAAGCTATTATGTAGCAGTATTTTTTACATGTAGACGAGAGAAAAAAAAAATGGGTGGATATCCACCAGTGCTGGTATAACAAGGTACACAATATGTATTTGAGTTGGCAGGCTTCCACAGTTGCTATGAATACAAATATAGTCATTTAAATACAAAGGATAACAGCAGGTGATATTAAAATAGAAATGGTGCTTTATACAGACGATCAAGATGGCATCCCGGCCTCAAATTGATATTCAAGAGGATTATAGAATACAAACAGTGCTTTAAGATTGCAATACACGATATCAGAATATCAATTTGGTACAGGAAATTGAAAACCATAATTTTATTGTAATTCGTAACAACGTTGACTCTACATAATAGGCGCATCGTTATCTGAAAATAATGAAAACTCAAATGCAAACATAACACTCTAAAAACAGTGTACTGCAGAAATATATTTTAAAATCTAAAATTAATTCTAGCACAACAATGAAATAATCAGAATATCGTAAATCAGAATATTAAGGGCTTGTTTTTTTAATAAGGATGTGATTGTATAAACTATTCATATTATATGAAGAACAGATAAAATAATATAATTCTTTTATAGGCAAAGGAAAGCAGATTTGTGATATTCTAAATTGTAATTTGTCGTTATATAATTGAATATCCATGCATATAAAGCAATGCATGAATTATTCAGCTTAAAATATTTCTGATAATGGTTTGTATGATCACAATTTAAAATCATTATAATATTATTTTACTTTCTCTACACGTACTATGTACATAGTGTATAGAGAAGGTATTGTAATGCCCCCAAAAATACGATACCGAGGTTTCACCGGAAATACATCTTTTGAGATTCCCTGAATCCAAAAAAGTCATTTTTGGAAAAAAGATCCGTGTGTGTGCGTGTGTGTGTTTGGACAGTATAGCTCAAAAACGAAAAGACCGTCAAATACTAAACTTGGTATTTAAGTTTGGTACCTTCCAAGGAAGCGAATCGAAAATTTTAAAGAAGATCCCCCCACTCCCAACTACCCTTTACATGGAATTTTTTCGAATTTTTTTATTTTCTCAAAAATAGCTCTAACGACATATATTAAAGTATCGTATATTAAAGATATTTACCTGACAAATATAATGGATATATTGAATTTTCTGGGAATAGCCTCTGGATGAATTCTGCTAAATGTTGCTTAACTGCTAAGCGGTAAGAGATAGATAAAAACTTACTAAACAGACAATGTTAATCTGATCAAAACACACAATATATGTCCTTTACATTTTTGCTGAGGAGCTAACCGTTTCCGAGATAATCCTTGTTTTTTGTTTCTGTTGAGAGTACTTATTCTCTTCTCAGACAGGAACTGTCCGTTTTTCTTTTGTTCTACTCCTGGCCAAGCAAACAATCGAATAACGAACCTTTTTCTGAAAATGCTTTTTTTTTTGCATTCAGGGGGCCCTAAAACGTGTATTTTCGGTGAAATCTCGTTATCGAATTTTTGGGTGGAATACAATACTTCCTCTATATACTATGTACAAAGTACGTGTAGAGAAAGTAAAAATGTGTGTGAAACAGCTCAAGATAATTAAGAATGGGAAGTGTGGTAGATGAAATCTTGACGAAAATAGGAATGAAAGACATGAGAAGGAAGGTAGAATAAATTAAAAAATATTCTGGAAATCAGTGAGAAATAGGACAGAAGACATAGAGAATCAGCAAATTAGAAAATAAAAAGTCACTTGTTTACACCGAAAACAATCTGATTTGTTCCATTCATATGACTTTCTCTACATCTCTGCAACAAATTATTGTTAAAAAGTTTATGATTCTATGTACTTCATGCTAATGCAGAAAAAATCAGCAGAAATTATCTTATTACTTGCTTCCTTGTAAGTAGAAGTGAAATAAGGTAGTAGGTTAAAGTGATAGTCAAAAGCTGGTTGCTATATGACTGAAGCTCCTTTGTTTGTATGGAGAAAAGTATGAGAAAAGTATGAGAAAAGTATAAGTTTTTCAAAGCTGAAACCAAAAACAAGGAATATCTAGAAAACGACCAACTCCACGAAAAAAAAGATTATATAACATAAATTGTGTGTTCTAACGTGCTATACAGTCTTTGTGTGGTACCTTTTTGTCCATCTCTTACGGTTTAGTACTTATGCAAAATTCCGTAAAATTCATCCGGAATAAAATAAACTTCAGAGGCTGATCCCAGAAAATTCAAGATATGCATTTTATTTTTCAGGTAAATCTTTAATATACGATATTTTAATCAAAATCGTTAGAGCCATTTTAAAGAAAATCAAAATGTTTAAAAAAAATTCCATGTAAAGGGTAGTTGGGGATGGGGGGATTTTCTTGAAAATCTTCGTCGTGTCGCATCCTTGGAAGATACCAAACTTAAATACTAAGTTTGATATTCAACGGTTTTTCGTTTTTGAGCTGTCCACAGACACGCAGACACAGATACACACACGCACACACACACACGGGCCTTTTTCTGAAAATGTTATTTTTGGATTCAGGGAGACCCAGAACGTTTATATACGGTGAAATCTCGCTATCGAATTTTTGGGTGGAATGCATTACCTTCTCTACACACTATGTACATAGTACGGGTAGAGAAACTAAAAAAGGAATCTAAGCACAATAGTGTACTGTATCGGAGGTGATTCCGAATTTCACACACACACACAACAATATAAGAACAGACCAATAAAAGAAATAACACTCCGATGTCGCCCATACACACGCTCGCGCTCAGAACTATTTCCACGTAGTCATACATATAGATAACTCATATACCAACTAAATTTGTATAATATTTACACAAATGTCTTATCTCTTTGTGCACGTACTTCCATTAAGCATGTGCCCAAGCTTGGCCAGTTTTGGCTTTTAGAATCAAGTCCAAACATGCTGTCATCCATCGGCAATAAATTTTTCCTAACATCCTCCATCTGCCCGCAGTCTGCCAAAATATCCGTCCAGTCTTCCTGATCCCCGTATAATAGTCAAATTCTCCTACCAGCTTCATCAACTACCTTACGAGTTTTTTCACCCTCCCAGGCTGAGGTTACAGGGTAACTGTAGAAGTATAGTCTCTGAACCTATCTGAAAAGCAACGTAGCAGCTACCGCTTTTATAAGCCGTATTGTTTGTTTGTGTCTTCAAATTAATGAGACTTTGTTGCTAAGGTTTGCTTATCACCGGAGACTGTAAGCGGGTCTTGTTCATAGAGAAGGGTAAAATGAAAGATGCTCACACCAGTTTCACACTCACTGTTTTTAACTTAAAATAGCCCTGTTGAGCTTTGCAACTCTTTTAACGTACGGAGGTATATCTGCAAACCTAAAATTTGGTTAACGGATTTTCCCTCCAAAACTAATATTCTTTGCTTATCTAACACAAATTACGTCATAAAACCTAAGTGCTGCATATTACTCAGATTCACGTTTCACCATACCATTTCATTATCTGTGCCAAAAACCGCAACACCGCATCCAATATATAAGGTGGGTTTAAAATAGCTACAAACTGAGACAATATGCTTCACTCAGATCTCGTGTAGCCGTTGGATCATGCGTAAGTACAGGATGTCCACAAAATAAATATTTCGTGATTCAGGTATTTACGAATGGTTTTTTCTTTCTCTACAAGTGCAATCTACATAGTGTATAGAGACAGTATTGTAATGCACCCAAAAATTCGACACCGAGATTTCACCGCAAAAGCATGTTTTGAGACCCCCTGAATCCATAAAAAGCATTTTCAGAAAAATGTCCGTGTCTGCGAGTGTATGTATGTGTGTGCGCATAGCACAAAAACGAAAGGACCGTTAAATACCAAACTTGGTATTTAGGTTTAGTATCTTCCAAGGGTGCTACAAGAAAATCCTTCACCCCCATCTTCACTTTGCATAGAACTTTTTTCGAAAACTTTGATTTTCTCAAAAATGGCACTAACAATTTTGATTAAAATATCATATATTAAAGATATTTACCTGACAAATAATATGTATAACTTTGATTTTCTGGCAATAGCCTCTGAAGACTACTTTACCCTGGATAAACTTTACATGACTACTAAACCGTAAAATATGGGCAAAAACTTACCACACAAAAAATGTGGAACACGTTAAAACACACAATTTATGTTATATACATTTTTTCGTGGAGTTGATCGTTTTTGAGATATTCCTTGTTATTGGTTTCAGCTTTAAAAAACAATTTTCTCGTACGGGAATTTGTTAGTTGCTGTCCATACAAACAAAGAAATTTCAGTCACATCATAGCAACCAGCTTTTGACTATGACTTTAACCTATGGTACTCCCTTATTTCCCTTCTACTTACAAGGAAGCAAGTAACAAGACTATTTCTGCTATTTTTTCTCGATTAGCATGAAGTAAATAGAAGCATAAGGTTTTTAACAATACTTTGGTGCAGAGATGTAGAGAAAGTCATGTGAATGTAACACGTCAGATTTTTTGTTATAGGTTGATCACTGAGCAGTATGTTGGCTATTCCTGAATGTATTGCCGTTGTCGTATGGGTCTACAGAACGTTGCGTTAAATGAGCTGCGACAACGGTTTCAAAGGATTTCTAGTGAAATCTCGATATCGAAATTTTGAGTAGATTACAATACCTTGTCTACTCACCATATGCATTTTACATACGGGCTAGAGAAAGTAACTGACCGAATTGGATGCATTCTGATTATCAGGGCTAGGAAGTTCGTACCTATTCCTTTATACAGAGTAAGAACGGCCAGACTCTG
The DNA here is from genome assembly GCA_030762935.1 of Hymenopus coronatus. Taxonomy (NCBI): domain Eukaryota; kingdom Metazoa; phylum Arthropoda; class Insecta; order Mantodea; family Hymenopodidae; genus Hymenopus; species Hymenopus coronatus. The sequence continues at coordinate 34,645,144 of CM060883.1, forward strand.
CAATACCTTTGCGAGAGCAAAGGTCAACGTAGAGTGCAACCCATTACTACAAAACAGCTATCACTGCGTAACACAGAACCACGTCGGTAGGAAGGAAGGCGTTTGTTCTGCTCAAATTTGGGTAGAATATATTTTATGACCATAGTAAGTTTTCTAGCAGTGTACTTATACGTGTACTTATTTAGAAACCGATGACAGTTCTAGTATACAAACTGCCAAACATTTAGTAATGGAGCAGCTTCACATAAATACATTATTGATTGCAATTTTGTTCAAAAAGTTACCCACAACTATCATGATCAGCTCAGAGGTTTGGAGCTGACTGAATCTATGCTGTCAAGACGACTTTAATAATCCACGAGCATGCAACCTGATGAAAATGAAACGTGTAATTGAAAAGAATGTATAATTTAGTGTGATATATCACATACAAGGTGCAGTTTTAAATCCCAACAAATGCTATTTGTTTGGTGATATTGATACGGAATTGATATAATATTTCAAATATGCCCTAATGGCATTACGTGAAGTGGACAAAACTTTTTCGCAATATAAATCTTGTTTGTTGGAACGTTGTTTTCAGTAATACGGCTGCAAATGAGTAAAGTTTCAGTTTCATTCCTGCTTTGGTTTTTACTTGTAAGAGTGTTTAGATATGTAAGAAACTACATTTATTATTTGTATATTATTTTAGATTCAATCAGTAAATATTACAATCCGTATTATAATTGCTTGGATGTTTTCATAATGTACATATGTAAAGAAGGAAAACAGTAAGGCAGCCTATGTTGTATGTTTTACATAATTAAATAGGTGTGTAACCTCTCCTCCTTATCTATGACTTGTTTTGATGCGACGAAACGTTTTACTAAGAGCAGTTTAAGAAAGGAGGTTCTATGTTCTCACACATCTTATATACCTTGAGGTTAAAAACTCTACAAACCATATAAAAACTATTGAATACTATTTGTTTGAAAAGTACATGATTGAAATTCATAAGCCACATATAAATTATAAAATTATAAGTTATATTCCATATACTCAATTACGATTTTAAAAGTTATAAATGAACATTTGTTGAGAAGTTTCATTATAATAGATCCATATGGCTATTGGGCATTCTAATGTAAGTTACATCATTTCTTGCAAGAGATAGTGAGGTTCAGATATGACTATACACAAATGCTGAACATATTTACACACAGAAGAAAGCAAATAGTAATGATCTGAGTTTTCTAGGAGAAACTTCCATAGACTTTAAGAAGAACAGAACACCTGATAAAATATATCGTTTTATGTTGAAAAGTGACATAGCCAGTAGTCCTTAAGAGGATTGGCAAATAACAAGAAGATCAGAGATACAAATCCCAACTCAACTAGGGCAAAGTGCATCAAATTTATTTGGTACTTTTATATTTCTCGTTTGTTCGATAGGGCTGAGAAGAAGGATATTGATGCAGAAAAGACAGAACTGCTGATTCCGATTTCATCCTAGCATTTAGATAATGGTTGTGATTTATTCTTTTTTACGCAAATATTATATGAGTTTATAATATTATATATTATATGTGTTCCATTCACATGACTTTCTCTTTATCACTGCAACAAATTATTCCATTTACTTCATCTAATGAAGCAAAAATTAGCAGAAATAGTCTTATTACTTGCTCCTTGTTTATAGGAGCAAAATAAGGGGGTACCACAGGTTAAAGTCAAAGTCAAAAGCTCGCTGCTCTGCGACTGAAGTTCCTTTGTTTGTATGGACACGAGTTCAGAAAGTCCTGTATGAGAAAAGTATAAGTTTTTATAGCTGAAACCAAAAACAAGGAATATCTCAAAAACAATCAACTCCACGAAAAAAATGTATGTAACATAAATTGTGTGTTTTAAGGTGCTCTACATTTGTTGTGTAATAAGTTTTTGTCCATCTCTTACGGTTTAGCAGTTGTGCAAAATTCCGTAAAATTGACCCAGAATAAAGTAATCTTCAGAGGCTATTCCCAGAAAATTCAAAATATATATTTTATTTGGCAGGTAAATATCTTTAATATACGATGTTTTAATCAAAATCATTAGCTATTTTTTTAGAAAATCAAAATTTTCGAAAAAAAGTTCCATGTAAAGGTTAGTTGGGTTGGGGGATTTTTCTCAAAGTCTACGTTGTCGCATCCCTGGCAGATACTAAACTCAAATACCAACACACGGACCTTTTTCTGAAAATCCTTTTTTTGGATACAGGGGACCCTAAAACACATATTTCCGGTGAACTCTCGATATAGAATTTTTTTGTAGAGTGCAATACCTTCTCTATACAATATGTACATAGCACGTGTAGAGAAAGTAAAGATCTCACGTGTTCTATTCACAAGACCTTCTCTACAAATTAATACTACAAACAATTATTCCTTTATCTACGTCGTGGTAATCGAGATAAATATTAGCAGAAATGGTTGTATTAGTTCCTTCTAAGTAGAAAGGTAATAAGGTAATATATTAGGCTAAAACGATAAACAAATATTTTTAAAATCCAGTAGCTATGTGAAACACTTTAAATTCGATTCGCTTGTGTTAGAAAAAAAGAACAAAAAAGAGATGAAACGAAAAATGACCTTCCGTTTGAAATAAAAGTTTAGTAGCTTAAAATTGAAACCTATAACAAGGAATATCCTAGCGTTTTAACAAGGTCTTCATTTTTATATTAGGTTTTATCTACCTCTTACGGTTTACCAGTTATGCAAAAGTCATCCAGAATGAAGAATTCTTCAAAGGCTGTTCCCTAAAAATCCAAAATATACATTGTATTTGTAATGTAAAGATCTTTAATATTCAGAAGTTTAATCAAAATAATCAGAGGCATTTTTGAGAAAATCAAAATTTTCGAAAAATGGTCCATCTTAAGGGGAGATTGTGGTAGGGGTATTTTCTTCGTGCTGCATCCTTGGTACGTGCTCAACTTGATTAGATTTAATTATTCAACTTTTAAGCTTCAACCATGACTTAAGTCTTTGTTTCAGTTTACGTCAATTTATTCACGCGTATTATTTGGAGGAATAAAATAACGTTATAGTTAATGTGGGGTAGTTATAACATTGCAATATATCCAAAATATTTCAAAATAAACGTCTATGTGCTCTCCTGCCTGTCAATATTGCATATAAGGTAAAATCCACTGTCAATCTTACAATTAATTATATAGTTTTGTGTTCCTGAGATATATTAATAAAGGCAACTGATTGAGGTGCTATTTTTGAACACATAATTGTTAGCATAATATTATCTAATTCATTTAATCACCTTCTGAAGGCAATACCTCAAAGAGGTTCGAATGGTTCCATTCAAAGCCAAAGTCGTGAGTTTGAATCCCAGAAACTGCAGTCAAAAGTGCCTATGGTAAAGGACGGAGAGGATTCAAGTAAAAAAAACGGTGTAATATCACCCTTTGAATCTGACGGGGCTATATTTGGCTGCAACCGTAAGAATTTTTTACTTTTCTTTTATAAATAATGTGATGTGCTCCGTTCAAATCATTTTCTCTTCATCTCTTTAACAAATTATTGTTAGTCAGCTTATTCTTCTATTTCATGCTAAAACATTAACAGAAACGGTCTTATTACTTATTTCCTTATAAGTAGAAGGGAAATAAGGGAACTCACTAAGCTAAACCGACAATCAAATGTTTTAAAATGTGGTTGCTATGGGATTTAAGTCCGTTTCTAGTGTGAGAAAAGTTTAAGTATTTTAAAACTGAAATAAATAACAAGGAATATCTTGAAAACGGGCAACCTTGCGAATATATATAAGAGAATTGTGTGTTTTAACGAGCTCTATATTAAGTACCTAAGTTTTTGTCCATCTCTTGCAGTTTGCCAGTTACGTCAAATTCCGTAAAATTCATTAAGAATAAACATGCCTTCAGAGCCTATACCCTGAAAATTGAAGATATACATTCTATTTTTCATGTAAATATCTTAAATATAAGATATTTTAATCAAAATCGTTAGTCATTTTTGAGAAAATACAAATTTAGGAAATATTTTCCATATAAAGGATAGTTTGGGGTGAGGGTATATTCTTGTAAATATTTGTGTCGCATCCTTGAAAGATACCAACCAAACTTGAATACCAAGTTTGGTTTTAACGGTCTTTGCGGTTTTGAGCTATGTACCCACAGACACTCACATACATATATATACACACACACACACACAGACAAACACACACGGACATTTTTCTAACTTTTTTTTTACTCAGGGAGGTCTCAAAACATGTATTTCCCGTGAAATTTCGGCATCAAATTTTTGGGTGCAATACAATACCTTCTCAATACAGTATGTACATAGTACGTTTAGGGAAAGTAAAAATCATAACATTTTAAAGCAAAAATTTTATGTTTTTACTTTCTCTACACGCACTATGTGCATAGTGTATAGAGAATCTATTGCACTCCACCCAAAAGTTCGATACTGAGATTTCACCGGAAATATATGTTTTAGGGTCCCCTTTATCTAAAAAAATCATTTTCGGGAAGAGGTCCGTGTGTCTGTGAGCACGATAACTCAAAAACGAAAAGTTTAGTATCTTCCAGGGATTCGATACGAAGATTTTGAGAAAAATTCCCCCACCCCATGGAACTTTTTTCGAAAATCTTGATTTTTCTCAAAAATGGCTCTAACGATTTTGATTAAAATATCGCATATTAAAGCTATTTACCTCACAAATAAAATGTATATCTTGAATTTTCTGGGAATAGCCTCAGAAGAGTACTCTATTCTGGATGAATTTTACGGAATTTTGAATAACTGCTAAAGTGTAAGAGATGGAAAAAATCTTACTATATGAAACATATAGGGCACGTTAAAACACATAATTTATGTTATATACTTTTTTTCGTGGAGTTCATCGTTTTTGAGACCTTCACGGTTTTTGGTTTCTGCTTTGAAAAACTTACACTTTTCTCATACAGAAATTGTCAGCTGTCCATATAAACTAAGGAACTTCAGTGAAATGGCAATCAGCTTTTGGCTATTACTTTCACCTTATTTCGCTTCTACTTATAAGGAAGGAAGTAATAAGATTATCATGAAGTAAATAGAAGTATAAGCTTTTTATAAATAATTTGTTGTAGATATAGAGAATGATAGACATCTCTTTATGCTTGAAGTCTGTTTTAAATTGGAATTACCCTTGAAATATGAAGTCTGTTTATGTAGTTGTGTTTAAAACAAACGAGACCTGCAAGTCCTGTGGTCAAGAAAGTTACCTGAAGTTATATATAATAGCCGCTTCCAAATTTAAACTTTACTTTATCGCAAACCTGATTACTTTCGTTACTTGCAAGTACTAGGTAATAAGGTCATTTTAAACCTTCTGTCGTTAGTGTATAGTGTCGATAAATTTATGAAACACCAGGCATTTTCCAGATATTTGATAACATACCATTGGTGATAAGAAAAGCAAGATTGGTGGGAATCTGTCACATTTATGGAAGCTTTGCTGAAGGCCAGTAATATATCAGCTGCTTTATTCTCCCGTGAAAGCGAAGTTATTATTTCTCTTGGAAGAACAGACGATACTGTGCATTTCACAGCCTGCATCACAACAAGATAAGGGTATTAGAGATGGTGCAGGAATAGGGATTGTTAGGATTTGCTCCCTCATTGGGCCCAATCTGCGTTCCTCATCTGTTTTGGTCGAGAATCTGCGTCATCTGGATGGGCAGCGGTTGATTGGATATGGAAGTACAGAAGACCCCAACAAAAATATCCTGTCTCCCTTCCTTCTATCAGGAATACCTAACCTAAAGCATTAATCTGATAAAAGCTCCTCCACTCACACTGGACAGAAACAATCGATTCACACAAGGCGCAGCGATCTGCCTAGGGAAAACTGCAGGGGAGCAATAATACGTTTGGTGAAATACTGAAGGGCATCCTGACAGAAATAACACGTGATTCTTCACTCAGAGAAACCATTTGTCTGACAGAGATAAACAGAACATGGGTGGTGAAAAGCGCAGCATTTGGTCAGATATTATTTCGATAGCAACATTGTCAGAGAATTTCCTAGTTTTAAACATGGTGACTCATCGATAGTTCAGGCCGTGACCACTCGCCTATCACCTAGACGGTTCGATCCCAAGCACCGCATGTGAGATTTGTGGTAGACAAAGCAATACAAGGTCGGGTTTTCTCAGGGTTCTGCGGTTTCCCCCGCCATCATATTCCACCGATGCTCCATCTTCATTCCATGTATCACCAGTGCCATCGTCTGCGGTGCCACAAGTACCAAACCGGGGTTAAACACTACAACAACAAAAATTCGATGTGTTCCATTCACATGACTTTGTCTACAGCTCTGCAAGAAAGTACTGCTAAAAAGCTTATGCTTCTATTTACTTCATGCTAATTGAGAAAAAGTTAGCAGAAATAATCTTATTACTTGTTTCCTTGTAAGTAGAAGCGAAATAAGGGAGCGCCATAGGTTTAAGAGATAGTCAAAAGCTGGTTGCTATGTGACTGAAATTCCTTTGTTTATATGGACAGGAGTTGACAAATTCCTGTATCAGAAAAGTAAAAGTTTTTTAAAGGTGAAATCTAAAATAAGAATAACTCAAAAACGATCAACTACACGATAAAAATGTACATAACATAAATTGTATGTTTTAAAGTGCTCTAAATTTTTGTGTGTAAGTTTTTGTCCATCTCTTACGGTTTAGCAATTATATAAAATTCATCCAGAATAAATTAGTCTTCAGAGGCTATTCCCAGAAAATTTAATATATACATTTTATCTGTCAGGTAAATATCTCTATCATACGATATTTTAATCAAAATCGTTAGAGTAATTTGTTAAGAAATCAACATTTTCGAAAAATGTTCCATGTAAAGGGTACTTAGTTGGTGGTGGGGGAATTTTTTGAAAATCCTCGTGTCGCATCCTTGGAAGATACTAAACGTAAATACGAAGTTTGGTTTTTAACGGTCTTTTCGTTTTTGAGCTATGCACACACACATTGTCAGACAAAAGGACACATACACGGACATTTTTATAAAACTTTTTTTTTGATTCAGGGGGTCACAAAACATGTATTACCTTCTCTATACACTATGTACATAGTACGTGTAGACAAAGTAAAAATTAATAATTCACTTGTTATGCAGGACTGCTTTAATTTAAATCTATTGTTTTAACTAATAACACGGGAATAATAGTTTATTCAATTAAATCATCGACAGAATCATCAGCCGTCAAGGATTAAACTTTATGGCCTTCTTCAAACACAAGATACCATTAGATAACTACATTGGCAGAGCATTTATTTTAATACATGCTGACTCATCGATCGATATTGCTTTTAGTTAAACCTCTTGTTTTAAATGATAAACGGGAATAATAATCTATTGAATGAAAACATCAACAGTGTCATCAGACTTCAAGTATTAAACGTAATGACATTGTTTGTATGCATAGCTTTACTTATAGGTACAAGCAGAATAGCGATAATAGCAGAAACTTTACGATATATACTGGCCTAAATTGTCCATAAGGTTCCAATGCAACCGCGAGAAACAAGTCAAAGTCAGGGGACGTTAAAAGAATGACAAACAAACAATTAATAACAATAACTCGAAAATAGCTTTGTCACAAATAGGTTTTGTAAAATTGATGTTCTAAAAGGTATACATATTTCGACTTGTAGTTTCGTTTATCGCTTCACATTTGTGAAAACAAAAAACAGCTAGATTTTCAGAAAAAGGCCAGCGCGTGTGTCGGTGTGCCTCTGAACATGGTAATTCAAAAACGAAAAGTCGATTAAATACCAAAAATGGCATTTAAATTTAACATTTTCCTTGGATGCGACACGAGCATTTTCAAGAATATCCCCCTACCTCAAACTACGATTTACATAGCTTTTTTTGTTTGAAAATGTTGTTTTCCTCAAAAATTGCTTTAACGATTTTTATTAAAATACTGCATTTTAAATATACTTACATTACAAATAAAATCTACATTTTGAATTTTCAGTGATTAGCTTCTGAACACCTCTTAATTGTGGATGAATTTTGCTGGATTTTTCTTAAGTGGTAAAACGTATGAGATAGACACAAAAAGTCGCCCTCCGTCGTGTAATGGTTACCATGCTAACTTCATATACCCAAGGTCGCCGGTTCAAACCCGGCGGAGGACGATGGATTTTTTCGGGGGTAAAAATCCTTAGCATGGCTTCCTTCGGAAGGGAAGTAAAGCTGTGGGTCCCGTGTCGTAGATTTACGGCACGTAAAAGAACCTCAAGCCTGATAAGAGAGGCCTCTGAGCAAAATTAAGCGGTCATTCACGCCCAATATAGAATGGGACGCTGAGAACCAAAGCAGCTAAAAAGCATCCATAAATAACAGGCCATTTCATTTCATTTAGACACAAAAATGTAGATCTCTTTAAAAAACACGTTACTTTATATCATGTACACTTTTCTTGTAGATTTACCGATTTTGAGATATTTCTTGTTATTGGTTTCAGTTCCAAACTACCTAACTTTTCTCAAACGAGACCATGCAAAGCGAACCGAACTTCAATTTTTACTTTATCTATACGTACTATATACATAGTGTATAGAGAAGGTATTGCACTCCACCCAAAATTAGATACTCAGATTTCACCGTAAATATATATTTTAGGGTCTCCTGTAACCGAAAAAAGAATTTTCAGAAAAACGTCCATGTGTGTGTGTGTGTGTGTTCGTGGTACCGTGTGTCTGAACACGATAGTTCAAAAACGAAAAGTGGATAAAATAACAAAGTTGGTATTTATGTTTAGTTTCTTCCAGGGATGCGACACAAGGATTTTGAGAAAAATCCCTCCCAATCAAAACTACCCTTTACATGGAACTTTTGATTTTCTAAAAAATGGCTGTAAAGATTTTGATTAAAATTTCGTATATTAAAGATATTTACCTGACAAATAAAATGTATACCTTGAATTGTCTGGGAATAGCCTCTGAAGACTACTTTATTCTGGATGAATTTTACGAAGTTTGCATAACTGGTAAACGTAAGAGATAGACAAAAACCTACCATTCAAAAATGTAGGGCACACTAAAACACACAATTTATGTTATATACATTTTTTTCGTGGAGTTGATCGTTTTTTACATATTTCTTATTTTTGGTTTCAGCTATGAAAAACTTATACTTTTCTCATACAGAAGTTGGTCAAAGGAACATCAGTCACATAGCAACCAGCTTTTGACTATCACTTTAACCGATGGTACTCCCTTATTTCGCTTCTACTTACAAGGAAGCAAGTAATAAGACTATTTCTGCTAATTTTTTCTGAATTGGCATGAAGTAAATAGGTGCACAAGCTTTTTATCAATAATTTGTTACATCAAAGAAATAGAAGGCATGAGATATTTTACTATTCTGAACGTCGAAATAATCGCTTTCCCATTCTAGTGATGATTGTATGTAGCATTCTCGTGTGCCTATAGGACTCCCTTATTTCCCTTCAGCTTACAAGGAAGTAAGTAATAAGACTATTTGTGGTAATTGTTTTCTCTATTAGCATGAAGTAAATTGATCATTTGTTGCAGAGAGGTAGAGAAAGTCATGTGAATGGAACACATCAGATTTTTTTTTATTACCGTGACTACACAAAAAAAAACAGAGTTTCATCACATAGTTCAAAGAGTTGACAATCGCTTAAGACTACTAATTCCCATGTAAGCCTAAGCTATTATATTGTCTCTGTAACTTAACTAGATTAACATGCTGTAGAAAGAAAACTTAACATTTATAACAATAGCGTGTTAAGAATTAGCAAAGAAAAATCACCTGAACGTAAAAATACGATTGTTTATTAATGCAGGTATAATTAGTTTTGTGCAGATCCGGGTGTCTAAGTAACAATGCTAAGAAACAAAAATAGCTTAGAGGTTAACCCACACATATTGCTTTCTGTGTTATCTAATACGCTCAGTTCCCTTAGTTTTAAATAAGAGATATATATAAACATCAGGTAAGTTAGATTTGGCTAATAGCCAGGTTTCACATGTTCCAATGTCGTAAGATCCCGCCAATGTCTGTAGACCAACCGCGGTGCAGGGCGTCATCCTCTCAGACCACACAGACACTCTCACGAGCTTTTCGTCCTTCATTTCTTTTTGCAACATTTTCAGCACGCCTCAACTAATATGTAACGTCCATGACTAAGAAAGGGGAGTGGATATTTGATTTCCAGTTTATGAAAAAACAGCTACAACGGCTTATTTTATATGAAAGCACTCACGATTTCACAAATATGTTTTCTCTGGATGTACTTTTATCTTTTATGCGTTTACTTATATATTTATACTTCTGTTGACCAGGCGCTGCCGTGACCGAATGGTTAGACCTTCCACCTAGGTATGATGGACGAAGCGGCATCTGGGTCGTTCGGTTTCCCCCGTCACTCATTACACCAAATCCTTCACTATCATTTATTTTACCTGCATTTTGTATCATCCACTTCCTCACGATCATTCCTGGCTACACGCAGACCACTCATTCCATGTTCTCCCTTCTGTGGTTTCGTGCCATTGGCTCTCCGACAGGCTTCTGACCCCTAGACACCTACTTGTAAGTCCTAGGGGGTGTCAGGCCTAAATACGGGGAGGGTAAGCCGACTAAGAAACTTTGTTGACAACTAAAAAAATGCGCCACTACTTCCAGTTTGAGCTTCCGTTATTCTTTGTGTCCTTCCTTATTCATTTGGAAAGAGGAGAATTTACGATTTAATAACAGCCAAATTGAATAATCAGTGGCTCAGCATAACAAAAGTAACAGTTACACGAGAGAAGTTTTTTCCACAGTCAATATTCTCTTAAACATTTGAAAACTCACAGCAGGTTTTGTATCTACACAAGTTATACCAGCACAGAGATATTATATTCCATTTGAAAACATTTAAACTACAGAAACAAACAATTGAATGTCTTTTTACTTTACACGTACATAGGGTATATTCGATTACCGAGATTTCACCGGAAATACATGTTTTAGAACACCCTGAATACAAAAAGAAGCATTTTTACAAAAAAGTCCGTATGTGTGTGTGTCTGTCTGTCTTTCTGTGAGTGTACCTCTGGACAGCATAGCTCAAAAACGAAAAGACCGTTAAATACCAAATTTGGTATTGAGGTACAGTATCTTCCAAGGATGTGACACGAAGATTTTCAAGAAAATCCTCCCCACTACAAACTACCCTTTACATGGAAAAATTTGCGAAAACTTTTATTTTCTTAAAAATGGCTCTAAAGATTTTGATTAAAATCGCGTATATTAAAGCTATTTGCACCCCAAATAAAATGTATATCTTGAATTTTCTGGGAATAGCTTCTGAAGACCTCTTTATTCTTGATGAATTTTGCCAAATTTTGTATAACTCCTAAACCGTAAGAAATGGACAAAAACCTACCAGACATTAACTGTAGACCACATTAAAACTCACAATATATACATTTTTTTGGTGAAGTGGATCGTTTTCAAGATATTCCTTGTTATTAGTTTCCGCTTTCAAAAACTTATACTTTTCTCATACAGGAATTTGACAACTCCTGTCTGTACAAACAAAGGAACTTCAGTGACATAGAAACCATATTTTGACTATTACTTTAACCTATGGTACTCCCTTATTTCACTTCTACTTATAAGGAAGCAAGTAATAAGACTATTTCTGCTAATTTTTTCTCGATTGGCATGGAGTAAATAGAAGCATTAGCTTTTTAACAATAATTTGTTGTAGAGATGTAGAGAAAGTCATGTTAATGGAACACATCAGATATTTTTTCATTGTCCTGGGTTTGAAACAAGAAGAAACCATTATTTTTTTGTTTTCAATAAAGATTATTTGTATAACTTTATTGTTATACATTTCTATAGTTATAGTTAATTTATTAAGCAACAATTTCTGTCAGTTGTATTATACTGGAAACAATAAACATCAAAATTACAAATGTGGAATATATTTAATTTCAAAGTTCCATTTATGGTTTTAAGTTCTCGTTTAGTTACTATAAATAATGAAGTACGATATTACCATTATTAACGTTTGAGCGTCTGTACTGTAACATTGAATTAATAATTTGGGTTTGGATAAATTTTAAATTTAATAAATAATATATCATCTCCATGTGCTTCGTTACACATCTCTCTGTAGGTATCAGGATAATAGGAGAGACTTTTACGATAGGATCTTTTACATTCCGTCCTACCCGATGTTCTACATTCACATGAACCTTCTCTATCCTCTATAGTTTGTTATTGTATATAGAAATTATTCTTGCGACAGTCGGCTTTCACCGAGATAGACCTTTTTGGAAATAGCTGCATTTCACTGTTCATCATAAAGAAAAAGAAATAGCGAGATCCAAATGTTTTAGAAGTGCACGCTATACACTGGCCTTAAAGTGTCATACCCTATCCATGACATTGCAACAAACATCTGAAAATCAATAGGAATTGGAAATAATGCTGAGTAATAAAAATATCGAGCATTATTAACGGATATCTGGGAAATAGCTGATACCAAAAAAATTATTTTAAATAAATTGAAGTCCCGAGTTTGTATCTTAATTAGGGTGAGTTACCCAATTAAGGTTTTTTCCCAGTTTATTGCCTTATACGGACAAGAAAATGATGAGTAGCTTTAAGCGATATATATATTTGGTTATATAAAGCGTTGCATGCTGTATTTTAATCAAAATTGTCACGGCAGTTTTTGATAAAATAAAGAATTTCGAAAATTATTCCGGTAAAGCGAATTTGAGCGGGCGGATTTTATGGGGTATCCGATGTTTCGTTTTTTATTTGTGCTGTTCACAGACAAACACGCATAAACACACGCATACACCTATAGACCGTTCTCTAAAAGGCCTTTCACTTTCTATAGCACGTATGCAAAGTGTGCATAGCAGATGGAGAAGGTGTTGTAATCCACCCCAAAAATCCGATACGGAGATTTCATCGAAAATACAAGTGTTAGAGTACCCTGAATTTAAACATTTTTAGAAAAAGGTGGTGTGTGTATATAGGTGTGTATGACGTGTTTGTGGACAGCATAAATCAAAAAGAAGAACTCTGATGTGTTCCGTTCACATGACTTTCTCTATATTTTTGCAAGAAATTATTCTTAAAAAGCTTATACTTCTACTTACTTCCTGATAATCGAGAAAAAAATAGCAGAAATAGTCTTATTTCTTGCTTCCTTGTAAGTAGAAGCTAAATAAGGGAGTACCATAGGTTAAAGTGATAGTCAAAAGCTGGTTGCTATGTGACTGAAGTTCCTTTCTTTATATGGACACGAGTTCACAAAGTCCTGTATGAGAAAAATATAAGTTTTTATAGCTTAAAAAAAAACAAGGAATATCTCAAAAACAATCAACTCCAGGAAAAAAATGTATACAACATAAATTGTGTGTTTTAATGTGCTCTACATTTTCTGTGTGGTAAGATTTTGTCTCTCTCTTACGGTTTAGCACTTATGCAAAATTCTTTAAAATTAACTCAGAATAAAGTAGCCTTTAGAGGCTGTTCCCAGAAAATTCAGAATATACATTTTATTTGTCAGGTAAATATCTTAAATATACGATATTTTAATCAAAATCGTTAGAGCAATTTTTTAAAAAAAAAAGATTTTCGAAAAATGTTCCATGTAAAGGGTAGTTTGGGATGGGGAAATTTTTCTTAAAATCTTCGTGTCGCATCCCTGGAAGGTACTAAACTTAAATACCAAGTTTGGTATTTTACCGACTTTTCGTTTTTGAGTTATCTTGTTTACAGGCACACGTACCCACGGACACACACACGGACCTTTTCTGAAAATACTTCTTTTGGATACAGGGGACCGTAAAACATATATTTCCGGTGAAATCTCGGTATGGATTTTTTTGGTGGAGTGCAATACCTTCTCTATACTCTATGTGCATAGTGCGTATAGAGAAAGTAAAAATCGGATATCAAACTTTGTATTTAAGTTTAGTATCTTCCAAGGATGTGACACGAAGGTTTTCCGGGAAGAAACCGCACCTTCAACTACCCTTAACATGAAACATAAATGTTTACGTGGCAAATAAAATGTATATCCTGAAATTCTTATGAATAGCTCTGTCCTCCTATGTCAACCCCTAGAAATGCAAAGAAACGGCTTTCAACCAAATGGTAACCAGCTTTTAAAAGATTTGACTCCGACTTCAGCCCAGTGTATTTCTCTTCTAGTTATAAGGAAGCAGGTAACAAGACAATTTCCGGTACTGATTATCTCGACTGGAATGATGTAGATGCTGTTTAACAATAATTTGTTACAGAAATGTAGAGAAAGTTATGTGAATCGAATACATCAAACCTTTTGGTGCTACTGCTGGCATCCTTCTATTGGAGACCGCTTATATAACCTGAAGATACAGGGGCTGATGTAAAAGTTGACTGTCGAGTTCAATTCTGATTAAAATAAGGGGAACATATACGGGCTAAATTAGCGTCTGATAAGCGTTTTCTCGAAACACCCCGCCCTCTCCCTCGTGTCTAGCGCTTGTCGCCATCAATCATCAGCTAACATCGGTCTTCATCAATCAATCATCAGGCAACATAATCGTATCATTCTCATGCTCATATTCCCCCAAATAAACGATAAGAAATGCTGTAGGGTGTGCATTTGGAAACTAAACAGATCACCATCATCTCATAATTGCAATATCAATTATCCAGACGTGTGCAAAGGGAAGTTATTGTGTAACTGTGCAATTTTATGTAATTTCCTGTATTTGTAGTGATTGTGGTTAAAAAGGATGATCTAGGTATAAAAGATTATGAACGACGAACGAATGTATATGAATGTTTATAATCTTGTTTCCTTAAGTAAAGAACAAAAGAATTAGGAGAGCTTAGAAACAAGAAGAAAAGTTCCATCGGAATAATTTCATTAAAGTCAGGATGGTATATCACGTAAATTTACAGAATAATTAATATATTCACTAAAGGAAGATATTTGCAAATTAGTGGATATAATATGATCTGTAAATTAAAATACCAACGAAAATTGTGGTTATGTAACTGTTTCCTCTAGTGTACCGTAAGGGAGCGCACTGGGGCCCTTTACAATACCTGGCTTATACTTCGACAAAAAAATATCTGATATGTTCCATTCACATGACTTTCTCTACATTCTGCAACAAATTATTGTTGAAAAGCTTATGTCTCTATTTACTTTATGCTAATAGAGAAAAAATTAGCAGAAATAGTCTTATTACTTGCTTCCTTGTAAGTAGAAGCGAAATAAGGGAGTACCGTGGTTAAAGTGATAGTCAAAAGCTGGTTGCTATGTGACTGAAGTTCCTTTGTTTGTATGGATAGGAGTTGGCAAATTCCTATACGAGAAAAGTAAGTTCTTCATAGCTGAAATCAAAAACAAGGAGTATCTCAAAACCGATCAACTCCACGAAAAAACTGTATATAACATAAATTGTGTGTTTTAACGTACTCTACATTTCTTGTGTACTAAGTTTTTATCTAAGTCTTATGGTTTAGCAGTTATGCAAAATTCCGTAAAATTCATCCAGAATAAATTAGTCTTCAGAAAATTCAAGATATACATTTTGTTTGTCAGATAAATATCTTTAATATATGATATTTTAAACAAAATCGTTAGAGCCATTTTTGCGAAAATCAAAATTTGCGAAAAAAGTTCCATGTAGTTTGGGATAGGGAGATTTTTCTCAAAATCTTCGTGTCGCATCCCTGGATTATACTAAACTTAAATACCAAGTTTGGCATTTTACCAACTTTTCGTTTTTGAGTTATCGTGTTCACAAACACACGGACACACACACACACGGACCTTTTTGTGAATATGCTTTTTTTGGATACAAGGGACCCTAAAACATATATTTCCGGTGAAATCTCGGTATCGATTTTTTGGGTGGGGTGCAATACCTTCTCTATACACTATGTACATAGTGCGTACACAGAAAGTAAACATTTGATGTGTTCCATACACATAACTTTCTTTACATCTCTGTAACAAATTATTGTTTATAAGCTTATTCTTTTATTTCATGCTAATCGAATAAACTTAAGCAGAAAGGGTTTTATTGCTTGGTTCCTCATAAGAAGCAGGGTAATAAGGGAATACGTTAAGCTAAACCGACAATCAAATGTTTTGAAATGTGGCTGCTATGGGGCTGAAATCTGTTTCTTTGGCCAGGAACTGACAGGTTTCCGTGTGAGAAAAGTATAAGTACTTGAAAACTGAGACCAATAACAAGTAAAAACGGTCAACTCCTCGAAAAAATGTTTATGACATAAATTGTGTTTTAACGAGATCTAAATGTGTTGTGTAGTAAGCTGTTGTCTATCTCTTAAGGTTTACTAGTTCCACAAAGTTCAGCAAAATTTATTGAGAATAATCAGGTTTTCAGAAGCTATTCCTAGAAAATTTAAGATATACATTCTGTTTGTGATAGAAATGGCTTTATTGTGTGGTATTTAAACCAAAATTGTTATTCTATTTTTAAAAAATCAAAATATTTGCAATTTTTTTCATGTAAAGGTTAGTTTGGGGTGGGAATATTTTCTTGAAAATCTTTGTGTCGCATCCTTGGAAGATACCAAATTTAAATACCAAGTTTGGTACTTAATGGTCTTTCGTTTTTGAGGTATGCTGTCCACGGACCTGTTTCTAAAAGTGCTTTTTTTTACTTTCAGGGGATCCTAAACATGTATTTCCGGTGAAATCTCCGTACATATGTACATGAATGAATGAATGAATGAATGAATGAATAAGTGTATTTATTGACATAGCAATATCATACATAGAATTTCAACAATCGCACGGGTCCACAAACCGTACGTGCTTTTGTAATACACATTACAAGCAATATTAACAACAACTACAAAAACAACAAAACATTAAAAGAGTAAACACGAAAATAAAAAGACAAAGGAAATACATAGTCAAAAGCAATATGAAACAACAATAAAGAATTAAGAGTGAACCCGAAAATAAAAATACAAAGATATTCAAATATAGCAATTTAAATTTACAGCACAGAGTACACCTTCATAAATGCACCCTCTTATAATAGATAATTACACTTAAAAGACATATATACACATAATATATACACCATATATAAAACCATAGCACAACAGTGACCTAAGTATGACATAATATATATGTATGTAGAACGTTGTAGTCACTTTTGTTCAGTTGATCTTATTCCTCCCTCCCCCCCCCCCCCTTCTTTATTGGTAGCCTCCCCAGATCTCAGCTGTCTTGCCTTAAGTATAATTTTACCTAGGCCGGCATGTTTTCCGTGCCTGCCAGTAGCGTCCAACATTGATCTAGCCCTACATTCGCAGTGGTAAAAAATCGCGGCAAATATTTTTCCCGCCATTCCTCCGTACCCCTACATCTTGCCAAGAGTTGAGTCCATGACTCTTCCTTCCCGTAAGTGGGACTACATATGAACATAGTACGTGTAGAGAAAGTATGAAAAAAGAATTAAAGCTGTTGATGTTTGCTCTTTAGTGAAAAATGCAGCATTCATTAAATTACGTATTTACAATATTTTAGTATCATAAGACCGATGTAACACATTTTTGGACGCCATTTTAAAGCGTTGCGCTGGTTAAATGACTATGTTCAACTTTCAAAATCAATCTCCTCGCATTTAAATCTTTTGTTATTTAAACTCTATCTTATCCCACAAAATTGTAACTACGGGTTGGAACATTCTTTCCAAAGCACTGATAAATGTGTGTAATAAACTGTTTATTTAGATTTTTGATAATGATCATAGAAATTTTAAAAGATAATTAGTGAAATCATGCACTGTGCTTTCAGTTTTGTCATTTTTATGATGAAAAATAAACAAACAAAGCTATCCACAAAATCGAAAGTTCAACCAGAAAAATTTTAAAAGATATAAGAAAACTAATTTTTAAAAATGCTTGTATGTAGTTCAATATCTGTAACAGAAGATAGATTTTGATTTCAGCTAATTAAATCCAATAAAGTCAGAATGAAAATGCATATATGAACAAAACTAGAATAAATTATCGATAGTGTAAAAAAAAAAATTAAATCTGTAGCTTTAATGCTTTAGAAAATATTTCTAATCACTTCGATGTCACCTAAATTTATTATCTTCCAAAGATACGACACAAACATTTTGAAGAAAATTCGCCAAGCATACTTTTTTTACAAAGAAGTATTTCGTAGTTTTGATTTTATCCAAACTTTCTTTGACTGCCTCCATGGTTGAGTGTTTGGGGGTCCCGGGTTTGATTCCCGGCCGGGGCGGGAAATTTTTCTCTAGCCAGAATAATTTCCTATCCCCCACAGAGTCTGGAAGTTTGTATGTGAGTGTGAATGTGTGCGTGTTTGAGTAAAACAAAATAATTTAAACCAACAGACAACGAGTTGTTTCAAGTGGAAAGCCCCCAATATTACCTTAGATGTTAAACGGGGCTATTAAAAAAAACTTTCTTTAACGATTTGGTTAAAATTATATATTACGGATATTTATATTACAAATAAAATTTACATCTTAGGCTTTTTGGAAATACCCTGTGCAGCTCTCTTTAAATTATCTTCTGTAACTGTTAAATGTTAGCCAATAGAAGAAATCGTACTGAGAACAAAATGTGGATTTGTTTAAAGCAAAAATGTTTTACAAATTATTTTGTTACTGTATCACGAGTCATTTTAAATTCTTTTCGATATTCTTATATTTTTGGCAATTGCATGGAAACAATATGCCACCTCTGGTGTTTTAATATTTGGCCATCGCTATTCCATTTTGTATTTATATATTTTGTTTGTCATGAAAATACCTTAGTTAAATATTTTAATAAAAGTCCTTAGAGCCATTTTGAAGAAATCAACATCTTCGTAAAAAGTTCCATGTAAAGGAATTTGGAGATGGGGGATATTCTTGAAAAGCTTCTTGTTGGATCCTTGACAATATTGCACTTAAATATCACTTTGGTATACACTGATTTTTCGTTTTTGAGCTATGTTACCCAAGACATACACACACATACATACACACACTCACACACACTCACACACAGGCACACGGACATGTTTCTAAAATGTTTTTTTTTTTTTTTTGGATTTTGGTGCGTCAAAATATGTATTTCCGTTGAAATCTACATATCGAATTTCTAAGTGGAATACCATACCTTCTCTATCCACTATGCACGTTGTATATAAGGAATAGAGAAATTAAAAAGCAATTTTAGAAAAAGATCCATGTATGTGTGTGAGAACAGTGTAACTCAAGCGCGATAGGTCAGTCGATAAATTCAGCATATTCCAAAAAATCAGATATATTCCATTCACATGACTTTCTCTACATCTCTGCAACAATTTATTGTTAAAAACCTTATGCTTCTAATTATTTCATGCTAATCGCCTAAAAACTAGTTGAAATAGACTTATTACTTGCTTCCTTGTAAGTAGAAGCGAAATCAGGGAGTATCATATGTTAAGGTGATAGTCAAAGGCTGGCTGCTATCTGACTGAAGTTCCTTTGTTTGTATGGACAGTACACAAATTCCTGTATGAGAAAAGTGCAAGTTTTTCAAAGATAAAACCAAAATCAAGGAATATCTGAAAAACGATCAACTCCTCGAAAAAAGTTTATATAACATAAATTGTGTGCCTTAATGTGCTCTATATATTTTGTGTGGTAGGTTTTTGTCCATCTCTTACGGTTTAGCAGTTATGTAAACTTTCGTAAAATTCATCCATAACAGAGTAGTCTTCAGAGCCTATTCCCTGAAAATTCAAAATATACAAATTATTTGTCCGGTAAATATATTTAATATACGATATTTTAATCAAAATCGTTAAAGCCATTTTTTAGAAAATCAAAATTTTCTTTTTTGGAATTGACCAATTCGAGATATTTATTATTTTTTACAGTTCTAAAATATTTAAACATTTTCTCATAAGGTAATTAGTCTATTCCTGACCTTGCAAAGAAACGCATTTCAATCACATGGCAACCAATTTTTTAAAATATTTGACTATCGTATTCCATTATTTCCCTTCTACTTACAAGGAAGTAAGTAATAAGAGGATTTGTGCTAAAGTATACAGTATCTAGATCAGCAGAAAGTAGATGGAAGGATAAATTTTTCAGAAATAAATTGTCACAGAGATGCAGAGAAAGTGATGTGAATCAAAACATCAGATTTTATTACGTTTTCTACACGTACTATGTACATAGTGTATAGAGAAGGTATTGTAATGGACACAAAATTTCGAGACCAAGATTTCACCGGCAATACATGTTTTGAGACCCCCGAATCAATAAAAGAATGTTTAGTAAAATGTCCGTGTGGTCTGTCTGCCAGTCTCTCTGTGTCTATGTGTGTGTGTGTGTGTCTGTGGGCAGCATAGGTATCATCTAAGGCTGCGACACGAAGATTTAAAAAAAAGAATCCCCCACCCCAAACTATCCTTTACATGGACCCACAATTTTTTCAAATTTCTATGATCATTATCAAAAATCTAACCGAACAGTTTATTACACACATTTATCAGTGCTTTGGAAAGAACTTTTCGACCCCTAGTTACAATTTTGTGGGATAAGTTTAAATAGGGGAAAATAACAAAAGAATTAAATGCGAGGTGTGGGAATTTTCCGGAGTTTTGGAGTTATCTTTTCGCTATATACTTTCTATAGGAGCCATATTTGCCATTATAGCTGGATTTGTACATTGATATCCAGTATTTACAGGATTATTTCTCAATCTTAATTGATTAAAAGCTCAATTCCTAACAATATTCGTAGGAGTTAACTTAACAATCTTCCCTCAACACTTCTTAGCATTAGTGTTCACAGACATATGGACCTTTCCCCAAAAATACTCTCTTTGGGTTCGTGGGGCCCCAAAACGTGTATTTCCGGTGAAATATTGGTATAGAATTTGTGGGTCCAATATAATACCTTCTCTATGCACTATGTACATAGTACGTGTAGAGAAAGTAAAAATTAGGTACCCCTGAGCCCTTCTTTAAGGTGGCGAGAGTTAAAACAGTTCCTGAAAGTTTATACCGGCTTGCAGTAATTTTAAATGATGATTGGGGGGGGGGGTTGCTGTAGGCAATAATTGAAACGCCGCGTGGGATGCATCTGTGTGATATGCATCGGTTCCCCTCCAGAATCGAACCTGCAATGCGCTCGATGCACCGAAAGCGACGCCGAACCATCTCCTCGCTTTCCTGTTATCCTGATACCTCCCTGCACGTAGCACTCGTTCAGCTGCACCAAAACTGCCGCTCAGTCGATTTTCTGCAGTGGGAATCGCACTGGGGCTTCAAACATTGCAGCCCTTCCAGCATTTTGTATATATTCATTTCACACGTGTTACGAAATCCTTTTTGCTCATCGGTTTGGTGACAATTTATTACAAATATGTCGGCGAGCTAGTTGAGATTCTTTTGAGTTTTACTCGCTGACAAAACGTGTTATTCTCAGTGACTTGGCCTCGAGGGAGATAATGCATTACAGGTAATATAATACTTGTAAATAATACACTGGTAAGATGTTCTTGTATATTCTTCAATATCACTGGATACAATAATTATTAACACTGTAGGATGGCACAGATAAATTAAGATTGCATTCTATAGCACGCGTTCCCATGGGACGCTACCCTTGTGCCGAGCAACTGACCAATAAGGAATGACAAAGGTTGAGCATCTATTCAGCTCTTATATAGGCTCGAAACTTATTCTACACGTTTCTCCTTGTTAAACATTCTTTAAGGAAGTATATAATACAGACTTCCTTTTATTTATAACTAAATTACTTTTGGTACATATAATATTTATTTCATAAGCTATTTGCACTTAGAGAGTATTTAAATATGGATAAACAACGCTTGAGAATGCAGTATACTAGAAAGGACAACTTCCTTTCTCATGCACGTAGCAATGCAATTATCAGTGTTCAATTTTTTCAGATAATTATTGCTGATTATAAATGAAATTATACTTAAAATACACATTAAATTCAATGCTCTGATATTCACAGGATACTATCAGTAATTAATTTTTTCTTTACCACATAATCAATAAATCAATATGGTATCACTTTCCTTCCATTAACATAAAATAAACGCTTGATATGAAACCGCTTGATTTCCATATATTAACGGTTCACAGGGCTATGTGATAGGAAAGCATTTACAAAATTTGACCAAAAATTGCGAACATTTATTTCTTTCTCTAGCATATGTGTACTATGCACATAGTAGACAGAGAAATAAAAACCTATATTCTTCTTTTACAATCCTTCTCTATTGTATAAACACCCAAAATTTCACATACGAAAAAACAAACAAACAGAAAAGCATTTTTAGAAAAATGTCCGTGTATGTGTTTATGGGGCAGGTCTATGGAAAAGTGAAATAAAAAGTTGGATGTGATCCATTCATATGACTTTCTCTACATCTCTGCAACAAGTTATTGTTAAAAAGCTTATTGTTCTATTTACTTAATGCTAATCGAGAAAAAAACTTAGCAGAAATAGTGTTATTACTTGCTTCCTTGTAAGTAGAAGCGAAAAAAGGGAGTACCATAGGTTAAAGTGATAATCAAAAGCTGGTGCTGTGTGACTGAAGTTTCTTTGCTTGTATGGACAGGAGTTGACCGAGTCCTTTGTGAGCAAAGTATAATTTTTTAAAGCTGAAAACAAAAACAAGGAATATCTCAAAAACGATCAACTCCATGAAAAAAATGTATATAACATAAATTGTGTGTTTTAAATTGCTCTACATTTTTTCTTGGATGAGCTTTTTCCATCTCTTACGGTTTAGCAGTAATGCAAAATTCCGTTAAATTCATCCAGAATAAAGTAGTCTTCAGAGGCTATTCCCATAAAATGCAAGACATACATTTTATCTGTCAGGTAAACATCTTTAATATACGATATTTCAATGAAAATCGCTAGAGCCATTTTTGAAAAAATCAAAATTTTCGAAAAAATTTGCATGTAAAGGGTAATTGGGGGCCTGGGGCGATTTTTATTTTTAAATCTTCGTATCGCATCCTCAGAAGATACTGAACTTAAATACCAAGTTTGGTATTTAACGGTCTTTTCGGTTTTGAATTATGCTGTCCACAGACACGCACTCATACATACAAACACACCCACGCGCACACACACGGACATTTGTTCAAAAATGCTTCATGTACATGGTACTTTAGAGAATGTAAAAGAAAGCTACATTTTTAGAAAAACTTCTGTGTGTGTGTGTGTGTGTGTGTGTGTGTGTGTGTGTGTGTGTGTGTGTGTGTCTTTTGGCAAGTTTATGGTAAAGTTAAACACCAAATTTAATTTAATATCAAATTTAATTGCAGTATACTCCCAGGATGCGACAAGAAGATTTTCAAGAAAATCCCTCCACCCAAACTACCCTTTAAATAGAACATTTTTCGAAAATTTCCTTTATCTCAAAAATGCTCCAACGACTTTAATTAAAATACCATAGGTTTAAAATATTTACATGACAAACAAAACATATATTTTGAATTTTTTGGGAATAGCTTCTTAAGATCTTAACATTCTGGATGACTTTTGTATAACTAGTAATGCATACAAACTTACAACTCCATGTCACGACAGCTCACGGGGAACCTTGGCCTACCGCCCGGCCGCTGCGTCCCCCATCTCGGTCCACTACAGACGTCATGGATGGGGTGCAGTATTGGAGGGTGAGACGTGGTCAGCGCCTCGAGTCCTCATGACCTGGAGCCGCTACTTCTCCATCAAGTAGCTCCTCAATTGGCCCCCCAGGGACCTTACGAGGCTGAGTGCACCCCGGGCCAGGTCTCCCAGCGGGGGAAAAATCCCCACGCTGGTACTGGGGATCGAACCCAGGTCTCCCGCTTGGTAAGTAGCAACGCTACCACCGCGCTAAGGAGACGACCGCATACAAACTTACTACACAAAATATAGATTTCGCTAAAACACAATTTATGTCATGTACGTTTTGTAGAGTTAACCGCTTCCGAGATATTCCTCTCGATTAGCTTAATATAAACAAAAGAATAAAGGGAGAAGCGCATCTGGAAAAATCTGATGTATTATCATGATTCTCTATCATTCTGCAACAATCTTTTCTTACGAAAGCCTATTTTCAATCTCTTCTTGAAATCGAGATAAACGTTAACAGAAATGGTTTAATTGCCTACATCCCTGTAGGTATAAGAGAAATAAAGGAATGCCTAGGCTAAACCTATAGTCAAATCCTTGAAGAGTTGCTGGTTATGTGGTGGCTTTGTAATTCTGTTCTGCTTGCAAGACCAGGATGAAAAATGAAAGAAAAGCCCGAAGAAAACCCAACCCTGCCCCGTTTTGTCCACGCACGTCCCACATGCGGTCGCCTGGGTTCGAAACCGGGTCTAACCACTCGGCCACGGCGCGGCCTTTGTGTAATAAGATCTTGTCTATCTCCTGCGGTTTACTACATTGTTATGCAAAAGTCGCATGGTCAGGTGTAAAATAACAAATCTGATGTGTACAATTCACATGACTTTCTCTACATCTCTGCAACAAATTATTCTTAAAAAGCTTATACTTCTATCTACTCCATGCTAATCAGAAAAAATTAGCAGAAATAGCCTTATTACTTGCCTCCTTGTAAGTAGAAGCGAAATAAGAGAGTACCATAGGTTAAAGTGATAGCTGGTTGCTATGTGGCTGAAGTTCCTTTGTTTGTAAGGATATCAGTTGACAAATTCCTGTACGAGAAAAGTATGTTTTTCAAAGCAGAAACCAAAAACAAGAAATGTCTCAAAAACGATGAACTTCACGAAAAAAACTGTTTATAACATAAATTGTGTATTTTAACGTGCTCTACATTGTTCGTATAGTAAGCTTTTGTCCATCTCTTACGGTTTAGCAGTTATTCAAAATACCGTAAAATTCATCCAGAATAAAGTACTCTTTAGAGGCTATTCCCAGAACATTCAAAATATACATTTTATTTGTCAGATAAATATCTTTAATATACAAAATTTTAATCAAAATCGTTAGAGCCATTTTGAGAAAATCAAAATGTTCGAAAAAAGTTCTATATAAAGGGTAGTTGGGTGTGGGGGATTTTTCTCAAAATCTTCCTGTTGCATCCCTGGAAGATACTAAACTTAAATACCAAGTTTGGTATTTTACAGACTTTTCGTTTTTGAGTTATTGTGTTCACAGACACACGGACCTTTTTTCCGAAAATGCCTTTTTTTTTAAATAAAGGGGATCCTAAAACATATATTTCCGGTGAAATCTCGGTATCGAATTTTTGGGCGGAGTGCAATACCTTCTCCATACACTATGTACATAGTGCGTATAGAGAAAGTAAAAAAACACGGACTTTCTATCTGAGCACAGTAAAAGTACGTATTTTAAAACTGAAATCAATAACAAGGAATATCTCGGAAACGGTTAGCTCCACAGCAAAAATGTGAAGGACATAAACTGAGTGCTTTAACCAGATCTATATTTTTGTGCAGTAAGTTTTTATCTATCTCTTATGGTTTACCAGTTATGCATTAGTCATTCACAATGAAGTACACTTCAGAGGCTATTCCCGGAAGATTGAGGATATAATTTTGTTTTTCATGTAAATATATTTAATATGCAGTATTTTAAGAGCCATTTTGAGAAAAATAAAATGTTGAAGAATTTTCCTATGCAAAGGGTAGTTTGGGTTGGGGAGATTTTCTTCAGAGTCTTCATGTTGAATTCTTAGGAGATATAAAGCTTAATACTAAACATATTTAACGAACTTTTTGTTATTGACCTTTACTGTCCACGCACACAGGCACATATACACATACATTTTTCTAAAATTTCAGGGGATCTAAACATATTTAAAATGAAATCTCGGTATCGAATATGTGGGAGAAAAACAATACCTTCTCGACGTACTATGTTACTGCATTACACATACGTGTTAGAGAACTCAATTTCTGGATGAAATTAAAGGACAGGCTGGAAAGAAAGGGAAAAATACTGAGAGAAAGGAAGTGAAAAAAAAAATTTGTGTTCCATTCACATGACTTTATCTACATCACTGTAACTAGTTATTGTTGAAAAGCATTCTTCTATCTACTTTATAATAATCGAGATAAATAGTATCAGAAATTGACCTAATTACTTGCTTCCTTGTAAGTAGAAGGAAAATTAGGAAATAGAATACATTAAAGGCAAATATTTCAAGAAATGAAATCATTTTCTATGTAGGGCTAGGAGATTACAACTTTCTGCGTGAGAAAAATGTTGGTATTTTAAATCTGAAACAAATAACAAGGAATATCTCAGAAATGGTTAATTCCACCAAAAAACGTACATGATATAAATTGTATATTTTAATGGATCTACATTTTTGTGTTGTAGGTTTTTATGTATTTCTTACGGTTTACCAGTTACGCAAAATTCAGCAAAATACATTTAGAATAAAGAGGTCTTTAGAGGCCATTCCCAGAAAATTCAAGGTGTATATTTTATTTTCCATGCAAATATCTTTAACATACAGCATTTTAATCAAAATTACTAGAGCCATTTTTGAGAAAATCACAATTTTAGACATTTTTTCTATGTAAGGTGTAGTTTGATGTGGGGAAATTTTTTTGAACATCGTGTCGCATCCTTGGAAGATATTAAAGTTAAATACCAAATTTAGGATTTTAACGGTTTTTCGTTTTTGAGCTACGCTGTCCATAGTCTCTCTCAATCCCTTATTCTTTCACACACACAGACACATACAAACACACTTACCTTTTCTAATTTTTTGTTTGTTTAGAGTTGGGGTTCCTTAAAACCTGTTTATTGTTAAATATATCAACATTTTAGGCAAAATAAAATACATACTATGTGTTGTACATACGTGATAGAAAAAGTAATATGTGGATGAAAATAAAGGAAAGACTAGAAAGAAAGGAAGAAAGAGAAGGAGAAAGTAAGAGAAATTATGAGATCTCATTTATGGAATAATGTAAATGAAGCAGCAACCTTTGCTACTAATAAATAAATTCATTTATTCACATTTGCACGAGCGATAAGTTACTTAACTAAAGTGAAATGTTGCCTTCCCTACTTAAACAGCTTTTAGTATTCTTTACGACCACAATGCAAGAGTTGGTCTAGGAATATAAATCAGTGAAATAATTTGCAATAAAACCATCTAGGCAAAAGCGGTGTAAGCCAGGCGTTTTAGAGGAGATAACGGTTTCAGCAACGCTCGGAACGAACCAGTCCAGACCCATAAAGTAACTTAATGAGTGAATGTGAACAGAAACCGGTTGAAAACATTAGGTAAAATTATTACACAGGGAGAAACTGTAAAGCGAAGGATCTCGAGCTTTGCCACGCCGGATTTGCGGTGAGAATAAAAATAATATTATCTTATCCATGTTGGTATGTTGCCAAAAAGTGAAGAACAAGGGTGGGGCTGTTGCTTTAAGGCTCGGAATTATAGCAAGCAAATTGCTCTGTATTTTCTTACCACTTCCCAGCCCCTGTCAGGGCATATTTATATACTCGTAAAACTTAGTATTGAGACCCGAGATTATTACAAAATTATGACAAAGTTACAACTAAGGAGTGTTGAGTGAGATAGCAAAAGTCTTGAAATGTTACTTTGTTCCTTTGGATTTTGTGTTTGAAAAATTATGTTGACATCTTGCTTGCGTCGACAAACTGGATTATAAATGTATAGCAGAAAAATAAAACAAATGAGTCTGCTCAGTAACTTTAGCAAGACGTCTTTTCACATAAATAAGCTAATTATGATAGCATAGAGGTTAAAACTTAATCCCTTCCTCAGAGAGCACAAAAGTAGGATAAATGTTTATGATTTAAGAACGGTATATGCACTAAAATCTGATGTGTTCCATTCACATGACTTTCTATAATCACTGTAACAAATTATTGTTAAAAAGCTTATTGTTCTATCTATATCGTGCTAAACTAGATAAACATTAGCATAAACTGTCTTAATTTCTTGCTTCCTTGCAAGTGGAAGGAAAATAAGGGAATACACTAAGCTAAAGTGATAGTCAAATGTTTTAAAAGCTGGTTGCCATGTAGTTGGAATCCGTTTCTATGTACGGGCAGGAGTTTATAACTTTCCGTGTGAGAAAAGTATAAGTATTTTAAATCTGAAACAACTCACAAGAAATATCTCAGAAATGGTCAATTCCACGAAATGGTCAATTCCACGAAAAAAAACACATATGACATAAATTGTGTGTTTGAACGTGATCTACATATTTTGTGCAGTAAATTTTTGTCTATCTCTTACGGTTTACCAGTAACGCAAAATTCGCTCGGAATAAAGAGTTCTTTAGAGGCTATTCCCATAAAATTCAAGATATACATTTTATTTGTGTTGTAAATATTTAAGATATTAAATATGAAAGATTATAGTCAAAATCGTTGGAGCCATTTTAGAGAAAATCAAAATTTTCGAATTTTTTTCTCTGTAGTTTGGGGTAGGGAGATTTTTCTCAAAATCTTCGTATCACATTCCTGGAAGATATTAAACTTAAATTATAAGTTTGGTATTTAACCGATATTTTGTTTTTGAGTTATTGTTTTCACTGACATATGGAACACACGGACCTTTTTCTAAAAATACAGGGATACAGGGGATCCTAAAGCGTCTATTTCCGGTGAAATCTCGGAATCGAATTTTTTAATAGAATGAAATACCTTCTCTATACACTATTTACATAGTACGTGCAGAGAAAGTAAAAAGTAATGAGGTGATGCATGTGTGAAATTGACCCAAAATTGAGAAGCATTAAACATTATTTTGTTACATAATAAAATTATATGAATTCTAAAATTTAAGCCAATATATCGATCTATCACTTGGCGAACTTTAAATACCAATTAACTGAAACTATAAATGTATAGACGCAAGCTTATTTTTTACTTTCTCTAGCTCCGTATGTACAATGTACTTTGGGATAGAGAAGTATTGCATTCCACCCAAAAATTCGATGCCGAGATTTCACTGGAAATACATGATTTAGGACCCCCTGAATCCAAAAAAAGCATTTCCAGAAAAACGTCCGTGTGTCCGTGTGTCCGCGAACACGATAACTCAAAAACGAAAATCAGCTGAAATACCAAACTTGGTATTTAAGTTCAGTATCTTCCAGGGATGCGACACGAAGATTTTGAGAAAAATCCCCCCACCCCAAACTACTCTTTACATGGAACTTTTTTCGAAAAATCTTATTTTCTTAAAAATGGCTCTAACGCTTTTGATTAAAATATCGTATATTAAAGATATTTACCTGACAAATAAAATATATATCTTGAATTTTCTGGGAATAGCTTCTAAAGACCTGTTTATTCTGGATGAATTTTGCCTAATTTGGCATAACTAATAAACCGTAAGAGATAGACAAAAACATACTATACAAAAAATGTAGGCCTTGTTAAAATACACAATTTACGTCATATACATTTTTTTACGTGGAACTTACCGTTTTCGAGGTATTCATTGTTATTAGTTTCAGTTGTGAAGTACTTAAACTTTTCCCAGACAGGAGTGTCTGCTTTTCTTTTGTTCTACTCCTGGCCAGGAATAGAAGCGATTTGTAATAACAATCACATAACGAGAGCTTTTAAAACATTTGACTATAGCCTAGTGTACTCCCTTATTTTCTTCCTACTTATAAGGAACTAAGTAATAAGAACATTGTGCTGAATACCTCGATTAACAAGGTGCAGAAAGAAGAATAATCGTATGTAAGAGGTATGTAGAACGGCTAGAGAAAGTCATGTGAGTGTAACACATCAGATTTTTTTAGTGTTACGCCCACTTTTACTACATATGGCACCGCAAGCAATGCCACTGATGATGCATAGAATGAAGTTGGAGCACCGGTGAAATGCGATAGCGGGAGAAACCGAGAGCCGGAAGAAAACCCGCCCCTTTGTCCACCACAAATCCCACATGCGGTCGCTTAGGATCGAATCCGGGCCACCTAGGTTGAGAGGCGATTGCTCTAACCACTCGGCCACGGCGGGGCCGCATGCTTATTAATAGGCACTCCCTACATTACAACTTATTTTCTCGCAAACCTTTTTCCAACACTTTTTCCCACTCAAAACGTTCTACACGATGCAATTTTTCACTAATTCGTTTCAAAATTATATACTGTCCTTCAAAAGAAAAGAAAATAGTCCTATTACTTTTTTTGTAAATAATATTCCAGTTTTGATAAATAAGTTAGTACATTTTGAAAAATCATTTAGAGACTACGAAAAGTAATATTTGTTGTGCATTAATTAACTAATATAAAATATATATGACACATCTATTAGCAAATTTATTTGCAGTAAAACCTGACGTTTTTCTGTGAACGTTTTAAAGTTCATTTTTACCACAATAATGAGTTTGAACAATTAAAATTATTATTTAAAACTATGCAAAATATAATTTTGATAACTGGCTGTCGCGCCATTTTATTGTATACAATAACTGGTATAAATTTGAGTAAAATAGCTACATACTGTGGATTTTTCAAATTCCATAGATGCTTTCCCTTCATGGGTAATATTCTTCTGTAACTTAATTAATGTAAAGCTATATGAAACCGTTTAAAAGGTTACGCTTTATTACAATTTGTGTACTGACCAGATATGAAACACTATACGGAGGCCTGGTTCATCAGTAAAATTAAGTCAATATTAAGGTAAATCAGAGGGCTAATTATTTGTCTAGTTCTTAGATTACACGAGGATAAATATTTCCGATTCAAAGCTCTATAAATCAGAGGTCTGCTTTGGTAGATTATAGTCGGCCCTCCTCCTTCTGACCATCAAAGGAGAGCTATGAGCGTAAGCGTGCTGACCGTGTTGTGAGGTCACATGCTGTTGATATTGCAGTGGAACTAACTGGCTATGCTACATTTAGTCTTGTCGTTTTAGCTGTTGCTAATGCTTAATATTCTTTTGAACAAACTTGACACTTTGCAGCATTTGGCTTCAATACTTCAAAACAAATAAAATACTGCTCAACCTACACGAATAATGCAAAGAAAATCAACATTTGAAATGTGATTTCATGTTATTCAGCGGATATCAAAAGACACGCCATATAATGCCGTGCAGACAATCAGAAATTCGCTGTGGTCTGTGTACCTCCCAAAAATTCGATACCTAAATTTAACCGAAAATAAGTTTTGAGATGCTCTGAGTAAAAAAAAAAAAAAATGTTTCAAAAAAGATCCGTGTGTGTATGCATCTATGTGTGTTGAGGCTTAGTATTTAAGTTTAGTATATTACAAGGATGTGAAACGAAGATTTTTCAAGAAAATACCCAACCCGAAACTACACTTTAAATGGAAATATTTTTTAAAATTTTATTTTTCTCAAAAGTGGCTCTAACGATTTTTATTAAAATACCATATATCAAAGATATTTACATGTAAATTAAACATATGTATATCTTGAATATTCTGGGAATAGCTCCTGAAGTCCTCTTCATGTAGATTATGTTAAAACAGACAATTTATGTGATATACTTACATCTTTTTGTGGAGTTGAATTACGAAATATTTCCTGTTATTCATTTTAATTTTAAAATACTTATATATTTTCTCATACGGGAATATTTCAGCTCCTGGCTATAAAAACAAAGGAACTTCAATCACATAGCAACCGCCTTTTAAAAGATTTGAACATCGTTTTAGCCTAGTGTATTCCTTTGTTTCCCTTCTACTTACAAGGAAGCAAAAAATAAGACCATTTCTGCTAATGTTGATCTCGATTAGCAGAAGTAGAGAACATAATGTGAATGGAACGAGTCAGATTTGTATTATGAGAATGAATTTATAATAGTAAAGGTTATGTAAATAGCAGTGACAGATAGAATTGAGAAACATCGTAAAAATATCAACGTGATAGTGTTAACTCTTATTTGTCATATAGACATCAAACTGTTTTTGTAAATGAACAATAGTCGAAAAAGAAATTAGTGAAGATTGGTGTCCGACAAGGGTCTGTTCTAGGGCCATTATTTTTTATTATTTGCATTAGTGATCTTCCCATGTACCTTGAAGATGGATGCCTTGAAATGTATTTTCAGTTGGTCTTGTTATCAATTACTCCTGCAGTGTTAGTGAAATTTTAGACGTTAATCTTGAAAATGAATAAAATACAATTATAAAATGGTATGAAACAAATAAATTGGCTGTTAATGTAAGCCATTCTAATATTGATAAACAGGTTAGATTTCTGGGCATTCATCTTCAAGGTAACTTAGGATGGGAACATTGCATTTCCTATATTTCATATAAAAATAGTAAAGGCTTATTTGCCTTAAGGATGTTAAAGCTATCTTTATTAAGTGTTTATTATGCACAGCTAAACCGTCATCTTACCTATAACACTCTATTGTGGGGCAACCATTCTTCAACAAATAAATTATTAATTTTGCAGCAAAAGGCTCTAAGGATTGTGTGTAGAGTTCCACAAGAACCTCACTGTAAACCATTATTTATAAAATTTAATATTTTAACGATGACATCAATGTTTATTTTGGACTGTTTACTGTATGTGAAAAGAAATATTAACAATTAGTCATTATGCACAACTGTTCATAATTACAGCACTGGAAACTGCTTTAACATTTATGTGCATAAAACAAGTTTTCTAAGATCCAGAATAGTTTTGAAATTCAATCTATAAACTTGTTCAACATTTTACCAAATAATCTTTCGTTTTTAGTTTTTAAGAGAACCATAAAATCAATACTGTTATCTAATCCTTTTTATAGCCTTAAAGAATTTTACGACAGCAGAATATTTTAAAGTTTGAAGTAACATATTGTAATTTTAGTGTATTGTTTCGACGTTACTATACAATTTTATTTTTCTGGCAAATAAAGAGATCAGTCTGTCTGTCAACAATAACTGGTAAAGCTTCCAATAGAATATATTGCATTCAGTTTTCTTTTCCAAATTTCACAGATATGCACCTAACCTGAAGGGAGGTAAATGCGGTGAAGCACTTTTGGTATAGTGTTTTCTATTAACTAATGTTGTCAGAACTACTTATCATTTGGTTTTCAAATGAGTCTCTAGATGACTCAGTCTCTCATTGATTTGATGCAATATCCTGCATGTCAACATTAGCCTCTGGAAACCATCAGTGTGAAGTACATGGGGAAGAATAATGAAAGCTGTAACATGAGTGGCTGGAAGCCTCCCCTGTAAAACTGTGTCAATAATAACATGCCGTTTTAGTAGTGAAGACGAACATGAAAATAATAGTTATTACACTTATTGGAGAATCTTATCAGTTACTTTCACATGACAATTATAACTATTTTACGAAATCCTATTACTTTCTCTACTAACTATAGCAGACATGTCCAAATTAAAAGAGCACAGCGGAAAGCGCAACAATTCATTCCGCTAGTGTGAAGCATTGTGTCATGCTGCTATGCGACGTAATGGAATATTTGTAAACACAAGCCTTTCCTCATCTGCACCTTGTGTTGTCTTTTTACTTACTATACTGAATATTATGTATGATGTAAACAGTAAGTAGAGAAGGGAATGAATTCCACGGAAAAATTCGATACCGAGATTTCACCGGAAATACATATTTTGATGACCCTGAATCCAAGAAAAAATATTTGTAGAAGAAGGTACTTAAGTGACTCAGGAGATTATCTATGACCTTGAGGTTCACAGAAGTAAACCTGACATACAGTTCTATTGTACTCTCTCGGTCTAACATTTTGCTACAACCTGCTTCAAAAGTAACATCTTTTATTTTCCAAGACTCGCAGTATCAGCTTTTTCGAAAGCTAGCAATATCACTAATGAAATATATTTATTGAAGTCTCACAAAACCGCACTACTGGGGGTGGGAACAAACAGGGAATCTGGGCCAAGCGAGGACCCAATTTTTGAAAGAAATTCGGGGCGCAGGGGGGGAGGTACGGCAAACTGCGGAATAAAGAGGGAATTCGGGGCGCATTGTGAAACGATAGAGTACAAAATCAGAGCAGTTTAATATTGGATGAGAATCGTTCACGGAAACCAATCTCTAATTAGGGGAGTCTGTTATCGTGAACAGTAGCGAATGGAAGGTAATTCGACGTGGGCATAAAAATTAAAGAAAGAGTTGGAAACCATTGGGATTGGATACATTTGGATGGCCGGGCAGGTAAACAGGCGGAGTATTTGGAGAAAAATTAAGAACAGCTTCTGTGATATTGACAGACAGCAAATAATTGCGCAATGCAAGGAGATGGTTTCATTAGAAGTACAGTCTGGGATAAAATCGGAGTGGAGTATAGAGCAATACATCAAAACAGGTACCAAACTCATTAGAGGAGGACTGGAGTGGATTAGGCTAGGAGCATGGAGGAGCACAAAAAATGCTGACGTGAATGGTACGAGAATCTGTCCCATTTGCGAGGAGGAAGAGTCGTGGACTCACATTTGGCAAGATGTAGGGGTACGGAGGAATGGCGGGAAAAATATTTACCGCGATTCTATACCACCACAAATGTAGAGCTAGAAGCCTGTTGGAACGCTACTGGCAGGCATGGAAGACGTGGACGGGCTAGGTAAATGTATACTTAAGACAATACAGTTGAGATCTGAGAAGGCTGCCAATAGAGAAGGGGAGGAGGGAGGGATAAAAAGTAAACAAAAGTGACTACAACGTTTTACATATATATTTATATATATTATGCCATACTTAGGTCACTGTTGTATTATGGTTTTACATATTGTGTATATATTATGTGTATATGTTTCTTTTAGGTGTGTTTGTCTGCTATAAGAGGGTACATTTATGAAGTTGTACTCTGTGCTGTAAATTTAAATTGCTATATTTGAATACCTTTCTATTTTTATTGTTGGGTTTACTCTTGTTTTTATAATATTGCTTTTTTTTTCGTGTTTACTCTTTTAATTCTTTGTTGTTGTTTTAATATTGCTTTTTAGTGTGTATTACAAAAGCACGTACGGTCTGTGGACCCGTGCGATTGTTGAAATTTAATGTATGATATTGTTATTTCAATAAATATAATTATTCATTTATTCAAGATGTTGCTGCAGTGCCAACAGCTGACTGCACTCGACAATAATTTTAAAACTGCCGGTGTTATGTTATTTGCATCTTACCAAGAAGCTCCGCACTCCACAGCAGAATTGCGGTTCAAGGACCGACAAATTCTCCTGATACCTCAAACTCGAAAAGTCCATAAAATGCCAAACTTGGTATTTAAGTTCAGCATCTCTCAAGGACACACACAAAGATTTTCAAGAAGTTCCTCCACCACAATACACACTTTGCATGGATGATCTTTCAAAGTGTTATATTATCTCAAAAATGGTCCTAAAGGTTTTGATTAAAATACCGTATATTTTCGTGATGAACAAAATGTATATCCTGAATTTCTAATGAATAGTCTCTGAAGCATTATTCAGTCAGGACGACGTCACTTTAATGTTAAACCGTAAGAAACAGAAAAACATCTTACTACACAGAAAATGTAACTCTCGTCAAAACACACATTTTATGTCCTATACATTTTGTTGTGGAACTAACCATTTCCAAGATACTCCTGTTATTGGTTTCAATTTTAAAACACTTATTCTTTTCTCAAACAGGAAGTTGTGACTTAAAGTACATCACGCATACACATTGGCGGTAGTACAAGAATGCAGTTGATGTGTGACAATCTAGACACATACAATAAATATATTAAAGGAAAGAATATAACATACAATTGAAATGTTCTTGGAAAATGTTTAGTTAATTATACAAATTCGATTACTGACCTTCTGAGGTAACTTCATACCACTAAGGGATGACGGACTCAGGCGTTCTCCTTCAATAGCAGGGCGATCGTGAGGATGGAGGTTGAACTAAATGTAAATGGCGTTTTATTTATGGACGCTCTTTAACTGCTGTGGTTCTCAGCGTCCCATTCTATACTGGGCGTGAAAGACCGCTTAATTTTGCTCAGAGGCCTCTTTTATCAGACTTGAGGTTCTTTTACGTGCCGTTAATCTACGACACGGGACCAACAACTTTACTTCTCTTCCGAAGGATTTTTACGCCCGAAAAAATCCATCCGTTCGAACCCTCGAAGCCGGTGGAACGAGAGAACCTACAGCTTTTACCATGAACTCCTAAACGTATTCATCGTTGGGAATATTCCACCTGTGTTAGAGATGAAGACTTGTAGATGAAGACTTAAAATTGCCACCTTAGCAAAAACTGAATTACGATCCTTACAAGAGCCATGAACGAAACCACTCAACTACCCCGCCATCCTCTAATGACACAAACTTAATTTGCGATGATTGCAGTGGAGACAGATAGATAGATAGACAGACAGACAGACAGAAAGATGGATGGATGGATGGATGGATGGATGGACGGATGGATGGATAGATTAGACAGATAGTGAGAAACTACATTCAAATAAGTGAAGAATTTAGAAAGCAGTTCGAGAACTAAAAATTCAATTCATGAGTTTCATTTACCCAGGATACTATATCTCTAAATTTAATAAACAAATTGTATTATTTCGAACAAAATACAAGAATCTTATAAATGTCAGATAAGAATTGTAATTAAAGCTAGAGAAGTGTCAGATAAGATACAACTGGGACATTTGCATAATGAGGAACATACTACAGGTGTACAATGGAAGAAAGAATTTTCTGCGCAGGTGCTTCCGTGAGCAGAGAAAACGCTTCTCCCGAATTACATCTTCTTCCTTCATTAGGCGCGCGCGCATAAACAGTGAGCACGTTTGCCCTACAGTGACGATGACTAATGATGAGTATGATAACTGGTTGGAGGGCATCACGGCGGAAGAGACAGGGTGGGAGGGAGGGACAAAAGTGAGGAAATCACTCCTGTATTCAGCAATGGCAACTTTCCCTTCTGTCATTCGTTCTAAGTTGTAAACTTCTAGCTTTGAAAACTGGTTGAGAGGAGTAGTGT
Source organism: Hymenopus coronatus (assembly GCA_030762935.1). NCBI lineage: Eukaryota > Metazoa > Arthropoda > Insecta > Mantodea > Hymenopodidae > Hymenopus > Hymenopus coronatus. The sequence continues at coordinate 34,682,192 of CM060883.1, forward strand.
TGATAAAGCAGCACTTCAGAGATCTGACTAAAACGTTTTCTCCTAAGCCTCTGTGGGCCGAGCATCTCGACGAAGTTTAGAAACTCTGCTAATGGAATCAGGAGGAAGTATGGATACGTTGATAGTTGTGGAGTAAGGAAGGGTATCGTTGTTGAACATTTAGACGACACCATGACATCCTGGTTTTTCTATGATTTAACTGCAATTCTAGCTACTTCTACTAGTGACATATTTACAGGTCATGTTTTCTCTGTGCATGAACATGAATGCAGATGTGTTAAAGGCAATATTACCATCCAGCTTCATTAATCAGTGTAAGTTGTGTCTCAGTTCTAATTAATTATACTTACTTATGCGTCAAGCTCTTATTACTGAGACCAATAATGTTAATTAATTTTGTTATAATTAGAATTTTAGACTATGTATCTTAAGTATTTTTTTTTTCTAAAACTCCAATTAATTAACGCATTATAATATGTTTAATAGGGTGTTTTTTTAGCGCGGTGTGAAAGTTACAAAATTCTAACAGATAATTAGTAGTTTTTCTAACATATTTGAGTAATAAATATTCAATATAGAATTAATAAACCATAAAATCCCTTATGTATACCTTAATGCTTATTGCCCCAGAAAAACCTACAGGACGTAAAAGATGTATAGGTTACAAGGTAGATTGCTGTGTACCATAATCATACCATTATTTTGTTTATAAATCCACGTCTGGAAACGTTATAGCCTACAAAACGGAAAGTGGGATGACTGTAGGTAATCAAATTCTAGATCCCACTACAAGAAGTGAACACCTTATTTATTACTTAAAAGTTACTTAACAATGGTTGCTAGATCAGCAAGGTTTTTCCACTCTCCATACGGTTGGGGAATTTAATATCATGACGACTGGTTTGCATGGTAGACTAGTGGTTACAGCAACAAGAGGGAAACCAAGAGATCGGTGGTTAATATCCCGACTTTGGTATTGAATCTTTCAGTCTGACTATTCCTTTCCGGAAGAAACAGTTAATTTTTAATTTTAAAGTTATAATTGCTTTCAGTGAAAGTGTGAATGGTATCTTGTAAGTAGCTTGTGATTTTAATTGTTTTAGCACCACTAATTGTGATTTCGAGCGTTTTTTAAAAACATTTAATACTACTGTGTTTAATCTTATATTAACATAATATTTTCATTTGTTTTCCAGTATTACTGTATGAATGTGTGTGTAAGGAACATCTTCAGTAATAACGTATGCTACTACAGTCCATTTAGGGCAGTAGAAATTACAATTTTACGCCAATACTGGCTTCATAGGCAGATGTGTGTTGGCATTCGCGTTTGGCACCGAGCGACTACTAGCTGCCCAGTGGAATGGGTAGAAGTGCCCCATTTCTCTATTTTTCGAGTTCTCCACGGTTGAGCTCTTTACCTTCCTCCAAAGGCATTAACACAAGGAAATAAGACAAAAATTGAGGATGGACAACATTTAACTAAAGTGAAGTATTGCCAACCTTATCAATAGGTATTATTATTATTATTATTATTATTAATATTTCTAAGGTATTCGGTAAATCATATGAAAATAGGACACGTAGTTTCAAACGTGACCCATTTCAATAACTTTATATCTTAAATGGATGATATAATAATTCATGTCCATTATAAAAGCTTAACTTACATAGATATTATTTTCAATATAAGTTAAGATACAGTGGCCCGAATGTGCCGTATTTCAGGTAGGATGATAACACGTTGTACTTTTAGAGAGTTGCAGAACTGAACGGGGCAATTCAAGTATACTTAGGTGAACGGGGAATTAGTGCATTAACGTGAGTGACCTTTATTCTACTCCCATTGCTTGCTAAAAAACAACCACTAGAACCGAGATAAGAGAGAGGGAAATCATAAAAGTGAAGGAGAGGGATAGAAAACAGAGGAAGTGTGAGAAGGAGAAAAAACAGGAAAACCTCCATGGTTATCGTAATAACGCGAGCAAACCTACAGATACCTCTAATAATAAACGGGGTCTTATCTCAGTAATATACCCAAGTAGCTCTGATAATACGCGCCAGTTATTTTAACAATGTGATGAGTTCCATTCACATAACTTTCTCTAGCTGTTCCACATACAAAATTTTCTTACATAAGATTATTATTTTTTGGTAGTGTTTAACGCCCGCTTTAACTGCTTATGGCACTGCAGGCGGTGACACTGATGACACATGAATGAAGATGGAGCACCGGTGGAATGCGATGGCAGCGACATGCGGTCGCTTAGGATCGAACCCGGGCCGTCTAGGTGAGAGGCGAGTGGTCTAACCACTCGGCCACGGCGCGGCCCTATTATTTTGTCTGCATCACGATAAGTATTAGCAGAACTGGTCTTATTACTTGGTTCCTGTAAGTAGAAAAGGAAATAGAGGAATAAATTAGGCTGAAATGATAGTCAAATCTTTTAAAAGCAGGATTCTATGTGAGACAATTGAGGTTCAGTTCGCTTTGCATGTGGTTTAAATTTAAACAAATAGCAATAAATATCTCGAAAACGAGCAACTGTACGAGAAAAACATACATGACATAAATTGTGTGTTTTACTGACATATACAGTGTGTTTTACTGTGGAAAGTTTTTGTCTTCTGTTACGGTTTAACCGTTATGCAAAATGTTGCAGAACTCATTCGATATCTTTAATGTGCAGTATTTTAATTAAAATTGTTACAGCCATTTTTGTGAACAACAAATTTTCAAAAATTTTCCCATTTAAGGGTAATTTCTGGTGAGATTTTCTAAAACACCTTCATATCGCACGCACCCTTGGAAGGTACTAAACACAAACACCAAGTTTGGTTTTTAACGGTCTTTCGTTTTTGAGTTTTGATGCCTAAAGTCCATTTTCTAAAAAATCTGATGTGTTCCATTAACATTACTTTCTCTACATCTCTGCAACAAATTGTTGTTAAAACATTTATGCTTCTATTTACTTCATGGTAATCGAGAAAAAATTAGTAGAAAGTCTTAATACTTGCTTCCTTGTAAGTAGAAGCGAAATAAGGGAGTACCATAGCTTAAAGTGATAGTCAAAAGCTGGTTGCTATATGACTGAAGCTCCTTTGTATGGACAGGAGTTGACAAAAGCTAAGTTTTTCAAAGTTGAAACCGAAAACAAACAATATCTCAAAAACGATCAACTCCACGAAAAAAATGTATACAACATAAATTGTGTGCTTTAACGTGCTCTACACTTTTCGTGCAGTAAGTTTTTATCCATCTCTTACGGTTTAGCAGTAATGCAAAATACCGTAAAATTCACTCAGAATAAAGTAGTCTTCAGAGGCTATTAACCAAATAAATTCAAAATGTACATTTTATTTATCAGGTAAATATCTTTAATATACGATATTTTAAGCAAAATCGTTAGAACCAATTTTTAGAAAATCAGAATTTTCGAAAAAAGTTCCATGTAAAGGGTATTTGAGGTGAGGGATTTTTCTTAAATCTTTTCCCTTTGGTATTTTAGCGACATTTCGTTTTTGAGTTATCGTGTTCACAGCCACACGGACACACACACGAACCTTTTTTTGATTTGATACAGGGGACCGTAAAACATATATTTCCGGTGAAAGTGCAATACCTTCTCTATGCACTATGTACATAGTACGTGTAGAGAAAGTAAAGATGCTGTTTTTGGACTTAGTGGCACTCAAAATAAATTATTCTTGTGGGTTCTCGACATCAAATTTTAGGTGGAATACAATACCTTCCCTAGCTACTATGTACACTGTATGTACAAAAGGGCTAGAGAAAGTAAAAATAAATATCTGCAGTCTTCATTCGTGTCACGGGTAGGTAAATCCTCGGAAAAACCCGTCCTGTTATTACAACTATATCATGTCTCCTATCTGATGCTAACGTTCGTGTCAAGATGTAGTAAGTTGGACACTAATGCGCGACTGTCAGCTGTTCTTTAAACCTCAGCCGGTTTCGCGGTAACGTTTATTTCGCGATAAAGCGATGCGTGCGCAGGTCACCTCATCCAGTTTTAACCTTATGTGTTTTACTCCTATTTTACGTGTACTGCATGTATGATTTTTTTGCAATCTTGAGATTGAAGACAAGAGAATATTTATGATCCTTCGTAGTCAACTTTTTATTTAATGTACTATAATAAATAAGTAGAATATAATCTTAGTGCTTTCCAAATATTATAAGTGTGAAAGATTATAATTTACATCATTTGTTGTGGTACTAAAACAGACGATTTTTTAATGTTCTACTATGCATAACAAAATGCTAAAGTTTTATCCAGCACGCAAGTTTTCAAGACACTAAGCGATTTGAAGAGATTTTTTTTGGATATGTTTAACGCCCGCTTATACTACTTGTGGCACCGCAGGCGATGACACTGGTGATACATGAAATGAAGATGGGGCACCGGTGGAATGCGATGGCGGAGGAAACCGGAGAACCCGGAGAAAACCCGCTCCTAAGCCGCTTTGTCCACCACAAATCGCATATACTTTCGTTTGGAATCGAACCAGGACTGTCTAGGTGAGAGGCGAATGGTTAACCACTCGGCCACGGCGTGGCCCACTTGAAGGAATGAATTCTTAGGCAATACCGCTAGTTAATTTTTTACTTTCTCTACACGTACTATGTACATAGTGTATGGAGGAGATACGTATAATAATGCACCCGAAAATTTCACCAAAAATACATGTTTTGGGTACCCCTGCGTTTTTTTTTTTGTTTTTTTTTAAAGGCCGTCTGTGTATGTGTGTCTGTGGAACGCATAGCTCAAAACGAAAAGACCGTTAAATACCCAACTTGGGTATTTAAGTTTGGTATCTTGCAACGATTTTGATTAAAATATTGCATATTAAAATATTTACATAGCAAATAAAAAAAATATACATATCTTCAATTTTCTGGGAATAGCCTCTGAAGACATGTTTATTCTGGATGAATTTTGCGGTGTTTTGCACAATTGGCAAACGGTAAGAGACAGACAAAAACCTACCGCCCAAAAATGTAGGGCTCGAAAAAAAAAACACTTGTTATATACATTTTTTTTGTGGAGTTGATCGTTTTTACGATATTCCTTGCTATTTGTTTCAGCTTTAAAAAAAACCTTACTTTTCTCATACGGGAATTTGCAACCAGCTAATGACTATCACTTTAACCTATGGTACTCCCTTATTTCGGTTCTACTTACAAGAAAGCAAGTAATAACACTATTTCGGCTAATTTTTTCTCGATTATCATGAAGTACATATAATCATAATCTGTTTAGTAATAATTTGTTGCAGAGATTTAGAGAAAGTCATGTGAATGGAACCCATCAGATTATTTTCACTTTCTGTACACGCACTATGTACATAGTGTATAGAAAAGATGTTGCACTACACCCAAAATTCGATACCGATATTTCACCGGAAATATGCGTTTTAGGGTCCCCTGTATCCAAAAAAATATTTTCGGAAAAAGGTCCGTGTGTGTGTCCGTGTTTCTGTGAACACAATAACTCAAAAACCAGAGGTCGGTAAAATACCAAACTTTGTATTTCTGTTCAGCATCTTCCAGGAATGCGACACTAAAATTTTAAAAAATGTCCACCCCAACTACCCTTTACATGGGAAAAATTTCGAAAACTTTGATTTTCTCAAAAAATGGCTCTAGGGACTTTTATTAAAATCTCTTATATTTAAAGATATTTACATGACAAATAAAAATGCATGTCTTAAATTTTCTGGGAATAGCCTCTGAAGACATGTTTATTCTGGATGAATTTTGCGGAATTTTGCATAAGTGGCAAACCGTAAGAGATAAACAAAAACTTACCACAAAAAAATGTAGGGCTCGCTAAAACACACAATTCATGTTAGAGTATAGTTTTTTCGTGCAATTGATCGTTTTTGAGATATTCTTTGCTATTGGTTTCAGCTTTAAAAAACTTACATTTTTCTCATACAGGAATTTGTCAACGCCTGTCCATACAAACAAAGGAACTTCAGTCACATAGCAACCAGCCTTTGACCTATGGTACTTCCTTATTTCGCTTCTACTTACAAGGAAGTATGTAATGAGGCTATTTCTGCTATTTTTTTTTTTCTCGATTAGCATGAAATTAATCGTAAATATTTCGTTATAACGAAAGATTTAATGAAAATTCAATAATGTTATTAAGCAGAGTGTACTGTATCTTGACCCATGCTTCAGCATAATCGTTCTTGTTGAGAGAATGACAGTTGTTATGGATATCTCGGATCGTTTTCAGGGTTTCCTCCTCTTTTCATCCTTTCTGTGCTGCTTGGGGAGAGAGAACTGTGATTCATTTTGTTTCCAGAATGAGTCACGCCTGGCTGAGTGGTGAAGGGACGCTATTCTTTGTGATGAGATGCAGATGATGGATTGCAAAAGCAATAATTGCCACAGCCGCTTTGTGGGCCTCTGCGTTGTATTGCAGACATAATGGGTGCCAGGAATTTGCTCTAAGTGTGTAGTGCTATGCAAAGAGGTAATTATCAGGCATTGTTCCTCAGATTGTAAACAAACGATATTCGTGTATTGTGTAATTATGGTTCTTGTAAATGTAACTACGTTCAGTTGCTCAAAATATGTAGCTCAACAGAAACCATCTCTACATTCCTGGCTGATTTCTTTAAAGAATGGAAATCACAATAGAATTAATAACTAGAATTAGTTATTTTGTTCATTCAAGGTTCCTTTTTACTTTCTCTATACTTACTATGTCCACAGTGTATAGAGAAGGAATTGTACTGTACCCAAAAATTCGATACCGAGATTTCACCGGAAATACGTTATTTGGGTCCCCCTGAATCCAAAAAAAGCATTTTCAGACGAAAAAATATCCGTGTGTGTGGATCTGTGGACAGCATAGCTCAAGAACGAAAGACGGTTAAATACAAAACTTGGTATTTAAATTTAGTATCTTTCAAGGATGCAAAACGAAGATTTTTCAGAAAATCCCTCCATTCCGAATTACACTTTACAAGGAAAAAATTTCGAAAATTTTGATTTTCTCAAAAATGGCTCTAACGATGTTGATTAAAATTTCGTATATTAAAGACTTTTGCCTGACAAATAAAATGTATATCTTGAATTTTCCGGGAATAGCCTTTGAAGACTACTTTATTCTGGATGAACTTTAAGGAATCTTGTATAACTGCTAAACTGTAAGAGATGGACAAAAACTTACCACAGGAAAAATGAAGGGCACGTTAAAACACACAATTTATATTATATACATTTTTTCGTGGAGTTGATCGCTTTTTAGATATTCCTTGTTATTGGTTTCAGCTTTAAAAAACGTATATTTTTCTCATACAGGAATTTAACAATTCCAGTCTATACAAACAAAGAAACTTCAGCCACTTAGCTACCAGCTTTTGACTACCACGTTAAGCTATGGTACTCCCTTATTTTTCTTCTACTTACAAGGAAGCAAGTAATAATACTATTTCTGCTAATTTTTTCTCGATTAGCATGAAAAAATAGAAGCACAAGCTTTTTAACAAAAGTTTGTTGCAGAGATGCAGAGAAAATCATGGAATGGAACACGTCAGATATTTTTACTTTCTAAACTACGTATACTGGTAGGAGAAATATTGTATTCCTCCCAAAAATTCGTTGTCTCGTACATTTCATATGGAAATATGTTATCCGAGGTCTCTGAATAAAACGAAAGAAAGAACAAAAGAAAGAAAAACGCGCGAGTGTGCCTGGTATCTTTTTTACCTGTGCGTATCGATGACAGATAATTTGAATGTCATGAACATGCAATCTGCTGAACCAGACGAAAGCGGAGAGAGCAAAATTACAGCTGCTACAATGCCTCCATTGTATAGAATGTTTTCGTTCTGTGCGAGTTAGCTTTTTTTTTTTTTTTTCTGTATTGTTTAACGCCTCCTTTTACTATTTGTGACACCGCAGGCAGTGACACTGACGATAGATGGAATGAAGATGGAGCACCGGTGGAATGCGTTGGTGGGGGAACCCGGAGAAAATCCCCCCTGCACCGCTTTGTCCAACACAAATCTCACATGCGGTCGCTTGGGATCTGACCCGGGCCGCCTAGGTGAGAGGCGAACGACCTAACCACTAGGCCACGGTGCGGCCTGTACGAGCAAAGCCATCATGTTGTCAGCATTGATGCTATGCAAGAGAACAACTGAATATCGCAGACCGTTAAGCAAGAACTCCGTGAAATAGGTAAAACAATATATTTATAATTATAATATGTCTATAAATATTGAGAACTGTCTAAAAAAAATTATATGTGTTCCACTCACATGACTTTCTCTACAACAATTTATTGTTAAAAGGCTTATGCTTTCACTTACTTCATACTAGTTGAGAAAAATTAACATGAAATAACAGAAGCATAAGCTTTATAACAATTTGTTGCAGAGATGTAGAGAAAGCCTTGTGAATGGAGCACATCAGATTTTTAAACATGAAAGATGTAGCAATTCAGTATAGTTACTCTACAAACCATGTCTGCAATTTTAAATGTTATTTTAAATTTAAAGAGGACTTAGAGTTGTAGAATTAAATAACAAATCCGGTATTTTACTTGGTAACTGAGGGAAACCACGAAAAGACTCTACTCAAATTGGTGCGCACACGGGATTTGAACTGCGGACCTCCGTAATGCGGCCTATAGACATTAGTAACTGTATAAATAATATATAATCTTAGTTCTTTATATTATTTTGGTTTCAATTCACTTTGTGGTTTAACAATTAGACGATAAAGCTTAGCATAACTTTTTAAGCATGTTTAGCGAACAATTTCCAGGGAGAGCAAATACTTAATTTGAGGGACAGACACTCTCCAAGGACTTATGTCACCTTCCGTAGTGTAATGGTTACCATGCTAACTTCATATACCCAAAGTCGCGAGTTCAAACTCGGCGGAGGACGATGGATTTTTTCGGGCGTCAAAATTCTTAGCATGTTTTCCTTCGGAAGGGAAGTAAAACCGTGGGTCCCGTGTCATAGATTTACGGCACGTAAAAGAAACACTGACAGAGAGACCTCTGAGCAAGCGGTCTTTCATGCCCAAAATGGAATGGGACGCTGAAAACCACAGCAGTTAAAGAGCTTCCATAATTAAAACGCAATTTTCATTTTCCCCAAGGACTTACAAGCCAACGCTTATGGGTCAGAAGTCTGTCGGGAAGCCTACTGCACGAATAGATAACTGTTATGAGGGGTCAGCCCGAATTATCAGGTATGAATATGGGGAAGTGCATGATATGAAATGTAAGCAAAATGGAGCAATTGAAGGAATGAGTGGCGGGGGAAACCGGAGGACCCGGAGAAAACCGGCTCATACGCCACTCTATGCACCACGAATCCCACGTGCGGGAGCTTGGGATCGAACCCGGGCCGCCTAGATGGGAGGCGAGAGGTCTAATCACTCACGGCGCCGCCTGTCGAAAATAATAACTTTTTTTTTTTTAATTGAATATTCATCTGTATGCCCCGTTACAATGATAACATTACATGCAATCAGACATGTACATACTATTAATAAACTAGTTTTATATTTGTTTTTCATTATAATACAGAGATAATTATAACAATAAATAATAATAAGGTAATTATTTACAAGTTGGGACGCTAACTCTCTCCGCTGCGGCTTATACCAGTTTTGCACTCTAACGGGACCGGAGTGGTTAGAGGGGTATTAGGGGTGGGAAATGGTTTAAAAAACTAATGTTGCTACCTGTTTATATACACACACTAACCTAAACGGATTGGAACCTAACCTCGCGCTAAATTTGAAATCCACCGGCTTTGAAATTGTCATCATAAATACAAAGTCAATCAATCGCACTTAGTTTCATTCGATTTTAGAGCGGCCGAAGTTCTGCATAATAAAACTCACTGACCAGCTGTATCTGCGTGAAACATACTTGTCATACATCAGCACAGCGTCTAGCGACATATGCCGGTGTTGCATTCCACAACACTGTTCGCCTGCCGCCGACAATGAGACTCAGGTTTTAGGCACTTTAGTGTGTAGTATTATTATATATTTACATTACAAAAGTACTATTTATTTATATTCTACTCCCTTTAGGCAGCATACTTCATAAATATTCACAAAAAAGGATCGCTACGCGCACGTAATAAATTAGCGTTTAACTTAATTACGGAGCTTTTCCGATAAAAAATTTGGTGAAAACGTAACAAGTATAAACCAAACTTACAGTCAAACCACAATTTGTTTAATTTCTAGAGGGGCCGAAGTTCTCTATAATAACCCATAATAATATATAAGATGCACTTAAATTTTGTTTTAGAAATAAACTCACTGCAGTCAAATGGCATTAAAATAAATTTTATATTACTACATTTGACTGTTTAAATTATTTTTACAGTTACTCTGTGCTCAGAATTAGTACATATTAATTTTCTAATTTATTTATACATCTGTTTGGTTTAGATATCCAGGGATTTAATATATTTATAAAAACTTCGTAGATGCCGAAATATTAGTTGTTGATTACTAGAAGGCCAGGTATCTGCATTCTGAATAATTTCTTTGATTAATATTCCTCTCTGATGCTCTATGTTTATGCAGTCATATAAAAAAAATAATATCTATCAGAAAACAAAGAACTGCTAAAATTATTACCAGTGGAAGTTTTTTATTTCAATGACTATACATGAAATGATTTTCACTGTCCACCAAATGATATGTCAAGCGAAGGTGGGTATTAAAAATGTCCTGATGTGGGATTTGTCACTTTTAATACCGTAATAGTTGCAGGAAAATCCAATAATGAATAAATACCGATTATACTTGATCTTGATATATTTTTATTGCCTGTCGATGACAAAAGCTTATCTACATTCATTTTACATCAGTTTACAGTAATATATGCTCATATAAAAAGGCAGTAGTTTATTGAGGAAGGATGCTGGTTAAAATTAGGTTGAGATAAACGTTATACATTATGCAAGAAAAAGTGACAGTATCTCAGGTAATTATCAGCGGTTATTATTCTATCTGTACTCACTAATTATACAGACACGTTTGAAAAAAAGTGATTAAATCTACAGCGCGATAACTTTAATGTGAATTTTGAACAAAACGCTGCAATTTTGGTTATGTTTCCACGTTACCAACGGGAAAAATCTGATGTGTACCATTCACATGACTTTCTCCACATCCCTGCAACAAATAATTCTTAAAAAGCTTATACCTCTATTTACTGTATGCTAATCAGAAAAAATTAGCAGAAATAATCTTATAACTCGCATCCCTGTAAGTAGAAGCGAAATAAGGGACAACCGTAGGTTAAAGTGATGGTCAAAAGCTGGTTGCTATGTCAATGAAGTTCCTTTGTTTATATGGATAGGAGTTGACAAGTTCCAGTATGAGAAAAGTATACGTCTTTCATAGCAGAAACCAAAAATAAAGAATGTCACAAAGACGACGAACTCCACGAAAAAAATGTATATAACATAAATTGTGTGCTTTAGTGTGCTCTACATTTTTTGTGTAGTAAGTTTTTGTCCATCTCTTACGGTTTAGCAGTTATTCAAAATTTAGTAAAATTCATCCACAATAAACTACTCTTCAGAGGCTATTCCCAGAAAATTCAAGATATACATTTCATTTGTCAGGTAAATATGTTTAATGTCCGAAATTTTAATCAAAATCGTTAGAGCCATTTTTGAGAAAATCAAAATTTTCGAAAAAAGTTCCATGTAAAGGGTAGTTGGGGGTGGGGGATTTTTCTCAAAATCTTCGTGTTGCATCCCTGGAAGATACTAAACTTAAATACCAAGTTTGGTACTTTACCGACTTTTCGTTTTTGAGTTATCGTGTTCACAGACACACGGACACACGGACACGCACACACACACGGCACTTTTTGTGAAAATGCTTTTTTTGGATATTGGAGACCATAAAACATATATTTCCGGTGAAATCTCGGTATCGAATTTTTGGTGGAGTGCAATACTTTCTCTATACACTATGTACATAGTGCGTATGGAGAAAGTAAAAATATATTGGTCCAGGGAGAAAAACACACGTGTTTTTGGTTTCCTATAGTGTTTTATTCATTTAATGTTAGCAGAATTACCTTTATACTTGCTCTACTATGCACATACAATCTACTAGTAAATAGAAAATGTATTCTGTTTACCCCAAAATTAAATATCAGATTTCACTGCAAACACATATTTTGAGGTTTCCTAACAGAAACAAAAATAAATAAATAAATAAATAAAAGACAAAGAAAAATGAAAAAGTTTAAGTGTCCACTTGTGTGTGCGCATGCCTGTGGACAACGTAGCTCAAAAACAAAAAGTCGGTTAAATACCAAACTTAATATTTAAGGTCAGCATTTTACAAGGATGAGACCTGAAGATTGTCAAATCCAAACAGCCCCTTACATAGAATATTTTTCGAAAGTTTTTATTTTCCCAAAAATGCTCCTAAAGATTTTTATTAACATATCATATGTTTAAGAATGTGTTTATGCCAAGGAAAATGTATATTTTTTACTTTATGAGAATAGACCTAGAAGCTCTGTTCATATACATTTTTTGTAAAGTTAAGCATTTAGGAGATATTGCTTGTTATTTGTTTACAATTTTCAAACGAATTTTGACTCCATTTTCTTTTTCTTTTTTTTTTTTTTTTTTTTACTCCTATTCATACAAAGAGAACCGACTTTTAATTGTGTCACATAGCGACCAGCTTATAAATAATTTTTGACTATCGCTTTTACCCTATTCTGTTCCTTTATTTCCCTTCTATTTGTAAGGAAATGCGTAATACGGCAATTTATTCTAAAGTTTATCTTGGTCAGCATGAAGCAATTAGAAGAGTAAACATTTGTAACAATTTGCTACAGAATAGGTAGAGAAAGCCATATGAATGGAATAAATCAAATTCGTCTTGAGATTTCTAGGACTAGACTCTGAAGAACTTCATTCTGGATGAATTTAGTATAATTGGTAATAATAATAGACAAAACTTACCACTTAAAATTAGATCTCGATCAAACACCTAAGTTATTCCATACATGTCTTTATGGAACTGACCATTTCAAAGAGAATGCCTGTTATTGGTTTCAATTTTAAAATACTTTAACTTTTCTCAAACGGGAACTCCTCATTCGTTTCATACCTCTTCTGGTTTACTCCTAGCTATGGAAAGAGAACCAAATTTCAATGAAAATTGCAGAGTGACAGCTTTTAAAACATCTGATTATTGCTTTAAACTGGTAAATTGCTTTATTTGTCATTTACTTAAAAGGAACCAAGTAATAAATTAATTTCTGATAAATCACCCTCCGTGGTGTAATGGTTACCATGCTAACTTAACCCGGCGGAGGACGATGGATTTTTTCGGGCGTAAAAATTCTTAGCATGACTTCCTTCGGAAGGGAAGTAAAGCCGCTGGTCCCGTGTCGTAGATATCTGGCACGTAAAAGAACCTCAAGCCTGATAAGAGAGGCCTCTAAGCAAAATTAAGCGGTCTTTCACGTCCAGTATAGAATGGGACGCTGAGAACCACAGCAGTTAAAGAGCGTCCATAAATAACACGCCATTTACATTTCTGGTAAGTAAATTTTGATTAACGTTGTGTAAATAAAGGAATAATATATTGTAAGATTAATTTTTTTGCAGAAAAGATAGAGAAATTCATATATATATAACATTAATATTGAATTCTGTGGAACATTATAAAAATACTGAATATAATAAAATCTGATGTGTTCCATTCACATGACTTTCTCTACACCTCTGCAACAAATTATTGTTCAAAAGCTTATGCTTCTATTCCCTTCATTCTTATCGAGAAAAAATTAGCAGAAATAGTCTTATTACTTGCTTTTTTGTAAGTAGAAGCGAAATAAAGGATTACCATAGGTTAAAGTGATAGTCAAAAGCTGGTTGCTATGTGACTGGAGATCTTTTGTTTGTATGGACAGGAGTTGACAGATTCCTGTATGAGAAAAGTAAAAGTTTTTCAAGCCTGAAAACAAAAACAAGGAATACCTCAAAAATGATCAACTACACGAAAAAATGTATAAGATATAAATTGTGTGTTAAAATGTGCTCTACATTTTTGTGTGGCAAGCTTATGTCCATCTCTTACGGTTTAGTAGTTATGCAAAATTCCGTAAAATTAGTCCAGAATAAAGTAGTCTTCAGTCGCTATTCCCAGAAAATTCAAAATATACATTTTATTTTTCTGGTAAATATCTTTAATATGTGATACTTACACAAAATCCTTGGAACCATTTTTGAGGAAATCAAAATTTTCGAAAAAAGTTCCATGCAAAGGGTAGTTGGATGTGGGGGATTTTCTTCAAAATCTTCATTTCGCATCCTTGAAAGATACCAAACCTAAATACGCAATATAATTTTGCTTTTGAGCTATGCTGTCCTCAAACATACAGACACACAGAGACCTTTTTCTGAAAATGTTTTTTTTTTATTCAGGGGGACTCAAAACATGTATTTTCGATGAAATCTCGGTATCGAATATTTTTGGGTGGAGTGCAATACCTTCTCTAATCACTATGTACATAGTACGCATAGAGAAATTAAAAATTAAATAGAGAAAAATATTAAAACTAACGTACCGTATATGGGTATTCCGAGATTAACGGCTGCACCAACTAAGTGATAAAAATTAGAGGAAAATGGAATGAAAACGTTTGAGTTTACATTTTACAAGATATGTTCCCTTAAACAGGCAATGAAATGTCTATTAAAGAATGCTTTTTATTTAATTACCTTCTCTATACGTACTATCTACATAGTGTATAGAAAAGTTATTGTATTGCAGCCAAAAATTCGATACCGAGATTTAAATGGAAATATGTTTTGAGACCCCCTGAATTCAAAAAGAGCATTTTTAGTAAAATGCCCGTGTGTGTGTGTGTGTGTGTGTGTCTGTGGGTGGGTGTGGGTTTGTCTGTGGGCAGCATAGCTCAAAAACAAAAAGACCGTTAGATACCAAACTTGGTATTTAAGTTTGATATCTTCCAAGGATGCAACACGAAGATTTGCAAAAAATCCCCCCACCCCAAACTACCCTTTACTTGGAAAAAAAATTCGAAATTTTTGATTTTCTTAAAAATGGCTCTAACGATTTTGATTAAAATATCGTATATGAAAGACCTTTACCTGGCAAATAAAATGTATATCTTGAATTTTCTGGGAATAGCCTCTCAAGACTACTTTATTTTGGATGAATTGTACGGAATTTTGGATAACTGCTAAACCGTAAGAGATGGACGAAAGCTTAAAGCACAAAAAATGTAGAGCATGTTAAATCACACAATTTATGTTATATAATTTTTTTTTGGAGTTAATTGTTTTTTAAATATTCCTTGTTTTTGGTTTCAACTTTACAAAACATACTTTTCTAATACAGGAATTTGTCAAATCCTGTCCATACAAACAAAGGAACATCAGTCACATAGCAACCAGCTTTTGACTATCACTTTAACCTATTGTACTCCTTTATTTCGCTTCTACTTATAAGGAAGCAAGTTCTAACACCATTTCTGCCAATTTTTTCTCAACTAGAATGAAGTAAATAGAAGCAAAAGTTTTTAACAATAATTTTTTGCCGATATGTGGAGAAAGTCATGTGAATGGAACACGTCAGATTTTTTTGTTTAATTTTTGTTATGTTTATAACGCCGGAACTATGCAGCTGCAGGGACAGAAGCAATTTTGACAGGTCACGTTTCTAATAGCAGTTACGTGGTTTCGCAGGAGAGGTAAAAAGAAAACTGTAATGTACTCTCATTTAGGAGCAATTAACTGCATGAACATTTATAATTATCTAATGGAACGCAGTGTTCGTTTTGAAAGCTTGACCATAAACGCACGTCCTTAATGGCGCGGTTACCTTATGCAACATGCACATCATGGGCTGACAGCAGGTGGTTCCCGAAGCCCGGATTTCAGGGAACGGACATGGCCTTGTTCCTCAAACACATGAGCCGTATGAAAGCCACAGACAAGGCAACAGCTGTTGTGCAATATAGGACGTTTACGCCATGGTAGCAGTTACCGCGGTTATCCGGAATATTCAGCTAAAATTTAAGTGCTTACTCTTCCTTTTGTCAAGCAACAGCGGTCCAGTAATGTCTATACTAATTATACAGACCGTTTCAATAGCAGTCGATTAGCCTATACTTTGACTTGTCCAAAACTTGGTGTCGCAACTTTCAAACTCTTCTATTTAAAGCTTTATGTATGTTTAAAAATCGCACACATTTGGGATTAGGCAGCACAGGAAAATCGGTTATCATACGCACCCACATGCTACGCTTTTCATTACTAAGGTGACCTGTCCCGCACCGGTGTGTCTATCAAACCACACCTACACCACGCGAATGGGACCTTCGCTACCAACCGGCATCTCTCTT
Organism: Hymenopus coronatus; assembly: GCA_030762935.1. Classification (NCBI taxonomy): domain Eukaryota; kingdom Metazoa; phylum Arthropoda; class Insecta; order Mantodea; family Hymenopodidae; genus Hymenopus; species Hymenopus coronatus. Next base: position 34,698,628 of record CM060883.1, read on the forward strand.
GGAGTGGGCCAGGCACGTGTCATTTGGCTATCCATGGTGATTTTATGTATGTGCCGAATTTAGGACTGAAAATTATATTCACGTTTCTCGCATGGTGTGACCAACAAGTTTCACATCTTCGTTTGGTGTGGTTTTTAAACATCCTGTAGATAGAGAACATTTGTGTTTATTTGTTTTTATATTTATTTATTGAATATACAAGTACATAAAACCCAATAGCACTCTAAGGTATATTAGAGCTATAATTATTATTAAAATGAATTTACAATAATATTAAATAAATTAAATATAGCTATATACAGCACATTCAGTAAATGAAAACAAGATAATGCACAATATAACAATATTATTATAACGTTTTATAAATTGAATATGAAAACTTTTGGAATTCCCTAAGACAGCATTTTTACTTTTTTTAACCCCGTATGTACAATGTACATAGGGATAGAGAAGTATTGTATTCCACCCAAAAATTCGATGTCGAGATTTAACCGGAAATACATGTTTTAGGACCCAGTGTATCCAGAAAAAGCATTTTCAGAAACAAGTCCGTGTGTGTGTGTGTGTGTGTGTGTGTGTGTGTGTGTGTGTGTGTGTGTGTCTGCCTGTGTGTATGTCTGTCTGTCTGTATGTCTGTGTACCTGTGGGTATGTGTCTGTCTGTCTTTGGACAGCATAGTTCAAAATCGAAAACACGGCTAAATATCAAACTTGGTATTTCAGTTTGGTGTCTTCCAAGGATGGTGACACGAAGCTTTTCAAGAAAACCCCCCCACCCCTAAATACCCATTTATTTGGAAAAAAAATCGAAAATTTCGTTTTTCTTAAAAATTGGTCTAATGATTTTCATTAAAATATCACATATTAAAGTCATTTCTGTCACAAATAAAATGCATATTTTTAATTTTCTGAGAATAGCTTCTAAAAATCTGTTTATTCTGGATGAATTTTGCTTAATTTGGCATAACTAGTAAACCGTAAATGATAGACAAAAACTTAATCTACAAAAGATGTAGATCCTGTTAAAATGCACAAGTTATGTTATATACATGTTTTTCGTGAGGCTTACCGTTTCCGAGGTATTTCTTGTTATTAGTTTCAATTGTGAAGTAATTATACTTTTCTCAGACGGAAGTGTCCGTTTTTCTTTTGTTCTACTCCTGATCAAGCAAAGAAGCGATTTGCACTGATAATTGCATAACGACAGCTTTTAAAACATTTAAAACATTCACTTTAGCCTAGTGCATTCCCTTAGTTCCATTCTGCTTATAAGGAACTAAGTAATAACATTATGCTAATGTTTATCTCGGTTATAATGGAGTTGAAAGAAGAACTATCTTGTGAAAGAAGTTTGTTTGTATAATACCTAGAAAAAGTCATGTGAGCGTAACACAAGATTTTTTCTAAATATTTTATAATGTGGTTTGTTAAATCTAACGTTACAATAATTTAAATGAACATCGAAATTTCTTCTTTTATTTTCAGGGGTTGGATAGTGAAATAAAAGATGGTCAACAGTTTGCTGTGCATTACAAAACATGTATGTTAAATCTTTCAAAATAAAAACAAAATGTACCATATCTTGATAAAGATCGAGTTAACATGAAGTTTACTTTCTCTAAACGTGCTAAGTATATAGTGTATAGAGAAGGTATTGTAATGCTCCCATAATTCGATACCGAGATTTCACCGGAAATACATGTTTGGGTCCCCCTGAATCTAAAGATAGCATTTTTGGAAAAAGTTCCTTGTGTGTGTGTCCGTGAACACGATAGCTCAAAAACGAAAATTCAGTTGAATACCAAACTTGGTATTTAAATTTAGCATCTTCCAGGGATGCGGCACGAAGATTTTGAGAAAAATTCCCCCACTCCCAACTACCCTTTATATGGATTTTTTTTGGAAAATTTTGATTTTCTCAAAAATGGCTCTAACGATTTTGTATTTAATATCGTATATCAAGGATATTTACGGGATAGATAAAATGTAAATCTTGAATGTTCTGGGAATAGCCTCCGAAGACTACTTTATTCTGGATTAACGTTACGGTATATTGTATAACTGGCAAACTGTAACAGATAAAGAAAAACTTACTTAACAGAAAATGTAGAGTACTTTAAATACACAATTTATGTTATATACATTTTTTCTTGGAGTTTATCATTTTTAGATATACCTTGTGTTTGGTTTCAGCTTTAAAAAATCTGATGTGTACCATTCCCATGACTTTCTCTACATCTTTGCAACAAATTACCCTTAAAAAGCTTATACATCTATTTACTTCATGTTAATCAGACTAAAATAGCAGAAATAGCCTATTACTTGGTTTCTTAATGCTATGTTTGCTTTGTTCCTTGCTGGTTGCTAAGTCACTGAAGTTCCTTTGTATGCAAGCAGTTGACAAATTCCTATATGAAAAAAGTATAAGTCTTCATAGCAGAAACCAAAAACAAGGAATGACTCAAAAAACTCCCAGAAAACTCAAGATATACATTTTATTTGGCACGTAAATATCTTTAATGTGCGATATTTTCATCAAACTCGTTACAACCATTTTTGAGCAAGTCAAAATTTTCGAAAAAAGTTCCATGTAAAGGATATTTAGGGGTGGGGAGATTTTTCTCAAAATCTTCGTGTCGCATCCCTGGAAGATACTCAACTTAAATACCAAGTTTGATATATAACGGTTGTTTCGTTTTTGAGCTATGATGTCCACAGACACACACGGACCTTTTACCAAAAAAGCTTTTTTTGTATTCAGGGGGTCCCAAAACATGTATTTCCGGTGAAATCGCGGTTTCGAATTTTTGGGTGCATTACAATACCTTCTCTATACACTATGTACATAGTACGTATAGAGAAAGTAAAAACATGGGTCAGAGAAGTCGAAAGTGGGAAACCGATTCCAATTGTCAGTTCCAGATCAAACCCTAAGACACCTGGCTCGGTTTTGTTACTTTCCTCTATAAGTTACAAATTCCTTCTCCTATGCCCAGAATCAATTCTGTTTACTGGTCAGTGATAGAGTACTTCCAAAACTGTAGGAACGATTTGTATTCTAAACATGTTTTCTATCGATTCTGAGGGATCGAGGTTCAGAAACTTTCCTTAACCGAGGTTTATGTTTCAATAGCAAGCTAATGGAGAGACATAGCCTTTCAAAGAGAGGCAATTTGTTTGCCTCAGGTAAGAAAGTGATATGACCCTGTGACCCGGCGTGACAAATAGCCTCTTGACGTGGTTAGCAGCTCTGAAATACAGGCTCACCTGACGGAAGTAGAGACAGCAAGACTGCCAACTTCCTCCTAACATGAAACACACAGAATGGGGCGAAATTTGCAAGTCAAAACACTATGCACTCTAGAAGAGCTTCCATCACGTCGTGTGTGCCTATCTCAGTGAAGGTAATGCGGAGGAATAAAAAGTAGTTCCTGAATATTATCAACAGTGATGACAGCTCTAAAAACCTGAGATGTGGATTATCTACAAGGAGTTGTAAAATAAAAACCTTAAATATATTTATATCTCTACCGAATACTTCGCACCTATGTACAGAAAGTATTATATTCCACCCAAAAATTCGATACCGATATTTAACCAGAATAAAGATGTCTTCAGAGGCAATTCTAAGAAACTTCAAGACATACATTTTATTTGTCAGGTAAATATCTTTAATTTAATATTTTTATTAAAATCATTAGAGCCATTTTTGAGAAAATCATAATTTTCAAAAAATTTTCCATGTAAAGCGTACATTGGAATGGGGGAAATTTTCTCAAAATCTTCGTGTCGCATCCCTGGATCATACTAAACTTAAATACCAAATTTGGTACTTTACCGACTTTTCGTTTTTGAGTTATTGTTTTCACAAACACGCGGACACACACAAACACACGGACCTTTTTCTAAAAATGTTTTTTTTTGGATACGGGGTCCCTAAAACATATACTTCCGGTGAAATCTCGGTATGGATTTTTTGGGTGGAATGCAATAGCTGCTCTATACAATATGTACATAGTACGTGTAGAGAAAGTAAAAAGTAGTTGCTAAATATTACCAACAGTGATGATAGCTCTACAAACGTGACATGTGGATTATCTACCAGGAGGAATCAAATGAGAACCTTAATATATTTATATCTCTACCGAATACTTTGAACTTAGAGAAAGTATTATATTCCACCCAAAAATTCCATACCGAAATTTCAAACAGAGTAAGGTAGTCTTCAGAGGCTATTCAAGATATACATTTTATTTATCATGTAAATATCTTAAATATAAGAATAGTTGTTGGTGGAAGGATTTTCTTGAAAATCTTCGGGAGTCATCCTTGAAAGATAGTGAACTTAAATATAAGGTTTGGTATTTAGTGGACTTTTCGTTTTAGAGCTATGCTGCCCACAGACACACACACACACGCACACACACAGACACACACACGCACACACACGCATACACAGACACACACACGCACACACACACACACACACACACACCCGCATTAACATGAACATTCTGTTTTATTTTCTCTACAGGTACCATGTACATAGTGTATATAGAGGGTATTGCATTCCACCCAAAAATTCGATTCCGAGATTTCACCGAAAATACACGTTTTAGAGTTCCCTTTATACAAAAAAAACGTATTTGTTACACTCACGTGACTTTCTCTACATCTCCGCAACAAATTATTGCCAAAACACTAATGCTTCTATTTACTTCATGCTAATCGAGAAAAAATTAGCAGAAATAGGTTTGTTACTTGCTTCCTTGTAAGTAGAAGGCAAACAAGGCAGTAGCACAGGATAAAGTGATAGTCAAAACCTGGTTGCTCTGTGACTGAAGTTCCTTTGTTTGTATGGACAGGAGTTGACAAATTCCTGAATGAGAAATAAATGTTTCTTAACGCTGAAACCAAAACAAGGAATATCTCAAAAACGACCAACTCCACAAAAAAAAAAAAAATTATATGTCATAAATTGTGTGTTTTAACGTGATTTATATTTTTTGTGTTGTAAGCTTTTGTCTACCTCTTATGGATTATCAGTTATGCAAAATTCAATAAAAATCATACAGAATAAAGAGCTCTTTAAAGGCTACTCTCAGAAAATCAAGTTAATACATTTTATTTGGCATGTAAATATCTTAAATTTAAGAGACTTTAATCAAATTCGTTAGAGTCATTTTGAGAAAATAAAAATTTTCGAAATTCTGTCCATGTAAAGGGGAGTTTACGGTGGGGGGATTTTCTTGAAAATCTTCGTGTCGCAGCCTTGGAAGATACTAAACTGAAATACCAAGTTTGGTTTTTAGGGATACCTTCGTTTTTGAGCTATGATGGCCAATGACACACATACACGGACATTTTTCTAAAAATGCTTTTTTTTTTTTCTGGATTCAGGGGTTCGCAAAATATATTTCCAATATATATATTTTGGGTTCAATACAATACAATACCTTGTCTATACACTATGTACATAGTTGTTTTAGAGAAAATAAAAACCTTGGAAAGAAGACGTCAAAAAAGGCTCCAGATGGGAGAATCTTGGGCACTGCTGTTAAGGCTATAGTTGATTATGTGCGATAAATAGTTTCTATAGGTTTGCTGTATTTCAGATTCGTTACTGGAGATTGAGGGTAGTGTTTAACGCCCGTTTTAACTACTTATAGCACCGCAGGCGGTGACACTGATGATACATGAATGAAGGAGCACCGGTGGAATGCGATGGCGGGGGAAACCGGAGAACCCGGAGAAAGCCCGCCCCAGCGCAGCTTTGTCCACCAGAAATTTTAGTATTTACTTGTTTAGTCATTAGTTACATTAGTACAATAGACATGGCCAAAATAATATATACAAGTAAGAGTCAGTCATATAACAATTCTAGTATTAAAAAATTCATCCAAATTGTAAAATACATTGTCCATCAACCATTTTTTTTACTTTAGCCTTAAACTGTATTGCATTTAGATCTTTCATGTGGTCCGGAAGCTTATTATAGGCTATAATGCTGGTTATCGTTAACTTTCTTTAGTCTAGTGTATGGAACATGCAATTTATCAATATTTCTGTTATTTAATGTGTGTACATGTCTGTTCAGTTTAAATTGACTTAAATTCTTGTGCACATATAATAATAATTGTAATATATAGCAATTGTACATTGTTAAAATGTTTTGTTGCTTAAAAAGTGGTCTACATGGAGCATTGTAAGAAGTATTACATAACATTTTCATGGCATGCGGTCGCTTGGGATCGAACCCGGGCCGTCTAGGTGAGAGGCGAGTGGTCTAACCACTCAGCCACGGCGCGGCCAAAGATTCCTTACTTTCTGAAATATCGGGCAAACATGTTAAATATTCAGTGTATAAAATCTGATTAACGCAGCTCTCTTCAGACTTAGAGAAAGTAGTCACATTTCTTATGACTGTGTTTATTCTTACGAATAGGCTTAGCACGCGTCCGGGATTTGACCGAACAGTCTGGTTTTCTTACGCTGTCCGGGGTTGAAAAATGTCCGAAGAATAAGACAGTTCACTGGAATAAGAAAAACGAAAATGCTTTTTCTAGGCACAAAGTACTCGGTAGAGAAAGAACTATATTTAAGGTTTTTATTTGACTCCTTCTTGTAGATGATCCACATGTTAGGTATTTAGAGCATTCATCACTGTTGATAATAACACTAAAATCTGACGTGTTCCATTCACATGACTTTCTCTACATCTGTGCAACAAATTATTCTATTTACTTCATATAATCGAAAACAAATTAGCAGAAATAGTCTTATTACTTGCTTCCTTGTTAGTAGAAGCGAAATAAGGGAGTACCATAGGTTAAAGTAATAGTCAAAAGCTGGTTGCTATGTGACTGAAGTTTCTTTATTTGTATGGTCAGGAGTTGACAAATTCCTGTATGAGAAAAGTATGCTTTTCAAAGCTGAAAACAAAAACAAGGAATATCTCAAACATGGTCGACTCCAAGAAAAAAAATGATATAACATAAATTGTGTGTGTTAACCTGCTCTACTTTTTTGGGTTTTAAGTTTTCGTCCATTTCTTACGGTTTAGCAGTTATGCAAAATTCCGTAAAATTCATCCAGTATAAAGTAGTCTTCAGAGGCTATTCCCATAAAATTCAAGATATACATTTTAATTGTCAGGTAAATATCTTTAATATACGATATTTTAATCGAAATCGTTAGAGCCATTTTTAAGAAAATCACAGTTTTCGAATTTTTTTCTATGTAGAGGGTAGTTTGGAGTGGGAGGATTTTTTTTTAGAATCGCATCCTTGGACGATACCAAACTTAAATACCAAGTTTGGTATTTAATGGTCTTTTCGTTTTTGAGCTATGCTGCCCACAGACACACACATACACACACGGACATTTTTCTAAAAATGCATTTTTGGATTCAGGGGATCTCAAAACATACATTTCCGGCGAAATCTGGGTATCGAATTATTGGATACCTTCTCTATACACTATGTGCATAGTACGTATAGAGAAAGTAAAAATGTGGATCTCATTGAAACACACTATTTATGTCATATATATTTTTTGTAGCGTTAAGTGTTTCCAAGATATTCCTTGTAATTGGTTTCAGTTTTATACTTAATGTTTCTCAAACGGAAAGTGAACTTTGATTTCATCTCTTCTATTTGATCCCCCGGAATGTAAAAAGAACCAAATTTCTATTTTTCACAAAGCCATGGCTTTTAAAGATTTGACTATTACTTCAGCCTAATATACATATACTGTTTTTCTCTTCGACTTGCAAAGAAATAAATAACAAGAGCATTTTTGCTAATATTTATCTGGATTGGCATGACATGGGAAGGTTTGCAAGGAAAAATGTTTGGTGAAACAGCTAGGGGAAAGTCATGTGAATGGAATACATTAGATTTTTTTACTTTCTCTAGCCCCGTATGTACAATGTACATAGTGATAGAGAAGTATTTTATTCCACCCAAAAATTCGATACCGAGATTTCACCGGAAATATATGTTTTAGGGTCCTCTGTATCCAAAAATAGCATTATCACAAAAAGGTCCGTGTGTGTGTGTGTGTGTGTCCGTGTGTCTGTGAACACGATGACTCAAAAACGAAAAGTCGGTAAAGCACCAAACTTGGTATATAAGTTCAGTATCTTCCAGGGATGTTACACGAAGATTTTTAGAAAAATCCCCCCACCCCAAACTACCCTTTACATGCAATTTTTTTCGAAAATTTTTATTTTCTTAAAAATGGCTTTAACGATTTTTATTAAAATATTGTATATTAAAGATATTTAGCTGACAAATAATATGCATATCTTGAATTTTCTGGGAATAGCTTCTAAAGACCTGTTTATTCTGGATGAATTTTGCCTACTTTGGCATAACTAGTAAACCGTAAGCGATATACAAAAACTTACTATACAAAAAATATAGGTCTTGCTAAAATACACAAGTTATGTCATACACATTTTTCTCGTGGATCTTACAGTTTTCAAGGTATTCAGTGTTATTCGTTTTAGTTGTAAAGTAACTACACTTTTCTCAGACGGGAGTGTGGGGTTTTCTTCTGTTCTATCTCTGACCAAGAAAAAAAAGGATTTGTAATGACAATCGCATAACAATAGCTTTTAAAACACTTGACTATGGTTTTAGCCTAGTGTATTCCCTTATTTTTTCCTACTTATAAGGAACTAAGTAATAAGAACATTGTGCTAATGAATACCTCAATTAGCAAGATGTAGAAAGAAGAGTAATCATTTGTAAGAAGTTTGTAGAACAGCTAGAGAAAGTCATGTGAGTGTAACACATCAGATTTTTCTCTGATATATTTTCCTCTATGGCTTAATACTTACCCGTAGAAAATTAATTCCGATTGATGAGGACTTCAAAAGACTATTCCCAGAAATATCAATACCTATGTAGTGTTTATTTAATGTGTCTTTTTAAAATAAAAACCTAAGAGAAAATCTAACATTTCAAAAACTCTTCAATGAAAAGGACGGTCTGAAATGGGCAACTGAAAATATTCGTATCGCATCCTTCCGTTTGGAGTAATCTCGTTCTCAGAACACTCACACAGACGGACATTTATAGACCCACACTTGCACACAGACACAACATGGAGCATTTTCAGCAAATGCCTTTTTGGTTTCAGGGGTCTCAAAACATGTATTTCCGGTGAAATCTCAGTAACCTATTTTTTGGTAGAATACAATAGATAACTCCATGGCACGACGGCTCACGGGGAACCTTGGCCTACCGCCCGGCCGCTGCGTCCCCCATCTCGGTCCACTACAGACGTCATGGATGGGGTGCAGTATTGGAGGGTGAGACGTGGTCAGCGCCTCGAGCCCCTCCCGGCCGGTTAATGCGGTCCTCACGACCTGGAGCCGCTACTTCTCCATCAAGTAGCTCCTCAATTGGCCCCCCAGGGACCTCACGAGGCTGAGTGCACCCCGGTCCAGGTCTCCCAGCGGGGGAAAAATCCCCACGCCGGTACTGGGAATCGAACCCAGTTCTCCCGCTTGGTAGACAGCTACGCTACCACCGCGCTAAGGAGACGACTCGAATACAATAGATACTTCACCTAATTGTTGTGCGTAGTAGATAAAATATTTATGGCTAATTTATACAGATGTAAAATTAATTACTTTAACATATGTTCATTTTTAAATAGCATCTATATTTTACACAAGTTTTAAATATTGTTATAACCTTTAATTACCGTATTATTTTGCAACATATGACGCTTTTCCTCTAACTCCAAAAACAGATTGCATAGGCCTGCCGAAGGCGCCCTCAACGAAACGAAATGGCCGTGAGTTTTAAGGCGTTAGAAAATAGTCGGGCCACCCATTTATAACCAAACGTAGCGAGTTTGAATTCCAGCAACTGCAGTTAAATGTGCGTGTAGTGAAATGAGGGGGAGGGCCCAGATAAAATAAGCGATGTAATGGTATGCTTGTAAGCTAACAGTTCTTCATTTTATTGCAGTTACATAAATGTTGCTATTTTTCATTAACAATTTTGATGTTTTCCATTCACATGACTTTCTCTACATTTCTGCAACAAATTATTGTTAAAAAGTTTATGCTTTTATTTACTTCATTCTAATGGAGAAAAAATAAGCAGAAATAGTCTTATAACTTGCTTCCTTGTAAGTAGAAGCGAAATAAGGGAGTACCATAGGTTAAAGTGATAGTCAAAAGCTGGGGTTTTTTATGAATGGGGTTTATGGGCGCTCAACTGCTAGGTTATCAGCGCCCTTAACATAAAACTTGGGAGTTAAAACACCTTAGCTAAAAGTATGCTAAAGATATCTCGATCAAAAGAGCTAAAATATAGATAAATTGATATAAACAACTAAAACTAAGATAAAATAACTGTCCAGCCCTGAATCCAGAGCTGGTATTAAAACCATGACACTAAAACTCCTAAAACAAGAGGGAACAAAAAAAAAAAGGTGACTAAAGTTTCAAGGGTGCTATGTGACTGAAGTTCCTTTGTTTGTATGGGCAGAAGTTGACACATTCCTGTATGAGAAAAATATACGTTTTTCAAAGCTGAAACTAAAAACAAGGAGTATCTCAAAAACCATCAACTCCATAAAAAATTATTATATAACATACATTGTGTGTTTTAACGTGCTCTACATTTTTTGTGTGGTAAGTTTTTGTACATCTGTTACGATTTAGCAGCTATGCAAAATTCATCCAGCATAAGGTAGTCTTGAGAGGTTATTCCCAGAAAATTCAAGATATACATTTTATTTGTCTGGTAAATGTCTTTAATATACGATATTTTAATCAAAATCGTTACAGCCATTTTTGAGAAAATTAAACATTTTGAAAAAAATTCCACGGAAAGGGGAGTTTGGGGGGGCATTTTTCTCAAAATCTTAGTGTCGTATCCCTGGAAGATACTAAACTTAAATACCAAGTTTGGTATTTTACGGATTTTTCGTTTTTGAGTTATCGTGTTCACAGACACACACACATACGGATCTTTTTCTGAAAATGACTTTTTTGGATAAAGGGGACCCTAAAACATATATTTCCGGTGAAATCTCGGTATCGAATTTTTGTGTGGAATGCAATACCTTCTCTATACACTATGTACATGTTACGTGAAGAGAAAATAAAAATAAAATAAAAGCCTATATCATTTTAGTTTCAATTAATTGTATTTTATGGTTGAACGTTAGTGTAAGCAGAAATCAACTCTAGATCGCACCCTAATTATATAGTAACGCTGAAATCAGTGACTTACCGACGGCTAACAAAGGTTTAATTGCTAGAGCAATTTAAAAGGAAATTATACCTATCATTTTTTTTTTTTTTTTTTATCATTAGGTATGCGTGCAAGTTACATACCTATGATTTTATGTGTGCATATTACGTATGCAAACTCAGTGTCAGCAAATTACATTATTTAATAATTTATGTTGCATGATTACGGCCCTACCATATGTGCAGATACTTTGTATGGCATAAAAGGTTACTTTATAAGCATGGATCATTGATTGAAACCTGGAAGGTATTCTTGATGATAATGGCGATGAACATAATAAGTGTCAACTTTATGCTCTGTAATATATTGATTCAAATTTTGGAGTTGTATGAACCAGAGGGAGAGAGAGGAGGGGTAGAGAAAGAGAGGTGCCGCAATTGAAATAAACTGGAGATTGCTGAAGGGTTTACATATTTACGTAATGCAAAACTCAGTTCAATACCGGATATCAAGCCGCGAAAATAGTCGTTGGATATTTATTATTCTGTTCGCATTTGTTCTATATACATAGACTACAGATATATTTCTGATTTAGGAAATTAAATTCGATAACTCTGTCTTATTTTATATGCATAGAATTTAACACGCTATCTCTATGGCAGATGGTTACCATCTAGTCATTGATAACCTAAAAATATTGTTAAAATTGTGCAGTGCTAAAACTAAAATTAACTTTCGATCTAATCAGGATGCTATTTTAACTAATTAATTACGAATTCAAATAATTACAAAGAATAAAGTACAAGTTTGGAAATTAAGCTTTAGATTGGATCTACGCCTAATAAATACAATAATAATAATAATAATAGCAATAATAATAATAATAATTATTATTATTATTATTATTTTATTGAAAGTAGCAGAATCGGAAAGCTGTTCGTCTCTCTCTCTCCCTCCCTCCCTTATTTTTCTCAACTCCAGTTCTACAGCCTCCATTCTCACAACTTCCACATATGAGCATAACGTGTTTTAAATATTTTACTAGTTGGATAACTTGCCACATAATATATTAAACAGAATTTATAGTTTTTAGGAGGACATGCTTTTATCTTTTTAAACTCTTTATTGTATGGTGTTGCAAATATGCAACAAAGATAATTAATCAAGTCTTTTAGTATGTTTAGTGGACGTTTTTCCAATTTTGTATTGCACTAACCTTCAACAATAGTTAGGCTAGTTATACCTGTTTATATTGTATAATTGTTAATATTTTTGCAATAAAATTGTAGTGTTTTTTAAACAAAAAGAGCAAAATACTTGCAATTTCAGTCAAATATAACCCTGTCGGCTTCGGTTATTTTACTTGGGCCCTCCCCATCCTTTACCACAGGCACATAAAACTGCAGTCGGTGGGACTCGTAATCGCGAAGTTCGGCTTTGAATGGATGGTGAGGTAACTTCGTATTGTGCTAACGATCGCGGCTAATTGTGGTGCCGGTGAAAAGGATATAAATACTTGTTTTTGCATTAGAGGAAGAAAGGCATATGCTGCAAAATAATTCATGTAATAAAGGGTTAAAGAATACAGCCCTCATAAACCAATCCTATACACCCTCACAATCTGAAACAATTCACTACATTTTAAAATGTATTCTATCACGACAGTCACTTTATACTTTCTCTAGCCCCGTATGTACAATGTACATAGGGATAGACAAGTAATCCATCCAAAAATTCGATGTCGAGATTTCACCGGAAATGCATGTTTTAGGACTCGTTAAATCCAAAAAAGAATTTTCAGAAACAGGTCCACATGTGTGAGTGTGTGAGTGTGTGTGTGTGTCTGTGAACAGCATAGCTCAAAAACGAAAAGAGTTAAATACCAAACTAGGTATTTAAGTTTGGTATCTTCCAACGATGCGATATGAAGATTTCTAATTTTTAAACCTTCTCAATAAGTTTTAGATATGTCTTGCAATATGTTGAGTTTATGAGTATTTTGTCACTAATATCTTAAGGGGAAAACGTACTCTGAAATGGCAAAAAGCAAACTTTTTTGTTTTAGATACTAATAAAATCTCGCTTATTTCTAGTTTCAGAAAATATATATTTTTGGGCAGTTAAGGGGATTATAATCAATTTAAATGTAATTTAAATGGCAGTCTGCATCCCTTTAAAAATATTAAATTCTCCTTTTTAGAATAACTATATCTTTAAATTCAGTTTTCTCAAAAAGTATGACAGCCGGAAAGCAGCAATTTTCAGCACATAGTTGAAATTTCTGAACCACAATCGTGACGTTATAGTATATATTGAGCATATTAAAAAAGCAACAACATTGATAATTGTCCAAATTTTTATTTTTTAAATTTGCAAATATTTTTTTTAAATTTCTACTAAAATTGTATCATAGATAAATTGAGATTCAGAAGATAGCTGATTATACTAAGAACAAGCATACAAAAGTGTGATTATGTATTGCAAGCAGTATCAGAGAAAAAGGTGCATGAATTCATATGGTTTAAGACTAAGTTTTATTACTTTTCTGCTGAATGAAATACTTTTTTAGATTCAACTACATACGCTATTATTTCCAAAGACCTTGAAATAATTATCATAGCTTATAGAATAATTCATACAGATTTCTGGAAAATCAATTGAATACTTTAAGAGCAGTGGTAATTCAACTCACTTAAGATATAATTTCCGTATGTTCAGACTATCTTGTCCCCTTAAGGGTCACTTTTATTTTCTCTACACGTACTCTGTACATAGTATATAGAGAAGGTATTGTAATGCCCCCAAAAATTTAATACCGAGATTTCACCGTAATTATATGTTTTGGGTCCCCTGAATCCAAAAAAAAAAACAAAACACATTTTTGGAAAAAGTCCGTGTGTGCCTCTGCACAGCATAGCTAAAAAAGGAAAACTCCGTTAAATACCAAACTTGGGATTTAAGTTTAGTATCTTCCAGGGATGCGACACGAAGATTTTGAAGAAAATCCCCCCAACCCCAGCTACCCTTTACATGGAACTTTTTTCAAAAACTTTGAATCTCAAAAATGGTTCTACTGAATTTGATTAAAATATCATACATTAAAGATATTTACCTGACAAATAATATGTATATCTTGAATTTTCTGGAAATAGCCTCTGAAGACTACTTTATTCTGGATAAATTTTACGAAATTTTGTATAACTGCTAAGCCGTAAGAGATAGACAGAAACTTACCCCACAAAAAATGTAGATCACATTAAAACCCACAATTTATGTTATATACATTTTTTTCGTGGAGTTGATCGTTTTTGAAATATTCCTGTTTCTGGTGTCAGCTTTGAAAAACTTATACATTTCTCATACTGAATTTGTCAACTCGTGTCCATACAAACAAAGGAACTTCAGTCACATAGCAACCAGCTTTTGACCATCACTTTAACCTATTGTAGTCCCTTATTTCGCTTCTACTTACAAGGAAGCAAGTAATAAGACTATTTCTGCTAATGTTTTCTCGATTAGCAGGAAGAAAATAGATGCATAAGCTTTTTAACAATAATTTATTGCAGAGTTGTAGAGAAAGTCATGTGAATGGAACACATCACACTTTTTTAAATTTTCTTATGAGTGAAATAGAGAACAAAAACAGGGACTAATTATACAGCTTAAGGGGGAAGAAATCTCAGTCTGATTCCACTCCTTTTAAAACGACAGATATTTATTGGACATATTTGTCAAAGAAATGTAAAAGCACAAGGGCGTGACTTAGGAGTTAGTCACAGTCTTTCGTAATTTATAGCTTCTTATTATTAACCAACAACATTGCGTTGATATATTAAGAATGATGCACAAAATTAATTTTCACTTCCCGAAAGTCAGTCTTTAAAAAGTTTGCTGTCATACTATCACAAATATTCGCTAACCCTCAGATGAGATTTTATTAACTATGCTAAATATTTGCAACGTGATTGCATTAGGAAAATCTCTTCGCTCATCGATATTTTCTGACACTCTAAGTATCATTTTGTCTATACCTATTATGTACATAGTGTATAGAGAAGGTATTGTAATGCACCCAGAAACTCATACCGAGATTTCACCGTAAATATATGTTTTGGGAGCCCCTGAATCAAAAACAGAACAAGCATTATTAGAAACATGTCTGTGTGCGTGAGATTTTCTGAAAAATGGCTCTGACAATTTTTATTAAAATATCGTATATTAAAGATATTTACCTGACAAATAAAATTTATATCTTTAGTTTTCCAGGAATAGCCTAAGAAGATTACTTTATTGTAGATGAATTTTACGGAATTTTGCATAACTGCTAAACCGTAAGAGATGGACAAAAACTTACCACACAAAAATGTAGAGCACGTTAAAACACACAATTTATGTTGCATACATTTTTTTCGCTTTTGAGATATTCCAGGTTTTTGGTTTCAGTTTTGAAAAACGTATACTTCTCTCATACAGGAATTTTTTAACTACTGTACATACAAACAAGTCGGCTAGTAACCAACTTTTGGCTATCATTTTAACCCATGGTACTCCCTTATTTCGCTTTTACTTACAAGAAAGCAAATAATAACACATTTTCTGCTAATTTTTTCTCGATTAGCATGAAGTAAATATAAGCATAAACCTTTTATTAATATTGTTTTTGCAGACATGTGGAGAAAGTCATGTCATCAGATTTTTAACTTGTATTTATGTGAACAACGCATTCATTTACTTTTTTTTTAGTCAGCTATATTTTTTTATTATGATTAATTGGAAGGTGAAAAGGGGAGAGGAAGATTCAGAAAAATGACGGGACCAAGGGAGGGAATTTGGTTTTTTTTTATTGTTTTTTTTTTTTAATTTTGTAATATTTTTACTGTCTTTCATTTACTTTGGTGTATTTTTCCATTCTTGTCGTTTATATTTCACGTTTTGGTGAATATTATTCTCCTCTTTTGTTCTGTTTTATTCACTCATGAAAAGAGACGCTATTGGGAGCGGGAAAGAAAGCCAATTGGAGCACACTTTTAATGCTTAGGCTAAACAAAACGTTCATATATTTACAGAGATGCAGTTCTCAACATAATCGATTTTCATTTGTTATACAGTGCAGTTTTTTTTTAGGTAGAAGGGCATTTAGCTGTTCTCCCCCAGGATTTCACGATTACAGATTACTTATGTAAGACACGTGGTACGCAAGTTTGATTAAGTGTATGTAAACACGTAATACAGTTTCAACTGTAATCGCATAGATATGTAACTTGAACATAAAAATTATGACCACTTTTGTAACAGTTTAAATAAATTACTTAAAGTAAAAGCCACAAATGTATTATCTATGAAATAATTCCTTTTACCGTTTGTGTTCTTTTCAAAGACACTTGCTCGATCAAGGAAAACAACTAGCCGGAGCAAATATGGATAGCATACGAAAAACATAATTTACCAAAAAAAAATCTGATGTGTTCCATTCACATGACTTTCTCTACATCTCTGCAACAAATTACTGTTAGAAAACTTATTCTTCTATTTACTTCATGCAAATTGAGAAAAATTAGCAGAAATAGTCTTATTACTTGCTTCCTTGTAAGTAGAAGCGAAATGAGGGTGTATTATAGGTTAAGGTGATACTCAAAAGCTGGTTGCTATGTGACTGAAGTTCCTTTGTTTGTATGGACAGGAGTTGACAAATTTCTGTATAAGAATAGAATAAGCATTTTAAAGTTGAAACCAGAACCAAGGAATATCTTAGAAACGATTAACTCTACGACAAAAATGAATACGATATAAATTGTGTGTTTTAAGAGCTCTACATTTTTTGTGTATTAAGTTTTTGTCCATATCTTACGGTTTAGCAGTTATGCAAAATTCCATGAAATTCATCCAGAATAAGATAGTCTTCAAAGGCTATTCCCAGAAAATTCAGGATATAAATTTTATTTGTCAGGTAAATGTCTTTAATATACGATATTTTAATCAAAATCGTTAGAGCCATTTTTAAGAAAATCAAAATTTTCGAAAAAAACTTCTATGTAAAGGGTAGTTGGGGGTGGGGAATGTTCTTGAAAATCTTCATGTCGCGTCCTTGGAAGATACTAAATTTAAATACCAAGTTTAGTATTTAATGGTCTTTTCATTTTTGAGCAATGCTGCTCACAAACACACACACACACACACGGACATTTTTTCTATTTTTTTTTTATTCAGAGAGACCCAAAACATGTATTTTCGCTGAAATCTCGGTATCGAATTTTTGGGTGCATTACAATACCTTCTCTATACACTATGTACATAGTACGCATAGAGCAAATAAAAATTAAAATAATAATAATAATAATTCAGCGATAACAAGCAAGGGAGAACACGGCACAGGCATGGAGTTTTTCGTGGTTTTCCGCTGGCCGAAATGGCGAATGCTGGATGGTTTCTTTCCTAATTCCCTCACATTTAATTTTCCTTTTGTGTACAGGTGTGCTTTCAGGGTAGCAGTGTCGGAGGTGCCGGACAGATACCGCTCTGGAAATAATGCTTCCCGTGTACCCAAGAGAGACGGCTGTCTTGACTGCCAGGGACACTACGCCGCTCTTCTAGCATTGCTCTCTAATGGTGCGCGGGTGTTCAAGCTTTGAAATGTAAATGTGACTTATGCGTTTCTCTGTAGCCAAACTGTTTGCAGCGTTTAGCCTCCTGTAGTTCTTTTACTACATTATCCATAATAGTCTAGCGGTGAGCGAGTTTTCCTTTTCCGTTACAATATCCCAGATCTATTATAATAGGGCATTACGTTACTAGCTTGAAATCCTTCACTACAGAAGATAAGCTATTCAGAATCATTATTGTATAATACTTTAGTGCTCACAGAGACCTATGTGTTAGATAAAAGAATGTTCTACCGGGTATGCAAACTCGAATAATTCCAATTAATTTAAATCAAGTATGTACCACAGCATTGCGGGGACTAGGGGCGCTAACCACGTCCCATTCTCCACGCATGTGCAGATAGCCCTTCGTACGTTATAAATTTTTCAGCATTCCAGGGTAAATCCAAGCATACGCCCGTCATTAACGTTGCGAGAGCGACATTCGTGGTGTTGTCGTTTTTACTTTCTGTATATGTACTATGTATATAGTGTATAGAGAAGGTATTGTACCCCACCAAAAATTCGATACCGAAATTTTACCGGAAATATATGATTTTGGGTCCCCTGTATCCAAAAAAAGAGTATTTTCAGAAAAAGGTCCGTGTGTCAGTGTGTCTGTGAACACGATAACTCAAAAACGAAAAGTCGGTAAAATACCAAACTTGGCATTTAAGTTTAGTATCTTCCAGGGATGTGACACGAACATTTTCAGAAAAATGCCCCAACCACAAACTACCCTTTACGTGGAATTTTTTTCGAAAATTTTGATTTTCTAAAAAATGACATTAAAGATGTTGATTAAAATATCGTATAGTAAAGACATCTACCTGACAAATAAAATGTATATTTTGAATTTTCTGGGAATAGCCTCTGAAGACTACTTTATTCTGGGTCAATTTTACGGTATTTAGATGGACAAAAACTTATCACACAACAAATGTAGAGCATTTTAAAACACACAATTTATGTTATATGCATTTTTTTCGCGGAGTAAATTGTTTTTGAGATATTCCTTGTTTTTGGTTTCAGCTATGAAAAACTTATACTTTTCTCATACAGAACTTTATGAACTCGTGTCCATACAATCAAAGGAACATCAGTCACATAGCAACCAGCTTTTGACTATCACTTTAACCTATGGTACCCCCTTATTTCGCTTCTACTAACAAGGAAGTAAGTAATAAGACTATTTCTGCTACTTTTTTCTCTATTAGATGAAGTAAATAGAATAATTTGTTGCAGAGATGTAGAGAAAATCATGTGAATGGAACACATCAGATTTTTTTTCTCTTGCATATCATGTAAACGGTGAAGGAATGACAGGCGGTTCCCAGGCTTGTACTAGAGTCCGTGATGATATACAAGAAAAGCTAACATGTTTTTCACTTCAATTACAAAGCCATTATTTTATAGAGAATAAAGTCACCTTTCAGATTCATAAGTAATAAAAAAGTCTGTTTCACCTATCAATATAAGTCAGTAACTAGTTTTGTAATTGTGTATTATGCTGTTCTTATTTAGCATTAGAGACCAGGCCCACTTTAGGGTTAAACCAAAATATATAGCTAGAGTGCTTCCAAAACGACTTTACAACTTTGACAACTCTTAATGTTTTATTTATTTCACTTACATTTATGGTTTTGATGTCAACTTGAGTGAATATTTTGACTCACATATTACGCTAGTACAGAATCGCGCCATTACAAGTGGCTGTCTAGATGAGAGGCGAGTGGTCTAACCACTCGGCTACGGCACGGCCTTCTTAGGGCTTAAAATAATGACTATCTCTTCTAGTGAAGTTTTTCTTTTTAACTTTCTCTAGCCCCGTATGTGCAATATACATAGAGATAGAGAAGGTATTGTATACACGATTTAGGGTCTCCTGTATCCAAAAAAAGTATTTTCTGAAAAAGACCCTATGTGTGTATGTGTGTGTGTGTGTGTGTGTGTGTGTGTGTGTGTGTGTGTGTGTCCATGAGCAGCATAACTCAAAAGCGAAAAGACGTTAAATACCAAACTTGTTATTTCAGCTCGGTATCTTCCAAGGTTGCGACAGAAGATTTTCAAGAAGATATCCTCACCCCCAACAACCCTCTACTTGGAAAAAATTTCGAAGTTTGGATTTTCTCAAAAATGGCTCTATTTATTTTGATTAAAAATCTCTTATATTTAAGATATTTACACGACAAATAAAATGTATATATTCCGTTTACTGGGAATAACCTCTGAAGTCATGTTTATTTGAATGAATTTTGCGAAATTTTGCTTAACTGGTAAACCGTAAGATATACCAAAAACTTACTTAACAAAAATGTAGATCTCGCTAAAACACACAATTTATGTTATATACATTTTTTTCGTGGAGTCGACGGTTTTTGAGATATGTCTTGTATTTAGTTTCAGCTTGAAAAGACATACTTTTCTTATACGGGAATTTGTTAACTACAGTCCATACATATATAGGTGCCTCAATCACATAGCTTTTAAAAGATTTGGATATCGATTAAGCCTATGGTACCTTCTTTATTTCCCTTCTACTTCACGGCAGGAAATAATAACACTATTTCCGTTAATTTTTTTCTCGATTAGCGTTAAGTGAATACAAGAATAAGCTTTTTAACAATAATTTGTTGCAGAGAAGTTCATGTCAATGGAACTCATTAGATTTTTTTTCCACCACAATTTCAGTTTGCTGCCAAATGCGATCACTAATATGCCAGTTAATAGCACAATGTATGCCAAGTTGGCAATACTGAATTAAGCCTGGTAATGTAAATAGCTAAGATAAAATATTAACTAAACGTTTTGGCTGACCTTTTGTACATTAATTTTTCTCTTGAATGAAATAAATTCAACTACGCTCTACACCAGCTTTAGAACTCAAAGCCATTAATATTTAGAATTTTGGATGCGGTCTGTTTCATGTTTTATTAAATACGCATATGTCGATAAAAGATTACGCAGCAGAAACAATAGGTTTTTATCTGTCATTACATATTGATTTTGTTTTTTTTATTGTTAACATTGTTATTAATATTATTATTATTATTTTGCGCAGGGCAGCAAAATAATCAATTGAAAAAATTAGAAACCAGAATATTACAGGATGTATGCCGAATAAAATATGAAATAATAGAAGAAAAAATACGACGTGTTCCACTCACATGACTTTCTCTACATCTCTGCAACAAAGTATTGTATAAAATCTTAGAATTCTATTTACTTCATGCTAATTGAGAAAATATAAGCAGAAATAGTCGTATTACCTGCTTCCTTGTAAGTAGCAGCGAAATAAGGGAGTACCATAGGTTAAAGTGATAGTCAAAAGCTGGTTACTATGTGACTGAAGCTCCTTTGTTTGTATGGACAGGAGTTGACAAATTCCTGAATGAGAAAGTATGCTTTTCAAAGCTGAAAATAAAAGCAATGATTATTTTAAAAACGATCAACTCCACGATAAAATGTATATAACATAAATTGTGTATTATAGTGTGCTTTATATTTTCTGTGTGGTAAGTTTTGTCCATCTCTTACGGTTTAGCAGTTATGCAAAAATCCGTAAAATGCATCCAGAATAGAGTAGTCTTCAAAGATTATTCCCAGAAAATTCAATATATATAATGTATTTGTCAAGTAAATATCTTAAATATGCGAGATATTAATCAAAATCGTTAGACATTTTTAAGAAAATCAAAAATTTCGAAATTTTTTCCATGTAAAGGGTAGTTTAGGGTGGGGGGATTTTCTTGAAAATCTTCGTGTGGCATCCTTGGAAGATATCAAACTTAAATAACAAGTTAAGTTTTTAAAGGTCTTTTCATTTTTGAGCTATGCTGCCCAGAGTCACACACACAGACAGACACACACACACAGACATTTTTCTAAAAATGTTTTTTTTTTTTTTTTTTGGGATTCAGGGGGTCTGAAAACATATATTTCCGGTGAAATCTCGGAATCGAATTTTTGGGTGCAATCCAATATCTTCTCTATACACTATGTGCATAGTACGTGTAGAGAAAGTAAAATTTTTCTTTTATTTACACCATCTAATATTTATCTCTTATCGAGATAAATATTAGCAGAAATCGTGTTATTACTTAGTTCGTTATAAATAGTAAGCAAATAAGGGTATACACTAGGCTAAATCGATAGTCAAATCTTTTAAAAGCTAGTCCCTATTTGAAAAAGTTTGAAACTAGGTTCTCTAGGCCTGGTCAGAAAAGAAAGGTTTAAGATCTATATTTTTTGTGCAGTAAGTTTTTGTCTATCTCTTACGGCTGTACAAAGGCCCTCCAGAATGAAGAGATCTATTTCCATAAAATACAAGATATACATTTCGTTTGTCATGAAAATATCTTAAACTTAAGTTATTTTAATAAAAATCGTTAGAGCTACTTTTGAGAAGGTGAACATCTTCGAAAAATGGTCCACGTAAAGGGTAGTTGGGGTTGGGAGGGTTTTCCTGAAAATCTTCGTGTCGCATCCATTAAATATATTTAACTTAAATATTAAGTTTGGTAATTAATTGACTGTTCGTTTTTGAGTTATTGTGTTCACACACACGGAGTTTTTTTTCTAAAAATGCCTTTGTTTACACTCAGAAGACATATATTATTCGAGGCGTGTTCGGAAAGTTAAGTATCGTTTCATTCTAGCGCCGCCGCAGCGCTGCGGACGCCGTCTTCCATTTGCACTGGCTCTCAGCTGACGGCATTTGGTTGCACGTTGTGTTTTCTGTTTGTTATGCACATTTAAAGTGTTTAAGACAATACTGATCCCACCGACTCTTGAGATTCGTGCTGTGATTGGCCGAAATGTATGGTCAACTTCAAGATGTTTACGGTGATTAGTAATAGAATAGTGAAAAAATGGGTTAGAAGGTCGCATAAATATTCACGATGAGGCTAGGAGTGATCGGCCTTCCGTTGTCAACGATGATTTGATGTAGAATGTTGATGAAAAACCCCAGGAGAACCGACGTTTCACATTGACAATGCTTTCAGACGAATTTCCGTAAATTTCTTGTACGGAATTGTTACAGACCGTGGAGTCATGGCTATCATCACTGGTGGGAAGTTTCTATGCAGAAGGTATAGAAAAGCTGATCAGTCGCTGCCACAAGTGTTTGAACATTGGCGAAAATTATGTAAAAAAAAATAGTTTAAGGTATGCTCTTTGTGTAAAAATAAATTTGTTTTTCAAAATGATACTTACTTTCCGAGGGTTATTTCATAAGTCATGTCAACTATTTTATATATTCCGAATAACTGATTATGCGGTTGTTGTAATATATACATTTGAAAACATATTGTACACAGTACGGGATGCCGCCACCAGATGACGTCTGAGTGCATTGGTGGGTGCTAGTAGACACTTGCAAACATTAGTATCCTAGAGAGTATGTTCCAAGGTGAATCTCACTTAAGTTGAACTGTGAGCATACATACATGTATGCGTGGCAGAAATGTTCGTGACTGTCAAAGTGTGTGGAAGCCTTGAGGAATTATTTTGAAGGTCGTTAGCTCTACTCTTTTGTGCATATGTAATACAAATGAAACACTCTTTGTGTATCTTTCAATGTCCCTACCCATAATCCCTTGTACCCGGATCACAATAGCACCAATATTGAGAAGAACATTACAGCGACTTTTTTTGTAGTGTTTAACGCGACCGCTTTAACTACTTATGGCACCGCAGGCGGTGACACTGATGATACATGAATGAAGATGGAGCACCGGAAGACGGGGGAAACCGGAGAACCTGGAGAAAATCCGCCCCAGTGCCGCTTTGTCCACCACAAATCTCACATACAGTCGCTTGGGATCGAACTAGGGCCGTCTAGGTGAGAGGCGAGTGGTCTAACCACTCGGCCACAGCGACTTTCAATCCGGTGAAATCTCGACTTTGAAATTTTGGGTGGAATACAACACATAACCAGGCGCTAAAATTAGATAATTGCACAGCCAATGTAATAGGTGAGAGGAGTTCAACTATTTGAGGCACTAGAAGCAATATTAGCGTTATTATTATTATTATTATTATTATTATTATTATTATTATTATTATTATTAATGTTACTATATTAAATATTTGAACCAGTTAGCTGAATCTGAGTCACGTGCACTAACATTTAAAGGTATAAAAAACTGATGTATTCCATTAACATGACTTTCTCTACATCTCTGCAACAAAGTATTGTTAAAAGACTTACGCTTCTATTTACTTCATGCTAATCAAAAAAAAAAAACCAAATAAGAGAGTATCATAGCTTAAAGTGATAGTCAAAAGCTGGTTGCTACGTTACTGAAGCTTTTTTTTTTTTTTTTTTGTATGGACAGGAGTTGACAAATTTTCTCTAAATGTACTTTGTACAGGTGTATAGGTAAGGTATTTTGTTCCACCCAAAATTTTGATACTGAGATACTGAACCGATAGAGAAGGCCGTGAACATATCAGATATTTGGAGGATTATAACCATTGGGAATAGCAGTTGGGAATCGACCAGCACGCGAGTATAATGCTACACCATCTGTCCAAATGTAGGACACATCCCCTTCGCGTGTAACGGGGGGAGGGGTGTTAGGACGAAATATTCAACATTGCACGCATGTTTGTTGTTCAAGTTGACATAATCACAATGTGCTGTGTGGAGGGCCCAGCACAGCGCCTGTGTTAAGTGGACATCAATTAACACAAAAGCTTTGCAGAGTAATGGCGCCTGCCATTGTGTAAGAATCTCCACAGTACAACACTGTGGATTCCCTCTGACCCTTCAGCAGCCCCTTTCAGCTGCAAATGGCGTTTACAGTCCTCGCCGTGACGTCATACCTGTAGAGGGTATGCGAGGCCATACATAATGCGTTATGTGCGGGGGTAATGTAAATAGTGAGTCAAGTATGCGAGCAATTCTCTTTCTCGCTCTAGGGATTTGGCTTAGTTCTGAGCTGCCATCAACTTTATACACACTTGGAGGTATTCGTGATAATACTTTACTGGGAATGTTCCTTTGTCTGATTCTATCACTGGCCGTGCACACATCTGCGAGATAAACCCGGCAAGCTTCTGTCAACTGCTGTGGATCATAGGAATAACAATGAAGATGCAATTTGAAAAGAAAGCATCACTTTTGGGTATACCCTTATTGCTTTCTCTAACAAGTATGTATGCACATAGTACAGAGTGATTTATGTAGAACCGACACGTGTTTACTTTAATTATTCCTTTGGAAATCCATTCAATGACCCAATTTTAGCACCAAATTAAGCAGAATGTTCTGGAGTTTCTATTCCTTGTCACCAGATGCGCAGATGTTTATGTTTTATTCCTAATTGTATTATTGGCAGTTGTTTCGACATTTTGTTCTTGTAGTCAACGTGAAAATGCAGTACGATGTAGAGCTGAGCCTAGAATATTTTCAGCAAGATGGCGCTACATACCATACATCAAATGAATCCATAAACCTATTTCTTTGACGACCAGATAATTTCCAGGAAACTGTGGCCACCGAGATCTCCGGATTTGACATCGCCTATGGAGTTAATGCCACACGCCCCCAGACATTGGACGATCTGAAGCACATCACTAAGGAGATTCAAGCTGTTGACAACAGAGTCCTCCAACGAGTGGTCAGTAACATGGAACGACGAATTGAGTTGTGCCTTATGCAGGATGGAGGACATTTTCAACATTTACTATAATAAATCTCCCAAAATGTCTCTACAATTTAGGTATAATAAGTTGTCACTGCATAACAGTTTTGAAACAACTAAGAAAGAATGTGACATATAAATCACCCTGTAGATAAAAAAAGCTTTATATTACACCCAAAAATTTAATACAGAAATTGCACCTTTACATTAAGTATTACCAATGTATATAATTTTTTATTTTATGTAATTAATCAATAGCCTATAAAGCAATAATTGTATGCTGATCGGTTAATAATAAATTACAAAAAGAAATTTCAACCAAAATACATGTTTTGAGCATCCGTGAATCCAAAAAAAAAAAAATGTGATATGTTCCATTCAAATGTCTTTCTCTACACCTCTGCAAGAAATTATTGTTTAAACGTATATGCTTATATTTACTTCATGCTAAACGAGAAAAAGATTAGCAAAAATAGTCTTATTACTTGCTCCCTTGTGACCAGAAGCGAAATAAGGGAGTACCATAGGTTAAAGAGTTAGTCAAAAGCTGGTTGCTATGCGACTTAAGTTCATTTGTTTCTATGGACAGGAGTTGGCAAATTCCTGTATAAGAAAAATCTAAGTTTTTCAAAGCTGAAACAAAAAAAAAAAAAAAAAAAAAAAATAGGAATATCTCATAAACGATCAACTCCACGAAAAAAATATATATCACATAAATTGTGTGCTTTAAGGTGCCCTACATTTTTTGTGTGATAAGTTTTTGTCCATCTTTTACGGTTTAGCTGTTATGCAAAATTCCGTGAAATTCACTCGGAATAGTGTAGTCTTCAGAGGCTATTTCCAGAAAATTCAAGATATATATTTTATTTGTCTTTAATATACGATATTATAATCAAAATCGTCATAGCTATTTTTAAGAAAATCAAAATTTTCGAAAAAATTCCACGTAAAGGGTAGTTGGGGGTGGGGGATTTTCTTGAAAATGTTCGTGTCGTATCCTTGGAAGATACAAACTTAAATACCAAGTTTGGTATTCAACGATCTTTTCGTTTTTGAGCTATGCTGTCCACAGACACACAAGGCCTTTTTCCTGAAAAGCTTTTTTTTTTTGGATTCAGGGGGCCCCAAAATATGTATTTCCGGTGAAACCTCGGTATCGAATTTTTGGATGGAATGCAATATTTTCTCTATACACTATGTACATAGTACATGTAGAGAAAGTAAAACAGCTTTTTATTCCACCCAAAAATTCAATACAGAGATTTCACCTTTACATTAACTATTACCAATGTAAATAATGGTTCATATTATGCAATTTATCAATAGCCTATAAAGCAATAATTGTATGCTGATCGGTTGGTAATAAATTAACAAAAAATTCACCCAAAATACTAATTTTGAGCACACTTGAATAAAAAAACACTTTTAGAAAAAGGTTCATCCGAGTTATAAATGTTAATGACGTGTTATTTATGGACGCTCTTTAACTACTGTGGTTCTCAGCGACCCATTCTAAATTGGGCGTGAAAGACCGCTTAATTTTGCTCAGAGGCCTCTCTATCAGGCTTGGGGTTCTTTTACGTGCCCTAAATCTACGACACGGGACCAACGCCTTTACTTCCCTTCCGAAGAAAGCCATGCTAAGGATTTTTACCCAGGAAAAAATCCATCGTTCTCCACCGGATTTGAACTCGCGACCTTGGGTATATGAAGTTTAGCATGGTAACCATTACACCACCGAGGGTTAATAATAATATATAATAATAACAATAATAATAATAGTATTATTATTATTATTCTATTATTGAGAAGTGTGTAGGCCGCGCCATGGCCGAGTGGTCAGACCATTCGCCTCTCACCTAGACGGCCCTGGTTCGATCCCAAGCGACCGCACGTGAGATTTGTGGTGGACAAAGCGGCACAGGGGCAGGTTTTCTCCGGGTTCTCCGGTTTCCCCCGCCATCTCATTCCACCGGGCTCCTTCTTTATGTATTATCAGTGTCATCGCCTGCGGTGCCAGAGCAGTAAAAGTGGGCGTTAAACACTACCAAAAAAGTACGTAACAACAAATAAGTGAAAAGATATTTTTTCTAGAAAACTTGGTTCACTAATATTCGTAGTCGGCTTACCCTTCTCGTATTTAGGAGTGACATCGCCCTAGAACTTACAAGCGGGTGCCTAGAGGTCATAAGCCTGTCAGGGAACCAACGGCACGAAAGCACAGAATGAAGAACCTGGAACGAGTGGTCGGCCGTAGCCAGGCATGAGAGTCAGGAAGTGGAAGATACAAAATGCAAGTGAAATGGATTATAAGAAAGCAGATGATGGAGCAATAATTGGTGGAATGAGGTCGGGAGAAACCAGAGGACCCGGAGAAAAACCGCCCATACGCCGCTTCGTAAATCACGAATCCCAAGGGCCGCTAGGTGAGACGCCAGCAGTCCAACCACTATGCCACGGGGTCGCCTGGTTCACTGGTATTCACATATTAATTTAAGTTTTCGAAAACATAATTATCTATTCATACAACTCCTTATTCTCTGGCCTAGCTCTCTAATGTCAGTTTCCCCAGTGGCGCAATAGGTTAGCGCACGGTACTTATAGACAGTGCTCCGAGCGATGCCGGGGTTGTGAGTTCGAGCCTCACCTGGGGAATAATTTTTAATAAGATGTTATAGTCAACAAAATAGTATCCTATATACAGCATTGTAGAGCACTCTCACGTCTGGAAGGTGAAATTATGTTGCTTGAAATGTTATAGTCATTAAGGGCAGAAATTTAATTAGGGATATATATTAGTACTAATATTTTATTAAGCTGGAATTGGGTTATAATATTGATTTAATTTTAAATTATGCAAAAGATGTTATGTGTTCTATTCAGACGATTTTCTCTACGTATTCTGTAAAAAAGCTATTTTACGATCTACTCCATTTTAATCGACATAGGCATTAGCATTATTACTTAGTTATGTACTATAGTAAACCTAAGCACAAAAAAAAACAAAGAAAAAAAACAGAGGGAAGTTTCACCATGTTTATTAGAACAGGTTTTTTTATCAGTTATTAAAATATGCAAATCTGATTATAGCATTCATTACAATTTTAAGATGCCGTTTCTCAATCCGACGTATCAATTAAAAGCAATGAAACGGAATGTGAAAAGAATTTAGTTCTTAAGTGAACTCCTGATTGTCTCGAGCAAGAAGTGCCTTTACAGAGTAATCGAATTTTGACTTACCTAATACGTATAACGCCTAATTTTGCCCAACCTGAAGCAAACCCCACTTTTGCCTACGTAGTAAGCTTCACAGTGACTTTTAAAGGCTGCCTATCCACGTCGATTTTTCCAGCTGACTGACTAGCTTCACTCCACGAGGGCTTCCTGGGGCAGCAGAGGAAGGATAGTTCTGTTATTTTCCACAAGGTCGCAGCAAAATAGCAATTTACGTCACTCTG
Source organism: Hymenopus coronatus (assembly GCA_030762935.1). Classification (NCBI taxonomy): domain Eukaryota; kingdom Metazoa; phylum Arthropoda; class Insecta; order Mantodea; family Hymenopodidae; genus Hymenopus; species Hymenopus coronatus. The sequence continues at coordinate 34,727,597 of CM060883.1, forward strand.
GCAAGTGGTAGTGACTGTATGACATCAGCAGGTATCAAGAGATGCTGTTTGAACTGTGGAAGGGGATAATGACTCGGTTGATAATAAGTAGAAGGGAAATAACGAGATACACTAGGATAAAGATAAACTCAAGTGCTTTATAAGATAGTTGCAATTCTGTTCTTCTTGCTTGAGCAAAGAAAATTTTACTTGGCGTCGAGAATGAACAATTTTAAAGACATGAAAAGTTCTAGTACTCGAATAGCAGTAGACGTAAGGCTTTGTGTTCGCGTATACATCAAATATATTTACTGATAGTTGCTGCATTGGCCGCAGGCTACCTGAGTAGTACCTGTCTTTATTTAGAAGGAGCTGAGGATAAGCAAACAAAATGGTGTACACAACTAAGAGACTCAGTTTTCACAAAATAGGCTCCAGTCAACCGAATGTAAACACCTGAAGAGCTATCGAATTATAATGTAATTTTTATGTAACTACCTTTCTCCCCATCTCCCGAACATTAAATGCGTATCTACAGAGTTTCAGGACTGTATAAGCGAGCGGATTATCTAGTATGTTATGAGCTAGGGATTTCGTTTCTGGTGCCACATAAAGTGCTGGTAATCCAGTGTGTTCTCCACGTGAGGTTGCGACGATAGTTGCGACATTCAGTGAATGCTATTACTGCGAAAGATTAGAGAAGACATGTGTCCGACTACCCAACGAGTGAAGCAGAATGAAGAAGAGGTGGTTTCGCGCGTACTTTACTGCGTCGTAAAGAAAATTAAATTGACAAGCAAGATTGAACTAAACTTCATTAGTGAAGTGACAATGAGAACTAACTGAAGTCCCAATGAAAATTGAACTAGATCCAATTAGGTAAGTCACAAGGAGAACTAAGTGAAGTCACAGCGAAAATTGAACTAGATCGCATTATTGAAGTGACAGTAAATCTGGTACTTTCAGAGAAAGTTATAACTAGATGACATTTTTTAAATGACTGAGAGAACTAAATGAAGTGAGAGTTAAAATTGAACTAGATGACAATAATGAAGTGACAGTGAGAACTTCGTGATCTAACAGTGAACTTAGGTCACGTTGGTCACAAAGACAGTTAAAACTTAGTGAAGTCTCAGTGAAAACTGAACGAAAACATATTAGTGAGGTGAGAGTGAGAACTTAGTAAAAGCGTGGTAAAAATTAATAGCAACTCATATTGTGTCAATAAAAGCTAAATGAAGCCACAGTGAAAACTGAAATAGATCCATTAAAAAAAGTTCACAGTGAGATCTCGGTGAAGTCACAGTGAAAATCGGATTATATCAAATTAATGAAGTGACAGTGCATATTAAGTGAAGTCACTGAAAATTGAAGTAGATCACATCAGTGAAGTGACAATGGATCTTAAGTGAAGTCACAGTGAAAATCGAACTAGATCACATCAGTGAAGTGACAGTGGATCTTAAGTGAAGTCACTGAAAATTGAACTAGAAGACAATAGTGAAGCGACTGAAAAGTTCATGATGTGATAGTGAATCTAGATCACATTAGTGACAGTGGCATTGAAAACTTAGCGAAGCCTCAGTGAAACTTGAAGTACACAGATTTAGTAAAGAGTCAGTGAGAACTTTGTGAAGCGACAGGGACAAGTTAACAGATCTTACTAATGAAGTGATAGTTAGACCTACGTGAAGTCACAGTGAAAACTGAACTAGATCACCTTAGTGAAGTGCTAATGAAAACTAAGTGAACTAGAACTAGATTTCTATTTAACAAGCAAAATGAACCAGATCAGATTAGTGAAGTGCCAGAATTAACTAAAGTGGAAATAAAAACTGGACAGTCACAATATCTCAACCCAGGCAACTATGATGGAATGAACAGGGAATAATAGGATTAATAAGAAATTTGTGAATTCGAAAACCCAGTGCATTACTCGCTCCTTCTGAATAATGGTTACTAGCCAGGTTTCAATTCTTCCTCTTTTGCGAGAAATACGCAATAAATGCTGTCAAACAAACGGCATATTTGATGATGTATTCCCTTTGAAACAACAATAGGAAAAGCAAGAGCTTTATCAAAGGAACACATTTTTCATTTGAATATACTTTAAAGCCTTTTACAGGGTTAATCGACAGTGGAATTTGTTAGAAAACTAAACCTCTCCTATATGGTCAATACATTGTGTAATAAATGTATTTTATGTGCGCAATTACCGCCTTATAATCATAATATGATAATACTAACCTAACTATATAACCACAAAAAGAAAATAGAAACAAATTGATTGGATTTCCCGACTTTGCATGTTTGGCTTTTTAGGCTCTAAAGGACGATTTTATTAATTTTATTTTCCTCCCCTCATGTTCTTTATTAAATTATTGTTCAATGTTCTAGAAATTTTTAGAGCGAATACACCCTTATAATGTCCCCTCCCTGATATGCACTGAATGGTATACTGCAATTCTGATTTCCGTGACGTTCCCTATTTAAAAACATCGTAAAGCCTGTAAGTTCATTTTGGGAACGAAATAATTATTAGAATGGTGCCATAAATGTTTAGATAATCACAGTGGGCGAAATGATAATCTTTTGTACTTTCTCTTTGTACCATAGTTATACAATAATGGAATAGAGCGAAAATCGGAATTATGAGGATTCCGCACTTCCGGATGACCAAGTTAAATGTTTTGGAAAATACACATATCTGCAGCCATCGAGAAAAATAATTTTCTGAGTCATTAATTATGAAATATCAGCTGTCCAATTTTGATGCTAGACTGGACAGAATTTTGTGTTTAAAAAGCAGATGTGTTTCATTCACATGATTTTCTCTGAACTATTGTTACAAACATTATTTCTTTATCTACATCATGGTAATCAAGATAAAAATTAGCAGAAATGGTTGTATTAGTTCTGTCTAAGTAAAATGAAAATAGCCGAAAGCGATAGCCAAATACTTTAAAAAGCCAGTCGTTGTTAAAGAATTCAAATTTGGTTCGCTTTGCCCAACCTGCAATTAAAAAAAAAAAAAGAGAGAGAGAGAGAGAGAGAAAGAATGACATGAAATGACCTCCCATTTGACAAAATGTAAAATATCTTAGCCTGTAACCAATAACAAGGAATATCTTAGAAACGGTTAACTGTACAAAAAATGTATGCGACATAATTTGTTTTTTTTTAACGAGATCTACGTTTTTATGTGGTAATTTTTTGTCTATATCTTACGGTTTACCAGTTATGCAAAACGAAACCAGAATAAAGAGGTCTTCAGAGGCTTTTCGCAAAACATTCAAGATGAAAATTCAACGTATACATTTTATTTCTCATGTAAATATCTTAAAAAAATAATTTAATATATTTTAAATATATAGATATATAATTTAAATATATTTTAATCAAAAGCCTTAGAATCATTTTTCAGAGAAAACGTTAATCGTCCTTGTAGCATACTAAGCTTAAATACCAAATTAGGTAGTAAACGTTTTTTTCCATCTTGAGTAATGCTGTTCACATAATACCCAGACCTTTTTCTAAAAATGCTTTTTCTAGATTCAGTGGACCTCAGAACGTGTTTCTGCTGAAGCTCGGCATCGAATTTTTGGGTGGAATAATATACCTTCTATACCTACTATATGAAAAGTACGTGTACAGAAAGTAAAATTATTTAGCATTATACTGGTATTGGTTGTATGACTCGATTAGATGCAAAGCATTATGGTACCAAAAGAATTTGAAAGATGTATTGCTGATATATTCCCACAATCACATACAATTACCATTCTTTAGCTGTGTCTTCTTTTTTCATAGTTGTTAAATCGGGATACACATACATTATAGAGTAACGGTTGGCAGGTTACCTGCTATGTGACGTCATTCCTCCGAGCAGTATTTCTCTATTATCAATACACCAAGGGCACCGAGAGTGACGGTCGGAAACAGACCTTTCTACCGAGTGGTAGATGGCATATGCATTTGTACATGATTGCTTTGAGTTGATAAACCAGTAGCTCAACCAGGATTTGTTACCTTTGTTGGGAAACTTAAATCTGCTTCATTTATTTATTTGTGACAAAAGGAGTCTTCTCTAAGCTATCCGAAACATGAAAAGCATTCCAATTTAACAACGATATAGCGTAGCACATGCTTATTAAAAGTGCATATAAACATTATATTTTCTCTCTGGAAGTCTTAGAAATTTAACACCCTCCTCTAGCCTCTGGATTATAGGCCCAGTTATTGTCTCACATATCTTATTAACAAAAGTAATATAAAGCCCAAAATCATCAATAACTACTTCATATTGGAATCTGAATCATCTAGAATTAGATAACTTCATAAAAAAAATTTTAGCGTTCCATTCACATGATTTTCTCTACATCACTGCAGCAAATTGTTGTTAAAACGATTCTGCTTCTATTCACTTCATGCTAATCGAGAAAAAAATAGCAGAAATACTCTTATTACTTGCTTCCTTGCAAGTAGAAGTGAAATAAGGGAGTACGTTAAGTTAAAGTGATAGTCAAAAGCTATTCGCTATATGACTGAAGTTCCTTTGTTTGTATGGACAGGAAATGACAAATTCTTGCATGAGAAAATAAGTTTTTCAAAGCTGAAACCAAAAACAAAGAATATCTCAAAAACAAAAACAATCGACTCCATGAAATATATATATATATATATATATATATGTGTGTGTGTGTGTGTTTTAATGTGCTCTACATTTTTTGCGTGGTAAGTTTTAGTGTATCTCATACGGTTTAGCAGTTATGCAAAATTTCCTAAAATTCACCCAAAATAAAGTGGTCTTCAGAGGCATTTCCCAGAAAATTCAAGACTTACATATTATTTGTCAGGTAAATATCTTTTATCTACGATATTTTAATCAAAATCGTTAGAGCTATTTTTAAGAAAATCAAATTTTTCGAAAAAAAGTTCCATGTAAAGGATAGTTGGGGTGGGGGGATTTTCTTGAAAATCTTCTTGTCACATCCTTGGAAGAAACCAAACTTAAATACCAAGTTTGGTATTCAACGGTAATTTTGTTTTTGAGCTATGCTGTCCACAGTCACATAGACACACAGACCTTTTTGTAATTTTTTTTTATTCAGGGGGACCCAAAACATGTATTTCCGGTGAAATCTTGGTATCGAATTTTTGGGTGGAAAGCAATACCTTCTCTATACACTATGTACATCGTACGTGTAGAGAAAGTAAAAATCTGACGTGTTCAATTCACATGACTTTTTCTGTAACTCTGCAACAAATTGTTGTTAAAAAGCTTGTGCTTCTATTTACCTCATGCTAATGGAGAAAACATTAGCAGAAATAGACTTATTACTTGCTTCCTTGTAAGCAGAAGCGAAATAAGGGAGTACCATAGGTTAAAGTGATAGTCAAAAGCTGGTTGCTATGTGAATGAGTCTCCTTTGTTTGTATGGACAAATTCTTATGTGAGAAAAGCATAAGCTTTTTAAAGGTGAAATAAAAAACAAAGAATAACTCAAAAACAATCAACCGCACGAGAAAAATATATATAACATAAATTGTGTGTTTTAACGTGCTCTACATCTTTTGTGTCAAAAGTTTTTGTCTACCTCTTACGGTTTAACAGCTATGCAAAATTCCATAAAGTTTATCCAGAATAAAGTAGTCTTCAGAGGCTATTCCCAGAAAATTCAAGATATACATCTTATTTGTCAGGTAAATATCTTTAATATATGACATTTTAATCAAAATCGTTAGAGCCATTTTTGAGAAAATTATAATTTTCGTGTGGTATCCTTGGAAGAAACCAAACTTAAAATACCAATTTTGGTATTCAACGGTCATTTCGTTTTTGAGCTATGCTGTCCACATACACACACACACACACACACACACGGACCTTTTGGTAAAAATGCTTTTTTGTGGATTCAGGGGGCCCAAAACATGTATTTCCGATGAAATCTTGTTAATGAATTTTTGGGTGGAATGCAATACGTTCTCTACACATTATGTAAATGTGTAGAGAAAGTGAAAATGAATCCGAAAGTTCGATTTCAATAGTCTAAAGGCGGTGCAATAGAAATTTGCTATGAATCCCTTCATATTATATTTGGATTTCAGAGCCAACAACTTGGCAAATTGCTTGGAGCTTGAAACTAAACCATGTTTATAAACAACTCCAGGAATATAAGAGACTTTTATAAGCCAGAAGTCAATTGTTATGTATAAAACTACGCATTCGACTGTGGATTTCATTTTACCATGACATAGCTGTATTTATAGTTGAATAACAATTCTTCAGCTCTCAGGTAAAAGCCACAGCTGCTGTCAATATTGGCAGGCTCCCAATCAATAACGGTCTCACTAGCGTAAGTGATTCAACTAATTAAACGTCCGGTCTCTTTCTTTTGGCGTGAGAGTCCCCCTGAAATGGCAAGAAGACGATCAGACATAGTCTAACAGAAAAAGCCATTGTTCTTTTCTGATTCCTGAAGTATTTTTACTTTCTCTACACGTTTCATGTACATAGTGTATAGAGAAGGTATTGCAGTCCACCCAAAAATTCGATTCCGAGATTTCATCGGAAATATATGTTTTGGGGTCCCCCTGTATCCTAAAACGCATTTTCACAGAAACGTCCGTGTGTCTGTGAACACGATAACTCAAAAACGAAAAGTAGGTAAAATACCAAACTTTGTATTTAAGCTTAGTATCTTCCAGGGATGCGACACGAAGATTCTGAGAAAAATCCCCCCACCCCAAACTACCTTTTACTTGGAATTTTTTCGGAAATTTTGATTTCCTCAGAAATGGCTCTAGCGAGTTTGATTAAAATATCATATATTAAAGATATTTACCTAACAAATAAAATGTATATTTTGAATATTCTGGGAATAGCCTCTGAAGACTACTTTATTCTGGACAAATTTTACGGAATTTTACATAACTGTAAACCATAAGAGATGGAGAAAATCTTACCATAAAAGCACATGATTTATGTTATAAACATTTTATTCGTGGAGTTGGTCGTTTTTGAGATATTCCTTGTTTTTGGTTTCAGTTTTAAAAAAGTATACTTTTCTAACACAGGACATTCTCAACTCCTGTCCATACAAACAAAGGAACTTCAATCGCATAGCAACCAACTTTTGACTATCACTTTAACCTATTGTTTCGCTTCTACTTACAAGGAAGCAAGTAATAAGACTATTTGTGGTAATTTTTCTCGTTTAGCATTAAGTAAATAAAAGCATTAGGTTTTTTATAATTTGTTGCAGAGATGCAAAAAAAGCCATGTGAATGAAACACAACAGATTCTTATATTCATGTGGTTATTATTATAGCATATATTTTATATCCGCTATTTAGAAGTGTAGGTTTCGATCCCCTTTTTGTGTACTGATTTTACTACTCCTTGTCTCCATGCTAATTGCATAAAATGTTTTTTTCAACATATGTTAAGGAACTGCAGCAATAATATTTGGAAAATGTTTCTGTAAAATTAATTAGTTTCGAATTTATCGATTTGGGCAACTAGGTTTTCTATTATTTGTTTATTTAAGCGATTGTACATAAAGGGTAATAGGGATTGTGGATTATTTTGAAAATCTTTGTGTCGCATCCCTGCAAGATACCGAACTTGAATACCAAGTTTGGTATTTAACGGTCTTTTGGTTTTAGAGATATGCTGACCACAGACACACACGCACACACATGGATCTTTTTTTGGATTCAAGGGTACCGAAAAAATGCATTTTCATTGAAACCTTGGTATCGAATTTTGGGTGCTTTACAATACCTTCTGTACACACTATGTACATAGCACGTATAGGGAAAGTAAAAAGGCTATCGATTTTTTTTTATCAGAAAACAAAATGTATCCCGAAAAGTAAGATCCTGCACTGATGGTGTTTTGCACTAAACTAGATAAGAGAAAACATTGGCTATCATTTAATATTTAGAAAAAGCATTTGACAGAGTGAACAGCAAATTCTTTGGAAAATTCTAGAAAATAAAGATCATCCTATCCAGATAATTGAAGCTGTTAAGAACTTGTATAATGAAACAAATATTTCTTCACCCCTCAATTGACCGGAAGTAATAAAAGGTATTTTAAAATAAACCAGGCATTAATTAATATTCATAATATTAAGGACAAAAATAAAGAAAACATAGGACAAACATAATATACTAGGTAATTAAATGCTAAATGCAATAAAAATTAACTATAAATTAAATATAAATGAATTTAAATCAGAACAATGAAAAAAAAAATCTGATGTGTTCCATTCACATGACTTTCTCTACATCTTGCAACAAAGTATTGTTAAAAAGCTTACACTACTATTTACTCATTCTAATGGAGAAAAAATAGCAGAAATAGCCTTATTACTCGGTTCCTTGAAAGCAGAAGCGAAATAAGGGACTACCATAGGTTAAAGTGATAGTCAAAAGCTGGTTGCTATGTGACTGAAGTTTCTTTGTTTGTATGGATAGGATTTGACAAATTCCTGTATCAGAAAAGTATAAGTTTTTCAAAGCTGAAACTAAAAACAAGGAATGTCCCCAAAACGATCAAATCCACGAAAAAATGTATATAACTTAAACTATGTGTTTTAACGTGCTCTACATGTTTTGTGTGCTAAGTTTTTGTCCATCTCTTACGGTTTAGCAACTATGCAAGAAATCGTAAAATTCATCCAGAATAAAGTAGTCTTCTCAGTCTATTCCCAGAAAATCCAATATATATATTATTTATCAGGTAAATGCCTTTTACATAGCAAATTTTAATCAAAATCGTTTGAGCCATTTTTGAGAAAATAAAAATTTTCTAAAAAAGTTCCATGTAAAGGGTAGTTTGGGGTGGGGAGATTTTTCTCAAAATCTTGGTGTAGCATCTGTGGAAGACACTGAACTTAAATACAAAGTTTGGTATTTTACCGATTTTTCGTTTTTGAGTTATGCTCCCACACACAGCACACACACATAGACATGAGACGCACATACACTAACACACGCACCTGTTTCTGAAAATTCTTTTTGTGAATTCAGGTGGTCTTAAAACATGTATTACCGGTGAAAACTTGACATCTAATTTTTGGATGGAATACAATACTTGTCTATCCCTATGTACATTGTGTATACGGGGCTAGAGAAAGTAATAATACATATTAATATTTAGGGTGCCCACTTCCGAAGAATGCCATGCTAAGGATTTTTACGCCCGAAAAAAGTTCATCGTCCTCCGCCGGAATTGAACCCGCCACTTGATACTATAAAAACAAGCAGAAGTTAAAGGTATAAAAATTTATAAGTTTCCTATAAAACGAATATCCTGAAAAAATTTTACATTCTGAATAACCATTCCTGCACATATAGATAATAAAGGAAATTAATAAAATTGTTTAATTATTAAGTTTGTGTAATATATTTAAATTAAATAAATTTATGGTTTTGTTGGGTATATGAAGTCAGCATGGTAACCATTACACCACGGAGAGCAACAACCTATAATTCTAATTACGGTCTCCATCCTGTTCTACCTTTGTGTTGGCCATAAAATTAGTGTTTATGGAGCAGAGGTGTAATTGGTTGACAAAGAGTTGACAGCGATATCAGAACATGCAAGTTCTTGCAGAAGCTGCTCCTCTTCTCCATTAATGTAACGTACACACAGACTGTATATTAGTCAAGGTAATTATGCAAAGCGCGACCCGTGCCTCTATTGTGAAGATGGTGTTCATGTTGCTCTGCAAGATGCGCTTATCTCTTGAGCCACATCTGTTTGTGTTTCTAATAGAGGCATGAGTGCCCCAACAATAATATTATCACATTTTAGCGAGAGTGTTGCGTTTGTGGTCGGTCACATAGCCTCCTGTCTCTCTTCTAATTAATGACACTTAAAACTCCTGTTTGACTTAGGAGACTGGTCTCTTTGTGTTTACAAACCAGGTTAGTAGATAGCGTCCTGCTGGCTCGGGTAGAAAAGAAAGTGGTGAGGGCGAATTTATCAGCATAATTTACATAAACAATCATAAAGCTCTTCATATTATCTCCTAATACATCGGTTATCAATTTAGAAGTGTGTTGTATGTTAAGAGCAACAATGTAACACTAACATTTGGACTTCTAAGATATCAATATACTTTATCCGTGAAAGAAAATTAGTGTCATTCTTTGAATTTCAACTCCACCACTTCTAGCTTCCAGATACGAATGATATATTCATATTTTGGCCAAAATAACATGTCATTTTACCGTCCTTACTATCTCCTCGTACTACCACCAGTCGCCCTCCGTGGCGTAGTTACCGTTCTAGTGTCATATATAGCATTCCCTCGAATAAATAATATAAGCTTTTGGCTTTTACCTCCCTCTATTATCTTACTTATTACGTCAGAGGTGCAAACCCGCCGGAGGGCGATGGATTTTTTTTTGCGTCAAAATCGTTAGCATGTTTCCCTCAGAAGGGAAGTAAAGCCATTGGTCCAGTGTCGTAGATTTATAACTCGTAAAATAACCTCAAGACTGATAAAAAGGCCATGAGCAAAATTAAGCTCTCTATCACGCCCAATATAGAATATGACGCTGAGAACCACAATAGGTAAAAAGCATCCATAAATAAACTACCCTACTAATATTAAGGCCACTACTACTGTTTTTGACTCAAATACTACTGCTAATAATAATAAAAATAAAAATAATAATAACAATAATAAAAATAAAAATAATAATAACAATAATAAAAATAAACATAATAATAATAAAATACTTTACTATACTATTAATATACTACTTCTACAGCCACGACAACCACCACTACTGCTACCACCACCACCACCACTACTATTGCCAGCACTACCACGACCACCTATTTCTATTATTAACTTTAGTAATATTACTATTAGCACAATATATTATGATCATCAATACTACTACTAATACTACCAGCACCACTACTATTACCATCACTTTAACCACATATTTCTATTAATTCTACTATTTCTATTATTACCAATACCAGTACTATTACAGACACTATCTTGACCACTTCTATTATAATTTACACCATTATGCTACACAAAATATAAATTCGAATATTACGAGTATTATAACCTAAAAATGGATAGCTTTGCTTCCTAAAATCACTCTTAAGAAATTTCATATCACGGTTTTACACAATTAACTTATGAGCGAGGGGAAAAAGGAAGAGGTTGGGAGGGAGGGAGGGAGAGATGGAAATGTGGAAATAGCATAGAAACCATAATATTAATTCTCTATCTCTTCTCCTTTTATGGGTTATTAACCATTGTATGAATTCTTCTTCTTCTCAAAGCGCTACGACTTGAAAGTTGAATATCTCGGCCTTCTCAACAATTTTTTTTCCCAGGAATTTCTGGTTTGTATAGTTTTAATCCAATTTAGTGTTCTCAATTACCTCAAATCGTTCATGACATCATGTTCTAGCAGATGTTCGGTCTTTCTGTTGCTGTGGTTCCCAAGAGTTTGCATTTATATATTCCTTTCACGAGTCTTTGGTCTTCCATTCTTTTAACATAGCCAGACCACCCCAATCTCATAGCCCCAATGAAATTTTCAATATTTTGGTTATGTATTAGTTCGTTTAATTCTTTATTGGTTTTTATTCTCCATTTGCCATCTGTATCTTTAGTGGTTCTGAAAATCCTTATTAGAATTCTCCTTTCAAAGGTTAACAAGTTTTACTTTCTCTACACGTACTATATACAGAGTGTATAGAGAAGGTATTGCATTCCACCCAAAATTCGATACCGAGTTTTTTCGGAAAAAGGTCCGTGTGTGAACACGTGTCCGTGAACACGATAACTCAAAAACAAAAGTCGGTAAAATACCAAACTTGGTATTTAAGTTTAGTATCTTCCAGGAATGTGACACGAAGATTTTGAGAAAAATTCCCCAACCCACAACAACCCTTTAAATGGACCTTTTTGCAAAAATGTTTATTTTCTCAAAATTGGCTCTAACAATTTTGATTAAAATATCATATATTAAAGATATTTACCTGAAAAATAAAATGTATATCTTAAATTTTCTGGAAATAGGCTCAGAAGAGTGCTTCATTCTGATGAATTTTACGGAATTTTGAATAATTGCTAAACCGTAAGAGATGGACAAAAACTTTCTTCACGAAAAATGTAGAACACGTTAAAACACACAATATACGTTATATACATTTTTTCGTGGAGTTCATCGTTTTTTAGATATTCCTTATTTTTGGTTTCAATTTGAAAAACATACTTTTCGCATACAGGAATTTGTCAACTGCTCTCTATACAAACAGAGGAACTTCAGTGACATAGCAACCAGCTTTTGACTATCACTTTAACCTATGGTACACCCTTATTTCGCTTCTACTTACAAGGAAGCAAGAAATAAGACCATTTCTGCTAATTTTATCGATTAGCATGAAATAAATAAAAGATAAGCTTATTAATAATAATTTGTTACAGAGATATAGAGAAAGTCATGTGAATGGAACACATCAGACTTTTATGTTATAGATTCTTTCTGTATCCGAGTTTCACAAGCATAGGTGACAACTCGTCTTATTCAGGTCCGATATACCCTTATTTGATCTTATAAGAAATGAAAATAAAACTAATCTAACCCATTCGAAAATCAATGACATGCAGATTGAACAAGTTAATAAATACAAATACTTAGTAACAACAGTGAATGATAATAACTCGATAGAATGAAATCAAAGAACGAATTGCCATTGGTATGCGGCAATACATACCTCCTTGTTGTTCGGTGATGCGCCGGCTAAGCTCATCGATATTTAAACACACAATCAACTCTCCCTTAGGGGAGGAAGAATACAATGGGTATGGCACACAAGGTAGACTATCAAAAATAAGTACTTCACTTAGATTCCTCAGAAGTGATGCTGGTTATTCATATTTATTATTATTGAGGCATTAATCCGTCGAGCGACTCCCGACAGTTCTTGTAGATTTAGTAATATACGCATGTAACTGCTATTTCTTCTGCATACTTCACTATTAAGCGATATAAAACTTGCACATAAACTGATGCGGTAACTGCGCTTTTCCGCGTAAGGTTGTCACATAATCAAGAACCAACACCACAAAACAGAACTTACATACAGCCCCTTTTCTTGTGTACACTCTGCTTTTATAGCCAAAATATCCAAGCTTCATACTCATTTCTGATTCGTTACTAAGTAGCGTGAAAACATTGTTATCACGTGGTTAGTTTTGGTAGTTCATTATATTTTACTCACGTGACCGCTCTTTATAATGGAAGAGTCCCGAACTTCTAGCTTTTAAGGGGAAAACCTGTCTCACAGAAACTCTCTGTTACTTAGACCTTTAATGCACCAAAACCTTGCTCTTACAAAAACATTTGTGTTTCTGGATTGACAAAAGAAGTAACCTTGGCGTATACAGTATCTGCCAAGTCTTGGCTACTGAAGCAAATATATTTCCTATACTAAACCTGTGCAAATTAATAATTAAAATAATGAAATACAAAACGTGCTAATATACAGTTGCAGGTAATAGAGCATATTTTTGTCAACCAAAGCTTGATCAAAAGCAAACTAATTGTATGAATTACTTTTACATAAACCGAACATGTGAACGATAAAGTGAAACCTAGTTTCTGCATCAGACTGTACCTAACGCTGCGAACAATGCTGTCGACAGATAAAAACGTTTTATTTCATATAAATATTGCGAAGTTCTGGCGATGCAGCAGTGTTTATTCACTGATAAGCGTATAAAATATTTTCATTATCTTTTAGATTGGAGCTGCTTTGCTTTAGGATTTTATGCATGCATTTTACTAGCATAATCAGCTACCAACGTCATATTGTATGTTAGAAGAAGCTCTGCTAGTCACAGTTGAAAATCTGGTGTGTTAGCAAAAATGTTTAATACACATTTTTATATACATCACGACTGTGGTTCAGAAAGTTCAACTAAGTTTTGTATATATGTATGTGCTGAAAATTTAGCTTTCCAGCTCTCATGTTTTCTGAGAAAAAGGTACATAAGTATCCAAAATTACTATTTCGAGAAACCTGAATTTATAGATACAAATGTTCTAAAAAGGGGCATTGCATGATAGCTTTAAAGAAATGCAGACTAGCATTTAAATTACATTTAAATCGATTAAAGTCTTCTTAACCCCCCAAAAGGATATATTTTCTGGAACTATAAATAACAGAGCTTTTATTTGTGTCCAAAAAAAATCTTATGTGTTCCATTTATATGAACTTCTCCACATCTCTGTAACAAATTATTGTTAAAAAGCTTATGTCTATATTAACTTCATCCTATTCGAGAAAAAATTAGCAGAAATAGTCTTATTACTTGCTTCCTTGTAAGTAGAAGTGAAATAAGAGAATACCAAAAGTTAAAGTGATAGTCAAAAGCTGGTTGCTAGGTGACTGAAGCTCCTTTGTTTATATGGACACGAGTTGACAAATTCCTGTATGAGAAAAGTATAAGTTTTTTAAGGCTGAAACCAAAAAACAAGGAATATCTAAGTAACGATATACTCCACGAAAAAAAATGTATATAACATAAATTGTTTTAATGTGCTCTACATTTTTTTTTTTTTTTTTGTGGTAAGCTTTTGGTTTACCAATTATACAAAATTCCGTAAAATTCGTCCAGAATAATGTAGACTTCAGAAGGTACTTTAGAAAATTCTAGATATAGATATTATTTGTCAGGTATATATCTTTAATGTATGATATTTTAATCAAAATCATTAGAGCCATTTTTTAGAAAATCAACATTTTCGAAAAATTGTCCACGTAAAGGGTAGTTGGGGGAGATTCTCTTGAAAATCTTCGTATCACACCCTTGGAAGATATTGAACTTAAATACCAAGTTTGGTATTTATCGGTTTTCGTTTTTGAGTTACACTGTCCACAGACACACACGGGCATTTTTCTTATAATGCTTTTCTTTTGGATTCAGGGGAATGTATTTGCGGTGAAAGTTTTGGGTGAAATGCAATGCCTTCTCCATACACCATGCACATAATACGGTAGAGAAAGTCAAGATGTTATTTTTTACCATTTCAGAGTATTTTGTCCCGTTAAATGTGCCATGCATCACTGCGCGTCACGGAAATTTATTAAACCGATTTAATTGACTTGGAAACAGCAACGTTTTCATGTATTAAAGGTGTTTTGTCAAAATGTCCTCTAGCATAAATCATTTCTCCTATTTTCTCAGTTAATATGTTATGTAGCTTCGTTTCCGTTTTTGTAAAACCATGCATCATATTTTAAACTCGACTCCTGCTTTCAACGGAATAATTTGAGAGAGTTTGCTCCTAATTGTTAGTTACCTTACTAAGTAGAAAATGTATGGTTATGAAAGCAATAAATTTGAAAAATAGCCATTGATTGGTTCGCTTGTTTTTGTCACCTAATGCATGAATATGCAGCACTCCGGAGTAAATAGATTACAAAGTAAATTTGGAAGCAGGCCATGTCGTTATGCATGTCTTTATGAGGTCACGGATTCACTGTTGCAAGGCAGTTAGTTTTAATTAATCGGCATTTAGATACTTCGTATTTCAGCAGTTTAGATGCTTAAACGCTTATAAGGCACTGAAGTTTACTTAAGGTTGTTTTATTTTCTCTCCTTTCCGCCCAATAATGTATTAATCGTTTGAAAGATGTAAACAGATCATATACCAATTGTCTAATTCTTTCCTTTTGAAATATTACGTAATACTGAATTTTTCGGAACACTATCATATTGTTAATTGTTTTTTCCACACTAACCGGGTGTAGAAAGGAGCTGGAAGAAACGAGACATATTGGACAATTCAATGCCATTGCCGGGATTTGAACCACGGAACTCCCGGTCTCTGTCCGATTGCTCTACCATGCTGTTTTTAGAGGATGTACCTAGGAGAATCAGTTTTATAAATATCTAAGATATCAAAAATTTTGCAAAAAATTAAAACAGATCTAACGCTTAGGCATTATCATATTAAAATTATGATTATTTAAATGTATTCTGCAAAATATTCTTATCAAAATGTATTATTCCCTCTACTTATTCCTAATCAAAATATCAATGTTTGAAATTAGGCTGCTGAACACTGCTCGGCTAAGTCAGAGTACTCCTACGTACTCACACAACACGTGTTAAAGTGATAGGAAAGAAAAGTAGTTTTATTGCTTTTACTATTACATTTAATAACTGTATTTTACAGAATTAATGTTATTATGACCATTTATCATATGGATTAGTAATATGAAGATTCTAAATATGTGCCTTAATCGTTTCATAGCCCGTTTGGAGGGAGAGAGTCAATGGGTGAAAGTCATAGCACAAGAACTTGCACTTCCTTCTACTTAATTACAACACTTCGCTCAGCCTTCACGACAGCTTGCTCTGTAGGCAGGCTCCTGCGAGTCACGAGTAACACGCTGCTCTCTGGCGCGCACTTTAGTTGGAATAGCCGACTTTAATGTATCTTTCACTGAAGATATTTGGGTCATAGAGGAAGCTGAAACAACTGTTTTAAAACAGATGTTTTAAAGTCAATTTACATATCCTAGTGTTGATATACGCTTCTGGGTGATCACTTATACTTCAAGTATACTCTTACAATTATTGGAATATTCAAACCAAAAGTAGAAATTTCGGAAACGTTAATGTCATAAATAATTTATTCAAGTTGTATGTATAAAGTACAAATACGTTTATTTCCTGTACCAATTAAAATCGTTAGTTACTTTTGAGAAAATAATTTATAGTAAAACTGTGAGGGCTAAGTGGATATTTGGAGTGGAGAAAATTTCCTCAAATTGTGTCCTTAAATATGAAATTTGTTAATTATCCAACTTTTCACGTTGGGTATAAGAATGACAAACAAACACACACACACACACATTCACACCGTGTTTCCATTTACGAGTGGACCCATTGCATTAATATCGCCCTAAACATTAAATATGAGGTGTCCAAATTGAGGGGAGTCGAGATAAGAGCAATATTCAAACTAATCCATCAAAGAACCATCATCCATTTCAGGCATATTACTTCTGAAATTGAACATTTGTGTTGATTGAAGAAACATTTTAAAATCTTTAGCATATTTACTTTCTTTAGCGCATATATACACCGTATAAACTAGAAAGAGAAGATATTGTATAACACCTAAAAAAATTCGATATCGAAATTTCACCGGAAATATATGTATTGTGACCCTCTGAATCCCCCTCCCCCAAAAATATTTTAGAGAAAGGTCAGTGTGTGTCTGTGGATAGCATAACTCCAAATGTCCGTTAAATAGCAAACTTGGTATTTAAGTTTAGTATCTCCTAAGAACGAAAAAAAAAAAAAAAAAAAAGTCCCCACCTCAATCTACCATTTATAATTTCTCAAAATGACTTTAATTATTTTGATTAAAATGCCTTTGTTAAAGATACTTATATGATAAATAATATATATATGAATTCCAAGAGAAGTTCTCTTCATTCTGGATGCCTTTTGTATAACTGGCAAATCGTAAGAGGTAAACAAAAATGTACTACAGAAAAACATGAAACCTTTATGCAACCGTACTCATAGAGGAAATGGAAAAGGAATCTATGCTTCAGGTTAACACCTTGTATATGTCAATAAAATGTCTTACATTTCACAGATATATCACCTAAGCACTACGAGATCTGTGTTTTTGAAACATCCAGTTAAGTTCAGGGAAAAGTAGTAGCGCTAAGAAAGGATTAAAACAAATGGTAAGCTGAAATTACGAGTAGTAATTTTTCTGTGTATTAAACCTGAAATTTATGGTGCAAAGTTCAGGAAAACAGAGGTTTTTAGTTAACAGATAGTTTATCATTTGTGAGAATAGCACTAAATGTCCAGTGTTGGAGTTAATCGGCCGCCATCTCGGACTCACGCAAGAGACCCATTAGCGCGAAATGTCGCGAACACTGCCACATTGATTTATTAGACCTGGTTTTTCGTGTAGGTACCGGGCAATTAACCGAAGAGTAAATAAGACACGAACTTCAAACACATTTCTAATTTACGACGTACAACGGCTTCTAAATCTCAAGACTACCTACAGAAAACATAATTTACCTTCAAATTAAGCTTCAACACTAGGGTGTCAAATAAGTCGTTGGACCATTTGTTCTAATTTCTGAATAAGTATTTTTTTTTTTTTTTTGGTTAAAGGTGTGTATAAAAAATCTAAAGTGTTCTATTTACATGCTTCTCTATCAGTTCTGCAAACATAGTATTCTTGCAAAAGATTATCACTTTCTTTACACGTTCTATGTACATAGTGTATAGAGAAGGTATTGCATTCCAACCAAAAACTCGATACCGAGATTTCACCGGAAATTCATGTTATGCGACCCCCCCGAAAAAAACATTTTTAGAAAAACGTCAGTGTCTGTATCTGTCTTCTTTTTGTCTGTGTGTGTGTAGCTCAAAAACGAAAAGTCGTTAACTACCACATTTAATATTTAAGTTCAGTGTCTTCCAAGGAAGCCTTTCCCCTCCCAAACTAGCCTTTACATGGAAACGTTTTCGAAATTTTTAATTTTCTCAAAAATGGCTATAACGAATTTGATTAATATAAAAAAAGGCATTTTTAGAAAAAAGTTCGTGTGCTTGTGTCTATCTGTCTATGCGCAGCATAGCTCAAAAACGAAAAGACCGTTAAATACCAAACCTGGAATTTAAGTTTAGTATCCTCCAAGGATACGGCACGAAGATTTCCAAAATAATCCCCCCAGCCCCAACTACCCTTCACATGGAACTTTTTTCAAAAATTTTGATTTTCTAAAAAATGGCTCTAACGATTTTTATTAAAATATCGTATATTAAAGATATTTACCTGACGTATGAAATGTATATCTTGAATTTTCTGGGAATAGCCTCTGAAGACTACTTTATTCTGGATCAATTTTACGGAATTTTGCATAAATGCTAAACCGTAAGAGATGGACAAAAACTTACCACACAAAATATGTAGAGCACTTTAAAACACACAATTTATGTTATATACATTTTTTCCTGGAGTTGATCGTTTTTTGTATATTCCTTCTTTTTGGTTTCAGCTTTGAAAAACTGATATTTTTCTCAAAGAAGAACTTCTCAACTCTTGCCCATACAAACAAAGGAACTTCAGTCACATAGCAACCAGCTTTTGACTATAACTTTAACCTATGATACTCCCTTGTTTCGCTTCTACTTACAAGGAAGCAAGTGATAAAGACTGTTTCTGCTAATTTTTTCTCAATTAGCATGAAGTAAATTAAAGCATAAGCCCTTTAACAATAATTTGGTACAGAGATATAGAGAAATTCATGAGAATGGAACACATCAGATTTTTTTCCATTTTTTTAATTTATTTATTTTATATCGCTTTAACTTACAATGTAGTCATATCGCAACAAATGTTTTAACGGTACCATTTACAAAAAAATTTACATGGATAAATACAATTTCATAAATTTAAGTAACATTATTATTTCATTATACATATTCGTTAGTTTTATGTATTTAAATAGTATTTTGCTGTGTGATTTGTTCTTGAAAACTTCTTGGATGTCTGGTAGATTGTATTCTGCTCGTTGCTGTTGATACTGAGGACACTCTGGGCTGTTTTATTCAGTAGATGGGGATGGGTTAACTTGGTGTGTCGAATACGTGGCCTGATGATGACAGACTGGTCTTTCCGTCATAGATTCTAGAGTGGATATAATGTTCTGGAGTTCTGTTTAATTTCGTATAGTTTGCTAGGAGGTGATTGTGCCCATTTTGTAAAATTTTCTGGATGTATACAGGGTTACTACAAAAGAAACAGACAACTTCAACTGCCTGTAAAGCAAAAACTATTAGAGATAGCAACCTAATTATTTTGGAGGTATGTTGAGAAACTCTCAAAGTTTTGTTTGTTACTATTGGTAACGCTGCAGTGTTTTGTTTGTTGTTGCAGAAGCTGAAATGGCGGAAAATCCTGTGGAAAAGGCATATTGCGTGTTGGAATTTGCTAGAACGCAATCAGCAACTGTTGTCCAACGACATTTTAGAATACGTTACCACAAAACGCCACCGACTAGACAGTCAATCTACGACTGGTATAGAAAATTCGAGACAGCGGGATGTTTGTGCAAAGGGAAGAGCTCGGGAAGACCAAGAGTTTCGGAAGAAAACGTTGAACGTGTTCGTTCTGCCTACATAACAAGCCCGCAGAAATCGACATCTAGGGCAAGCTGCAGATGTTGCAGCTTCTGAGTGAAGAAGATAAGGTCATACGGCGTGACTTTTGCATCGATATGTTGCGACAGGATGAAGACGTTGCTGGTTTTTGTGAGCGCATCATTTCATTTTTGTGGTAACGTGTTCTAAAATGTCGTTGGACAACAGTTGCTGATTGCGTTCTAGCAAATTCCAACACGCGATATGCCTTTTCCACAGCATTTTCCGACATTTCAGCTTCTGCAACAACAAACAAAACACTACAGCATTACCAATAGTAACAAACAAAACTTTGA
Organism: Hymenopus coronatus; assembly: GCA_030762935.1. NCBI lineage: Eukaryota > Metazoa > Arthropoda > Insecta > Mantodea > Hymenopodidae > Hymenopus > Hymenopus coronatus. The sequence continues at coordinate 34,748,118 of CM060883.1, forward strand.
GGGTTTCTCAACATACCTGGAAAATAATTAGGTTGCTATCTCTAATAGTTTTTGTTTTACAGGTAGTTGAAGTTGTCTATTTCTTTTGTAGTAACCCTGTATTTTGCAACATCTTTGTGAGGTAAAGATGTCTCTTCATGTATTGCGAGTCCTGTGGCTTCCTTTGCTGTAGAGTCTGCATGCTCATTACCTAAAATGCTCTGATGTGAGGGTATCCACATTGTGGTTATTTTCCTTCCTTGTTTCATTAGAAACGTAGATAAGTTTTGAATCTCTTGGACTAATGTATTTGTACAGAAGACATCTTGTAGAGCCTGTTTACTGGATTTAGAATCAGTGTGTATTAGATAAGTTTCAGTTTTGTTTGTCTCGAAAAGTACAGTAATGCTTTCTTGATGGCATATAACACGCAACTAAATATGGAGTAAAAATGTGGTAATTAGTACAGCAATTTTCCATTTTTATGTTATAATTGCATACGAAAACTTCGAATCTCCCGCACAGTTTGGGATAGCCTTCATAGAGGTACGCTAATTGTAAATATAGTTCAAAAATGTTGTTGAAAATAATCCTGTGTAACGGATTTTTAGAACATTTTGGTACACTCACTTGATGTCGCACGTGTCATTGACGAGAGTTTAATTTATATTATTTTAGTAATGTTTTAGCAATTACGAATTAATTAATCGGAATTAATTGGGATTTGAGCTTACATATTCTTAGGAAAATACAAGCTTCGTTATAAGCTGATGAAGTTACAGCATGGAAGGCGATTAGGCTCTTCCGATGGCACTCCCAGTGGACTTTTCGATGACACCAACTTCCGTCGGTTTACGTGCACATTCGCGCTTTGACGTCACACAGGATATTCTGGAAGATTTAATTATTCGGTGCTGATTGGCTAAGTCTACCCACTCTCCATATTAGGAAAACGGCCAACATGTTGGAATGCCCTTCCGGGGACGCCGCTAAATCTATTTAAGGGACGACAGACCTGTCCTCCGGGGCTGTGTTTGACCGTCAGGGAACCTCTATGTTGCTTGTGTGCGTCTTGAGGCGTCGCTCCGGTCTCAACCGGCCACCACTTCATCTCTCACCTCGCCTAGACACACCATGACATATTTCTTAAGGTAAGGATTTTATGTTAGTAACTCCATAATCAGAATGATATTGACCAGGATTATGGAATAGTTTGCTCACCTTTGTAAACCAAACATATATTAGCTTAACTTAAGTCCCGTTGTTTTTATCATTGCTCTGCCATCTGCCTTCCTTTTACCACCCTCAAATAGCTATCCCCCAAGTCGTGGAAACATAATCGCGACAATAAAACATCAATAACTTTGTAAATATTAGTGTTAGAGAAAATATATTTTTTTATTTTGATCGGGAAGTTTTACTTTAGCTATTGGCAGCATTGACATCCCACGCATATTCCCTTCATTTGAGTGTTTCGAACTACTGCAAAGCTGTGTTTGGAAGTTAGGTTACATTTTTTTTAGATGTTATGTTTAAAAACAGTTTCTCAAGAATTACAATTTTCTATACAAATACCCTATTAGCTCAGAAACTAATTGACATCAAGGACTGAAATTTGTTGCCACACATTTCCACCTAAATAGACTTTATTTTAGCGAAAAGATTTATATATATACGGATTAGTTATTTTCTAAAAAATTAAAAATCAGAATTATGCAATAACATTTTAAGAGCTTCATTTAAAAAAATCTGATGCCTTACACTCACATGACTTTCTGTAGCTACTCCATAAACAAACTTCTTACAAAGATAATTCTTCTTTCAACACCATGCTAATCGAGATAAACATTAGCAGAGATGTATTACTTAGTCCCTTATAAACAGAACGAAACTAAGGGAATGCACTAGGCTAAAGTGATAGTCAAATGTTTTAAAAGCAGTCCATATGCGATTGTAATTGCATATCGCTTCTTTGCTTGGCCAGGAGTAAAACAAAAGAAAAACGGGCACTTCCGTTTGAGAAAAGTATAAGTACTTCACAATTGAAACTAATAACAAGGAATACCTCAAAATCCGTAAGCTCACGAAAAAAATATATGTAACTTAACTTGTGTATTTTATCAAGACCCACATTTTTTGTAAGGTAAGTTTTTCTCTATTTATTACGGTTTACTAGTTATACTAAATTAAACAAAATTAATCCATAATAAACAGGTCTTTAGAAACTATTCCCAGAAAATGCAAGATATACATTTTATTTGTGATAGATATGGCTTTAATATACGGTATTTTAATCAAAATCGTTAGAGCCATTTTTAAGAAAACCAACATTTTCGAAAAATTTTCCATGTAAAGGGTAGTTAGGGGTTGGGGCTATTTTCTTGAAAATATATGGAAGATACTAAACTTAAATACCAAGTTTGGTCTTTAACTGTCTTTTCGTTTTTGAGCTATGCTGTTCACAGACCCCCACCATACACAGACAGACAGACAGACAGACAGACAGAAAGGCAGGCAGGCAAACACAAACAACCACGCGCGCGCGGACCTGTTTCTGAAAATGCTTTTTTTCGATTCAGAGGGTCCTAAAACATGCATTTCTGGCGAAATCTCTGTATCGAATTTTTGGGTGGAACACAATACTTCACTATCTCTATGTACATTGTACATACGGGCTAGAGAAAGTAAAAATCGTACCTTTCCTTTAAATGAACAGGAGTATTCTATTTTGCATCAATCGACATGAAGGTATTGCTGAATATACTTTGAAAAATTGAGCTAATTATCTTAAAAAGTTGCTCAGATAATGGGTCAAACTTTAACATTGGCAAGATAGGGCATTTCGACTCCCCTTAATGGTGTTCAGATTTATTAGTTTTCTTTTGGGATATTATTTTCGACTTTTATAAACATTTTTAAATCAGGAGAGCTCATAACTAAGCACAAATACTTCATCGTGTATGTTCCCAATTATTTAATGCTTTATATGAACACTACATACATAAGTAGTATTTGAATTTATAGTATTGTATAAACAAAGGTTAACATTATAATGTTTCATATGTTGGCGACATTGCCAACTTTGTTATTCATAAAAACCACAGGTAGAGTAGCGTCATCTCTTTTACATTGTGCACTTAGGATGAAACAGCTGTAAGGAAGGAGCGTTGGCTCCTCTCGGACGCCAAGATTGGTCCACGTCAAGATGGTGGCAGGAGTTATATAGAAGGTAACAATATAATTGTTTCTAATTAAGAAGAGTTTGTTTTTAAATTGGTAGTTTAGTTAACTCATCCATATCACTTTATTGGCCTATGTAAGCTATTTGCCCTGTTGTAAAAGATTCAATAGAGATATTTTCCCATATGCACACCTAACTGTAGTGAAAAGTACATTTTCCCTAACCCCTCCTCTCATAGTCAAGCGAGTTTCTGAAATTATAACAGTAGACGTGACAATACTTAAACCCCAAACTGTTTCTAGAGAAAAGCAAGATATTTTTTCCCGTAGGAATAGCTTCCGCTGGCAGTTGCAGTTTTATATAAAAGCGTTCACTAAACAAGAAGCTGAATGAGAGCAGGTTAAGGGTACTTGTGGATAGGATATTGGAAATAAAGTTTCTTGGAAATCTCTAGTATTAGTTTCCAAGTTGCCGGTCAGAGCCAAGCTATTCACTGTGGGAATGAAAGTCTGATACAGATTGGATGTTATTTTATTAGTAATAAATCCGAAACTCCGCTTATGTTATGTTAGCCACGAAGGCCATTTCTTCGTCTCTCGCTCTCTTTCTCTCAATATCTCTGTTGGCACGTATATACCAATATGCTACTACGAAATTAAGAACATATATGACGAAAGTTTTAAACTTTAAACTAATAATTCCACTTTTTGAAATTTATACCACAGGTGTAAATTAATTCAAATAAATTAAGGTAAAAATTTCATTCAGTTTGCGCCACTGTTTGGAAGCTAGTGTCAATTTGTTTATGTTTTGTCTTTTGCGATAAAAAATGAAAATGTTGGTCTAATATTTTAACCCTAGATTCACAATATGCATGGATTCTGCACCACGATAACGCACCAGCTCACAAGGCTATTATTGTGAACGAATTTCTGGCCAAAACCTCAACAAATTTTATCGAACAACCTCCGTATTCACCTGATCTGGCTCCTGCTGATTTCTTTCTCTTTCCAAAACTCAAGTTACCACTTCGAGGCACCCGTTTTCAGTCGATAGAAGACATAAAGGAAAATTCGCGGTGACAACTTACATCGATTCCTAAAAGTGCCTTCCAAAGATGTTTTGATGATTGGATTATTCGTTGGCATAAATGTATAATTTCAGAAGGGGCCTACTTTGAAGGCGATAAAATAAAATGGGATGACTAATTCATATTTTGTGTTTTACTGGCAAATTTCCAGAATTTTCTTGACACAGCAGTACATCATTTTTTTAATTATTCTAGGATTTTCTGTGTATCTTTTGGTTTAGGCTGCAACATATTTTAAGTTATAACTATTTTTTGTCATAAAATATAATTTCGGGTTTTTTTAAAATTGAAAACATATACTTAAATACATCAGACAGTCAAACCTAGCTTAATCGTTATTCATTGTATTCTGTGAAAATGCACAGCAAATGTTATTTGTGTAACAGAAAAACTGCCTCGCAAGGATCATTTTACAGGAAGAAAAATGCTGAAATATTAATAGAGAGAAAACAAGGAAAGATTTGAATGCATGGCTCACATTGAAATCCACCAATTAGGTAGGCTGAACCCTCGGCTTTCCTTTCACTTTGTCTTTTCTGTGCTTTTCTTCTGCTTCGTTTTTTAATTTGCATGATAAAAATGAACTCTGTGATGTTTTTTTTGCTGAGTCCAGTTCAGTTTCACCTCTAATGCTTTAGTGCAGCTCCCAGTGATTTTTTGTGTTTTTTTCATGAAATTTCAGTTATACAACCCCTTAAAGGGAAATTGTAAGCTAGTTAGGTCAGAAAATACCAACTTTTTATTTTCTTGATTTGTGATTTTGCAATATTTTATTTTTTTATAATCAATAGAATATTTTATTCCATAAAAAACCTATCATATGTGTATTGAAATTACATACCAGTTACGCCCACTTTTTATATTCTTAATTCTCATCATTTATGAGCACATTTGGGGTACATTAAAACTATTAACTGTCAATAGACTCTTAACAACACGTGCTCTCCAAACCGGTTTTTGAACAGAGTAAAAAAAAAAAAGCATTGGCAGGTGGGAGTGGTAGGCTCACCAGTCGTCAGCGGACAGTGAGTGTACCGACCCTGCACCCTGTCTCTGTTGTCATCAATCCCTGCAAAGCGTTTAACTTGCAATCCCTCAAAGGATATCCCGTTAGCTGTCTATATTTATCATATAGACCCCAGTTTTATTTATTTCATTATGGCTGGTTCCTTTATTGTCATATTGAGATTGTAGTCATACGGTCATAATTAATAAATACTTTATAACGAAATAAAGAGGAAATAGAGAAACAGCTGCAATTAATAATTTAATATATTAAAATTGACCAATAATTTAAAACTGTTTAAGCTATAATATATGTAGGTAAATCATTAAAGAGGTGTAATGTTTAAGCATAGATTACAAAATTGAAATAAATTGACAGTAAATATTTATTATTCCCCTCAAGGAGAAGATATAGAATCAATAAACAGGCCCACAATTTTAAAACACTGGTACACATTAATGCATAAAGTTATTCAAAATATCTATCCACTGTTTCTAAAAGTAGCTTTACAATCACCAAAACTAAGCTTTTTAATAAATTCCTTTAAGTTTCCAGAAATAACTAAATGTAATTTTGTACAAGAATATTCTTTATAGTTAAGAATAAGTAGTCAAATAGACGACATGAAATCTTATCTATTATGAATATTCGCATGACACTATCTATTGTATTTCTCTATAGCTTCTAATACTACTCTTGTAAAAGATACCCTTTATTGACCTCGTGTTTGCAGAAAAGTTTTCTTTATGCATTTATTAGTGGGTATAAAAGTAATATAACAGCTGATGCAGTACTTTGATATTGAAAAAAAGCTGATGTAATCCATTCACTCACTTTATCTATATCTCTGCAACAAATTAAAATGTTTATGCTTCTATTTACTTCATGCAAAGTGAGAAAAAATTAGCAGAAATAGTCTTATTACTTGCTTCCCTGTAAGTAGAAGCGAAATAAGGGAGTAACATAGTTTAAAGTGGTTGCTATGTGACTGAAGTTAGTTTGTTTGTATGGAGAGGAGTTGACTAATTCCTGTATGAGAAAAGTATGTTTTTTAAGGCTGAAAAAAAAAACAAGGAATATCTAAAAAACATATCAACCCCACGAAAAAAATGTATATAACATAAATTGTGTGTTTTAATGTACTCTACATTTTTGTTGGGAAAGTTTTTGTCTATCTCTTACGATTTACCAGTTACACAAAATTCCGTAAAATTTATCCAGAATAAAGTAGTCTTGCGAGGCTATTCCCAGAAAATTCAAGATTTACATACTATTTGTCAGGTGTATATATTTAATATATGATATTTTAATCAAAATTCTTACAGCCATTTTTTAGGAAATCAAAATTTTCGAAAAAAGTTCCATGTTAAGAGCATTTTGGAGTGGGGGCATTTTCCTCAAAATCTTCGTGTCGCATCCCCAGAAGATACTAAACTTAAATACCAAGTTTGGTATTTTACCGACTTTTCGTTTTTGAGTTATCGTGTTCACAGGCACACGGACACACGGACACACACACATACGGACCTTTTTCTGAAAATACTTTTTTTGGATACAGGGGACCCTAAAACATATATTTCCGGTAAAATCTCGGTATCGAATTTTTTGGTGGAGTGCAATACATTCCCTATACACTATGTACATAGTACGTATAGAGAAAGTAAAAAGAGAATACACTAGGTTAAAACGACAGTCAAATGTTTTAAAAGCTGGTTCTATGTGAAGCAATTGGAGTTCGGTTCGCTTCGCATAACCTGCAGGAAAATACGAGTAGTAGATGAAACGAAACGTCACTTCCTCCTTGAACAAAGTTTAAGTTCTTTAAAACTGAAACCGATAACAAGGAATATCTCAGAAACGGTCAGCTATACATACAAGACGTTTATGGCATGTTATGTGTTTTAACGAAATCTATAGGTTTGTGGAGTAAGTATTTGTCTTACGGGTTAACTGTTATGCACAATTCTGCAAAACATATCCAGAATATAGAGATCTTCAGAGGCTATTCCCCAAAAGGTCCATATATACAGTTTATTTGTGATATATATATATATATTGGTCGTCTCCCTAGCGCAGCTGTTTACCAAGCGGGAGACTTGGGTTCGATCCCCAGTACCGGCGAGGGGACTTTTCCCCGCTGGGAGACCTGGACCGGGGTGCACTCAGCCTCGTAAGGTCCCTGGGGGTCAATTGAGGAGCTACTTGATGGAGAAGTGGCGGCTCCAGGTCATGAGGAACGCATTAAACGGCAGGGAAGGGCTCGAGGCGCTGACCACGTCTCACCCCATCCATGACGTCTGTAGTGGACCGAGATGGGGAACGCAGCGGCCGGACGGTAGACCAAGGTTCCCCGTGAGCTCTCGTGAGTTAATGTATATATACGGAAATTTAATCAACATCGTTAGTGCCATTTGAGAAAAATAAATCTTTCAAAAATGTTTCCATCTCTAAGTTAATTTGTGGTGGAAGATTTTCTTGAAAATCTTCGTGCCCCCATTCTTGGAAGAAACAAACTATTTTCGTTTTTGAGATATGCTGTCCACAGACCCAAACACACATACGCACACGGACCGTTCTCAAAAAATGCTTTCTGCCGACTCAGGGTACGTCAAAAAATATATTTTCAGTGAAACCTTGAAATCAAATTTTTGGGTGGTATACAATACGTTCTCTATCCACTATGTACATTATACATACCGGCTAGAGAAAGAAAAAAGATAAGAAAATCTTATTTTGGTGGGTTTCTTAAAAATCTGCTGTGTTCCATTCACACGACTATCTCTACATATCTGCAACAAACTATTGTTGAAAAGCATATACTTCTATATATTTCATGATAATCGAGAAAAGATTAGCAGCTTCCTTGCTTCCTTGCAAGTAGAAGCGAAATAAGGGAATACCTTAGGTTAAAGTGATAGTCAAAATTTGGTTGCGATGTGACTGAAGTTCCTTTGTTTGTATGGACTGCAGTTGACAAATTCCTGTATGAGAAAGGTATTGTTTTAAAGGCGAAGTAAAAACCAAGGAATGTCTCAAAATCGATCAACTCCACGAAAAAATGTATATGACATATATTGAGTGTTTAAATGTGCTCTTCAATTTTTGTGTGGTAAGGTTTTGTCTATCTCTTACGGTTTAGCAGATATGTCAAATTCCGTAAAATTCATTCAGAATAAAGCAGTCTTCAGAGTCCCAGAAAATTCAAAATATAAAATGTATTTTTCAGGTAAATATGTTTAATAAACGAAATTTTAATCAAAATCGTTAGAGCCATTTTTGAGAAAATCAAAATTTTTGAAAAATGTTCCATGTAAAAGGTAGTTTGGGGTGGGGAGATTTTTCTCAAAATCTTCGTGTCGCATCCCTGGAAGATACTAAACTTAAATACCAACTTTGGTATATTACTGACTTTTCGTTTTTGAGTTATCGTGCTCACAGACACACGGACATACACACACACACTCATGGACGTTTTTCTGAAAATGCTTTTTACTTTCTTTATACGTACTATGTACATAGTGTATAGAGAAGGTATTGTAATGCACTCAAAAATTCGATACCGAGATTTCAACGGAAATACATGTGAATACAAAGAAAAAGCATTTTTAGAAAAATTTACTTGCGTCTGTCTGTGCTGTTTGTCTCTCTGTATGTGTGTGTCTGTGGGCAGCTTAACTCAAAAACGGAAAGACCGTTAAATACCAAACTTGGTATTTAAGTTCAGTATCTTCCAAGGATGCGTCACGAAGATTTTCTAGAAAATCCCCACACCCCAAACTACCCTTCATAAGGAGAAATTGTCAAAAATTGCATTCTTCTAAAAACTGGCTCTAAAGATTTTGATTAAAATGCCGTATATTAAACATATATTTCTGACAAATAATATGTTCATCTTGAATTTTCTGGGAATAGCCTCTGAAGACTATTTTATTTTGGATGAATTTTACGGAATTGTGTAAACTGGTAAACCGTAAGATATAGACAAAAGCTTACCACAAAAAAATTGTAGAGCACATTAAAACACGCAATTTATGTCATATACATTTTTTTCGTGGAGTTGATCATTTTTTAGATATTCCTTGTTTGTGGTTTCAGCCTTGAAAAACTTATTGTTTTCTCATACAGGAATTTGTCAACTCTCTACAAAAGAACTCAGTCAAATAGCAATCACCTTTTGACTATCATTTTAACCTATGGTACTCCCTTATTTCGTTTCTACTTACAAGGAAGCAAGTAATAAGACTATTTCTGCTAATTTTTTCTCGATTATCATGAAGTAAATAGAAGCATAAGCTTTTTAACAATAAGTTGTTGCAGAGATGTAGAGAAAGTCATGTGAATGGAAAACTTCAAAGTTTTTTGGATACAAGGGAGCCTAAAACATATATTTCCGACGAAACCTTAACATTGAATTGTATGGTATTCTCTATCCACAATGTACATTGTACATAGAGAAAGTAAAAAGATAAGAAAATCCTGTTTTGGTCAGTTTTTTTAAAACAATTATTATAATCATATGCTCTATAGAAAAGTGGTCAGGGGGTCTTCGACGAAATTTGTTAGAGTAAGCTGCTTGTCTTAAAACTCGTCAATTATTCTATTCCAAATTAATTATGAACTAAATACTTAAACGACAGAATTAATGTTTTACAAAACCTGAATTTTGAAAATCATAGTATAAAAATTATTTTAAGTTTCTTAAGTACGCGTGATTAAGTTGGATGCTGAGTATGTTGCTTTCCAAACACTTCGTAATCATTCTAGTTTCTTCAGGGTTTTTCTTGAATGATTTGTGTCTGTATATGTAACGTGGGCGCAGCAATTTGATTCATAATCTAAAATTCAAAACATGGAGTTGTAGACATGTTGATTTTACTCCAACTCGTTCTCAGCAGGCAAATTATAACATTAGCATGTGTTGCTGAAGAAAGATAAATGACTATCGCATGGCAATACAGACCGGGTACAGCAGTCGTGAAAAGATGCGGCGGAGAGAATAAAACAAGTATCAATAAGTGTGGAATAACTTTTTGTTTACACAAGCCGTGAGAAGGAGTTGGATAGGCAAAGCCACACTGAAAAACTCAATGCCTTGGCCGGGATTTGAACCACGGATCTCCCGATCTCTAGCCGGTTGCTCTGCCACTGAGCTACCATGCATTAAATTTGTCAAAAAAAATTATTTGGTGTGTTATTTATGGACGCTCTTTAACTACTGTGGTCCTTAGCGTTCCATTCTAATTTGGGCGTGAAAGACCGCTTAATTTTGCTCAGAGGCCTCTCTATCAGGCTTGAGGTTCTTTTACGTGCCGTAAATCTACGACACGGGACCAACGGCTTTACTTCCCTTCTGAAGGAAGCCATGCTAAGGATACTACACCCGAAAAAATCCATCGTCCTCCGCCGGGCTTGAAGTTAGCATGGTAACCATTACACCACGGAGGGGGGACATTAAATTTGTCAGCTGACTCCTATGTTTCCCGGTAAACCACAAGGTGATCTCAAATTACTTTGAGATGACAACTCCAATGGCGAGCTACAATACTGCAAGTACTTTAGACCCAGGATTCATAGTATGGCCAACTATTATGGTCGATTTGTATGGAATAACTGTTTTTTACTGAAGCCTTTTGAAGGACAGGAGTTGGATAGGTAAAGTCAGGCTGAATTCAGTTGAGAAATTCAATGCTATGCCGGCATGTTGCAATGGTAGCTCTGTGGCAGAGCAACCGGCTAGAGATCGGGAGATCTGTGGCTCAAATCCCGGCCATGGCATTAAGTTTTTCAGTCTGACTCTACCAATAAATTGGACAGCTTTAACTGAACGTGCCCCGAGAGTCAAACACCAAATTTCCTAGTCTTTAAGGCCATACTTCCGAAGAATGCTGGCATGCCCTGAAGAGGTACCCAAAATAGACTGGAACTGCTACAAAACTCGAGTACCAGTGTAAGGAATGGTTGACGATTTCCAAAAGAAATACGATGCTTTAAACATTTCGTGCCCATCAGATAACGTGACTCCACAAATTGAAGCACAAGAAAATGAATTTGCAAAAGAAATGCAAGAATTCATTAAAGAATCTTCTGAAGATGAAGTGGCAAGACTATAATCTTTGCTTCCATATGAACAAATGACAATGGAAGACTTCAAGTTTGCTCTTCCAGAAATGGCCTTGGACCCACTGAATAAACCAACATTCCGGCCACATACCCCTGAGGAGCAGAAGGACAATGAAGAAGAGCCAGAATCAGCTCAGAAAGAACATTAAAAACTTTACATGTTCTACTGCAGAACTTTGGCCACTTGGGGCAATAGAATTTGAATTAATTAGTTCTGAATGTAAATAGTTAAATAAATCCGATAAAGATATTAATGTGTTTCATTGACATGACTTTCTCTACATCTCTGCAACAAATTATTGTTAAAAAGCTCTTGCTTCTATTTACTGCATGTTAATCGAGAAAAAATTAGAAAACTTATTACTTGTTTCCTTGTAAGTAAGTGAAATAAGGGAATAGCATAAGCTAAAGTGATAGTTAAAAGTTGGCTGCTATGAGACTGAAGTTTGTATGGACACGAGTTGACAAATTCCTGTATGAGAAAAGTATAAGTTTTTCTCCACGAAAAAAATGTATATAACATAAATTGTGTGTTTAAACATGCTCTACATTTTTTGTGTGGTAAGTTGTCCATAGTTTATGGTCTAGCAGTTATGCAAAATTCCGTAAAATTCATCGGGAATAAAGTAGTCTTCAGAGGCTATTCCCAGAAAGTTCAAAATATACATGTTATTTGTCAGGTAAATCTTTAACATATGATATTTTAATCAAAATCGTTAGAGCCATTTTTAAGAAAATCAAAATTTTCGAACAAAGTCCCATGTGAAGGGTAGTTGGGGGTGGGGGGATTTTTCTGAAAACCTTCTTGTCCCATCCTTGGAAGATACTAAACTTAAATAGCAATTTTTGTATTTTACCGACTTTTCGTTTTTGAGTTATCGTGTTCACGGACACACGCATACACACACACGCACGCACGCACACACACACACGCGGACTTTTTTGTAAAAATACTTTTTTTGGATAATACAGGGGACCCTAAAACATATATTTCTGGGGAAATCTTGGTATCGAATTTTTGGGTTGAATGCAATACCTTCTCTATACACTATGTACATAGTACGTATAGAGAAAGTAAAAATACAGTAATCCGTATCCCGCAGTGCAGCAGTATAATTCAAGCGCTTTGAGTCCAACGTGGCTATGTGGAAATACGCTTTACTCGGAAAAGTTCTACATATAGGCGTTAATTTATATAATATGTTTTACTGTTTAATGATTCCTTTGTTATGTACCATTTATGACTAGATTGTTCTTTTGTTTCGTCAGTGTCACCAGATTATTCATTACTTTCTTTGCGCGTACTATCTACATAGTTACTAGAGAAGGTATTGTTATGCACCCAAAAATTCGATATCAAGATTGCACTGAACATTTTTGGAAAAAGGTCTGCTTCTGTGCGTGTGTGTGTATGTCTGTGTCTGTGGACAGCATAGCTCAAAAACGAAAAGACCATTGAATACCAAACTTGGTATTTAAGTTCAGTTATCTTCCAAGTATCTTCAAGAAAATCCTCCCAGCCCCAACTACATTTTACATGGATCTTTTTTCGAAACATTTGATTTTCTCTAAAATATCACTAACGATTTTGATTAAAATATCATATACTAGCTGACCCGGCGAACTTTCTTCCGTCTTAGAAGCAATAAACGAGCAGAATAATAAATATAAACAAAAAACATCAAGCATTTGAATGATAATTTATTGGCCGTGTATTTTGGAGCATGGGTTGCACTCTTCAGTGAAGCACCTTGTGATAGACGACATTTCTTGTTTTATTATCAGGCGCAAGAACAAATAACGCAGATGGTCTTCCGACCCGTGTACATGCCACATATAATTGACCATGGGAAAAACATAGATTTTCTAGATTCAGACCCACAAATTTCCAAGGACTGGCCTTGTGATTTGTTAATGATCATGGCGAATGCAAGACGGATCGGAAATTGAAGTCGTTTAAACTCAAACGGCAAATCGGTTGGGATCATCGGGATCCTCGGAATGAGAACTTCCTCACCTTCGAATTTTCCTTTGAGTATCGTCACGTAAATCACATTGTTCATCAATTTACTTACCACTAACGCCTTCCGTTGCACAGTTTTGGTTGGTTTATGTTTCGAAGCATGATTACTACCTTTAGTCGTAAATTGTGCGGTGGTAAGCCAGGCACATCCAAGGAGTTTAAACATTTAACTGGATAGTTGCTCTTCACGTGCAATTTCATTCGCAATGTTTTGAATCCTAGTTGTATTACAGTTTGTCGGGAAAGATTCGAATGTCTTGGTCGCGGCATTATAAATGATAATATCGGCACAATAAGCTAATAGAAACTCGAAACAAACACCATAGATAACAATGCGTTTAGCTGTCTGTTGCGTTTTGTTATACCACGTTTTATGTCACATCTCACGGAAACGGGATAAAAAGTATCCTATGTCTGTCTCCTGGTTCTAAGCTACCTCCCCACCGATTTTCAGCCAAATCGGTTATATATATATATATATTAATGACATTTACCTGACAAATAAAATGCATATCTTGAATTTTCTGGGAATAGCCTCTGAAGACTACTTTATTCTGGATGAATTTTATGGAATTTTGCATAACTGCTAAACCGTAACAGACGGACAAAAACTTACCACACAAAAAATGTAGAGCATGTTAAAACACATGCTTTTTGGTTTCAGCATGGAAAAACATAACTTTCTCATACACGACTTTGTCAGCTCCTGTCCATACAAACCCAGGAACTTCAGTCACATAGCAACCAGCTTTTGACTATCACTTTAACCTATGGTACTCCCTTATTTCGCTTCTACTTACAAGGAAGCAGGTAATAAGACTATTTCTGCCATTTTTTGCCATCCTGCAGCGTAAATAATTTAGGAAATATATGCCCATCAATACTACCTATAATAGTAGGTACAACAATGTATAAATGGGTCAGCAGAATAATATATTGGGCAACAATAGCCTATCTCCTTTTTCTTCTAATTTCGCACTCTAAACCATTTTGATCGTTCTATAAACATAGAAAGAGGAATAATTTTCCAACTGCTCTCTCACCGTTCAGAAGAACGTCTAGTTTTACGTTTAGGAATGCTCGCAAAATTAATTTTGTTGCCTGCCTCATTTTATGGAATATTTTGAAGCGAAAGATTCAAGCAGAGAATGCGCTAAAACGTTCTCTTCCAAATAAACAGCTTTTTGACCTTTCCAGTTCTACAGCTTTAAATCTCGCTCGTTACATTTTGCGTTGCTCTTCTGCTTCCATAGCAAGCAAATAATTTATGCTAAATAGGAGTTAAAAACACGGTTTCAAATTTTTACTTTCTCTAGCCCCGTATGTACAACGCACATAGAGATAGAGAAGTACTGTATTTCACCCAAAAATTCGATACCGAGATTTCACCGGAAATACATGTTTTAGGACACCCTGTATCCAAAAAAGCATTTTCACAAAAAGGTCCGTGAGTGTATGTGTGTGGCTGTGTGTCCGTGTATCTGTGAATACTATAACTCAAAAACGAAAACTAGCTAAAATACCAAACTTGGTATTTAAGTTTAGTATCTTCCAAGGATGCGACACGAAGATTTTCAGAAAAATCCCCCTACCCCAAACTACCTTTTACATGGAACTTTTTTTGAACTTTTTGATTTTCCTAAAAATGGCTGTAACGATTTTGGTTAAAATGTCGTATATTAAAGATATTTACCTGGCAAATGAAATGTATATCTTGAATTTTCTGGGAATAGCTTCTAAAGACCTGCTTATTCTGGATGAATTTTGCTTAATTTTCCATAACTAGTAAACCATAAGAGATAGACAAAAACTTACTATACAAAATATGTAGGTCTCGTTAAAATACACAAGTTATGTCACATACATTTTTTGGTGGAGCTTACCATTTTCGTGGTATTCATTGTTACTAGTTGCAGTTGTGAAGTACTAATACTTTTCTCAGACGGGAGTGTCCGTTTTTCTTTTGTTCTTCTCCTGGCCAAGAAAAGAAGCGATTTGTAATGAAAATCGCATAAGACAGCTTTTAAAACCTTTGACTATCGGTTTAGCCTATGTATTACCTTATTTTCTTCCTACTTATAAGGAACTAAGTAATAAGAAAATTGTGCTAATGAGTACCTTGATTAGCAAGATGCAGAAAGAAGAATAATCTTATATATGAAGTTTTTAGAACAGCTAGAGAAAATCATGTGAGTGTAACACATCAGATTTTTCTTTCACGTAAACAGGTGATTCTCTGACGTCACCAAAATACATCTACTGCAAACATTGATCAATGAACGACGCTTCTTTCGCCTACATTTATTCAACAACATACTGCGTTTTTCTTAAACTTTACTAGCATTCTTAATAAAGTACATAACATAACCAGAAGACTTTGTTGGAGACCGGCCTGTATTGTTAGAGTCGCTAGATACCAACAGGGGTTTTACACCCAATTCTAATATAGAGGTACTTTTTTTTTCATTCAATTTTTATTACTATCTCTACACATACTACGTACATACAGATGGTATTGTATTACACCCAAAAATTTGATTCCGATATTTCACCGAAAAAAACATGTTTTGAGACCCCTGATTCCAAAAAAAAAACATTTTAGAAACATGTTGCCGCACGTGCGTGCGTCTATGGACAGTATAGCTCGAAAACGAAAAGTCGGTTAGATACCAAATTTGGTATTTGTGTTGAGTTCTTCCGAGTATGTGACACGAAAATTTTCAAGAAAATCCCCCCACCCCAACTACCCTATACATGACACATGTTTCGGAAATTTTTACTCTCTCAAAAATGGCTCTAACTATTTTGATTAAAATGCTTTTTTTAACACATTTTATGGCAATAAAATGTATATCATTAGTTTTCTGGGAATGACCTCTGAAGACTTCTTCATTCTACATGATTTTTACATAACTGGAACCGTAAGAGATTGACAGAAACATAAACACAAAAAACGTAGATCTCATTAAAATACACAGTTAATGTTATATCAATTTCTTCTTTAGAGTTACGTTTACAGATATCCCGATTATTTTTTTTTTATTGTTTCATTTATATAGTCCCCTTTAACATTTAAGGTCATATCGGGGCTTTCCACTTGAAACAACTCGTTTTCTGTAGGTACTTTTACGTTAGTTTAAATCATTTTATTTTATTCAAACACGCACACATTCACACTCACATACAAACTTCCAGTCTCTGTGGGGGATAGGGAATAATTCCGGCTAAAGAACAATCCCTCACTCCTGCCGGGAATCGAACCCGGGACCCCCAGGAGTGAAGTCAGCTCGCTGACCACTGATTATTCATTTCAATTTTAAGCCACTTAAACTTTTCTCGAACGAGAAGGCAATCTTTCATCTCGTTTATTTATTCCTGGAAAGCTTAGGATGGAATTTTATTTGTTTCATAAAGCGACCATCTTTGAAACAATTTGAGTATCGCATTTTCTCATTTTCCTTCTACTTACAAGGAAGCAAGCATTTAAGACTAATTCTGCTTATGTTTATCTTTATTAGCATGGTGTAGGTTAAACATTATTTTTTTTTAAATAAAAGGTTTTTTTTTTCATTTTGAGGCTCCAATAACGATATTTTTCTAAATTCAGATTCTGTTTATTAACTGTTTATATCACATAGTTGTATTTTTACTTTTTCACAATGTTTTACGTATTTGCGCTGCCCCTTTGCCAAATATTATTTAGAGCAATTTTTAATAGTCCCTGTTATAGCCCCCCGTTACGATGCTCTGTCTGCTCTGGTTTTTTTTTTTTGGTAGTGTTTAACGCCCGCTTTAACTACTTATGGCACCGCAGGCGGTGACACTGATGATAAATGAATGATGATGGAGCACCGGTGAAATGCGATGGCGGGGAAAACCGGAGTACCCGGAGAAAGCCCGCCTAGAGCCGCTTTGTCCACCACAAATTTCACATGCGGTCGGTTGGGATCGGCCCCCAAACGTCTAGGTGAGAGGCGAGTGGTCTAACCAATTAATTTTAGCAAATACACCATCTTCCCCACATTCCACCTCCAGAAGAACACAGTAGCTTTTCTATTTACAAAAATCTATGTGTTCCATTCACATGATGTTCTCTACATCTCTGCAACAAATTATTGTTAAAAAGCTTATGCTTATATTTACTTCACTCTAATCGAGAAAAAATTAGCAGAAATAGTCAAAATCTGGTTGCTATGTGACTGAAGTTCCTTTATTTATATGGACAGGAGTTTAGAAATTTCTGTATGAGAAAAGTATGAGCTTTTCAAGGCTGAAACTAAAAACAAGAAATATCTCCAAAAACGATCAACTTCACGAAGAAAAAAAAATGTATATAACGTGAATTGTGTTTTAACGTGCTCTACATTTTCGATGTGGTAAGTTTTTGTCCATCTCTTACAATTTAACAGTTATGCAAAATTCCGTAAAATTAATCCAGAATAAAGTAGTCTTCAACAGCTATTCCCAGAAAATTCAAGATTTACATTTTACGTATTTATCAGGTAAATATCTTTAATATACGATATTTTAACCAAAGTCATTAGAGCCATTTTTGAGAAAATCAAAATTTTCGAAAAAAGTTCCATGTAAAGGGTAGTTGACGTGGGGGGATTTTTTTGAAAGTCTTCGTTTCGCATCCTTGGAAGATACCATACTTAATTACCAAGTTTGGTATTTAACGGTCTTTTCGTTTTTAAGCTATGCTATCCACAGGCACAGACATACACACACACACACATATCCGCACGCACCTTTTTACAAAAATGATTTTTTTGGATTCAGGGTGGCCCTAAACATGTATTTCCGGTGAAATCTCGGTATCGAATTTTTGGGTGCATTACAATACCTTCTCTAGACTCTATGTACATAGTACGTGTAGAGAAAGAATAAAGAAAGCACCAGAAGGATTCGGGTTTTTCAGCTGAGCAGTTATAATTCATTTCGCAGAAGTTATTACGGGGAATGAAGTGATCAGGTTTGCATCAAACCCCAAATAAGCTCTTTGAAACTTGTTTTTCTGATTATAATGTTTACAGAATATTAAACATCACCTACAAAATTATACCCAAGTATTTCTCATGATACCCTCTTATTAAGGCAGTGTCCAGGATACTCATTAATATGAATGAAATTAAATATGTAGCGCTTGTACCTATTATATATTCTTCTAAATAGCTTTGGGCTACTTGCAGTTTTATTTATTTACAAAGTACGTAATAACTTAGGACCAACTCCACCAAAGTGTATTCATTAACATGTTGTCACGTACTAATATATTGAACGATGTTCGTTTTCGCATACGCCGTTTTTTATCTCCATCCGCCAAACTAAGAATATGAAAATGGTAGGTAGACACCAATAAAACATTTTCTTGGAGGTGTTCACTGATCTGCATAAAAATTGCCCCATTCCTCTAGATCAAAAGCGTTTTTACCTCTGCAAGGTTTCCAGTTTCAGGTAACGAACATTTGACTCTAATCAATCAATATCATTTCTCTATGTGAGTGGCCTAGGAAAATATCACAGAAATAAAAGCTAACCATGAACTGTTATTATCGATGTTAAATGAAGGGGTGGTCTGGATACCGCCTTTGTGATAGCTTTTTCAGCATTTAGCATTTGCTGCTTAAAACTTTTAAGTAATTTCACTTTCTCTACCACACCTATACGTGGTAAAAAATTTATAGCATTCCATAAAATCTAAATTTAATTAGAAATACATATGTTGAGAGTAAATTATTAAATAAAATCCGATGTAATACATTCACATTACTATCTCTAATTATTCTTCAATAAACTATTCTAAAAAATCTGCTGTGTTCTAGTTGCATGACTTTCCTTACTTATTCTGCAAACAATTTACTACAGCCAAAACTGGTACTTCCTATCTATTAATGCTAATAGAAACAAACACTAGCAGAAATAGTCTTATTACTTTCTACTCATAGGTACAAAGGAAACACGGCTAAAGAGAGACTAAAATATTTAAAGAGCTGGTTGCTATACTATGAGATGATGCCACTGAAATTCTCCTCTGAAAAAAGAAACATGAATGACGATTTCCCGTTCGAGGAAAGTATACATATTCGTAAATTTCAGTAATAACAAGCAATTTCCCGGAAATGGTTAACTCTGCAATGCATTTGGCATTGTTTTGGGGTGTGTTTTAAGGAGATATGCATTGCTTGAGTGGTAAGTTTTTGTCTGTCTCTTACAGTTTACCAGTTATACAAAAGTCATCTAGAGTGAATAGATCTTCAGGAGCTTTCTCTACACGCACGATGTGCATAGTGTATAGAGAAGGTAATGCACTCCACCAACAATTTCCATACCGAGAATTCACCGGAAATATATGTTTTAGTATCCCTTATATCCCAAAAAAAGGATTTTTACAAAAAGGTCCGTGTGGGTGTGTGTGTCCGTGTGTATGTGTGTCTGTGAACACGATAACTCAAAAAACGAAAAGTCGGTAAAATACCAAACTTGGTATTTAAGTTTAGTATCTTCCAGGGATGCGACACGAAGATTTTGAGAAAAATACCTCCACACCGAACTACCCTTTACATGGAACTTTTGTCAAAAATTTTGATTTTTGCAAAAATGGCTCTGATGATTTTGATTAAAATATTATACATTAAAGATATTTACCTGACGAACAAAATGTATATCTTTAATTTTCTGGGAATAGCCTCTGAAGACTACTTTATTCTGGACGAATTTTACGAAATTTTGTATAACTGCTAAACCGTTAGACTTAAATAAAAACTTAGTACACAAGAAATGTAGAGGACGTTAAAACACAATTTATGTCATATACATTATTTTCGTGGAGTTGAGATATTCATTGCTTTTGGTTTCAGCTATGAAAAACTTACTTTGTCTCATTAGCCTATGGTACTCCCTTATTTCGCTTCTACTTACAAGGAAACAAGTAATAAGACTATTTCTGCTAATTTGTTCTCGAGTGGCATGAAGTAAATAAAGGCAAAATCTTTTTAACAATAATTTGTTGCAGAGATGTAGAGAAAGTTATGTGAATGATACACATCAGATTTTTAGAATGTTCAAGACATATAGTCTTTCAAATGTCACTTCAAACTTTAACCCTTATAAATATAATATTTGAAATAGGTAGAACTCACATATTGGGCAAACAATACGTTTTATAAAATACTAGAGAACGTCCTCCGTTCCTTTGTCCAACGTACACCATTCTTTATGCGACTCCATGCAACTTCTTGCGAGACTGGCTTCTTCAGTTGCTGTCGGTTTGTTGGATATGTCCGGAAAGCTGGTTCTTTAAGGTAACTTCACAATCAAAAGTCAGTCGGATTGAGATCTGAAGATCATGGCGGCCATTTTTGAGGTTAATGACTGCTGAGGGCAAAAACCTCCAAAGATTTATATAATTAAATGTTTTGAAGGATGTGGATGTGAAGCACCTCAGCACCAGTGACATCGTTTTTACCTTTAACCTTCCAGATTTCTTCTTATCAGCAATAGAAACAGTTTCCTCAAACTTTCTGATTTAATCCCCGCGTACTGTTAAATCTTTAAGAGATTTAAATTTGTTCAGACAGTGCATCCATAATAGCATTGAATCAGCTTTATTCTATGATGGAGCTATGATTTGTAGCTTATAAATTCTTATAGCAGTCAGAATAAAGTTATTGGTTGTATGTAAAGTTCTACCACTAAAATTTTAACAATGGAGAAAGGCCGTTTCTAGCTCAGGAACGAAGGAAATTGTAAGGATGCAAGACAAGCATTAGATGGTGAAATGACGTTGCCCTCCGTATTATGTCAACTGAGAGGAATAAGAAACACAGACAACAAATCGAAAATGAACTGGAGTAAGAAACACCAGGACAAGTTTAGTATTATAAACAAAATAAAAAACCTGATGTGTTCCATTCCCATGACTTTCTCTACATCTCTGCAACAAATTATTGTTAAAAACCTTATGCTTCTATTTACTTTACACTAATCGAGAAAAAATTAGCAGAAATAGTAGAAGTGTAACAAGGGAGTACTATTGGTTAAAGTGACAGTCAAAAGTTGGTTGCTATGTTACTGAAGTTCCTTTGTTTGTATGGACACCAGTTGACAAATTCCTGTATCAAAGCTGAAAATAAATGCAAGGAATGTTTTTAAAAAATTCAACTCCACGAAAAAAATGTATATAACATAAATTGTTTGTTTTGATGTGCTGTACATTTTCTGTGTGGTAAGCTTTTGTCCACCTCTTACGGTTTAGCAGTTATGCAAAAATCCGTAAAATTCATCCAGAATAAAAATAGTCTTCAGAGGCTATTCCCATGATATACATTTTATTTGGCATGTAAATATCTTATATATATATGATATTTTAATCAAAATCATTTTTTAGAAAATCAAAAATTTCGAAATTCTTTTCAAGTAAAGGGTAGCTTGAAAATCTTCATGCAGCATCCTTGGAAGATACTAAACCTATATACCAAGTGAAGTCTTTTCGTTTTTTAGATATGCTGCCCACAGAATGAGGTACACAGAAATGAACGATGTAAAATGAAAAGAGTTATAAAAAAGTGATTTCGCATTACTTGAAATGGCTTCCAAACTTCTTTATGCCTATTTTCTTGTAAATCACTGATAATAAAATGTATTTAAGACAATCTTTCTACCGAAGTAATTATGGAAAGTTGGAAGCAGAATAAAAAATCTGATGGGTACCATTCACATAACTTTCTCTATATCACTGCAACAAATTATTCTTAAAAAGCTTATACTTCTATTTATTTCATGCTAATCAGAAAAAAAAAATTGCAGAAATAGTCTAATTACTTGCTTCCATGTAAGTAGAAGCGAAATAAGGGAACACTATTGGTTAAAGTGATAGTCAAAAGTTGGTTGCTATGTCACTGAAGTTCCTTGTTGGTATGGACCCGAATTAACAAATTCCTGTATGAGAAAAGAATAAGTTCTTCAAAGTTGAAACCAATAAGAAGGAATACTTCAAAAAGTATTAACTCAACGAAAAACTGTATATAAAACAAATTGTGTGTATTAACGTGCTGAACATTTTTTGTGAGCTAAGTTTTGTCTATCTCTTACGATTTGCCAGTTATACAAAAGTTAATAAAAATCACTCAGAATAAAGATGTCTTTAGAGGCTATGGAAGTTGACATTTTGATATGTTAGTTTAAGACATTTGGAGAACGCCTTGGGTTTTACCGGGAAAGTTCGATTCATATGGAGATCGTCGAGATATACTAACATGGAACTAAGACAAAGATGGATGCTTTGCCTCTCAATTATGGCAGATAATTTTTACTTTCTCTGTACGTAGCATGTATGTAGTGTAAAGGGAGCGTATTGTACTACACCCAAAATTCGATACCCAGATTTCACCTGAAATATACGAGGGGTATACTGAAAGTCACGAGCAACCCATTGTAAAAATTTAAATTTCAACAATGTAACGAAGCGAACTGCAAGATCGTAATCTACAGGCTTTAAGCCACATGTTGACATATTGTGACGTCATTAGCTTCTATCACGTGACCACAGACGGTGTTTGAAAAATGGCTGACATTGATGTTTCGTTTCGACAGCGTGCTGTCATTGAATTCCTTGTGAAAGAAGGAAAATCTGCTCCTGAAATTCATCTCAGACTTCAACGTGCGTATGGAGGTATCTGCATGGGTGTCAGCAGTGTTAGAAGATGGGTGAAATATTTCAAAGATGGTAACACGTATTTGCAGACACGAATCTGCAAAATGCGCCTCGTAGCGGGCGTCCTCGAACTGCCTCTACAGAACGCAACAAGGGTTGATGAGCTCATTACAGGAGATAAACTGCGCAACTTGGAAAAAGACATAGTGCAGTGCAAGAAATGATCCACAGCTTGGGTTATCGAAAGGTCTGTGCCCGTTGGGTCCCCCGTTTATTGACTGAAGACCACAAACTTCAGAGAAGAACCATTGCGCAAAACCTTCTTCAGAGATGTCATAATGAAGGTGATGAGTTTTTGAAATGTATTGTGACTGGAGGTGAGAGCTGGTTCCATCACTATGAGCCAGAAACGAAACGTCAGAGTATGGAATGGCACCACTTGAACTCACCATCGAAAAAGAAAGCGAAGACAGTGCAGTCTGTAGGAAAAGTTATGGGAAGTGTCTCTTGGGATGCACATTCTGGTTGACTTTCTTGAACTTGGACAAATCATAAATTCTGCCCGCTACATCAAGACACTTCTGAAGCTCCGTTGGGCTTTGCGTGATAAACGCCCTGGAAAGAGGATCATCCTTCAACAGGATAATGCGCGTCCGCATACTGCCCGTACCACTATGGAGAAGATCAGGGCATTAGGGTGGGAAACTCTTCCACATCCTCCCTACAGTCCCGACTTGGCACCCTCCGACTACCATCTTTTCGGTTCTGTGAAGGAGCAGATGCGTGGCCAACGCTACGAGACGCTGGAGGATATTCGGAAAGCAGTGCGTCAGGGTCTGTGGGCAGCTGGAACGGAGTTCTATCACAAGGGCATTTTAAAATGTTTGCAAAACAATGGAGACTATGTCGAAAAGTGAAAGAAAGTCTGTAGATTATGATGTATGTGGTTTGGCTTAAAAATAAATATTAAGATTGTAAAACAGTGTTGCTCATGACTTTCAGTATGCCCCTCGTATGTTTTGAGAACCCTTGAATCAAAAGAGCATTTTTATAAAAATGTCCGTGTGTGTATCTGTTTTCTGTGTGTGTGTATGCACGTGGGCAACATAGCTCAAAAGCTTGGTATTTAATTTCGATATCTTCCAAGGACGCGACACGAAGATTTTCAAGAAAAGCCCTCTACATCAAACTACCCTTTACATGGAACACTTTTTGAAAATTTTGATTTTTTCAAAAACGACTCTAACGATTATGATTGAAATCTCTTATATTTAATATACTTGTGTGAGAAATAAAATGTATATCTTGAATTCTCTGGGAATAGTCTCTGTAGACATGTTTATTCTGGATGAACTTTGCGGATTTTTGAATAGCTGGTAAACCGTAGGAGATAGACAAAAACGTACCGCAAACATATATAGAGCTCCCTAAAACACACATTTTATGTTACATGCATTTTTTTTCGTGGAGTTGACCATTTTTGAGATATTCATTGTTATTAGTTTCAGCTTTAAAATACTTCCTGCCCACACAAACAAAGATACTTCAATCACATAGCAAGCAGCTTCTAAAAGATTTGACTATCGATTTAGCCTATGATATTCCCTTATTTCCCTCCTGCTTACAAGGAAGAAGGTAATAACACCCTTTCTCAATTTTTTCTAGATTGGCATTAAGTAAGTAGAAGAATAAAAGTTTAACAATAATTGATTGCAGAGATGTAGAGGAAGTCATGTGAATGGAACACATCAGTTTTTATTCTGCTTCCAATTTTTCCATAATTACTTCGGTAGAAAGATTATCTTAAATAAATTTTATTATCAGGGCTTTACAAGAAGTTTGGAAACCATTTCAAGTAATGCGAAATCACTTTTTTAAAATGCTTTTCATTTTACATCGTTCACTTCTGTATACCTCAGTTCGCTACACATAATTTTTACTTTCTCTACACGTACTATGTACATAGTGTATAGAGAATTTATTGTAATGTACCCAAAAATTCGATACCGAGATTTCACCAGAAATATATGTTTTGAGGCCCCGTGTATCCAAAAAAAAATTTTTTTTAGAGAAATGTCCGTGTGTGTGTGTCTGTCTGTCACTCTGTCTGTGGGCAGCATAGCTCAAAACCAAAAAGACTATTAAAACCAAACTTTGGTATCTTCCACTGATAAATCTAGATATGGTTTCTCTACCTATTACGCACATGCATACAACTTGGTAGAGAAAGTAAAAATGGGTAAAAGAAGGCGTGTCAGTGTGACACATAAAATCATTATATATGACAGCTTTAGCTCTTATACAATTTACTTAAACCACGTCATACTGTCCATTATACCTATAAAAGTTGCAAAATGATACATGCTATATTTTTTCATTTTCATATCACTTTCACAATAGGATTTTAAAATGTCATGTCACCCTAAACTTTGGTCATTTTAAAAGCAGAGGTGACGAAATGATGAAATGGAAATGAAAAGTTTCTCTGCGGGAAGTTTATTTTCCATTGCTCGCTCACATCACAGTAGGATAGGTGCTCTAATGAAAGTAGCTGTCATGGTTGCATAACTCCCAGGCGAAGGAATAAAACACGTATCCAATGTGACAGCGGCCGTGTCCAATATCCTGATGCAAAGTAAAGTTTCTGGGTCACATGGAAATATGAAGCAAACATGGGAAGCCACCGGGGAATAATCCAAACACGTCCTCGGTGTTATCTATTGCCTAACGGTTCTCTATGTTAGCCCTAACTCTGTTTAACATCTCAGAGTCTGAAGAACGACTTGAGGATTCTGTTTAATCTTAGATACTTGTTTTCATAGCTTCTGTTGATAGAAGCTTGTATTAAATTATCGCAAATCCTCTCCAAAGGGAAAAGCGATGGTGAAATTCAGGACGATTACCTCAATGAAGTACTTTTACTTTCTCTGTACGCACTATGTTCATAGTGTATAGAGACGGTATTGCACTCTACCAAAAAATTCGATACCGAGATCTCACCGGAAATATATGGTTTAGGGTCCCTTGTATCCAAAAAAAGTATTTTCAGAAAAAGGTCCGTGTGTGTGTGTCCGTGTGTCAGTGTGTCGTGTGTCCGTGTGTCTTTGAACACGATAACTCAAAAACGAAAAGTCGGTAAAATACCAAACTTGGTATTTAAGTTTAGAATCTTCTGGGGATGCGACACGAAGATTTTGAAAAAAAATCCCCCCACTCCAAACTACCCTTTACATGGAATTTTTTTCGAAAATTCTGATTTTCTAAAAAGTGGCTCTAACGATTTTGATTAAAGTATCGCGTATTAAAGATATTTTTACCAGTCAAATAAAATGTATATTTTGAATTTTCTGGGAATAGCCTCTGAAGACTACTTTATTCCGAGTGAATTTTACGGAATTTCGCATAAGTGCTAAACCTAAGAGAGAGACAAAAACTTACCACACAAAAAATGTAGAGCACTTTAAAACACACAATTTACATTGTATACATTTTTTCGTGGAGTTTATTGTTTTTGAGATATTCCTTGTTTTTGGTTTAAGCTATAAAAACTTTGTGAACTAGTGTCCATACAAACAAAGGAACTTCAGTCACATAGCAACCAGCTTGTGACTGTCACTTTAACCTAAGGTGCTCCCTTATTTCGCTTCTACTCACATGGAAGCAAGAAATAAGATTATTTCTGCTAATTTTTTCTCGATAAGCAGGAAGTAAATAGAAGCATAAGCGTTTTAAAAATAATTTATTGCAGAGATATAGAGAAAGTCATGTGAATAGAACAAATCCGATTTTTTTTATAATACTTAATATGTAAGTTAATCATTGTGAACACATATTTGGTAATGTAAGCTAAAATTACAATTCATTTATTAATTTCAATGTAAATAAGCACTGTAAGTACTTACAGTAAGAGTTTGAGAGGTCATCAATACTTACAGCACAATTAGGAAATGACGTAACACTCAAGACATGTGCTACTTCAAGTAAAGAATCTATTTCAAAATTCGTTAACAAAGAGTAACATTTTTCAAGTCTTTCAAAAAGTAATTGGCTAACCACGAACTAAGTTATTTATCAGATCTCGAGTATAACTTACATTTCTTAGTACGCACTATACTATTTTTTATTGTTTCATTTATATAGCTCCCTTTAACATCTAATGTCATATCGAGTGCTTTGCATTAGAAACAACTCGTCTGCACGTTCTTTATGTTGGGTTTAAATCGTTTTATTTTCCTTAAACTCACACACATACACACATTCACATACATACTTCTAGCTTCTGTGAGGGATAGGGAATAATTCTGGTTAAAGAAAAATGTTCCGCCCCAGCCGGGAATCGAACCCGGGACATGATAGCAAAGAGCAGATCAAAGACATGGTAAGCATTATGGTAGTCTAATAGGCCACAGCGCAGAAAACTTTTTGTTTACACTAATTATTATAGAAATTGTTATTTGTTTGTTGCATACTATCTCCTCTCAAAATATTCAAACATTTTTCCTGGACACCCTGTACAATATTAATTAAAACCTCTAAATGTATATTTTAGTTAAATCATAAATTTATTTTTACTTTCTCGACAGATATACACAATGTATATACAATGTATCCAGCAGGCAGAGAAGGTATTGTATTCCACCCAATAAATTCATAACGAGATTTTACCGGAATACTTGTTTGAGGCCAACTCAATCCAAAAATATTCATATTAAAATGCCCATGTGTGGGTCTGTGTGTGTTTGTGTATGCCTGTGGATAGCATAATTCAAAAGCGAAACGTCGTTTAAATAGCAAACCTACGATTGCCTGATATTTAAGTTTGGTGTCTTTCAATGATGGGGCGGCGCCATGTTCGGGTGTTTAGTCCTCCCGGCTCCCACCTAGGCGGTCTGAGTTCAATCCCAAGCAACTGCACTAGGGTTTGTGGTGGACAAAGCGGCGTCTAGACGGGTTTGTTCCCGATCCTCCGGTTTCCCCACGAATTCCACTAACTATTCATCCTTCCCATCATCGATTTTATTTGCATTTCATATCATTCACTTCTTCATGCTCATGCCTGGCTACGGCTGACCCTCGTTCCATTTCTCCATTCTGCGGTTTCCAACCGTTGCCTTCCCGACAGGCTCTTGACCCCCTAGGTATCCACTTGTAATTTCTGCGGGGGGAGGAAGTCAGTCCTCAATACCGACTGCGAAATCTTCCAAGGAGCGTCACGAAAGTTTTCAGGAAAATTCCCCCACCACAAACTATCCTTTACATGGGAACATTTTTGAAAATTTAGAGTTTTTCGAAAGGGGTTTTATCAATTTGATTGAAATATCGTCTATTAAAGATATTTACATGACAAACAAAATATATATTGAATTTTCTCGCAATAGCTTCTGAAGAATTCTGCTAATTCTGGATGAATTATGCTCAATTTTGCATAACTGGTAAACTATAAGGGATAGACAAAAATTTTAAAACATTTGACTGTAAGTTTAGCCTTAGTTTATACCTTTATTTCTCTTCTACCTACAAGGAAGCAAGTAATACGACCATTTCTGCTAATTTCATCTCGATTAACATGAAGTAAACAGAAGATTGAGATATTTTAACAATAATTTTTGCAGAGATCTAGAGAAAGTCATGTAAGTGGAACACATTATAATATTTTTACTTTCTCTATTCGTACTATGTGCATAGTGTATAGAGAACGTATTGTAATGCACCCAAAAATTCGATAGTGAAATTTCACCAGAAATATATGTTTTGAGACCTCCTGAATCCAAAAAAAATCGTTTTTAGAAAATGTGTCCTTGTGTGTGTGTGTGTGTGTGTGTGTGTGTGTGTGTGTGTGTGTTTCTGTCTGTCTGTGTGTGTCTGAGGGCAGCATAGCTCAAAAATGAAAAGAACGTTAAGAACCAAGCTTGGTATTTAAGTTTGGTATCTTCCAAGGATGCGACACGATTTTCAAGAAAATCCCCCCACCCCAAACTACACTTTACATGGAAAAAATTTCAAAATTATGGTTTTCTTAAAAATAGTTATAACGATTTTGATTAAAATCTCGTATATTTAAGATCTTTACTTGACAAATAAAATGTATATCTTAAATTTTCTGGGAGTCGCCTCAGAAGACTACTTTATTCTGGATGAATTTAATGGATTTTTGCATAACTGCTAAACCGTAAGAGATGGACAAAACTTATCACACAGGAAATGTAGAGCATATTAAAACACACAATTTAATTTATATAATTCTTTTTCTTGGAGTTGATCGTTTTTTAAATATTCCTTGTTTTTGGTCTCAGATTTTCTCATACAGGAATTTGTTAACTCCTATCCATACAAACAAAGGAACTTTAGTCACATAGCAACCAGCTTTTGACTATCACTTTAACATATAGTACTCCCTTATTTCCCTTCTACTTTCAAGGAAGCAAGTAATAAGACTATTTCTGCTATTTTTTTTTTTTCTCGATTAGAATGATGTAAATGGAAGCATAAGCTTTTTAACAATAATGTGTTGTAGAGATGTAGAGAAAGTCATGTGAATGGAACACGTTATACTATTTTTACTTTCTCTATACGCACTATGTACATAGTGTATAGAGAAGGTATTGCACTCCACCAAAAAATTCGATACCGAGATTTCACCGGAAATATATGTTTTATGGTCCCCTGTATCCAAAAATAAGTATTTTCAGAAAAAGGTTCGTGTGTGTGTCCGTGTGTCAGTGTGGTCGTGTGTCTGTGAACAGGATAACTCAAAAACGAAAAGTCGGTAAAATACCAAACTTGGTATTTAAGTTTAGTATCTTCCAGGGATACGACACGAAGATTTTGAGGAAAATTCTCCCACCTCAAACTACCGTTTACATGGAACAGTTTTTTCGAAAATTTTGATTTTCTCAAAAATGGCTCTAACGATTTTGATTAAAATATCGTATATTAAAGATATTTACCTGAAAAATAAAATGTATATTTTGTATTTTCTGGGAATAACCTCTGAAGATTACTTTATTCTGGGTCAATTTTACGGAATTTTGCATAACTGCTAAACCGTAAGAAATGGACAAAAACTTACCACACAACAAATGTAGAGCACTTTAAAACACACAATTTATGCTATATTTTGTATCGTGGATTTGGTTGTTTTTTTAGATATTCCTTGTTTTTGGTTTCAGCTATAAAAAACATACTTTTCTCATAAATGACTTTGTGAACTCGTGTCCATACAAACAAAGAAACTTCAGTCCCATAGCAACCAGCTTTTGACTATCACTTTAACCTATGGTAGTCCGTTATTTCGCTTCTACTTACAAGGAAGCAAGTAATAAGACTATTTCTGCTATTTTTTTCTTGATTAGTAGGAAGTAAATAGAGGATTATGTTTTTTAACAATAATTTATTGCAGAGTTGTAGAGAAAGTCATGTGAATGTACCACATCAGATTTTTAAGCTAATTTTTTAAAGGCCCTACATTCTTTCATGCTTCGTTTTTCACCGCAACAAATTTCTCTGTACGCAGTGGAGTTCGGCTATGATTGGCAACACTGTCAAGCACCTGTATGAAGATATGTTGTAGGACAGTTGACGAGTTGAAAGGAAGCTGTCCTTGATGAAAGTCTACTAAACTACGCATAACGATTCCAGACATACTTATTGTCAGCTAACATTCCCGTGTGCAGGTGGGTTATGAATGGGATCTCGACTGCAGATCACGGCCACTCGATAATTAAGGGAACACCTGAGTCCAGTTCTTGGAACTCATCTCTCCATCTCGACGCTCCAGGGTATCGTTGTGGTTATGTACACTGGGAAGCTTTTGGGTGTGGCTGGCAATTTGATGACGTCATATGGCAGTAGAAGCGCTCATTATCGCCAACAGGTTTCTGCGAAATGACCACCACAGCAAAAATTGCCAAGTGTCAAAATCTCGATCTGTATGCAAAAGTAAACACTAAATTATGTGGCTAAGTATGCAGTTACGGTCACACGTTCATAGAAATCACCACATCCGGTTCAAATCTTTGGAGTGAAAGAACGCATTTGTCACTCATAATGAAGCGTTATATTCTGGGAAAAAGAATCTTAACTTTCTCAAACCCTAAGTGAGTGCAGTTAAGATCCTAAATTTTCTGAGCACCAAAATATATTAAACTCTAATGGACGATCCCCAAGTTATGTAAATTGATAAAAAATTCTGAAATGTTCCATTCAAATGAGTTTTCTCTACCTGTTCTGCAAACAAATGATGCTTACAAATTCACTTCAGACAATTCGAGTTGAGCATTAGCAGAAATGAGCTTATTACTTAGTTCCTTATATGTAGAAGGGAAAATAACTAACTTAATGCGATAGTCAACTCTTTTAAAAGTTGTCGCTAAGCAGTTGGCATTCAAATTCGGCTCTTTGTACGGCCAGGAGAAAAAGAAAAAAAAATCTGATGTGTACCATTCACATGACTTTCTCCATATCCCTGCAACAAATAATTCTTAAAAAGCTTATAATTCTATTTACTTTATGCTAATCAGATAAAAATATTAGCAGAAAAAGTCTTATTTCTCGCATCCTTGTAAGTAGAAGCGAAATAAGGGACAACCGTAGGTTAAAGTGATAGACAAAAGCTGGTTGCTATGTCAATGAAGTTCCTTTGTTTATATGGATAGGAGTTGACAAGTTCCAGTATGAGAAAAGTATACGTTTTTCATAGCAGAAACCAAAAATAAGGAATGTCACAAAAACGACGACCTCCACGAAAAAAATGTATATAACATAAATTGTGTGTTTTAATGTGCTCTAGATTTTTGCGTAGTAAGTTTTTGTCCACCTCTTACGGTTTAGCAGTTATGCAAAATTTAGTAAAATTCATCCAGAATAAACTACTCTTCAGAGGCTATTCCCAGAAAATTCAAGATATACATTTCATTTGTGAGGTAAATATGCTTAATATCCGAAATTTTAATCAAAATCGTTAGAGCCATTTTTGAGAAAATAAAAATTTTCGAAAAAAGTTCCATGTAAAGGGTAGTTGGGGGTGGGGGGATTTTTCTCAAAATCTTCATGTCGCATCCCTGGAAGATACTAAACTTAAATACCAAGTTTGGCATTTTACCGACTTTTTGTTTTTGAGTTATCGTGTTCACAGACACACACACACACACACACACACACACGGACTTTTTTGTGAAAATGCTTTTTTTGGATATTGGGGTCTCTAAAACATATATTTCCGGTGAAATCTCGGTATCGAATTTTTGGTGGAGTACAATACTTTCTCTATACACTATGTACATAGTGCATATGGAGAAAGTAAAAAAAAGCATGACGACTTCCTGTTTGGGAAAAGTATAAGAGTTTCAAAATTGAAACCATTAACAAGGGCCCGCATAGGTCAAATTCAAAAGGTCGCGGGTTCGAATCTCGCATGGAGTGAGTTATCCGGGTAAGGCTTTATTCGGGATTTTCCGTTATGAAGATGAAGTCGAGTAATTTTAATCTTCATGGACTCCGAGATCATTTGAGCATCATTTCACCAGTTACAGTCACTATCCGATATGACCAACTATGTTAAATGACGTTACGCTACAAAAAATTAGTAAATAAATAACATTGAATTAAAAAAAAAATAGGATAACAGATACGAGTTTTCTGTGTAGTAAATTTATCCTCAGGAAATTCATAGTACACATTTTACTTGTCATGTATTATATCAGTAATATACGGTTATTTAACAACATTATTAGAGCCATTAAATTTTGAGAAAATCAAAATTTTCCAGACAAAATATATTTTAGGGTGGGTGTATTTTGTTGGACATTTTCGTATCACATTCTTGGGAGATGCTGAAGTTCAATATCAATTTTGATATTTAGCCAAATTTTCGTTTTTGAATTAGACTGCTCACAAGCGCACATATACAGATACGAGCACGCGCGTACACGCACACACACACACACACATATATATATATATATATATATATATATATATATATATATATATATGTGAGCTATATATACACAAGCTGACAGATAGACATTAACACGTAACGTTTTTTAAAATTACTTTTTTTTACTTTCTCTACACGTACAATGTACGTATGTAAGGTATGTATGTATGTATGTATGTATGTATGTATGCACGTGTGTATGCACGTGTGTATGCACGTATGTATGCACGTATGCACGTATGTATGCATGTATGTATGCATGCATGTATGTATGTATGTATGTATGCACGTATGTATGCACGTATGTATGCACGTGTGTATGCACGTGTGTATGCACGTGTGTATGCACGTATGTATGCATGTATGTATGCATGCATGTATGTATGTATGCATGTATGTATGTATGTATGTATGTATGTATGTATGTATGTATGTATGTATGTATGTATGTATGTATGTATGTATGTATGTATGTATGTATGTATGTATGTATGTATGTATGTATGTATGTATGTATGTATGTATGTATGTATGTATGTATGTATGTATGTATGTATGTATGTATGTATGTATGTATGTATGTATGTATGTATGTATGTATGTATGTATGTATGTATGTATGTATGTATGTATGTATGTATGTGTGTGTATGTATGTATGTATGTATGTATGTATGTATGTATGTATGTATGTATGTATGTATGTATGCATGTATGTATGCATGTATATATGCATGTATGTAAGTATGTGTGATTCCTTTAGAAACCATATTAGTACTAATTTCATCCTAACATTATTTTCCAGTTTATTATATTTTCTGTAGGTCCAAATTAATTTGATGTGCTACTCCCATAAATTGGGCGGTCGAATATCGACAGATAAAATCTGACAGGGAATAAAAAGCTCTCAGTCGAGGTCAATATCGACGGCAATGACCTCATAAAGCGATTTCCAACAACCACCGAGTTGTCAATGTTTCCGATGCTCATTTGAATGGAAACCTGGGAAGACAGAAAAGGTGGAGCAGTTTAATTTTAATTTGCCGTAAAGCAGGCGAGAGGTGAAATCGATATCTCGGAGTCAACACACTAACTAATGAGCTGCAGAGAAGCGAAATGTGGAGCTTAATTAAAGCGGCTTCACAAGAAGGCAGATATTCCGAATACTCACTCTTGTCGTAAAACTGGCACTCCCATTATACATGACCCTGGTCCAGATGTCTAAAAAACACAATCTGGTATCTCTTTGCAATGGTTTATTGGAATATAAACCTCAGGCATTAACTTTTGTACTCCAAAGAAACGAAACCATAAAACACCTGTAACATATGCTTTATGTTTTTCTTAAAGTAAGGTCGCTGTTCGTATATTCACTGTAATCATTCATTTCCTTGTTTCAAAAATATTGGAAGAGAAAGAAGAGAAGGCAAAAATGAAGAGAGGAATGGACGTTAGAAGGGAAAAGTAAAGAAAGAAAACACATAGGAAAGAAACCGGAGAGAATATAAACCCAAAGAAAAGATAACAGGAAAGAAGAGTAGAGAGAAAAATACAAAAAGTTTGGGAAATGAAAATAGAAACCTAAGAAAAG
The DNA here is from genome assembly GCA_030762935.1 of Hymenopus coronatus. Taxonomy (NCBI): domain Eukaryota; kingdom Metazoa; phylum Arthropoda; class Insecta; order Mantodea; family Hymenopodidae; genus Hymenopus; species Hymenopus coronatus. Next base: position 34,782,699 of record CM060883.1, read on the forward strand.
AGAAAAATAATGAAAGGTTGGAATTAAGGGGGACAAGAGAAGAAATGAAAATTTAAAGGGATACAAGGGAAGATGTCAGAAGATAAGTTAAACGAAAGAACGAGATAACAAAATGAATCGAAACCTAAAGAGATGAGAAGAGAACGGGCTACAGCAGAAGAGAAGGAAAAAAAAGGATGGATATAAGTAAAGATGAGAATAGTAACCTAAACGAAAGAGAAGAGAAGGAAATAAAGACACTATTTCTTATATATTTATCATATCGAAATTCTGAAACGACAATAACGCAGTGATAAAGAAAAAAGAAGTTATCACACAACACTATATTTGGGTTAAGATAGTATGACAACTTTGCAATTAGTATCTAGGATATATTTCTAGTTTCATAGTAATCGGGTTAGTTGTTCTAAACATGAAGCAATCGCACACGGACACAAAGTACAATACAACTGCGATGTGAAGAAGAGACGAGAGAAGAGGCGAGTAGAGAACGGAAGGGCCGAGGAGACAAAAGGAGAGAAAGCGAAAGAAGAGGAAAGAGGAGAGCAGAAGAAAAGAACATATGTAAATAAGGGAGAAGGAAGGAGATGAGAAAAGAGGAGGAGAGCAAACAGAAGAGAAGATGGAGTCAGAGGTAGAGCAGATCATGAGAGAAAATGAGGAGAGTATAGAAGAAAAGATGAGTAGAAAGGAGAGAAAAGAAGGAAAGAGAAATGAGAGAATAGAAGAAAAATGAAGAGAAGACGAAAGAAGAGGAGAGAAGAGGAGTGGAGAGGAAAGAAAAAAGAGAAGGTTGCAAGAGCAGAGGAGAGAAGAGCTAAACATGAGGAGAGAATATGAGAGAAAAATGAGAAAAGAGGAAAGGAGAGGAGATAAAAGAAGAGAAGAAAAGTGAAAAGAATGACAGAGCAGAGAAGGGAACTTCCCATCAGAAGTAACAAAGAAATTATAAGTCACTTATGGTGTTCCATCACTAGGGATCAGTTATCGGAAACAATTATCCCTTTGACTATGACACCTCTATCAGAGACTTTATAGTGCTCTAGAGTGTGATAGAGAATAAAACAGAACAACAAAAATAGTTCCCACTAGCTTTAAAACTATTTCAAACTATTAACCTCTTAAATATAGTTGAACTAAGGGAACAACATTTGGTATATTCACCGCTGTAATTAAAACGGTCTATAGATGATTGTTAAATTTATGAGCCAAACGATAAATAACGTGATTTAAAAAGGGGGAGAACAAATTAAATATGAATATTATTTTGTAACACCTGAGCCGTAACAGTTACCAACTGTATATGGTGGTAGCATTAAACGGATATTCGTGTAGTGAAAAATATATCAACTGCTCCACTTAATTATCAAGTACAACATATTTATTGTAATTTACTTTTCTCTACTCGTTTTCTATAAAAATCTATGTGTCCCATTCACATAACTTTCGGCATCTGTTCTGCTAACAAACTATTCTTACTATTATCTACATCACGCTAATCGAGATAAACATTAGCAGCTTATTACTTGGTTCCTGTAAGTAGAAGTGTTATAAGGGAATACACTAGGCAAAAGCGATAGTCAAAACATTTAAAAGTTTTGCAATGTGTTTGTCATTGAAATTCGGTGTAGAATAAACTGATATGAAACAAAAGATAACTTACGTTTGAGAAAATTTTAAGAGTTTAAAAAAGTTTATATTTTTTTGTTATATTTATATAGCACCCTTTAACATCTAAGGTCATGTCGGGGGCTTTCCACTTGAAACAACTCGTTGTCTGTAGGTTCTTTTTACGTTGGTTTAAATTTCCCTCAAGCACACACTCACACACACATTCACTCTCACATACATACTTCCAGACTCTGTGGGGGATAGGGAATAATTCTAGCTAAAGAAAAATTCCCCACCCCAGCCGGTAATCGAACCCGGGACCTCCGGAGGAGAAGTCAGCTCGCTGACTACTCGACCACGGAGGCAATCCGTACATTTTTGCTTAGTTAGCTTTGGTCTATCTCTTGCGGTTTATAAGTTAAGCAAAAGACATTCAGAATAAAGAGGCTATTCTCATAAAATTTAAGATAAACAGTATTTATCATGTAAACATATTTAATATACAGCATTATAATAAAAATATTTGGAGGTAATTTTCAGAAAATGAACATTTTCGAAATATTTAGCTTGTGAATTATAGTTTTAGGTGGATTGATTTTCCCTGGGAAAAACTAAACCTAAATACTAAGTTTGGTGGTTTATCGCCTTTAGGTTTTTGAGCTGTATTCATAGACATGCGAACACATCTTTTTCTAAAAGGAATATCCTCTATTTGAATTCATGGGATCCTAAAATGTGTATTTCTTGTGAAATCTCATATTGAATATTTGGTGATATGTAATACTTTCCCTATACAGGATGTTAATGAACTATACCGAAATATCTTCACAGAATATGTAGATTACTTAAATAAGTAATTTGAGATAGGAGACTTATGGCCTGTTTATTGAAATTTCGAAGTAACGGCTATAAGTTTTTGAACTTTGCGGCACTTCATCTGGAATGAAAAAAATAGCAATAAAAATATTTTATTTATGACTGGAATCGAACTCATGACTTTTGGGATAGCAGCTTCCCGCGTTATGCATTTAGCTGCCAGAACAGTTGAAAAAACGCCTCCAGAGTAGGCTACATAACTCCAGAACTGTGCTCAGTGTCGCACTGTCAAGTGATTAGTTTGAGATTTTACAGATTTTTGCGACATTAAATCTTGAGTACGCTAGTAAGGAGCTGCTAAAAATCGATGTTTCTATACTCGGGCAGCAGTTTTAAAGACATTCTAAGCCACTTTGTCAACCTGCTTTGCTTTAACACCGACTTATCAGCACCTGATATCCCACGTTTAACACTGTGTAGCTGCGTTATGTTTATCCGGGGACCATACATCGCCCATCTCAAATTACTTATATCGGTCACGTGCACAATCTCGCAAATTATTTCGGTGTAGCTCATAAACACCCTGTATATGTACTCTGTATTAAATAGAAAAAGTAAAACAGCATTTTACTGTGACTTTTGTGATGAAAACAAAGCAGTAGTGGACTGCCTCCGTAGTTGAGTGGTCAGCGATCTAGCTTCTCACATGGAGGCCACAGGTTCGATTCTCGGCTGGGGTGGGGAATTTTTCTTTAGCCAGAATTGTTCCCTATCCCCCACTGAGTCTGGAAGTATGCATGCGAGATTGATTTGTGTGTTTGAGGAAAATAAATTTCAACTCAACGTAAGAACCTACAAACAGCGGGTTGTTTCCAGTGCAAAGCTCCCGATATGACCTTAGATGTTAGAGGGGGCTATATAAATGAAGCAATTAAAAAAATCTGATGTGTTGCACTCACATGACTTTCTCTAGCTGTTCTAATAAGATTCTTCATCTTTCTGCACCTTGCTAATCGTGGTACTCATTAGCACAATGTTCTTATTATTTAGTTCCGTATAAGTAGGAAGAAAATAAGGGAATACACTAGGCTAAACCGATAGTCAAAGTTTTAAAAGCTGTCGTTATGCGATTGTCAATACGAATCGCTTCTTTTCTTGGACAGGAGTAGAACAAAAGAAAAACGGACACTTCCGTCTGAAAAAAGTATAAGTACTTCACAATTGAAACTAATAACAATGAATACCTCGAAAACGGTAAGCTCCACGAGAAAAAATGTAAATGACATAAATTGTGTATTTTAAAAAGACCTAAATGTTTTGTATAGTAAGTGTTTGTCTATCTCTTGCGGTTTACTAGTTATACCAAATTAAGTAAAATTCATCCAGAATAAACAGATCTTCAGAAGCTATTTCCAGAAAATTCAAGATATACATTTTATTTACTAGGTAAATATCTTTAATATATGATATTTTAATCAAAATCTTTAGAGCCGTTTTTAAGAAAATCAAAATTTTCGAAAAATGTTCCATGTAAAGGGTAGCTTGGGGTGGGGGAATTTTTCTCAACTATTTCGTGTCGCCTCCCTGGAAGATACTAAACTTAAATACCAAGTTTGGTATTTTAGCTACTTTTCGTTTTTGAGTTATCGTGTTCAAAGACACACGGACCTTTTTCTGAAAATGCTTTTTTTGGATACAGGGGGTCCTAAAACATGTATTTCCGGTAAAATCTCGGTATCGAATTTTTGGGTGGAATACAATACTTCTCTATCCTTATGTACATTGTACATATGGGGCTAGAGAAAGTAAAAAAAAAAAAGGAGTAGTCTGAAACGTTCAAGCATTCCCGTCAGATTACGTATTTCGGAAACTTTAAATATGTAAATACAATATTGCGAAAATGTCTAAAGGATAGTTCATGCGAATGTAACACTCAAATTTTTAAGCTGGAGTTCTCGAGCAAGGATAGTAGCGGGTATGCCAGAGGACGCATTAAGGGTGCGAAATGGAATTATACGGGGCTGTCCTTTGTGCTGAAACTCTGGCCAGAATGCCTTAATGTAATCTGCGTGCATGTAATCCTCATAAACCATGATTTACAATGTTAGTTTATGCCGACAAGATGGTTACACTGTTGGGAAATCGATTACAACATAATGCCTGTAGCGTTTATTACATTGTTTGAAATTTGCATCTACAACTCATATCACCTTTGGGAAATTCACACTTGTGCGTCTTGAAGAACGACCTACTAACTTGCAAGTCAGAGCACAAAGGCTGAATCAGCGCCAGTTAAATCAACCGTTCTGGAATAGCATCATGCATTTAGATACTAGATGGCACAACTGCCCCATATTTGGCGTGTGCAGACAACCCTTCGTGCGTTAAAAGTGTTGCAGAATTCAAAGGGGCTGTTGCAAGCTAAAATTGGCAAGTGAAGAAATGGCTGAGTGACATTTGTTTTACCCTCTCAATGAGCTCAAGCTGATCATCCTCTCCGTTATAAGCAAGGGGGATAAAACGAAGGTCTTTCAGTCAATTCACCACTTTTAGTATTTAACTTCAAATAACCCCGTTGAGTTCTGCAGCTCTTTTAATGCACTAAGTGATATCTGTACACGTCAAATATGGGGATGTTGGGCCATCTGGTATAGATAGGTTTATAGGTTAGACAACGGAGAGGGATATCTCGTGACCTACACATTAAATTGTGGATCAAATTCCAAAGAGTGGAAATGGAAATGGCGTGTTATTTATGGACACTCTTTAACTGCTGTGGTTCTCAGCGTCCCATTCTATACTGGGCGTGAAAGACCGCTTAATTTTGCTCAAAGGCCTCTCTAGCAGACTTGAGGTTCTTTTACGTGCCGTAAACCTACGACAGGACCAACGGCTTTACTTTCCTTCCGAAGGAAGCCATACTAAAGATTTTACACCCGAAAAAATCCAACATCCTCTGCCGGGTTTGAACCTGCGACTTTGGGTAAAAGAAGTTAGCATGGTAACCACTACACCACGGAGGGCGACAAATCCCAAGGAGTGAGGGTTGGAATAAGGGAACCACAGGTGGCTACAGGCCGCAGGGACGAGTGGAAGTTCTTAGCATATCAAGGCTCAAAGATGACTAACCGCTTCTCTCCAAGGGGAAGTATTCTTACCCTTGAATATGTATCAGCGCAATCTGTTTGGCATTGCCATACGTCATGGAACTATAAGTGCACTTGAAAGATGTGAAGGAAACGATGAAGGGAATTGATGTAAAGGAAATCTGGTGGATAGAAGCCACTTCCAGCATTCGCATCTGGACGCAGACCAACAACGAACAATCCATGGGTTAGAGTGACTAGAGAATCTAACCTGGGACCTTCCGAATGCCTGTAGCACACATTATTGCAGCGCTACCTCGCTCATTAGTATTAACCTTCACTTCAGTCCCTGGAATTATTTAGACACTCTCTCTATATAGAAAGGTAGAGTCAGACTGCGAAATTCAATGCCATAGCCAGGAAATTATCTATCAGGAGACTCAATGTCATCTGAAATAAATGAGGTTGTTTTAATTAAATTTTGAGTAAAAACATAATTAATCGAGTTAAAAAAAGTAATGCTGTTATGATTGTCATTATTATAATTATCATTACTATTATAATTATCATTATTATTATTAGTATTATGAACTACAGAATTCCTGGCCTTCATACAGTTGGATTAACAATGCAATTGTAAAAGGTGCTTCAATGTATCCAAATAATTGTAAGGTGGTAAAGTAGATACCTAATAAAATAGTAAATGTTAATCCTTGAATAGCTTGATCATTATTATTATTTTCTAATAATCTATGAAGACTTCACGTAATATGGCAGCATTCTCTTTAAAGTCCCCAGCTGACTCTAGATCTTTCCAGAGTTCAGTCTGTACTTTCTCTATCACGTATGCATAATGTGCATAGCAGATAGAGAACATATTGTATTTCACTCAAAAATTTAATAACGAGATTTCACCGGAAATACATTTTTGGATCCTCTGAATAAAAACAAATTATTTTTACATTCTCTAGCACGTATATAACATTTAAAGTGTATGTAAAATGTACCTGAAAAATATATTGTATTCCACCAAAAATTCGTGTCGATATTTCACCGGAAACATGTTTTGAGGTCCGCCAAATTTGAAAAAGCAATTTTAGAAACAGGTCCCTGTGTGTGTACGTATATATGTGTGTGTGGACAACTTAGCTCAAACTTGGTGTCTAAGTTCAGTATCTTCCAAAGATATTTCCAAAGATGTGACACGAAGATTTTCAAAAAAATCTCCATCCCCAATTACCCTTTACATAGAACATTTTTTTTAAATGTTTTATTTTCTAAAAGTTGGCTGTGACGATTTTTACCTGTTATATGTTTAAGATGTGTTCATGACATGCGAAATGTATATCTCGAATTTTCTGAGAAAAGCCTCTGAAGACCGTTCATTCTGGATGACTTTTGTATAACTGGTAAACCGTAAGAAGTAGAAAAAACTTACTCCACAAAAAACATAGATCTCATTAGAACACACAATTTATGTCACATGCATCTCTTTTGTAGAATTAGCCGTTTTTGAGATGTTCCGAGTATAGGTTTTTAAGGCATTTAAACTTTTCTCAAATGGGAGACATATTTCTTTTCGTCTCTCTTTTGTTTAGTCCTAGCAAGCAAAGAGACCCAAATTTTAAGTGTTTCACTTAACGACCGGCCTTTAAATGAACTGCTTATCGCTTTGTCCTAGTATATTCTGTTATTTCCCTTCTACTTACACAGAAGTAAGTGATAAGATCAATTCTGGTAATGTCTATCTTGATTAGCATTACGTAGATAAAAGAATAATCTTTTGTAAGGAAAGTTTGTTTGCGGAACGCCTAGAGAAAGTCATGTGAATGGAACACTTCAAATTTTTCAGTCTGATTTAATTGACATTCTCTACATGTTTGATTATAGTGTTTATTCTTTTGTTTTTACTTTTAATTTATTTGGGAGGAATACTTGAGTGTATCATAACTTAAGCTACCTGCTATGTAATTAACCTATTTGTCCGTACAACACTTATATCATGACCAATAGGCTCTCACCAAGGCGTGCTCCCAGGCACGCAGTGGTGGACAAAGCGGCGCAGGGGCGGGTATTCTCCGGGTTCTCCGGTTTCCCCTGACATCGTATTCCACTGGTATTCCATCTTCATTTTGTATCATCAATACCATTGCCTGCGGTGTTTATGTAGAAAAAGAGGGCGTTAAACACTATAAAAATACCAGAAGCCCAACTGTCCCATATTTAACGTGTGCAGATATCCCTAGGTGCGTTAAAACAGTTGCAGAACTCAACGGGGCTGTTTCAAATTAAAACCTGCCAGTATAGTGACCCTTGCTTTACAAGTATTGGAATCAGCGGTGTTGAAGCAAGGAAGTCAAAGTGGAAATTTAAAAAATCTGATGTGTTACATTCATATATCTTTCTCTAGCTGTTCCAAATACAACTATAGTTACAATAGATTAGTCTTTAATCTACATCATGGTATTTGAGATGAATATTAGCAGAAATGGTATTATGCAGAAGGAAAAAAGAAAATAAGGGAAGCGAGTCAAATCTTCGTATATGAAACAATTGAGGTTCGGTTCCTTTGCAGAGTCTTGTTTGTGAAACGTTAGGTAGTTTTAAACTTAAACCAGTAATAAAGAGTACCTTAAAAACGGTCAGCTCTACAAGAAAAGCTCTATGATATGAATGTGTATTAACGAGATCTACACGTTTTGTGTTGTAGGTTTTTGTCTAGCTCTTACGATTTTACCGTTATGCAAAATTCTGCAAAACTCAACCAGAATAAACAGGTCTTCTTAGGCTATTCCAGGAAATCCAAAATATATATTTTATTTGTAATATAAATAGGTTTAATAAACGGCATTTTAATCAAAATCGTTTGGGCCATTTTTGAGAAGAACAAAATTTTCAAATGCTTTTCCATTCAAAGGGTAGTTTGTGGTGAGTAAGATTTTTTAAAATCTTCGTGTCGAATCTTTGGAAGATACTAAACACAAATGCCAAGTCTTTCCGTTTTTGAGCTATGTTGTCCATAGGCACACACACAGGGACCATCTTCTAAAAATATTTTTTCGTACTGAGGGGACCTCAAAACATATTCCAGGTGAAATCTCGATATCAAATTTTTGGGTGGAATACAATACCTTCTCTAGCTGCTATGTACATTGTATGCACAAACGGCTAGATAAAGTAAAAAGTAGAGGTTGAAATAAATGTACTAAGTGAAATTTCTCTATTAAAAAGTGTTTGTTTTGCAATATAAACCAGATTAAAAAGTTTGACATTTTCCTCGCAAATAGAGCTGTTAATTCCGTTTTGCAAATAATTATTGTTTTCTCCACCAAAAAATATCGGGTTTTGCGCCAACATGAACCCTGTTGAAGCACGGCTGATAATTATTATGACAGATGTAAAATTTCAAAATAAATGTAATATTAAACCCTTAATTAAACACGTAATCTAATAACAATTACGGCGAACCAAATGAAGCATGCACATTTAACTGGTTAATTTAACATATTCACTCCGGACAATTACTGTTTTAATAGCGCACGTCTCTGTTATATTCACTCAATTATTATTGCTTTGATCCCTTTCCCTGACGAGAATGAAATTTGTGGTTTGCTTACCGTTATATTATCTCAGAGCATTCTAATAGTTTAAATAAAAAGGTGATATTCCTTTCCAAAATTCTGCGTAAAGAAGTTTTGATTGCTTATTAAATTTCTCTCGATCATTTTGTAAGCAAACATTTCCCATCAGCAATAAACGCAAGGTGAACTTGCTTATTTGTTTATCTATTATGTATGTCTTTCAATCATGGGTGTGCCAGTGTTTAAATCCACAGGAAACCAGAGTTCCCCTCGTGTTTTGTGCTAACAGCAAAGATTCTATAAAAATTAAATTTCACGTGGTATATTCACATGCTTTTCTCTACACATTCAGCAAAAAAATTGTACAAAAGCTTATTCTTCTATCTACTTCATGCTGAGCGAGATAATCGTCAGAAATGACTTTCTAACATATTTTTCTGTAGATTGAAATGAAATGAGAGAATGCACCAGTCTAAAGGTATTTTCAAATCTTTTAAGAGCTGGTCGCTATGTCAAATCCTCTCATCCTCAGCCTTGATGAGGATAAAAAATAAAGAAAAGAGAGAAGGAAAGGAAGAAAGCAAGATAGAATTAAAGGAAGCAAATAAGAATGAATGAGAAAAGAAGGAATAAAGAAAACAGATAGAAAGATTGGAAGGAAGAAAGCATGAGAGAAGAAAGATAGGAAGAGAGCAAGAAAGCAAGAAAGAACGAAAGGGACAAGAAAATGAAAAATAAAGAAAAGAAGGACGGAGGAAAGAAAGGAAAAGAGAAAGGTGGAAAGAAAGGAAAGAAGATGGGAGAAAGTAAGCAAAAAGGAAGGAAGAAATAAAAAGGAAAGAAGAAAAAAAGAGAGAAAAGTAAAAACAATGAAAGAAAAGAAAAACGAAGAACGAAAGGTAGGAACGAAGCAAGAAAGAAAGAGAGAATGAAAGGAAGCGAGTAAGTAAGAAAAAAAGAGAGATAGGAAGAAAGAAAGCAGGAAATAAAAGAAAGAAAGGAAGCAAAGAGTACGTGCCAGAATGCACCACTGCAGATGGACCAAGCGAACTACAATGTGGAACCCAAAAATAGGACTGAAAACGGCAGATAGACGGAAGATACGATGGGAAACGGAACATTGTGGATAAGGACAGACTCGTGTGGAAAACACTGGAAAGAACAATACCCAAAAATACATACTTTGTACACTTATGGTTACCTTTCAACATCTTTACCGAAAATATTGAGACATTTATTGTACCTGTGCATAAGCTTTGCAACACCCGCTTCAAAACAATGTTGACGCCAATGATTTCAAATGAGCATTGACGTTGTTTTGAAGATCTTCGTTGGTTTGAAAGTGCTGCCCTCCTAGCCAAGTCCTCAGTTCAGGGAAATAGTGAAATTCGCTGGGGGTCAGGTCAGGACTGTACGGCGGATGATCGAAAATGTCCCATTGAAATTGTTCAAGGAGCCGATGGGTTTTGCCAGCAGTGTATGGACGAGTGTTGTCATGGATCAACACAATTCCTGAAGTCAGCATTCCTCTTCGTTTGTTTTGAATGGTTCTTCGCAAAGGTCTTCAAAACAACGTTAATGCTCACTTGAAATGATTGGCACAACAGCTTTTGAAGCAAGTATTGAAAAGATAGTCACAGATGCGATAAATATCTCAATCATTTCGGTGATTATGTTGAAAAGTAACCATAAGTGTACACAACTTTTAGTAATAAAATAATTGTTTTCTATGAACTTGCCTTTTATTTATAGCTTATTGGAAGTTGAAAGCAAACAGCCCTCGTATACGATATAAATTGTGTGCCTTAATGAGATCTACATTTTTTGTGTAGCAAGGTTTTGTATATCTCTCCCGGCTTGGCAGTTATATAAAATGCATCTGGAACAAAGAGGCTTTGAGAGACTATTTCCAGAAAATTTAAGATATACATTTTGTTTGCCATAAAAATATCTAAAATATATGGTATTTTAATCAAAACGTTACAGGCATTTTTAAGACAAAATTTTTCGAATCTTTTTCCTTGTAAAGGCTAATTTAAATTGGGGGAGGGGATTTTTCTCAAAACCTTTGTGTTGCATCCCTGGAAGATGCTAAGCTTAAATACCAAGTTTGGTATTTTACCAACTTTTCGTTCTTGAGTTATCGTGCTTACAAACACGGACATTTTTCTAAGAATGTTTTTTTTTTTTGGGATACAGGGAAACCTAAAACCTGTATTTCCTGTAAAATATCGGTATGTAATTTTTGGGTTACCTTCTCTATGCACTACGTATACATTACGTGTAGAGGAAGTAATAATATTGTGGTCAAACAGCATCCTTTTATCAGTCCAAAACAATAATGGAGTTATGTATTTAAGAACTGTTTTGTTTACGCTGCAGTGTTTATCAAGGCTTCAATATGAAGTTATTTGTAATTATGCAAAGGGTTTTTGAAATCTTGGTGACACACAAGTTATATCTTTCAAATATAACATGGAATATATTTGTTTAATTCTTCCCCTGATTCAAATGATGTGGCTATCAAATATCACGAGTTATTTCTGAATCATACAGAGAACGAAATGTGCATATTTTTAGCTGGAAAGTGGTATGGAAAAGGATTTATAATTTTTTTTTAAATTTGAATGAGAATTAATTAATTTCATTTACCTACATCCATAATTTGTGCAATTATTGTAAAATGACGTAGAGGATTTTGTTACAAATTCATCCCTTTACCCCTTATGATTTAAAATCATATAGGTAGGTATATATAGGAATAATAATGAATGAAAAATATCCCGATCGGTATTCATGTTTAAAAATCTGATGTGTTGCATTCCCATGGCTTTCCCTCTGTTCTGCAAACAAACTGTTGTTACAAAAGATTATAATTTAATTTACATAATGCTAATTGAGATAAACATTAGTAGAAAGTCTTATTGGTTACTTCCTTATCAGTAGAAGGTAATTAAAGGAGTACACTAGCCTAAACCATACGCAAAATCATTTAAAAGCTGATCATTATATGATAGAATCGAATTCTTTTTCTTTATAGGACCGGAGTAAAACAAAAGAATTATAAAAAGAATGACTTAACATTTGAGAAAAGTATTTTAAAATTGATATAATGTGTGCGTTTTAACGATATCTATATTTTTTGAATAGTAAGTTTTTGTCTATCTCTTATGGTTCACCAGTTATACAAAATCAATCTATAATGAAGAAATCTTCAAAGGCTATTTCCAGAAAATTCAAGATATATCACGCATTTGTCACGGAAACATATTTAATATTAGTTTTTAATCAAAATTGTTAGAGCCGTTTCACTAGCTGTCGTAGAGGTAGCGATAAAATTGTTCATATCATTCATAGTTGGTGTTCATATTGCAAAATTTAATACTTCCAATATTTGGATACATCTTATTCACTAGCGATTAAACAATTATGCAACCAGCGCGAAGCGAGAATGCACTATATTAGGTGTGGGTTAGAGTGTGTTTAAATAAAGTTGGGTATTAATAATCACTATTGGTCTCAGCAAAGCATGCGAGCGAAGCGAGCGGTGAGACATGCTCAGCGCCTCGAACCCCCCCCCTCCACGGCCGGTTAATCCGGTCCTCATCACTTGAAGCCGCTACTTTTCCATTAAGTGGCTCCTTAATTGGCCGCCCAGGGACCTCAAGAGGCTGAGTGCACCCCGGACCAGGTCTACCAGCAGGGGAAAATTTCCCACGCCGGTACTGGGAATGGAACCCAGGTCTCTCGCTTGGCAAGCAGCCGCGCTACCTCCGCGCTAAGGAGACGGCCAATAAGACCATTTTTGCTAATGTTTATCTCGATTAGTATGATGTGGGTTGAGAAAAAACTTTTGTAAGAATGTTTGCAAAACAGATAGAGAAACTAATTTGGATGGAGCATATAGATCTTTATGTGCATTCAGTGCGGAGTAACTTATTTTTTACTCCATGAATTTTCAACGAAGGCTTTGAAACTGTTTATAGACTTGTGGTAAGCTATGAATAGGAATGATAAGATATTTTATAACTCATGTTTAACAGAAAGAATAGAACTTTTCTATGATTAAATAATTTTTAATTCGGTTCAGTAGTTTTAAAACTTTCTCTGCATACATAAGAATTAGATGTGCTCCATTCACATCTCTGCAACAAATTATTGTTAAAAAGCTCTTATTTCTATTTACTTCATGCTGATCGAGAAAAAAATTAGCAGAAATAGTCTTATTACTTATTTTCTTTAAGTAAAAGCGAAATAAAGGAGTACCATAGGTAAAAGTGATATTCAAAAGCTGGCTGCTATATGACTGAAGTTCCTTTGTATGTGTGGACAGGAGTTCACAAAATCCTGTGTGAGAAAAGTTGTTTTTTTAAAGCTGAAACTAAAAACAAGAAATATCTCAAAAACGATCAACTCCACGAAAAAAATATGTTTAGCATAAATTGTATGTTTTAATGTGTTCTACATTATTTGTGTGGTAAGTTTCTGTCCAGCTCTTACAGTTTAGCAATTATGTAAAATTCCGTAAAATTTACCCTGAATAAAGTAGTCTTTAGAGGCTATCCCCAGAACATTCAAAACATACATTTTATTTGTCAGGTAAATATCTTTAATATACGATATTTTAATCAAAATCATTAGGGCCAATTTTCAGAAAATCAAAATTTTCGAAAAAAGTTCCATGTAAAGGGGAGTTTGGGATAGGGGGATTTTTCTCAAAATCTTTGTGTCGCATCCCTGGAAGATACCAAAATTAAATACCAAGTTTGGTATTTTACGGACGTTTCGTTTTTGAGTTATCCTGTTCACACACGGACTCAGGACTTTTTTCTGTAGAGATAGTAATAATATTAGTATGGATATACGCCAGTTTACTTGCTCTTTCCCAAAACAGTTGAAGATGGTAGAAGAAAGCACTTCTCTACTGTCAGAGTACGGATCAGTTAACAAATGAAATACGACAGCTGAAAAGAGACCAGAAGGAGAAGAGTTGAAATCCCCCCAAAATAAGAACAAACTAAAAAAATACATAGAGCACTAGAAGTAAACATAGAAAGTCTGCTGCGGCTTGGAATGAGATTTTGCCGCAGTGAGTGAATAAGAAATAGCCGGGGCTCCGCAGCCCTCTGGAGACAGCAAGACAGTTGGTATCTCATACCGTTTGTTTCAATTCAGCACTGCCCGCTCTGGGATGTCATTATGATCCTTCCACTACTTCCAAAACTTTTTCTCCATTTCTTTTCTTTGTATTTTGGCATTTCTTTATCTGTTGGTCTTTCTTTTTTGTCTGTCTTCGAAGTCGCAAAATATATAACCTCAAGCAATACCAGGGAAGTGGTTCAAACAGAAGAATGAAGCACAGGAGAAAAAGAGCATAAAGCAGACAAAGGAAAAGATTTTCTCAGTATATCCTACATCAACACAGAAAGTGAGTGATAAAACGTTGTTTTCTGGGAAACAGAGAAAAAGAAAACAATACAATTAATGTCACGTAGTCGATGTTTTTGTAGCCACACTGCATTAACGTCCATCTAGTGGGTAACCTGAGAACTTCGATGTTTCTTTTGTTACCGAAATAAATTTCGGATAATTCTACACGAAGCCGAAGCAACTAGAGGTGGAGAAAATAGATATTCTTCAGTAACATTTCTGACTGCTGCAATTCCAGAAATAGTATTTTTCAAATAACATTACAAAACACAGACGTGTTCAGTTGAGTTCATGTAACCGTGCTGATATAATGCGCAGTGTTTTATGTTGGTAAGGAAATACGCTATACTCCCAATTATTCGTATAAAGATTATCGTGCATTAAAACATTTATATTTCTATAGAAAACAGCAATAAACGACTCACCGCGTGACCGTTTCCATTGTTTAAACGACCGCATCGTGTCAACAAAATACCGTTTCCATTGTTACCAGCTAGAGTACCAGTTTCCATTGTTCCGTGTAAACCGAAAACATGCTCAGCTTTATATATTATTCAACCTGTAAGTGACAGTGAATGAAGTACGTTAAAAAAATTTGTATAACAGATGACGCAGTACAGAAAAAAAAATGTGTCGACTTTAAAACAAATAAGAAAAATCTTGTGTTCCAGTCACATGACTTCGTTCTAATCAAGACTAGCATTGGCTTATTACTTGCTTTATTTTAAGTAGAAGGGAATAAGGGAATACATTGAGCGATATTGGATTAATTGTTTTTCAGACCAGTCATGTGTAGGACAGGGGTTGGATAGGTAGAGTGGTTCCCAGTAAACTACAAGGTGTTCTCAAATTATGTTCAGTGGCAGAGCAACCGGTTAGAGATCGGGAGATCCGTGGTTCAAATCCCGGCTATGGCGTTGAGTTTTTCAGTATGACTCTTATTAAGCGATAATCAAATGATTTAAAAGTGGTTCCAATTTGTTGAAATATGTTTCTTTGCATAGCCAGGGGTAACAAATTCCCGTACGGCAAACTTACGTATTTCAAAATTGAAACCAATAACAAGGAATTCTTCAAAAATGTATGCCACATAAATTGTGTGTTTTGTGGATATTTACATTTTATCCGTAGTAAGTTTGTGTCTATCTCTTATGGTGTACCACTTATGCAAAATTCAGAAAAATAATCCAGAATAAAGAAAACTTTAGAGGCTATTCCCAGAAAATTACAGAAATACATTTTATTTCTTATGTAAATATCTTTAATATACGGTACTTTAATATAAAAGCGTTAAAGCCATTTTTGAGAAAATCGAAATTTTCTAATTTATTCCCATGTAAAGGTTTATTGTGGGAGGAGAATTTTCCTCAAAATATTTCTATCGCTTAAGTGCAAGATATTAAACTCAAATACCAAATGTTTGTATTTTATCGACCGTTCGTTTTGGTGTTCACAGACACACTCGCGCGCTCAGATGTTTTCTTTAAATGCTTTTTTTGGATTCAGTGGATCCCAAAACATGTATTTCCGATAAAATCTCGATATAGAATTTTTTGGTGGAGTGTAATACCTTCTCTAACTACGTACCATGTACAATGTGTAGAAAGTAATTAAAATTAATTGAAAGTCTTAAGAAGGGGGAAACTTGCAAAGCTATTTACTGATTTTAGTGTTGGAATGCAGAATAAGCAGAAAATACAGGATTTAACAGAAACTGCTATTCTAATTAAGGATCATCAGCACGAAAAAACGAGCAGAGGTTGTCATTGTTTCCGGTGTACTTTCATAAGAATAGAATAAGAGGGAACATTTCCTTACATATGTATATTTTACCTTATAAGTATTAAATTACATGTTTCTACACATAACACATAATTACATAAGGAATTTTATTTTAAATTTCCCACTAGTTTAATTAATTTAATTTAAATTAAATGATTTCCAATTAGACATTCAAAGGGAAGTTTCAAACCATATTTAATTGCAATTTAGTTTTCAAACCTCCATCCCTAGCCAATCACGCTTAACAGTTAATATGTTTATTTTCAAACAGCATTCATTGGTTAGTATAGTTCAATCAGTTATTTCCTCCCTCTCCCAGCCTCTCTCTCACTCTCTGTTTTATTTGTCTGATACTTTCATCTTACATTATTGTAATATCTGCTTCCAAAACAGAAGAGTGTGAATCGCATTCTATAATTATATGTGACAGTACAAACAGTCAGTTTTCTCTATTGGTGCAGTATCACTTTGCATTGAATATTGGTTGACTGATGCTCGTGTGTGTGTGTGAACTCCGTCCCGATGATGGTATGCGACAATTAGGAAGTGTATTTAAAGTGAAATACGCGTACTACTAACTTCTCTTTAATTTGGCAATATGTAAAGCTCTGTAAATTTCACGTAAATTGAAAAGCTACTTATGTTTTGATTACGAAGCTCTGTTTGTATAGTTACATGTTTTGATGTTACATTCTCCAGCGCATATATGCAACGTACATTGTAAATAGAGAAGGTATTGTATTCTACCCAAAAATTCTATACCGAGGTTTCACCAGAAATATATGTTTTTGTGGCCTCTGAATCCAATAAAAAAAGGATTTTGATTAAAAAGGTCAGTGTGCATGTCTGTCTGTCTATCTGTGTGGGTGTGTTTTTGTACGTAAGTGTGTGTCTATGGGCAGGATAACTAAAAAACGAAAAGCCCATTAAATACCAAACTTGGTGATTAAGGTTAGTATCTTCCAAGGATGCGACACGACCCCAAACCACCGTTTACATCAAAAATTTTTCGACAGTTTTAATTTTCTCAAACAGTACGTTAAACAATTAATATGACAAATAAAACATTTCTCTTGAATAGTCTGGGAGTAGCCTCTGAAATCCGCTTCATTGTAAATTACCTTTGCATAAATGGTAAACCGTAAGAAATATACAAAAACTTGCCTCACAAAAAATGCATTTTTGTTATACAGATAACCGTTTCCAAGGTATTCCTTGTTATTGGTTTCAGTTTTAAAATACTTATACTTTTCTCAAACAGGAAGTAGTGTTTATTTTGTTTTACACCGGGACATACAAAGAAATGAATTTCAATGAAAATCTACAAGCGACAGCTAGTAGTAAAGCATCTAACTGTCGATTTATCATGGTATATTCCTTTAGTTTCCTTGTACTAATAAGGAATTAAGTAATAAAAGCATTTAGCTATGTTTATCTTGATTAGCATGGAGTATAAAGAAGAATGTTTTTTTGTAAGAAGTTTGTTTGTAGAACAGGTAGAGAAAATCATGTGAGGGAAACACACCAGATTTTATTATGATTTACATGATTCTTGTTAAATGCTTTATTAAATTCTATAAATGGTGTTAAGCATTTTTGCTAACTCAGTTAAATTCTGTGTTTTAAAGTGGGCTTATAAGATTTATCAATACATAAGAAATGATTTTAAATCTATGTTCAGATTTTCTATTTGAGATTTATTGTTATACTTTCCCTTTAGATTAATGAGAAGTTAGTTGAACGGGCTATCATTTCTGATTCCTTTGGCTATTACTGTATTCAGCTATGATACTTAATCTCACAACATATAATTCAATTTGTTTCAGTCAGCTTGATGATTGCTTGATAAATGTTTCTTTAGCTACAGGCAATTTTATTCTATTTCAAATAATTACTGGATATTCCAGGCAAAGAGCTGAAAGGCACCATAAATCAACGAAGTGAGAAATGTATACACCTGAAAGATCTAATAGCTGCGGGCAATATTCAATAAAAGTAAAATAAATATGAATTATTTTACAATGACTAGATAGAAATATTAACTGTTTGGCTCTTGGCCGTTTTCGTTCAGTACTTAACCAGATGTGGTAACCGAATTTGGCCCTTTAAAATCGCGGTTTAGCATTTGTTTTTACTTCGTCATTTGTTGTTTCTTTTACTAGGCTTTTATTTGTTTAATTTAAATTGCGACTTTGATTTCCGTACGCTTTTCAGAATCCAGGTTTTCGAATGCCCATTTTTATTTTCTCTATACGTACTATGTACATAAAGTATAGAGAAGGTATTGTAATACACCCAAAAATTGGATACCGGGATTTCACCAGAAATATATGTTTTGGGTCTCCCGAAATCCCAAAAAAAAAGCATTTTTGGAAAAAGGTCCGTGTGTGTCTGTAGAAACCATAGCTCAAAACCGAAAAGACCGTTAAATAGCAAACTTGGTATTGAAATTTGGCATCTTGCAAGGATGCGACACTAACATTTTCAAGAAAATCTCCCCACACTATCCTTTACATGGAACTTTTTTCGAAAATTTTGATTTTCTCAAAAATGGCTCTAACGATTTCGTTTAAAATATCGTATATTAAAGTTATTTACCTGACAAATAGAATGTATATCTTGAATTTTCTGGGAATAGCTTGTGAAGACTACTTTAATCTGAATGAATTTTACGGAATTTTCCATAACTGCTAAACCGTAAGAGATGGACAAAAACTTACCACACAAAAAATGTAGAACACATTGAAACACACAATTTATATTACATACATTTTTTCGAGGAGTTGATCGTTTTTGAGATATTCCTTGTTTTTGGTTTCAGCTTTGAAAAATGTATACTTTTCTCAAACAGCAGAAGTCATGTGAATGGAACACATAAGATTTTTTCTAATCTTTTTGTGAGGATTACTGAACGCCCCTGGTAAAACTAAACAGCCAACATTATTTATGATACAACCTAATATTAGTTTGGAACCCAAGATCCCAAACATTCCCATTATCGTATTTATCTAGTAGTAGTGTTGATAGCAAGACCCCAACTGTGTTTCTCGTGCTAGAGTAAGAATACTCTCATTTGCATGACAGATTCCTAATGAGGGACTCCTCTCATCTTGCCATTAATAAGGCAGTAGGCGAGGAAAGGAGTAACATAGGGGTTAATGTACGCAGCTATGCAATCTCGTCTATGCCAGCTCTGTATAACGGCATAATGAGCAACTATCATTCTTGGGAACCTCCCTTCCGCGGTTTATCTTGGTGCTGACTGTGCAGAAAGGGGTTGTGACTCTGGATAACCGCGATAACCCTCCCCCCCACGAAACATATCACACTCAATCATTACAACACACAAACGTTTTCATTCCGACAACTACCGCTAGAGCTCTCTGCTTGTATTGCAGTGTTTCGCCATGCGCTTGTATGTAGATGTTGGCAGCAACAAGGGCTAACCAAAGAGCCAAGCTAATCGTGCTTCCACCAGAAAAGGATCTATCCCAGGAATGGCGAACAGTACTCTATTATACCTGTAGTCGCTATACACATACACACGCGCCAGGTGGAACCGGTTCTCTCTAGCAGTGGCGGGCTGTATATAGTTTCAGATTTGTATACATTTTCTTGAGGTGAAATCACATATCAAGGATTTTATTACTATATTTGTTCTATTGACATTTATTTCACAACAAACAGGGCGTATTTAATTTTTGCTCAACAAATGGTTTATAAGCATTATAATTGTAGTATAATCACGTAACATACAATGGAGTATTGATTGAAGGTGAAACCATCACCACTTGTTTTGAGAACCACCAGTACGTGCTACGTCAACAACTGAACCGGTTTAATAGTCACAAAGAGAGAGGAAGCACTGTTCGCCATGCCTCATCTATCCGGTAATATCACTAATAGGTGGCGCAGGGCATCGTGGGTTCATCCCGGCTTGGGCATGTGTGTTTGTGTCTTTCTAAAGGTGTATATGTGTAAGTAAAAAGAAAAAAAACGGTAAAATAAATAGATCTACAAGAGAAATATAGGAAGCTAAACAAAAAGGTAAAAAAGAGGAAAAGGCACCAAAGTCCTGACAAAACACCGGAATTAGAAAAAAAGATAAGCCACGCCAGCAATCGAAAAGTAGATAGTGTACGACTATACAGCGATTTGTAGTCGAGGGCATACATACTTGAAAACCCAACCAATAACAAATCGTCCTCGACGACTTAATGCTTACCATGCTAGCCTTATATACTCAAGGTCGCGGGTTCAAACCTGGCGAAGCACGATGGATTCTTTTTGGGCGTAGAAATCCTTAACATGGCTTTCTTTGGAAGGGAAGTAAAGTCACTGGTCCCGTGTCGTAGATTTACGACACATAAAATAAACCTCAATCATGATAAATAGGCCTCTGAACAAACTAAAGCAATCTTTCACGACCAATATAGAATGGCATGCTGAGAAACACAGCAGTTAAAGAGAGCCCTTAAATGAAACTCCATTTTGCAACCAATATCAAAGAATATATCCAATATGGTTAACGACGCAAAATTTTTTATTTGATGACATTAATTCTTTAATTTAACGAGATGAACACTTTCTGTGTAGTAAGATTTTGTGCCACTTTTTGTATCTAAATCATACGCAATAATTGCATCTACGCCCTAATTTTCAACGGGAGAATTAAAATCTGGTATCGAATTGTCATCTAAATCTTCATTTAGAACTTTTTCAAGTGATGATTCACGTATTTTCAGATACTATATTACAGAATATATCAGATACTGGTGTGCATCCGAATTCTATAATAGTAATATTGTTGCTGAATAATTCAATCATCAATAAATATAGTTTATTTGGGTAGTAACTATTGGATTTGCCTAAAATGATGTAGGCAAAAATAATTGTGCATTTTTGTAATTCAAGGAACATAAAACATGTAAGGAGATAAATAGTGACGTGGTCTCTGAGAAGAAGCAGATCTCTGGAACCCAGAGTAACATTTTACTTCTAGAACATTCATTATATTAGGAACTTAATTTTCAGCTGATTTATGTGGTAGGTACTCGAACAGCAATAACTCAAAAACATAACCTGCAGGGAAATGACTACGGAAGATAGTGAAGGAACCCCCTTTCAGAGATCTAGGTTAATATTGCAGCAGAATAATAGCTTCAATTGTTTCCAAATAACATTTTCATCGCTTAGATGCTCTACTGTACTCAGATTCTCAGCTGTCACCTCATTCGTCTGTTTCTCTGCCTCAAATAGTCTCTGAAGACTGTCACATCCATAGCAACTCTCCGGCCATAGCAACTCCTCCTTTCACAGTCTCCACAATAAATGCGGAATATTCTTACAAAAGAGGCAGGTATTCCCAAGATTGCTGACAAAGTTTTTGAAGGACACAAGCGCTTTTTTACATTCTCTACACCTACTATGTACATAGTGTATAGAGAAGGTATTGTAATACACCCAAAAATTCGATACTGTGATTTCACCGGAAATACATGTTTTGGTCCCCTTGAATCCAACAAAAAAATATATATATGTTTTTGGAAAAAAGTCCGTGTGTGTCTTCGTGCGTGTATGTGTGTGTGTCTGTGGATAGCATAGCTCAAAAACGAAAAGACCGTCGAGTACCAAATATCCCAGCTACCCTTCACATGGAGCATTTTTTAGAAAATTTTGATATTTTCAAAAATGGATCTAACGATTTTGATTAAAATGTCGTATTTTCAAAATATTTACATAATTTATGCTGAATAAATTTTTTTCGCGGAGTTGATCGTTTTTGAAATATTCCTTGTTTTTGGTTTCAGCTTTGAAAGAAATACCATTCTCATGCAGGAATTTGTCAACTCCTGTCCATACAAACAAAGAAACTTCAGTCACATAGCAACCAGCTTTTGACTATCATTTTAACCTATGGTACTCCCTTGTTTTGCTTCTATTTACAAGGAAGCAAGTAATAAGACTATTCCTGCTAATTTTTTCTCGGTTAGCATGAAGTAAATAGAAGTATAAGCTTTTTAACAATATTTTGTGGCAGAGATGTAGAGAAAGTCATGTGAATGGAACACATATTTTTTAACATCTTTCGAACAATTTAAACTCCAATCGGTATGTTTCTATGTATCTTAGCTGATTAGAGCATGGCATAGTAAAATGAAGCTTCGTTATTGAAATCCCTCAATTCTTAGGCAATACCTCGTAGTGTGATGTCTGGCGGACAGTCAGCCTTGTAGGAGTTAGCCCTATGCCTTACCAGCTTACTTCGTCTCCTGTACTACTTGGAGATACTTGTGCTAGGTGTAAGTATATCTATTGTTACATTTGTCAGACAGATGACATTAGTGCCTTCCACCATTCTCTATTATATCATTTCTATTTTTAACCAGTATTTACCTTGGCCTCTGAAGAAAGCCATAAAAAATATCCTATGTGTATTACTCACATGACTTTTTACTTTCACTATATTCTCTATACCCACTATGTACAAAGGTATAGAGAAGGTATTGCACTCCACCAAAAAATTCGATACCGAGATTTCACCGGAAATATATGTTTTAGGGTCCCCCTGTATAAAAAAAAAGCATTCTCAGAAAAAGATCCATGTATGTGTCCGGGTGTCCGTGTGTCAGTATGCCCGTGTGTCTGTGAACACGATAACTCAAAAACGAAAAGTCGGTAAAATACCGAACTTGGTATTTAAGTTTGGTATCGTTCAGGGATGCGACACGAAGAATTTCAGAAAAATCCCTCCACATCAAACTACCCTTTACATGGAACTTTTTTCAAAAATTTTGATTTTCTCAAGAATGGCTCTAACGATTTTGATTAAAAAGCCTATATTAAAGATATTTAAGTGACAATTTTGAATAACTGTTAAACCATAAGAGAGGGACAAAATCTTATACTTTTCTCATACAGAAATTTGTCAACTGCTGTCCATACAAACAAAGGAATTTCAGTGACAGCAACCAGCTTTTGACCATCACTTTAACCTATGGTACTTTCTTATTTCGCTTCTACTTACAAGGAAGTAAGTAGCTATTTTTTCTGATTAGCATGAAGTAAATAGAATCACAAGCTTGTGACAAAAACTTGTTGTAGAGATGTAGAGAAAGTCATTTGAATGGTACACGTCATATATATTTTCTGTACTTACCTAAGAGATTTCGAACTAATAGAATCTTCCGCAACATACCAGAGGCCTCTGGCTAAACAAAAAGAAGAAAAAAAATTCAAAACTTGGCGCTGCCTTCAGAGTTAAATAATTCAATTTGAAGTACTGAGTTTGTTGATACGTTTTTGCGTGCGGATGATTACCTCGGAGTCATTTATAAAAACAACAAAAACTTCTTTCACGAGATTCTCTTAAAATCTTTGACATGTCAGTGTAAATATGACAACCATGATCTTTCTTTCACTGTAATGTTATATTCTATAGGACCGCAGGCTTACTGAGTTACCTCATTAAAATTATTATTAATTCTACAAATGTATATCCATTACTATTTTAAACCTTAGCTGGCGCCACGTAACGTTTACGTTTCGAATTTAGGAGGTTCTGGGTTCGATTCTTATCAACTGCTTACTCTGATCCATTGATTTTTACTTTCTCTACACGTACTATGTACATAGAGAAGCTATGGCACTCCACCCAAAAATTTGCCACCGAGATTTCACCGGAAATAGACGTTTTAGGGTCCCTATATATTTTCAGAAAAAAATCCTTGTGCGTGTCCATGTGTCTGTGAATACGATAACACAAAAACGAAAAGTCGATAAAATACCCAACTTGAAATTTAAGTTAAGTACCTTCCAGGGATGCAACACAAAGCCTTTTGAGAAAAATCTCCCCAGCCCAAACTACCCTTTACATGGAAAAAGGTTTCTAACATTTTTATTTTCTCAAAAATGGCTCTAACGATTTTGATTAAAGTACCGTATATAAAAGGTATTTTATATTGCAAATAAAATGTATGTCTTAAATGTTCTGGAAATAGCCTCTAAAAATATATTTATTCTAAATGAATTTTGCTGAATTTTGCTTAACTAGTTAATCGTAAGAGATAGACAAAGCTTATCACACACAAAATGTAGATCGCGTTAAAAAACACAATTTATGCCATATATGAATGTTGTTTTCGAGGAATGGACCACTTCTGGGGTAATCCTTGTTTTTTGTTTCAAATTTAAAATCTTCAACTTTTCTCACACGAAAAGTTGCAAACTACTGGCTCTGCATAGAAACGATTTTAACCACATAGCAATCAGCTTTTAAAAGGTTTTACTATCACTTTAGCCTAGTGAATTCCCTTATTTCCTTTCTACTTACAAGGAAATAAGTAATAAAGACAATTTCTGCTAACGTTTATATCGGTTATGTTAATTTCGATAGAAGTATATGCTTTTTAACATTAATTTTTAACAGGGATGTGCAGAAAGTCATGTGAATGGCACACATTAGATTTCTTCGGAGGCTTTCCCCCAGTCATCAGGCGAATGCTGAAGTAGAATCTGTCTTTCTTTGAATTTCGTGCTCCTGCATTTCGTTCAATTAATTATGGAATTCATCTCTCTCCCCTTTTGGTCTGTTTTAGGATTTGAATTTTGTGTTGGTGTTTCGGTGCAGCGTGCTGCGTAAAAAGCATGCTCCATTCTTGGGCCTTGCAACGCCTTGGGCCCTCCAGAGAGACCTCCGTCTGCGTGTACGCTCAGGTTCATTTTTCTGCCGTCACTCTTGGTTCCAGCCCCCGGTGTCTCCTCTTATCTCATCTCCTCCTCTCAGAAGTGTCCTTTTGTGGTACGCAAGTAGAATATTCTCACTGTATCGGCGACAAGTCCACTCCAAAGATATTCTTTCCCTATCCCTATTATAAAACTTGTCCCAAAGCATGGATGTAGGAAACGCAGTTGTTGTTTAGTGTTCACACTAGAAATATATTATCTAATTAAAGTTTACTTATGTTCATTTTATGAAGAGAAAACTTAAAGAATAGTGCTCAAAACCCATTTATTATTTTTAACACACCACTAATTAGGCTATAAATATTATTTGTTTGTTTTTTGTTTGTTTTTGTTTGTTTGTTTTTTTTTTGGAAAATATGTACGATACTGGTACATTTTGTCGTGCATCAGTATGTATATAGGCAGCTAGTATATTATCCACTTGAGGTGTTTGTTCGTTCTGTTATAGTTCTGTTTGCTTTTTTTGTTTGTTTTTATCGCCGCGAAGTTTCCTTATTGAGTTTAAAATTAGCTCGGGTCGAACGAAGTGAAGGATTAAGTGCATTTACCTACATCCGTGATCGTTTCTTCTGACTCCGTTAGCGGTGAGTGTTCTAGAATGGCATAATACGCCGTTCGGTGTTCCTTGAATATTCTGGGATTGTCTCATTTTACGAGGCATAGCTCTCTTTGCTTCAAAATTGTTTTTCCTGTTACCAAGTACATAATATTTAAACGCATAAATAGCATCTGAAGACAGTAAATTTTATATTCATTGCAGATATTTTTACTTTCTCTAACACGTATGTATAATGCACATAGTAGATAGAGGAGGTATTATATTCCACCCAAAAATACGACATAGAGATTTCACCGGAAATTACTATTTTGAGACCCCCTGAACAAATAAAGAAAATAAAAAAAACTGCATTATGTGCGTGTGGGTGTGTTTTTGTGGAGGATTTTACGAAAAATCCTCCCCACCACAAGTAAGTACATTTTACATGGAACAAATCTTGAACATTTTGTTTTTTCAAAAATGGATCTAAAAATGTTATTAAACTATCTATATTAAAGGTATTTAAATGGCAAATAAAGTGCATATCCTGAATTTTCTGGAAGTAGCTCTGAAGATTTCTTCATTCTGGATGAACTTTGCATGGCAGATAAATTCTAAGAGATAGACAAAAGCTTACTACAAAAAAAAAAAAAAAAAAACCATAGATCTCGCTAAGTCACACAATTGATGCTATTTTTATAGTTAACCGTTTCCAAGATAGTTCTTGTTTGGTTTTAATTTTAAGCTACTTAAAGTATTCTCAAACAGAAAGTCATCTTTCATTTCGTCTGTCTTTTGTTTTACTCCTGGCTAAACAAAGAGAACCAAACTTCATATATCGACAAGATTTTTAAAGAATTGGATTATCGTTTTAGCCTATATTGTTCTCTAATTTCCTTTCTGCTTAGAAGGAAGCAAGCAATAATATAATTTCTGCTAATGCTTTTCTCGATTACCATGATAAAATAAAATAATGTTTTGTAATAATGATTTTTTGTAGAAAAAGTCATGTGAATGGAACATATTATATTTTTAAATTGTATTATATTTTACGCGCTTTAACAACTATTCGGCACAATACCTCGTTGACGGAATATGTCGTACAGTAGCATTTTAAGAACTCATTCCCCACCTATAGCACCTTTTCGCACCATGCAGATGGTATTACAGTCTAGCTGCTCTATAATCTATAGTCAGATGGCCCACGAGACGAGCAGTTGGCTGGCTGAGGGCAGCCCGGGAATGTGGGGTTTGCAGGATGGAGGGTGTAAATAAGGCTGGGATCAGATGGCAAAATGCAGCTATTCTTTTAAGGTCTCTTCTCACCAAACTTTAGTTACCACCTTGCTCCGCGACAAGCAAATGGAATTAGAGGTGCAGCCCAGCCTACTGCTTGCATTTTCAATGGCTAGATGGCAGCACAAGCGTAATTCGTTTGTATTTTCAATGTTGCTTGTCTTTTAGACTGAATTTACAATCATATAACTCTGGGCTGTGGAACTAAATATTAAATTTTATATTTAACTTCAGCACTAAGGGGAAACCAATAAAAACCCCAGTCACATTGGTCGGTCCATAGGATTTGAACACAGTACCCTCCGAATGTGAGCCGCAGACATTAATTACATCATGAGCTGTTCCTTTGAATAATCCAGTACTCGCAACCTTACCTGAGAAATTTACAAGTCACTGAATTTTGTTAAGCTTCAGTTAGCCAAGTACTTTGCAACGTCAGAAGATTCATTCTGGACCCAGTTTTATTCTCTCTATACGTGTTATGTATATAGTGTAAAGAGAAGGTATTGCACTCCACCAAATAATTCGATACCGAGATTTCAACAGAAAAGTCGGTAAAATCCCAAACTTGATATTTAAGTTTGGGTCGAGCGATTCATTTTCAGTAACCGATTCATACGATTCGTTCACGATTCATTACTCATCGCCATGCCGTCTTGTGTTCATGTTAAGCTATCTCGGGGATGGTAGTCATATGGTAGCTCCTATAGCATAAAACTGTAATTTATATAAAACGCTGTACTCTTTTGCAAACATTTGGTAAAATGTCCTCCATTAAACGAAAAAAGAAAAACCACATAAGAGTTTGTTTAAATCTAAAATTGACACCTAAGCTTCGATTGCATGGCGCCAGGCGGTATTTGTGTAATGTTAATAAGCAGAGTAATTGTTATTCATCACTGCCGCGGTTGCACGCTAGTAAGTCGTATAATTTTTATAAATAATCATTATAAGGCAACGCTAGTACCCAGAATAATTATTATTTTCTTCCGAGGTAATTTTAATATTAAAAGTAAGATGTTTCTCTACCTGCATTTAGTACAGGCTATTGTGTGTAAATCGGTGCCGTAAATCATAATTTAAACGTAGATATTAATTTATTTAATCCTAGAATTCTAAAAGTTTTGTTTTTCCCTCCGTTAACAACTTGGTATATCTACAACATACAGTCACACAATACAATACAATGTATTAGATATTTAATAATGTTCAGTAAAATAATTACTGAACATTAATCCTTTTCTTATATGTGGTGCTGTAGTTTCAATGGAAATGTTTACGATTCGATTTACTGCGCTTTCGATTATACGCTATTGTTTTTAAAAAAATTAACCATCATCGTAAACTCCGTATCGTCAGAACTCAACAATATTCTATTTAATGGCAATGGTTTTCTGTTTTCGCTAACCAGGGCCAGACAGATGACAGGACATCAGAATCCATGGTAATTTTCAGTACTCACTCGGCACGGCAATCACGGAATGTCGACCGTGCTCGGTAGTATTCGGCCGCACTCGGCTTGGCAACAAGTAACTCACTTGGCTAAACGCAGTAACCTTATGCGCAGTTCGTTCATGAATCGTCCCGTCTTTTAGCCTGCCTGCCCAGGTGCACGATTCACAATTCGTTCATGAATCGTCCCCTTGTCTTTTAGCCTGCCTAGGTGCACGATTCACGATTCGTTCATGAATCGTCGCCTAGCCTGCCCAGGTGCACGATTCAGAATTCGTTCATGAATCGTCCCCTGTCTTTTAGCCCGCCTAGGTGTACGATTCTCAATTCGTTCATGAATCGTCGCCTAGCCTGCCCAGGTGCACGATTCAGAATTCGTTCATGAATCGTCTCCTTGGTTTTTAGCCTGCGATTCACAATTCGTTCATGAATCGTCGCCTTGTCTTTTAGCCTGCACAGGTGCACGATTCACAATTCGTTCATGAATCGTCGCCTTGTCTTTTAGCCTGCCCAGGTGCACAATTCACGATTCTTGCATGAATCGCCCTGCTATACAAAACAACCTTGTAATCCCGACTTTGTTATTACGATAGGGCCAGGAGCTTTTTTTGGCATAAAAAAAAAACAATGTAAAACTGAACGTATGCTTTCCCCATTATTCTGGAGTTTTCTGAATTTTACAATAAAATTTCTCTATGAAATTCCACTTTAGTTGTGTTACATGAGGTATATTGCAAAGTATATAAATTTATTATTATTATTATTATTATTATTATTATTATTATTATTATTATATTATTATTATTATTATTTAACAGCTGTTAATAAGATCATGTTAGAACACAGAGTATTGTATCTATTTCCTTTCATCAAATTCCAGGAATCTCTTATAAATACTTATTTAGATTGTGTTCCTCTTTACTTTCTCAACCGTATAATCGTACATATTAGATAGAGAATGTATTGCAACCCACCTAGAAATTGGAGATGGAGATTTCACCGAGAGCATCTTTTGAAGCCCCGTTAATTAAAATGAAAAATGTGTGTGCGTGCGCGCGCGGGCACCTCTAAACAGCATAATTAACAAATGGAAAGTCACGTGAATGGAACACATCAGATTTTTTATAATAATACCTGAAAGCTTAGGTTTACCATGCTAATTAGAACATGTATAATTAAAATGTCGGCTGATATACTTTTTCACAGAGCACAACTGTTTAGAACACAAACATTAGCCATTTTACCATTCTGAACATTTAAGAATCAACTTCTCATTCTATGAAAAAAATATGTATCTAGCATTCTCATGTGCCAGCTCAATGAAACCTATTGCCTGTTGTTATTCGTCATGTACACAGCTAAGCAGGCACAGTGGAGTGGGCAAGAAAGAGGTGGCAATGTTTGTTCACGGATGAGACCAAAATGTTCTCGCATAGGGTATAGGAGGGAAAAAGCCATCGTGGAAGGTCCCTAACAAAATCCAAGCAGTTCTTCATCTAGAGGAGGGCTAGGACTCCACGTTTAGGTCTGATTCAACCCCCTGGCTCCTACAGACGATTCCAATGCCATCCCGTCGTCGAAAGCTTTGTTGTCTAATCACGGAAGGACTCTACCACCGCAGTCTCGCCAACTTAACTCGGAAAGAGATCGGTTGAATGAAATGAAGGGGCAGGAGGTTTCGAGAAATGAAGAAACCTCCTTAGCATTCGCTTAGTTACCCGGGAAAACACCCGAAGAAACATGAATCAGAGGTCGGCCGCAGGAATCGAACCTACGCCCTGCCGAATGCCAGATCCAGACGAAACATTTGAGACACCTGACTCGGTCCGCCAATATGTAGATTCTGCGCAACCTTATTACTAGTTTGCCAATCCTCATTACGTATGGCATTAGAAAGGTTTAACCATAGTAGCACAAACGTACACGTTACAGCGTTGACATAAGCCCCTTGCTATGAACGCTTGGCAATTATACAGAGTGCTCCAGAAATTTGTAATAGCACAAAGTGTACATTTAGTTGCAAAATCCGATATATTTTCATCCCATAAATGCTTTGCACATCATCATGATTCAACTCTTATAATCCACTGTGGGAGAGTTGAGTAATTGCGCAAATAAATGACACACACGACCCTTTGTTTAAAGGTTATAAAGCAACAGCTCATAGCTATGGAGCAACAACATTCACGTGACTTTCTCTATATCTCTGCAACAAATGATTGTTAAAAAGCTTATGCTTCTATTTATTTCAAGCTAATCGTAAAAAAATAGCAGAAATAGTCTTATTGCTTGCTTCCTTGTAAGTTGAAGTAAAATAAGGGAGTACCATAGTCAAAAGCTGGTTGCTATGTGACTGAAGTTGCTTTGTTTGTATGGACAGAATTTGACAAATTCCTGTATGAGAAAAGTGTAAGTTTTTCAAAGCTGAAACCAGAAAAAATGTATACAACATAACTTGTGGGTTTTAATGTGCTCTACATTTTTTGTGTGGAAAGTTTTTGTCCATCTACGGTTTAGCAATTATGCAAAATTCCGTAAAATTCGTCCAGAATAAAGTAGCCTTCAGAGACTATTCCCAGAAAATTCAAGATAAACATTTTATTTGTGAAGTAAATATCGTTAATGAACTAAATTGTAATCAATATCGTTTGTCATTTTTAATAAAATCAAAATTTTCGAAAAAAGTTCCATGTAAAGGGTAGTTTGGAGTGGGGGATGTTTCTCAAAATCTTCGTGTCACATCCCTGGAAGATACTAAACTTGAATACCAAGTTTGGTATTTTACTGACTTTTCGTTTCTGAGTTATCGTCTTCACAGTCACACACACACACACACACACACACACACACACACACACACACACCTTTCCAGTGAAATCTCGGTATCAAATTTTTGGGTGCATTACAATACCTTCTTTATACACTATGTACGTATTACTTATAGAGAAAGTAAAAATTGATTAACCTAATATTCTAAAGCTACAGGAATACAAGTTGTTTCAAAAGTCAAAGCCCCCGACATGATCATTGAAATTAAAGGGGGCTATACAAAAAAAACAATTAAAAAAACAAAACACGTATTTCTGGTGAAATCTCGGTATCAAATTCTTGGGTGGAATACAATAGGTACCTTCTCTATACACTATTTACATTGTACGTGAAGAAAGTACAACATTGAAATGGAAGTAAATTAAGTTTAAATTTTACATGTGAAGGGCATTTAAGGGGACAAGGTAGTCTGAACATAGGGGGACTACACCTTAAGTGAGCTGAATTATCACCGCTCTTAAAGTATTCAATTGTTTCTTCAGAAATATGTATAAATTATTCTATAAGTCACGACAATTATTTCATGTGTTTGTTTGCATTTATAACTTATGTGTTTGAGTTTATAAAAAATATTTCATTCAGCAGAAAAGTAGTAACATTTAAACTTAAAACATGTGAATTCATTTACCTTTTTTTCTGATACTATTTGCAACACATAATTACAATTTTACATGCTTATTCTTAGTATAATCAGTTATCTTCATTTAGCTATGATACAATTTTAATCGAAATTAAAAATATAAATTATTTGCGAATTCAAAAATATGGAAAATGTGCAATGTTGTTGCTTTCTTAATATGATCAGTATACACTACAGCATCACGATTATGGTTCAGAAAGCTTAACTATGTGTTGTATACTTGTGCTGAAAACTTTAGCTTTCCAGCTCTCATAATTCCTGAGAAAAATTCCTGTTTTGAGAAAACTGAATTTAAAGATACAAACGCTCTAAAAGGGCGCAATGCATAATAGCTTTAAAGAAATGCAGATACCATTCAAATTATATTTAAATTGATTAAAATCCCCTTTACCCCCCAAAAGTATAAATGTTCGGAAACTAGAAACAAAAGGGATTTTATTAGTGTCTGAAACAAAAAATGTTATTTTTGGCCATTTTAGAGTGCGTTGTTTTTAAAAAAAATCTGATGTGTTCCATTCACATGACTTTCTCTATATCTCTGTAAATTATTATTGTTAATAAGCTTATCTTTTATTTATTTCATGCTAATCGAGAAAAATTAGCAGAAATAGTCTTATTTCTTGCTTTATTGTAGGTAGAAGCGAAATAAGGGAGTACCATAGGTTAAAGTGAAAGCCAAAAGCTGGTTGCTATGTGACTGATGTTCCTTTGTTTTTATGGACAGGAGTTGACTTATTCCTGTATGAGAAAAGTAAAAAACAAGGAATATCTCAAAAACAATCAACTCCACGAAAAAAATGTATATAACATAAATTGTGTGTTTTAAGGTGCTCTACATTTGCTGTGTGGTAAGTTTTTGTCCATCTCTTACGGTTTAGCAGTTATGCAAAATTCCGTAAAATTGACCCACAATAAAGTAGTCTTCAGAGGCTATTCCCAGAAAATTCAAATATACATTTTATTTATCAGGTAAATAACTTTAATATACGATATTTTAGTCAAAATCGTTAGAGCCATTTTTTAGAAAATCAAAAATTTCGAAAAAAGTTCTATGTAAAGGGTAGTTTAATGTGGGGGGATATTTCTCAAAATCTCGTGTCGCATCCCTGGAAGGCACTAAACTTAAATACCAAGTTTGGTATTTTACCGAGTTTTCGTTTTTGAGTTATCGTGTTTACAGGCACACGGACACACACACACACACACGAACCTTTTTCTGAAAATACTTTTTTTGGATACAGGGGACCCTAAAACATATATTTCCGGTGAAATCTCGGTATCGAATTTTTTGATGGAGTGCAATAGATTCTCTATACACTATGTACATAGTGAGTATAGAGAAAGTAATAATGTACTTTATTAAGTGACAAACGTCATAGAGCCACAAAACTTCGGAAATATGAAAAGTAACAAGAATTGTGGTTTGTAAAATAGAAAAACATAACCTCATTTGTCTTATTAAAATTGACGTGGTATGTTACCTTTGTCTGCTTAATGATTTCATTGTAATGTGGTTTTCCTCTGAGGATCTTAGTTTTAATAATGCATTCCCATGTTCTGCTCTGCTCTAATATGGAACCTGTTTCCGCTAATTAAATTGTTGTTGAAAGTTTAAAGGCATTATTTACTTAAGTTGTGAAACCACTCGTAACTCCACCTTTATGGGAGTTGAACAATGTGGAATGCAAACTTTCAAGAGAGATTAGTTCGAATGATCCGAGGTGCAAACAATGCATTGGACTACCCTGACGTAATGAGTAAGTTGGTAGCGCCATGTCCTAACGTTGGAGCAAGGGCTTTTGTGTGCCGCGCCGGTGACGAATTGCTTGCAAAACATACACCAGCCAGCCACCCCGGGTGTAGACAGGTACCCCCAGCGTCACGGCGGCGATAACCAACCTGATATATACATTAATCACTCGCTTGCTTAATCTCCTGGCCCGCCAACCTTTCCTTCGTTAATTTCGTGCAATTAAATGACTCACACCCACAATTATTAATCACAGTTTGTGACGTCATAGAAATCTCCCTCTCATCAGCAATCGAAAACTATCAAAGGGATAAATTGTATGTCCATGTAATAACAGTATTTCACGGCATATACATATTCGTTATACATGACAGAAGGGAAGATAGCCTAACAGTGAAAACTGATAAACTTCTCACGGGGGAGAAAGGGTTATCAAAACCAGTGCTATTCACTGTACTCCGCTCAAAATTTGCTGAATTACATTGCGAAATTAAACCACAGAATCCAGGTGGCCCGACTGCCCCATATTTGACGTAGGTATGCATACATTTCTTTGTGTGCTTGCGAAATTAAACCACAGAATTCAGGTGACTCAACTGCCCCGTATTTGACGTAGGTATGCATTTCTTTGTGTGTTTGCGAAATTAAACCACAGAATCCAGGTGGCCCAACTGCCCCGTATTTGACGTAGGTATGCAGAAATGTCTTTGTGTGTTTGCAAAATTAAACCACAGAATCCGAGTGGACCAACTGCCCCGTATTTGACATAGGTATGCAGAATTTTTCTTTGTGTGTTTGCGAAATCAAACCACAGAATCCAAGTGTCCCAACTGCCCCGTATTTGACGTAGGTATGCAGAATTTTTTTTGTGTGTCTGCGAAATCAAACCACAGAATCCGAGTGGCCCAACTGCCCCGTATTTGACGTAGGTATGCATACATTTCTTTGTGTGTTTACGAAATTAAACCACAGAATCCAGGTGGCCCAACTGCCCCGTATTTGACGTAGGTAAGCATACATTTCTTTGTGTGTTTACGAAATTAAACCACAGAATCCAGGTGGCCGAACTGCCCCGTATTTGACGTAGGTATGCATACATTTCTTTGTGTGTTTACGAAATTAAACCACAGAATCCAGGTGGCCCAACTGCCCCGTATTTGACGTAGGTATGCATTTCTTTGTGTGTTTGCAAAATTAAACCACAGAATCCGAGTGGCCCAACTGCCCCGTATTTGACGTAGCTATGCAAAAATTTCTTTGTGTGTTAAATGGGTTGCGGAACTCAATGGGCTTAAACATTCAGAAATCACTTGAACTATTGGTTAGGTAGAGTCAGACTGTAAAAGTCAATGCCATAGCCGGGATTTGAACCACGGATCTCTCGATCTCTAGCCGGTGGCTCTACCACTGCACTACCATGGCAACGTGCCGGTATAACATTGAATTTCTCAACTGACTCGCATGTTTCCCAGTAAACCAAAACCCCAATGGCGACTTACAACTCTAAGAATTTTAAGTCCCAGGATTCATAGTATAGCCAACTATTATAGTCATTTGGTATTGGTTTTAATTGTTTTTCACCCAAGCCGTGTGTAGGACAGGAGTTAGATAGGATGAGTCAGACTGAGTCCTTACACGGCTTGTGTGAAAAACAATTAAAACTTGAACTATTATAACCAATATTACAGATTGGTGCACTATATTTAAGCTCCACAAAGCTATATATTTTACTTTCTCTAGTACGTATGTACACACAATGTACCTAGTAGCTAGAGAAGGTATTTTATTCCACTAAAAATGCTGATGTCGAAAATTTACTAGAAACATATGGTTTAAAGTCCCATTAGTCCGTAAAAAAGAATTATTAGGAAAAGGCACGTGTGTGTGTCTGTTGGCAGCATAGCTACAAAACGAAAAGATCCTTAAAAACCAAACTTAGTATTTAGGTATGGTGTCTTCCAAGGATGAGACATGAAGATTTCAGAAAATAAATCCCCCCCATTCCAAACTAACATGGAAAAATTTTAGAAAATTTTGATTTTCTCAAGAATGGCTCTAACGATTTTGCTAAAAATTCCGTACAGTTAAGATATTTAAATGACAAATAAAATGTATAGCATGAATTCTCTCGGAATTGCCCGAGTAGACTTCTGGATACATTTTGACAGATTTTGTATAACTGGTAATCTCGTTAAAACACACAATTTATGTCATTTACATTTTTGCCCTGGAGTTTTCCATTTCTGAGATTCTGCTTGTTAGTGAGTCCAGCACATACGGTAATCTGTCTACTCCTGCCAATGCCAAGCAGCTTTTAGAAGGCTTGGCTATCGTTTTACCCCTAGTGTATCCCTTCTGCTTACAAAAAATCATTTCTGCTAATGTTTGTTTCGATTAGCATGAAGTAGAAAGAAGAATAAGTCTTCTAACAACAATTTTGTACTTTCTCTATAGGCACTATGTACATAGTGTATAGAGAAGGTATTGCACTCCACCAAAAAATTCGATACCGAGATTTCACCGGAAATATATGTTTTAGGGTCCCCTTTATCTAAAAAAAAAAAGCATTTTCGAAAAAAGGTCCGTGTGTGTCCGTGTGTCTGTGAACACGATAACTCAAAAACGAAAAGTAGGTAAAATACCAAACTTGGTATTTAAGTTTAGTATCTTCCAGGGATGCGACACGAAGATTTTGAGAAAAATTCCCCCATGCCCAAATACCCTTTACATGGAACTTTTTTCGAAAATTTTGATTTTCCCAAAAATGGCTCTAAAGATTTTGATTAAAATGTCCTATATTAAAGATATTTACCTGAAAAATAATATGTATATCTTGAATTTTCTGGGAATAGCCTCTGAAGAGTAGTTTATTGTGGATGAATTTTACTAAATTTTGAATAACTGCTAAACCGTAAGAGATGGACAACAACTTACTATACAAAAAATATAGGGCACATTAAAACACACAATTTATGTTATATAAATTTTTTTCGTGGAGTTCGTCGTTTTTGAGACATTCCTTATTTTTGGTTTCTGCTATGAAAAACTTATACCTTTCTCATACAGGAATTTGTCAACTGCTGTCCATACAAACAAATGAACTTCAGTCACATAGCAACCAGTTTTAATTATCACTTTAACCTATGGTACTCCCTTATTTCACCTCTACTTACAAGGAAGCAAGTAAAATGGCTATTTCTGTTAATGTTTTACTGATTAGCATGAAGTTAATAGAAGTATAAGTTTTTTAAGAATTATTTGTTGCAGGGATATAGAGAAAGTCATGTGAATCGTACACATCAGATTTTTTTGTTTGAATTTCTCAAAAGTGGCAACGATTTAGATTACAATACTGCATATTAAAAATATTACTTGATCAACAAAATGTAGATATATCTTGAATTCTCTGGGAATAGCCTCTGAAAACTTCTTCATTCTGGATGACTTTTACATAAATGGTGAATTGAAAGAGATGCGTAAAAAGTTACTGCACAAGAACTGTAGACCTCGTTTAAAACCCACAATAATGATACGAATGTAAATTTTCTCGTAGAGTTGACCAGTTAAGAGATATTCCTTGTCTTGACTTCAGTTTTAAAATATTTTAAACTTTTCTCATACGAGAATTGTTCAACTCCTGACAATGCAAAGAAACAAATTTCAATCACTTAGCAACCAGCTTTTGAAATATTTGACTATAACTTTAACCTAGTATATTCCTTTATTTCCCTTATACTAGCAAGGAGCTAAGAACTAATATAATTTCTGCCTTTTTACTTTTTCAACACATACTATATACACATTGTATAGAGAAGCATAATGCACCCAAAAATTCGACACCGAGATTTCACCGGAAATACATGACAGTTTTGGAATAAAGTACGTATGTTCCTTTGTGTCTGTGTGATTGGTATCTTGCAAGGATGCGACACGGAGATTTAAAATAATAAAATCCCCCCACCCCCAAATAACATTTACATGGAACTTTTTTCGAAAATTTTTATCTTCTCAAAATTGGCTCCTAGGAGTTTGATTAAAATATCATATATTAAAGATATTTATCTGACAAATAAAATGTATGTCTTGAATTTTCTGGGAATAACCTCTGAAGACTAGTTTATTCAGGATGAATTTTTCGGAATTTTACATAACTGCTAAACCGTAAGAGATAGACAAAAACTTGCCACACAAAAATGTAGAGTCCGTTAAAATACACACTTTATGCTATGTACATTTTTTTCGTGGAGATGATCACTTTTGAGATATTCCTTCTTTTTGGTTTCAGCTTTGAAAAACATACATTTCTCATACAGGAATTTGTCAACTCCTGTCTATATAAACAAAGGAACTTCAGTCACATAGCACCCAGCTTTTGACTATCATTTTCACCTATAGTACCCCCTTATTTTGCTTCTACTTACAAGGAAGCAAGTAATAAGACTATTTCTGCTATTTTTTTCTCGATTACCATGAAGTATATAGAAATAAGCTCTTTAACAATAATTCTTTGCAGAGAGGTAGAGGAAGCTATGAAGATGGAACACATTAGATTTTTTTCTGTATAAACAGAGCGACTTTTCAGTCTCTATTTCACCCCAGATTTCTTTTATCTACGTCTTCTATCGTTTCTCACTGACTTCTAGAAAGATTTTATATTTTCCTCTCTCTTTCTCCATATGTCTTTCATCTCTATTTTCGTCAAGATTTCCTCTAGCTGCACCCACCAACTCTTTTTATCCTTAATTATCTTGAGCCGTTTCATTCGTTGATGGATAAGGGAATATATATATATATATATATTTGTCCTATTCACATGACTTTCTCTAGCTGTTCCACAAACAAACCTTTTATTCATAAGACTAATATTTTATCTAATTCATACTAATCAACACAAACATAAGCAAAATTGATTTTATTACTTTTTTCCCTGTAAGTAGATGTGAAATCAGGGAATTCACAGGCAAAAGCGATAGTCAAGTTCTTTAAAAGTTGGTTTCTCTTTTCTTGCCAGGAGCAAACAAACGAGAAATGAGAAGAAAAATATCTTTCCGTTTGAGAAAAGAAAAAGTGTCTTAAAATTGATACCAGTAATCACGAAAACAGTTAACTCTACAAACAAATGTATATAAGATTGTGTGTTTTAGGAGACCTATGTTTTTTGTGCAGTAAAGTTTTTGTTTATGACTTACGGTTTGCCAGTTATACACAAGTAATCCAGAATGAAGAGGTCTTCAGAGGATATTCCCAGAAAATTCAAGACATCTTATATATGTGATGTTTATCTTAAGAACAAGGTATTTTAATCAAAATCTTTAGAGCTATTTTGAGAACATTATTCTATGTAAAGGGTAGTTGGGGGTGGTGGGATTTTCTTTAATATCTTCCTGACACATCCTTGGAAGATACTCAACGTAATTTTTCGATTTTAGCTATGCTGTCTCAAAATATGTATTTGCGGTGAACTCTCGGTATCAAATTTATGGGTGCCCTACAAGACTTCTCTACCCTTAATGTACAGAGTAGGTACGTGTAAAGAGTAACAATCGCTAAACATTGCGCCCGCAATGACACTGAATACTTTATTGGTTAACACACTGTTTTACATGCACACCATATAGGCATTTCCCTCTGGATCAGCATGCATGTTAGTATTACTCTACCTCACATAGAGTACTTAAGTGCCTGGAGGATAGCAAAGCTTTCAACCATTCTACTGTAAATAAACAGACGTGTATCCATGGTTTGTTTTTATTATAGTCATGGCAGAAGGCAAAGAAAGACACACTCTAGTTCTTCTTTTCATCAGTAGCACGAGGGCCATCTAGAAAGTAACGGACGATTTGGCATAACTAAAGAATAACGAAATATATCAACTCAAAACTTTGTTTACAAGGTTAGCGGAACATGAGACATTAATATATGGAAGCCAAGCGTTTTCATATGAAGTGTGTATTTTTTGCTAATGGAAGGAAATTGATGCCATATTGATTGTGTGGTAAAGGAAAAATTAATTACTGAAAGTAATTAGCTTCCAAGTATTCTGTGAATATCAGAATATTAAATTTAATGTGTATTTTAAGTATAATTTAATTTATGATCAGAACTAATTATTTAAAAAAAAATCAACAATGATGATTGCATTGCTACGTACAGGAAAAAGGAAGTTGTTCTTTCTAGTGTACCGCATCCCCAAGCGTTGCATACCCATATTTAAATAGCTTATGAAACAAATATTATATGTACCAAAAGTAATTTATTTATAACTAAAAGGAATTTGTATTATATACTTCCTTAAAGAATGTTTAATAAGAAGAAACGTGTAGAATAAGCTTCGAGCCTATATAAGAGCTGAATAGACGCTCAACCGTGCACATTCCTTATTGGTCAGTCTTCATGTGATCATCATTGCTCGGCACAAGCGTAGCGTTACATGGGAACGCGTGCTGTAGAATGCAATCTTAATTTATCTGTGCCATCCTACAGTGTTAATAATTATTGTATCCAGTGATATTGAAGAATATACAAGAACATCTTACCAGTGTATCATTTACAAGTATTATATTACCTGTAATGCATTATCTCCCTCGCGGCCATGATTCTGAGACGTAAAAATAATCTCAATTTGCTTGCCGACTTCGGGGCCATACGCCAATTATATTTGTAATAAGCATAGAGCACCATTACGATATTTCTGTGATTGAATTTGAATTTCTTATTAGTAAATTCGCCGCTATGCGCGTTGGTGACGAAGGATCTGGCGAAATTTTGCCCATGAGCCTTCCTTTTTACTGTCTGTACATAGTGTATAGAAAAAGTATTATATTGCATCCAAAATTCGATACTGAGATTTCACCGGAAATACATGTTTTGGGACCTCCTGAATCCAAAAAAAAAAAGCATTTCTAGTAAAATGTCCATGTATGTGTGTGTGTGTGTGTGTGTGTGTGTGTTTGGACAGCATAGATAAAAAACGCAAAGTCCGTTAAACACCAAACTTGGTATTTAAGTTCAGTATCTTCCAAGGATGCGACACGAAGATTTTTAAGAAAATCCCCCACCCCCAAATACCCATTATATGGAAACATTTTCGAAAATTGTTATTTTCTCAAAAATTGCTGTAACGATTTTGATTAAATGTATAATAAAACTATTTACATGACAAATAAAATGTATATATTGAATGTTCTGGGAATAACCTCTGAAGGTATTTTTATTCTGAATGAATTTTGTATAATTGGTAAACCGTAAGAGATAGACAAAAACTTACCAAAACTGTAGAGCTCATTAAAACACACAACCTATGCAATATATATTTTTTCCTTGAGTTCACCGTTTCTTAAGATATTCCTTGTTATTGATTTCAGTTTTAAAATACTTATACTTTTCTCAAACGGGAACTTGACAACACCTGACCACGCAATGAATTGGATTTCTATACCATAGCAACCACATTTTAAAGCATTTGGCTGTCGGTTTTGTCTAGTGTATTCTTCTTTCCCTTCTACCTACATGGAACCATGTAATAGGATGTATCTGCTAAAGTTTATCTCAATTAGCATAAAGTAGATAAAAGAATAAGCATATTAACACTAATATGTTGCACAGAGGTAGAGAAAGTCGTGTGAATGGATTACATCAGATTCTTTTAAAATATGGGGTTCTTTTAGTGCAAATACATTACACGGGAACTTCTGCTATACTTTCCTTTCAAAGGAAGCCATGCTTGGGATTTTGACGTCCAGAAAGGTACATCATCCGCCAGGATTGAACCTGCAACTACTACACCACGGAGGAAGACAACGTTGCAGTATGCCTTACTCTATTTCTGAACATAATTTCCATTCTGTCTAGACATTCACTGGTACAGTATTTTTCAGAACAGGATAATCCTCAGGCGTGTCTCTAAAGTTTAGGATTAGGGTGTGCGCGGCTGAAAACCAACCCTCGCTGTATCCGAGTCTTCCACTTGCTAGTCCCTTAACTCAGGCACGATTCTTGACTTCCAAGCAGAGTTTATAGTTTCTCCAGGTGAGAGAAATTTTACTGCGTTAACTCTCGCTTCTAGTACAGGATCGTCTTTTGTTTGCTATAGATTATTGCCCAGCGGCAGGGGAGATCGGTCCCATTTGAAGTTCATGTTTTGGAGGAAATTATACGTAGCACCAGTTATTCAATGTCAATGTTATACTTTTCTTCCGTCAAAGAACTTATTCGTTTTTTTTTTAATGCAGAAAAGTTCGGCCAATCAAATTTTATAGGCAAATATGCAATGACAGGTGTTCAGTGTGGAAATATATAATAATTTATTAGTAATCAAGGAAAACTGGGGTGCGCGACAAAAACCGGAATGGAAGTTTATCAATCGTTATGGAGGAGTTGAAAGAAAATATTGAAAGCATATTTCAGAAAAAATCGGTGGACACCGGTGGTCATTGGGCACCGAACATGACTGTTTGGGTGGAAAGGATTTCCCAACTGATGAGTATCTCAACGTGGCAGTGGCATGTTTGCTCAGATTCTGCTACTGTAACTTTATAAGTAAGGTCTTGTATTTGTAATAAATTGGGGTATGTATTGGCTGGCAACATTTGGAAAATTTACAAGCTCTGGTCCTTGTTTTAGAGGAGAGTTGCTCATATAATTGGTTCTAATTGTAGTATTAATGAGGACCTATTGCATTGAACGGTGTAAAATTGTTGTATATCCTTTCCACACTAATACTTTCTGTCAATAAAACATCGCGATGTTGGTCATGTACGCAGATAAGCAGATAGTGTGGAGGGTGACAATGTTTGCACTCCGATGACAGCAGGCTCCCAGGTCTGGCTTAAATTCTTCGAATGTAGGCACTCGGGACAAACCACCCATCAACCCTGATCATGACAGATGACTACAGTGCAACAGCGAGTTTTCAAGAGAGAATCGTCGCTGCTTTTCCAGGATAGTGTACTCGTAAGATAGCACACCGGCGAGCCAATGAGATTAGTATTGACCCGTTGGAACGGGAAGCACTACGTCAACCTACCTTCAGACCGGACTCTTGCACTGATCTCCCAAAAGTGGAAAATTCATTTCGTGGCCGGTGTTTTATTCGGAAATTATATATTGAATCTGAGGGTTATACTACAAATGGTAATAAATCTCTCTAAGAGAAAAAAAAACCTGATGTGTTCCATTCGCATGACGTTCTCTACATCTCTGTAACAAATTATTGTTAAAATGCCCTTCTTCTATTTACTTCATTCTAATCAAGAAAAAAATATGAGAAATAGTCTTATTACCTCCTTTCTTGTAAGTAGAAGCAAAATAAGGGAGTACCATAGGTTAAAGTGATAGTCAAAAGCTGGTTGCTATACGGCTGAAGTTCCTTTGTTTGTATGGACAGGAGTTGACAAATTGCTGTATGAAAAAAAGTATAAGTTTTTCAAACAAGGAATATCTAAAAAACGACCAACTCCACAAAAAAATGTATATTACATAAATTGTGTGTTTTAACATGCTCTACATTTTCCGTGAGGTAAGTGTTTATCCATCTCTTACGGTTTAGCAGTTATGCAAAATTCCGTAAAATTCACCTAGAATAAAGTAGTCTTTAGAGGCTATTCCCAGATAATTCATGATATACATTTTATTTGGCAAGTAAAAATCTTAAATGTACGAGATTTTAATCAAAATAGTCATTTTTAAGAAAATCAAAATTTTCGAAAAAAGTTTCATGTAAAGGGTAGTTGGCGGTGGGGGGATTTTCTTGAAAATATTCGTATCGCATCCTTGGAAGCTACCAAACTTAAATAACAAGTTTGGATTCAATGGTCTTTTCGTTTTTGAGCTAGGCTGTTTATAGACACACAGACACACACGGATCTTTTTCTGAAAATGCTTTTTTTTTTGGATTCAGGGTGACTCGAAACATGTATTTCCGGTGAAATCTCGGTATCGAATTTTTGGGTGGAATGTAATACCTTCTCTATACACTTGTACATAGTACGTGTCGAGAAATAAAAAGCAACTCTGGTATGTTCCATTCACTTGCCCTTCTCTACATCTCTGTACTAAATTATCGTTAGTAAGCTTATTCTTCTATCTACTTCACGTGATAAACCTGATAAAAATTTGCAGAAATGAATTTATTACGTAATTCTTTACCAGCAGAAGGGAAACAAGAGAGTGCAGTAGGCTAAACCGGCAACCAAATGTTTTAAAATATGGTTGCTATGGGACTAAAATCCGTTTTTGCATGGCCAAAAGTCGACAAGTTCCCTTATGTGAAAAGTATCTTAAAACTGTAACCAATAGCAAGGAATATCCCGAAAAACAGACAACTCCACGAAAAAGTTGCATTTTGCGTAAATAATAAATTATCTGCATTTATTCTATAAGTTTTTGTCGTTCTCTTGCAGTTTACAAGTTATGCAAAATTCATCCAGAATAAAGAGGTCTTTATAGGCTATACAAAGAATATTTAAGATATCACTTTATTTTTCATGTAAATATCTTAAATATGAGACATTTTAATCAAAATCATTAGAGCCAGTTTTGAGAAAACCAAAATTTTCGAAATGTTTTCCACGCAGATTAGTTAGGGAGGGGGGATTTTTTTGAAACTCTTCGTGTCGCATCCTTGGAACAAACTGAACTTAAATATCAAGGGACATTCTTATAAAACTGCTTTTTTTGGATTCAGGGTGTCCCAAAACATGTATTTCCGGTGAAATCTCGGTATCGAATTTTAGGGTGTAACACAATACCTTTTCTATAGCCTATGCACATTGTACGTGTATAGAAAATAAAAATGGGAACGAGACTTATTCATAGGCAAGAATTTTTGTTTTTTAGGCAATTCAAAGTGTTGTTGAATTAAGGAATAAAATACTTTAAGGCCTTTCACATGACTTTTAAATGACGTATAGGTTTATTTTTCGCGAATTTATGAGAATTTATATTATCTTCAGAGTAATGTTTTTAGTGATAAATGAGAAATGTCTATACCCTGCAAAAAATTGGCATGTATTTCAAGTTAAAAAATAAAAACTTTAAGATTTATAGATATATTCACACCTAGAAGCTAAAAGTTGTGAAACAATATTTAGAATTTCAACGACAGGAAGTTAGCAATTGCAATACTTTCAAGATAGTAAAATAAAATATCAAGCCAGAAAAAGTCTATTCAAATACTAAACCAAGCCAACACTGCATATTACCGGTGCAAAACTTCTGGAATCGTGACCCTGACCGCCAACCCAGCTACCGAGGCTATATTATCGGAATTTGTGTTATGATACTTTGCTTACTTAAAGTCACAGCAAGCGAACTCTGTACAGTCTGAATGGAAAGTGTTCCGCATATGCT
Organism: Hymenopus coronatus; assembly: GCA_030762935.1. Taxonomy (NCBI): domain Eukaryota; kingdom Metazoa; phylum Arthropoda; class Insecta; order Mantodea; family Hymenopodidae; genus Hymenopus; species Hymenopus coronatus. The sequence goes on from CM060883.1 coordinate 34,827,604, forward strand.
TGTGTTCAAAGAAGGCATTAAATAGTGTTCATTTTATTTATTTTTTAACCATGACCCCTACGTTTTCAAAATTAAGTGGCAAGGTGTTACTTAGAGCAGAAAAATAATTGCAAATGTCCTTGACTTCATGAAACAAGAGGCAGTATATTCCCCGAGTTCTTCAAAAGCCTGTAGAAAGTGAATGAAAGAGTAGCCAAGGCAACTGATATTTCACTGAGTTCCGTTTCTAGGGTTCTCAAAGATAAGAAAGAAAGAAAAATAAAACTTAATATATCACTTTTAAAGTAAAAGATGTGGATCAGTTTTGTCACCAGCAAATTGCATAAATTGGCAGGCCAAAATGGGAAAATGTATGTCGATATGTTGAGAACATTGAAAATCATCAGAAAGAATTGTAGAAAATCAAAAAGAAAGAATTCCAATCCAGGTTAATTGGTGCAGAAAGTAGACATAGCGTTGATGATGACAATGACGTGAGCGAAGGCGAAGGTCTGTCAAATGCGGAAGAATTGGAGGCAGACGATTGACATTGTTTATATAGTAGGCCATTTGTATAGATGTTTTGTAGATATAAAAATACATGTTTATCAGTGCAGCGCCGTATGGTGCAGGTGCATAGGAGGTGACAGATATTTGACATTGACTGTGACAGGCACTCTTCCAGCATGCATGAATCGACTGGTGAACTGCTTATCTGAAAGTACAACTCGCTTCCTAGCTCTCATTAAGATTTTCACATGTCCAGATCTGTTGCGCCAGTTATACATACCCGCAATTTTGGTTTTGTTTTATAACGAAATTAACTCACTAAGAGCCAGATGTGAAATGATAGTGTCATTGTTTCAAGTATGCACAATGCATGGATCCCAATACGGTAAAGACAATTTAAAACTTTGCCCTTTGACTTTGTCTAAATTGGACTCCTTTGTGACAAAAGAATAAGAACAACAGCTTTAGATTATTATTTTGAACCTTCCAGGGTAGTTGCTAAATCAAGTACCGGTGATTTAAATAATTAATGACAGCATTTAACCAACTAAATGCATTTAAAATTAGTTGCACTAATTCTGATGTATTTCTCTGTTACAAATAATTTTTCAACGTTCTTGAATATCCACTATATTAGTAACACTTATAAATTAGATGTATTCTTGGTGTTAAGAAAAAAGTGAGACTTACCACGCTTTCTGTGAAAAGTCTGTTCAAAATTTTTGGCCACCGATATCAAATGCTGAGATCAAGAGAATTTTCTCGGTCTGACTTACCTGTAAAAGACAAAAGGACGAAAATGAAAATACGTAAATATCACAGCTTACTGTATATTGCAGATTAGTTATGTGTATTGATATTTGATACAATCAATGATACTGTTTTTAAATAAAAGGTCATCATTTAAAAATATGGAGTTTTATCTCTTAATTTTCATTTCAATCAGCTAATTGCTCATTAAATTGAGTATCAGTAAAGTTTGGAAAATCCACAGTAAGATATCTTATTGAATTTTATACCAGATCAATATACACAAACATCAGATGTGTTACACTCACATGGCTTTCTCTAACTACTCTAAAAACAAGCTTTTTATAAAAAACCATTCTTCTTTCAACACCATGGTAATCGAGATAAACATTAGCAGAATGTTAATACTTAGTTCCATGTAAGTAGAACGCAATTTGTCATTGCAAATCGCCTGTTTGCTTAGCCAGGAGTAGAACCAAAGAAAAACAATTTCTGTCTCAGAAAAGCATAAGTACTTTACAATTGAAATCAATAACAAGGAATACCTCGAAAACGGTAAACTCCACGGAAAAAATTTATATGCAATAAATTGTGTGTTTCAACAAGATCTACATTTTTTGTGTTGTAAGCTTTTGTCTCTCTCTTATGGTTTACTAGTTATGCAAAATTAAGAAAAATTCATCCAGAATAAACATGTCTTCAGAAGCTATTCCCAGAAAATTCAAGATATACATTTTATTTGTAATAGAAGTGGCTTTAATATGTGGTATTTTAATCAAAATCGTTATAGCCATTTTCAAAGAACACAAAATTTTCGATAATGTTGCCATGTAAAGGGTAGTTAGAGGTGGGGGGATTATTTTCTTGAAAATCTTCGTGTCGCATCCTGAGAAGACACCAAACTTAAGTACCAAGTTTGGTATTTAACCGTCTTTTCATTTTTGAGCTAAGCTGTCCACAGACACTCCCCACACACACACGAACCTGTTTCTGAAAATACTGTTTTTGGACTCAGGGGGTCCTAAAACATATCTTTCCGGTGAAATTTCGACATCGAATTTTTGGGTGCAATGCAATACTTCTCTATCCCTATGTACGTTGTACATACGAGGCTATAGAAAGTAATAATAATGCTACTTGTTCTATAGTATCAAAATTCTAACTTACATGTTTATTTAAACAATAGTTTTTGTAGTCTAAACTCATTTTTCTAATACAAATTAGCCACGTGATTTAAAATATTCGCAAAAGTTATCAGTTTTAGTAGGCGAGTTGACAAATAGATTTTATATTATCTTTTTATATTAGTCCTACAAAAATATTACTTTCATACTCTACAAAATCCTTGATTTTTCTAAACTTAACAATTTATTTAACAAAATTGGGGAATTATTTCAAAAGAATAATATAGTGCTATGTGAACATACCAAAGAGAAATAGATTAAAAGGCGAGGAACATGGATGGTACATTGAATAAAGTTACATTATATCACTATTCCCTGAATAATATGAAAGCAACAAAATCAATCGGATTTTTGTGATTAAAAACGCCATTTATCTTCTATTTCATACTCTCTACATACAGTATTGTTTCACTAGTGATATATTCTATCGTTTATAACAGAATTCGCGGATTTTGTGCTCATATTACATTTTCTGGATTCTGAATGGCTAAATGTAAACCTATAATAGCGTTAAATTTGAATTAAAACTAGTATTAGATTCGTGTACATTGTATTGTAAAATTGCAACACCCGTAAGCCAGTGAAGTTGATTTCAGATCGCTTTGGTTTCGTCTGAAAATGGATTGCAAATTACTTCATTACAGACTATTGACGGTAAAGCACAAAAAGCAAGTATAGAACCAGTGTCAGGAGTTAATTTCCACATTGTGTTCTATAAATCGTCTCTTCACGTACTATGTACATAGTGTATAGAGAAGATATTGTATTAAACCCAAAAATTCGATACAGAGTTTTCACCGGAAATATATATTTTGGGACCCCCTGAATAAAAAAGAAATTTTTAGAAAAATGTCCATGTGTGTGTGCGCGCGCATAGGGCAGCATAGCTCAAAAACGGAAAGTCCAAACTTGGTATTTAAGTTCAGTGTCTTCCAAGGATGCGACACGAAGATTATCAAGAAAATCCCCCCACCCTAACTACTCTTTACATTAAACATGTTTTGAAAATTTTGATTTCCTCATAAATGGCTCTAACACTTTTGATTAAAATATCGTATATTAAAGATATTTACATAACAATTAAAATGTATATTTTGAATTTTCTCGGAATAGCCTCTCAAGACATCTTTGTTCTGGATAAATTTTGCGGAATTTTGCATAACTAGTAAATCGTAAGAGATAGACAAAACTTACTTGATAGAAAATTCAGAGCTTGTGAAAAAACGCAATTTACGTTATATACATTTTTTGCGTGAAGTTGATCGTTTTTATATATTCCTTGTCAACTCCTGCCCATACAAACAAAGGAGCTTAAATCACATAGCAACCAGCTAGCATTATATTATTCTTACGGTTTAACAGATACACAAAATTCTACAAAATTCACCAAGAATAAACGGGTGTTTAGAGGTTATTCCCAGAAAATTCAAAATATAAATTTAATTTGTGATGTAAATATCTTTTATATACAGTATTTTAGTCAAAATCGTTAAAACCATTTTTCAGAAAAATAAGCGTTCAAAATTTTTTTCCATACAAAGGGTAGTTTGTGGTGGGAGATTTTGCTCAAAATCTTCGTGTCGAATGTCTGGAAAATACTAAACGTAAATAACAAGTATTTCTGCTAATTTTTTCTCGATTAGCTTGAATGAAATGGAGGAATAAGCTTATTAACAATAATTTGTTACAAAGAAGTAGAGAAAGTTATGTGATTGGATCACATCAGATTTTTTATTTTTTCTTTTTTGTGCTTTCCGATCAGCTTTAAGCATTTGTTGATGTGTAGATTAGGACGCTATAATATCCCTTGCTCCCTGTTATATACGCAGTAATTATTTGGATACCAGATACGTACGTGTGTGTGTGTGTACAGCGAGGTTGCGGAAGGAGTATCAAAGATAAGAAATGAACTTCAGAATGCAACTTCCTTAATAAAGTTTTAGGGTCCCCTGTATCCCAAAAAAAAAAAAAAAGAATCTGGAAAAAAGCTTCATGTGTGTGTGTGTGTGTGTGAGTGTGCTTGCGTGCGTGCGTGTGCCTGTGAATACGATAACTCAAAAACTAAAAGTCAGTAAAGTACCCAACTTGGTATTTAAGTTTAGCATCTCCTAGGAATGCGACACGAAGATTTTGAGAAAAATCCCCCCACCCCAACCTACCCTTTAGATGGAAAAAAATCTAAAACTTTTATTTTCTCAAAAATGACCGTAATGACTTGAATTAAACTATCGTATATCAAAGATATTTACTGGGTAAATAAAATGTATATCTTGAGTTTTCTGGGAATACCTCTTTATTCTGGATGAATTTTGCAGAATTTTGCGTGACTGGTAAACCATAAGAGATAGACAAAAAAACGTACTGAATAAAAAATATAGATCACGTTAAAACACACAGTTTACGTCATTTATGTTTTTTTCATAGAGCTGGCCATTTTTGAGATCTTCCTTATTATTTGTTTCTGATTTAAACTACTTAAACTTTTCTCATACGCAACGCTGTAAACTCCTGGCCCTGCATAGAAACAGATTTTAAGCACATGGCAACTGGCTTTTAAAAGATTTGACTATCGTTTTAGCATGGTGTACCCCTTATTTTCCTTTTACTTACAAGATGCAAGTAATAGAGACAATTTCTGCTAATTTCTATCTCGATTATCATAAAGTAGAATTTCGTTTAATTGGAGCATTATTACTCTTAGTACCTACCGTTTCAAGTTTTAATATACATTTTTCGTAGAGTTAACCGTTTCCGAAATATTCCGAGTAATTGGTTTCAGTTTTTCTCAAACGGGAGACAACTTTCTTTTCGCCTCTCTTTTGTTTACTCCTAGGAAGCAAGGAGAACCGAATTACAATTGCTTTACTTAGCGACCAGCTTCTAAAAGATCGGACTATCGCTTTAGCCCGTGCATTCCATAACAAGTAATAAGACCAGTTATGATGTAGGTAAAAGAACAATCTGATGTAAGAAGAATTGTTTTGGAAGAGCATACTTAATAGAACACATCAGATTATTTTTAATCATATCAATATTAAATTTTTCATGCTGATTAAAATGTGAAGAATTAAACTGTCGCCTAGTGTTCTAATTTTTCACGTAGCACAGCAGTTTAGAATACAATAAACATTTAGTCTTTTTACTATTCTGAACACAGAAATGGAAATGGCGTGTTTTTTAACAATAATTTGTTACAGGGATGTAGAAATATTGTCGCTGTTTAACTGCTAAGATTCTCAGCGTCCCATTCTATACTGGGCGTGAAATACCGCCTAATTTTACTCAGGGGCCTTTTTATCAGGCTTGAGAGTCTACGACTCGGGACCTACAGCTTTACTTCCCTTTCGAAAGAAGCCCTGCTAAGGATTTTTACGCCCGAAAAAATCCATTGTCCTCGACCGGGTTTGAATCTGTATATGAAGTTACAAGTGACTTTCAAATGGGATGAGGTTTGTCTTTGAGCGCCACCAGGCCGGCAGCCAATTGGAGGCTGCTGTGTTGACATATTGCATTCCCACTTAACCGGGAAGTAACGCGCTAAGTGATTCCGTCTCTCATTAATGCTCCCTGCACTAATACAACATTTTCAAATTTTGCAAGCAATAATTCACAAAGAAGTTGGGGGTATAACAGAACGGTAAAAACAACAGATTTTTAGCTCAAATAATTTTTATAATGCATATGAATAAACAGTATGTCGCCAAGCAGATTTGCATGTTCAGTGTGCGAGTGAGAGGGAAATATGAAAAGAGTGGGGGTAGCGACCTGGCAACGCAGAGCACGATAACGCATCTCATTCTTTGCAGCGTAGAACTCTTTCCGTTTGAAAAAACAAAAAAAAAACAAAAAACAAAAAAAAACAAAAAACATAGTATGGTATCCATTACACCATAGGGGGCGACATGAACGCAGAAATAATTAATTCTCCATTTGTATCCAGCATTGTTGCGTGGCTTCGATGTAAAAACATCACTGTCTGTAGTGGTTGCCGCCACAAAACTTCTGGAATCGTGACCCTGACCGCCAAACCAGCTACCGAGCCTAACTTATTGGTGTTTGTGTTACGATACTTTGCTTACTTAAAGTCACAGTGAGCAAACTTTCTACAGTCTGTATCGAAAGTGTTCCGCATATGTTTGTATTCAAAGTGGGCAGTAAATAGTGTTCATTTTATTTTATTTTTTCAACCATTACTCCCACGATTTCAAAGTTAAGTGCAAGGTATTACTTACTCAGAGCAGAGAAGTAGTTGAAAATTTCCTTGACTTCATGAAACAAGAGGCAGAAAATGTATGTTCCCCGAGTTCTTTAAAAGCCTGTAGAAAGTGAATGAAAGAGTAGCCAAGGCAATTAATTTTTCACTGAGTTCCGTTTCCAGGGTTCTTAAAGATAAAAAAGAAGAATAAAAGATGTGGAACAGTTGTGTCGCCAGCGAATTGAAGAAATTGGCAGGCCAGAATGGGAAAATGTATTTCATGTAGAGACCATTAAAAATTATTAAAAAGAATTGTAGAAAATCAAACAGAAATAATTATAATCCAGGATAATCGTGCAGAAAGTAGCGATAGCATTAACAATGACGTGAGCAAAGACCGACTGCCAGGTGTGGAAGAATTGGAGGCAGACGATTGACATTGTTATATAGTAGGCCATTAGTTTTGTAGATATGAATATACATAGGAAAACACATGTTTATCAGTGCAGTGCATAAGAGGTGACAGATATTTGATATTGACTGTGACAGGCACTCTTCCAGCATGCATGAATCGATGGTGAACTGCTTATCTGAAAGTACAACTCGCTTCCTAGCTCTCATTAAGATTTTCACACGTCCAGATTTGTTGCGCCAGTTATATTCCTCATGGGCACAGCTAAGTAATCATAGAGGTGTGGGCAAGGAAGGGATGACAGTGTTTGCACCCGATGAGAGTATTTTCTTCAGGCCTGCTTTAGTTGATGTCAATGCTTCAACCGTGCACCGTACAAATAACGTCAAAAAAACGTCAACGTTTAAACCGGTTGGCAACATCTGAATGGAATATACACTTGAAGCCATCCCACTTTAAAAGAGAACAGGTTATCGCCTTTAGTTTTGAAATACGGCACGAGCTGGCTTTTCTCTGTAAACTTTCATCTGATAATAGAACCGCTGACTTCTGTTTGTATTTACGTTGCGCTCCATTCCGGAAAACAAACACTGCAGCATTTTGTATCGCTTTAGGAAATGGGTGTTATTTGTTTTAAGAAATAAGTAATATTGAGCTCCTGTCTTCACAGCCTCTGTGTGGATGTATTTCCTCTAACAGAATAAACTATTAAAGGCGTCGCTAACAACTAAAACTGCCATTTTATTCTCCTATTTCATAGTACTTATTTAATAAGACTGAAATTCTCATAGAATCAATAACATCTGAAACTGTTCTGTTGCATGAAAGGATGTTGAAAGCAAAAAAAACTTATGTGTTCCATTTACATGACTTTTTCTACATCTCTACAATAAATTATTGTTAAAGGTTTATTCTTCTAATTAGTTAATGCTAATAGGGGAAAAAATAACAAATATAGTCTTATTACTTGCTTCCTTGCAGGTAGAAGTGAAATAAGGGGATATCATAGGTTAAAGTGATAGTCAAAACCTAGTTGCTAAGTGACGAAAGTTCCTAAGTTTGTATGGACAGGAATTGACAAATTCCGTATTGGAAAAATATAAGTTTTTAAAGGTGAAATCAAAACCAAAGAAGACCTCAAAAACGACCAACTCCACGAAAAAAAAAATATATATAGTATAAATTGCGAGTTTTTACGTGCTCTACATTTTTTGTAGGGTAACGTTTTTTCCATCTCTTACGGTTTAGCAGTTATACAAAATTCCGTAAAATTCATCCAGAATAAAGTAGTCTTCATAGGCTATTCCCAGAAAATTCAAGATATAACTTCTATTTGTCAGGTAAATATCTGTAATGTATGATATTTTAATCAAAATCGTTAGAGCCATTTTTGAAATAATAACAATTTTCTAAAATAGTTCAATGTAAAGGGTAGTTTGGGGTGGAGGGATTTTTCTCAAAATCTTCGTGTCGCATCCCTAGAAGATACTAAACTTAAATACCAGGTTTGGTATTTTTACCGACTTTTCGTTTTTGAGTTATCGTGTTTAGGGACACACGGACACACAAACACACACACACATACACACACACACACACATGGACCTTTTTCTGTAAATGCTTTTGTTTTGGATACAGGGGACTCTAAAACATATATTTCTGTAGAAATCTCGGTATCGATTTTTTGGGTGCATTACAATACCTTCTCTACACACTATGTATATAGTACGTGTAGAGAAAGTAAAAAGAAACAAATGTTACCGAAATTCATAAATGTCACACGATTTTTTAGTTTCCCTACTTTGCACATAGCACATCACTGGAGAAGATATTCCACTTCACCTAAAAATCCAATACAGAGATTTCCCCAGAAATACACTTTTAGGGTCCCCTGTATGTACAATCTGTTGTGTTCCATTCGCATGATTTTTTCTACATTTCTGTGTCGCCCTCCGTGGTGTGATGGTTACCATGATAATAACTTAATATACCCAAGGTAAAATTCGGGCGTAAAAATCCTTAGCATGACTTCCTTCGGAAGGGAAGTAAAACCGTTGTTCCCTTGATTGACGGCACGTAAAAGAGCCTCAAGCCTGAGAGAGAGGCCTATGAGCAAAATTAAGCGGTCTTTCACGCCGTATAGAATGGTACGCTGAAACCCGCAGCAGTGAAAGAGTGTCTATAAATAAAACGCTATTTTATTTCATTTCTACATCTCTATAACAAATTATTGTTATAAAGCTTATTCTTCTCTCTACACTATGTCAATCGACATAAAGGTTAGTAGAAATTGTCTTTATTGCTTGGTTCCTTGTAACCAGAAGGGGAACATCTAATGTTTTCCTTCCACATGATGTCCTCCAGCTGTTTGGTAAACAAACCTTTTATTCAAAAGATTAGTATTCGTTTATCTATATCATGCTAATCGAGATAAATATTAGCAGAATTAGTCTTATTATTAGCTTCATGGTAAGTAAAAGGGAAATAGGATAGCCTCTTCCTTTAAAAGCTGGTCGCTATGTGAAACAATTGAAATTCCAATCTTTTTGCTTTCCAGAAGTAAAAAACGAGAAACGAGAAGAAAGATTTCTTCCCGTTTGAGAAAATTTTAAGTGTCTTAAAATTGAGAGAAACAATCCGGAAAATTTTGAAAACGGTTAACTCTAGCAAAAAAATCTGATGTGTTCCATTCACATGACTTTCTCTACATCTGTGCAACAAGTTATTGTTAAAAGGCTTATTCTTCCATTTACTTAATGCTAAGTGACAATCAAAAGATGGTTGCTATGTGACTGAAGTTCCTTTGTTTGTATGGACAGGATTTGACAAATTCCTGTAGAGAAAAGTATTAGTTTTTAAAAGCTGAAACTAAAAACAACGAACACCTTAAAAACGATCAACTCCACGAAAAAATGTATATAACATAAATTGTGTACTTTAATGTGCTCTAAATGTGCTCTGTGTTTTGTTCATCTCTTACTGTTTAGCAGTTATGCAAAACTCCGTAAAATTCAACCAGAACTAAGTAGCCTTCACAGGCTATTCCCAGAAAATTCCAGATATACATTTTATTTGTCGTGTAAACGTCTTTAATATATGCCATTTTAATCAAAATCGTTAGAGCCATTATTTAGAAAATCAGAATTTTTTAAAAAAGTTCCATATAAAGGGTAGTTGGGAGTATGGGGATTTTGTTGAAAATCTTTGTGTCGCATCTTTGGAGGATATCAAACCTAAATACCAAGTTTGGTTTTTAACGGTCTTTTCGTTTTAGAGCTATGCTGCCCACAGACACACACATACACTTAGACACAATTTTTCTTAAAATGCTTCTTTTTTTATTCAGAGGTCTCAAAACATGTATTTCCGGTGAAATCTTGGTATCAAATTTGTGGGTGCATTACAATACCTTCTCTATACACTATGTACGTAGTACGTATAGAGAAAGTAAAAATGTATATGACACAAATTACGTATTTAATGAGATATACATTTTTTATGTAGTAAGTTTTTGTATATTTTGTACTGTTTGCCAGTTATAAAAGAGTAATCGAGAATGGAGAGGTCTTCAGAGGCTATTCCCAGAAAATTCAAGATATACATTTTGTTTGTCATAAAAATATATTAAACATACGGTTTTTTAATCAAACTCGTTAGAGCCATTTCTGAGAATATGAAAATTTTCGAAAAATGTTCCATGTAAAGGGTAGTTGGGAGTGGGGCGGATTTCTTGAAAATCTTTGTGGCCTATGCTTGGCAGATACTGAACTTAAATACCAAGTACCCAGGCCACAGACACACACATTTTTCTGGACCCCGGGGACCTCAAAACATATTTCCGGTGAAATCTCGATATCCAATTTTTGAGTGCAAGTACACTATGTGCCATACACTATGTACGTAGTGCAAGTAGAGAAAGTAAAAACATTTTTAGAAAAAGGTCATGTTTGTGTTTCTCTGTATCGAATTTCACTCCCTCTCACTCCGTGGCCTTCAGCCTCCCCTCTCTCACTGATCTAAATGTAACTGAAATTGCATGTAATGTTTTGAAAACTGGTAATAAACCATTTTCTGCTCTGTCAATAAGCGTTAAAACACCAGCATGACGTTCATCAACATTTAAAGTTGTTACACTTCCAAACGCTTGTAACCAATATGAACTACACCTACTGCTTCACGTTGTAATGAGTTGGCGAATAAAAATAAGAGGAATTCTTATGCATTTTGAATATTCTGCTTTTTGAAATTTGGGAATAGTAAAATAATACTGGAAATATTATGTTTACACATATTTTATGCTGTGGTTTTAAAAGCAAGGTGTTAACCCTTTTTTACCCCCTTTTGGCTACCCCTGAATCCAAAAACAAAAGCCTTTTTAAAAAATTTCCGTGTGTGTGTGTACGTGTGCGTGCGTGTGTGTCTGTGGACAGCATAGCTCAAAAACGAAAAGACCGTTGAATACCAAACTTGGTATTTCAGTTTGGTATCTTCCAAGGATGCGACACAGAGATTTTCAAGAAAATCCCCCCACCCCCAACCACCCTTTACGTGGAAAATTGTTTTTTAAAGTTTTGATTTTCTTAAAAATGGCTCTACCAATATTGATTAAAATATCGTATATTAAAGTTATTTACCCATGAAATGAAATGTATATCTTGAATTATCTGGGAATAGCCTTTGAAGATGAATTGTACGGAATTTTGCATAACTGCTAAATCGTAACTGCTACGCAAAAAATGTAGAGAACGTTAAAACACACCATTTATATTATATACAATTTTTCATGTCTTGATCCTTTTTGAGATACTCCTTTTTTTTCAGCTTTGAAAACTTATACTTTTATCATAGCGGAATTTTTCAACTCCTGTCCATACAAACAAAGGAACTTCAGTCACATAGCAACCAGCTTTTGACTATCACTTTAGCTTATGATATCCCTTATTTCGGCTCTACTTACAAGGAAGCAAGTAATAAGAACTATTTCTACTAATTTTTTCTCGATTAGCAGGAAGTAATTAGAAGCATAAGCTTCTTAATAATAATTTGTTGCAGAGATGTAGAGAAATTCATGTGAATGGAACACTTCAGGTTTTTCTGTTACAATTTTACAGAAACTGCGTATAACCTATAAATATGCAAAACAATTTCTGTAATTTTATAGGTATAATTAGTAAAAGATTCTAATGCATAACATAGCTTATTTAATTGTATATATCATATCTAAGGTCCTATTCCACTGGACAGCATTTTAATTTTTTCTGTAAAGGTATTCTTCTAGCTAATCAACAGAAGCATTTTTGTGACTTTTTATTACGATGTTGTAAGACGCCATTGGGGCATGTCATCCCAAAATAATTCGAGATCACATAGTAGTTTACAGGGAAACATGCGAGTTAGTTGAGAAATTTAATTCCATACCGGCATTTTACATTTGTAGCTTAGTGGCAAGAGCGCCAGACTAGAGACCGGGAGATCCGTGGTCCAAATCCCGGCAATGGCTTTGAATTTTTAGTCTGACTACATATAAATCAGCATAAATAGAGTATTTACAGAATTAACAGTAAATCGTTAGGTAATTTGCCAATTGGTGTTACTTGTAAAGGAATTCAGATAAATCTCCTCTTACATATTATGATTATAGTGTTTCAATTTTGGAGCTGATAGACGTAAACAAAAACAAAAAATGACAAAGTGATCAACAAATGCTAAATGAATACTACATTTTCAACAATTGATGTTGAATTTCTAATTAATTTCAGGTCTCAATGCAATGAAACAAACGAAGTGTAAACTTACAGGTAGAAACATCTCAAGTTTAGATAGATGTATTTTTTTTTTTAAACCAGGAATCGAGAACTATGTTCCATCGGCTTGAAGAGCAGCTTGCGAGAAGGAAATCCTATTTACATTTTACTTACGTCGATTTCAATGATGCACAAGTAAGTAGCTTATCTTGAAAAAATTATGGAACCATGCCGAGTGGTTTGTTTCATCGCGAAATGGACGTTATTAAGGTGGAAAGATGCATTAGAAGAATAAGAACTTTTTCTTTAAAAACCTTAATGGGACCCAATAAGACGGATGAAAAATAAAACTACAACCGCCGCGGATTGAAACAAGGGTTCCTTCTATAACTCCATGGCACGACAGCTCACGGGGAACCTTGGCCTACCGCCCGGCCGCTGCGTCCCCCATCTCGGTCCACTACAGACGTCATGGATGGGGTGCAGTATTGGAGGGTGAGACGTGGTCAGCGCCTCGAGCCCCTCCCGGCCGGTTAATGCGGTCCTCACGACCTGGAGCCGCTACTTCTCCATCAAGTAGCTCCTCAATTGGCCCCCCAGGGACCTCACGAGGCTGAGTGCACCCCGGTCCAGGTCTCCCAGCGGGGGAAAAATCCCCACGCCAGTACTGGGGATCGAACCCAGGTCTCCCGCTTGGTAGGCAGCTGCGCTACCACCGCGCTAAGGAGACGACCAAGGGTTCCTTCTAGTTATATATAATTATTAGCAATTTTGCATACATTATTTTGAAAATGCACACATTTAAGAGAGTGCACCAGAAATAGCCTCTAGCCTGTTCCAGCCTGAGTACGCGCCAGCGAGCAGCGCAGTATTCACGCCTCGCAGAAGACTGCCTGCAAGATTTTATCTTACATGCTTTTCCTTGAGGTACAAGGGGAATAAGGAAATACGGATTGATAAAACGCAACAGAAATCTTTTAAAAGGTGGTCGCCATGTGATCGTATTGAAATTAGGTTATCTTTGCATGGCCAGGATTATTTCGTGCTTGTGGCTCTGGACAGCATAGCTCAAAAACGAAAATTACCAAACTTGGTATTTATGTTTAGTATCTTCCAGAGATGCGGAATGAAGATATTTATGGAAACATATTTGAAGATTGTTATTTTCTCAAAAATGGCTCTAACGATTTTGAATAAAATATCGTACATTTAACATGGCAAATAAAATGTAAATATTTACTGACTAGTAGTTTAATTAATAATTAACTTAATTCTATTAGATTTAGTTGTAGTGTAAATGTATGCAGTTTCTAGAAATTATACCCATAGTTTGGCAACTGAGTTCCAAGTTAGGAAACTAATTGTCACTATAAAGATAGAGAGAACTAGAATATTTCGACCTTCCAGAGGTTCTGGAAGTAATTAAGTGTACAGTGCTGTGGTTAAGCACATAATAATAAGTCAATATACCAAATTTGACGTGAGCAGATATCCCTCGGTTTGTTAAAAGAGTTGCAGAACTCAACGGGCCTATTCAAGTTAAAACCGTTAATGAGGAACTGGCTGAGTAACCTTCGGTTTATCGTTCTTCTCGCCAGTTGTCCACTGGTAGGTTTTTACTTAAAAAAAAACCGTTGAGCTGTGCAACTCTCTTAACACACACGACATTACTGGCCATTGGGCCTCCTGTTATTAAGCACCAGGTTTTTGGATTTGCTATCCTAAAGAGTTCACAGGTTTAGGATTTGCTATCCTAAAGAGCAGCGACTCCCTTCATCAGCAGAATGCCTTTTGTTCTTAAAGCATGTATTGACTATTTATTTATTTAATCAAATGGATCAATTAAAGAAAAGAAAGTCAAAGAGGCAGAAGGCTAGAATCTCAAACTTTTAAGCATGTAAGCAATAGTTTAAAGTAAAATATTCCTAAAACAGCTAATAATACGAAAGGTTGTGTATAACCTGTGTACTCTAAAGCCTTTTATGCTCGACTATGCTTAATATGGTAATCATACGTCTTCTAGCTTGCGCTATTATGAACTTCATTAAAGTGCATGAAGTCTATCGTTTCATTAAAGTGCAGGTTTCCACCAATCAAAAGATCCACATAAACAATCAATACTTTTGTGCCTGCGCATATCTCGTAACGCTACCAGGCACCAAGTGTGAAACTATCGCTTACTGTGTACCATTCACATGACTTTCTCTATATCCCTGCAACAAATTATTCTTAAAAAGCTTATACTTCTATTTACTTCATGCTAATAAGTAAAAAATTAGCAGAAATAGCTTTATTATTTGCTTCCTTGTAAGTAGAAGCGAAATAAGGGAGCACCATAGGTTAAAGTGATAAACAATAGCTGGTTGCTATTCACTGGAGTTCCTTTGTTTGTATGGACAGCAGTTGACAAATTCGTGTATGAAAAATGTAAGTTTTTCATAGCAGAAACCAAAAATAAGGAATGTCACAAAAACGACGAACTCCACGAAAAAATGTATATAACATAAATTGTGTGTTTTAACGTGCTCTACATTTTTGTGTAGTAAGTTTTTGTCCATCGCTTACGGTTTAGCAGTTATTCAAAATTCAGTAAAATTCATCCAGAATAAACTACTTTTCAGAGGCTATTCCCAGAGAATTCAAGATATACATTTTGTTTGTCAGGTAAATATAATATACGAAATTTTAATCAAAATCGTTAGAGCCATTTTTGAGAAAATCCAAATTTTCGAAAAAAGTTCCATGTAAAGGGTAGTTGGGGGTGGGGGGATTTTTCTCAAAATCTTCGTGTCGCATCCCTGAAAGATACTAAACTTAAATACCAAGTTTGGTATTTTACTTACTTTTCGTTTTTGAGTTATCGTGTTCACAGACACACACACACACACACACACACACACACACACGGACTTTTTTTCCGAAAATGCTTTTTTAGATAAAGGGGGCCCTAAAACATATATTTCCGGTGACATCTCGGTATCGAATTTTTTGGTGGAGTGCAATACATTCTCTATACACTATGTACATAGTGCGTATAGAGAAAGTAAAAATTCAACGACATAGCCGGGATTTGAATTCCTTTTTGGGATGTTGCCATGTAGATCAGTGGTAGAGCAACCGGCTAGAAACCGGAAGATTCGTTATTCAAATCCCAGCTGTAGCATTGCATTTTTCAGTCTGACTATTTATCCAACTCCTGGCCTACACACGGCTTGTGTGAAAAAAAAAAATTAAATTAACTCTAATATCCTCTTTATTGAGAGAATTCAAAGCGTGTATTCCCAACGAAAAACTCCACATTGAGCTAATGGGTAGAATGCAAATCTCCTTTACTTATTGTAAGTAAGGAGAAAGTAACAATTTATTCTGTAAACAGAAATTTGTGTAGAAAAGTTGAAATAGCATTGTATCCTTGTATTATCGCAATAAATTATTATTATACTCGTAACTCCGGTTAGGTTTGCACTCGCATAAACAAACTTGACAGAGATAGGACGGATCTGTCATCAACTGTATTCATTGTTTAAGCCATGAGTTGTATAATATTACCGTACTGCGCAGTTTTATATGAACCTCGTTCTCAATTATCAATAATTATTATCGTTGTACGGTAATAAAGCTCTCCAGTTCATTAGAGAGAACCATAAAACCCGATATATGTTTGTTGATATGCTGGATATCTATGCCACATAAAGTATCAAAAGGGTAAATTCAAGGTACTGTGTTGCTATTCATTTCTTTCACTTTACTGCACTATTACTTCTGTACATAAAAATCTTATGTGCTCCATTCACATGACTTTCTCTACATCTCTGCAACAAATTATTGTTGAAAGCTTATCTACTTCATGCTAATCCAGAAAAAATTAGCAGAAATAGTCTCATTACTTGCTTGCCTGTAAGTAGAAGCGAAATAAGGGAGTACAATAGGTTAAAGGGATAGTCAAAACTGGTTGCTATGTGACTGAAGTTCCTTTGTTTGTATGGACAGGAGTTGATATCCATGTATGAGAAAAGTGCACGTTTTTTAAAGGTGAAATATCTAAAAAAAAACTACCAAATCCACGAAAAAATGTATATAATATAAATTGTGTGTTTTAACGCACTCTACATTTTTTGTGTGGTACGTTGTCTAGCTCCTACGGTTTAGCAGTTATGCAAAATTCCGTAAAATTCATCCAGATTAAATTAGTCTTCAGAGGCTATTCCCAGAAAATTCAAGATATAAATTTTATTTGTCAGGTAAATATGTTTAATATACGATATTTTAATCAAAAGCATTAGAATCATTTGTGAGAAAACCAAAATTTTCGAAAACATTCCATGTAAAGGGTAGTTTGGGGTGGGAGGATTTTTCTCAAAATATTCGTGTTGCTTCCCTGGAAGATACCGAACTTAAATACGAATTTTGGTATTTTATCGAGTTCACATTCACACGGACACACACACACCTTTTTGTGAAAATGCCTTTTTTGGATACAGGGGACCCTAAAACATATATTTCCGGTGAAATCTCGGTATCGAATTTTTGGGTGGGGTGCAATACCTTCTCTATACACTGTGTATATAGTACGTGTAGAGAAAGTAAAAATCGGATGAGTTTTATTCACATGACTTTTATTCACTTTCCACCCTCAAACTTTCCTTATAGAATAAAATTCTCTTATTCTACTCAAGATAATCGAAATAAACATTAGCAGAATTCTTCTTAATGGGAATAAGGGAGTAGGCTAAAGTATAATCAAAAGAGAAACGAAAAATTGAAGTACCTTAAAATTGAAACCAACAACTCAGAACATATTGTAAACGGTTAATTCTACAAAAAAGATGTGTACAATATAATTTGAGTGTTTTAATGAGATTTACATTTTCATGTAGTAGCTTGTTGTCTACCTCTTATGGTTTATTAGTTATACAAAAGCTATATCATTCTTTTATCTACATAAAGTTAATCAAGCAAACAACGCCAGATTTTCTCTTATACTTGCTTCCTTGTAAGCAGAATGAAAAGAAGGGAATACTCTGGGCTAAAGCGATAGTCAAATGTTTTATAAGCCGGTCGTTAAGTGAAACAAATGAAATTCGGTTTGCTTACTAGGAGCAAACATAAAAGACGAAAAAAAAAAAAAAAAAAAAGAAGTCTGATGGGAAAAGTTGAAATGACTTAAAACTGAAACTAACAACACCGAATATCTTGGAAACAGTCAACTCCACGAAAAAGCTGTATATAAAACATAAATTGTGTGTTTTTTTTTTGGCGAGATCTTCATTTTATGTGTAATAAGTTTTTGTCTATCGCTTACGCTTATACAAAACTCATCCAGAATGAAGACGTCTTCAGAGGCTACCCCCAGAAAATTTATGATACACGTTTTATTTCTCGGGTAAATATCTCTAGTAGTAACGGTATTTTAATCAAAATTGTTTGAGCCATTTTTGAGAAAACCAAAATTGTCAAAAATCTTTCCATGTAAAGGATAGTTTGGGGATTTTCTTGAAAAACTTTGTCGTATCCTTGGAAGATACTAAAGTTAAATGCCGAATTTGGTGTTTAATGGTCTTTTCGTTTTTGAGCTATGCTGCCCACAGTCTCCCTCTCTCTCTTTCTCTCTCTCTCTCTCTCCCTCTCTCTCTCACACACACACACACATAAACCCACGGTCATGTTTATAAACATTTTTACATTCTCTACACGCACTATGTACATAGTGAACAGAGAAGGTATTGCATTGTTCCAAAAATTCGATCTCGAGATTTCACCGGAAATACACGTTTTGAGACCACCTGAATCCAAAAAGGCATTTTTAGAAAAATGTCCGTGTGTATGTGTGTGTGTGTGTGTGTGTGTGTGTGTGTGTGTGTCTGTGGGCAGCATAGCTCACAAACGAAAAGACCGTTTAATACCAAACTTGGTATTTAATTTCAGTATCTTCCAGGGATGCGACACAAAGATTTTCAATAAAATCCTCCCACTTCCAACTACCCTCCACATGGAAACATTTTCGAAAATTTTGATTTTCTAAAAAATGGCTCTAACGATTTTGATTAAAATATCATATATTAAAGATATATACTTGACAAATAATATGTATATCTTGCATTTTCTGGGAATAGCCTCTACAGACTACTTTATTCTGGATGAATTTTACGGAAAGCTGTGTTACTAGTAAACCGTAAGAGAAGAGATACACAAAAGCTTACCATAAAAAATGTAGATCACATTAAAACACACAATTTATGTTATATATATTATTGTCGTGGAGTTGATCGTCTTTTAGATATTCCTTGTTTTTTGTTTCAGCCTTGAAAAGCTTATACTTTTCTCATACTGGAATTTGTAAACTCCTGTCCTACATACAGTTGTGTGAAAAAAATCTGATGTGTTCCATTCATATGACTTTCTCTTTACCTCTGCAACAAATAATTGTTAGAAAGCTTATGCTTCTCTTTACTTCATGCTAATCGAGAACAAATTAACAGAAATAGTCTTATTACTAGATATATTTATACTGGATGAATTTTGCGGAATTTTGCATAAGTGGTAAATCGTAAGAGATAGACAAAATCTTACTATATACAAATATATAGCTCGTTAAAACACAAAATTTATATTATATAATTTGTTTTATGGAGTTGACCTTTTTTGAGATATTTCGTGTTATTGGTTTTAGTTTTAAAATACTTACATTTTTCTTATACGGCAACTTGTCAGCACCTTGCCACGCAAAGAATCCGATTTCTATATCATAACAGCCATATTTTAAAGCATTTGAGTGTCAGTTTAGCCAAGTGTATCCCCTTATTTCCTTTCTATATATAAGGAACTAAGTAATAGAACCATTTCTGCTAACGTTTATCTCGATTAGAATGAAGTAGATAAGATAATAAGATAATTAACAATAATTTGTTACAGAGGTGTAGAGAAAATCATGTGAATGGAGACATCAGATTTTTTTTTTTTTAGATATTCCTTGTTATTGGTTCCAGTTTTAAAATATTTTTTATACTTTCCTCGTGTAGAAATTTGTCAATTCCTGGCCATACAAACAAAGGAACTTCAATCACATAGCAACCTGCTTTTAACGCTCTGGGCTATGATACTTCCTTATTTACCCTCTACTTGCAAGGAAGCAAGTAATAAGACCATTTCTGTTAAACCTTTCTCGATTAGTATGAAGTAAATAGAAAATTAAGCTTTATAACATTAATTTGTTGCAGAAATGTTAGTACATTTCCTATCGTGCCTGAATTCTACAATGGACGTTTGTTTTTCAACCTCCGATAAGCCATGAATAAAAGACAAGCTCATTGAAAACAATTGTTTTATTACTAAAAATTTTGTACATTTATGGTTACTTTTCAACATAATCACCGAAAAGATTGAGACATTTTTCGTACCTGTACAAAAGCTTTGCAATTCCTGCTTCAAAAAATGTTGCCGCCAATGATTTTTAATGAGCATGAACGTTATTTTGAAGTTCTTCGCATTTTACGACATTTGCGGAGATCAGGAATTATGTTGATCCATGACAACGCTCGTCGACAATCTGCTGGCACAACACATCGGCTCCTTGAACAATTTCAATGGGACATTTTTGATCATCCCCGTACAGTCCTGACCTGGTACCTAATGACTTTCACCTTTTCCCTGAACTGAAGACGTGGCTAGGAAGGCAGCTCTTTCAAATCAACGAAGATCTTCAAAACAACGTCAATGCTCATTTGAAATCTTTGGTGGCAACATTTTTTGAAGCGGGTATTGCACATTTTGTTTAGGTACGATAAACGTCTGATTCTTTTCGGTGGTTATGTTCAAAAGTAACCTAAGTGTACAAAACGTTTAGTAATAAAATATTTTTCTATGAACTTGTATTTTATTTATAGTCTACCAGGGGCTGAAAGAAACGGCCCTCGTAGGTAATGAAAGTTATTTTGTTGATGTTAAGCTACTCTGTATTCCTATGGGAGAATAAAACTAGGAACTGCACGTCGAGTATTGCAAACATAACCCTAATCATAGTTGTATGTGAGAAATTCAATTTATGAGGAATTACTGTGTGCGCTGAGATACTCCAGTTGCATTAGTTCGAATGGACGTCTCAGCCAAAATGCATTTACGTCGGTGGCCACTCTGTTTTCCCCAGGGTGGGTTATCTTTCAGGAATATTCCTCCATTGCAGAAGATGCACTCTGGATTATCAGGAAATATCCCTTCTATTCTCCGTTGAGGATATGCTCTCTTCTGTATACAATATCATATTGTGCTCTAGGGTGTTTCATAGAAGTTGTTCAACTAGATTTCAATATCTGCTTCAAGCACAACTTCATATTCGCACAATATTTATAGTACATAGCGCCAATATTGTATTATATCCAGATATCACCAAAGCCTCCTAAATTAAAAAAAAATTAAAAATTCAATGTTTAGATATTGCCAGAAATATGTTTTGAGACCTTCTGAATTCAAAGAAACAAAGCATCCTTTTAGAAAACTAGACGTGGAAATACCACCAGAAATATATATTTTGAGTCTTCCTGAATTACAAAAAAAGCATTTTTCAGAAAATTTTATGTTGAGATATCACTGGATGTATATTTCTAAGACCTCCTCAATTCAAAAATTAAACATTTTTTTTTAGAAAATTCGACTTTGAAATACAATCAGAAGTATATGTTTTCAGGCTTTCTGGATTCAAAACAAAGCATTTTTTAGAAAATTTGCTGCTGAGATATCACTAGATATATTTTTTGAGGCCTCTTGAATCCAAAAAATTAAAAAATGAAGCATTTTTTTTTAGAAAATTTTATGTTAAGATTTCACAGAATTATATTATGTTTTAAGTTCTCCTGAAGTAAACAAGCAACGGTTTTGGGAAACTCGATGTTGAGAAATCACCAAAAGTATATGCTTTGAACCCCATGAAATATAAAAGATATCATTTTAACGGTCTAACGGTTTTATTTAAAATACCGTATATTTAAGACATTTTGATGAAAAATTAAATGTATATGGAAATGTCTGAGAATAGCTTCTGATGTCCGTTTCATTTTGAATGAGTTTTCCATACTTGGAAACCGCAAGAGACAAAATTTGTTGAGGTTTGCGAGTTTTCCAGGATTAAAATGACCGTAAATATAAAGTTCTTAAGAACCACCTTATATTGGCTCGATAGTTCAGTGGCGCCGAAGCACTACGAAGCACATTGTCGTATAAATATCCTTAAAGTACGGTATATTAATGAAAATAATTAGAGCCATTGAAATATTTTCAATGTAAAGGGTAGTTTGGGGTGGGGTGATTTTTCTCGAAATTTTTTGTCGCAGCCTTGGAAGATACTAAACTTATATTGGTATTTTACCTACTTTTCGTTTTTGACACACGGACACACTGACAGTCGGACACACACGGACTTTTTCTAAAAATGATCTTTCTTTGGATAAGGAGGACCCTGAAACCTCTATTTCCGGTGAAATCTTGGTATCGAATTTTTGGGAAGAATGCAATATCTTCTCTATACACTGTGCACATAGTGCATTGTGTGCAGAAACAAATTAACACTAATTGGCCTAGACAGTGAGTCCTGGGACTTAAAATACTTATGATATTGTAAGTTCCTATTGGGGTTTGTCATCTCAAAAAAGTTTCAGATCACCTTATGGTTTCCCAGGAAACATGTGAGTCAGTTGAGGAATTTAATGACATGCCGGCATGTTGTCAAGATAGGTCAGTGGTCAGAGAAAATGCCTAGAGACCGGGAGATCCGTGGTTCAAATCCTGGATAATGCAGACTGACCATACTTATCCATATTTTATTTTATTTTTTGACATAAGAATTCTAAAAATCTGATACGTTCCATTCACATCACTTTCTCTACCACTATGCAATAAACGATTGTTAAAAAGCTTATGTTTCTATTTACTTCCTGCTAATCGAGAAAAAATTAGCAGAAATAATTTTACTACTTCCTTCCTTGTAAGTAGCAGCGAAATAAGGGAGTACCATCGGTTAAAGTGATAGTTAAAAGCTGGTTGCTATGTGACTGAAGTTCCTTAGTTTGTATGGACATGAGTTCACAAAGTCCTGTATGAAAAAAATATAAGTTTTTATAGCTTAAACAAAAAATAAGGAATATCTCAAAAACAATCAACTCCACGAAAAAATGTATACAACATAAATTGTGTATCTTAATGTGCTCTACATTTTTTTGTGCGACAAGTTTTTGACTCTCTCTTACGGTTTAACACTTATGCAAAATTCCGCAAAATTCACTCAAAATGAAGTAGTCTTCAGAGGCTATTCCCAGAAAATTCAAGATATAAATTTTATTGGGCAAGTAAATATCTTAAATATACAAGATTTTAATCAAAATTGTTAGAGCCATTTTTAAGAAAATCAAACTTTTTAATTTTTTTCCAAAAAAGGGTAGTATGGGTTGGGGGGATTTTCTTGAAAATCTTCGAATCTTCGTGTCGCATTCTTGGAAGATACCAAACTTAAACACCAAGTTTGGTTTCTAACGGTCATTTCATTTTTGAGCTATGCTGCCCACAGACACACACACACACATGGGCATCTTCTAAATATGCTTTTTTTGGATTCATGGGTTCTCAAAACATATATTTCCGATGAAATCTCGATATCGAATTTTTGGGTGCAATACAATACTTTCTCTACATACTAGGTATGTACATAGTACGTTTAGAGAAAGTAAAATATAACTAAAAGCATATTCTAGTAGAATTTATAATTGGGGGAGGGAATCTTCTTTCAGAAGAGCACAGTATGGTATTGAATTTTGTCACACCTAAAGACATATTCGAGGTAAATTACATCCAAATGAGAACACGCATAAAGAAATTTACAAAGGATTTGTAAGGACGGCGAGAGAAAAGGAGATGGTGAAAAAATCAGCTCTGTAACCGATTATATAGAAATCTGAACGCTGTCTTCGATCTTCGTGTCACTTCTTTATAAGGTTACAGAGCATATTCGTGAGAAACCTTTGAAAGCAATCGTCTATTATCGCGTGAATCCGTTTCCAAAGACAGATCTGTCCAAGTCAATAGGCACCTAATGAGGCAAAAAGCTTTTTCCCTACCGCCCGCCTTTGCCAGGCGAATAAAAGAAACGCGAACTATATTCTCCGAGCCAATTACGTTAGCTCCTTTCTGAAGAAAAATTGTCTCGAAGATATATCTGGTAGGCCACCTTTTAAACGACTCCTTTCAATAAATGATGTTACCTTCTGTCGTTCCCAGTTCGGCAGGATACAAACGATTCTATTTAATCTGACAAAACGATTCCTAGTTCAATGGATGCTTTTATTCATTTATAATGAATGCCCTATACTGACAAACATTCAAGAGGCGATAGAAATAAGTTCACAGTCATGTGTGGGTTGTCTATAATCCCAGTTGATGTCTTATTAGGCTATGCTCAATATCTGTATTTGTTGAGGCACCTCAAACAGCTTCTTCTTCTTCTTCTTCTTCTTCTTCTTCTTCTGCTTTTTACTTTCGCTACATGTAATATGCACTCAGTGTATAGAAAAGGTATTTTATTCCACCCAAGTCCCCCTGAATCCAAAAAAGTCTGATGTGTTTCATTCACATGACTTTCTCTACATCTCTACAACAAATGATTGTTAAAAAGCTAATGCTTCTATTTACTTAATGCTAATCAGAAAAAACTAGCAGAAATAGTCTTATAAATTACTTCTCTGTAAGTAGAAGCGAAATAAGGGAGTAACATAGGTTAAAGTGATAGTCAAAAGCTGGTTGCTATGTCACCGAAGTTCCTTGTTAGTATGGACAGCAGTTGACAAATTCCTGTATGAGAAATGCATAAGTTTTTCAAAACAGAAATAAAAAAAAAAAAAAAAAAAAAAAAAAAAAGGAATGTTTCAAAAACGGTGAACTCCACGAAAAAAATGTATATAACATAAATTTGTGTTTTAACGTGCTCTACATTTTTCGTGCAGTAAGTTTTTGTCCATCTTTTACGGTTTAGCACGTATCTAAAATTCCGCAAAATTCATCCAGAATGAAGCAGTCTTCAGAGGTTATTCCCAGAAAATTCAAGAAATACATTTTATTTGTGTTAGAAATGGCTTTAATATGTAGTATTTTAATCAAAATCATTAGAGCCATTTTTCAGAAAAACAACATTTTCGAAAATTTTTGAATGTAAAGGGTAGTTGGGGGTGGGGCATTTTCTTGAAAATCTTCGTGTCACATCCTTGGAAGATACCAAACTTAAATACCAAGTTCGGTAGTTAACGCTCTTTTCGTTTTTGAGCTCTGCTACCCTCAGACACACACACAGACAGACACACACACACACAGACATTTTTCTGTAAATACTTATTTTGGATTTAGGGGGTCTCAAAACATATATTTCCAGTGAAATCTCGGTAGCGAATTTTTGGGTACATTGTAATACTTTCTCTATACCCTATGTATATAGTTCGTGTAGAAAAAGTAAAAAGCATTTTTGGAAAAAGATCTATATGTAGGTGTCTGTGGACAGCATAGCTCAAAAACGAAAAGCCCGTTAAATATCAAAGTAGGTATTTAAGTTTGGTATCTTCCAAGGATGCAACACGAAGATGTTCTAGGAAATATCCCCACCCCAAACTACCCCTTACATGAAAACAGTTTGAAAATTTAGATTTCCTCAAAAATAGCTCTAACTATTTTGATTAATATCTCTTATATTTAAGATATTTACATGCTAAATAAAATGTATATCTTGAACTTTCTGGGAATACCCTCTAAAGACCTCTTAATTATGGATGATTTTAATTGAGTTTTGCATAACTAATAAACCGTAAGAGATAAACAAAAACTTACCACACAAAAAAACTAGATCACGATAAAACACACAATTTATGTCATATACATTATTTTCGTGAAAATATTCCTTGTTATTGATTTCAGTTTTAAAATATTTAAACTTTTCTTGTACGGAATCTTGTCAGCGCTTGGCCACTCAACGAAGTGGATTTCAATCTCATAGCAATCACATTTTAAAACATTTGAATGTCGGTTTAGCCTAGTGCATTTGTTTATTTCCCTCCTACTTATAACGGAACTAACTAATAAGACCGTCTCTGCTAATGTTTTAGCATTAGATAGAGAGAATAAGCTTATTATCAATAATTTGTTACAGAGATGTAGAGAAAGTCACGTGAATAGAGCGCATCAGATGTTTCATTTATAACGAATGTTCTATACTGACAAACATTGAAGAAGCGATATAACTAAGTTCACAGCCATATGAGGGCTGACTATAATCCCAATTGATGTCTTAACTTTTAAGTTACGATTAACATCTGTATTTGTTGAGGCATCTCAAACAGCTTCTTCTACTGTTTTACTTTCTCTATACGCACTATGTACACAGTGTATAGAGAAGGCATTGTACTCCACCCAAAAGTTCGATACCGAGATTTCACCGGAAATATATGTTACAGGGTCCCCTTTATCTAAAAAAAACATTTTCAGAAAAAGGACCGTGTGTATTTGTTTGTCCGTGTGTTCGTGTGTCTGTGAACACGATAACTCAAAAACGAAAAGTCGTAAAATACCAAACTTCGTATTTAGCTTTAGTATCTTCCAGGGATGTGACACGAAGACTGAAGAAAATCCCTCCACCCGCAACTATCCTTACATGGAATTTTTTTCGAAAATTTTGATTTTTTCGAAAAGGACTAACGATTTTGATTAAAATTTTGTATATTAAAGATATTTACCAGACAAATAAAATGTATATCTTGAGCTTTCTGGGAATAGCCTCTGAAGACCACTTCTTTCTGGATGCATTTTACGAAATTTTTCATAACTGCTAAACCGTAAGAGTTAAACAAAATCTTACCATACAAAAAATGTAGAGCACGTTAAAACACACCATTTATGTTATATGCATTTTTTTCCTGGAGTTGATCGTTTCTGAAACATTCCTTGTTTTCGGTTTCAGCTATGAAAAACTTATAATTTTCTCATAATGGAATTTGTCAACTCCTGGCCATGCAGAAACGAATTTCAACCACAAGCAACCTGGTTTTAAAAGATTTGACTATCGCTTTAGCATAATTACTATTCCCTTATTGCTCTTCTACTTACAAGAAGCTAAGTAATAATACCATTTTGTTTGCTGTTGTTTATCTTTATTAACACAAAGTAAAGAGAAAGATCAGCTTTTGTAAGAATAATAATCTATTGCACAATAGCTGTTTTGTTTTACTGCTAACCTGCAAAGGAATCAAATCTCAATCACAGGGCAACCAACTTTTAAAATATTTTACTAGCGTATTCTCTTATTTGTCTTTTACTTATAAGAAACTAAGTAGTGAGACCATTTGCGCTAATTTTTACTTTCTCTATACGTACTATGTACATAGTGTATAGAGAATGTATTGCACTCCACCAAAAATTCGATATCGAGATTTCACCGGAAATATATGTTTTAGGGTCCCCTGTATCCAAAAAAAGTATTTTCACAGAAAAGTCCGTGTGTGTGTGTGTGTGTGTGTGTGTGTGTGTTCGTGTGTCCGTGTGTCTGTGAACACGATAACTCAAAAACGAAAAGTGGGTAAAATACCAAACTTGGTATGTAAGTTTAGTATCTTCCAGGGATGCGACACGAAGATTTAGGGAAAAATCCCCCCACCCCCAACTACCCTTTACATGGTACTTTTTTTCGAAAATATTGATTTTCTTAAAAATGCCTGTAACGATTTTGAATAAAATTTCAAATATTAAAGATTTTTACCTGACAAATAGAATATATATCTTGAATTTTATGGGAATAGCCTCTGAAGACTACCTTATTGTAGATGAAATTTACGGAATTTTGCATAACTGCTAAACCGTAATAGATGGACAAAAACTTAACACACAAAAACTGTAGAGCACGTTAAAACACACAATTTATGTTATATACATTTTTTTCGTGGAGTTGATCGTTTTTGAGACATTCCTTGTTTTTGGTTTCTACTATGAAAAACTTACACTTTTCTCATACAGGAATTTGTCAGCTGCTGTCCATACAAACAAAGGAACTTCAGTGACATAGCAACCAGCTTTTGACTGTCACTTTAACCTATGGTACTCCCTATTTCGCCTCTATTTATAAGGAAGCAAGTAAAATGGCTATTTCTGCTAATTTTATACTGCTTAGCATGAAGTAAATAGAAGAATAAGCTTTTTAAGAATAATTTGTTGCTGAGGTATAGAGAAAGTTATGTGAATGGGACACATTAGATTTTTCTTTTTATCAAAGCTGCAATACTGTAGTATGCTTATCTCTGGTTCAATTATCTCTCTCTCTCTGCGTACATTGCGTCGCACCACTCAACAATGCTATTGGTTAACTTCTAAAATCCCCTGTGTTTACTGCCCCAACCAGAGGCTGACCAATCCTAACATTAACATCATTGCAATAATTACTTTAAAATTTATAGCGGATTAAATAGCTCACAAATGTAAATTCACAACAATAAAACTGATCTATAATGGACTGGCCAGCAAACGAAGCCATGGATGGGTGGCGGACATTAAATTTACATATTTACAATCTCACGTTCTGCAGAACATAATATAAGTTAAATAAATAACTGTTGAAAATCTATATTTCCGGTATTAAAACAAAGCATTGACACGCACAGACACGTACGAAACATTTAATGCACCTTTATAAATGACGCTATGGAAATGCGTTTATATTGTATTGTGTACTCATTTGATTTACTTTGTTATTTGAATTTTCAGCATACTCTCGTGGGTCACAATGTCATCCGTACCAACCTCAATTTCTCTCAAGTTTCTCATCAGCCTTCCAAAATGTAGATACAATCCGTCTGTTAGCATAAGATACTCTATATAAACCGGTTTTGTTGATTTTCAGAAGAAACCTTCCATTTCTATTTTCCCTTAGGGATTTATTATTACTTTCTCTACACGTTCTATGTACATAGCATATAGACAAGGTATTGTATTCCACCCAAAATTCGATATAGAGATTACACCGGAAATACAGGTTTCGGGTCCCCTGAATAAAAAAAAAGCATTTTTGAAAAAACGTCCGCGCGCGCGTGTGTGTGTGTGTGTGTGTGTGTGTGTGGACAGCATAGCTCAAAAACGAAGAGACCGTAAATACCAAACTTGGTATTTAAGTTTCGTATCTTCCAAGGGTGCGACAGGAAGATTTAAGAAAATTGCCCCATCCCCAACTACCCTTAACATGGAACTTTTTTCAAAAATTTTATTTTCTCAAAAATGTCGTATATTAAAGATATTTACCTGACAAATAAAATGTATATCTTGAATTTTATAGGAATAGCCTCAAAAGACTACTTTATTGCGGATGGATTTTGCGGAAATTTACATAACGGCTAAACCGTAAGAGATAGACAAAAACTTACCACACAAAAAATGTAGAGCACATTAAAACACACAATTAATGTTATATACATTTTTTTCGTAGAGTTGATCTTTTTTTAGATATTCCTTGTTTTTTGGTTTAGCCTTGAAAAACTTAATTATTTTCTCATACAGGAATTCGTCAAATCCTGTCCATACAAACAAAGAAGCTTCAGTCACATGGTAACCAGCTTTTGGCTACCACTTTAACCAATGGTACTCCCTTATTTTGCTGCTGCTTACAAGGAAGCAAGCAATAAGCCTATTCTTGCTATTTTTTCTGATTAGCAAGAAGTAAATAGAAGCATAAGCATTTTAACAATAATTTGTTGCAGAGGTGTAGAGAAAGTCACGTGAATGGAACACATCAGATTTTTATATTTAATAGGCAGAGAAAATACTGTATTTTACATAAAAATACATCAACGTATTATTGAAATTCACTTTTTTGGATCCCCTGAAGCCACATACGCTTAGCTTACAAAGACACAGAAGGTCTGCTAAATTACATTTAGTTTTAGCTCAGGGTACTTTAAAACATGTAACCTGGTGAAATCTCTGTATAAAATGTGCTTTACGTACTTTTCACCGCACTTTCTCTACTAACTTCAATTCTATTGTTACAAAAGTTTATTCTTTTATCTATTAATTAAGGCCACTTATTCGGTGAAAATTGTCAAAAGATTAATTTCTTTCTCTAACATATATATGTACATAGTGTACAGAGAAAATATTGTATTACACCCAAAAGTTGGAAACCGAGATTTTACCAGAAATGCATGTTTTGAGACCCCCCGAAAAATGTCCGTGTGAGTGTGTCTCTCTATGTTGTGTGTGTGTGTGTGTCTGTGGGCAGCAGATCTCAAACACAAAAATACCTTATTTAATTTTGGTGGTTTCCAAGGATGTGACAGAATATTTCCAAGAAAATTCCCCTGTCCCCAACTACGCTTTACATGAAACATTTTTTGAAAGTTTTGCTTTTCTCAAAAATGACTGTAACGCTTTTGATTAAAATACCGCATGTTTAAGAAAATTTTATGACAAACGAAATGTATATCTTCGATTTTCTGTGAATAGCTGCTGAAGACCTCTTCATTCTGGATGACTTTTGCATAACTGGCAAACTTAAGAGATATACAAAAACTTAGTGCACGGAAAATGTAGATCTCATTAGAACACAATTTATATTATATACTTTTTTTTCTGTAGATTTAACCGTTTTCGAGAAATTCTGAATTATTAGTTGCAATTTTAGCTACATTAACTTTTCTCAAACGGAAAGACATCTTTCTTCTCGTTTCTCGATTGTTTACTCCTGGAAAGCAAAGGGATTGGAATTTCAGTTGTTTCACACAGCGACCGGCTTTTAAAGGACGAGATTATGGCTTTAGCCTGTGTATTTTATTATTTCTCTTCTACTTACAAGGAAGCTGGTAATGAGACTAATTCTGCATATGTTTATCTTGATTTACATGAAATGGAGCATATTAGATTCTTTCCTTTCTACTTATATTGGGGCCAAGTAAGAATGACAATTTCTACTAATGCTTATCTCCTAAAGTAGATTTTTTAATGTTTATGGATTAGCACGAAGTAAAGAGAAGAATAAGCTTTATAACAATAATTTGTGTTACAGGTGTGGAGAAAGTCATGTGATTTTAACACATATTAAGCGAACTTAATTTCAATTGTTTCACACAGCAACCAACTTTTAAAATATTTGAGTATCGCTTTAGCTTGCTTGTTACCTATTTCACTACTAATAAAGCAGGAACCACAATTTCTGCTAATGTTTATCTGGATAGTCACAAAGTAGTTAAAAATAAACTTTTGTAACAGCAAATTTTGAGAAAGTCATGCTAATATAACACATGTTTTATGCTTGAATTCATATGAAGACAAATATCTGTACTGATAAAGCATCTCACTTAATACAACTAATAAATTAATTTATTCTTCTCCTAGAAATATACCTTTTATATAATATTTCAATAAATGTTCCTTAATTCATATTTGAATTATAATGCAATGTAAAGTGTACGTTAATCCCTATTTTTCTGCTAAAACAAAATCTCAAAAGGCAATCACATGTGTTTCATTCTTGTATATTTCACTACCTATCGTGTAACAAACTGCTTACGTTATCCTTCAGTGTACTTCGTGTTGATCTGAAGAAGAAAAAAGCATTAACAGAAGCCTCTTATTACTAGTTCCTTAAAATCAGAAAGAAAATAAAACGATAGTCAGAATTTAAAAGCTGGTTGCTATTCAGTTCTGTTACCAGGAACAAAACAAAAGAAAAGTTAAATTCCAGTTTGTGAAATATGTATTTTAAAATTGAAACTGATAAGAAGAAATTTCTCAGAAATTCGGCATAAAAAATGTGTAAGGCATTAATTGCGCATTTTAACGAGATCTACTATTTTTACGTAGTAAGTTTTGGTCTAGCTCTAGCAGTTAAAGTCATCCAGAATTAATAAGTTTTCAGAAGCTGTTCCAAAAAAAATTCAAGATATACATTTTGTTTGTGATGTAAATTTATCTCTAATAGTATGTGTTATTTTAAGTAAAATCGTTAGCCAGTTTTGAGAAAATTAATATTTTTGAAAATTGTTTCATGTAAAGGATAGTTTGGGTAAGAAGGGTTTCTTGAAAATATCCGTGTCACATCCTTGAAAGATGGTGAACTTAATAAATATGTTATTAAAGCAACGTTTAGTTTTTGATGTATGTGATTCACATACATTCACGCGCGCACGCACACGCAGGATTTTTTCTAAAGAGATTCTGGATTCGGGAGGAACTTTAAAATATGAATTATCGAAGAAATCTCCGCATCAAAATTTTAGAGAAAGTAATATACTTCCATAATTCTTCGTTTATCTTTGTGCGTGGTAGAATCACTCCCTTAGAAATTTTAACAGCCACATATCTACATATTCAAAGTAGTTCGTTAAATATAAAAATATCGGGCTTAAAAATACAGACACTGGATAAAATTAAGAGGTTTACTGAATCTTCCTTTTTGAAGACGTACAAAGGTGTAAAAACGACCATAAGGACAAATAAAATATAACATTTTATTACTTCGCAAACTAAAGATGTTTTTCCGTATCTTTGAATCTGCAACTTATATTCTTCTTTAAACGACCTCGCAAGTAAATATTTCATTTTCGGAACTGTTTACTGTCCGAAGTGCGACAGGCTTTATTGAAAACTTTCATAAGAAGCCATAAAATATCGCTGCGTGGAAGTTGGCATGCCCAAAACCAATCTATTAAAACCACGCACACGGTACAAAAGAGTCCGCAACACAGGCCACTCCTAGCGGAGGAGATAAAACCTTTCAGTTACAAGGCCTTCTTCTAAAATATGGCTAGCTTGCTCTCTACGCCTTTTTCTAAGTCTTACAGAGAGAGAGAGAGAGAGAGCAGATACGTTATCCTTCAGTTCATCTGGCAGGTGCTGCCACTGAAGACGAAGTTTTTATGTGAGCAAAAGTGTAACCAAAAAATGTTGTGTTCAATTCACATAACTTTCTCTGCATCTCTGCAACAAATTAATGTTAAAAAGCTTATGCTTCTATTTACTTCATGTTAATCGAGAAAAAATTAGCAGAAAGAACCTTATCACTTGCTTTCTTGTATGTAGAAGCGAAATAATGGAGTACCGTTGGTTAAAGTAATAGTCAAAAGCTGCTTGCTATGTGACTGAAGTTCCTTCGTTTGTATGGACAGAAGTAGACAAATTCCTGTATGAGAAATTTATGTTTTTCCAAACTGAAACCAGGAAAAAGTTTTATATCATAGTTGTGTATTTTAAAGGCCTATACATTTGTTGTGTGGTAAATTTTTGTCCATCTCTTACGGTTTAGCAGTTATGCAAACTTCCGTAAAATTGATCCAACATAAAGTAGTCTTCAGAAGCTATTCCCAGAAAATTCAAGATATACAGTTTATTTGTCAGGTAAATATCTTTTATATAGGATATTTTAATCAAAAGTGTTAGAGTCATTTTCAAGAAAATCAAAATTTGTGAAAAAAGTTTCATGTAAAGTGTAGTTGGGGGTGGAGGGATTTTCTTGAAAATCTTCGTGTCGCATACTTGGAAGATACCAAACTTAAATAACAAGTTTATTATTTAACGGACTTTTCGTTTTTGAGATATGCTGTCCACAAAAACATCTTTTTTTTTTTATTCAGGGGGACCCAAAACATGTATTTCCGGTGAAATCTCGGTATCGAATTTTGGGTGCAATATTATAGCTTCCCTATACACTACGTACATAGTACGTGTAGAGAAAGTAAAAAGGTCTTATTTAATTAAAAAGGTATTAAATGGATATGAAGCAGCATTTTCATTTATTTAGAGCCAAAAACTCTAGCCTCCTGTTATTTCTAGCTGTTTGTTACAGAGCGTCAGTTCACGAATGAGTATTTATTGCTCAATAATTCGCTTGCATTGCAAAGGAGAGCAACAATCAGTGCAGATTCAGGATGCTGCAGCTCCTGAATAGCCAACATTTTACTCACAAAACAGGGAGATAATGGTTATCATTTACATACCGGCTCCGCATGCGAACTCGAGGACAAGCACGGATCTAACGATACTCCTTAATGTTATGCATCACAGCAGCACACAGCTTGTTAGCAAACCTACCTCACAGTTCGAATGTCTTAATTGCGTTACGAGAAACAAAATTCAATTCTTACTGGCAGAATAGAATTTCATTGTTGCGTTAGTTTTACCATTTCACTGATTTTCTCTTTTATATCTTCCTCTTCTGTCCGCAGCCTTCTCCTTTCCCCATGTTTCCCGCTACTTTCTTGTACTCTCTACTCACACCCGCTTCTCTCCTCTTTGCTGAGGTCTATTACATATCCTCTCGTCCTATCTCCTCTAATCTTTTGTCCATTATATTACTCTTCTTTGCCCTAACCTCTCTTCTGCATTTTTCTTCAGCTCCATCTTTTCTCAATGTGTCATCTCTATCTCCTATCTTCTTCTCGTTTCCTCTCTGCGTTCTTTCCTACACGTCTCTTCTCATGTCTCTTTGCATCCATTTTCTTTTATTCCTTATCGATCTTCTCTTTATTTATTTTCTCTGCCTCTCTATTCCAAACTTAAGTCCATTAACTTGAATGTTCTCTCATCCTATCTTGTCTTTTCCTCCTTATTACTTTCTTTACATAGTACATGTACAGGTAGAGAAGATATTGCATTCCACTAAAAAATTCGATAATCGATTTCACCGGAAATACCCATTTTAGGGTCCCCTGTATCACGAAAAAAAAGTGTGTCAGTGTGTCATGAGAAGTCGGTAAAATACCAACCTTTATATTTAAGTTGAGTATCTTCCAAGGAAATGACACGAAGATTTTGAGAAAAATCCCTGAGGCCAAACTAGCCCTTACATGGGAAAAAATCTGATGTGTTCCATTCACATGACTTTCTCTACATATCTGCAACAAATTGTAGTTAAAAAGCTTATGCTTCTATTTACTTCATGTTAATCGAGAAACATTAGCAGAAATAGTCTTATTATTTGCTTCCTTGTAAGTAGAAGCAAAATGAGAGAGGACCATAGGTTAGAATGATAGCCAAAAGCTGGTTGCTATGTAACTGAAGTTCTTTTGTTTGTATGGACAGTTAACAAATTCCTGTATGAGAAAAGTATGTTTTTCAAAGCAGAAACGAAAAACCAAGAATATCTTAAAATTGATCAACTCCACTAAAAAAAATATATATGACATAAATTGTGTGTTTTATCGCGAGCTACATTTTCTGTGGAATAAGTTTTTGTCCATCTCTCACGGTTTAGCAGTTATGCACAATTCCGTAAAATTCATCCAGAAAAAAGTAGTCTTCAGAGGCTATTTCCAGAAAATTCGAGATATACATTTTATTTGTCGGGTAAATAGATTTATATACGATATTTTAATCAAAATCGTTAGAGCCATTTTTAAGAAAATACAAATTTTCGAAATTTTTACCATATAAAGGGTAGTTAGGCGTGGAGGGATTTTCTTGAAAATCTTCGTGTCGCATCCTTGGAAGATACCAAACTTAAACACCAAGTTTGGGCTTTAACGGTGCTTTCGTTTTTGGGCTATGCTGCCCATAGACACACACACACACACACAGACAAAGAGACACACACACGGACACTTTTCTAAAAAAATTTTTTTTTGGGATTCAGGGAGTCTCAAAACATGTATTTCCGGTGAAATCTCGTATCAAATTTTTGGGTACATTACTATACCTTCTCTATACATTATATACATAGTTCGTATAGAGAAAGTAAAAATATCGAACATTTTGATATTCTCAAAAATGTCTCTAATTATTTTGATTAAAATACCGTATGTTAAAAATATTTACATGAAGATAAATACATATGTTGAATTTTCTGGATGAAATTTGTTAAATGTTGCATAGCTGGTATAACGTAAGAGATAGACATAATATCCTACACATTTTTCGTGGAATTGGCCATTTTTGAGATATACCTTATTATTGGTTTCAGTTTTAAAATGTCTGGGAATTTTCAATTCCCGGCAATGCAAAGAAACGGATTCCAACAAGATGGCAATCAGCTTTTGAAAGATTTGACAATGGCTAGCGTATTCGCTTATTTCGCTTCTGCTCACAAGGAAGCAAGTAATAAATACAATTTATGCTCGATTAGCACGAAGTAGTCAGAGGAATAAGTTTTAAGAATAATTTGTCATAGAGATATAGAGAAAGTCATGTGAATGGAACACATGAGACTTTTCTAATTGTCTTTTTTTCTGTTGCCTTTTCTTTTCTCTTTCTTTTCTAATTACTTAAATATTTTTGACATGTGTACTTCTCTACTCTGATCTGAAGTCGAGAATATTTTATTCAGGTCTGTCTATTCGAACTTCAATGGTTTGGTCTTATGTTAAACTTAGGTTCACTTTAATGTTTTTGTTGGTAGGTTGATTTATTAGTCAATTGGATAAAAGTTTTCTTTCATTGTTGTTACATGAAAAATTTGAATCTTAAGTTAGATGTATATCTATACTTACACTCAGTGTCAAAGTGGCTACGTGAACGAAATGGTGAAAGATATAGGTAATCAGAACCTCTTTCTTCTGAGGCTGTATACATTTTCATTCCAAAATAATAGTTTGTTAAATGCTGTTTTAATAATTTCTCCTCTTAAAAGATCTGGCATAGGAACACTATAGCTTTAAATCCATCGTATAACGTCCAGTTCTTGAACTTTTGCCCATCGTTCTTTTTGAGAAACTCCAATTTCGCTATTTCTTCAAATGCTCACCTCGAATAAAATGAAGTAGTTAGAAAAATAAACTTTCGTAAGAAAGTTTGTATAGCTATTTATAAACGATTCAGGGTAGAGAAGGTTATATGAATGTAATAAACACATCATTACACTTTAATGTTCGCGTGATAGCATAGCTATCTGCAGTGTGAGCGTCCACAATTTCAATTTACAGTAACGACATGCGATTTTGGGAGGACTGGTGATCTCGCGTGATCCTTAGAGGTCAACTTTATAGAGCAGCTAATTTACGATAAAATAAAATGGTCCTGTCTCACAAACCCCCCTTAGGGAGTGGGTTACAACCTCTTCAGTTGCTCTGGTGCGAGCATGCGGGCCCCAAGCACCCGTAGTACTTCTGACATTACTAGAATTAGTCGTACTGAACAGTAAGCTCCTCGGATTGGGTTGGACTCGACGTGGCAGTAGCCCGATATGCGTGGGAGATTGTATACGTCTTGGCGGTGACGCATAAACGGGGTTGTGAGACCTTAATGTCCTCCGGCAATAACCTAGTACAAACATGGTGGTAAAGGTCAACCCCACCTAGGTCTTCGGTAGTCTTCCCTCTCAAGGGTGAACGCGCGCAAGTGGCGTATCCACTTTCGTCCTTACTCGCAACAGGGGGGCCTGATATATAAAATAGGCACCGGCCTAATGAAAAATCTCATGGAATATCCCTGGGGAGAAAACGGCAGACTTGAGTTGTCAGGTCATTGCTGTGTGGTTTATGTCTCTCAAACCACATTTAAGCGGCCGCAAAAGGCAGTAGTAGTTGCGCCCTAAAACTTGGTTTTGAATAAATAATAATTACGTTTCGTAGTCGTCTTATCCTCCCCGTATTTAGGACTGACACCCGCCCCCCTAGAACTTACAAGTGGATGCCTAGGGGTCAGAAGCCTCTCGGGGAGCCAACGGCAAGAAATCACAAATGGAAAACCTGGAACGAGTGATCGGCCCGAGCGAGCGTGAGAGAAGTGGATGATATGAAATGGATGATAGGAAAGGTAATGGCGGAGAGTTGATGGTCTGAGTGGCGGGGGAAACCGGAGAACTCGGAGGAAACCCGCCCAGACGCTGTTTCGTCCACCACAAATCCCTTGGGATTGAAACGGGTCGCCTAGATAGGAGGCGAGGGGGCTAACCACTCGGCCACGGCGCCGCCAATAATAATAACAATATAATAATAATAATAATAATAATAATCCACAATAATAACACAGCGCCTCTGCAGTGTGGGTATAGCGTATCTGCCTCATATTCAAGAGATCCCGAGTTCGAATCTCCCTAAGGGTGTGTTAACAGATAAGACGTTTTTCGGCGTTTTCCCTTATCCTGAAAAGATGAATGTCGAGTGACTTTAAGCTTCATACTTCCCAGGCTCATTTCAACGACGTCATCAGCTGTTTAGGTTAAACGAAGTTAAACTAATTAATAATAATAATAATAATAAAAATAAAAAATAATAATAATGGATAGGTAGAGTCAGACTGCAAAATTGAATTCCATAGCCGGGATTTGAACCACGGATCTCCCGGTATCTAACCGGTTGCTCTACCACTGAGCTACCATGACAACATACCGGAATAGCATTGAATTTCTCAACTGAATCGCATGTTTCCCGGTAAACAACAAGGTGATCTCAAATTATTTTGAAATGACAATCCCATTGTAAGTACTTTTAAGTCCCAGGATTCAGAGTATAGCCGACTATTATGGTCAAAGGTATTGGCTTAATTCTTTTTTTTTTTTTTTTTTCACGCAAGCCGTGTGTAGGACAGTTAGATAGGTAGAGTCAGACTGAAAAATTCAATGCCATAGCCGGGATTTGAACCACGGATCTCCCGGTCTCTAGCAGGTTGCTCTTCCGCTGAGCTACCATGGCATCATGCTGGCATAGCATTGATAATAATAATAATAATAATAATAATAATAATAATAATAATAATAATAATAAAAGCTAACTTCTCTAGAATATAATGTTCTTAAAACTGAATAATAGCAACTGCAGATTCTCAAGTTAAAAGTAAAATTTGTGTAATAGTAAGTAAAGGTAAAAGATATAATATTATTGTTCCAGCAGTATTTCCTAAAAGTGTTATTAAAAGGTAGCCTACAATCAATAATAATAATAATAATAATAATAAACTAGCAGATATAAATAACTTGTATTTGTGTTACTGCTAATGATCACCTGATCATCTCAATAAGATATGGTCCAAAAACTTTTCTTGTTTCTTAATTGCTCTCCTTCTCTCTACCTCCCACCTTTCTTGCGTAAGAAACCGAGGAAAAGGAACTTCTGTGAACTGAGCTACTAGGTAAGTCTATGCAAGCTATAACATTCTAAGAAGGTCTTGAAATACTAACAGGTGGAAAAGAAATGCGCTCACTAATTGGAGAGCCCATCTTGGCCGTTGCACAAGCAGTCGGCTGAGCTTTCAGGCGGGGCACAAGTGCTTATGGAGAGCAAACCAGTTACACCAACCTTGAATTAATCTTAAGAGTGACGTCAGAAGCACGTATCCGGTGACCTCGACTCTAACTCGTGGAGACGCGCAGTCTGCCTTTTTCTACCAATTGCATAACTTTGTTTATCAAGAATCCCTCATTCATCACAAGCATAGCAATTTTCCTTCATGAATATCTCTCTCCGTGTCATTTATTATTCAAACTAGTTCTTTCGAAATCTAGAATGTGTACTGCAAAAAGATAAGTATATGGAGTTGTGTGGAGGTTTGGATTGGGAATGCTAAGAATACGTAACTAGTAATTCTTCTGTTTCTTAGATTTCCCCACCTATATTTCCCTCAATGTAAGGGACCTAGCAACCAGTTATCACATATCATGAACCCTACATTTCTTACAATTAAGATGTTTTAAGCAGTACTTCATTTTTATTTTCTCTAGCATGTACACAGTGCATAGAGAAGGTACTGCATTTCACCCACAAATTCGATTCCAAGATTTCACCGGAAATAGACATTTTAGAGTTTCCTGTATGCAAAAAAAAATAATTTCTCTACACGCACTATGTACATAGTGAGTAGAGAAGGTTTTGCACTCCACTCTCAAAGATTCAATAACGAGATTTCACCGGAAATAGACATTTTAGGGTCCCCTGTATCAAAAAAAAAAAAGCATTTTCAGAAAAAGGTCCGTGTGTGTGTCCGTGTGTCCCTGTGTCCGTGTGTCTGTGAACACGATAACTCAAAAACGAAAAGTCCGTAAACTACCAAACTTGGTATTTATGTTTAGTGTCCTCCAAGGATGCGATACGAAGATTTTCAAGAAAATCCCCCACCCCAAATTACTCTGTTCTTTAATGAGGTCTACATTTTTATGTATTGAGTTTTTGTCCATCTCTTAGGGTTCAACCGTTATGCAAAGTTTTGCAAAACTCTTCCAGAATAAAGAGGTTTTCAGAAGTTATTTTCAGAAGATTCAATTATACATTTTATTTGTAAATAAATACCTATAATATGCGGTATTTTAATCGAAATCGTTAGTCATTTTTAAGAAAAACAGAATTTTAAAAAATGCTACCATGTAAAGGATAGTTTCTGGTGGGTATATATATATATATTTAATTCCTCGTGCCCCATCCTTGAAAGATACTAAACAAAACTAAGTTTGGTATTTAATAGTCTTTTCGTTTTTAAAGCTATGCTGTCCATGGACACACATACACACATATATACACGGACCTTTTTCTAAAAATCTGTGTGTTCCTTCTTATAGCTTTCTCTAGCTGTTCCAAAATGCATACATTTCTTACAAAAGAGTATTATTTTAACTACATCATGCTAATCAAGATAAAAACTAGGAGACTTGGTCTTATTACTGACTTTCTTTTAAACAGAAGGGAAATAAGAAAGTACATTTGCCTGAAGCATTAGTCAAATCATTTAAAATCTCGTCGCTATTACACAATT
Organism: Hymenopus coronatus; assembly: GCA_030762935.1. NCBI lineage: Eukaryota > Metazoa > Arthropoda > Insecta > Mantodea > Hymenopodidae > Hymenopus > Hymenopus coronatus. The sequence goes on from CM060883.1 coordinate 34,868,047, forward strand.
GAGGTTCGGACCGTTTGGTTTCTTTTGAGAAAAGTATAAGTATTTTAAAGTTGAAACCAATAACAGCCGGTTCTACAATAAAAGCGCATGTTACATAAATCATGGGCTTTATCGAGATCTACATTTTTGTGTGTGGCAAGACATTTTTGAGAAAATCAAAATTGTCAAACATTTTTCCACGTAAAGTCTAATTAGGGGAGATTTTTTTTATAATCTTCAATCTAGTGAAATCTCAACATCGAAATTGTGATGGCATACAATACCTTCTCTAACTACTATGTAAAATGTATGTACATACAGAGAAAGCAAAATGTTTATTTACTACATGCGTTAGCGTATCCATTTTCCCACTTAAGTTAATGCATCTGTCAAATTTGGAAAATCCACAACATGTAAGAAATCTTATTGAAATGTATACCAGTTATTATACACACTAATAGAAGTAATTGTGCCACATATCAAAATTCCAACTCACATGATTTTTTAAATAATAATTTTTTTACTGTCTCAATTCATTGTTCTAATAAAAATGAACTACGTGATGAATTTTTGAAAATATTTACATACAAAAATCCAGGTTTTCATAAAATGAGTTTAAAAAGAGATCTGTCATTTTATATTTTTATATATTCTCCCTAATTAGTGGGGAAAAATTATTACTTTTCATACTCCCCAAAAACTTGCCTTTTCAAAATTTAATAATTTATTTAGCAGAATTGGAGCATTGTTTCGAAAAATTAATATGATCATTTTCTTTAATGTGCTTTTGAAAAGCAGTACTAACATTTTGAAACAAATTAGTGAAAAATTCCATCGTGTGGAACATTTTGGGTATGGAAAAGTGTTGGAAAATAGTTTGCGAGAAAATAAGGTTTAAATTTGGAAATGCCTATTAAAAAGTATTCAAATAATCATGTATATCTTCAGCTAATTAGAGTTAAAATGCGCCAAATGCGAAAAAGAATATCTTTTCTTACATTTTAGAATTCGTGTCATTTTATTATGAAACAAAATGAATTTTTAATTTTTCACTATTTGTGGTGAAATTTCACGGATGTATTGCCTTAAATTGTATTAATGAAGATCAACTTTTTTACACTATATGTTACCTAGCTTTAGATTCAGCATCCTGGTATAGGCATTGCCTTTTAGAGTGGTCATATGTTATCGATATTTACATTATTCGTTATGTTACATAGCCAAGTCCGATAGATATTAAAACTAAAGCAGTAACACCGTATATCATGACTAGGTACCAAATTTCATTTCATCGCGTGTAGTTTACGTCTGTCAGGTTGTGCAAGAAAGTTAGTAACCGCTCTGGAGTAGGTACATTCCACTTGGTCTAGGGAGCGGTACATTCCTGTCTACACCTGCTCTCTAAGCTGGCCTTTCTTTTTCTTCAGGAAAAATAGCAGCAATTCCAGATTGCAGAAAGTCTTTCATCTCTCACGATAAAATCTTGACAGGAATGTAGTCGTTGAAGATTATCCAGTTTAACACATCTGTCCTCACAGGAAAGTTGTAATGTTTGTATTAGTCATAGATATAGAGAGATTCGATTGGAAATATTCTTTCCTTATGCGTTGTGGTTAATGAATAACATTTTTGCCAAGCCGCCATTTTTAGGCACTACACTTTTGAGATGAGTACCCCTTGTGTGAGTTAAATGTTCACCCAAATATAAGATTTCGTGGTGTTAATGTTCAATTAAGCAGTAAATTTAGAGTGTAAGTTCTAAACTAGTATAATGGTCAATACCTACGTGTGTGGTATTTGGTTGTAGTTTCTCGAATAGCAGAAGCAAAACCAAGGCAAGGGAAGTATGTGTGAATTAAATGTTCACCCAAATATAAGATTTCGTGGCGTTAATGTTCAATTAAGCAGTAAATTTAGAGTGTAAGTTCTATACCAGTATAATGGTCAATACCTACGTGTGTGGTATTTGGTTGTAGTTTCTCGAATAGCAGAAGCAAAAACAAGGCAAGGGAAGTATGTTTCAGTACATAGACTGGTATGCTTTAAGTTATTTTTCTATGGTATACTTAGTCAAATGTTTGAATACATAGGTTAGTGTACTTATTTAAGTGCTTTTTCGGTGGTATACCTAGTAAAATAGTTATACATTATCAACAGAACGATTCTGTATTGTTTGTTAGACTTTTACGCCCGAAAAAATCCATCGTCCTCCGCCGGGTTTGAGCCCGTGACCTTGGGTATATGAAGTCAGCATGGTAACCATTACACCACGGAACACAACATAGCTCAAACACAAAAAGAAATTTGGTATTTAACTTAGGTATCTTCCAAAGATGCGACACGAAGATTTTCAAGAAAATCCCCCAGCCCCAACTACCTTTACATACAAAACATTTTCAAAATATCCTGTATTAAAGATGTTTACATGAAAAATAAAATGTACATAATGAATTTTCTGGGAATAGCTTCTGAAAACATATTCATTGTAAATGAATTTTGCGGAATATTGTAGAACTGATAAATATGCAATACAAAACTTTTAGAGTTCGTTAAAGCACACAATTTAGATGATAAACATTTTTTCGTCGTTTTGACCGTTTTTCACATATTCCTTGTTATTTGCTTCAAATTTAAAATATTTAAAACTTTTTTTCACACTGACAGTTATAAACTCGGGGCCCTGCATAGAAACGAATTTTATCCACATGGCAATCGGATTTGTAAATATTTGACTATAAAATATTTAACCTAGTGTATTCTTTTATTTTCCTTCTATTTACAAGAAAGTAAGTAATTAAGAAAAATTTCTGCTAATACTTATCTCGATTATCATAAAGTAGTTAGAAGAATATGCTTTTAAACAATAATTTGTTATGGCGATGTAGAGAAAGTCATGTGAATGGAATACATCGGAGTCTTTCTTACTTCCTTTACACGTGGCATGCGCGCCACGTGCGAGCGCTGGGATCGAACCCGGGCTGTCTAGAAGGGATGTAAACGGTCTAACCGCTCAACTACGGTGCCTTCCTTGGAAGATACTAAACTTAAATATCTAATTTGGTATTTAACGGCTCTTTTTTTTTTTTTTTTTTTTGCTCTATGATGTCTACAGATTCTCACACGCTGAACATGTTTTTTACTTTCTCTGCATGTACTATGTACATATTGTGTAGAGGAAGTATTGTATTCCAAACAAACATTTGATAACGAGATTTCACCGGAAATACATGTTTTAGGATCCCCTGAATCCAAAAAAGCTCTGATGTGTTCCATTCACATGGCTTAATCCATATCACGGCAACAAATTATTCTATTTACTTCATTAAATTAGCAAAAATTAGCAGAAATAGTCTTATTACTTGCTTCCTTGTTAGTAGAAGCAAAATAAGGGGGTACCATAGGTTAAAGTGATAGTTAAAAGCTGGTTGCTCTGCGACTGAAGTTCCTTTGTATGGACATGAGTTCACAAAGTCCTGTATGAGAAAAGTATAAGTTTTTATAGCTGAAACCAAAAGCAAGGAATATCTAAAAAAGAATCAACTCCACGAAAAAAATATATATAACATAAATTGTGTGTTTTAAGGTGCTCTACACTTATTGTGTGCTAAGTTTTTGTCCATCTCTTACGGTCTAGCAGTTATGCAAGATTCCGTAAAATTCATCCAGAATAAAGTTGTCTTCAGAGGCTATTCCCAGAAAATTCAAAATATAAATTTTATTTGTCAGGTAAATATCTTTAATATACGATATTTTAATCAAAATCGTTAGAGCCATTTTTAGCAAATCAAAATTTTCGAAAAACGTTCCATGTAAAGGGTAGTTGGGGGTGGGGAAGAATTTTCTCAAAATCTTCGTGTCGCATCCCTGGAAGATACTAAACTTAAACACCAAGTTTGGTATTTTACCGTCTTTTCGTTTTTGAGTTATTGTATTCACAGATACACGGACACACACATACACAGACAGACACACACACACACGGAAATGTTTCTAAAAATGCTTTCTTTGGACTCAGGGAGTCTCAAAACATGTATTTCCGGTGAAATCTCGGTATCGAATTTTGGGCACAATACAATACCCTCTCAATACACTATGTACATAGTTCGTATAGAGAAAGTAAAAATTAAAACACCCAATTTATGTAATATAACATTTTTCGAGGAGTTGATCGTTTTTGAGATATTCCTTGTTTTTGGTTTCAGCTTCATAAAAACTTTTACTTTTCTCATACAAGAATCTGTCAACTCGTGTCACATAGCAACCAGATTTTGTCTATCACTTGAACCTATGGTACTCCATTATTTTGCTTCTACTTAAGGAAGCAAGTAATAAGACTGTTTCTGCTATTTTTTTTCTCGATTAGCATGAAGTCAATAGAAGCATGAGCTTTTTAACAATAATTTGTTGCAGAGATGTAGAGAAAGTCATGTGAAGTCTATCGCTTGAACCTATGGTACTCCATTATTTTGCTTCTACTTAAGGAAGCAAGTAATAAGACGGTTTCTGCTATTTTTTTCTCGATTAGCACGAAGTCAATAGAAGCATGAGCTTTTTAACAATAATTTGTTGCAGAGATGTAGAGAAAGTCATGTGAATGGAACACATCAGATTTGTTTGCATACAGGGGACCCTAAAACGTGTATTTCTGGTGAAATCTCGGTATAGAATTTTTGGTGCAATGCAATACCTTCTCTGTATACTATGTAGAGAGAAAATAGAAATGTTGTTAAGGTGTGTGCGATTAATAATGATATAACGTGTTAATTTAGTTACCTCTCGTATGCTGTATTTTCTGTTCATCAGTGCAGCGGAAATGTCTCTCTAAACAGGTTTTGTTGTGTTAATAAATTTAGGCTGATGTTTTGTACACATATTTGATCCATGGTGTAGAGAGTGTTAAATGTTTTCCATAGGGGACAAATGGGAGCGCTAGCTGGCGGTCACGTTCTGTAGCCACTGACTTTTCTATGATTTAGGGAGCTGAACACACCGCAACGTTGCGGACAGCGTTACTCCTTCCCTGCCCAACGTCACAGCTTCACTGCTCGCCAAGCACTTTGATTTATGCTACTGCACATACCAAAAAATATTACCATTCAGCTTGTGAATCACGAAAATCCTTTTCTGAAACCTCAATGCAAACACCTGCTGGACACGGTTCATTATCCGGAGCAGGCCTTCAATTCAGAGAGATTTGTGATCGTATAATTATGCTACTATTGAGCTTTGCTGAAGGTAACGTAACTCAAAGGTATATCTGTGCTAAATTACTGTCTATAAGCTGTAATAGAGTGCTCTGCAAGGAATTGTATATATCAAAGCGGCTGCTTCCAAATTAGTCCTTTAAATCCTTTACTGCAAGTTTTACTGACTCAGCACAGGTCTGATGTGTTCCATTCACACGACTTTCTCTAAATCATAATTTTTAAAAAGCTTCATGATAATCAATAAAAAAAAAACACTACGAAAAATACCTACTTGTAAGTAGAAGCAAAATAATAGGATACACTAGTTTAAAACGATAGTCAAATCTGCTAAAAACTGGTTGCCATGTGGATGAAGTCCATTTCTTTACAAAGCCAGCAGTTGAAAAATTATCGTATGTGAAAAATTTTAAGCATTTTAAAACTTAAAATAACAACAAGAAATATCTCAAAAATGGTCAACTCTAAGAAAAAAGTATATGATATAAATTTTGTTTTAACGATTTCTACATTTTTTGTCTATCTTTTACGATTTACCAGTTATGCAAAATTCATCCATAATAAACAGGTCTTCAAATGCTATTTCCAGAAAATTCAAGATGTACATTTTCTCATGTAAATATCCTTAATATACGATATGTTAACCAAAATCGTTAGTCATTTTTGAGAATACCAATATTTTCAACATTTTTTCATATAAGGGGCAGGTTGGGGTGGGGAGATTTGCTTGAAAATCTTTGTGTCGCATCCCTGAAAGATGCTAAACGTAAATACACAGTTTGAAGTACAACAGACTTTTCGTTTTTTGAGCTATGCAGTCCATAAGCGCGCGCGTACACATACACACAGATCCTTTTCTAAATTTTTTTTTTGGGGGGAGGGGGATTCAGGAGGTATCAAAACATGTATTTCTGGTGAGTACTTGGTATAGAATTTTGGGTGGAATTCAATACCTTCTATGTACTACATAGCAGGTGTAGAGAAAGTATTAAAAAAAAGAAAGAAACTTGATGTATGGTTTTACGGAAAGATGGGAGAGAATCAAATGCAGAACAAACTTTGCCAACTTTTGTGATGCTGGATTTTAGTATGTTTAGGTCAGTACTTAAGTGCAGGGTTTTAAGTGAATGTTCCAAGGAAAACGAATCTCAAGGACTGGTTATGAAATGCTTGGTTTTCCCGGGGTAGTTTGTGGGAGATGAAAAAAAAAAATCTGATGTGTTCCATTCACGTGACTTTCTCTACATCTCTGCAACCAACTATTGTTAAAAAGCTTATGCTTCTATTTACTTCATGCTAATCGAGATAAACATTAGCAGAAATAGTCTTATCACTTGCTTCCTTGTAAGTAGAAGCGAAATAAGGGAGTACCATAGGTTAAAGTGATAATCAAAAGCTGGTTGTTATGTGACTAAAGTTTCTTTGTTTGTATGGCCAGGAGTTGACAAATACCTGTATGAGAAAAGTATTAGTTTTTCAAAGCTGAAACTAAAAAACAGTAATATATAAAAAACGATCAGCTCCACGCAAAAAATTTAAATAACATAAATTGTGTGTTTTATGCTGATCTACATTTTTTGTGTAGTGAGTTTTTGTCAATCTCCTACGGTTTACCAATAATACAAAATTCAACAAAAATCATTAAGAATAAAGAGGTCTCTAGAGGTTATTCCCAGAAAATTCAAGATATACATTTTATTGGGCAAGTAAATATCTTAAATATAAGGGACTTTAATCATACTCGTTAGAGCCATTTTTAAGAAAATCAAAATTTTCAAATTTTTTTCCATATAAAGGGTAGAAGGGGGTGGGGTAAATTTCTTGAAAAACTTTTTGTCGCATCCTTGGATGATACCAAACTTAAATACCAAGTTTGGTTTTTAACGGTCTTATCGTTTTTAAGCTATGCTGCCCACAGACACACAGACCGACAGACAAACAGATACATACAAGGACATTTTTCTAAAAATTCTTTTTGGGGGGGGGTTCAGAGGGTCTCACAACATATAGTTCCGGTGAAATCTCGGTATCGAATTTTTGGGTGCATTACAATACCTTCTCTATACACTATGTACATAGCCGTGTAGAGTAAGGAAAAAACCAGAGCTTACTTCTTCTCCTGATTTGCCCCTTTATCTATAATCATACTGAATTTTCACCATGACCTTTCTAGATATAACTACACCGTTTCTCAACATTTCAGCTGTCAAATTAAAATCCTGTTTGTGTCTTTCTAAACTGATTTCCCTCTCTGGTCGTCCTAATTAAACTACTTTCTTTCTACTCTCTACTCCCTTATTCCGCTTCGACAGAATTAGGTAACCATTATGTCTTATGCAACACATTCGACTATTTTTCCCACAATCTGAAATATGTGCTTTTTAGGTGAAACCACAGTTCTAAGTGGCGAAGTGACTAGTGACAAAAGTTTACACCTGAGGCTAGACCAATGCTTCTTTTCTAGAATTCGGCTAGATTTCTTCCAGGCCGAGTGTTTTCACTGTTTCGAATGTTCAATATTTACTTTCTCTATACGTACTATGTACATAGTATATAGAGAAGTTATTGTATTCCACCCAAAAATTTAATACCGAGTTTTCACGCTGACAATCCTGGAGAAGACGCCTGTGATTTGATTATACTGAAGTAGATTTTAAATGGGATATATAAATATCAAACGTCTGAAATTTCAGAGGAATAATTAGACACATTTTGATATATAGTATAAGCTAATATCATTTACTATACATATGTTGAAGATATTTTTACTTTCTCTACACGTACAATGTCCATAGTGTATAGAGAAGGTATTGTAACGCACCCAAAAATTCCATAGCGAGATTTCAACGGAAATACATATTTTGGGACCCCTAAATCAAAAAAAAAAATGTTTAGAAAAATGTCCGTGTGTGTGTTTGTGAGCATCATAGTTCAGAAACAAAAAGTCCATTTGGTACCAAACGTGGTTTTAAGATTGCTATCCTCCAAAGATGCGACCGAGGATTTTCAAGAAAATCCCTCCACCCACAACTACACTTTAAATGGAAAAAATTTCGAAAATATTGATTTTCTCAAAAATGGCTCTATTGATTTTGATTAAAATGTCTGATATTTAAGACATTTACATGCCAAATTAAAGGTATATCTTGCATTTTCTGGGAATATCCTCTAAAAAGCTCTTTATTCTGGATGATTTTTATTAAAGTTTGCATAACTGGTAAACCGTAAGAGATAGACAAAATTTTGTCATACAAAAAATTAGTACACAATAAAACACACAGTTTATGTCATATACATTTTTTTCGTGGATTTGATCGTTTTGGAGATATTCCTTGTTTTGGTGTTAGCTTTAAAAAAGTTATACTTTTCTCATACACGAATTTGTCAACTCTTGTCCATACAAAGGAACTACAGTCACATAGCAACCAGCTTTTGACTATCACTTTAACCTATGGTACTCCCTTATTTCGCTCCTACTTACAAGGAGGCAAGTAATAAGAATATATCTGCTATTTTTTTTCTCGATTAGTATGAAGTAAATAGAAGCATAAGCATTCCAACTATAATTTGTTGCAAGATGTAGAGAAAGTCATGTAAATGGAACCCATTCGATTTTTAATTTTTACTTTCTCTACACGTACTATGTACATAGTGTATAGAGAATGTATTGTAATGCACCAAAAAATTCGATACCGAGATTTCACCGGAAATACATGCTTTGGGTTCCCCTGAATCCAAAAAAAGCATTTCTGGGAAAAGGTCCGTGCGTGCGCGTGCGCGAGCGGTCTGTGGAAAGCATAGCTCGAAAATGAAAAGACCATTGAATACCAAACTTAGTATTTAAGTTTGGTATCTTGCAAGAATGCGACACGAAGATTTTGAAGCAAACCCCCCCCCCATCGCCAACTACCCTTTGCATGAAACTTTTTCCGAAAATTTGGGTTTCTCAAAAATGGCTCTAACGATTTTGATTAAAATATCGTATATTAAAGATATTTACCTTACAAATAATATGTATAACCTGAATTTTCTGGGAATAGCCTCTGAAGACTACTTTATTCTGGATGAATTTTACGGAATTTTGCATATCTGCTAAACCGTAAAAGATAGACAAAAATGTAGAGCACATTAAAACACACAATTTATGTTATACAATTTTTTAATGGAGTTGATCATTGTTTAGGCACTCCTTGTTTTTGGTATCACCTTTAAAAAACTTATACTCTTCTCATACTTATACTTTTGTCAATTCCTGTCCTTACAAACAAATGAACGTCAGTCACATAGCAACCAACTTTTGACTGTCGCTTTAATTTATGGTACTCCCTTATTTCGCTCCTACTTACTTCGATTAGCATGGAGTAAATAGAAGAATATGCTTTTTAACAATAATTTGTAGCATAGATGTGCAGAAAGTCATGTCATGATTTTTTTTAAAATAAATTCTTTTATCGATTTAATACACTACATCCATATGTCTTCCTTTGTTTTCAGTCAATTCACAAGTTACAAAATGCTAAAAAAAATTCTATAAACACTGACAGTCCTGGAGATGACGCCTGTGATTTCTTTTTACTGAAGTGATTTTCAGATATCTGAAATACCAGAGGAACAATTAGACACACCTTAGTTCAACTTTGATTTATAGTAAGAGAGCAGTTTTTTTTTTTTTTTTTTTTTTTTTTTTTTTTTGAAGCTCTTCGTTGGTTTGAAAGTGCTGCCCTCCAGGCCAAGTCTTCAGTTCAGGGAAAAGGTGAAATGATCGAAAATGTCCCATTGAAATTGTTCAAGGAGCCGATGGGTTGTATCATCAGTGTGTGAACGAGCGTTGTCATGGAAATCAACACAACACCTGAAGTCAGCATTCCTCTTCGTTTGTTTTGAATGTCTCTCCGCAAACGTCGTAAAGTACGAAGATCTTCAAAACAACGTCAATGCTTATTTGAAATCATTGGCGGCAACATTTTTTGAAGCGGCTATTACAAAGCTTGTGCACAGATACGATAAATGTCTCAATCTTGTAGGTGATTATGTTGAAAAGTAACCATAAGTGTATAAAAATTTAGTAACAAAATAATTGTTTTCTATGAACTTGTCCTTTTTATAACCTATCGGAGGTTGAAAAAAATCCGATGTTTTCCATTCACATGACTTTCTCTACATCTCTGCAACAAATTATTGTTAAAAAGCTTATGCTTCGTTTTACTTCATGCTGGAGAAGAAATTAGCAGAAATAGTCTTATTACTTGCTTCCTTGTAAGTAAAAGCGAAATAAGGGAGTACCATAGGCTAAGGCGATAGTCAAATGCTGGTTGCTATGTGACTGAAGTTCCTTTGTTTGTATGGACAAGAGTTGACAAATCCCAATATGAGAAAATAAAGTTTATCAAGGATGAAACCAAAAAGAAGAAATATTTCAAAAACGATCAACGCTACGATAAAAATGTATATAACATAAATTGTATGCTTTAATGTGCTTTATATTTTTTATGTGGTAAGCTTTTGTCTATCTCTTCCTGTTTAGCAGTTATGCAAAATTCCGCAAAATTCATCCAAAAAGTAGCCTTCAGAGCCTATTCCCAGAAAATTTAAGATACACATTATATGTCAGGTAAATATCTTTAATATACGATATTTTTATCAAAATCGATAGAGCCATTTTTAAGAAAATCAACATTTTCGAAAAAAGTTCCATGTAAAGGGTAGATGGGGGTGGGGATTTTTTTTAAAATTCTTCGTGTCGCATCTTTGGAAATCACCAAACTTTGTATTTAACGGTCTCTTCGATTTTGAGCTAGGCTGCCCACAGACATGCGCACACACACACACACACAAACAGAAAAGACAGACAGACACGGAACATTTTTCTAAAAGTGCTTTTTTTTTTATTCACTATATACATAGTACGTGAAGAAAAAGTAAAAACGGCCCTCATATAAGTGAATATCATTTGCTAAACATCTGTTGAAGATATTTTTAATTTTTTTTGTTCAAGGTGAGTGTGTTGTCCAACAACTGCATAAAAAATGAGTGTGTCCAAGTTGCTGGAATAAAATGTCCGTGCTACTATCTAGTGTATCTGACATGTTAGCCACAGCACCAAGGCCGTGTGATAGATGAACGCATAAGGAGAGAATCTTGTTTAATTCCATCGCGATCTGTAAACACGACATATTTTAATGTTTGCAACACAGCGTTATCTCCTATGCCATCAGCAACAAGAAGAGCCGCGAGGATTTTTACGACCGCTTTCTCACTACCTGCTTAGACATCAGATGAAATGAAGTGATACAGCTTGTAATTCGGTATTTAGAGCCTACAAAACAAGAAAAATGAAACACTAGAAGCGATAAATGGTTATAAGCAAAACTATAAAGTTGTCCTTTATCAAGAAATATTAACGATAAAACACACTTGGTTAGGGTGAGTTCTTAGATACTCGCACAATACTAGAGGACTAATTAGTCAGGTTCTATTTCTTCTGATGCATAATGTAATAGTATAAAAGTCTCAAATAAAGTTAAACCTCTTGATGATAGGGTATAGTTATACAACGCAGAACGACACAAACTGCACTGCAACCTACGGGATATCCCACTCGAAAATGCTCTGATATTTATATTAACAAATGTAAATATGGTAAAACCCTTATCAGTTTCTCATGTATGTCACTTAAAATTTTCAACAACCTACCTCAGTACACCAAGACTTTTCCGTTGTTAAACTTTAACAGGAGGGTCAAAATAATGTTGAACGCAAATCCTCATTATAGCATTTCAGAAATGTATGACCTGAAATGGGATTAATCTTATCCTTTTTTAAATGTATTGTTGTAACATTATTGTATGTAGAATGTTTAATTAATTTTTATTCTCATAACGCAGCCTATATATGTTTTATAACTCAATGACTGAAAATAAACTATCTATTATGGCTACTACCAAGAAGGAAAAATCTGATGTGTTCCATTCACATGACTTTCTCTACATCTCTGTAACAAATTATTGCTAAAAAGCTTTTGTTTCTATTTACTTCAATTTAATCAAAAAAAAAAAAAAAAAAATTAGCCGAAATAGTCTTGATACTTGCTTCCTTGAAAGAAGAAGCGAAATATGTGGGTACCATAGGTTAAAGTGATAGTCAAAATCTGGTTGCTATGTGGCCGAAGTTCCTTTGTTTGTAAGGAGAGGAGTTGACAAATTCCTGTATGAGAAAAGTATACATTTTACAAAGTTGAAAAAAAAATACACGGAATACCTTAAAAACGAGCAACTCCACGAAAAAATGTATACATCATAAATTGTGTGTTTTGACGTGCTCTACATTTGTTGTGGTAAGTTTTTGTCCATCTCTAATGGATTAGCAGTTATGTAAAATTCCGTAAAATGCATCCAGAAATAAGCAGTTTTCATAGGCTATTCCCAGAAATTCAAGATATACTTTTTGTTTTCCAGGAAAATATCTTTAATATACGATATATTAATCAAAATCATTAGAGCCATTTTTAAGAAAATCAAAAATTTTGAAAAAAGTTCCATGTAAAGGGTAGTTTGGAGGGGGAATTTTCTCAAAATCTTCGTGTCGCATCCCTGGAAAATACCAAACTTAAATACCAAGTTCCCGAATTTTAGTTTTTGAGTTATCGTATTCACAGACTGTTTTCTGAAAACGCTTTTTTTGGTTACAGGGGACCCTGAAACATATACGAAATCGGTATGAATTTCTGGGTGGAGTGTAATACCTTCTCTATACACTATGTACATAGTACGTGTAGAGAAGTGAAAATGAAGAGAAGGAATCGCAGGAGGCTGCAGGCCACATGAAGTATAGAGTAAAATAAAAAAAAATCTACGAAAATTAATTTGTTTTTCTATCATTTTCTAAGGGGTCGTCTCCTTTGCGCGGTGGTAGCGCAGCTGCGTACCAAGCGGGATATCTCGGTTCAATTCCCAGTAACGCCGTGGGGACTCTCCCCCTCTGGGAAACCTGGCCCAGGTTGCACTCAGCCTCGTGAGGTCCCTGAGGGCCAATTGAGGAGCTACTTGATGGAGAGGTAGCGGCTCCAGGTCATGAGGTCCGCATTAACTGCCCGGGGGGTTCGATGCGCTGACCACGTCTCACCCTCCAATATTGCACCCCATCCATGACGTCTGACATGGACCGAGATGGGGGACGCAGCGGCCAAGGTTCTTTGCTGTCGTGCCATGGAGTTATGTTGTTAATTAATAAGGTTTTTTTTTTTTTCCTTTGATGCATAATTTAGTAACATAAAAGTCACAAATAAAGTTAAACTCTTGATGATAGGGTAAAGTAATACTCTGCGACCTACGCGAGATCTATTGAAGAGAAGGGACCACAGGAGGTTACATGCCACAAGAACTACACACAGAAATATAAAAAAATCTAGCAAAAATAATTTGTTTTTCTATCTTTTTCTAAGGAATTATTGAACGCCCCTCGTAGTCAGATCTTGTAAAAGCTATTGATATGTGAATTAATTGAAGTTAGAGTATTTTGCATTCCCGGGAGTAAAACAAAAGAAACGAAGTGAAATTGATTTCTTGCATGAGAAAAGTTAAAGTAGTTTAAAATTGAAACCAATAACAAGGAATATCTGAAAACGGTTAACTCTGTACATGACACGAATTCTGTGTTTCAACGAGATCTACATTTTTTGTGCAGGAAAATTTTATTTAACTTCGTCAATCAAAATGGAGAGTTTTTCAAAGGCTATTCCCAAAAAATTCAATTTATACATATTGTTTGCTATTACCATTTCTTACGTATGTGCCATTTTAATAAAAATCTTTAAGAGATATTTTAGAGAAAATCAAAATTTTCGGAAAATGTTCCCGCAAAGGGTAGTTGGGAGTGGGGGGATTTTTGAAAATATTCGTGTCCCATCCTTGGAAGATACTGAACTTGGATACCGAATTTAGTACTTAACCAACTTTTCGTTACCGAGTTATGCTGCCTGCAGACACACACACGCACACGCACGCACACACAGAGGAACGTGTTTCTAAAATGTTTTTCAGGGGTCTCAAAACGGTATTTCCAGTGATATCTCGGAATCAATTTTTTGGATGGACTTCAGTGTCTTCTCAATCTATTAGGTACATTATGGATACGTGATAGAGAAGATAAAATGAAGAAAAGAAACCACAGCAGGCTACAGGCTACAGGAAGAACACATAGGTGCGAGGAATTCCGCAACAGTTCCCATCTCATTATTGGAGCTGCCCAGAGAGGTGATGAACTACGCAGCACTTTAAGGTCTGCTTCACGTAACTTTGTCCCGTATCTCTTAACTGCCACGTGACTTGTCACCTCTTTTTGGCTATGCAACACAAAGTATTTCTTAATTTAAAGTAATGCATCTGTTAAATTTGGAAACTCCGCAGTATGAAGATGCACACCTTCTTGAAATTCATACCAAATATAATACATAATAAGTTTTTTTTTTTTTTTTTTTTGCTATGTAGCTAAATTCTAGACAATTTAGACAATTTCAACCAATCGCGGTCATCTGCCTGGAGAGATACCACCGAAAAATTTTATCACAACTGATGCTCATTTCTTTGAAATCTTGTCGCTCATGACGTTCGTATATTTAATCTCCTGTGTTGGTTATTGGTAACAAGGTGACAATCCAGGCAGCCAAACCTCACTTTTACTAGCTCTCAGTTCCACAATTGTACTTTCATAAATTCAGTTACAATGTTTATTTAAAGTTTTATCCAGTTCTTAATGTATTTAGTTCAAAAAAGGAATGAAAATAATAATTATTTGTATTCACTGTGTATGAAATGAGTTCAATAACCTCAAATAAAATAACGCTTGTTTCCATTTCATGTATTACTTATTAAAAGCTGAAATAAAATAATTGTTCCCTATTTCTATTGTTGCTATCAATTTTCGTACATTGGGTGTAGACACGGTCGGTCATGTCATAATTCAGGAGGCAGCGAAGAAAGAAAGAAGAAAAAATCGGTAGATAAACATAGTCGAATGCGTCATCTACCATTTAATAAGAACTAATGTAAGTATTACAATCATAACCTGATAAAATCTCCCTTCCTATATATTATAAATTATTAAAGGTCTATTTCGCTGAATTGTCTTATCGAATACAACTTGTGTTTTCGTCTCTTAGAACAATTCACCCACTTCGTTTCGGTCGTGAATTATCGACAAGATGAAAACACTCGTGTTATTACTTATGTCTATTTCGTTCATGTCACGTGATCATAGGAAGAGGCCAATGCAATACCTTGGTGCGTAAGAGTCCAACCAATAGGAACCCATTATCTCTTCAGGTTTTTTATCGCAGCCACGTGCAATTGTTTTTCTAAATTTATCGCACACACGTGCATTTGTTTTCTCTCTGAACTAATACTAATAGTATCAGTGTGCAGTGAAATTCCCGTACATAATGGCGGTTATTCCAAAACATTTTGAGAAAAGCTCTATCACTGAAATAGACGTATTAACTGAAAACTCAAAGCCGCAGAATACTGAAATCAACAAAGTGTGTGGAACAAGTTAAAGGAATTCTGTAAGCAACGAGGCCATGATTTTGATATGGACATCAAGTTGCAGTGACTTCAGTGCAAATATACGTCAAGACAAATGGTATTTTAGGAATATTATTCTTTGTGTCCAATAGGCTAATCATTGTTATTTTATTCACATAATAGTCTTATTAAATACAACTTGAGATACAACTTTTCTCAGGACAAAAGTTGGAGCTCTCGTTATATCAGTTATGATAAAACACTTTCGGTAGAATGAGTTCTTTGATATTCATTCCTACATTTCCGGAGGACTAATTAGTCACGTCCTATTTATTCAGATCCATAATTTAATAACATAAAAGCCACAAACATAGTTAAACCTAGTGAGTTTTACTCTGTCTACGTACTACGTATAGTGTATAGAGAAGATTTTGCATTTCATCCAAAAATTCGATACCAAGATTTCACCGAAAATATATGTTTTGAGACCCCCTGAATCCAAAATAAGCATTTTTAAAAGAATGTCCGTGTGTGTGTGTGTCAGTGGGCAACACAGCTCAAAAACAAAAAGAGTGTTAAAAACCAAACTTGGTTTTTAAGTTTGGTATCTTCCAAGGATGCACACGAAAATTTTCAACAAAATCACCCCACCTCCAACTACCCTTTACATGGAATTTTTTCAAAAATGTTGATTATCTCAAAAATGACTAACGATTTCGATTAAAATATCGTATACAAAAATGGCTCTAACGATTTTGATTAAAATATCGTATATTAAAGATATTTACCTGACAAATAAAATGTATATCTTGAATTTTCTGGGAATAGCATCTGAAGACTACTTTATTCTGGAAGAATTTTACAGAATTTTGCATAACTGCTCAACCGTAAGAGATAGACTCCTGCCGCAGACAGCTGAATTTCCAAAGCGCATTATCAACACGTAAGGTCGCCACCAACGCATTCACATCAACACTTACGATATTGAAAGAAACCGATTGTAATGAAATGGAGATGAAATGTATTGACAGGAAGTTTTGGGAATGAAGAAATCTCTCCGGTATCTGCCTGGTGACCCGGGAAACCCCGGAAAAAACGCACGAGTCACAGGGGTCAGCCGCGAAACGCCTAAGCTAACTGGCACGGAGAGGCAACGTCTTGAGAGTGTGGGATTTTTTATTGTAACCTTCTTACTGCAGTCAAACTAGCACTGCTTTTTTCCTCATGTTTATTAATTCGTTCCTTTATTCTGTTTTGGGCATTCATTTGAAGCTCATCGCTTGTTTTCTTTATATTTCTTTTTCACTTGTTCGTTTTTTGTTTATTCTTATTCATAATTTAAGGAACAGTAAGCTAGTTTAGAAGGAGGGAGGTGTCAGAATCGCTGTTGGAGGTAGAATGATCACAACAATATAATGGTTAGATGCTTTATTGAAGGCGGGACCAAAATCACGATATTTGTCATATTGTATGGTTCAGGTGTGTCTCGTTCTGATAGGAAAATAGTGGTGAGTTAAAGCGTAAAAGGAAACAAATTAACATACAATGGGATGGGAACGTCCGTATGAAGTTGTCGAACCGGATAGCATCTGAACAGGCGGAAACCAGCAACCAAAGGCAGTTATCCCAGTCGAACAGGCAATAAACATAGCTTGTGATAGGCAGCTTCGCTACTTAGCGTACTCTGAAACGAAATGCACGTTGTGTATATATTCTGAATGGACACCGCCAAGCCCTTTATTCACTTCCACTCCTTAACTTGCCACCATTTCAATCAATGATCTACCACCCATCGACCTTCGGACTATACGGGGAATTTTACAGTCGAAAGAAAAGAAACGTGCCGATATATTAGGTTCCCTGTTTTTTTTTTATTTTTTTGGTAGTGTTTACCGCCCCATTTTACTACTTGTGATACATGGAATTAAAATGGAGCACCGGTTGAATGTAATGGCGGGAGAAACCGGAGAACCCGGAGAAAACCCTTCCCTGCGCCGCTTTGTCCACCACAAATCTCAAATGCGGTCACTTCGGATCGAACCCAGGCCGTCTAGGTGAAAGGCGAGAGGTCTAATCACTCGACCACGTCGCAGCCGGGTTCCCTGTGAAACAATAAAATGTGCCTTTTACGTTCGTGCCAATTTTGAAATATAAAATGGTGGAAAGGTCCTCTCCTTGGTAGCGCAAGAGCTTACCAAGCGGGAGACCTGGGTTCGATTCCCAGTACCGGCGTGGGGATTTCCCCCGCTGGGAGACTTGGCCCGGGGTGCACTCAGCCTCGTGAGGTCCCGGGGGAGCCATTTGAGGAGCTACTTGATGGAGAAGTAGCAGCTCCAGGTCAAGATGACCACGTTAACCGGCCGGGGGGTGGGGTTCGAGGCGCTGACCACATCTCACCCTCCAATGCTGCATCCCATCCATGACGTTTGTCATGGACCGAGATGAGGGGGCGCAGCGGCCGGGCGGCAGGCCAAGATTCCTTGTGAGCTGTTGTGTCATGCAGTTAAATTTAAGATGGTGGAAATCAGCAGCAATTGACTTTTATATCAGGGCGTTCTACTAGGCTTTTTGGGTTCTTCAGAGCCAGGCTACTAAAGTAGATTTATGATTTCTAAAATAATCGGAATCTCCTTGTGGAACCGTAATTTATTTTCAGGTTACTTTTATAATTCGTGCACGAAATTGCAATCACATGGTGCAATTCAGTGGCTTTCTTATTGAACGCGAAAATTCTATATCTCGCGAATTAAACTCTTTATAAGTTGCGACGTTAAATACTTCTAATTCCTCGGAATAAAATATACTACTACTCTTCAACACAATAAGCGGAAGTTAATAAGCGACCCAGCTGCAGCTATTTATATGCATATGATTCAACGCGAAAACTGAAGTGCACGCGTATTATCAGATTCTCCGTCGACCTTACTCGACTGCTAAGGATCTCCAAGTGGCCTTTTAGTTGCTTGTGAAAGCCCTTTTTACTTTCTTTACACGTGCTGTGTGCATAGTGTATAGAGAAGGTATTATAATGCACCCAAAAATTTGATAACGAGATTTCACCAGAAATACATGTTTTGAGACCTCCTGAATAAAAAAAAGAGCATTTTTAGGAAAATGTCCACGTGTGTGTCTGTCTGTGTGTATGTGTGTGAGCCTGTGGGCAGCATAGCTCAAAAACGAAAAGTCCGTTAAAAACCGAACTTGGTATTTAGGTTTGGTATCTTCCAAGGATGCGACACGAAGATTTTCAAGAAAATCCCCTCACTACCAACTACCCTTTACATGGAACTTTTTTCGAAAAATTTTATTTTCTAAAAAATGGCTCTAAGGATTTTGAGTAAAATATGATATATTAAAGATATTTACCTCACAAATAAAATGTATATTTTGAATTTTCTGGGAATAGCCTCTGAAGACTATTTTATTCTGAGTGAATTTTACGGAATTTTGCATAACTGCTAAACCGTAAGAGATAGACAAAAACTTACCGCAGAAAACATGTAGAGCACATTAAAACACACAAGTAATGTTGTATTCATTTTTTTCGTGGAGTTGATCGTTTTTGAGATATTTCTTGTTTTTATTTTAAGGTTCGAAAAACTTAATTTTCTCATACAGGAATCTGTCAACTCCTGACCATGCAAACAAAGGAACTTCAGTCACATAGCAACCAGCTTTTGACTATCGCTTTAACCTATACTACTCCCTTATTTCCCTTCTACTTACAAGGAAGCAAGTAATAAAACTATTTCTGCTAATTTGTTGTCAATTAACATGAAGTAAATAGAAGCATGAGCTTTTTAAAACTAATTTGTTGCAGAGACGTAGAGATATTCATGTGAATGGAGCACATCAGATTGAGATAGAATCAAATGTACAAGATGTCGGCAATATTTTTTGCTATTATATATGTACTATATATGTATATATAGAGTTTTTCTTTATTTAAGGACACCACAAAATGAATGTACATATCCATACCCAGAAAATGTGAAAACAATTTACAATTTTATTTCGGTTACAAAAATGTACTTGATTCAAACAACATTTGGAGGTATTAGACACCGTTCAGTATTTTCCAAGAATGCGACATGAAGATTTCCAAGAAAATCTCCCCGCCCCAGCTATTTTTTACATGGAAAATTTTTCGAAAATTTTGATTTTCCCAAAAATGGCTCTAACGATTTTGATTAATTAAAACATCGCATATATGACAAATAAAATGCACATGTTCAATTTTATGGGAATAGCCTCTGAAGACATGTTTATTCTGGATGAATTTTGCAGAATTTTCATAACTGGTAACCGTAAGAGATAGACAAAAACTTACTGCACAAAAGATGTAGAGCTGCGAAAACACACAATTTATGTTATATACATTTTTTCCGTGGAGTTGACCGTTAACACTAATTTATTGCAGATATGTAGAGAAAGTCATGTGAATGGAACACATTAGATTTTATCAGACAGGAAATGTTCGTTTTTCTTTTGTTCTACTCTTGACCAAGCACACAATTACTTCAATGACAATCGCATAACATTTGACCATCGCTTTTTCATAGCCTATTCCCTTCTACTTATAAGGAACTTATAAGGTGCATGGTGTAGAAAGAAGTATAACCCACTTATAAGAAATTTGTTTGCATAACAGTTATAGAAAGTCACGTGAATGTAAAGCATAGGATAATTTTACTCAGAGTACATCTAAACATATATTTTCGGTAAAATCTCGGTATCGAATTTTTGGATGGAATAAAATACTGCCTCTATATGTACATAGTACGTGTAGAGAAATTAAAAAATCTGATGTGTTCCATTCACATTACTTTCTCTACAACTCTGCAATAAATTATTGTTAAAAAGTTTATGCTTGTATTTACTTCCTGCTAATCCAGAAAAAATTAGCAGAAATAGTCTTATTACTTGCTTCCTTTTAAGTAGAAGCGAAATAAAGGAGTACCATAGGTTAAAGTGATAGTCAAAAGCTGGTTGCTATGTGACTGAAGTTCCTTTGTTTGTATGGACACGAGTTCACAAAGTCCTGTATGAGAAAAGTATGTTCTTTATAGCTGAAACCAAAAACAAGGAATATCTCAGAAACAATCAACTCCACGAAAAAAATGCATATCATTTAAAGTGTGCGTTTTAAAGTGCTCTGCATTTGTTGTGTGGTAAATGTTTGTCCATCTCTTACGGCTTAGCACTTGTGCAAAATTCCGTAAAATTCACTCAGAATAAAGTAGTCTTCAGAGGCTATTCCCAGAAAATTCAAAATATACATTTTATTTGTTAGGTAAATATATACGATATTTTAATCAAAATCTTTACAGCCATTTTTTAGAAAATCAAAATTTTCGAAAAAAGTTCCAGGTAAAGGGTAGTTTGGGGTGAGGGCATTTTTCTCAAAATCTTCGTGTCGCATCCCTGAAGATACTAAACTTAAATACCAAATTGGGTATTTTACCGGCTTTTCGTTTTTGAGTTATCGTGTTCACAGGCACACTGAGACACACACACACACACGGAACATTTTTCTGAAAATACTTTTTTTGGATACAGGGGACCCTAAAACATATATTTCCGGTGAAATCTCAGTATCGAATTTTTTGGTGGAGTGCAATGGCTTCTCTATATACTATGTACATAGTATGTGTAGAGAAAGTAAAAAGCACTTTACAGAAAAGTTTGGAAGTCCTGAAATACTGTGGGCGGTAAATGCAGGTCGCAGCATAATCTGCTTCACACAGAAGCAATTTCCCTTGCTCGTGCAACCTGTACCGTAAACAAAACAAAGATATGTAATACACAGAGCACTCAATGACTATATAAAGGTAATGTTTGCTGTTATACAAGAAAAGGATCTGCATTTGTTTTCTTTTGTTTCGAGAATTAGTTCCTTTGAAGCTATTCACAGAAGCACTATTGTCAATTGTATCGCCATCGAATGGCGGTGGAGAGAGCTAATTTCAAAAGAAAACGAACGGACAATTGCGCCCTATCGTCTCGTATCACAACACATTTCTCGTAATGTGCGCTTTCACAAAGGCAGAGGGGAGAAATGTGTAAAGAAACAGCTCTAAAGCACTTACAGCACTGCATCGGAATGCGAAGTAGGTAGAGTGAAATAAAGGGAAGAAAATAGCAAAAGACCTGAAAAACAGAGGACATGCAAACAAGGTAAAAAAAGAAAGTAGACAGATAAACTGAAACAAACAAAAAAGAAAAGATTTTACATTGAAGTTTCGAGATATTAAATGTATTAAAATATTTTATCCGTATTCAAAAATCAAGATAAAACATCTTTCAATTAACTATTAAAACTATAAATCCAATGTATGAAGGCCGTTCAAGAAGTCTTTAGAAAAAGAGTACCCATCCCAGTTGTTTAAAACTACAACATTGTAAACAGTACCAACCTTAGAAAGCTAAAGTTTGAAATTCGACGATTTTACATTGTGTAGCATTTGTTTGGCAGCTATCATTAGTGAATGTTTTCAGTGAATTTGTAGACATGGATAAAACTGGACATCGTTATGTGATACGATACTTTCATTTGAAAGGTCTTAGTCCAACTAATATTAAAGCTGAGCTAGATTCTACTTTAAGGGAGTTTGCTCCTTCGTTTACAATAGTGAAATATTGGGCGGCAGAGTTTAAGCGCGGCCGTATGAGCTGCCAAGACGACCATCGACCAAATAAGGTTACCAGTTCAGAAATGTTAAATAAAATCCACAAGCGTTATTGGATGACCGTCGACTGAAAGTGATCGAGCTAGCAGACATTGCAGGCATTTCAAAAAGTTCTGTTCATCGCATACTGACTGAAAATTTGGATATGAGAAAGCTGTGTGCAAGGTGGTTGCCACCTTTGTTCACAATAGAACAAAAACAGCGTCCTGAGGATGTTTCAGTCTAGTGTATGGCAATGTTTCGCTGCAATAAAGCTGAGTTTTGCGTCGATTCATAACAATGGATGAAACCTGGGTCCATCACTTCACACCTAATAAGAAGGAACAATCAAAACAGTGGATTGGAATGGGAGAATCACCTCCGAAGAAGGGGAAGACTGTTCCATCTGCAGATAAGATCATGGCGTCAGTTACCTGGGTCACACGCGGGTTCATTTTCATTGGTTATATCAAAAAAGGAAAAGTAATCAATGGCGAATATTATGGGAACTTGTTACAGCGTTTGAGTGATGAAATCGAGCAAAAATGGGCGCATTTAGCGAAAAAGAAGTTTTGTTTCATCAAGAAAATGTACCACTTCACACTTTCATTATCACATGGCCAAAATCGATGAGCTAAAGTTCGAAGTGTTTCCTGATGCACCCTATTCGCCAGATTTAGCCCCCTCTGATTATTTTCTGTCTCTAAACTTGAAGAATTGGCTTGGTGGTTGAAGATCTGTCAACAATAAAGAGGTGGAATCTGCAGTTTATTATTATTTTGCAGATCTCTATAGTTATCACCTTAAACAGGGTATCGAAGCTAATGAACATCGCTGGGAAAAGTGTCGAGCTGGGAGGAGACTATGTAGAGATATAAAGATCTTTTACCCCAAATTTTTTTGCTTTCCTTGTTAGGTCGGGTACCTCTGGGACAGCCTTAGTAGCAAAACAAACTATTTTTTTTATTTTTCAACATAATTTCCTTTTAGCTCGATACACCTTTCCCAACGTTTCTCCAACTGTTTTAAACCTTCCAAGAATTAGGATTTCAGTAGGATTTCATCAAAATGAGCATGTGTTTGTGAGAAGTAAAGTAAGAAGTGAATCGTTTTCCACCGAACCACTTCAAATTTGGAAATAAAAAAAATATGATTGGGGGCCAAATCTGGTGCATACGGTGGATGTTGCAGTAAATAGAGCCTTAATTCCACAATTTTCGCTATCGAAACTACACAGGTCTTGAAGGAAGAGAATCATTTGCTCTATCAGATGAGGGTGATTTTTCTTGATTTCTGCGTTCAACCGGTGCAATAACATTCATAACATTCTCAATTTATCGTTCCTCCTTTCTGTAAATAATCTATGTAGATGGTTCCGCGTGCATTCCAAAAAACTGACGCATCACCTTGTCTGCAGATTTCACCATCTTAGCCTTCTGTGGAAACGGTTCGCCCTTAAACAAACCCCACTGCTTCGACTGCACTTATGTCTCTGGAGTGTAGTAGTGTAATCATGTTTCATCCGCATTTATGTATCGACGAAGAAACTCGACAGGATTGCGGCGAAAAGTGCCAAACCAGCACACAAATCAATCACACAATTGCGTTTATTCTCCATTGAGAGCAAAAGCGGGACCCATCTTTCCGAAACCTTTCTCAGACTTAATTTTAGGTGCAAAATTGAGAACACTGTACCTTACAGTCCCCACTATTTCGGGAACTTTGATTAGTCGATCACTCAAAACCATATCCAGTATTTTATCAATATTTCGGAAGAAGCCCATCTACTGGATATCCGAAAATGATGCTCATAATTTGTGGATGTACGGCCACGTTTAAATTCATTTGCGCAATTGTAAATTGTTGCAAACTCAGGAGCAGATAAGCCATTAACTTCATCCAACTCGGCTTTTATCTGTTTCGGTGTTAAACCTTTTAAATAGAAGTGTTTAACTATCGCATGAAACTCGTTTTTATCAATTTTTTCAAGAAGTACAAGATTTTTGATTCAATCGCATATGGCAACGAAACTACGTGATGCATATAGCTGAAATTTTAACTGCCATCTAGTAAGCGAGAACTATTGCTAAATACTAACTTTCTTCATGTTACGAAGATCAATTTTACTTTCTCTGCAATTACTATGTACATAGTGTACAGAGAAGGTATTGTAATGCACCCAAAAATTCGATACCGAATTTTCACCGGAAATACATGTTTTAAGAGCCACTGAATCCAAAGAAGAATTTTTAGAACAATGTCCATGTGTGTGTATGTGTAAGGGAAACTTAGCTCGAAAACGAAAAGTCCATTAAAAACCAAACTTAGTATTTAGGTTTGGCATCTTCCAAGGATGTGATACGAAGATTTTCAAGAAAATCCCCTTAACCCCAACTACGCTTTACATGGAACGTTTTTCGAAAATGTTGGGTAAAAACTTACAACACAAAAATGTAGAGCACGTTAAAACACTCAATTTATGTTATATAATTTTTTTTCGTGGAGATGATCGTTTTTGTTTCAGCTTTGAAAAACGTATACTTTTCTCATACGGGATTTGTCAACTCCTGTCCACACAAACTAGGAACCAGTTTTTTACTATCAGTTTAACCTATGGCACTCCCTTATTTCGCTTCTACTTACAAGGAAGCAAGTAATAAGAATATTTCTGATAATATTTTCTCAATTATCATGAAGAAAATAGTAGCATAAGCTCTTTAATAATTTGTTTTTGCAGAGATGTAGAGAAAGCCATGTAAATGGAATACATCAGATGTTTTTAATATTCTAAGGACTTATTGAACACTCTAATATTCACATAGTCACCTAGACAGCCGGGGTTCGATCCCAAGCGACCGCATGTGAGATTTTTGGTGGACAAATCGGCGCTGGAGTGGGTTTTCTCCGGGTACTCCGGTTTCCACCGGTGTTCCATCATCATTCATGTATCATCAGTGTCACCGCCTGCGGTACCATTAGTAGTTAAAGCGGGCGTTAAACACTACCAAAAAAAAAAAAAAAAAAAAGAACACTCTTAATATGTTTAGGAATGAAAATTAATTGTGTACCTACACAAGCATAAATGGGATTCTAAAATCTGGTTTGTTACACACACTATTTACTTCAATATCAATCAGAAATGAACGCCCTCATCTGATAAAGAAAAAGATTCTCTTCCAACAAGACAATACAAGGGTCTACACCTGTGCAGTTTCGAAGAAGAGAATTGCAGAATTAGTAAGATTCGAATTACTATAACATCCACCGTATTCACCTGATTTGGCCCCCAGTGACATTTACTTGAAGTGGTTCGGCGGAAAACGATTCACTTCTAACGAAGAGGTGATCTCTCCATTTTGAGGACATTTCCAAATTATAGCTTTAGGAAGACTTAGAACAGTTGGAGAAACGCTGTAAAAAGTGTATCGAGCTAAAAGTAGATTATGTTTAAAAAAAAATCTGATGTGTTCAATTGACATGACTTTCTCTACACCTCTGCAACAAATTATTATTAAGACGCGTATTCTTATATTTACTTCATGCTAATCGAGAAAAAATGAGCAGAAATAGTCTTATTATTTGCTACCTTGTAAGTATAAGCGAAATAAGGGAGTAAGTACTATAGGTTAAAATGATAGTAAATGAAAAGTATAAACTTTTTAAAGCTGAAACCAGTAACAAGGAATATCTCAGAAATGATCAACTCATTCAAAACAGTTTATATTACATAAATTGTGTGTTTTATCGTGATTTATTTTCTTAAAGAGTAAGTCTTTATCTATCTCTTACGGTTTACGAGTTATGAAAAATTCCGTAAAATTCATCCAAAATGAAGTAGGCTTCCGAGGCTATTCCCAAAAAATTCAAAATGTACATTTTATTTGCCATGTAAATATCTTAAATATAAGAGGTTTTAATCAAAATCGTTGAGTCATTTTTGAGAAAATTAACATTTCGACATTTTTTTTCCGTGTAAAGAGCATTTGGGGTGTGGTGATCTTCTTGGAAATCTTCGTGTCAAGTCCTTATAAGATACTAATATTAAATACCAAGTTTGATATTCAACGACCTTTTCGTTTTTGAGCTATACTGTCCACACACACACAGACACACACGGACATTTTTCTAAAAGTGCTTATTTTGGATTTAGGGGGCCCAAGAAATGTATTTCCAGTGAAATCTCGGTATCAAATTTTTGGATGCAATGCAATACATTCTAGGCGAAGAGAGAGTAAAAATCTGCCAAAAATAATTTGTTTTTCTATAATAATTGCGAAATTGGTAGGACTGCTCTTATGTTTACACTCTATTCGTTTGAGGCAACCAAACCTTTGCAGGTTGTATCATTAAAGATGAGCCTGTGGTTGACTACTGAAATGACCTGTATGATTATGCATTGCAAAAAATGCATATTCAGTGAACAGAGGCTTTCATCTACATATGCATACATGAATGTAATTCGCTATGGTTCTCGAGAGGCACATTAAGGGAAATTCCCAAGAAGTAAATTTGCACTCTACAAGGAGAACTGTGCGGAATGCACTTACTTTCTAAGCAGCTGTTTTATTTCTCTAATCGCTTCTCTGAAAGAAGTGAGATCAACGCCACCAGGAATTCTGATTTCCAGGACATAAATGTCGCCCTCCGTGGTGTAATGGTTACCATGCTAACTTCATATACCCAAAGTCGCGGTTTCAAACCCGGCGGAGGACGACGAATTTTTTCGGGTGTAAAACTCCTTAGCATGGCTTCATTCGGAGGGGAAGTAAAGCCGTTGGTCCCGTGTCGTAGATTTACGGCACGTAAAAGAACCTCAAGCCTAATAGAGAGGCCTCTCAGCAATACAAGCGAAATAGGATTTGAAGCTTTCCTGGCGACGAACATATTCTAGACGTTCTCGGGCTTCAAGCCAGGTATAGTGATGAATGAGATGCTGATGATGGGAGAAACGTCGATGACTCTTCATCACTACACAATTAAGCGGTCTTTCACGCCCAGTATAGAATGGGCTACTGAGAACCACAGCAGTTAAAGAGCGTCCATAAATAAAACGCCATTTACATTTCCAGGACGTAAACATTTTCGAAACCAAGAATGTTGAGCTATGGGAGTAGGTTAACCAAGTAGTCATAATTCAATGTGCTTTAAATTAATAAACATTTCTGTAATTAAACACCGCCTTTCGCTACAGTATTAATACTTATGACTTTAATAATAATATTAAATATTATAAACATTAAATATCCAGGAATAAACTCGAGAACCCGGTTATTACAAACATTCTGACATTTTTTTTTATAAACGTGCCTCAATTACATATGTTCTGTAAAATAACAACTTCTGCAGATTTTTATTGCAGATTAAAGTGCCTATTATAAACCAATGTATACCTATTTGATTTTTTCGAGCGAAATTGTCTAATATAGTAAATAGAAGTTATGCAACACTGAGTTTGCATTGCTTTTCTGGGAAAAAGTATGAATTATGATTACGAATTAGTACGCTACCATCACTTGAGTATCTGTTGAGAGGTCTTTTCAGCGCATAAAATGATTCGCTTTGATAAAAATGCATTTGTTAATCCATTTAGCAATAGGGAACAAAATGCTGACATTTCGAACTCAGAGCTAACCCCATAAGTGCGATCTATAACTAAATAAAAAATCTGATCTATTACATTCACATGACTTTCTCTAACTGTTCAGCAAACAAGCGTCTTATAAAAGATTATATTTCTTTCTACACCATGCTAATTGAGATAAGCATTATCAGCGTACTTATTACTTAGTTCCTTATAAGTAGACCAAAAATAAAGGAAAACCCTATGCTAAAACGATGGTAATTTTTACTTTCTCTAGCCCCGTATGTGCAATGTATAAAGGGACAGAGAAGTATTGTATTCCACCCAAAAATTCGATACCGAGATTTCACCGGAAATATATATTTTAGGACCCCCTGTATCCAAAAAAAATATTTTCAGAAAAAGGTCCATGTGTGTGTGAGTGTGTGTGTGTGTGTGTGTGTGTGTGTGTGACCATGTATCTGTGAACAGGATAACTCAAAAACGAAAAGTAGCTAAAATACCAAACTTGGTATTTAAGTTCAGTATCTGCCAAGAATGCGACCCGAAGATTTTGAGAAAAATTCCCCCACCGCAAACTATCCTTTACTGGAACTTTTCTCGAAAATTTTGATTTTCTTAAAAATAGCTCGAACGATTTTGATTAAAACATCGTGTATTAAAGATATTTACCTGACAAATAAAATGTATATCTTGAATTTTCTGGGAATAGCTTCTAAAGACCTATTTATTCTAGATGAATTTTGCTTCATTTGGAATAACTCTTAAACCGTAAGAGATAGACAAAAACGTATTATACAAAATATGTAGGTCTTGTTAAAATACACAAGTTATGCCATATACATTTTTTTTCTGGAGATTACCGTTTTCGTGGTATTCATTGTTATTAGTTTCAGTTGTGAAGTACTTATATTTTTCTCAGACGCGAGTGTCCGTTTTTCTTTTCTTCTACTCCTGGCCAAGAAAAGAAGCAATTTGTAATGACAATCGCATAACGACAGCTTTTAAAACATTTGACTATGGGGTTAGCCTAGTGTATTCCCTTATTTTCTTCCTACATTATAAGGAACTAAGTAATAAGAGCATTGTGCTAATGGTACCTCAATTAGCAAAGTGCAGAAGGAAGAATAATCTTATGTAAGAAATTTGTAAAACAGCTAGAGAAAGTCATGTGAGTGTAACACATCATATTTTTTTTTTAAAGCAACCATTATACGACTGTTATAGAAATTCACTTTTTTGCTTGGCCAGGAGTAGAACAAAAGAAAAACGCACACTTCCTGGCTGAGAAAAGTGTAAGTATTTTAAAATTGAAACTAATAAAAAGGCATTTTTTTAAAACGGTCAACTCTACAACAAAAATGCAAATATGTGTTTTGGGGTCCCCTGTATCCGAAAAAAGTATTTCAGAAAAACGTCTGCGCGCGTGTGTGTGTGTCTGGACAGCATATCTCAAAAACCAAAAGACCGTTAAATACCAAATTTGGTATTTAAGTTTGGGATCTTCCTAGAATTCGACACTAAGATTTTGAGGAAAATCCCCCAACCCCAACTTCCCTTTACATGGAACTTTTTCGAAAATTTGTATTTTCTAAAAAATAGCTCTAACAATTTTGATTAAAATCCCGTATATTACCGACATTTGCATACCAAATAAAATGTATATCTTGAATTTTCTGGGAATAGCCTCTGAAGACCACTTTATTCTGGATTAATTTTGCCGAATTTTGCTTAACTGCTAAACGGTAAGAGATAGACAAAAGCTTACTCCACAGAAAATGTAGAGCACATTAAAACACACAATTTATGTTATATACATGTTGATCGTTTTTAAGATATTCCTGGTTTTTA
Organism: Hymenopus coronatus; assembly: GCA_030762935.1. Taxonomy (NCBI): domain Eukaryota; kingdom Metazoa; phylum Arthropoda; class Insecta; order Mantodea; family Hymenopodidae; genus Hymenopus; species Hymenopus coronatus. The sequence continues at coordinate 34,897,847 of CM060883.1, forward strand.
ATTTCAGCTTTGAAAAACTACTTTTCTCATACAGGAATTTGTGAACTCCTGTCCATACAAACAACGGAACTTCAGTCACATAGCAACCAGCTTTTGACTATCACTTTAACCCACGGTACTCCCTTATTTTCCTTATTGTTACAAGGAAGCAAGTAATAAAGCAATTTCTGCTACTTTTGTCTCGATGAGCATGAAGTAAATAGAAGCATAAGCTTTTTAACAATAATTTGTTGCAGAGATGTAGAGAAAGTCATGTGAATGGAACACATCAGATTCTTTATTACATTACGACTAGTAACAGAGTGAACGTGTGCCACGCCCTTGATTTTTTGTAACTTAATGACACTCGTGCAGAAATAAAGGATGTTTGTACATGTGATGGTAAACAGAAGCAGGAAATGACATAGTCTCGCCAACGCTACCCACCTTCCCATTCATTTTCCTGGCATTACTGCAACACCTGCACCAAACCTCTTCCGGATGCTTTATACTTCAGTATTAGAGGTGCATTTACATTCATTGAAACTCCTTCTTTCATAAATGAAGAACATGGTGACTGCAGAGAAAACTAAAGTCCTGGAATTTTGTGGAAAATCACAAATATATTTAAAAATTATTTTAAAAGCGGAACTACTGTAACACGTTTAAACTTCTTGCCATTTAGTTTTTGATATCAATACAAGATACGATTCTATAGATGATAATACTAAACAACTATAAAAATTTCAAATGATGTAAGGTTCCATCCATTAGACTTTAAAAGAATAAAACCTGGTTGTTACTTTAAAAAACTTTCTGTCTTTTTAGGGAATTTTGTATTCATTGGTATATATTTTATGATGTTTATGTATTTTTTTAAGGTAGTCTTCAGTAAAAATTGTACTCAAAGTATAATAATAACTTAATAGTAAATGTTTATTTTATTTATATTAATATCTAATATAATAATAACTTAATAGTAAATGTTTATTTTATTTATATTAAGATCTAATATAATAATAACTTAATAGTATATGTTTATTTTATTTATATTAAGATCTAATATAATAATAACTTAATAGTATATGTTTATTTTATTTATATTAAGATCTAATATAATAATAACTTAATAGTATATGTTTATTTTATTTATATTAAGATCTAATATAATAATAACTTAATAGTATATATTTATTTTATTTATATTAAGATCTAATATAATAATAACTTAATAGTATATGTTTATTTTATTTATATTAAGATCTAATATAATAATAACTTAATAGTATATATTTATTTTATTTATATTAAGATCCAATATAATAACAACTTAATAGTATATGTTTATTTTATTTATATTAAGATCTAATATAATAATAACTTAATAGTATATATTTATTTTATTTATATTAAGATCTAGAAAGCTGTAGTGTGAGGCAGGAAATCGGCCTCACTTTTAAGTGCTCGTGAGTTCGAATTTCGCTTAGGTTCATTTACCCGGATAAGATTTTTTCGAGGTTTTTCCCTGATACTGAGAGGTAGAATTTCGTAAACGTTTGAGCATTGTTTCACCGATTTCTTCCGTCGTCTTTCTGTTGGGCATGAAAGAAATCTTAATTTGGTTTATAGCCCTGAGGTGTCAGCCTTACTTCCCTTCTAAAGGTAGTCATGCTATAGACTTTTACTACCTCGAAAATAATATCCATTTTCTTCCGCGGGTTTGAAACCCGAGGCTAGAATGTTACCCCTAGACCGCGGAGGACAACTTCAGCGCTCAATATGATGGCCACGCTCGCTGAGGCGTCTCTCTTTGGTGCTTCGTGGGCAGGGGATCGTGGGTTCGAGTCCCGCCTTGGGCATGGGTGTTATATGTTTGTGCAATGTGTATATGTTTGTGTAAAGGAACAGTAAAACCAGTAATCATACGGTAAAAAACATGCAGGGGGGGGAGAGATTCCGGTACTGTTTAAATATATATATATAACTAATAAGTTTAAAGACGGCGTTAAGTTATCAGAAAGAAAGAAGAAAAGAAGAAAACAGAAAGATTAGAATTAAGTTTTATGAAACAGTAGCGGCACCTTTCCTCCTTTATGGGCCTGAATCATCAGTAAATTTAAAGAAAATCCAAAATAAAGTAGAACAAAGTGCCGAAGTACTATTAGAAAAGAACTGAACTTTTAAACATGAATGAAAAAATAAGCGAACAACGTGACAGATGGCTCCCACACATATACACACACAATTGCATATTTTGAATTTTCTGGGAATATATACACACATATTCCCAGAAAATTCAAAATATGCAGTTCATTTGTGATTTAAATATCTTCAGTATATGGCAGTTTAATCAAAATCATTGTAGCCAATCTTGAATAAAAATTTTCCATGTTAAAGGTAGTTTGTAGTGGAGGGATTTTCTTATAAATCTGCGTGTCCAACCTTGTTCTAAATACCAAGTTTGGTATTTAACGGTCTTTTCTTTTTTGAGATGTGCTGTCCACAGACACACACAAACACACAGACATTTTTCTACAAACAGATGTATTCCATTCCCATGACTTTCTCTACATCTCTGTAACAAATTATTGTTAATAAGCTTATTCTTCTATCTACGTTCTGCTAGTGGAGATAAACATTATCAGAAACGGTCTTATTTCTTAAGTTCCATACAAGTAGAAGGGAAATAAGGGAATGCACTAGGACAAACAGACAGTCAAATTTTTCAAAAATGTGGTTATGGCATTGAAATCCGTTTCTTTGCGTGGCCAGGAGTTGACATTTCCCGTATGAGAAAGGTTTTAAGTATTTTAAATCTGAAACCAATAACAGATAATATCTCAAAAATGGTCAGCTCCACGAAAAAATGTTAGTAACATAAATTGTGTGATTTAAATGGATATTCATTTATTGTATAGTAAGCTTTTGTCTATCTCTTACGGTTTACGTCTTATGCAAAATTGAGAAAAATTCATCCAGAGTAAAGAGGTCTTCAGAGGCTATTTAGAGAAAACTCATGACATACATTTTATTTGTTATGTAAATACCTTAAACAGAAGAGATTTTAATCAAAACCATCACAGTACTTTTGAGAAAACCAAAATTTTCGAAATTGTTTACATATAAAGGGTAGTTAGGGGTGGGAGGAATTTCTTAAAAAAATTCGTGTCGTATCCTTGGAAAATACTGAACTTAAACGTCAGATTTGGCATTTAAAGGTTTGTTTGTTTTGAGCTATGCTGCTTCCCCACCACACACGGATCTTTTTCTAAAAATTCTTTCTTTGGATTCAGTTGCACCCAAAATTTGTATTACCGGTGAAATCTCGGTATTGAATTTTTGGGTGCATTACAATACCTTTTCTATACACTATGTGCAGAGAAAGCAAAGATGCAAAGATGAAGGGAATACACTAGGCTAATCCGACAGTCATATGCTTTAAAATGTGGTTGCTATGGGATCAAATCCGTTTTTTTTTTGTTTTTTTTTTTTGCGTGGCCAGCGGTTGACAATGTCCTATATGAGGAAACTTTTTAAGTATTTTAAAGCTGAAGCCAATAACAAGAAATATTTCAAAAACGGTCAATTCTATGATAAAATGTATACAACATAAATTTTGTGTGTTTTAATGAACTCTCTTTCGGTTTATCCGTTATGCAAAATTCAGAAAAATTAATCCAGAATAAAGAGGTCTTCAGAGACCTCTTAAAATCCATGCTATAGATTTTATTTTTCATGTAATTATCTTAAGCATAAAGGATGCTAAACAAAATCATTAGTCATTTAGGAGAAAATAAAAACTGTCGAAAACTTTTCCACGTAAAGGACCGTTAGTGGAGGGATATTTTTTGAAATATTCGTGTCGCATCCTTGGAAGACACTAAACCTAAATACTAAGTTTGCTATTTAACGGCCTTTTAGTTTTTGAGTTATCGTGTTCATAGATACACGGACAGATTGACACGCGGACGCACCTAAACACACATATGGACCTCTTTCTAAAATCTGATGTATTCTATTCACATGACTTTCTCTACATCTCTGCAATAAATTATTGTTAAAAAGCTAATGCTTCTATTTACTTCATGCTAATCGAGAAAAAATTAGCAGGAATAGTCTTATTACTTGCTTCCTTGTAAGTAGAAGCGAAATAAGGGAGTAGCATAGGTTGAAGTGATAGTCAAATGTTGGTTGCTATGTGACTGCAGTCCCTTTGTTTGTATGGACATGAGTTGACAAATTCCTGTATGAGAAAAGTATAATTTTTAAAGCTGAAACCAAAAACAAGGAATACCTAAAAAATGATCAACTACATAACATAAATTGTGTGTTTTAGAGTGATTTACAGTTTTTGTGTGTATGTATTTGTCTATCTGTTACGGTTTAGCAGTTATACAAAATTCCGCAAAATTCATTTTTAAGTTCCTAGCTTTGAAACTGTAGAACCGTAGTGTTAACATTTTTACTAAAGTCGGACTCTACTTTTCCCACGCCTAAAAGCAACGAGAGAGATAAAAGTTTGCGAGTTATCAAAGAGACCTGGGTAGTGTTTACGGTGTGCACATTCCCGGGATTGTCATGCGGAGGGTGTGACTCCGGGAAATGCCATGCTCATGAATGAAGCCGGATCAGCAATTTAATTTAATGTTATGATGGAAGTGAATGGCGCCAAGAACGTGCAGGCTACACCTCACAAAGAGTACCCGAAACAACAGCTGTAATGGGTTAGGCCCACTGCAGATGCAGGGCTAATGCTGGGTATTTTTCAACCGTCGCGCCGCGCTATTCCATTACTCTTTCAGAAAGATACGTTCCGCAGCCTTGTTTCGGTCGCAGATAAGCCCTTAAGCATCCAACTTAAAATGGTTTACACCGCAATTAAACGAGCCGGCTTACTCCGTAATTAATAGCTGCAGAAATGTTAGAAGTTTTGCTGGCCACCGTGGAAACCTTTCGTCTGCACCGGCGTTTATATTCGTATCCTGTGTTTTATCTGCTTAATTAAGGACAGGACTTCATTATCAACCTGTGTTGTCTTTCTGGGATAAAAGAATGACCTTACCCCCTTAATGCTGTTTTACCCATCAGATGTTCTTCTGTGTTTCCGGTTCCTGCCTTAATGGAGACTCAGAAAGTCGCAGTACGTATTTTACCACGGCATAACAAAGTTATAGTGTGCTATTTACGAACCAACATTACGGAAAACAACACAACAATCCTTCAGAAATATCCGAGAAGAGAGCTCCCAAGTGCTAAGCTGATTTTCCAAAGCATAGAGCTACAGATTTAATTTTTACCTACTTTATCTAGCTCGTATACAGTAAATAGAAGAAGTAAGTTTAATTCACCCAAAAATTCGTTACCTAGATTTCACAAAAGAAAACATGACTTTCCCTACATCGCTACAGAAAAGTATTGTTAAAAAACTTATGCTTCTATTTACTTTATGCTAATCGAGAATGAATGAATAAGTGTATTTATTGACATAGCAATATCATACATAGAATTTCAACAATCGCACGGGTCCACAGACCGTACGTGCTTTTGTAATACGCATTACAAGCAATAGTAAAACAACAACAAAAACAACAAAGAATTAAAAGAGTAAATACGCAAATAAAAATACAAAGATATTCAAATATAGCAATTTAAATTTACAGCACAGAGTACACCTTCATAAATATACCCTCCTATAATAGATAATTACACTTAAAAGACATATATACACATAATATATACACCATATATAAAACCCTAGCACAACAGTGACCTAAGTATGACATAATATATATGTATGTAGAACATTGTAGTCACTTTTGTTTAGTTGATCTTATTCCTCCCCCCGTTCTCTATTGGCATGCTAATCGAGAAGAACTTAGCAGAAATAGTCTTATTACTTGCGAAAAAAGGAGTACCATAGGTTAAAGTGATAGTCAAAAGCTGGTTGCTACGTGACTGAAATTTCTTTGTATGGACAGGAATTGACAAATTTCTCTATGAGAAAAGTATTAAGTTTTTATAGCTGAAAACAAAAGCAAGGGATATCTCAAAAACAATCAACTCCACGAAAAAAAAGAATGTATATGACATAAATCGTATGTTTTAACGTGCTCAAAAGTTTTTGTGTGGTAAGGTTTTGTACATCTCTTACGGTTTAGCAGTTATGTAAAATTCCGTAAAATTCATCCAGAATAAAGTAGTCTTCAGAGGCTATTCCCAGAAAATTTAAGATATACATTTTATTTAGCATGTAAATATCGTAATTATAAGAGATTTTTAATCCAAATCGTTAGAACCATTTTTGAGAAAATAAATTTATTTCTTAAATTTTTTCTATATAAAAGGTAGTTTGGTGTGGGGGAATTTTCTTGAAAATCTGCGTGTCGCATCCTTGGAAGATATCATACTTTAATACCAAGTTTGGTATTTAACGGTCTTTTCATTTTTGAGCTATGCTGTCCACAGACAGACACACATACACACGCACACACAGACATACAAGCACCTTTTCCGGCGAAATCTCAATATCGAATTTTTGGGAGCAATACAATGCCTTCTCTATACACTATGTACGTAGTACATGTAGGGAAAGTAAAAAACCCTTTTTTGTAAAATACCTGTAGACTTTAGACTTCACAGAAAATTCAAGATGTATGTTTTATTTGTGATGTAAATATCTTCAACACGTGGCATTTTAATCAAAACCGTTAACACCCTTCGCCTCTAACGAAGGCAGCGACTGCATGGCATTTGTGGTGGACACGGGGTTTTTTTTTTCACTTTTTTTCCATTTATAGATAAAATTACAACATTTTTAGTATAAAAACTTGAACAATAAATTGACTCAGACAACCAAGGTAATTTCACTGAGTTACACGGGTGCTAAATGGTCACGTTCCCTCCATCTTTCCCTGGTTTGGACGCTCCATCCTAATGGTAGAAACAACGGGAGTCTGGTGATTATATTACCGTTAGAGCTAGGTGATCTGGATTCTCCTTTTCTGTACAGAATAGAAGCATAAAGCATTAATCGCAAGCTACCTGTAAGGAAGTCATTGAATCTCGCTCCTTGTCACACATCGAGACATGCAATCTGTGCCGCGCACCGTTTCGGAGACGTTAATTTGGCTAAATGTAGTCGCTCTGGTCTCAACAGCCTTTTGAAAGTGACGACGTTCTTATTGGTCTCTGTGAACACAAAATACTGGTACCCCATGGCAAACCATATTTGTAGAAATTCATATTTTGCGTCATTAGATTGCAGCTGGAGAAAGAGGTCATATAGTTCTGTACGCATCTGCGTTGGGAAAGGGGTTCAAACCCGGTATCTCCCAAATGCAAGTCACACTGGTTACCGCTGCACCATCTCGCTCGATAATGATAAATAATAGCTCTCGAAACACTGACAATTTGAAATCATAGCCGGGATGTAAACCTCGATCTTTCGGTTTACCATACTCTGCTCTAACCAAATGAGCGCACATGATAAAATGCTGACACGATATTAAATTCTCCGACAGATTCGCATTTTTCATGGCAAACCACATAGTCGTACTTCAAATCCGGGCACGACATTAACCTATTCAAACCAATTCTACCTTCCCTACACTAGCCTGAACATGGAAAGTGCGGAATAATTACTTTAACGTTTTTTACTTTCTCTATACGTACTATGTACATAGTGTATAGAGAAAGATTTGAAATACACTCGAAAATTCGATACCCAGATTTCACCGGATACATGTTTTGGGTTCCCTGAATCCAAAAAAGTATATTTGGAAAAAGGTCCGGTATTTAAGTTTAGTATCTTCCAAGGATGCGCCACGAATATTTTCAAGAAAATCCCCCCCTCCCAACTACCCTTTTCGTGAAACTTTTTTTCGGAATTTTCGATTTTCTCAAAAATGGCTGTAACGATTTTGATTAAAATATCATATATTAAAGATATTTACCTAACAAATGATATGTATATCTTGAATTTTATGGGAATAGCCTCTGAAGACTACATGAAGGTACATGAATTCACATTTTTTAAGACTAAGTTTCATTACTTTTCAGCTGAATGAAATGCTTTTTATGTACTCAACCACATAAGCTATTAATGCAAAAAAGCACTTTATATAATTGCCGTGATGTATAGAATAATTCATACATTCTTGAAAAAACAGTTGAATACTTTAAGAGCAGTGGTAATTAATTAAGCTCACTTAAGGTGTACTTTCCGTTTGTTCAGACTACTTTGTCCCCTTAAAGTATTTTACTGTCGTTTTAGCCTAATGTGTTCCCTTATTTCACTTCTACTTATAAGGAACTAAGTAATAGAGTCTTTCAACAAGAGTGTCCTATCTTTGAGCTTAAATAAACACGTTCTAAATTTGATAGAGGTTTATTTCTCTTTTTATTTTGGAACATAATTAATACCATTAGTGTGGAAGAGAACATCAGTTGACTTTGTTGGATTGCGCGTATTAGGTTGGCCCAATTTTCAATGACAGGAGAACCGCCTGCGGTGCCATTAGTAGTTAAAGCGGGCGTTAAACACTACCAAAAAAAAAAAAATGACAGGAGAATGTAAACTAGGTCCAACTTCACGATGTTATTCATAAAAGCATTTATTGTTTCTGGCTTGTTGACATAAACTCGAGATTTAACATAACACCACAAGGAGTAATCCAACGAGTTAAATCACAGGATCTCGGGGGCCAGTTCATCTCCACCACTACGGGAAATGATGAAACCTCTGAACTTCTCCTTCAAAAGATCGATTGTTTCGAGAGCGGTATGACATGTGGCACCATCTTGCTGGAACCAGATGTTTCTGAGATCTATACCATTCAATTAAGGCCAAAAATAGTCCCTTTTAAGGGCCCGCCATCTTTCTCCATTTTCAAAGCTTCTCCATCTTCGTCTTGGAAATTTCACAATGTCTACGCGTTGCTGAATGCTATATCGTTCATTGGCTATTTGTTAATAACAACTGTAACCACATGAAAAAAAAATCGGATGTGTTCCATTCACATGACTTTCTCTACATCTCTGCAGCAAATTATTGTTAAAAAGCTTATGCTTCTATTTACTTCATGCTTAGTGAGAAAACATTAGCAGAAACTGACTTATTATTTGCTTCCTTGTAAGTAGAAGCGAAAAAAGGGAGTACCATAGGTTAAGTGATAGTCAAAAGCTGGTTGCTATGTGACTGAAGTTCCTTTCTTTGTATGGACACGAGTTGACAAATTCCTGTATGAGAAAAGTATAAGTTTTTCAAGGCTGAAACCAAAAACAAGGAATATCTAGAAAACGATCAACTCCACGAAAAAATTGCATATAGCTTAAACTGTGTGTTTTAATGTGCTCTACATTTTTGTTGTGTAAGCTTTTGTGCATCTCTTACGGTTTACCAGTTACACAACATTCCGTAAAATTCATCCAGAATAAAGTAGTCTTAAGAGGCTATTCCCAGAAAATTCAAGATATACATATTATTTGTCAGGTAATATATCTTTAATATACGATATTTTAATCAAAATCGTTAGAGCCCTTTTTTAAAAAATCAAAATGTTCGAAAATGTTTCCATGTGAAGCGTAGTTAGGGTGGGGGATTTTCTTGAAAATCTTCCGTGTCGCATTCTTGGAAAATACTGAAATTAAAAACCAATTATCATGACACATACATGAACATTTTTCTAAAAATCATTTTTTTGGATTTAGGGGGTCTCAAAACATGTATTTCCGGTGAAATCTCGGTATCGAATTTTTGGTGGAATACAATACCTTCTCTATACACTATGTACATAGTACGTGTAGAGAAAGATGTAACTCCATAACAATGGCAGCTATCACATGTTAACTCTTGTTAAAATCCCCCTACATAACCGATTTTGTTAATGTTTATCTCGATTAGCATAAATAGATAGAAGAAATTTTCTAACAATAATTTGTTACAGAGACGTAGAGAAAGTCATGTGAATGGAACACGTCAGATTTTTGAGGGGGGTTGGGTAAGCGGTAAGGCAGGTTTTCTAGATCATTCAGGGTTTCTACCGTATTTCTGATATCTGCAATAAGACCCCAATACCAGTGAAAACGTTTTTGTTACGCATTTCTTTTGAAACTTTCTTATATTTGCTGCATTATTATCATTATACTAGCGACTTTCATTTTAGAATAATATCCCGGTTCAATCACAAAAGGATTTTAAAAGCTGTCTCAAAGGACATCCTTTTACATGGTTTTAATCTCTCTCTGTACACTACGCTTGTGGACGCACTCAAAAGAAATTCATTTTGAGATGAAGGCGATTCTTTTTTCTCCTTGTCGCTATGTAAAGAAGACGCGGGATGAGTTGTAGGTCAAAGACGAGGACCAGAATCGCTCCTTACGTCTCTGTTGCTTTGTACATCTGGAAACAAATATAGCTGCAAGATGAGATCTCGACAAAACTTCGCGACTTCTTCATCATCACAGTTCCCTTCAGAGAAAGTGTGAGTAAAGCCTTCTTTTTTAATTAATATCAGTGTCTACAGAGAGGCTGTTTTCAAAATGAGCTTCTATAAAATGCGTACGTATAATGTCGTATGTTGGTAAGAAGGGAGAGTCAAATATTAATCCTATACAGTGATCATTTTAAGCTTCAGATTTCTCAAAGGGTTTAGTAAACATTTTTCATATATTTTAATATGAAGATAGTACTGTACCAGTTAAGAAAGTGTTATACAATCTCTTGAGAAGTGAAGTAAACGATAGCATTGCCCGAGTACTCCACGAGGTGGCTCCTAGTAAAGGTGTAAAGCTCAAGTTTTGGAGAACATAAGTTCGCTTCCGGACGACTTTGGTTCTCTGGTTTTCTATGATCAGTAGGAGATTTCTGCTATTTTCTTTAGATCAGTTGTCTTTCATTTTGCTCCTTCTCATCTTTCAGAATGCTTCTAGGTTTCGTTTATATGGCTGTGCTGAACAGATGACGCGGATACTTGCCCAAAGGCAATACACTTGAAGCACACCAGAGGGTTGTTTGGTCGAGGGTCGTTTATCAAACAGTGGGACTTTGCTTGAGCCTGGAACTGTAGGAACTTCCTGGCGTCTCTCTGGCCTGTCTGTAGCCATCCATGCTTCCTTCATTTCTTCCACAACAGATCTATGTACAAAAAGTGGCAAAGAAAATCTCACTGCACCTCGCCTCTATGTCACATTGTTGTACGTGGTGTTCAGAAGCCATGGTTGGTTGCCTTAGGCTACGGTGCGCCACTCCTGTTAAATAGCTAACATCAATAGCCACAACATTACTATGCTTGCCTCTAAAACCCAAGGCGGAGAGTGATGGATTTTTTGGACGCTTCCTTCGGAAGGGAAATAAAGCCGGTGATCCATATAATGTTCATTTGAACGTAAAAGAACACCATACCTTGAAAGGAAAAGGTTCCTGGACAGAATCCCGCCATTTGGTGTCCACAAGTCATGATTTTGTCCTACAGTGCCATCTGTGGACAACAAGCCCATCCCTCGCCACCATGGCACATAGTGGCTAACTCACGAACTATAAATTCAAATCCCATCACAGAAACATCGTAAGGATGTCATATGCTCCACTTGGGAGCTACTGGAACTGACTGACTGACTCGCTGACTCACTAACAGCCTCAACAAGGGTTACAAAATGGTGTAGTTTACGCTCTCGAAGTACGGGCTAAAATAGAAAAGAAAGAGTGAGTCAAATCACTTTGTCTTATAAAACTTCTTATCATGATTGCTAGCAACCTTATTGGCTAGTGCAGGACACGCCTGAAAACGCCCAAGAAAACGATACAAAATCAGCCAAAGATTTTCTTTGGTGCTGAGTATGTCACAGTGCATGAAGATTCCTAATCCATTACATAACCTACACCTACGAGGGCGGTTCAATCAGTAACTATAGTCGGTGAGAAATGCCCTTGTAATTGACACTGCTGGTAGGGGCTCGTCAGGTTGCTGACCAATATGAAAATATAGAAAATAGATTAACTTTAAATATTTTACCCAATAACCTTTATTAAAAATATACAATGAACCCATTAACATAATTCTTAATTTAATTGCATCATATTTATTCTTAACTTTAATTGCAGTTGTTAAAATTATAATATGTATAAAGAACCTCTACGACAAATATCTTCAAGATATTTTTGAGATATTATTTGTTATTAGTTTCAATTGTAAAGTACTTATACTTTCCTCAGATAGGAAGTGTCCGTTTTTCTTTTGTTCTGCTCCTGGCCAAGCAAAGAAGCGATTTGTAACGGTAATCGCGTAATAACAGTTTTTAAAACATTTGACTATCATTTTAGCATAGCGTAGTCCTTTAATCTCTTCTACTTATAAGAAAATAAGTAATAAGAACATTCTGCTAATGTTTATCTCAATTAGCATTGTGCATACCAAGAGAATACTCTTTTGTAAGAAGTTTGTTTTTAGAGCAGCTAGAGAAAGTCATGCGAATGTAATACATCAGATTTTTTTTTTATAGGGTTGACCTCGAGATATCACTTGTTATTGGTTTCCATATTAAAAGCTTCTAACTTTTCTTAATCTGGACCTTGCAAAGCGAACCGGAACTCAACTGTTTCATATAGCAACTAGGTTTTAAAATATTTGACTGTTGCTTTAGCCTAATGTGTTCCCTCATTTCTTTTCTACTTTCAAGGAAACATGTAGTACGATCAATTCTGCTAATATTTATCTCGATTAGCATGACATAATTTTTTTTTTAGTTTTTTTTTAATACAGTTCCGGAGTCTGGTAGGGGCTCGGCGCTGTATACTCTAATTTTATTTACCGAATGTTTTTACTTTTTTTGCTCTATGATTACTGAATTACTGTTTTCTTCTTTTACACACACACGCAGATACAAACATATAACACCCATGCCCAAGGCGGGACTCGAACCCACAATCCCCTGCGCTATAAAGCACCACAGCAAGACGCCTTGGCGAGCGCGGCCATGGGGACCGGCTAAGTTAATAATCTTTAGTAATATTTTGTAATAGTGTGTATAGGAAACAGCTAGAGAAAGCTATGTGAATGCAACACTTCAGAATTTTTAATTTTATTAGTTTTTTTATTTTATTCTTTCTTTATTTATTTATTTATTTATTTATTTTCCCCTTCAGGGAATCTCAAAACGTTATTTACAGTTAATTTCGGTACTGAAATGTTGGGTGGAATACAATACTTCGCCTGCTTGATATACGTAGTGGAGAAGGTAAAAATATTGAGGACTAAAGTTAAGTTGTATTATGTGAAGGAAAGCTCTGTATGTCACTTGCACACACGTAAGTCAATGAAGCATTACGTCAAAGAGATTTCGCTTGGTGGCAGTCCAGGTCCTCAATTGGGTCTGCACCTGCCAAACACAGCCCGCCGATAAACATCACCGATCCAAAGCACTTTATCATGCCATTGACACCAGGGCTGCAGATCATTAGTGGAAAAACAATGGAACGCTTTCAAAAACATGAATCCTTTCAGTATTAAAAAGCGGAGCAAACAATACAGTCAATCGAGAGATACAGTGATGAAGCCCGGAGGCGAGTGTCCGTGGCTTTGCCTTATATTAATAATAATGCTAGCCAGTGGAACCCTTTCTCACGCTCGAGGGCTGCTCGGGCGAGCCTTCTTCACTAGCTGCACGTGTGTAATTGATCACGATTCCCAGCTGACATCTGCAGTTGACAGGCAGGGAGCTTCACTCTCAACAGCAATCGATGCATTGTGCATTTATCAATCAGCGGTCGAGCAAGAGCTTACTGAAATGCGTCAATTGGCTGTGGAGCCAAGAACCACAAGACCGGCTTAGGGCATGCATGCTACGCTTCAAATGTAATGATAATTAACACATACTCAGTACTGGAGTCATAGACATCCTGGGTTTCACTAGCATTCTGGACGGATTATATAGAGTTTGGAGAACAGCACTACAAACTCAGTAGTGGCAGTAATTCTGGACACATTTTACTTTCTCTAGCGCGCAGAATACATATCAATTGATCCAATATTTATATCCCGATTCAATGATTACTGATATTTTGTGAATTGTACTCCATTTTGTACATGCTTATCAAATAACACATACTCAGTACTGGAGTCATAGACATCCTGGGTTTCACTAGCATTCTGGACGGATTATATAGAGTTTGGAGAACAGCGCTACAAATAGAGTAGTGGCAGTAATTCTGGAAAATGTCTACTCTCTCTAGCACATTACATAGTAATTGAGTCAATATTTATATCCAGACTCCATTTTATGAATTGTACTCCATTTTGTACATGTTTCTTATTAACACATACTCAGTACTGGAGTCATAGATATCCTGGGTTTCACTAGCATTCTGGACGGATTATATAGAGTTTGGAGAACAGCACTACAAATAGAGTAGTGGCAATAATTCTGGATACTTTCTACTCTCTCTAGCACGTTACATACCAAATAATCCAATATTTATATCCAGACTCCATGATTACCGACATTTTGTGCATTGTACTCCATTTTGTACATATTTGTCATTCAGATATTTTATCGTTTCGATACGGCTTATCCTCCTCGTAATTGTAGGGCTGACACTCCCCCTAGGGCTTACAAGACAATGCCTGTCCGGGAGTCTACGGCAAAAAGACCACAGAATGGAGAATCTGTTACGAGGGGTCGGTCCATAGCCAGCCATGAACATGAGGAAGAGGATGATATGAAATATAAGCAAAATTTATTATTGGAAAGGTGATGATGGAGCAATTAGTGGAATGAGTGGCAGAGGAAACGAGGGACCCCGAGATAACCTACCCAGATGCCGTTTCATCCACATGAATCCCACATGCGGGAGCCTAGACTAACCACTCATCCACCGCCGCCATGTTTTATCGTTTCATATTGAAATCAAAATCACTGGGTGCAAGTTAATTTATTCTATATGCTTTCATTAGTTACAAGTGTTTTGATTTCCTCTCTGCGATTTTGTTGCTTGTAAACAAGGGACGTGTTTTTACTTTCTATGCACATAGTGTATAAATAAAGTATTGCATTCCACCCAAAATTTCAATACTGAGGTTTCACCGGAAATATATGTTTGAGACCACCTTAGTCCAAAAATAGCAGTTTTGGAAAATGGTCTGTGAGTGACTGAGAAGCATAGCCCAAAAAATAAAACACTGTTAAATATCAAACTTGGTAAGTAAAACAATAAAACCATTTACCATTCAAATGTAAAAAAATAAACTGCTTGAAATACATATAAATAATTGCAATTTAGAGTTAAACAAGCTTTTCATAAATGTTTAGCAGTAAATTACTTTACAAGTATTTTGTACAATTTATTCACCACATCTATCAAACTTTGTATTACTGCAATTATTTAATTATTTTTAAATTATAAAGGTATAACGTAATAGCGACTTGTAAAATAGGGAGTAAATAAAAAGTGTTGAAAAGGGCACCGAAGAATAGCTCTACAAAATAGAAAATCTATACCAATATTTCAAGAGATAAAATGTGTATGTACTAGGACCGGCTGATAAGTCCAGGACCTCACTCAGGTATGGCGCCACTAGGCCAGTTAGACGGTAGCATCGTATAATTTAACTCTAGACCAGCTTGTATCCATAGCTACAGGCTAATAGCTTGTTTAGTTTTCTAATGGCAGCATTTTAAACAAGACACCTTTAGAGTTTTCATGAAAATGGAGGATTTGGAAAAACGAGCAGTGATTAAATACTTCCGTTTGAAAGGCTTAACGACTAAAGAAATAAATGAGGAAATGGACAGTACATTGAAAGACTCTGCCCTTTCATATTCAATGATTAAAAGGTGGGTTGCTGAGTTTAAAATGGGACGTACGAGCACTAGTGATGAGCCTCGCTCTAGGCGCCCTGTTGAAGTGACAACTCCAGACATTATTGAAAAACTTCATTGCTTGGTACTGGAAGACCGCAGATTAAAGTTGTTTGAGATAGGAGAGGCTGTAAACATATCAAAAGAACGTGCAGTTACTATTTTAAGTAATGTTTTGGACTTCCACAAGGTCTGTGCAGGATGGGTGCCGCGTTTGTTGACACCTGATAAAAGTTGCAAACAAACCCGTTTCTGTTAGGAATGTGAAGCTCTAACTAAAAATCCCAGTGAATTTTTGAGACGGCTTATTACCATGGATGAAACTTGGATACACCAGTACATTCCAGAAAGTAAATCACAGTCAAAACAGTGGATTGCGCCAGGTGAACCAACTCCAAAAAAGGCAAAGTCAACTTTATCAGCTAACAAGGTTATGGCGAGTATTTTCTGGGATGCACAGGGAATTATTTTTATTGATTACTTCGAAAAGGGTAAAAGTATCTCTGGTGACTACTACGCAAGCTTACTCCAACGCTTGGGTGATGGGGTGAAAAGAAAAAGACCTGATTTTCATCACGACAATGCTCCGGTCCATCGTCATTGCAATGGAAAAAATGTGTGAATTAAAGTTTGATTTGCTTGAATATCCACCCTATTCGCCAGATCTAGCATACAGTGACTACCACCTGCTCACAAACCTCAAAAGAATTCTTGAGGACGAAGATTTCACAGCAATGAGGAAGTCATTGATGCGGTAAACAGCTATTTTGAAGACCTTGATAAATCGCACTACAGAGATTGTTTAATTAAATTAGAACACCGATTTGAAATACGTAATAGCGTTTCTGGAGATTATGTTGAGAAATAAAGCAAAAAAAAAAATGTTTTTAAATGTTTTTTTTTTTCAGTGAGAGGCCCGGGATTTATCAGTAGACCCTAGTAGTATAGAAGGTAAAAGACAAGTATGAATATAAATGAAATTTGACATACTTTCTCTGGCTATGTGACTGAAGGGTGTAGAATCCTTTTACCGGTTTTATCACTAATTTAGATGTAAGGTGAGAAATTACCATACAAATATAACCTGCGCTATCAATTTTCACAGAAAAATCTGATGTGTTCCACTCACATGACTTTCTCTATATCCCTGTAAATTATTATTGTTAATAAGCTTATCTTTTATTTATTTCATGCTAATCGAGAAAAAATAGTAGAAATAATCTTATTTCTTGCTTTATTGTAAGTAGAAGCGAAATAAGGGAGTACCATAGGTTAAAGTGGTCGTCTCCTTAGCGCGGTGGTAGCGCAGCTGCCTACCAAGCGGGAGACCTGGGTTCGATCCCCAGTACCGGCGTGGGGATTTTTCCCCCGCTGGGAGACCTGGACCGGGGTGCACTCAGCCTCGTGAGGTCCCTGGGGGGCCAATTGAGGAGCTACTTGATGGAGAAGTAGCGGCTCCAGGTCGTGAGGACCGCATTAACCGGCCGGGAGGGCCTCGAGGCGCTGACCACGTCTCACCCTCCAATACTGCACCCCATCCATGACGTCTGTAGTGGATCGAGATGGGGGACGCAGCGGCCGGGCGGTAGGCCAAGGCTCCCCGTGAGCTGTCGTGCCATGGAGTTATAGGTTAAAGTGAAAGCCAAAAGCTGGTTGCTATGTGACTGATGTTCCTTTGTATTGACAGGAGTTGACAAATTCCCGTATGAGAAAAGTACAAGTTTTTCAAAGCTGAAACCAAGAAAAAGGAATATCTCAAAAACGATCAACCCCACGAAAAAAATGTATATAACATAAATTGTGTGTTTTGACGTGCTCTACATTTTTTTGGGATAAGTTTTTGTCCATCTCTTACGGTTTAGTAGTTATGAAAAATTCATCCAGAATAAAGTAGTCTTCAGAGGCTATTCCCAGAAAATTCAGAATATACATTTTATTTGTCAGGTAAATAACTTTAATATACGATATTTTAATCAAAATCGTTAGAGCCATTTTTTAGAAAATCAAAATTTTCGAAAAAAATTCCATATAAAGGGTAGTTGGGGGTGGGGGGATTTTTCTCAAAATCTTCGTGTCGCATCCCTGGAAGATACTCAACTTAAGTACCAAGTTTGGCATTTTACCGACATTTCGTTTTTGAGCTATCGTGTTCACAGACACACGGACACACTAACACACGGACACACGGACCTTTTTTTGAAAATACTTTTTTTGGATACAGGAGACCCTAAAACATATATTTCCGGTGAAATCTCGGTATGGAATTTTTTGGTGGAGTGCAATACATTCTCTATACACTATGTACATAGTGCCTGTAGAGAAAGTAAAAAAGGGTGGATGCGAGTTTTCCATGTTCACATTATCATAGGGTATTGATTTTGCCGAGGATTAGCGGGATGAGAGAGGGCATTTTCCGCCGTATTTTTCATGCTCTCTAGCACTTACCCCTCTCCCCCACTAGGCTACGTGACACCCTTCTCCCTTACCGCAACAAATAACGTGAGGGGAAAATGATGAACCCACGGTACGGAAACGTTAAATTATTTTCTGCGATCAAGCTAAATATCCATGTTGCAGAAATAAAATTGCTCATCCTTGATTTTCTGACCCTTTTTTCTGGTCATCCTTGTTGGTAACTTTATCCACTTTTATCCTCCTTCCTACCAAATATACGTTTTGGGCTGATAGAACCCTCTCATATTCAAGGCCTACATTTTGGTTTATCTTCGCTGTGCTTCAAAGTAACCAGATACAAAAATATGATGTGTTCCACTTACATGACCTTCTCTAACGGTTTTGAAACAACATTTTTATAAAAGATTATATCTCACGCTAATTGAGCTAAACGTTATCAGAAATGGTCATATTACTTAATTCTATATAAGTATAAGTGAAAATAGAATACCTAAGCTAAAGTGATAGTAAAAAAAAAATTAAAAACTGTTCGCTATGCACATATCATTGACATTCTTTGCATGGCCAGGAATAAAACAAAAGGTGTATATATTTTAAAACTATAACCACAACAATGAATAACTTTGAATATTAGCCTCACAGTAAAAATGTACAGGACATTGTGTGTTTTGGCCAGATATACATTTTTTGTTTATAGAAGTTTTGTCTACATCTAACGGCTTACCAGTTATGCAAAAAGCTCTGGCAGTGTCCAAAAAAACCTTACAAGTAATTTCTGTTTTATGACATTTTACTATATCTTCTCTCTCAAGACTAAGCTTATGCTAGCATCCTCTAATAGTATAATTTTACTTCTATATTACGTACATGTATTTACTTATAGTACTTCCTCAGATGTAAAGGCCCTTCCTGACCTATATATCGGAGCCTTTATAGTTAAGACCATGCTTTTGCCAGCGTCGCTTTGTGAGGACACGATTATATCGGCATTTACGTCATCTTGCCACCGGTGTCGATTACTGAAACTGCAGCACTACCCTTTGCTAAATTAAATATAATTTATTTTAGATTACAGTATTCTTGCCTTCGATGCCTTTATCGCTTCCTTGTCTCCATCTTCAATATGACTAAAGTCAAACTGTCCGTAAAAGATACGTGGCGCGTGTATCGCAGCTTATTTTCCAAGTCCATTCAATCTTGACTATTATAATGAAATTGTAGAAAGAATAAATAAATAAACAACTAAATATCTAGGTTCTTCAGCGCAGTTTCGTGAGAAAAAGAAAATCTTAACGATAGTTAACCTCGGTGAAGCGTGTGTATATTTTTACAAAAACGCTACTAAAGCAAGCGACTACGTGTTTCCCAAATTTGGATTAAAATGCTAATGGCTTTCATTTTTATATACATTCTATGCGGAATACCGCAATCTATCGGTTTTGCTTCTATATGCCTGTTTATATCACGTAGTCATCTTTTTACTTTACCACAACGTTATATCCTTTTCGCTATCCCTTTGCCAAATATCGTTTAAGCAAATCTTTGATAATCCCCGTTGTAGCCCCGCCGCCCACCATTTGGGATGCTCTACGTTATTCATCTGATGCCGATAACATAATGCTCTAAGAGTTGTTTGATCACCTTTAATTATTCGCAGCCAATATCTAACTATACTTAATTTAGTATATACAGCATCCTACCTCGCGAAGAACACCGTGATTAGAAGTTCCCCTCCCCAATCCCAGAACACGTTTCCAGAAACGACATTATATTTTATTTAGATTATTTACCCTATCCCATCCCCACACCTCACTACCATATAGTAATGGCGACCTAACCATTGCCTCATACATGATTTGTAATGTTTTTACTGGCATATCTGGTATCTGGTAACCGGGTATCCGGGTCAATAATTCAATATTTCAGTTGTCCAATCTCTTTATGTTGTACAAACTCAGTGTTCTTGTGCCATTTTCCTGCCATGTCAAACCTTAGACCTAGATAATCGAAATGTTTAACATTTTTACTTTCTCTATACGTACTATGTACATAGTGTATAGAGAAGGTATCGCACTCCACCCAAAAAGTCAATGCTGAGATTTCACCGGAAATATATATTTTAGGGTCCCCTGTATCCAAGAAAGGCATTTTCGTGTGTGTATGTGTGTATGTGACTGTGAACACGATAATTCAAAAACGAAAAGTCGGTAAAATACCAAACTTGGTATTTAAGTTTAGTATCTTCCAGGGAAACGACACGAAGATTTTGAGAAAGATCCCCCCACCCCAAACTACCCTTTACATGGAAATGTTTTCGAAAGGCCTCTACAAAAGGACCTAGCCTTATCCAGTGTAACAAGGGAAAGTAATTGGTTTAATTGTTTTTTCACACAAACCGTTTGTAGGACAGGAGGTGGATATATGCCATAGCCGGGATTTAAACCACGGATCTCCCGGTCTCTAGCCGGTTGCTCTTCCATTAAAATACTATGGTAACATACCGGCATAGCATTGCATTTCTCAACTGTCTCGCATGTTTCCCGGTAAACCACAAGGTGATCTCAAATTATTTTGAAATGACAATCCCAATGGCGACTTACAATGTGGTTTATCGGGAAACATGCGAGACAGTCGAGAAATTCAATGCTATGCTGCCATGTTAACATGACATCTCAGTGGAAGAGTAACCGCTAGAGACCGGGAGATCCGTGGCATTGAATTTTTCAGTCTGACTCTACCTATCCAAGGGGAAGAAGGTTTCGCTCGGAGCGAGCTACAGTACCATCTGCCTACAAAGCCTCAAGCTACACCTGCGCGACCATTAAGATGAAGAAGGGGAATGAAAGGAAAGGAACTGTGGCAGACATACAGCACCCCAGCATTCGCCTATGCGGCCCCAGGAAAACCCAGGCCCAGATTGCGCGGTCAGCGGGGAGCGAACCTGGATCTCCCCAATGCCAGTCCCAGACGAAACGCCTGAGCCACTTGGCACAGTAAATGAAGAGGTTTTTACATTATATTTCTAGAACATTTGAGACATGCATTTTATTTATCAAGTAAATATCCTTAATTTAGGTATTTAATAAGAGCCAATTTTGACAGAATAATAATTTTCGAAACATTTCCATGCAATTGTGGTGTGAGATATTCGTGACGCATCCTTGGAAAATGATGAACTCAAATATCAAGTTTGGTATTTGACCGAATTCTCGTTTTATAGGCTATGTTGTACACACACACACATAAACACGTGAACCTTTTACTAAAACTGCCTTTCTGGATAACCTGGATATAAAACGTATATCTCCAATGAAATTGTCGTATCGAATTTTAGGGTGGAACGCAATGCAATACCTTCTGTATCTACGTACCTATGAATAAGTAGAGAACTAAGTTGGAAACAAAGTGAATAGTATAACTCAAAACGGAAAATTGATGAAATGCTAAATTTGGCAATGAAGTTCAATATCGATGCGATAAGAAGATTAAAAAATCCCCCCCTCCTCTAACTCCCTTTATATGAAATATTCGCGAATTTTTTATTTTATCAAAATGTGTCGCGTTCTTGGAAGATATTAAACTTATTTGGTATTTAACGGTCTTTTCGTTTATGAGCTATGCCAAGGCCCCCCCCCCACACACACACATGCTTACAAAGAAAGAGAGAAAGAGAGAGCGAAACACACTAACCTTTCTATGAAAAGGCTTTTTCTTTATTCAGAAGCTCTCAAAACATGTATATTCAATGAAATCTCAGTATCGAATTTTGGATGGAATACACTATCATATCTACTCTATACCGGTGGAAGGAAAATCATTATATTAATTTAAACTAGTGATAGATCTCGGTGTTTGGAACCATTTTGTATCTTACGTTTTTGTTTATAAGCATTTACTATGAAAATAATTTAGTATTTTTCGAAAAGACAGACTAGCTCGCAACGCTGCAGGTTCTGTGCATATCACTTGCACTAGGTCAGTACATAAAAAGACATGCCTTAGGACTGATACCACACCAGTGTAGGCCAATAAGCATGCAAGTTGCGTTCTCTATCTCCCTAAACATTACACCAGCCTGCGTCGTGTTTGAAAGCGACAGGCGTGTTTACATCGTGTTACTTCACGTCTGAAGATGCTGCTCGGAATATTCCTTTAATGCTTTTAAATGACTAATTATTCCGAAACTCTGTGTGACTTCCATAATTACTATTGAAATAATGTCAGAAATACTTATTTTACGCATCTTACAAATAACAAGCTATTATCTTCGTACAATCTTGTGGAACTACGCATTCCATTTGGAACAAAAACAATTTATTTTTCCGAAATCGGCTGATCAAAGAACAAAATGCCATTAGACTATTTTGCTTGTAATGCTTCTATGAAACACATATCAGAAGGAACGTAATAAGCTCCCTTCCACCTGGTATATAAAACATAAGCAAAAATCTGATGTGTTCCATTCACATGACTTTCTTTACTTTGTGTAACAAATTATTGTTAATAAGCTTATTCTTCTATTTACTTCATGCTAATGGGGGGAAAAAATAGCAGAAATAGCCTTATTACTTGATTCCTTGTAAGTAGAAGCGAAATATGGGAGTATCATAGGTTAAAGTGAAGTCGAAAGCTGGGTAATAGGTGACTGAAGTTCCTTTGTTTGTATTGACACGAGTTGAGAAATATCTCTATGAAAAAAGTACAAGTTTTTCAAAGCTGAAACCAAAAACAAGGAATATCTCAAAAACGATCAACCCCTCGAAAAAAATGTATATAACATAAATTATGTGTTTTAATGTGCTCTTCATTTTATGTGCGATAAGTTTTTGTCCATTTCTTACAGTTTAGCAGTTATGTAAAATTCATCCAGAATAAAGTATTCTTCAGAGGCTATTCCCAGATAAATCAAGATATACATATTATTTGTCAGGTAAATATCTTTAATATGCGATATTTTAATCAAAATCGTTAGAGCCATTTTTGAGAAAATCAAAATTTTCGAAAAAAGTTCCATGTAAAGGGTAGTTGGGGTGGGGGGCTTTTCCTGAAAATCTTCGTGTCGCATCCTTGGAAGATACCAAACTTAAACACCAAGTTTGGTATTTAATGGTCTTTTCGTCTTTGAGCTATGCTGTCCACAGACACACACGGACCTTTTTCCAAAAATGCTTATTTTTTGGATTCAGGGGGACCCAAAACATGTATTTCCGGTGAAATCTTGTATCGAATTTTTGGGTGCAATACAATAACTTCTCTATACATTATGTACATAGTACGTGTAGAGAAAGTAAAAATATCGTGCAGTTAATTTAGTGTGCCAAGTATATACCCGAGTTGGTATTAAAATATAAAACTACAGAATTTGAACGTAAGATAACGTTAGTTGTGATCGTATCTATAACGACGTTATCAGAAACTTTTCTTAGAGATCATTTGTTTCCTTGAAAGCCCTAAAAAGGATTTAGATCTGCTTACTTCCGGGACATTTTTAATGAACGCCGTAGTTACATGTTTCCTGGATTCGCTCGAACGGGAATTTGTGGGAAGGAAATGGCCTATTATCTGGCTAATGGAGCTGATCCGCTCTTTCAGCCTTTCCTCGGAGATGGTTCCTCTTTTAGGATTTATCGTTGGGCCGCCAGGTTCATCTCTTGGTTCCATGGAGAACTTTGCAAACATTTCACATCAGTTCTACTGCTTCTTTTACTCACACTAACATATTTTCTCTTCCATGCTGCCATGATTTAACATTACATCAGCAAACAAATCTCTCAACACCCTCTAGGCAGGCTTGGACTTATTGCTTTCTGTATTTAGAGTATCATACCGAGGGTTCGTGTTGCTCTTTTGTTTTAGCCTGGAGAAAATTTATCTCCGCTCCGTTTTAGATCTATTCTAAAGAAACACCAGCATTGTTGCTACATATACACTGCTATATAATACACATATTTTTACTTTCTCTAAATGCACTATGTACATAGCGTATAGAGAAGGTCTTGCACTCCACCAAAAAATTCGATGCCAAGATTTCACCGGAAATATATGTTTTAGGGCCCCTTTAACCAAAAAAAGCATTTTCGGAAAAAGGTCAGTGTGTGTGTCTATGAACACGATAACTCAAAAACGAAAAGTCAGTAAAGTACCAAACATGGTATTTAAGTTTAGTATCTTCCAGGAATTCGACACGAAGATTTTGAGAAATATCCCCCCACCCCAAACTACCCTTTACATGGAAATTTTTTCGAAAATTTCGATTTTCTCAAAAATGGCTCTAACAATTTTGATTAAAATATCATACATTAAAGATATTTACCTGACAAATAAAATATATATCTTGAATTTTCTGGGAATAGCCTCTGAAGAGTATTTATTCTGGATGAATTTTGCATAACTGCTAAACACACAAAAAATATAGAGAACTTTAAAACACGCAATTTATGCTATATTCATTTTTTTCATGGAGTTGGCCGTTTTTAAGATATTCCATGTTTTTGGTTTCAGCTTTAAAAAAGTACAGGGTTACTACAAAAGAAATAGACAACTTCAACTGCCTGTAAAACAAAAACGATTAGAGATAGCAACCTAATTATTTTGGAGGTATGTTGAGAAACTCTCAAGGTTTCGTTTGTTACTGTTGGTAACGCTGTAGTGTTTTGTTTGTTGTTGCAGAAGCTGAAATGGCGGAAAATCCTGTGGAAAAGGCATATTGCGTGTTGGAATTTGCTAGAACGCAATCAGCAACTGTTGTCCAACGACATTTTAGAGCACGTTACCACAAAAATGAAATGATGCGCTCACAAAAACCAGCATCGTCTTCATCATGTCGCAACATGTCGATGCAAAAGTCACGCCGTATGACCTTATCTTCTTCACTCAGAAACTGCAACATCTGTAATCTGTAAGGCATCATGTGCAGTCACTTCCGCAAGATTTTCCATACAGTTTGCTGTGGAATTTGTAATTGCATGCTTGCCCTAGATTTCGATTTCTGTGGGTTTCTTATGTAGGCAGAACGAACACGTTCAACGTTTTCTTCCGAAACTCTTGGTCTTCCCGAGCTCTTCCCTTTGCACAAACATCCCGTTGTCTCGAATTTCTATACCAGTCGTAGATTGACTGCCTAGTCGGTGGCGTTTTGTGGTAACGTGTTCTAAAATGTCGTTGGACAACAGTTGCTGATTGCGTTCTAGCAAATTCCAACACGCAATATGCCTTTTCCACAGGATTTTCCGCCATTTCAGCTCCTGCAACAACAAACAAAACACTACAGCGTTACCAATAGTAACAGACAAAACTTTGAGAGTTTCTCAACATACCTCCAAAATAATTAGGTTGCTATTTCTAATAGTTTTTGTTTTACAGGCAGTTGAAGTTGTCTATTTCTTTTGTAGTAACCCTGTATACTTTTCTCACACAGGACTTTGTCAACTTCTGTCCATACAAACAAAGGAACTTCAGTCACATAGTAACCAGCTTTTGGCTATCACTTTAACCTATGTTACTCCCTTATTTTACTTCCACTTTCAAGGAAGCAAGTAATAAGGCAATTTCTGCTATTTTTACTTTCTCTTTACAAACTATGTACATAGTGTGAAGAGAAGGTATTGTATTCCACCCAGAAATTCGATACCGAGATTTCATCAGAAATACATGTTTTGGGTCCCCCTGAATCCAAAAAAAAAGCATTTTTGGAAAAAGGTCCGTGTGTGTGTGGACGTGTGTGTGTGTGTCTGTGTGTGTTAATGCGATGCTCATGACCTGGAGCCGCTACTTCTCCATCAAATAGGTTCTCAATTGGCCCCCCACGGACCTCATGAGGCTGAGTGCACCCCGGTCCAGGTCTCTCAGCGGGGTAAATATCCCCACGCCGGTACTGGGAATCGAACCCAGGTGCCCCGCTTGGCAAGCAGCAACGCTACCACCGTGCTAAGGAGACGACCTGAACTTTTCAGTAGTCCTCTAAAAATATATTTCAGGTGAAATCTCGACATCGAATTTTTGGGTGGAATATCATACCTTCTCTACGCTCTGTGCGCACAGAGCACGTGCAGAGAATGTAGAAAGGTACACAAAGTAAATATTTAGCATACCTTGGCAACATTACATGTAGGTCATAAGTTTGAGGAACAAAAGGTGAATGCCTAAAGAACCAGACGTTGTTTTCGGGCTACTTACATGGCTAGTATCTTTCAAGCGAACAACTACATGCGAGGGGGCGGGGATTTGCTGTTCCAGATTTTGGAAACATAAATCTTACAAGTCGTGTTCAGTAAACAAGAATATTTGCATAAAAATATTATTAATGTCAGCTCGAGAAGTTTAACGAGGTCAGCTACACGCATTAAGAAGCAGAAAAACTAAATAAAGCGGAGGGAATTTATTGGGTAGTCCAGATCACGTCTGCAAGGGGATTAAAAACGGCAATGCAGACATGTAAGAAACCTGGGTGCGCGGCTACGTGTTCCAGCACACCAATTGCTAATCCTTAAGAATCGCCTGCTCCTGAGTTGATGCTGCCATTGTGAAGCTCCTCATGCCCGCAACATTCGTCTGTCTGCATGCTGCACATCTCCCACACCTGTTGCGCTAGATAAGTGTTTGTTTACGTGCCTCAGCAGCCTCATGATGGATCTCTGGTCCAGACCACACACCTGTTGTGTACCCTCTTTTACGATATTCAATGTCACACGTCCACCATATTCGCCATTGTTGAGAAAGGATACAATTCTTTTCCTGTACAATAGCAGGAAAAAGAGTAAACCCTAAAAACTATATATACAGGGTGATTTATATAGAGCTGACACATTTCTTTCATTAATAGTTTCAAATCGTGTTATGCTAGCGATAACTTATTAAACCTAAATTGTAGAGGAATTTTGGAAGATTATTTACCTCTATAGCAGATGTTGAAAATGTCCTCCATCCTGCATAAGGCACAACTCAACACATCGTTCCATGTTACTGGCCACTCGTTGGAGGCCTCTGTTGTCAATAGCTTGAATCTCCTTTGTGATGATGTGCTTCAGATCGTAAAATTTCTGGGGCTTGTGGCATAAACCCTGTCCTTTAAGTAACCCCATAGAAAGAAGTCCGGCGATGTCAAATCCGGAGATCCCGGTGGCCACAGGTTCCAGGAAATTATCCGGTCGTCATAGAAATTTAAAATTAGGTTCATGGATTCATTTGATGTATGGCATGTACCGCCATCCTGCTGAAAATATATGTGACTCAGCTCTACATCGTACTGCGTTTTCACGTTGACTACAAGAACAACATGTCGAAACAGCTGCCAACAATGCAATTAGGAATAAGACAAACATCTGCGCATCTAGTGACAAGAAGTCGAAATTCCAGAAAATTCTGCTTAATTTGGTGTAAAAATAGGGTCATTGAACAAATTTCCAACGGAATAATTAAAGAAAAAAATGTGTCAGTTCTACATAAATTACTCTGTACACACACACGCGCACACACACATACACACACACACACACACACAAACAAACCCAGGGTGTTAATGAACTATACCGAAATATTTTCACAGAACATATAGATTACATAAACAAGTAATTTGAGATTTATGGTGTGTTTGTTGAAATTTCGAAGTAATGGCTATAAAGTTTCTGAAATGCCAGTACGCCAAATACCGCGGCACTTCGTCTGGAATGGGGAGAAATAATAATAAAAAACATTTACTCTGTGACAGGAATCGAACTCATGACCTTTGGGGATAGCATCATCCCGCGTTTATATACCCAAGGTCGTGGGTTCAAACCCGGCGGAGGACGATGGATTTTTTCGGACGTAAAAAGCCTTAGCATGGCTTCCTTCGGAAGGGAAGCAAAGCTGTTGGTCCCGTGTCGTAGATTTATGGCACGTAAAAGAAAATCAAGCCTGATAGGAGAGGCCTCTGAGCAAAATTAAGCGGTCTTTCACGCCCAAATTACAATGGGACGCTGAGAACCACAGAGCGTCCATAAATAAAACGCCATTTCATTTCATTTTATCTTCCCGCGTTACGCATTAAGCCACCAGAGCAGTTGAAAAACGCCTGCAGTGTAGGCTACATAACTGAAGAAGATAGTTAATGAATGCTCAGTGTCGCACTGTTAAGTGATTAGTTCGAGATTTTACAGATTTTTGCGATATTAAAATCTTGAGAACGCTAGTAACAAGCTGCTAAAAATCGATATTTGTATACTCAGGCAGCGGTTTTAAAGACATTTAAGCCATTTTTTCATCCTGCTTTGCTTTAACATCGACTTATCAGCACCTGATACCCACAAGTTTAACGCTGTGTAACTGCGTTATGCTCATCCGGGGACAATGCATCGCCGATCTCAAATTATTTATATCAGTCACGTGCACAGTCTCGCAGATTATTTCGGTGTAATTCATTAATCACCGTATGCATATATAGGTACAGAAGGTATTTTATTCACACAGAACTCTATACCAATATTTCTGTTGAAACATTTTTGTTAAACTTCTGACGTTACATTATCAAGTTTGGTATTTAAATAACTTTTCGTTTTTGAGTTACATTTTTCACATACACACGCAGGACCTTTTTCTATTTTAAATCTCTTTATTACATATATACAATGTACGTAGTAGATAGAGAAGATATTGTATTTCACCAAAAATATTCAACACCGAGGTTTTTCCCGTAATACATTTTCAGGTTCCTCTGAAAAAAATTAGAAAAAGATTTGTGAGTGTGTGTGTCTGTGTGTAGTGTTGAGAAAGGATACAATTCTTTTCCTGTTCAATAGCAGAAAAAAGAATAAACGCTAAAAACCGTTAATATATAGAGCGAGTCACCTAACGCTAATATATCGTTACACAATTATTTATTCTGTCATATACATATTAGGTACAAGGATATTCCATTTACACAAAATACTATACCGAATTTGCTGTGGAAACACCTTTTGTTAAGCTTCTGAAATTACATAATCAAGTTTGGTATTTTTAAGGATTTTTCGTTTTTGAGCTACGTTTTTTGCATACACATGTAGGATCTTTTTCTATTTTAAATTTCTCTATTACATATGTACAATCTATATAGTAGATAGAGAAGGTATTGTGCTCCCCAAAAAATTCGGCACCGAGATTTCTCCGGAAATGCATTTTTTAAGTTTCTCTGCATATAAAAAATGCATTTTAAAAAAATTGTCCTGTATGCCTGTGGTGTCAGTGGGCTCCTGGTGGATCTCTGGTCCACACCACACACTTTACGATATTTAATGTCACACGTCCACCATATTCGCTATTGTTGGGAAAGAATACAGTTCTTTTCCTGTATAATAGCAAGAAAAGAATAAACGCTAAAAACACGTACTATGTACATAGTGTATAGAGAAGGTATTGTACTGCACCATAAAATTCGATACCGTGATTTCATAAGAAATAGACATTTTAGGGTCCTCTGTATCTAAATAACACATTTTACTTTCTCTACACGTACTATGCACATAGTGTATAGAAAAGGTATTGCACTCCACCAAAAATTTTCGATACAGAGATTTCACCGGAAATATATGTTTTAGGGTCCCCTGTATCCAAAAAAAAGTATTTTCACAAAAAGGTCCGTGTGTGTGTGTGTGTGTGTGTGTGTGTGTGTGAACACGATAACTCAAAAACGAAAAGTCGCTAAAATACCAAACTTGGTATTTAAGTTTAGTATATTCCAGGGATGCGACACGAAGGTTTTGAGAAAAATCCTTCCAACCCAAACTACACTTTACATGGAACTTTTTTCGAAAATTTAGATTTTTCCAAAAATTGGCTTTAACGATTTTGATTAAATTATCGCATATTAAGGATATTTACCTAACAAATAAAATGTATATTTGAATTTTCTGGGAATAGCCTCTGAAGACTACTTCATTCTGAGTGAATTTTACTTCAGTCACATAGCAACCAGCTTTTGACTATCACTTTAACCTATGATACTCCCTTATTTCTCTTCTACTTACAGGGAAGCAAGTAATAAGACTATTTCTGCTAACTTTTTGTCAAGTTGGCATGAAATAAATAAAAGCATAAGCTTCTAACATTAATTTGCTGCAGAGATGTAGAAAGTCATGTGAATGAAACACATCAGATTTTTAGAAACAGGTCCGTGTGTATGTGTGTGTGTGTGTGTGTGTGTGTGTGTGTTTGTCCATATCTCAAAAACGAAAAGCCGGTAAAATACCAAACTTGATATATAAGTTTAGTATCTTCCAAGGATGCGAGAAGAAGATTTTTGAGTAAAATTCTCCCACCCTAAACTACCTTTAACTTGAAAAAATGTTCGAAAATGTTGATTTCCTCAAAAATGGCTCCAACAATTTTGATTAAAATATATTAAATATATTTACAGGCCAAAGAAAACACATATATTGAATAGCCTCTGAGAACATCTGTATTCCGGATTTTGTATAACTGGCACACCGTAAGAGAAGATAAAAAGTTACTATACAAAAAAGGTAGATCACGAAACACATAATTTATGTCATACACATTTTTTGCGTGTGGTTGATTGTTTCATCAGGTATTTCTTGTTATTTGTTTCAGCTTTAAAATACATAGTTTTCTCATACAGGAATTTGTGAACTCCTGTCCATACAAACAAAGGAACTTCAGTCACATAGCAACCAGCTTTTGGCTATCACTTTAACCTATGGTTCTCCCTTATTTCTCTTCTACTTACAAGGAAGCAAGTAATAAGACACCCCCAAAAAACTCTGACACAGTGGTAGATGGAAAATGAACATGGGAGCTCCCAAATACAGACTTTACTAAGGAGCTCCGTTTTAACTAGGTAACTAACCGCAATACAGTTTTCAATTTGCCTTGCAAAGATGGACGCCTGAGAAATTTATTCAATCTTCTTTGTTAAGATGTTAAATGAAGCCAATTTGTTTTTGCTTTATATAATAGAATATTTAAAAAGATTGCTTTCTCTAGCTGTGTCATAAGCATTCTTTTATATATCTCGTGCTAATCGAGATAAACATTAGCAGAAATTGCCTAATTACTTGCTTCCTTGTAAGTAAATGGGGGAATACACAAGGCTAAAACGATAATCAAATCTTTTAAAAGCTATCGCTATGTGAAGCAATTGAATTTCGGTTCTCTTTTGCATTTCCGGGAGTAAAACAAAATAAATGAAACGCTTCAGAAAAGTTAATGCACTTTAAAATTAAACCTAATAACAACGAATATCTCGGAAGCAGTTAATTCTACACAAAATGTATATTTCACATTTTACTCATTTTTGAGATCTACACTTTTTGTTTAGTTTGTTTTGTCTATCTCTTTTGTCTAAAATGAAGAGGACTTCAGGCAATTCTATATATGTTTGACACGAAAATGTTCTAAAAATATGTTATGTTTTCCAACAATATTGTTAGAACCATTTTTGAGACAGAATTCTTTTTGAAAAATGTTCCGTGTAAAGGGTAGTTGGGAGTGAAGGGATTCTACTGAAAATCTTCGTGTCACATCCTTGGAAGATACTTAACCTAAACAGTAAGTTTAGTGTTTAACGAACTTTTGGTTTTGAACTATGCTGGCCACCCTCCCACACACGCACGCGACTCGAGAGCGCATTTCTAAAAATAATTTTTTTATTCAGGGATGTCAAAACATGTACTGTGAAATGTGTATCAAATTTTGGGTATATCTAATACAATACCTTCTCTATCCACTGTGTACATTGTACATACGGGCTAGAGAAGGTAATATATTCGTATATTAGACCACTCGCCTCTCACCTAGATGCTCGGGTTCCATCCCAAGCGACCGCATGTGAGATTTGTGGTGGACAAATCGGCGCAGGCGCGAGTTCTCTCCGGGTTCTCCGGTTTCCCCCGCCATCGCATTCCACCGGTGCTCCAACTTCATTGTCATTACCTGCGGTGCCATGTGTAGTAAAAGCGGGCGTTAAATACTATTAAAAAAATATATATTCGTATATTCAGTTCATTTGCAATGGAGAACATCTGTGAACTACAGTTAAATATTCTTTACATCCAGCACATTTTAACAGTTGAGAGAACGCTTTTTTCAAAAAATTAAATTTATCAAACTCATAATAACAGCTCGCAGCAGCAAATAAACTTCTCTGAGTTAAAAAAAAAAAAAAGGGCTTTTGCAGAAGTGCTTCTCGCCAGGCTGCTAATTGAAATTGCTGTGAAGTTTATCTGCTTGCTACGTTGTATTAAGTTCACTCACCACCAAATTTTCATTTACTTGTATTTA
Organism: Hymenopus coronatus; assembly: GCA_030762935.1. Classification (NCBI taxonomy): domain Eukaryota; kingdom Metazoa; phylum Arthropoda; class Insecta; order Mantodea; family Hymenopodidae; genus Hymenopus; species Hymenopus coronatus. The sequence continues at coordinate 34,930,346 of CM060883.1, forward strand.
TTTTCCCCTTCTTTCAACAGAAAGGGAGAGAGAGAGAATGTGTGATTAGTTAAGAAGGGGAGATTGTGGTGTAGCAAGGGAACGCAAAAAAATTCTGGGAAAATGTATACGAGCTGAAAGGCGCCTCATTCTGATATAAATCTTGTAAAGAGAGAGTGGAACATAATTACATCAGGAAAAGTTGTAATGAGCACGAGCGTGTGGCAATTAGTATTCCCCAGGAGCAAGGGAATCTGTCTGCGTCCACTGCCTCAATGCGTGTCCGCTAGCCAGTAATCCAAAGTAATAAATCCAATGTTGCTCTCCCACTATTTTCGTAAATGTACCTTCATTTAATTATACACCGTTGCACGATAAATACATCTCGATTTTTCGTTTGTAGTCGCTAAGCTGTTCACATTACACTATGTCCCAAATAGTATATAGCGATTTAACTGGAGTGAGTACACTTGCGTAAGTAAAAAGTGGCCCATTTCCCTGGATCCTAATAGTGTTTTTATTTTTTGTTAGGTTCCCATCTTCAGGTAACCAAGCTGTTTACTCCTCCCAGCCATGTTAGTTCTCTACATTATAATACAATATTTAATTATTTTCACTCTGTTTTCATTTCTATATATGTCAGTTCCTTCAGACGACTTTTTTCTGTTGTTTATACCATTGAACTTGTTGTACCTCTTTCTCGGTTAATTTTCCGTTTGTTTTCCATCCCTTTGTTCCTTTCAAATGACATATTGCCTCTACCTATCCAACTCTTGTCCTATACACGGCTTGTGTGTAAAAACAATGAAATTAACACAAAATGCCCTAATATATGACTAAATTATAAAGCCTAGGACTTAAAGTACTTGCGAAATTGTAAGTCATCATTGGTGAAGGTCATCTCAAAATAATTTAAGATCCGCTTGTGATTTGCCGGGAAACATGCGAGGCAGTTGAGACATTTAATTGCATACCTGCATGTTGCCATGGTAGCTCGGTGGTAGACTAACCGGTTTGAGACCGGGAGATTCTTGGTTCAAATCCCGGCAATGGCATTGGAATTTTCAATCTGGAAAAACAAATTAACACTGTGTATAATGTTCCCCTACAACCCCCAACATTTCCTTCTTCCCCCGCCACTCATTCCACCTATTGCTTCATCATCCTTCCATTTCTTTTACATTTCATATCATCCACTTCTTCACGCTCGTGCCTGGCCACGGGCCGACCACTCGTTCCAGGTTCTACATTCTGCGGTATTGTGTCGTTTGCTCCCCTACAGGTTTTTGACTCTAGGTATCCGCTTGTAAGTCCTAGGAGGTTGTCAGTTCTAAATACGGGAAGGGGTTTTATGACTGGTAAATGTTACAAGGCTGCGAGTGAAATTCAAATTTCTAATACATTTGAGAAAATTGATTGGCACTTTCTAAATTGCAGCTTTAAACCATATACAAAAATCTGATGTGTTACACTCACATGACCTTTTCTAGCTACTCTGCAAACAAACTTCTTACGAAAGGCAATTCTTCTTTCAACACCATGCTTATCGAGATAAACATTAATAGAATTTAATACTTAGTTCCTTATAAGTAGAATGGAACTAAGGGAATGCACTAGGCTAAAGTGATAGTCAAATGTTTTAAAAGCTGTCGTTATGCGATTGTTATTGCAAATCGATTCTTTGCTTGGCCAGGAGTAGAACAAAAGAAAAACGGACACTTCCGACTGAGAAAATTACAATTACTTCACAATTGAAACTAATAACAAGGAATACCTCGAAAACATAAGCTCCACGAAAAAAAATGTATATGATATAACTTGTGTATTTTAATAAGATCTACATTCTTATCAAGTAAGTTTCTGTCTATCTATTACGGTTTACTAGTTATACCAAATTAAGCAAAATTCATAGAGAATAAACAGATATGTAGACGCTATTCCCAGAAATGTCAACATATACATTTTATTTGTGATAGAAATGGCTTTAATATGTGGTAGTTTAAACAAAATCGTTAGAGCTATTTTTAAGAAAAAGAAAATTTTCGAAAATTTTTCCATCTAAAGGGTAATTAAGTTTAGGGAGATTTTCTTGGAAATCTTCATGCCGCATCCTTGGAAGATACCAAACCTAAATACCAAGTTTGGTATTTAACCACCTTTTCATTTTTGAGGTATGCGTCCACAGACACAAACACAAACACACGTGCGCGGACCTGTCTCTGAAAATGCTTTTTTTGGAATAAGGGGGTCGTAAAACATGTATTTCCGGTGAAATCTCGACATTGAATTTTTGGGTGGAGTACAATACTTCTCTCTCGCTATGTACATTGTACATACGGGGCTACAGAAAGTAAAAAGTTTAAATAGGGATATTTCAATAACTGATTACTGAATTAGTATACATATTTTAAATTAAACCGCCGCAGGGTTCTGTTTTACCGACCTTGACAAGCTACCTGGTTGCAATTTATAAACTTCCCGTTAGGTGTGTCATGTTTTTCCTGGGATCAGGACCTAATATCGAGTTACTAGTGATGGCTTCTATGATTGCATGTGTTCCCGTCCCAATTTGGGTCATGCTTTAGGTAAGTTCTGGCCTTGGCCGAATGACGTATCTAGTTAACTTTAATGTGGGCTTTCTGGCCGTTTTTACTTTCTCTACACGTACTATATACATAGTACGATACCGAGATACGATACCGAGATTTCACTGGAAATATATGTTTTGGGTCCCCCTGAGTACGAAAAAAGCATTGTGTGTGTGTCTGTGTTGGGGGGGGGGCGAGCAGCATGGCTCAAAAACGAAAAGACCCTTTAAATACCAAGCTTCGTATTTAAGTTTAGTATCTTCCAAGGATGCGACACAAAGATTACTAAGAAAATACCCCCAACCCTAACTACTCTTTACATGGAAATATTTTCGAAAATTTTGTTTTTCTTAAAAATGACTAACGATTCTGTATATTAAAGCTATTTTTAACCGAAATAAAATGTATATCTGGAACTTTCTGGGAATATTCTCTGAAGACCCCTTTATTCCCGGTGACTTTCGCTGAACTGCTAAACCGTAAGAGATCAATACACACAATTTATGTCCTTTAATTGGAGGTAACCGTTTCCGAGATATTCCTTGTTATTGGTTTCAATTGTAAAGTACTTATACTTTTCTCAGACAGGAAGTGTCCGCTTTACCTTTTCTCAACTCCTGGCCAAGCAAAGAAACGATTTGCAGTGACAATCGCATAACGACAGCTTTTAAAACATCTGACTATCACTTTAGCATAGCGCATTCCTTTAGTTCCCTTCTACTTATAAGGAACTCATTAATAAGAACATTCTGCTAATCTCGACTAGCATGGTGTAGAAAGGACATCTTTTGTAAGAAATTTGTTTGTAGAGCAGCTAGATAAAGTCATGCGAGTGTAACACATTAGATTTTTCTCACACATTACAATATTTTCTCTACCTATGTACGTAATAAAAATAGAAAAAGTAAAATTCTCTTTTTGGACTCAGGAGAGCTGAAAACATTTCCGTAGATCCTCGACATAAAATTTTAGGGTGGAATACAATACTTCTCTATCACCTATGTGTATAGTACAGGTAGAGAAAGTAAAAATGCGCTTGGAAGCATTCAGCTGTTTCTCAGCTGTAATGAATCACCTTATTTTTTACTGAGCAAACAATCGACGGAAGGGCTGGACACCTGAGTGAAGGAAGTTATGCACTTTTGTGTTACAGAATTTATTTACGCTGACGTCACCTCTGCAAGGAAGTTATCTAAGTATTCACCTGAGTATTCCTTTCTTAAAATTTATATCTAAATTCTAGAAGCCATTATACGTTGGAGATTTGTTATACTTGCCGTTTTAATCTCTTACGAGATTTGCAAGTTTGTAGCAGTGGTTAAACCATTGCAGTGAAAGCAATTTGAGTGCTTTCATTTGAGAGAGGTATATTTTAAAGGTATAAAGGTATAATCTCACTTTAATCTCATAGTATTTTTATTTTCTCTAGCATTCTCTACAATGCACATAAGAATTGAGAAGTATTGTATACCACCCAAAACTTCGATGTCGAGATTTCACCGGAAATACATGTTTTAGGACCCCCTGAGTCCAAAAAAAAAAGGATTTTGGTTCGTGTGTGTATGTGTGTGTTCCTGTGGACAGCATAGCTCAAAAATTTAAAGACAGTTAAATACCAAACTTGGTTTTTAAGTTTGGTTTCTTCCAAGGATGCGACACGAAGATTTCCAAGAACCCCCCCCCCCACACACCTAACTACGCTTTAAGTAGAAAAATTTTCAAAAATTATGTTTTTATTAAAAATGGCTGTAACAGTTTTTACTAAAACACCACATTCCATTTCTATCACAAATAAAATGTATATCTTGAATTTTCTGGAAATAGCTTCTAAAGACCTGTTTATTCTGGATGAATTTCGCTTATTTGGCGTAACTAGTAAACCGTAAGAGATAGACAAAAACGTACTGTACAAAAATGTAGATCTTGTTAAAATAAACAATTTATTCATATACATTTTTCTCGTGTAGCTTACCGTTTTCGAGGTATGCCTTGCTATTAGTTTCAGTTGTGAAGTTCTTATACTTTTCTCAGACGGGGGTGTACATTTTTATTTTGTTCCACTCCTGGCCAAGCATAGAAGCGATTTGCAATGACAATTGCCTAACGACAGCTTTTAAAACATATAACTATCACTTTAGTCTAGTGGATTCCCTTAGTTCCAGTCTACTTATAAGGAACTAGAAAATAAACTTCTAACGTTTATCTCGACTAGTATGGTGTTGAAAGAAGAATTATTTTTTGTAAGAAGTTTGTTTGTAGAGTAACTAGAGAAAATCATGTGAGTGTAACAATCAGATTTTTTAGAACATGATGAATGTCCCATTCCTCTGCCAAAGGCGGTGACTTCGTGATAGCGAGGTGCGCGGCTGGAAATCAACCCTTGCAGTTGCTAAGTCTTCCATTTACCAGTCCCTTAACTTGTGCAGTAAACTCACTGGACACGTACTAACGAAGTACGAAACTGAACTGTCTACAGTGTCTACAGGAAACAAGAGATTTTACTATGTCGTATTGCATCCCTTGTAGAGTGTCGCCTTTTGTTTACTAATGGTTATTGCCCAGCGGCAAAGGGGAGCGGTACGGTTTGAGGCCTATCATATTTTTTAAGAAAACAGTACGCAACAATGTGGCAAGAACGTGGAAGGTAACACACTCATTTCGGAAAAAGTTTCATGTAAAGGGTAGTTTGGGGTGGGGGGATTGTTATCAAAATCTTCGTATCTCATCCCTGGAAGATACTGAACTTAAATACCAGGTTTGGTATTTTACCGACTTTTCGTTTTTGAGTTATCGTGTTCACAGAAACACGAACCTCTTTCTGAAAATGTTTTTTTTTTTACAAGGGACCCTAAAACATATATTTCTGGTGAAATCTCGGTGTACCGAATTTTTGGATGGAGTGCAATGCCTTTTCTATACACTATGTACATACTATAGTACTTGTAGAGAAAGTAAAAATTGTTAGAGGCATTTTTGTTCGAATATTTTCATGAAAAGGTTATTTGGAGGTGGATTTTCTTCAAAATCTTCGCGCCAAGCTTGGTTTTTAACAGTACTTTCGTTTTTTTTTTTTTTTTAAATATGCTGTCCACAAGAGCACACACGGACCTTTTTCTAAAAATACTCCGGGAACCTCAAAACATATGCATACGGTAACATATTGATATCGAATTTTTGTTTGGAATACAATACCTTCTCTAACTACTGTGCACATCATGCATATGTGACAGAGGAAGTAAAGAACGCGACTAAAACTTGGTTGCAGCTTACGCCCTCCTAGCAACGTACGGTATAGTTTTCCAATCACATTTAAGTCGAGTGCAACAGCAATTTCCAGTCCTTGGAATATTTGTTGCCTCAGGTATGCATTGTTACAAGAAAGTGCAGATTATCGGCGAGCCGAAGTAGTGAGATTGCATCACAGATATGGTATACCAGCTGGTACTTGCAGCTTCCAGGGTCAGTCGATTTCCGCTTGAACACATGCCAACTGCAAAGGTGTTATTAACCACAAGGTTTCCTTTGGCGCTCGCATAACTCACCAAAAGAGCCATAATTTGCCACGGAGTGGCTACCTGTCACATACTCAGAATTAATGTGCCTGCACCCAAAACAACAGTAATGTTGCCTTTCACCTCAATACCTCACTCTGTGAGGCACAATGCGATTACTCAACTTAGAATTCCATAGTAAAATACGATGTCAATTAAAGGAAATTGTAAGAGCAGTTGGAATAGGGCGTGCTAGACAATCAACAGAGAATATGGGGACAAAACTTATGGAATAAAGTGAAAGCGTGGATAGATTATACTAGGATCGGCTGATAAGTTCCGGACTAAATGAAGACAGTATTTATTTATTTATTTATTTATTTATTCATTTATTTATTCATTTATTTATTTTTTGCTTTATTTCTCAACATAAACTCCAGAAAGGCTAATATATTTGTCATATCGGTGTTCTAATTTAAATAAACCATCTCTGTAGGCGATTTATCAAGGTCCTCCAAATAGCTGTTTACCGCATCAATGACCTCGTTGCTGTGAAATCTTCGTCCTCCAAGAAGTTTTTTGAGATTTGGGAATAGATTTGGGTGGATGTTCAAGCAATTCCAACTTTAATTCGCGCATTATTCCCATTGCAATGACTGAACGATGGGCCGGAGCATTGTCGTGATGAAACAAGAATTTTTTTTTCCAAATGAGGTCTTTTTATTCTCATCTCATCGCTCAACCGTAGCTGAAAGCTTGCATAGCAGTCGCCAGTGATACTTTTACCCTTTTCCAAGTAATCAATAAAAATAATTCCGTGTGTATCCCAGAAAACACCCGCCATAACCTTGTTAGCTGACAAAATTGACTTTGCATTTTTTGGAGTTGATTCACCTGGTGCAATCTACTGTTTTGACTGTGATTTACTTTCTGTAGTGTGGTGATGTATCCAAGTTTCAACCATGTTAACAAGCCGTCTCAAAAATTCACTGGATCTTTACGGTAGAGCTCTAGTTTCTTAACATAAACAATTTTTCTTTGCAACTTTTGATCAGGTGTCAACAAACGTGGCACCCATTTTGCACAGGCCTTGTGAAAGCCCAAAACATTACTTAAAATATTATCTGCGCGTTCTTTTGATATATTTACAGCCTCTGCATGTATAACATTCTCTATCAGTTTCTTGTTATTATTACTTCTTTTATTGTACAAAAAAAGTTGCATTTCCATTCTAAAAGCTTAAAAAACAGTACATTCGTCAAGAGTCATTACATCTACAAGTTCTTTAGAGTGTAACATTGCTTGAATCTGAGGCCCGGTATAAATCCCATCTTTTAGTTTTGCCTCAGATAACTTTGGGAACATTTCTCTGATGAGAGAGACTTCAAACCTTTGATAAATTGTTTGATTTTTCCAAGTTTGATATGGAGTGGGGGTAGCATTATTTTATCAGTAGAAATAAGAGGTTCAGGTTGTACATTGTGTATTCCTAGAAGAAATTATTTTCTTATTGGCCAGTCTCTCCTGGTGTAATGTGATCGTCTGCCCTACTATTTCACAACCAGAGGAAGCAAGAATAAGAAACCCCAACATTTTTAAATCACCACAGACATCCCACTTGTGGTATCCATAATTGAGTTTTTCCAAAAGCAGCTAGGCATTTTCACATGTTTCCTTCAGGTGCGCAAAAGAGCTACTGGGATGGAAGGAAATTTGTTCCCATTGGGTAGAAGGGTGGCTTTAGACTTGTACTAAAGCTATCTACAAAAAGACGCCACTATTTTGGTTCGTGAGAAATCTGTGTGTGTTGAAGTAGAGCATTAACATCGTGCAAAACATCGATTCTCAGACATTTCATACAAACATGCAAAAACTTTGTGTCGTAATCTATATTTTGTTATTTTGCGTCCTTTAGCATGAAAGTTGTTTTCTTAAAGTTGCGATGCAAGGAGTTCGGCCTTTGATTTCGTTAGTTCCAACTCTCACCCAATTTTTACTTTCTCTATACGCACTACGTACATATTGTATAGAGAAGGTATTGCACTCCACCAAAAAATTCGATATCGAGATTTCACCGGAAATACACGTTTTTGGACCCCCTGTATCCAAAAAAAAGCATTTTCCGAAAAAGGTCCGTGTGTGTGCGTGTGTGTCCGTGTGTCTGTGAACACGATAACTCATAAACGAAAAGTAGCTAAAATACCAATCTTGGTATTTAAGTTTAGAATCTTCCAGGGATGCGACACGAAGATTTTGAGAAAAATCTCCCCACCCCAAACTACCCTTTACATGGAACGTTTTTCGAAAATGTTGATTCTCTCAAAAATGGCTCTAATGATTTTGATTAAAATTTCGTATATTAAAGATATTTACCTGACAAATAAAATGTATATCTCGAAATTTCTGGGAATAGCCTCTGAAGAGTAGTTTATTCTGGATGAATTTTAATGAATTTTGAATAACTGCTAAACCGTAAGAGATGGACAAAAACTTACTACACAACAAATGTAGAGCACATTAAAACACAAATATATGTTATATACATTTTTTTCTTGGGGTTGATCGTTTTTGAGATATTCCTTGTTTTTGTTTCCAGGGTCTAAAATCTTAAATTTTCTCATAAAGGAATTTGTCAACTCATATACATACAAACAAAGGAACTTCAGTCACACAGTAAACAGCTTTTGACTATCGCTTTAACCTATGCTACTCCCTTATTTCCTTTCTACTGACAAGGAAGAAGGTAGTAATACTATTTCTGCTAATTTTTCTAGATTAGCAGGGATATAGAGAAAGTCATGTGAATCAGATTTTTAGTAAAGAGCTGTGGTTCCTTTGAAGTTCTCTCATTACAGTCATGATGTGCTTCATCTTGAACTTACTGGTGGCAATGGAATTGGCAGCTCCTCAGATTGTTGTATTGGAGCAATAGATGATGGTATGCTTGGATATTGAACATTTTTTCTGCTCTTGGTACTTTTGAATGTGTAATGTCAACCATACAAATCATATATCCATGGTCCCGGATTTAAACCCGGTGGAGGACGATGGATTTTTTAGGCGCAAAAATCCTTAGCATGGCTTCCTTCGGAAGCTTGACAGAAAGGCCTCTGTGCAAAATTAAGCCATCTTTCACGCCACATATAGAATGGGACGCTGAGAACCACAGTAGTTAAAGAGCGTCCATAATTAACACGCCATTGTTTGGCTCCCGCCATATTCGAAGAACTGCAAATGGCGTGGAGTTTCTTGTTCCACATTGCCAATGCAATATCTTGGTCTCCAACGGGTACACGAAATAAGCTTCGTAGGCATGACAGAATTTTTTCCAGACACAATTTTATGTTTCACCCGTTTCGTTCCGATATAATGTCCACATACATAATAAAATGTGTCTGCAGGCAACATACAACATCTGGGTACTGGCATGTTTCATTTAAAGAACACAACATGGAATATAACCATAGAACTGCAACTGATATTCACAAACAGGAAGACTTCATTTTGCAAAATACATCGATATATGTGAATAGGATTGTTAAAGATGTCGATGTATACCGCTTTTACTAACATAATGCCATCTACCGGCAGTTGCTTTAAACTTCTACGATTGTCAGAAAAAAAGCGGTAAATTGAAAATTATTGGTAACTTTAATTATTAAACATAAAAATGTTATATTTCGAGAAGTATCGATATTTGGAAGAAAAAAAAAAAAAAGGTATGGTATATTCGTGTTCAGCGCATTGGTTTTACCCAAAGAACATTAAGAAAGGAAATAACAATTTATGTTATGTAGTGTTTACCTATGGCCGTCTCCTTAGCGTTGCTACTTACCAAGCGGAAGACCTGGGTTCGATTCCCTTTACCGGCGTGGGAATATTTGACCCGATGGGAGACTTGGCTCTGGGAAGCCAACTGAGGAGCTATTTGATGGAGAAGTAGCGCCTCCAGGTCATGAGGACCGCATTAACCGGCCTTTACTTTGTGCGGACCACGTCTCACCCCCAATACTGCTGTCGTGCCATGGAGTTATTATTATATAGTGTTACTTGTCGAATGTTCTATGTACGTTTTAGAAATGGTTGTTCCATTATTGTTGTTATATAATATTTGTATTTTGTTATTTTAATGTTACTGCCGCAAAAAAGAAATATATGAAAAAACATTGAGTTCTGCGACCTTAAATAAATAATATAAAAACATTTGATTGTTCCATTCACATGCCTTTTTTACATCTTTGCAACAAATTATTGTTAAACAGTTTATCTTCTATTTACTTCATGCTAATCCAGAAACAATTAGCTGAAATAGTCTTATTACTTGCTTCCTTGTAAGCAGAAGAGAAATAAGGGAGTAACATAGGTCAAAGTGATATTCAAAAGCTGGTTGCTATGTGACTGAAGTTTCTTTATTTGTATGGACAGGAGTTGACAAATTCTTGTATGAGAAAGGTACAAGTTTTTCAAAGCTGAAACCAAAAGAAAGGAATATCTAAAAAAGGATCAACTCCACGAAAAAAATTATATAACATAAATTGTGTATTTTAATGTGCTCTAAATTTTTTATGTGTTAAGTTTTTGTCCATCTCTTACAGTTCAGCTGTTATGTAAACTTCCGTAAAATTCATCCAGGATAAAGTAGTCTTCAGAGGCTATTCCCAGGAAATTCAAGATATACATTTTATTTTGCAAGTAAATATCTTAAATATAAGAGAATTTAGTCAAAATGGTTAGAGCCATTTTTAGGAAAATAAAAATTTTCGAAATTTTCTCCATGTAAAGGGTAGTTTGGGGTGGGGGGATTTTCTTGAAAATCTTCGTGTCGCATCCTTGGAAGATACTGAACTTAAATATTAAATTTGGTATTTTACCCACTTTTCGTTTTTGAGCTATCGTGTTCACAGACACACGGATACAAGGACTCCACACACACTTCTTCTGAAAATGCCTTTTTACTTTCTCTATACTCACTACGTACATAGTGAATAGAGAATGTATTACACTCCACCCAAAAATTCGATACCGAGATTTCACCGGAAATATATGTTTTAGGGTCCCCTGTATCCAAAAGGACCGTGTGTGTATATTTTCAGAAAAAGGCCCGTGTGTGTGTGTGTGTCCGTGTGTGTATGTGTGTGTCCGTGTACCTGTGAACACGATAACTCAAAAACGAATAGTCGGTAAAATACCAAACTTGCTATTTAAGTTTAGTATCTTCCAGGGATGCGACACCAAGATTTTGAGAAAAATCCCCCCAACCCAAACTACCCTTTACATGGAACCCTGAACGAAAATTTTGATTTTCTAAAAAATGGCTCTTAACGATTGTGATTAACATATCGTATATTTAAGTTATTTATCTGTGAAATAAAATGTATATTTTGAATTTTCTGGGAATAGCCTCTGAAGACTACTATATTTTGGATGAATTTTTCATAACTACTAAACCGTAAGAGATGGACAAAAACTTAACACACAAAACATGTAGAGCACGTTAAAACACACAATTTATGTCATATACATTTCTTTCGTGGAGTTGGTCGTTTTTGAGATATTCCTTTTTCTTTGTTTCAGCTTTGAGAAACTTATACTTTTCTCATACAGGAATTTGTCAACTCCTGTCCATACAAACAAAGGAACACCAGTCACATAGCTACCAGCTTTTGGCTTTCACTTTAACCTATGGTAATCCCTCATTTCGCTCCTACTTACAAGGTAGCAAGTAATAAGACACTTTATCTGATTAGCATAAAGTAAATAGAAGTATAAGCTTTTTAAGAATAATGTTTTTCAGGAATATAGAGAGTCATGTGAATGGTACACATCAGATTTTTCTAGAAATACTTTTTTTTTTGTGGATTTAGGGGGTCCTAAAACATGTATTTCTGGTGAACTCTCGGTATCGAATTTTTAGTAGCAATACAATACCTTGTCTATACACTATGTACATTGTACATATAGAGAAAGTAAAAAGTATACCACGATTAAGGTGAAGAATTAGTATATATACTAATACTTCACATGGCTATTAAAATTGAGGTACAGAAAGTCATGTGAATGTAACATCAAATTGTTTTGTATTGCCGAAAACTCAGTACTGTGTACTCCTCAGCTCTAGCTGAAAATCACTGCAGGAGGAGATTATGCACGAAGGTTCTAGATGTGACGTAACAAACATTAGCTGTGATGATTATGAGTGGTGACCATGGTGGTGGTGAGTATGGTACTTCTCATTCTCTCACCACATCAAGGATGCTTCTAGTCAGTAATCAGAGCAGTTGCTCAGCAGAAATGAAGCATGATCACATTAGTTCGCCGGTAAGTAGAGGCGCGGTCACGAGCTAGAGTATTACAACCTACACACAATGAGCAAGCTACTAATTGAAAACGTGTATGACATCAGCCATAGTAATTTGCTTACACACGATCATCGTGTAGCTTACGTCGGTCGCTTTTTTACTTTCGCTACACGTACTATGTGTATAGAGAAGCTATTGCACTCCACCAAAATTTCGATACCGAGATTTCACCGGAAATGTATGTTTTAGGGTCCCCTTTATCTAAAAACATTTTCAGGAAAAGCTCCAAAATTAAATACCAAGATTAGTCTGTAATGATCTTTTCGTTTTTGAGCTATGCTGTCCACAGGCACACACACACACACACACACACACGCACACACGGACCTTTGTCCAATTTTTTTTTTTTTTTGGATTCAGGGGACCCAAAACGTGTATTTCCGGTGAAATCTCGGTATCAATTTTTGGGTGGAATACAATACCTTCTCTATACACTATGTACATAGTACGTGTAGAGAAAGTAAAAAAAAACGGATTTCGATCCCATGACAACCACATTTTAAAACATTTGATTGTCGGTTTAGCCTTGTGTATTCCCTTATTTCCTTGCTACTTATACGGAACTAAGCTATACGACCGTTTCTGCTAATGTTCATCTCTTTTAGTATGAAGAGATAGAAGAATAAGCTTATTAACTACAGTTTGTTACAAAGATGTAGAGAAATCAATCAGGTTTTCCTCTTTCTTGTGTATAAAACAACAGAGACACGGATAGTGTATATGGAAGCATTGTATTACCACCACCTAGCTCTGTAGAAGTCAAATGTATCCTTGCCTACACAGCTGATCACCCACGTGGAGGATCCGGCTTGACATTTCTCCGCTCAGTGCTTCAGAAAATTGTATCTATCTCTTTCTTAGTTCCAAGATCTAATGGCATGCTGATTGCTGACGTTCGGAAACTATTTTAGGAATACAGATACACATTATAAAGTTAGTCAACTTTTTCTTGTCGAAATCGCAGTTCAACTGGTCGATTGGGCAATGACCAGGTTTGGATTCTTGTTTGGCGTGTTGAAATTCTTCCTACACAACTCCATGTTCCGGAAACTCTGTTTGCAGGTGAGAAGGGAACTGCTACTCTTTGGGTATTGCTCCACCTGTGTTTCCAAACCCAATAAGATATTACTTTCTCTGTTTTGACTGCCCACACTATTCTTACATAATAATGGTATTTTATCTGCATCATGTTAATCAAGACAAACATTAGCAGATTACTCTTCGAGTATTGCACCACTTGTGTTTCCAAATGCAATAGTAATAGGTTATTCCATTCACCTGACTTTTGTCTGCAAACACACTATCATTACAAAAGAATGTTTTGATTGAGATAAACATTAGCAGAAATTGTTTCATTATTTGCGTCCTTGTAAGTAGCAGGGAAATAACTAGCCTAAGCGACAGTCAATTTTTTTAAAGCTATTGCTATGTGAAACAATTGAAATTCGGTTTCCTTTGCGTGGCAGAGAAACAAAAGGAGTATGAAACGAAAAATAACCTCCCGTTTGAGAAAAGTTTAAATATTTTAAAATCAAAACAAATTACAAAATTATCTTGAAATGGTTAAACCCTCAAAAATGTATGTGATATAAATTGGGTGTTTTAACGAGATCTTTTACGGTTTACCAGCTACACGAAAGTAATTCAGAATGAAGACCCTCAGAGGATATTCCCAGATAATTCAATGTATACGTTTGTTTTCTTATTAAAATCTCTTAAAGATGTCGCACTTTAATCAAAATCGTTAAAGCGATATTTGATAAAATAAAACTTTTTGAAAATGTTCCATGTAAACGGTAATTGGGATGGGAGAAGTTGAATATATTTTGCTATAATACTTTAAATATTTTGGATAAATTTGTTCATTATTTTGTTAGGTCACTTAAAATCCTTTGCGGGAAATAAAATTAAATTTTGGCCTGATATTTTAACGTTAATTTCACAATGAATGCACCTTTTAAAACTGCCATAGGTTATCTGTGCCTTGATGGAAGCATGTCTGCCACATATTCAAGAGGTTTCTAGTTCGAATCTCGGTTAGAGCAATTTTTTTCGGATAGGGGTTTCCCGGGTTCATTTGAGCATCACTTCACTTGGTTCATCCACCCATCGTCCGCTATGACCTATCAGATTAGGGAACGGTAAACTAAATAAAAACAATCTAATGTATCCATTCTCAATTTCTACATCTCTGTAACAAATTATTGATAAAAAACTTCTTCTATTTAATTAAATCTAAGCAAAAATAATTACCAGAATTGCTCTTACTACTTGCTTTCTTGTAAATAGAAGGGAAATAAGGGAGTATCATAGTCTAAAGCGGAAATGGTTCACCCCACAAAAATAAATAGTGTGTCTTAACGAAACCTTCTATGCAGCAAGTTTTCTCTCTTTCGACACACCAGTCATGCAAAACTCATTCAGAAAAAAAGAGGGCTTTAGAGCCAATTCCCAAAAAATTCAATATTTACATTTTGTTTCTCACGCATGCATCTTTTACATACAATATTTGAATCAAAATCATTTGAGTTACTTTTGAGTATATAAAATGTGTAGGGTGAGATTTTTTTCTTGAAAATTTTCCGTGTCGCATCCTTGGATGATACTGAACTTGATATATAAGTTTAATATTCAACAGCTTTTCGTCTTTGAGTTGTAGTATATACACACGGGCGCGCATTCGCGCCTGTGGACTTTTTCGATCTTTTACTTTCTCTAGCCCCATATGTACAATGTACATAGGGATAGAGAAGTATTGTATTCCACCCAAAAATTCGATACCGAGATTGTGCATGTTTTAGGACCCCCTGTATCCAAAAAAAGCATTTTCAGAAAAAGGTCAGTGTGTGTGTCCGTGTGTCTGCGAACACGATAACTCAAAAACGAAAAGTAGCTAAAATACCAAAGTTGGTATTTAAGTTTGGTATCTTCCATGGATACGACACGAAGATTTTGAGAAAAATCCCCCCACCCCTAACTACCCTTTACATGGAACTTTTTTCGAAAATTTTGATTTTCTTAAAAATGGCTCTAACGATTTTGATGAAAATATCGTATATTAAAGATATTTAGCTGACAAATAAAACGCATATTTTGAATTTTCTGGAATAGCCTCTGAAGACTACTTTATTCTGGGTCAATTTTACGGAATTTTCCATAACTGCTAAACCGTAAAGAGATGGACAAAAACTTACCATACAGCAAATGTAGAGCACTTTAAAACACACAATTTATCTTATATACATTTTTTTCGTGGAGTTGATTGTTTTTTAGATATTCCTTGTTTTGGTATCAGCTATAAAAAACTTATACTTTTCTCATAGAGAACTTTGTGAACTCGTGTCCATACAAAGCAACTTCAGCCACAAAGCAACCAGCTTTTGACTATCACTTTAACCTATGGTACTCCCTTATTTCGCTTCTACTTACAAGGAAGCAAGTAATAAGACTATTTCTGCTAATTTGTTCACGATTAGCATGAAATAAATAGAAGCATAAGCTTTTTAAAAATAATTTATTGCAGAGATGTAGAGAAAGCCATGTGAATGGAACACATCAGATTTTTTTTATACAGGGGACCCTAAAACGTGTATTTCCGTGAAGTTTCGGTATTAATTTTAGGGTGGAGTGCAATATCTTCTTTAACTATGTACTGTGTACGAAGTAGAGAACTTAACAATTCTATAGATAAACGCATATTTATGTAATTAATTCCTCATCTTTTAAAATTGTTCCAAAATCAGACAATTTGGAGCAAAAAGTAGAGAAGGAAGTGAAAAGTTGCTATCTCATCATCAGCCTGGCTTTCAGATGAAGTCATTGCTCATATTGATAGCTTTCATGGCGCCTGTGATTCGTTACGTAGGTGTTAAAATAATGATGTCATTGGATGTGTTTGATACAATGTAGCAACACAGCCATGACACCGTTAGAAAGGTAGTCTTAAAAAAAGTAACATAAGATGCATTTATAGAGGTGAGTAAACATCAGTAATACTTTATTATTAAAATGAAGCATCATAGAATAAACCTGCTTGTGTTTGATTTATTGTCTTAGCTTCATTACTTCATTGCATTTCAACTTCGGATACATATTTGTTTCCCAATACCACCCCAAAGTAGCTGTAGTGATTGTAACAAAAATGTTCCTATTAATATCCAATAAAATATAATAAACACATATACCTAGCATGGATTCCTGGTCACACAGGAAACAGGTACAATCAGATACAGACTATTCTTATGCCTGATACCCTTTAATATTTATTAAACATCGGATGTGTTACATTCAAAGAGCTTATGCTTATATTTACTTCATGCTAATCGAGAAAAAAAATAGCAGAAATAGTCTAATTACTTGCTTTCTTGTAAGTAGAAGCGAATTAAGAGAGTATCCTATGTTAAAGATATAATCAAAAGTTGGTTGCTATGAGACTGAAGTTCCTTTGTTTGTATGGACAGGAGTTGACAAATTCCTGTGTGAGAAAAATATAAGTTGTTTTAAAGCTGAAACCAATAACAAGGGATATCTAAAAAACGATCAACTCCACGAAAAAAATCTATATGACATAAATCATGTGTTTTATCGTGATCTACATTTTTTGTGTAGTAAGCTTTTATCTGTCTTTTACGGTTTGCCAGTTATGGAAAATGTAATAAAAATCATCCATAATAAAGAGGGCATTAGAGGCTATTCCCAGAAAATTCAAGATGTACATTATGTTTGTCATGTAATATCTTTAATAGACAATGTTTTTGTCAAAAACGTTAAAACAATTTTTGAGAAAATCAAAACGTACTAATAATTTTTTCATGTAATGGGAAGTTGGAGGTAGGGGGATTATCTTGAAAATATTCGTGTCGCACCTTTAAATAACAAGTTTAGTATTTAACGGACTTTTCGTTTTTGAGCTTTGCTGTCGACAGACACAAACACACGAACATTTTCTCTAATTTTTTTTAAGTCTGGGGACCTCAAAACAAATATTTCCGTTGAAAAATCGACATCGAAATTCTCTGTACATAGTACGTGTAGAGAAAGTAAATAATGTAACACATGAAATATTTATAGACATGAGTAAACATCGCCCTAATACTTTATTATTAAAAGAGCAAACCTTATAGAATAAACCTGTTTGTGTTTGATTACTTCATTGCATATAAACTTCAGATACGTATTTGCTTCCCAATATCACCCCAAAGTAGCTGTAGCGATTGTAATAAAAGGGCTCCTATTGATACCCAATATAATGTAAGAAACAAGGGACTGCCGGAACGTTATACTGTTCAAGCAGAAAATTAGGACATACATTCGGAATCAAACCTAATCTGCTGCTGTATTAGTATGATAAATACATCACTACTTTCAATTATTGTTATTTATATTTTATGGGCTGGTAAGTAATATGAATTTCAAATGTAAATATGATTAATATGCGTTTCAATGTACATGAATATTTTTATTTAAAATAATTTTATTTACATTTTCTACTTTTGCTAGCCCCGTATGTACAATGTACATAGGAATAGAGAAGTATTGTATTCCACCTAAAAATTCGATGTCGAAATTTCACCGGAAATATATATTTTAGGACCCCCTGAATCCAAAAAAAAAAAAACAGTTTTAGAAATAGGTCCGTGTGTGTGTGTGTGTGTGTGCCTGTGGACAGCATATCCCAAAAACGAAAAGGCGGTTAAATACCAAACTTGGTATTTAAGTTTGGTGCCTTCCAAGGATGCGACACGAAGATTTTCAAGAAAATCCCTCAATCCCCAACTACGCTTTACATGGAACTTTTTTAGAAAATTTTTATTTTTTTAAAAATTGGCTAACAATTATCTTGAATATATCTTGAATTTTCTGGAATTAGCCTCTAAAGACTACTTTATTCTGGAGGAATTTTACGGAATTTTGCATAACTGCCAAACCGTAAGAGATGGACAAAAATTTATCACACAGCACTTTAAAACACACAATTTATGTTATATACATCTTTTTCGTGGAATTGATCGTTTTTTGGATAGTCCTTGTTTTTGGTTTAAGCTTGGAAAAACGTATACTTTTCTCATACAGGAATTTGTCAACGCGTGTCCATACAAACAAAGGAACTTCAGCAACATATATATGCGTATTGAGAAAGTCACGTGAATGGAACATCAGATTTTTTAATTTATATCTTCGTGCATGTGCTTTTATTTTTGTCAGTTTTATTTATAGATTAGTGTGGTTATTGTTCTATATTGCTAACATCTTGGCAATCAGCAGTTGGTAATAAAATATATAAAATTGAAGGCTGCAGGATTTGAGGTTAGAGTCCTACCGAAGCACTGCTGGGAACAAGATTACAAAGCTGCTACCGAGGGCTCGAAGAAAAATGCGAATCCAAGGGGAAAGTGTCGGTACGGAGCAAATAGCACAACTAAGTATGGTTCCAGCGTTTCTATAATGCAGAGAAAAACAGGCACTTATCGAAGGGGCACTGAACCTAAGGTAATTGTACCTATGCCCCACGAGGGGCGCCCCCAGAAAGGAGGAATGAGGTGAAAAGATACACCAATCAGTCGGAGCCAGGAACGACTGTACTGCAATGACAAGGTCTCTATAGTGTCTGAAGCACCTCGACAGTCGGACAGGTAAACCGGGCCTCCCGGAACGCCCCCTCCAGGAACGGCATCCCGACAAACTGCCGAAATCAGGGGACGGAGATATTTACTCAGAGCATCGTTTTTTCCCACATGCCGCACCAAGTACCATCGCCAACACTTCCAACCCTGAAAGAAGCCAAGGATGAAGGAATCGACATGGAAGAACAGGAAATTTGGGGAATGAAAGAAACCTACCCAGTATTCGCCTAGCAACCGGGGAAACTCCGAAAACCATTGGTCAGGTAGGCCAGCGACGGGAAGTGGGACTCTTGACCTCCCGAATGTGGACCACAGACGAAATTATCAGAGCTATTCTGGTATTCAATAATGCAGACAAAAACATTAAAGATTTACAGTATACTAGAAGAACCAAGTAGCGCAATATTGAGATAGATGTAGAGTTTTGGAAGAAAATTCACAGACAAGTGCTAGCTGGTTGTGAGAATAACTTGATGCTTTAAAAAAATACCATACTTTGCCATATCAAGACACTTAAAATCGTTCAGAATTCTGTGAATTTCTACCATATGAATTGATCAAGCTCAACGTTGAGTGGATATTTGTCGTCAGCTTGTCGCTGATCTCTGCGATGATAGACTTATCAGGAGAATTGTCAGACTCTGATTGAAAAGTAGATGTGTCACCACAACTCTGAGACCTCGAAACAGTCGCTCGATACCCATCAGCCTACAAATGACGTTAAAAAGAATCGGTTCTGATTCAAAATAATGATATGTGTCTGGGGGAATTTTGAAGGTGTGATTCACTGGGAATATGTTCCAAATGTATAGGAAGTTCATGCACATCTTCAATTTCAACAATTGAAAGCAGTTCAATTTTTGAGGCAGAAGTACTTGGTAATAGTTAATAGATGCAGGGTTTTCTTGCAACAGGACAATACGAGACCTCATACTGTTCAAGGAATAAAATTATTGAAATTCAGGAATTGGAATGAAGCATATAGCCTTGATCTTGCACCATTAAATTACTATCGTTTGGATCCAGAACTGGTGCAGTTGCGGATAGCAAATCTCGCCGAAAGATGAATCAGGAATGGTCTTTACTTTGAAGATTATAATTAGGGCTTGGATTTTTAGGTGCTAAAAACTAGGGGAATGTTTAATTTTTATGCACTAAAATATTAAACATCTGATGTGTTACATTCACATGACTTTCTCCATATCTCTGCAATAAATTATTTTTAAAAAGCTTATGCTTCTATTTATTTCCTGTTAGTCGAGAAAACATTAACAGAAATACACTTATTACTTGCTTCCTTGTAAGTAGAAGCGAAATAAGGAAGTACCATAAGTTAAAGTGATAGTCAAAAGCTGGTTGCTATGTGACTGAAGTTCCTTTGTTAGTATGGACACGAGTTCACAAAGTCCTGTATGAGAAAAGTATGATTTTTATAGCAGAAACCAAAAACAAGGAATGTCTCAAAAACGATGAACTTCACGAAAAAAATGTGTATAACATAAATTGTGTGTTTTAACTTGCTCTACATTTTTGTGTGGTAAGTTTTTGTCCATCTCTTACGGTTTAGCAGTTATGCAAAATTCCGTAAAATTGACCCAGAATAAAGTAGTCTTCAGAGCCTATTCCCATAAAATTCAAAATATACATTTTATTCGTCAGGTAAATATCTTTAATATACGATATTTTAATCAAAATCATTAGAGCCATTTTTTAGAAAATCAAACATTTTTAAAAAACGTTCTATGTAAAGGATAGTTTGGGGTGGGTTTTTTTTTTCTAAAAATCTTCGTGTCGCATCCCCGGAAGATACTAAACTTAAATACGATGTTTGGTATTTTAGGGAATTTTCGTTTTTGAGTTATCGTGTTCACAGTCATACGGACACACCGACACACGGACCTTTTTGTGAAAATGCTTTTTTTTGGATATTGGGGACCCTAAAATATATATTTGCGGTGACATCTCGGTATCGAATTTTTTGGTGGAGTGCAATACCTTCTCTGTACACTATGTACATAGTACGTATAGAGAACGTAAAAATATGTGCCAAAACAAATAAAATATGTTTTTCAAGATCTGAATGGCTGATCTAATAGAAATATACATGGTACTCACCAGTCGTCATTCGTGGGAGGGATACCAAATTCTGTAGAGTTACAGTATACAACCACAAATTTTCCATCCTGAAAGATTAACGCTTGTGACGAAGAGGTACCTTAAATTTCGACAATGATCGCTCCACGTCACAAGAAATAATTATAACATGGAATGTTACTCAGACTCACATCAATAATTTCAGGATTTTACCATCCGAATGAAAACATCCTTAAATTCTGCAGCATATAATTGCGCTACTTTTCACTCTGGGCATGTTTAATCTACTGTGAAGTCAAAACTGTCGATATGTGGTAACTTCCCAACACACTAGCAACTTTGCGGATTCACAAAAGACAAATGGGTGACTAATTCCTATACAGTTTAACAAGAGCAATTTCCTTGTGATTGACACTTGTGGGGTGCGTCGTCTGCTGACAGGGGCTCATCAGGTTTCTGACCAATCATAGTGTAAGACGTGACGTCATCGGCGTTGCAACACCTACGTGGTTTAGTGGAAATTTAGCGTGCATTTTCATGCATGACTGATCAATTGTTTGCAATCTGATTGTTTGATTTCATTCTGTCAAAATTTCGGTTGTGCTATTTTATACTTTATTTGCTTCTTTACCATTATTATATATATATATATATATATGCATATATAATAATTTAAATTATTTAGTTTTTTCATTGTTATATATAAATAATTTTATGAATTTATTTTTATATATTAGAATAATTTTGGCTTTTTTAGTTAAAATACCTATATATTTAGTGCATTTATGATTACCTATAGCTCATGTTGAAGCTCCTGTTTCAGGATCTATAATTTTAGCAGGAGTATTACTTAAATTGATAATACTCTTTATCAATAATATTCAGTTATAAACTTAATGAATAAGCTTATGTCTTGAAATCATAATGAAAGGGTTTAATCCCCTTATTAACTTTATTACTTAACTAAACCCTTAAAAGAAACTTTTTAATCCTAAATATAAAAATAAAAAACTTAAAGATAAAGGTATATAATCATTTAAATTATTTAGTTTTTTCATTGTTATATATAAATAATTTTATGAATTTATTTTTATATATTAGAATAATTTTGGCTTTTTTAGTTAAAATACCTATATATTTAGTGCCTTTATGATTACCTAGGTCACAATCTTTTCTTTCAATAAGAACTCTTAAAAAAAATTATGCTGTTATCCAGTGACTCCAGCCGCGACGTGGCCGAGTGGTTAGACCACTCGACTCTCACCTAAACGGCCGGGGTTCGATCCCAAGCGACCGCATGTGAGATTTGTGGTGGACAAAACGGCGCTGGGGCGGGTTTTCTCCGGGTACTTCGGTTTCCGCAGCCATCGTATTCCACCGGTGCTCCATCATCATTCATGTATCATCAGTGTCACCGCCATTAGTAGTTAAAGCGGGCGTTAAACAATACAAAAAAAAAACAGTGACTCCGTAAGGATTTACATTTATAACCGTTACTACCTTTTATATATCGCGGATATTGCTCTTGTTCTCATCCTAGAAATATCACAAGTGATTTGAAAATGTCTTACATCCGTAATAAGTAAGTTTATTATTTTAGCCGAAACAATAAAACTTTTCCGTTTAGTGAAATACAGGACCCAAGTGGAAAGGAATAGGTGAGGTAACTGGTGAGAAATGGGGAAGTAATTCAACATACGAGAGGTGTGCAAGGAGAGAAGAAGGCATTTCAGAGGAAGCAGTGGAACGTGTGTCGCTGCAGACGGACAGCGAGTAAATAGGGCAACAGCGTACTGAGGCGGCCACGTGTCAGCAGAATGTCAATCACAAGGTAATTTCTCACCGATAAGAAATGTATTCTACAAACTGTAGGGATAATATAGCTGACATGAGTTCTTCCAATAATTAGCAACAAATTGCGTCATCTGGCATGTGTAATTGAACATTACAGAAGTGGGTAGTTCCTTTAAAAATAACTCTGCTGCTGCTTTTGTGAGTTTATGAAATTATGTGAACATTATTTTATAAATGTTTCCTTTATGTGATATTTGTGTAATTTATGTGAATATACAAAAATATTTATTTACATAAAATCAGAAAATATGCATTTTTATGTGCAATAAAACTTAAAATGTTTGGTCTAGTGTGCATACCCAGAATATTAAACTCAGAAGTTCATATTAGGATACAACCAAAATATGTATTTACCTAAAAATCCAAGCTCTAATTGTAATAATTTCCTGTGACAACGCATTTGAAATAAAAGTTTGCTTAGTAACCGAATTTATTTAGACATCATCTATATGTAAAGATGGTTTCAAAAACAGGGCAAGTACTTCGAACATCTGCCATACAGGAAGAAAAGCTACTGACAACTTTATAATAGCAAAATCTAGCCCTGTAATATATTACAATTTTAATGGAAAGAGGTTAACTTAGTATTCCTTTCTCTGCTGTAAATACGCTTATCTGGAGTGAATTCAATTGCCAGGCTACTCCGTGTTACAACTATTCGTATCGAAAGTACTCATGCTGTTGGTCGCTCGAACACATTGAGTTCAACTCTTAGTTGCCGGCATGATATATGCTGTTTTTCCTCTGATTCCCAAACCGGCTTTCCTAACACTGCCGAAAGCATCATCAACGAAGCAGCTTGAATGTCCGTGAGCGTTAAGGCGCGGTGTGGCCATCCATTTAAAGCGCGATTTCGAATCCCAGCAACTGCAGTAAAATAGGATGGGGAGGACCCAGTTAAAATAACCGTCGTTTAGAAGCTGACGGAGTTACATTTGTCTGTAGTTATGTTTTTCTCTTTTGATAATGCAATTTTATTGCAAAAATTTAATATTTTACAGTATAAAACAATCTTAATTAGTCATATTTTATACTGAAGGCTAGTATAACATAAAGTTAACCATAGGTATTATTTGTTTTCAGCGACGCTGTCAATAGTCTAGATTATCAGCGCCGACGGTGTGCCGGAATTTCGTCCCCGAAGAGTTATTTTACGTGGCAGTAAATATACTGATATGGGACGTCGCTGCCAATCAGACTTAAAAGCCATCGGTTAGGGCTATGATGATTGATGTTGTTAACTCAAAAGTACAAGCGGGACTTATAAGTACCGATAGGCAACAAAGGGTTAAGCGAGACAGAAGCTACACTGGCCACTCTCTTCGAGATAATGTAAGTTTGGCCACGCAATCAGCAAACATTTTGGTAGGGGAAGCGCCATCTAAGCGTAGATATGTTTTAGGCTGGCAACGCTGCCATGGCGTTATGGGCCATAGTCGAGATCCAAACCACCACCGGCTTCCCTCAATAGTTATGCTATATGAGCTGTGAAGTCAATATGTGACAGAAATTTTCCTATTAAGACCCCACTTTCTCCTCTTTCTCCCTCTCTCTCTCTCTCTCTCTCTCTCTCTCTCTCTCTCTCTCGATGACGCGGATGTGTGCTCCTCGTGGAAGCTAGAGGACTGCCAAGTCGTCGACGGATGGCCTCATTGATCTCTCTTATGGTTCCAACACCTGGTCAGGTCATCGGGTTCGGAAATGTCGGAAATGTTCGGGACGTCCGCGCGTCTCAGTGGCCTGTCTGTGTGCAGCATGTGGCCTCCTACGGTTTTCTCACTTCATCTCTTCCTTCTGAGGAGTATTAGAGCCACAGTTGATCAGGCAGCTATTTCAAAACCTAAAAGATGATTATTATTTTGAAAGACGTAGTTTTCGGCTTCCTCCATTGGGGAGTTTGCCACAAGAACAAAGCATACCAAAAAAATGAACAAAATACAAAATTATAAATAATGTATGTCATAAAAAATTCAAGTACGAAAGTGAATAATGAATTATCATCAAAAATTTGAATTAACAAAATAGCAGTAGTAAAAAATATTTATAGATTAAAAGTATGTATAAACAATCATTAATGCATTCAATATAAATGTTTATTATCCTTTATCTTTTATCCTTTACAAGACGTAGTAGAGAATATAAAAAGTTATTTAAGGGTAAGGCCTCGAATGTTATTGATGGAATGAATGCTTCCTTTACTTAAGTAAATGGTAGCGAATGTAATAAAAATTACGTAAGCTAATAGTCTAAGAAGCATACTTCATGCAGCAGAGCCTATAGTATGCACGTGTAATGGATGGGAGAAGTCTTTGATGAAACATCCATAACAGCACTCTCAGACCACTTACCCTCATGAGTTTGATTGATTTGTTTACCATACTTAAAGCGCAGTGTACGCATCTATACATTTTAAACAGGCTTTAAAGAAGCTGAGATAGCCTCGCTAATTCAATGCCTTCTTATTGGAATAAGGCAGCCTGCCTTCTCGTGCATGACTGGAGCTGTATGATATGATCTAAAGAAGTTGTTTGTAACGAGAGGTCCCGGTAAATGATTGACAGGTGTCGATAAACACTACTGACCGACCACTTAGTGGAGAAAGGTTACCACCCAGTGCGAGCGATTCAAATCATTGTTAATGGCCCCAGCCTGGGCTCTCCCCATGTGCATTATTACGTGCAGGTGCTCTCTTCAGGATCCTCCCAGGATCAATAAAACTTTAATGATCCTAAGAGACACGAAAACCACATATCTTAATTTGTTTTTAGATCATCCACTTAGGTGTATTTTTGTTGGTTTTCAAGCCATCTTTCATAATGTAAATTTGTCGTTTCTTCCACATCAGTCGTGTATAGGTCAGAAGTTAGAGAGGAAGAGTCAGACTGAAAATACAATGGCACATCAGGATTTGAACCACGGATCTCCTGGATTTCCGTCCAGTTGTTCTGAGCTACCATGGCAACATCCCAGCAACTTACTTCATTCTACAACGGATTCGCGTATTTTTTTCGGGAAACCATCTCAAATTATTTTGAGATGTCATACCTCATTTGGCGACTTACAAACCCCAAGTCCGAACTTTATAGTTAAACAACTATTAGTCAATCACTGTCAGTTGTTTCTTTCCCACCACCTGCGTGTAGGACAGTATTTGGGAAGGTAGAGTTAGAATGAAAAATGCAATCCCATAGCCAGGATATGAACTACGGTTTTCCTGGTTTCCGTCCAGTTCCTTTTACCACTGTGCTATCGTGGCAATATACCGGTGCGACATTAAATTCTCCAACTAACTCGTGTTCTTTCCCGGTAAACCACATGTAGATGTCAACTCATTTTGGGATGTCAGGCCTCAATGGCGACTTACAAACTCCGTAAGTAAATAAGTCACGGGCTTTATAGTTAACCAACTATTAAGTCAATCAAAATATGGTAGCTCAGTGGTAAGATGAACTAGGTGGAAGCCAGGAGACCCTTGGTTCAAATCCCGGCTATGGAATTAAATTTTTCAGTGTGTCTTTACCTCTCCATCTTTTATGAGTTGTTAATTTTTCACTTGGCCCAATAAACAATGTTGGAATATCTGAACGTCCTCAAGCGGTCTAAGTTTCCCATTGAGCAGGGTTGTTGATGTCTATCTGTAAGCATCTTGGCGGTTAGATATACATTCATGTACATATTAATATAGAAAGTATGAATAAGTATGAATAAAGTATAGAAGGTATAATTAACACAAAAACTAAAACGATGGTTATATCTGGGAGCTAGAAACAGAAGGCAAATTCATAGAGCAAGTAATGGAATTTCAATACTTTGGAGTGATATTGTTATATCAAGTGGTCGTTAGTTGTTGAAGCTAGAAAGCCAGCAATGAAAAGGGCTTGCATTCTGGATACTTAGGAGATGTAACCTGAAAAAATAAATATCTTAGTACAGAAGGGAAAACTTAAATATATACGAAAGATCCTGAATATAGTGAAATCCGAGCTGTCAGGAAGAAAATATAGCGGTTAATCCAAACAGTGTTGCCCTCTGGTTGCAGGCTCAAACCTGGCGAGGGTGATGTATATTTTTGCCCTCAAAAATCCTTAGCACGGTTTCTTTCGGACGGAAAGTAAGGACGGTGGTCCCATATATTTACACGTAAAAATCCATACCTTGAAAGCAGGAGGTTTTGGTAGAAAATTCCGCCATTTCGTGTGATTTCATCCTTCAGTGCCATCTGTGGGCGACAGCCGAACCCTCGTCGCTATGGCGTATAGCGGCGTTCTTACTAACTATAAATTCAAGTCCGACCAACGAAACATCGTAACAATACCCTATGTCCCACCTAGAAGCTACAAGAAGTAACTTATATCAGTATAAATGAATGTTAAGAGACATTGGGAGTGGAATGTTAACAATTAAAAGGTTTTTTTTATTATAAATAGTAAATGGAAGCTTTAGGCATCTTTAAAATGATTATTTAACCGCCTTCCCCTTGCTTTGGGATCTCAGCCATTTAAAGATTGTGCAATACACCTGCTTCATAGCGTACTATTTCAAAAAATAGGGATTTTTCTCAAAAATATATTTTCACACTTTCAAAATGTTCCACGCGTCTCAGCATTTTAAAGTAAAACTAAACATTTTCCGAAATGTGTGGAAGTCTCTATACTTATATTAAAAAGGAAAAATTATCTTAACACCAATACATTTTTTCAAAAATATATTTGCATGAAAAACTGATTAATTTTGTCTGACTTCAGCAATCAAAGTTACTGAAATATTCCTCTTTAAAGTTATTGTTTAGGCTCAAAACCCCAAGTCAAGAGTATGCCATACAATTTTCTCAAATTTTAAAGCGCGTGGGACAATGTTGATTATGCAACATAACAGATGTTTCAAAAGTGTCTCCGCAGTGAGATGAATGTGCTAGCACGTTCACTCATTACAATTTGGTTGGAAAGGAATAGGGACTCAACTGAAATTACCACTGTCACAGAAGATATTGGAAATGCTGTCCTTATTCGCAGAGTTCGACTCTTTTCCCCTTGTTTCGGACATTAGGGTTTCCCGGGCAATCGTGTAAATGTTTTTTTTTTTTTTGTGATTTTTTGCTTTAGTTAATTTTGTTGTCAGGTCAACTGTATCTTTAAAGGGGCGCAATTCCATATCCTAAATAAGGCTCTATGTGCTGAATGCACAGAAACAGTTGTTTCCTACTCTAATTTCCGTATTCATTTAGTGGAATCCCTTAACATTAAGTATACAGTTTCGTCCATTTTAGCCTCTGCTAAAAGTTAAGGACTACCGCTTTTTGGAGCACCATTTACAGATCCGGGCTCTCAAAATTTAGCAATTAAATCTCTCAAAGTATCACGATGAGAAAATGCCTGATATGCAAAACCTTCAAGAAATTACATTTTACATTTTCTGAAATGTTAGCACAATCAAGGAAATCGTCCTCAACTAAAACTACTCCCGCTTCAATGGAAACTATTTGACTTCACAAGCACAACCACACAGAATTGACTTCAAGTGCACAATTCGCAGGAGGAGGGAGCACACTACTTGCTCAAAATAATTCTCATCCTTCATAGTACAGCTCCCTACTTACAGTATTTTTCAGAACATGACCCTGCCCCACACTTCTTCCAAAGGCTTGGTATTAGCAAGTGTGCGGTTGGAAACAACCCAGGCTATTGCCAAATCTTCAAATTTATGGTCCTAAAGGAGGCGCGATTTACGATTTACAAGCAGTGTCTCCAGGAAACAGGTTTTACTATGTTGCCTCTCGCCCCGCGAGATTGCAAATTTTAATTCAGTTTTAGACTAAATCTTTCCTGAGCCTTTCCTATTGGCTACGGAGACAATATGGCTACGTGACAGGTGAACGACATATTCCGAGATTTTGTCGAGGTTAGGTTAGTTGTGTGTAAATGAACTGGATCGAAATAACAGGTAAAAATGGACTTTCTGGAAGTCGGCTCTGTTTTCCAATGCAAACTGCAGTCTTCCATTCGTTCAGTCTGCTTGCACATGCGCAGTTGGTGAATCGACCAATGGCAGAGTTCAAATCTAAAACTGAACTAGAATCGGCAATGTCGCTCCTAGTACAGGGTTGTCTTTTGTTTACTAATGATTATTTCCCAGTAATAGAGTCCAGTTTGAGGGACATCATGTTTTGGAGAAAACTATAACCAGCCACAAACCACCCGTTGTTTATATAATAACATTTATGAAATAATTTATTCAATTAGAATGAAATTTGCTATTCATATTAACAGAATAACAATGAAATCACACTAAAACGTTCAGAAACATCTATACAAAAAATCTGATGTGTTCCATTCACATGACTTTCTCTACTTCTGTGTCACAAATTATTGTTAGTAAGTTTATTCTTCTATTTATTTCAAGCTAATCGAGGAAAAATTAGCAGAAATTGTCTTATTACTTGCTTCCTTGTAAGTAGGAGCGAAATAAGGGAATACCATAGGTTAAAGTGAAGTCAAAAGCTGGTTAGTAGGTGACTGAAGTTCCTTTGTTTGTATGGACACGAATTGACAAATTCCTGTATGAGAAAAGTATAAGTTTTTCAAAGCTGAAACCAAAAACAAGGAATATCTAAAAAACGATCAACTCCTCGAAAAAAAAATGATATAACATAAATTGTGTGTTTTAGTGCGCTCTACATTTTTTGTGTGGTAAGTGTTTGTCCATTTCTTACGGTTTAGCAGTTATGCAAAATTCCTCCAGAGTAAAGTAGTCTTCAGAGGCTATTCCCAGAAAATTCAAGATATACATTATTTGTCAGGTAAATAGCTTTAATATACGATATTTTAATCAAAATCGTTAGAGCCATTTTTGAAAAAATCAAAATTTTCGAAAAAGTTCCATGTAAAGGGTAGTGGGGGTAGGGGATTTTCTTGCAAATCTTCATGTCGCATCCTTGGAAGATACCAAACTTAATTAGCAAGTTTGGTATTTAACGGTCTTTTCGTTTTTGAGCTATGCTGTTCACACACACACAGACACACACACGGACCTTTTTCCAAAAATGCTTTTTTTGGATTCAGGGGGACCCAAAACGTATATTTCCGGTGAAATCTCGGTATCGAATTTTTGGGTGGAATACAATACCTTCTCTATACACTATGTACATAGTACGTGTAGAGAAAGTAGAAATTGAAATTTGAAAGTGTACTCCCAGTGTCTCTTAAAATTAATACCAGGGAAGACTGGAAGTGATAGAATAAGAAATAAGTATGAAAGGAATCGGTGTGAAATAGTCGATATGACATTTATGAAAAATAATAGATTAATCGTATTGCAAGAATGAAAGACGATTAGACTGGGGAAAATAGCCAGGGATATGCAGCCAATTGTTGCAGTGGATGTATAATCCAACATTGGTATTAATACACATGAAATATCTATGGAAATAACAAAATAATGATAATATTGTATGTAGACGAGATTTTGTCCTATCTATGGTTACCAAACAAACTTTGTTGGAAAACAAATTTCCTCTCAAAAAAGGATACAAATTTAGAATTGTACATTTTGGATAGACGAATGTTATAAACCTCGATGTTTCTAAATATATTGTATACATTTAAGTAGGGTCATCTCCTTAGCGCGGTGTTAGCGTTGCTGCTTGCCAAGCGGGATATCTGGGTTCGATTCCCGGTACCAGCGTGGGGATTTTCCCCCCGCCGGGGTGCACTCAGGGAGGTCCCTTAGGGGGGTCAATTGAGGAGCTACTTGATGAAGTAGCGGCTCCAGATCATGAGGACCGCATTAACCGGCCGGGGGGGGGGGGTTCTTCAAGGCGCTGACCACCTCTCGCCCTCCAATACTGCACCCCATCCATGGCATCCGTCATGGACCGAGATGGGGGACGCAGCGGCCAGACGGTAGGCCCAGGTTCCTTGTGAGCTGTCGTGCCATGGAATTATTTTGTTGTTATATATTCAAGTAATACGTGGTAACTGAAGATGCATGCATTGTTAAAATATAAGACAAACAAAAAGTGCAAGTAAGCAAGTGCTAACAGACGAATTTTACAACACACGCCATTGTATTATAAAAATCATGTGTTAGTAGATTTCTACGCTTAAGAAGGAAGTCACTAAAAGCAATTATTGTTAAAATTTGCTTTGGTTCGTTACGTTTGCATTTATATATTTTAAAGTGAATAAAGTTAAAAGATCCCAGCAGAAACTTACCAAATTTCATTCAGTAGCTAAATCTCCTTGTATCACACGTTCCCTAGATTAATTCATGCTCAGAAAGATACATAAAATTCACACAATTATTTAAATGCTAGCTGGACAAACGACATTTAACATGACTTCATGTTACTGAACGAGCAAGCATTTGTTTAGCGATTGTTGGGTTGAACCAAAAGTTTACCTCCAGCGACATTGGAGATTCTGGTTCAGTTTTAGATTGACTCTGTCATTGGTCGATAGACCAACATGGCTATCCATGCGCAAGCAGACAAAACGAACGGAAGACTGTGCATTTCGCATTGGAAAGCAGAACCGATTTTCAGAAAGTCCATTTTTACCCCTTATTTCGATCGAGTTCATTTACATACATCTGACCTAACCTAACATAACCTAACCTCGATGAAATCTCGAAACCTGTCGTTTACCTGATACGTAGCCATATTGTCTCCGTAACCAATAGGAAAGGCTCTGGAAAGAGCCTTAAGTCTAAAACATAACCAGAATCTGCAATCTCGCTCAGTTCCAATCCAGGTAAGCCAACCTAACTGGCTTAATAGCAGATAACAGCTGTTGCCAAACCAAGCAATCCACCCACACACTAGGTGACTAGACCAAAGAAGCATTGGATAACCGCAGAAAGATTGGAGAGAAGACAATTTATTAGAAAATCTTCACATATACATTTTAATTTAAATCTAAAATGTATAAACAAATGCCTTGTCTACGCTAGCAGCTGTTGAACAAGAATTCTACCGTGGCAGACTATCCTAAAACGTTTTTCCTTTATTGATTTTTCTCTGAACTACAGCAAACTCATTGATTGCCCCTTGAACATAAAAAACCCTTCAAGCTCTCAACCGTTTGCATGGTTACTTAAATTTGCTTTCAGGCGGCGTTAAAGCCCATTTGATATATGTATTCAAAGCACTCATTTCCGATTCATTTCATTTCAGCAGATATACCGGGTGTCTGAACTATATATGGTAAACTTATAGGACACAAAAACGATATTTTTCACTAATGAAATTCAATTGTGTCCAATATAAAAGATATGTCGAAAATAAAGATGATAAACATATAGAAAACAAAAACGGCGTTTTTTACTTTCTCCTGCCCCGTATGTACAATGTACATATGAATAGAGAGGTATTCGATGTCTAGATTTCACCGGAAATATATGTTTTGGGGTCCCCTGAGTCCAAAAAAAGCAGTTTTAGAAAAAGGCCGTGTGTGCCTGTGGAAAACATAGCTCAAAAATGCAATAAACATTAAACACCAAACTTGGTATTTAAGTTTAGTATCTTCCAATTATGAGACACGAAGAGTTTCAACAAAACCCCCTCACCCCCCAACCACTCTTTACATGAAAATTGTTTCGAAAATTTTAATTTTCTCAAAAATGACTAATGATTTTAATTAAAGTCTCTTATAATTAAGCTATTTACTTGGTAAATAAATGTACATCTTGAATTTTCTGGGAACAGCCTCTAAATTCCTCTATTTTGGATGATTTCTATTCAATTTTGCATCACTGCTAAACCGTAAGAGCACAAAAACTTACCACACAATGTTAAATTACACAATTTAACATTTTTTTCGTGGAGTTGATCGTTTTCTTAGATATTCCTTGTTATTAGTTTCAGCTTTAAAAAAACGTATCCTTTACTCATACAGGAACTTGTCAACTCCTGTCCATACAAACAAAGGAACTCCAGTCACATAGCAACCAGCTTTTGACTATCACTTTAACCTATGGTACTCCCTTATTTCACCTCTACTTACAAGGAAGACTGAGATAATGTTACCTCGATTAGCATGAGGTAAATAAAATCATTAGGGTTTTAACAATAATTTGTTGCATTAGAGAAAGTCATGTGAATGGAACACATCAGATTTTTTCATATTGATCATGCAAAGAGAAGGATGTCTCAATTGGATCACTTTTGACTACTGTTTTATCCTAGTGCACTCCCTCATTTTCTTATACTTAAAAGGAATTAAAGAATAAAAACGTTTCTGATAATACTTACATAGATTAGCATAAAATAAATACAGGAATAAGTTTCTGTTATAAATGTTTGTCGTAAGCAGAGGAGGTTATGTGAATGTAGAATATCACATTTTCTTACTATAATAAGTAAAGAAACGAAATTACTTATTTAACCCTGATTTAAAGAATTCTACTTTCCGTTGTTTTCAAAATATATTCATTTTAGACAGTTTTCTCTTTGTCCGCTGTTCAGTAGTTTTTAATAATTTAAAAAAAACTTAATTATTGGGTTTTTAGAGAAAGCGAACGGACTAGAATTAATTGAGGGGAGAGCAAGATGGAGCTCTGTATTACGTTATTGGATATTTCAGTTCATTATATTAAAATAACTGACCTTTTCATTTAATTTTATCATACGAGGTTCACAATTTTCACAGTTAAGCAGACTGATTCTTCAGAAGCAACTTGCTCGCTGATATGTTGCACAAACTATCTGTTGTTTTTATTATTTGAATAAACCTTTATTGCGCAGTGAAATACCATGTTTCAGTGCCTTGTAACTCAGATTAAACAATAAATAATACTACACTTATTATTGTGAGCAAAACAATTGCATCACAGTAACTGTATGGATAAAAATCTGATGTGTACCATTCACATGACTTTCTCTACATCTCTGTTACAAATTATTATTAAGAAGCTTATGCCTCTATTTACTTCATGCTACTCGAGAACAAATTAGCAGAAATAATCTTATTACTTGTTTCCTTGTAAGTAGAAGCGAAATAAGGGAGTACCATAGGTTAAAGTGATAGGCAAAAGCTGGTTGCTCTGTGACAAGTTCCTTTGTTTATATGGACAGGAGTTGACAAATTCCTATATGAGAAAAGTAAGTTTTTCATAGCTGAAACCAAAATCAATGAATATCTCAAAAACGATCAACTCCACGAAAAAAATGTATATAACATAAATTGTGTGTTTTAACGTTCTCTACATTTCTTGTGTGGCAAGTTTTTATCTAATTCCTACGGTTTAGCAGTTATGCAAAATTCCGTAAAATTCGTCCAGAATAAAGTAGTCTTCAGAAGCTATTCCCAGAAAATTCAATATATACATTTTGTTTATCAGGTAAATATCTTTAATATTTGATGTTTTAATCAAAATCGTTAGAGCCATTTTTGCGAAAATCAACATTTTCGAAAAAAGTTCCATGAAAAGGTCAGTTTGGGGTGGGGGGATTTTTCTCAAAACCTTCGGGTCGCATCCCTGGAAAATACTAAACTTAAATACCAAGTTTGCTATTTTACCGACTTTTCGTTTTTGAGTTATCGTGTTCACAGACACACGGACAGACAGAGACACACACACACACACACACACACGCACACACACACACATACACACACATACACACGAACCTTTTTGTAGAAATGCTTTTTTTGGATATAAGGGATCCTAAAACATATATTTCCGGTGAAATCTCGGTATCGAATTTTTAGGTGGAGTGCAATACCTTCTCTATACACCATGCACATAATGCGTGTAGAGAAAGTAAAAAAAACTGATATGTGACGGAAGTTTCTTTGTATGGATAGGGGTTGAAAAATTCAGTATGAGAAAAGAAAAAAAATTTTAAAGCTGAATCCAAAAACAAGGAATATCTAAAATTCGGTCAAGTCCACGAAAATAAATTATATAACATAAATAGAGTGTTTTAACGTGCTCTACATGTTTTGTGGGATAAGCTTTTGTCCATCGCTTATGGTTTAGCAGTTATGCAAAATTCGGTAACATTCATCAAGAATAAAGTAATCTACAGAGGCTATTCCCAGAAAATTCAAGATGCACATTTTATTTTTCAGGTAAATACGATATTTTAATCAAGAGCCGGTCCCGGTGGCCGCGCTCACTAAAGTGCCTTGCTTTGGTACTTCGCGGCGCACGGGATCGTGGGTTCGAGTCCTGCCTTGGGCAGGGACTCGAACCTTAATAGGTCAACTAAGAAAACGTAGGAAACTGGAGAGAAAAAAAAAAAGAGGAACAAGAAATACAGCGCCGGAGTCCCGATAAGCCTCCGGTGCTGTATTCTTTTTCCAAAAAAAGATCAAAATCGTTATAGCCATTTTTGAGAAAATCAAAATTTTCGAAAGAAGTATCAATTAAGGTGTAGTTTGGGGTGGGGGGACGTTCCTTGAAAATCTTCGTGTAGCATCTTTTGAAGATGTCAAACTTAAGCATCAAGTTTGATATTTAACAGTCTTTTCGTTTTTGAGCTATGCTGCCCACAGACACATACACACACGGACATTTTTCTAAAAATGCTCTTTTTGGATTCAGGGAGACCCGAAACATATATTTCCGGAAAAATCTCGGTATTAAATTTTTGGGTGCATTACAATGCAGTATGTGTATAGTATGCATAGAGAAAGTAACAAAGAAAACCAGTTTTTCCTTTACCATATATGACTCTTACACCCGCTGCCACCCCCCTTTTAAAACAGTTGCACAATCCTTCAAGTTCAAACCCCATTACCCCTCTCAATAAGCGCGATCCGCTTTACCGGTTTTTACTTGTAATTGCCCCGTTGAGCTCTGCAGTTTTTTTTTTTTTTTTTTTTTTTTTAACAAACACGTCAAAGTTGTGGGTAGTTGGGTTATCTGGTATTGAACGATATCTTTAATTTTTAACTTTCTTATTGGTATTTTTCATGCTTTTACATTTTAACATTTAATTCTAGCTTTTCATTTTTGCTCCCGCCATTTGTGTCGGTTTCTTTTTACAAACGAAAGAATGACAGAAATTGAGTTCATACAACCTGAATACAGCCTCATAAATGTTTCATGCACGAAACAATCTTTGCATATATTCATTTCAAGTTGTGAGAGAGCGGAAAGAAAGCAACGGAGAAAGAGGCAAGAAGAAATGAGGTGTCAGAAGAAAGAGTACAAGGATAGATTATTTGTCACGAAAACGATAGCAGGACAGAAAAACTTTGTTAGCTTTTATGATGAAAAAAGGGAAGACATTTATTTAATAGAACTGCTCAATTTGAAAACGTTTGAAAATATAATTATGAATATAACCGTTTAAATAGAATGCACGCAATATCAATTATATTATTAATACATGTTAATGCCCATTACTTTCTCTACATATGCATAGTAGAGAAAGTAGAATTGTATTGCATACAAAATTGTACATGTAGCACTGCAGGCGATGACAGTGATGATAAATGGAGTGGAGATGAAGCACCGGTGAAATGCGATTGGGGAGAGGGGAACGTAGTACCTGGAGAAAACCCGCTCTGCGCCGCTTTGTCCACCACAAATCTGACATGCGGTCGCTCGGAATCGAACTCAACCATCAAGGTGACAGGAGAGTGGTCTAACCACTCGGCGACTGCCTGTGATCCCGTGAATAGTTACATTTTCTAGAAAATTGTAGATATACATTTCGTTTGTCATAAAAAATATGAAATATAGGTATTTTAATCAAAATATTTAGAGCCATTTTTGAGAAAATCAAAATTTTCGAAAAATGTACCATGTAAAAGGGAAGTTTGCGTTGGGGGAATTTTCTTGAAAATTTTCGTGTCGCAGCCTTGAAAGATAAACTTAAATACCATACACACACGAACTTTTTCTAAAAATGCCTCTTTTGAATTCAGTGGACCCAAAACATGGATTTTCAGTGAAGTCTCAGTATCTAATTTTTGGGTGCATTGCAATACTTTCTCTATATATTATATACATAGTACGTGTAGGGAAAGTAAAAAAAAATGCG
This sequence comes from Hymenopus coronatus, assembly GCA_030762935.1. Taxonomy (NCBI): domain Eukaryota; kingdom Metazoa; phylum Arthropoda; class Insecta; order Mantodea; family Hymenopodidae; genus Hymenopus; species Hymenopus coronatus. The sequence goes on from CM060883.1 coordinate 34,967,324, forward strand.
GGAATCTTAGAGCTACATGTATATAGAGACTTTCATTTTACCATTCTCTTGCAATAAGAGGTTGCTGATTAGACATAGATTAGGTCGTTAATTAATGCACGTAGGACATCTGTGATGCGACTGTCTGTCCTAAGCCTACTTTCTCTACACGTACTGTGTACATATGACGTGTATAGAGAAGGTATTGTATTCCACCCAAAATTCCATACCGAGATTTTGCCGAAAATACACGTTTTGGGTCTCCTTGAATCAAAAAAAAACATTTTTGGAAAAAGGTTCGTGTGTGTATGTGTCCGTGTTAGTGTGTGTGCGTGTGTGTTTCTTTGGACAGCATAACTCAAAAACGATAAGACCGTTAAATACCAAACTTTCAAGAAAATCCCCCCACCCCCAGCTAGCCTTTACATGGAACATTTTTTGAAAATTTCGATTTTCTCAAAAATGACTAACAATTTTGATTAAAATGTCGAGTATTAAAGATGTTTACCTGGCAAATAAAATGTGCATCTTGAATTTTCTGGGAATAGCCTCCCTTACCACATAAAAATGTAGAGAGAGCTCATTAAAACACACAATTTATGTCATATACTTTTTTCGTCGAGTTGATCGTTTCTGAGATATCCCTTGATTCTGGTTTCAGCTTTGAAAAAGTTACTCTTCTCATACAGTAATGTGTCAACTCCTGTCCTTACAAACAAAGGAACTTCAGTCACATAGCAACAACTTTTGGCTATCATTGTAACCGATGATCGCTCCTCCTTCAAGGAAGCAAGTACTAAGACTATTTCTGCTAATTTTTTGGATTCAGGGGGACTCAAAACATGTATTTCAGATGAAATCTCGATATCAAACTTTGTGTGTAATACAATACCTTCTCTACACATTATGTACACAGTAAGATCAGTAAACTTAAACTTATAACTGACACTCTGATAAAAACTTAAACACAGAAATATAAGCAAATACTAATGCAACTTAAATAACTATGAACCCAAGGGAGAAAGTTCATAGGAAGAAGAGGAGTAAATACTGCAAACTGATTCTAAATAGAGACTGGAGACTAATGGAAGATGAAGGAGAGCCGAGCATAGTAGAAGGAGGCGAAGAAGGAGCCGGTGTAGACCAGAGTGACAAGAGGGATACAGAGAGCGTGTGAGAGCAGGAATGGTGGATTATGGGCTTCTGCGGTGGACAGTACGAGGCAAGGGGAGATGACGTTGAGGAGGATGTGTTAGTGAAGTGCTAAATAGTGTTAAAAAGTTAAATACAGTGAGTTTAGTGTAATGATGATGTAAAATATTAGGTATAATTAGTAACAGACACTAGCCAAAGGAAGTAAAAGACAATTTACTACAATGTAAAGATTTTATTGTATAATATAATTATTTAGTTGCGCTGGCTACCAATGCATATTCTGCTGGATACCAGTAGTATAGGATTAGTTTTTCATTTATCTTAATAATCTAGAGCATAGTTTTATGGGTAAATAGCTGGTTACTAGTTATTTGTGTTACTGGATTCCAGTAATTAATAATAAATGATTTAGTGTTAGTGAAAGTTGCTTTATGGTTGGAATCTATTTATTTCAGTTTATATTAATTTGTTTTTGTTTTAAATTAAATTTTGAGCTATTAGTATATAAGTATTATCTGTAAAATAATAATGTATAACAATAATTTAAAAAGTGGGAAATAAATTATAAAGTTTGCAATATACGTCCTGGTATAGGGAACAAGATGCCAGGATGTTGTATTACATATTTTTTTAGTACGTGTAGAGAAAGTAATAAAAATGCGGGGTATCTTAGAAGTTACATTTGTATAGAAACTTTTATTTTACCATTCTCTTGCAATAAGAGGTTGCTGATTAGACATAGATTAGGCGCTAATGAATGCACGCAGGACACCTGGTGATGTGTCTGTCTGTCCTGAGCTGTAGATGTTCTGGGAAGGTGTTCACTCAGGCAGGACTGTCTTAATTACCTTAAAAATGCAATGAGGTATATTACGTGCCATATAATGGCCTCTCCCTAAACGTACAGCAACTAATTAATGAGACCCTTCCCTGCGTGAGGCATTAGCATTTTTACTAGAGCAAGAGAACAGGGGAGAAACTGCAGGAAATGCACGCCACTGTGCTAGATGTGTATAAATTACTTGAGGGTATAAATACGTGAAGAAAGGCAAAGGGTTCAAAGTAAATGAAACATTTCCACTATCACTTTTTTGCTGTCTAATACAATGGAAACAATATAAGTCTATTACATACTTTGAAAAGAATGAAGGCGTAATTTAAATATCCCCTTAAGCTATTACTGCTTCAGAGTAGTAATTTCAGTTATTTTAGAATGTTATCTAGTTCAAATGGAAAAAAAAAAAAAGTCAGATGCGTTACATTTACATGACACTGGTATTTAAGTTGAATAGCTTCCAAAGATGCGACTCGAAGATTTTCAAGAAAATTCCCCCACCCCCAACTAACCTTTACATAGAAACATTTTCTCAAAAATGGCTCTAACGATTTTAATTAAAATACTGTGTATAAAAGGTATTTACATGACAAATAAAACGTATATCTTAAACTTTCTGCCAACAGTCTCTGAAGACATGTTTATTCTGCATGAATTTTGCGGAAGTTTGCATAACTGGTAAACCGTAAAACATAAAGAACTTGCCACACAAAAAAGAGAGATTGTTAAAACTCACAAGTTATGTTATATACATTTTTTCGTAGGGTTGACCGTTTTCGGGATATTCCTTGTTATTGGTTTCAGTTTAACTTTTTACATACGGGAATTTGACAACTCCTGTCCATGCAAACAAAGGTACTTCAGTCACATAGCAGTCAACTTTTAAAAGATTGACTATCGATTTAGCCTAATGTATTCCCTTAATTCCCTTCTACTTACAAGAAAGCAAGTAATAAAACCCTATCTGCTGTTTTTCTCGATTAGTATTAAGCAAATAGAAGAATAAACTTTTTGACAATTTATTGCAGAGATGTAGAGAAAGTCATGTTAATGGAACATACCAGATTATTTTGCTAATACAATGAAAACAATTTAAGTCTATTACATATTTTGAAAAGTATGAAGGCGTAAATTAAATATCCCCTAACACTTGTATTGGAATATCCAGTAGTAGCTTCATATATTTTAGAACATAATCTGGTTCAAGTGGAGACAAAACGCCTGATGTCTTTCATTCACATGACCTTCCCTAGTCGCTATACCTTATTTTAAAATATTTTTTGTAAAAACTATTAAATCTATACCAATTGACCATAATAGTTGGCTATACTATGAATCCTGGGCTTAAAGCACTTACAACATTGTAAGTCGCCATTGGGGTTGTCAACTCAAAATAATTTGAACTCATCTTGTGGTTTACCGGGAAACATGCGAGTGAGTCGAGAAATTCGAGGCTATGCCGGCATGTTGCCATGGTAGCTCAGTGGTAGAGCAACCGGCTAGAGACCGGGACATCCGCTGTGCAAATCCCGGCTATGACATTGAATTTTTTAGTCTGACCGTACCTACCCACATCTTCACAATGTTTTATACGTCCCCATTATTTTCTTAGTATTTGACTTGTTTTTCCTATCTCAAATATTATAATATTTAGTGGTCTAGTGCCAGGGTATTTAGAACACAGAGAAAAATGTAATAGCATAATTATAAGCTGGATTAACACATGGACTTCTCACAAAAGTAGCTCATGTGTCATTGTTTATAACATTGTGCCAGGTTATTTCTCTCAACTCTTTTCAGGCCGCGCCGTGGCCGAGTGGTTAAACCACTCGCCTCTCACCTCGATCCCAAGCGACCGCATGCGGGCCTTCTCCGAGTTCCCCATCTCATTCCACCGGTGCTTCATCTTCATTCCAGTGTCATCGTCTGCGATGGCATGGTAGTAAAAGCGGGCGTTAAACACTATAAATAAAATAAGCTCAACTCTTTTGCGATGGATGTTAATTACCTAATACAGTAAACTTAACTCCATGGCACGAGAGTCCCATAGGGATCACAGCCTACCGTCCGGCCGCTGCTCCTCCATCTCGGCTCGAAGGTTTTATGAATGGGGTGTAGTGCTGGAGGGTGAGACGTGATCAGCGCCTCGAGTCCCCCCGGCCGGTTGATGCGGTTTTCTCGATCTGGAGCCACTACTTCTCAATCAAGTAGCTCTTCAATTGATCTCTCATGGACGTCACCAGGTCTCCCAGCGGGGGAAAATTCCCTACGCCGGTACCGGGAATCAAGCCCAGGTCTCCCGATTGGCAACAGCCGTGCTACCACCGCGCTAAGGAGACGACCATTTAATACAGTAGTGGCATTAAAATTGGACACTTTTTAGTTAAATTAACTTTCATATTGCAATATTGCATTAAGGTCCTATTTAGGATTATTCTTATCTGATAAACTATAGTCAGTGTTATCATAATATGTTACTGAACCTTTTACCACCATTTAGAGCTAATTTTATACTAGCCTTCGTGTATATGTATATAACAATTCCGATTTTCACATAGAATGTAATATATATACATTCTATGTGAAAATCGGAATTGTTGCTCTCATATTATACAAACGAGCTCAAAATTTGTGGAAATATAGTATTTTTAGGATACTATGAACACCATCCCGAATAGCATAAGCTTAAATATTTCCCAATTTTGAGTCACCTGTTATATGAGAGTACTAATAATTCTTTATAGTTCATACTGGATACAAAATATAATAAAAAGCATACTTGGAAGTTATAATTGTTTATTTTATCCTGCATCGAATATTAATATTGTAATAGGAGGCTCGAAAGTAAGGAAATCTTCAGTTTCATAATCTCATAAATTAATACATTTCACAAAATTATGAGTTCATCGGTTATAACTGGCATAAATAATTCCAATTCTCACATTATATACAATTATCAAATAAAATATACGTGTATATATTATAGGGTAATTGAATTTTAATGTAACCCCTCTAACGGCCTCTCTTCACTGTGCCAGAGATCCGAGAGTCGCCGCGAAAGTGGTGCCGGCAAAGGCGCACTGGAGTCCTACCTTAAATAAATACTGAAAATATTTACCATCTGGCCCCAAAAATATAGTATCAGTAGTTAAGGATGTTTTCGCTCATTCACATAAGTTCAACAGCAGAAAAAAACTGTAATCTATAGAAATTTAGTGTTAAAGTCATGCAAGATTCCTGCTGCCAAGCTTAGACGTGAATATTTTCACGAATTGTGCTGCCCGTATGTGAGCAGAAGGTCAACTCCGTTATTTATCTTAAGATACACATTTTAGTGCGCCTTTGCTGGCATCACTTTGCAACAGTATATTAGTACGATTTATATTTTATTAGTTTGATTAATAATTTACACAGGTTTAATATAAGAAATATATCTGCTTCAGTAGCCAAGACACAAAACCTTAGGGTGAGAAGTTGCCACCTGTATACGCCAAGGTTACCTTCTTTGTTAATACTGCAGCATAAAGGCCTTTGTAAGAACAAGATTTTCAGCGCATTAGAGATATAAGTAACAGGGTATTCTTTTAGAGAAACGTTCCTTCCCTAAAAGTTAGCAGCTCGGGACTTTTCCATTATAAAGTGCGGTCACGTGAATCTAATACAAAGAACTTCCAAAATCACGTGACAACGTTAACTGCGCGCTTTTTTTTTTCAACCTATCAGGAATGAGCTTCAAGATTGGAGAGTTTAGGTATATAAGCGATGCACTTAAAAGATGTTGGGCTTCTTTTTCTTCTTGTTGGGCTGGTTGCTACACTTGTGATGCTGTACACTGTACGCTATAGGCTGTATGTTGCAAGTACGTGAATGCGGCGATGTTGGTGCCTGAGTATGTGATATTATTACACGAACCATTGTAGTTATCGCACGAGTTGAGTTGTCGCGTAATAGGGAAGTACGCAGTAATTACCGGTGACCGTCAAAACAAGAACTTAGTAAGCAGAAGAAAATAGCACTAGTTGTTAACTTTTCTACGTCTTCAATAATTACTATGTCGGGAGTTGCTTGTAGGATTAATGTCTCAACAAGCAACAAAGGTGAATAAAATCATTAATTCAGTGGAATCGAAAGTGAAGTACTTTTTTTTTTTTTTTTTAGTTTACCCCGTGTCACATACTCCAGTCATTCTTTCTTCCCTTAGTGAGAGTCAAATTTGTGTTCTACATGGATGAGTCGGCGCATTAAAGAACTTTCAAGAGGCATATGCACGCCTGGTTATAAAGTATTTCACTGGTCCAAGGTAGACCAAAGTGACAGTGACTTTCTCGGCGACTCTCGGATTTCTCGCGCAGTGGAGAGAGCCCTTAACCGGGGTTACCTTATAATTTAACGACCCTATATTTATAAAATAATATATTTAGCCCAATAAGGACCAAATTACTTCCAGTACGTGGTAAAACGTTCATAACGTATTATTCTAGTGCTATAATTTTATCAGAGAAGAATAATCCTGAAAGAAGAGTTTTAATGTAATATTACAATCTGAAAGTTCATTTACCCAGAATTTGTCCAGAATCAATGCCAGTACTGCAGACACGCCACTTAAATAAAATATCTGATGTGTTTCATTCACAAGACTTTCTCTGCATCGCTGCAACAAATTATTGTTAAAAAGCATATTCTTCTATTTACTTCATGACAATCGAGATAAACATTAGCAGCAATTGCCTTAATTACTTGCTTCCTTGTGAGTAGAAGGGTACTAAGGGAATATACTAGGCTAAAGCGATAGTCAAATCCTTTAAAAGCTGGTTGTCATGTGGTTGAAATCCGTTTCTATACAGGGCCAGGAGTTTACAACTTACCACGTGAGAAAAGTTTAAGTAGTTTAAATCTGAAACAAATAACCAGGAACAAATGTTCAATCCCATGAAAAAAAAAAAGCATATAGGCTATACATTTTGTGTTTCAACACGATTTATATTTTGAGTGTGGCAAGTTTCTGTCTGTCTCTTATGCTTTACGCAAAATTCAGCAAAATTCATTCAGAACAAAGAGGTATATAGAGACTGTTCCCATAAAATTCAAGATATACATTTTATTTGTCAAATAAATATCTTTAATATACAGTATTTTAATCAAAATCATTAGAACCATTTTTGAGAAAATCAAAATTTCCAAAATATTTTCCAAGTAAAGGGTAGTTTGGGGTGGGGGGATGTTTCTCAAAATCTTTGTGTCGCATCTATGGAATATACTATACTTAAATACTAAGTTTGGTATTTTACCGACTTTTAGTTTTTGAGTTATCGTGTTCAAAGACGTGCATAGTACGTGTAGAGAAAGTAAAATTATACAGACATGCATAGATACCTTTGAACTGCGTACGCAAATGTCCTCCGACAAACTCTGAGCAGAAATGAGGACAATTCTCATGCGGGTAGAGGAGATAAGGCAAACTACTCGTATGTTTGTGGAAGTTACCCCCCCCCCCCCCCTCTAAGATTCACGAAGAAGGCATAACAGTTCTCTTTATATCTTAGGAAGCTAAAGATCAGAGTCATTCGAGGAACACTACCATATCTCTCTGAGGCACTCTCTGGTGGGAGCACTTAAACATGTGCTGGAACTTTAGCAGTAATTCTGTCCCAATTACTTCTATGTTTTAGCACAAGAAGATTAACACACTTTGATATAGAATATACATCAATGAAATATGAAAAGCTAAAACATTTTTGCTTTTTTACGTTCTCTACACGAACTATGTACATAGGGTATAGGGAAGAAGCTGTATTCCACCTAAAAACTTGATACCAAGATTTCACCGGAAATACACGTTTTGGGTCCCCCTGAATCCAAAAAAAAAGTAAGCATTTTTGGGAAAAGGTCCATGAGTGTCTGTATGTGTGTCTGTGGACAGCACAGCTCAAAAACGAAAAGACCGTTAAATACCAAATTTGGTATATAGGTTTGGTAACTTCCAATGATGCGACTCGTAGATTTTCCAGAGAATTCTCCCACCGCAAACTAAATTTCGAAAATTTTGAATTTCTCAAAAATGGCTTAACGATTTTGATTAAAATCTCGTCTGTTTAAAATATTTACCTGACAAATAAAATGTATATCTTGAATTTTCTGGTAATAGTCTCTAAAGACCTCTTTATTCTGGATGATTTTTATTGAATTTTGTATAACTGCTAAACCGTAAGAGAATGACAAAAAAAATGCTCAAACAAAATATGTAGATCAAGATAAAACACACAATTTATGTCATACATTTTTTTTCGTTGGGTTGATCGTTTTTTGAGATATTCCTTAGCTTTGAAAACATACTTTTCTCATACAGGAATTTGTTAACTCGTGTCGATACAAACAAAGGAACTGCAGTCACATAGCAACCAGCTTTTGACTATCACTTTAACCTATGGTACTCCTTTATTTCGCTTATACCTACAAGGAAGCAAGTAATAAGACTATTTCTGCTAATTTTTCTCAATTAGCATGAAGTAAATGGAAGCAATAAACTTTTTAACAATAATTTGTAGCAGAGATGTAGAAAAAGTCATGTGAATGGATCACATCAGATCTCTTTTGATGGTGTTTAACGACCGATTTTACTACAAATGGCACCGCAGGTAATGACACTGATGAAACAGGGAATGAAGATGCAGCACTGGTGGAATATGATGGTAGGGAAACCGGAGAACGCAGAGAAAACCCGCCCCTGCTTCGCTTTGTCCACGATAAATCCCACATGCGGTCGCTTGAGATCGAACCGTTTAGGTGAGGAAAAGTTAAATAATACAGTATTCCAAGTGTTCTAAATAAATATTGAAAATGGAAACGGCCTGTTATTTATGGACGCGCTTTAAGTACTGTGGTTCTCAGCGTCCCATTCTAAATTGGGCGTGAAAGACCGCTTAATTTTGCTCAGAGGTCTCCTTATGAGGCTTGAGGTTCTCTTATGTGCCATAAATCTACGACACGGGACCAACGGCTTTCCTTCCGTTCCGAAGGAAGGCAAGCTAAGGATTTTTACCCCCGAAAAATCCATTGTCCTCCGCCGGGTTTGAACTCGCGACCTTGAATATATGAAGTATATGAAGGGCGACCTGATTATTGACTTCAATTATTAAGAAATCTGATGTGCCCGCCTGGGTAGTGCGGTGGTAGCGTGTCTGCCTCACATTCAAAAGGTCGTGAGTTCGAATCTCGCTTACGGTAAGTTACCCGGATGAGGTTTTTTTCGGGGTTTTCCCTTATCCTGAGTAGACGAATGTCGAGTAGCTTTAAGCTCCATGGACTCCGAGATCATTTGAGCATCATCTCACCAATTTCATTCATCGTCCGATATGACCAAACCAGGTTAAAGGACGTTAAACTACAAAACAAAACAAAACAAAAACTGATGTGTTCCACTCACATAGCTTTCTCTAGCTGTTCCACAAACAAACTCTCCTAGTTGATAGTTTGTTTTCTCACACAAACTGTGGGTAGGGCAGGAGTTAGATAGGTAGAGCCAGACTGAAAAATTCAACGCCATAGCCGGGATGGCATTGAATATTTCAGTTTTACTCTACCTATCCAACTGCTGCCATACACACAGTTTGTGTGAGTAAACAACTAATTGACCATAATAGTTGACTAAACTAAGAAGCCCATGACTTAAAGTACTTACGACATTGTAAGTCGCCATTGGGGATGTCATCTCAAAATAATTTGAGTTCACCTTGTGATTTACCGGGAAATATGCGAGCCAGTTGAGGAATTTAATTTCGTGCCGGTATGTTGCCAATGTAGCTCAGCGGTAACAGAACCGGCTAGAGATCTTGAGAGATTCGCGGTTCATATGCCGGCTATGCCATTGAATTTTTCAGTCTGACTCTACTTATCAAACTTTCCTTACAAAATATTCTTTTATCTGCGTCATGCTATCGAGATAAACATTAGCAGATAAACATTGGTCTTATGCCTTGTTTTTTGTAGTCAGTAGAAGGGAAATAAGGGCTTACACTAAGCTAAAGCATAGTCAAATTTTTCAAAAACTGTCGCTATGTGAAATAATTGAAATTCGAGTCTCTCTTTCATTCCTGGTAGTAAAACAAGAGAGATGAAACCGAAATTTACCTCCCGCTTGAGGAAAGCAGAAGTAGTTTAAAATTAAAACAAATAACAACGACCAACCCCTTTAAAAATAACAATAATAATAAATAATAAAAATCTGATGTGTACCATTCACATGACTTTCTCTACATCTCTGCAACAAATTATTCTTAAAAAGCTTATAGTTCTATTTACTTCATGATAATCAGTATAAAATTAGCAGAAATAGCCATATTACTTGCTTCCTTGTAAGTAGAACCGAAATAAGGGAGTACCATAGAGTAAAGTGATAATCAAAATCTGGTTGCTATGTCACTGAAGTTCCTTTGTTTGTATGGACAGCAGTTGACAAATTCTGGTATGAGAAAGGTATAAGTTTTTCATAGCAGAAACCAAAAATAAGGAATGTCTCAAAAACGACGAACTCCACGATAAAATTTATATAACATAAATTGTGTGTTTTAACGTGCTCTATATTTTTGTGTGATAAGTGTTTGTCCATCTCTTACGGTTTAGCAGTTATTCAAAATTCAGTAAAATGCATCCAGAATAAACTCTCTTCAGAAGCTATTCCCAGAAAATTCAAGATATACGTTTTATTTTTCAGGTAAATATCTTTTATGTACGAAATTTTAATCAAAATTGTTGGAGCCATTTTTGAGAAAATCAAAATTCTCGAAAAAAGTTCAAGATAGTTGGGAGTGGGGGAATTTTTCTCAAAATCTTCGTGTCGCATCCCTGGAAGATACTAAACTTAAATACCAAGTTTTTACCTACTTTTCGTTTTTGAGTTATCGTGTTCACAGACACACGGACACACACACACGGACCTTTTTCCGATTTTTTTTTTTAGGTAAAACATATATTTCCGGTGAAATCTCGGTATCGAATTTTTGGGTGGAGTGCAATACCTTCTCTATACACTATGTAAAAACCAGGACATCAATTGTGTGTTCTGAAGAGATATTTTTTTTTTTTTTTTTTTTTTTTTTTTTTTTTTTTGTAATAAGCTATTGATGGCATCTCACTATTTACGAGTTTCTCAAAAAGCATTCAGAATAAACAACTCTTCAGAGGCTGTTCCCAGAAAATTTGAGATATACAATTCGTATGTCGTTAAAACATCTTAAACATTTTATTAAAAATCGTTTCTTAAAATGCTCCATTAAAGCATAGTTGGGGTTGGGGGCATTTTCTTTGAAGATACTCAACTCAAATATCAAGATTGGTATTCAGCCGACCTTTCGTTTTTAAACTATGCCGCCCACATGGACCTTTCTCTAAAAATGTTTTTTTTTTTTTTTTACTTCAGAGGGATTCAAATCATGTATTTGCGGTGAAATCTCGGAATAAAATTTTATGGTGCAATATAATAGCTTCTCTATACATTATGTGCATAGTCGTGTAGAGAAAGTAAAAAGTTACCTTTGGTAAGGAAAGTTTTGATTAACAGCCAGAGAAGGTAATGTCAATGGAGCACATCAGATTTCTTTTTCTTTACTATATTATTTTTAGATTCTATGTGAATTGTTCTATTAGAAAAGTTCATAGGTATAACACTTACCAATGTCGTGCACGAAATAAATAAATGAATTAATAATTGACATGTTATTTATGGACGCTCTTTAACTGCTGTGGTTCACAGCGTCCCATTCTATACTGACGTGAAAGACCGCTTAATTTTGCTCAGAGGGCTATCAGGCTTGAGGTTCTTTTACGTACCATAAATCTACGACATGGGACCAACGGCTTTACTTCCCTTCCGAAGTAAGCCATGCTAAGAATTTTTACACCCGAAAAGAGCCATCGTCCTCCGCCGGGTTTGAACCCGCGACCTTGGGTGTATGAAGTTAGCATGGTAACCATTACACCATGGTGGGCAACAACTGCATGAAGAAATTATGTTAGAAATTTACTATACCGGGTGGAAGGGAAGTCATCACATTAATTTTATCCTGTGATAGATCTCTGAATTTGGAACACATTTTGTATCTTACGTTTTTGTTTCTGACCACGCAGCCGGTTGTACAGTGTCACTTGCACTAGGTCAGTACGTAAACCCACCTCACCAGGACATTGAAGGAACTCCTTCCGTTTTTACTGTACGAGTGTAAGCCAATCAGAATGCCAGTTGAACTCGCTATCTCCAAAAACATTACACCACCCTACGTCGTGTTTGCAAACGACCGACATGTTTACCCAGAACCCGGTTCGGATCCCTGACTAACCTCAACGCAACGTTGACTAGTTACTTCACGGGTGAAAACCTGCTCGTGATATTCCTTTAATTCTTTTAAGTGATTAATTATTTCGAAATCCTGTGTGATGTCCCATAATTACAACCGAAGCTAATGTCAGAAATACGTTACTCTACGCATCTAACAAGTAACAAGCTGTTATCTTCGTACATTCTTGTGCATTTACGCATCCCATTTGGAACATAAACTATTTTTTTTTTTTCGAAATAGGTTGATTAAAGAACAAAATGCAATTAGACATTTTTGTTCGTAATGCTTCTATGAAGCACATATTAGAAGGAACGTGATAAGTTCCCTTCCACCCGGTATAATGCTTTGGGGGTGACATTTGGTTAATCATGACGTCACTTCTATTATGTGCAGTGCACACTGTTGCATTATCCATAAATGGAAATGTTATGTAATAGGGAACTGTGAGCTGCTAGATCCTTCCACTGACCGAACAATTACTCTAGATGCATCTGTGGTTTGTCCACGCAAAGCGGCCAGGAGGAATATAGTTCCGGCTCTCATGATAATGTTTCATGTATGGCTACTATTCCTAGATAAGTGGTCATAGCAGAAACGATAATGACCGTGATATGGGAGAGTGTTCTCGGAAAGTTTAGGTAGACGTAAAGGCGATAAATCAACAGCTCCGCTTATCGCCAGCCCACCTGTGCTGCATGAAAATGATCTGGAAATGTTAAGATAGTTATCTCGTTCATCCCCCAGGGCTTTTGGCCCAAACTAACAGTTCTTTTCAAAGCTTCTATCATAGGAAAAAAATTCTGATGTGTTCCATTCACATGACTTTCTCTATATCTCTGTAAATTATTATTGTTAATAAGCTTATCTTTTATTTATTTCATGCTAATCGAGAAAAATTAGCAGAAATAGTCTTATTTCTTGCTTTATTGTAAGTAGAAGCGAAATAAGGGAGTACCATAGGTTAAAGTGAAAGCCAAAAGCTGGTTGCTATGTGACTGATGTTTCTTTGTTTGTAAGGACAGGAGTTGACAAATTCCTGTATGAGAAAAGTATAAGCTTCTCAAAGCTGAAACCAAGAAAAAGGAATATCTCAAAAACGATCAACTCCACGAAAAACTGTATATAACATGAATTGTGTGTTTTAACGTGCTCTACATTTTTTGTGAGTTAAGTTTTGTCCATCTCTTACGGTTTAGTAGTAATAAAAAGTCATCCAGAATAAAGTAGTCTTCAGAGGCTATTCTCAGAAAATTCAAAATATAGATTTTATTTGTCAGGTAAATAACTTTAATATACGATATTTTAATCAAAATTGATAGAGCCATTTTTTAGAAAATCCAAATTTTCCAAAAAAGTCCGAAGTAAAGGGTAGTTTGGGGTGGGGGATTTTTCTCAAAATCTTCGTGTCACATCCCTGGAAGATACTAAACTTAAATACCAAGTTTGGTATTTTAGCTACTTTTCGTTTTTGAGTTATCGTGTTCACAGACACACGGACACACACACGGACCTTTTTCTGAAAATACTTTTGTTTAGATACAGGGGACCCTAAAACATATATTTCCGGTGAAATCTCGGTAACGAAATTTTGGTGGTGTGCAATACATTCTCTATACATTATGTACATAGTGAGTATAGAGGAAAGTAAAAATATGCCTTTCTCTACCTATTTTATAACAAATTATTCCTATATTTTTTACAATAATCAAAAAATTATCAGAAATTTACTTGCTAGTTAGCTCCTTGTAAGTGTAGGCTAAACTGAAAATCACATCTTTTAAAAGTTGGTCAACTTTTTAACTAGCGTAACGCTTTCATATGGCTTTATAAACATGTGTTACGTCCAAGTAGAATCTAACCTAAAAAACTAATGTGTTCCATTCACTTGACTTTCTCTAGCTGTTCCGCATACAAACTTTTATTACAAAGGATTATTCTTTTATTTATATCATGCTAATCGAGGTAAGCATTAGCAGAATTGGTATTATTACTTGCTTCTTTGTAAGAAGAATGGAATTACTAGTAAGGCTAAAACGATAGTCAAATCCTTTAAAAACAGGTCGCTGTGTGAAACAATTGATATTCTGTTTTCTTTACGAGTAAACAAAAGAGAAAAGAAAATGACTTCCATTTGAGAAACGCTTAAGTAGCTTCCGGCAGGGGTAGGAAATGTTTTAACCAGAATTACTCCCTATCCCAATAGAGTCTGGAAGTATGAATGTGAGAGTAATTGTGTGTGTGTTTAGTAATATAAAGTTTATAAAAACCTAATATTCTGAACCTACAGTTTCACAAGTCAAAGCCCCCGATATGAACATTTATGTTAAAGGGGGCTATACAAAACAAACAATAAAAAAAAATTAACACGGAATATTTCGGAATGTATATAACATAAATTGTGGGTTTTAACGGTATCTACTGTTTTTGTGTAGTAGATATTAGTGTATCTCTTACGGTTTATCAGTTATACAAAAGTTACATAAAAGGCATCCAGAATAAATAGCTATTTAGAGGCCATTCCCAGAAAATTAAAGATATACATTTCAAATAAGAACTATAGCTTTCCTGGCGACGTGTTAATTCAAAATCTTCTCGGGCTTCTAGCCAGGTAATAACTTGGCTTGACACCAACGTTTCGAAGAAGTGCATCTTCCTCGTCTTCAGGGTGAACTGATCAGTTCACCCTGAAGACGAGGAAGATGCACTTCTTCGAAACGTTGGTGTCAAGCCAAGTTATTACCTGGCTAGAAGCCCGAGAAGATTTTGAATTAAGATATACATTTCGTTTGTTATAAAAATCTAAAAATATGTTATTTGGATCAAAATAATTTGAGGCATTTTTGGGAAAATCAAAATGTTAGCAAAATGTTCCATGTAAAAGGTAGTTTAGGGGTGAGGGGATTTTTTTGAAAATCTTCGTGTCGCATCCTTGCAAGATACTGAACTTTAAGTTTGGTATTTAACTGCCTTTTCGTTTTGGAGCTATGCTCACGTACACTCGGTCACAGAAGCACGTTTCGGACTCAGAAGACCTCAAAACATGTATTTCCGGTGAAATTTTGGCACCGAACTTTAGGGTGGAATACAATACCTTCTGTATCCACTATGTACGTCGTAAACACGGGCTAGAGAAATTAATATATATTTTACTCACAAAGTGCAGAAAAGAAAACTTCAAAAAAGGAGAATATATATTCTAATTATTTTTAAAACTAATCTATGACCAGAATCAAATTTCCAAACATAAATGTTATTACCCATATTTTGTCGTGCTTGGAGAAAAATCTGATGAGTGTAACACTCACATGACTTTCTCTAGTTGCTCTACAAACAAACGTCTTACAAAAGATTGTTCTTCTTTCTACACAATGCTAATCGAGATAAACATTAGCAGAATGTTCTTATTACCTAATTCCTAATAAGAAGGAAGCTAAAGGAATGCACTAAAGAGATATGCAGCTCTCGTTATGCGATTATCGTTGCAAATCGCTTCTTTGCTTCACCAGGAGTAGAACAAAAGAGAAGCAGAATTTTCCTGTCTGAGAAAAGTAGTAGTTGCAATTGAAACTAATAACAAGGAATATCTTGAAAACGGCAAACTCTACGAAAAAAGTATATGACATAAATTGTATATTTTCACGAGATCTACATTTTTTGTGTGGTAGGGTTTTGTCCATTTTTTACGTTTACTAGTTATGCAAAACTCAGCAAAATTCATTCAGAATAAACATATTCAGAAGCTATTCGCAGAAAATTCAAGATATACATTTTATTTGTGACGAAAATTGCTTTAATATGTGGTATTTTAATCAAAATCTTTAAGTCATTTTTAAGAAAAACAAAATTTTCCAAAACTTTTCAATGTATAGAGTAGTTAGGGTTGGGGGGATTTTGTTGAAAATCTTCGTGTCGCATCTTTGGAAGATACCAAACCTAAATACCAAATTTGGTATTTAACCGTCTTTTCGTTTTTGAGCTATGCTGTTCATAGACACAGGCAGACACATACACACACAGGGACCTTTTTCTGGAAATGTTTTTTTTTCTTTTTTTTTTTTTTTTGATTCAGGGGGTCCTTAAACATGTATTTCCGGTGAAATCTCGGTATCGAATTTTTGGGTGCAATACAATAACTTCTGTATCCACTAAGTATATTGTATATAAGGGGCTAGAGAAAGTAAACATTTTCAAAGCTCTAGCTGTATCAAAGCTAAGATAAAACAAAATAACAGATTTGAAGCCGACTAAAAACCTTAATGTTTGATGAGAGAGCCAATTAACCAGGTAATGAATGTCTTAAGGTATCTTCCATAACATGTATTTCATCCGCCCTAGGAGAGTCAAATTTTGCAAATACGTAGTTTAAAAGTATAGCGCAATTTTTCCACCAGAAGTCCAAAAACAAATTTTTTACCAAAATCGCTAAGATAGGACTTCTATGTCCCCTGAAACCGCTTTCAGATATAAGGGTCTTAAAAGAACTCTGTATACTAAGGCGCTCTTCAAATCCTTAGAAAATCCATGAAATTACTCTAGTAGCATTGAAAAAAGTTTGTATTTAGTAATAGTGGTCTGTTACTGGTTGGAAGTTAAAGTTTCAGCTATATCTATCATATGGTTTCGTTGCCATAGGCGATTGAATCAACAATCCTGTGCTTCTTTAGAAAGACGGAAAAAAAAACGAGTTTGTTACGGTGATTAAACACTTCTATCTAAAATTTCTAATACCGAAAGAGATAAAAGCCGATAAACTTCATGGCACTTCTGCTTCTGCAACAATTTACAATTGGATAAATGAACTTAAATATGGCCGTACATCCACAAATGTTGTACTTCGTTCCGGGGGTCCAGTATAAGCGATTTCCTCCGAAATTATTGGCAAAATCCAGGATATGGTTTTGTGTAATTCACGAATCAAAGTTCGCAAAATAGTAGAGGCCACTGGCATATCACAAGGTATAATGTTCTCAATTTGGCACCAAAAATTAGGTCTGACAAAGGTCTCGGCAAGCTGGGTGCCGTGTTAACTCTCAATGGAAAATAAATGCAATCATGTAATCGATTCGAAAACCGGTTTGACAATTTTATGTCGCACCCTGACGGGTTTCTGCGTAGACACATATCTTTGGATGAAAAATGGATTCACTACTACCCTCCAGAGACAAAATTAAAATCGAAACAGTGGGTTTTTAAAGCCGAATCGGCTCCGAAGAAGGCAAAGGTGGTGAAATTTGCAGACAAGGTGATGGCCTTGGTTTTTTTGGGATGCACGAGGAATCATCTGCATTGATTACTTGCAGAAAGGAAGAACGTTTATGACACATAGGAGAGTACTATGCATTTCTATTGCCCTGGTTGAAAGGAGAAATCAAGAAAACCACCCTCATCTAACAAATAAAATAATTCTCCTCCATCAAGACAATACAAGGGTGCACACCAGGGTAGTTTCAATAGCGAAAATCGTGAAATTAAGGTTCGTATCTCTACAACATCCACCGTATTCACCAGATTTGACCCCCAGAGACATTTCTTTTTTCTAAACTTTAAAAAATGGCTTTGCGGAAAACGATTCACGTCTAACGAAGCTGACATCTCCCAAACACATGCCTATTTTGAGAACCTTCTCAAATGCTTATTTTTGGAAGGCTTAAAAGATTTGGAGAAACGCTGTAAAAAGTATATCGAAATAAATAGAGATTATATTTAAAAATAAAATCCACCAAAATACTAAGTTTTTCTATATTTACTTTTTCTACACGTACTATGTACTAGTGTGTAGAGAAGGTATTCTAATGCACCCAACAATTCGATACCGAAATTTCATTGGAAATACATGTTTTGGGTCGCCCTGAATACAAAAAAAAAAAGGACTTTAGGAAAAAGGTCGTGTGTGTCTGTGGACAGCATAGCTCAAACACGTGAAGACCGTTGAATACCAAACTTGGTATTTAAGTTTGGTATCTTCCGAGGATACGACACGAAGATTTTCAAGAAAATCCCCCCACCCTCAACTACCCTTTACATGGAACTTTTATCGAAAATGTTTATTTTTTCAAAACTGGCTCTAAAGATATTTACCTTACAAATAAAATGTATATCTTGAATTTTCTGGAAATAGTCTCCGAAGACTACTTTGTTCTAGATGAATTTTACGGAATATTACATAACTGCTAAATCGTAAGAGATGGAAAAAACTTACGACAGAAAAAATGTAGAGCACGTTAAAACACACGATTTATGTTACATACATTTTTTTCGTGGAGTTGATCGTTTTTGAGATATTCCTTATTTTTGGTTTCAGCTTTGAAAAACTTATACTTTTCTCATACAGGAATTTGTCAACTCCTGTCCATACAAAAAAAAGGAACTTCAGTCACATAGCAACCGGCTTTTGACTATCACTTTAACCTTATTTCGTTTCTACTTACAAGGAAGCAAGTAATAAGACTATTTCTGCTAATTTTTTTCTCCATTAGTATAAGGTAAATAGAAGCTTAAGCTTTTTAACAATAATTTGTTGCAGAGATGTAGAGAAAGTCATGTGAATGGAGCACATTATATTTATTTCTAAGGACTTAATGGACGCCTCTCATACTAGCAATTATATTCACGAAACCTCCTGTAGTCTCTAAGCTTGTAGATTGCTTCTCTTATTGGTAGCGGTGCAATAAAAGTGGACTCGCCCAGCAAGAATTTAACTTCTTTTGTTGTCCGTCATTCTGTTTAAACAAACTGATAAGGAGCATGTGGTAAATGTTCACGGCCCACAATAAAAAAGAAAGGAAATTACCTTCCACTTTTATCTTTGGTTATAATCAAGCTATGAGAGGAAGTGCAACAAGCTGAAACAAACGAAGCCGTTTCTCAAACCATTGGCCTTAGCTTGCCCATTCACCGGATCTGTCATGTTTGCATGGATCCTCGAGATCTTCTCAGGCAGACAGACAAGGTTATTTAGGGCAATTGTAAAGAATACAGGCTATTTAAATGCATGAGAACATCGTGTGGCATTCTCAAAGGATTTGCTTGGGGCTAACATTGCTTATTTTGTTTGTTTTTGGGTACACTTGCGTCGTCAAAGCGCAGGAAGCACCAACCATTAGCAGTGGGGAGGCAAAGTTTGATCTTTCGAGCGTTAGATGTTCATCTTTTCTCCACGTAATCATTTGCCTCGTGTTCAAATCATTTAGCCTTGTAGAATTCCAGTTAAACGTCTATTCCACCAAATTTGTAGTCCATTACCTCAGAAACTATTCACTATATCAAACTGAGGTTTTTACGATTTAGATACTCGTTTAGT
Source organism: Hymenopus coronatus (assembly GCA_030762935.1). Classification (NCBI taxonomy): domain Eukaryota; kingdom Metazoa; phylum Arthropoda; class Insecta; order Mantodea; family Hymenopodidae; genus Hymenopus; species Hymenopus coronatus. The sequence goes on from CM060883.1 coordinate 34,986,924, forward strand.
ATTCTACCTTTATGCACTCGTATCATTTATTATAGATATAGTACTCGACAAAACTATATACACATATCTACATATATAGATATTTTATCAGAAATACAGGATTGGACATTTCATATATAAATATATCAGATGTGTTCCATTCATATGTCTTTCTCACAAACTATGGTTAAAAGCATTATTCATGTACGAGGGCCAACTGATAAGTCCCAGGCCTCACACAGATATAGCGCCACTAGGCCAGATAGACAGAAGCAACGTATAGTTTAACTCTAGACTAGCTTGTATCCATAGTTACAGGTTTAGTTCTCGAATGACAGCATTTTAATCAAAACAACTTTAGAGTTTTCACGAAAATAGAGGATTTGGAAAAACGAGCAGTGATGAAATAGTTCTATTTGAAAGGCCTAACGACTAAAGAAATCAAGGAGGAAAGAAGAAAACATTGAAGGACTCTGCCCCTTCATATTCAACGAGTTTAAAATTGGTGATGAGCCTCACTCTGGACGCCCTGTAGAAGTGACAACTCTAAAGATCATTGAAAAAAAAATTATCGTTTAGTACTGAAAGACCGCAGATTCAAGTTGTTTGAGATAGCAGAGGATAAAAACATATCAAAAGAACGAGCAGTTAATATTTTAAGTAATGTTTTGGGCTTTCACAAGGTCTGTGCAGGATTGGTGCCGCGTTTGTTGACACCTGATCAAAAGTTGCAAAGAAAAACTGTTTCTGTGGAGCTCTACCGTAAAAATCCCAGCGAATTTTTGAGACGCCTTATTACCATGGATGAAACTTGGATACATCACTACACTCCGGAAAGTAAATCAGTCAAAACAGTGGATTGCGCCAGATGAACCAACTCCAATAAAAGACAAAGTCAATTTTGTCAGCTAACAAGGTTATGGGATGCACAGGGAATTATTTTTATTGATTACTTGGAAAAAGGTAAAAATATAATTGGCAACCACTACGCAAGCTCTGCAACTTTTGAGTGATGAGGTGAAAAGAAACACATCTTGTTTCATCACGACATTGATCCGGCCCATCACTCAGTCATCGCAATGAGGAAAATGTGCGAATTAACTTTGGAATTGTTTGAACATCCACTCCATTCACCAGATATAGCACCTAGTGACTACCACATGTTCCCAAACCGCAATAAAGTTCATGGAGGACGAAGATTTCACAGCATATATGCGGTAAACAGCTATTTTGTGGACCTTGATAGATCGCACTAACGAGATGGTTTAATTAAATTAGAACACGATATGACAAATGTATTCACCTTTCTGCAGATTATGTTGAGCCATAAAGAAAAAAAAATTAAATTCTGTTTTCATTGAGAGGCCTGGAACTTATCAGCCGACCCTAGTATCTAGATCGTAGTAATCGAGATAAACATTAGCATAAATGACATTATTATTTCTTCTAAATAGACGGTAAATAAGGCAATACACTAAGTTAAAGCGATAGTAAAAGCTTATAAAAAACTGGACGCTGTATAAAATAATTAAAATTCGGTTCGCTTTGGACGGTAAAGAATACAACAAAAGAGAGATGAAACGAAAGATGACCTCCCTTTTGAGGAAAGTTCAAGTAGCTTTAACAAGCCAATAACAAGGAATATCTAGGAAATTATTAAATCTACAAAAAATACAAACATAAATTGTTTTTTTAACGAGATCTACATTACAGCCGACTTTACGGGATAGCAACCGAATTCGATTGGAATCAGAGAAATCCAAGCTTTCGACCATCTTGACTCAGTGGTCTTCGTCGGGGAAATTCAAGAAAAGCTTCAAAACTTTAAGAGATCTACATTTTTTGTGTGGCAACTTTTGTCTATCTCTAGATTACCAGACATGTAAAAGTCATTTCGAATGAAGAGGAGTTCTGAGGCTATTCCCAGAAAATTCAAGATGTACCTTTTACTTGCCATGTAAGTATCTTTAACAGACGGTATTTTAATTAAACTCGTAGGAGCCATTTTTAACTTTCTCTACACGTACTATGTACATAGTGTATAGAGAAGGTATTGCACTGCACCCAAAAATTCGATACAGAGATTTCACCGGAAATACATGTTTTAGGGTCCCCTTTATCTGTGTGTCCGTGTCTGAGCACGACAACTTTTGGTTCTACTTACAAGGAAGTAAGTAATAAAACTATTTCTGCTTATTTTTTCTGATTAGCATAAAGTAAATAGAAGTATAAGCTTTTTAAGAATAATTTGTTGCTGAGATGTAGAGAAAGTTATGTGATTGGTACACATCAGATAACATATATTTCCGGTGAAATCCTGGTGTCAAATTTTTGGGTGGAGTGCAGTGCCTTCTGTATACACTATGTACATAATACGTATAGAGAAAGTAAAAATCTTAAAAGCTAACAAAATAATGAAATATTTTAAAAGGAACTTCTGTTCCATAGTTTTTCTTATTTATCCGTACGTAGAGTATTAAAAATAGCTGAAAGGAATTGCTTAAGCAGTATCGTATTTGACGTGTATTTTATGTATTTTAATGTTCATACATTTACATATAAATGCATCATGTTTTACATATTCTACTGGCAACCTTCTAACAGCGTGTAAAATTTGCTAAGGGCATCTCAAATAGAAGTTTAGTTCTGTTAAATTTTGTATGAGATTGCATTTGCACTTACGTCGTCGCTCAAGGTCATTACGACTGAAACTTTGAAATTTCAAAATAATAATGCTAGCTTTTGGAAATTTATATCAAATGTGAAATATAACGCAAATGAGTTACATTGCAAATATCATCCATTTTGCGTTTAATAGTTAGTAAGTTATGGTCACATTTAGTCAAGTTTTTGTCACGTCACTAAAAAAGTCCCTTGCAACAACAACAAAAAAAATAAATAAATAAATGTTTGGTTTTGGTGTAATATTTTAACCCTAGGTTCACAATCCAACTACTTTTTACTTTATTACTTTCTCCATACGCACTATGTACATAGTGTATAGAGAAAGTATTGCACTCCACCAAAAATTCGATACCGAGATTTCACCGGAAATATATGTTTTAGGGTCCCCAATATCCAAAAAAAGCATTTTCACAAAAAGGTCCGTGTGTGTGTGTCCGTGAACACGATAACTCAAAAACGAAAAGTCGGTAAAATACCAAACTTTGTATTTAAGTTTAGTATCTTCTAGGGATGCGACACGAAGATTTTGTGAAAAAATCCCCCCACACCCAACTACGCTTTACATGGAACTTTTTCCGAAAATTTTGATTTTCTCAAAAATGGTTCTAACGATTTTGATTAGAATCTCGGATATTAAACATATTTACCTGACAAACGAAATGCATATCTTGAATTTTCTGGGAAAAGCCTCTGAAGAGTACTTTCTTCTGGATGAATTTTACTAAATTTTGAATAACTGCTAAACCGTAAGAGATGGACAAAAACTTACTACACAAAAAATGTAGAGCACATTAAAGCACACAATTTATGTTATATACATTTTTTCGTGGAGTTAGTCGTTTTTGTGACATTCCTTATTTTTGGTATCTGCTATGAAAAACGTATACTTTTCTCATACTGGAACTTGTCAACTCCTATCCAGATAAACAAAGGAACTTCATTGACATAGTAACCAGCTTTTGACTATCACTTTATCCTACGGTTTTCCCTTATTTCGCTTCTACTTACAAGGATGCGAGTAATAAGACTATTTCTGCTAATTTTTTTCTGGTTAGCATAAAGTAAATAGAAGTATAAGCTTTTTAAGAATTATTTATTGCAGGGATATGGAGAAAGTCATGTGAATGGTACACATCAGATTTTCTATACGTGCTATGTACATAGTGTATAGAGAAGGTATTGCACTCCACCAAAAATTTGATACCGAGATTTCACCGGAAATATATGTTTTATTGTCCCCTGAATCCAAAAAAAGTATTTTCAGAATAAGGTCCGTGTGTGTGTGTGTCCGTGTGTCTGTGAACACGATAACTTAAAAATACCAAACTTGGTATTTAAGTTTAGTATCTTCCAGGGATGCGACACAAAGACACAACTACCCTTTACATGGAACTTTTTTCAAAAATTTTTATTTTCTAAAAAACGGCTCTAACGATTTTGATTAAACTATCGTATATTAAAGATATTTACGTGAAAAATAAAATGTATATTTTGAATTTGCTGGGAAAAGCCTCTGAAGACTACTTTATTCTGGGTTAATTTTACGTAATTTTGCATAACTGCTAAACCGTAAGAGATGGACAAAAACTTATCACACAAAAAATGTAGAGCACGTTAAAACACACAATTTATGTTATATACATTTTTTTCGAGGACTTGATTGTTTTTGAGATATTCCTTGTTTTTGGTTTCAGCTATAAAAACTTATACTTTTCTCATACTGGACTTTGTGAACTCGTGTCCATACAAATATAGGAGCTTCTACTAACAAGGAAGCAAATGATAAGACTATTTCTGCTAATTTTTGCTCCATTAGATGAAGTAAATAGAATAATTTGTTGCAGTGATATAGAGAAAGTCATGTGAATGGAACACATCAGATTTTTGAAATTGCCCTAGATTTCTCTGTCTCCTTTAGTTTGGGTTCCAACGCTTTATTTGTCATAAAAATATAATTTTTGTGTTTGGAAACTGAAAGCATAATATGCTTAAGTAATCTGACAGCCAAACCTAGGACAATTCTTATTTATTGTACCTCTATGAACACGTGCAGCAAAGTTTATTTGTGTAACAGAAAAACTGCTCTGCAAGGAGCATTTTACAGGAAGAAAACTGCTGAAAATATCAATAGTGAGAAAATAAGGAAAGATTTGAATACATAGCTCATATTAAAATCCATCAATGGTAGCTTGAACCCTCAGCTTTCCTTTCCTGTCCTCTGCTGCTGCTGCTGCTGCTGCTGCTGCTGCTGCCATTTTCTGTTCGTTTCTTATTGAATTTCTGTTTTTCTTCTGTACAGATTCAGTTTTTACTTTGCATGATGCAAAAGAGATCTCGTCGAACTGAAGTTTTTCTTGCCGATTCCAGTATAGTTTCACATCTAATGCTTTGCTGAAGCTCCAGTGAACTAAGGCATTTAACAACAGCGCCTGGAGATCAATTATACCTTTTTGTAATGTTTCATGAAATTTCAGTCATCCATACCCTTAAACTAGCAATGCAATAACTGCTAGTTCTTCCTGTATTTTAGATAGAATGATTCAATAATACTTTTACAACTTTGGATATGGATTCCTTGCATCGAAAAAAGAAAATAGGTTCATACAAACATATGCTCTGAAACCCTTCGTTTTCGCGTTATTTTTTGGTCGCCCTCTGTGGTGTAATGGTTACCATGCTGACATAATATACCCAAGGTCGCGGGTTCAAACCCGGCGGAGGACGATGGATTTTTTCGGGTGTAAAATTCCTTAGCATGGCTTCCTTCGGAAGGGAAGTAAAGCCGTTGGTCGGTCGGTCCCGTGTCGTCGATTTACGGCACGTAAAAGAACCTCAAGCCTGATAGAGAGGCCTCTGAGCAAAATTAAGCGGTCTTTCACGCCCAATTTAGAATGGGACGCTGAGAACCACAGTAGTTAAAGAGCGTCCATAAATAATACGCCATTTACATTACCATTTTTTTCGCGTTATTTTATTATTGAAAGTTTGTGCTCAACTGTTTTCATTTATTTCTAAATCATTGTTGAAAGACTTAACCTTGTGTCACCATGGCTACTTGTTTATATTTGTCAGTTATGTAATATATTCCCCGAGCAGGCCACAGTGCTGTTTACAGGCACTTCATTCAGAACACTCTCCCAGCCTTATTAGAAGATGTGTCCCTGCAAATAAGAATAAATATGTGGTTTATGCACATTTTAACCTCATTGTTCGAAATGCACTGGCTGGTATCTAGAGAGACAGATGGATAGGTAGAGGGGGACCCGTTCCATGGTCTGCACGTTCCCCCAACCTCAAACTTTTGGATTTTTATTTTTGGGAGCAACTTAAAAATTGGTTTATTCAGCAAACATCCTAGTTGAAGAAACTCTTAATCTACGTGTCATGGAAGCTGTGTCGTTAGAAGTGTTGGCCGTAGTATGCACCATGTTCGGGACCCCACTATGTTGTGGTAGAATGTGCACCACGTTACAGCGCCTATTTATGTATGTAGGTGCTCAAAGATTCACTCCACTACCAGAGGAGTAGATCTACGTACCTTATGTTGTGCAATGATGGTAGTTTGGGGAGTAATCTTATGAAATTGCATAGACACACGTTACTTTTCCTCCACAAGACAAGCACTTTGCTTTACAACCTGCTAAGTCAATTATTTACTAGGATCTTTACTTATAGACAATTCACACGCATTTTACTTATAACGCTTTTCAGTCACCGGATTAATGATAGGAGCCAGAGGGACAATCCCCCAAAAAATTACACCAATTTTGGATAGATTATGGTTTGGATAAACGCCTACTGCATGCAATAGCGATCATGGCAATCAGAGGATCTATTCTCATCCTCAGAAATCATTTTTATTCGTTTTAATACTGGTGCTATAACAATTCATTAAGTTTTGTTCTGTAATTTTGAACTTAAAGTGTTTTTGAGAAGATTGTATGTGCTATTTGTATTAGATTTGAAGTTTATCATTTCTAATTTTATATGTTACTTGTACTTAGTTATACGATTTATTTTTAGCATTGTAAATTATTTTTAAAAATGTTAATTGTGTAGTTATACTTTGTCTGCATGGCAGCCTTTAATTGAGGAAGGTAATAAAATAAAAACTATCTTTACATAATTCAGTGTAGTTGCGCGTCACTGACTTTATCTATCCACTCTGAGGGCGCCGATAACCAAGTATCCATGAGAGCCAATGTAACTACATGACAGCCCTGACGTAACTATGCTTCAATGCAACTAACAGATGTGCGGCAATCTTCTCCTTATATAGCAAAATTGCTACCATGGCGGCTTCTTTCTGACTGGAATCGATATTACCCAAAATTCATCATTTTCTTCACAGGATGCAACATAACACCCACGTGACAAGTGTTACACAACGGAAAAAACACTCTTTTCCAAACTAAAAGGTTCTTTATCGTCACGCGCAGCTCGTACGTGCCCGGACAAAAGAGCATCTGCTAACAATGAAAACCTCTCTCTCTACTTTCCAAGTTTGGCGTAAACAACAATCAACTGCTGTTACTAAAGCTGATTTTTACACGCTTAATACGTGAAATAATCGAGTATTGGCACGCTTAAAATATAAACTGGTAAACAATCAATAAAAATGGCAATGGTTATTATAGAGAAGCTAACTAACGGTCTCAAAGCCTGCGAAATCATACGATACAATCTGAGAGTATTTGACATTTCATGTTTCGACGAGTGCATGCATGTCTAGACGCTATGAGTGGTGTTTGTGTTAAACATCTCCTAACAAGCTGACAACATCAAAAATAAAATAAGATAACACTTTAAATGCTTTGACTAATATCATTTTGGGCCCAAATAAATCGAAAAACAAGGCTTTTGGAACAACTGTTTGTATTAACAGTTTTCTTGTTTTGCAGCAAGAAATCTTTCCCCAAACTGTGTAAAAGTATTTTTGAATCACCCTGTATTATCAAACCGAATTTTTTGATCTCTGAAACTGATTTTCCAGCCTACGTATCATATTTTTTAAATGTTGACTTTTTATTTTATGTGTAGTGAATTTACTAAAGGCTTACAGAGATGTATTATCCCAAGTGAAAACTTCTATCCCAAATGTATATGTGCATACTGCTGTAAAAATTCAAACACCGATATACACAAACAAATATGTGTTCTGTGATCTGTAGCCTCAATTATTATGATACACTGTGTTTTATGACTTTAAATATTACAAATTAGACTTTCCTAGCGTATATGGGTAAACATACGCAGTAAAAATAACCATTGATGTGTAATATTTCCCCCCCCCCCTATGATTTGGTTTAGAAAAATAAATAAAGTTCAAAGTAAAAAGTAATAAAATCAAAATTGTAAATAAGGCTTTTTTGTTTTAGTTTATCGCAGAGATGCAGTAAATCAATATTCTGCTCATATATTAATGAAAGAATATATCTACCTCTATTTCTCATCTACAATTTACAGCATACAAGTGTCCCAGAATTCCACCGCACAAATCAGGGGACTTGTAGAGGGATATCTTCTAAGGATATTACACCAAGATTTTGAGAAAAATTCCCCCCATTCCAAAATCCTTATATAGAAAAAAATTCGAATATTTTTATTTTCTCAAAAATAAATGTCGTGTTATTTATGCACGTCTTTAACCGCTTTGATTCTCAGCGTCCCATTCTAAATTGGGCGTGAAATACCGCTTAATTTTGCTCAAAGGCCTCTCAATCGGGCTTGAGGAGCTTTTAAGTGCCGTAAATCCACTACACGGGACCAACGGCTTTACCTCCCTTCCGAAGGAAGTAATGCTAAGGATATTTTACGCCCGAAAGATCCATCGTCCTTCGCCGGGTTTTAACCGGCGACCTTGGGTATATGAAGTCAGCTTGGTAACCATTACACCATGAAGGGCGACTCAAAACTGACTAAGGGTTTCGGTAAAATGCCGTATATTAAAGATATTTAAATGAAAAATAAGATATATTTTTTTAATTTTCTCGGAATAGCCTCTGAAGAACTCTTTATTCAGGGTGAATTTTGCTAACTGTTAAACCGTAAGAGATAAGCAAAGCTTATTACACGAAAAATGTACATCTTGTTAAAACACAATTTATGTCCTATACATTTTTTCTTGGAGTTTAACAATTTCGAAAATATGCCTTGTTATTTGTTCCAGTTTTAAAATTCATAAAACATTTCTCTTGCGTGAGTTTGTAAACTCCTGGTCATGCAAAGAAATGGATTATAACTACAGGGTAACCAGCTTTTAAAAGATTTGGTTATCAATTTAACCAAGTGTATTTCCCTTATTTCGCTACTAATTATAAGAAAGCAATCAATAAAGATTAACATGAAGTACATAGATAGAAGAATAAGCTTTTAACAATAATTTGTTACAGAAATACTTGGGCTCTCACAGCCAGTCTTATCTACTTGATTAAAAATATTATCTGGGCTTGTAGGCCGTGGCCCAAATTATTTAATTACCGACGTTTCGCAGAAATCTGCGTCCGGTATCTTCAGGGAACAGCTGGACTAAATAGCTTTGTTCCCTGAAGATGCCGGACGCAGATTTAGGCGAAACGTCGGTAATTAAATAATTTGGCCAACGGCCTACAAGCCCAGCTAGCATTTACAATCAAATTTGTTACAGAGAAGTAGAGAAAGTAATGTAAACACATCGGATTTTTGTTTCAGTCGCCGCTACCAAAGGTACAGTTCCAAAAAAATCTGATGTGTTCCAATCACATGACTTTCTCTACTTCTGTGTAACAAATTATTCTTAAAAAGCTTATGCTTCTATTTACTTCATGCTAATCGAGAAAAAAATAGCTGAAATAGTCTCATTACCTGCTTCCTTTTAAGTAGAAGCAAAATATGGGAGTGTCATATGTTAAAGTGAAGTCAAAAGCTGCTTACTAGGTAACTGAAGTTCCTTTGTTTGTATGGACACGAGTTGACAAATTCCTGTATGAGAAAAGTACAAGTTTTTAAACCTGAAACCAAATACAAGGAATATCTCAAAAACGATCAACTCCTCGAAAAAAAGTATATAACATAATTTGTGTGTTTTAATGTGCTCTACATTTTTTGTGTGGTAAGTTTCTGTCCATTTCTTAAGGTTTGGCAGTTATGCAAAATTTTGTAAAATTCATCCAGAATAAAGTAGTCTTCAGAGGCTATTCACAGAAGATTCAAGATATGCATAATATTTGTCAGGTAAATATCTTTAGTATACGATATTTTAATCAAAAGTGTTACATCAATTTTTGAGAAAATCAAAATTTTCGAAAAAATGTCCATATAAAGGGTAGTTGGGGGTAGGGGGATTTTCTTGAAAATCTTCGTGTTGCGTCCTTGGAAGATATCAAACTTAAATGCCAAGTTTGGTATTTAACGGTCTTTTCATTTTTGAGCTATGCTGTCCACACACCAGCACACACGCACACACGTACCTTTTTCCAAAAATGCTTTTTTTGATTCACGGGGACCCAGAACATATATTTCTGGAGAAATCTCGGTATCGAATTTTTGGGTGCAATGCAATACCTTCACTATATACTATGAACATAGTACGTGGAAAACAAATCTACCACTGCACTTGACTTGTAGCAAAACGACTGTCTTACTCCGTCCTACTGAACAACAGACTGTGGAGTGAGTGAGGCTCATTCCATTCTTACTTTGCTGGTTTTCTCCATGCATGGTTTAGTCTCTTTAATACAGTGTTAGCTAAGCTTGCATTAGCGCTTTGCTGTGCCTTTTTTCTGCTTCCTCTACAGAAGCAGTGGGAAATAAAAGACGAAAATGGGCCTGACAAACGGCAGCATCATCAGATTTTTGCAAGGAAGCATAAAACGAACTGACCGCCTGTCATAACACGTTTTCTCCCGCTGGCTTGTTATAAACTTCTCCTCTAGTGCACCTTTTTGCACACGGCAAGGCAACAGGTTCCTCTACAGATGCACCTCGGTCGAGTATGAAATGTTAGACAAGACATTCGCCTATTCTGGCTAACCAGTATCATCTCTGCAGATCTACAGATGTCCTCTTTCCTAGTTGCTACATTTTAATTGGCTATTTTCAGAGGTACAGTAGTTCTAAAGCAGGGCTGACCAATCTATAGGGTCTTTTAAAAGCCACTTCAAATTTTTTATCGTTATAAATATCATAATATTTAAGATATGAAAAAACAACAACAACAAAGAAGTTACATACTTGGCAAACAAATAGGGTTTTATACACCATTAGCAAGACCTCCGTTCTGTGTTTCAACGTATACCATTCTTTCTGCACCACATTTTGCAGATGTCTTGGAATAATAGCAATTTCCTGCAGGATAGTATCTTTCAGTTGTTGTCTGCCTTTTCCATGTGTCAGGAAAATTCCGTCTTTAGCCCCTTCAAGGATACCGAATAGCGGTGAGGTGTTAAATAAATATTCTATTGAAACCCGTCAGTATCCAACTATGCATCACACCGATAGTTTTAGCTGGGACCTCCCCATCCTTTACCACAGTTTCTCTTGAATGCAGACTATACATTTAAACTAGATTCAATCCCCAAATCCTTAGTTTGATAGACTAACTACTGATGATCCAACACAAGAAGGCAAGGAAGAGAAATGCGTAACGTAAGCACTTAAGTAAACACTTTTGCTGTCCGCATGATGTTTATGCTCGACACCTGGATATGACAAGGACGCTAGATTTATCTAAAGTACACAGTGTTGTCACATAACTCACACTTAGCTAGAAGTCTTGTCGTGCGAGATCTGAGTCGGAGAAGTCCTCATTTTCGCAGCTGTCGCTGCCGCTCTCCGCATTTAAATATTAAACCAAGAATAAAAGTAACAAAATATCATATAATTGTAGTACTATATGCCGTAGCACGTGTTAGCAGTGAGAGCCAAATAATGCATAAAACAACACTGCAGTTACTGAAGCGAGCATTAGATGTGGCAGCAGTAGGTTGGTTCATATACACACCTAGTAAACGTAAACAGATCCACTAGTACGTGACCAGATAACAGTTCAAGCCCCCTTTGCTCGTTGCCCCTCAGGCCTCGCTTGGCTTCTTGTGTTGGGTGGACATTACTTTTATTGTGCCTTAGACTTTAGTATAAATCCAGATGTCGAAACTTCATGGATTTATCCTGTTATCCGTTAATAAACTAGGTTATTTAAGTCATACACAGGTCGTCATATCACGGTCCACATTGCTGAAGGAGTTAAGGTAACCCACACAACCAAAGTCAGTCGGATTGAGGCCTGGAAATTGCGGTAGCTTTTTGTTTGAACTTATGATTCATGGGCCTGCTCTTAAATCATCAAGTTACACATTATATCAGATCTTTACAAAAAAGTCTTGCTTTCAGAATTGCATTTAATCAACTGTTTTTTAATCATTTAGTAATACAGTCATTATGCTTAACTTATAAAGTTTTATAATTTTTACTTTCTCTACACGTTCTATGTACAGTGTATAGAGAAGATATTGTAATGCACTTAAAAATTCGATACCTAGATTTCACTGAAAATACATGTTTTGGGTCCTCCTGAATTAAAAAAAAAGCATTTTTGGAAAAAGGTCCTTATGTGTGCGTGGTGTGTGTGTGTGGACAGCATAGCTCAAAAACGAAAAGACCGTTAAATACCAAACTTGGCATTTAAGTTTGGTATCCTCCAAGAATGCAACACGAAGATTTTCAAGAAAATCCCCCCACCCCCCACTACTCTTTACATGGAACTTTTTTCGAAAACTTTGATTTTCTCAAAAATGTATGTAACAATTTTGATGAAAATATCATACATTGAAGATATATACTTGACAAATAATATGTATATCTTGAATTTTCTGGGAATAGCCTATGAAGACTACTTTATTCTGGATGAATTTTACGGAATTTTGTGTAACTGGTAAACCATAAGAGATAGACAAAACCTTACCACACAAAAAATGTAGAGCACATTAAAACACACAAATTATGTTATATACATTTTTTCTTAGAGTTGATCGTTTTTTAGATTTACCTTGTTTTTTGTTTCAGCCTTAAAAAACTTTTTCTCATACAGGAATTTGTCAACTCCTGTCCATACAAACAAAGGAACTTCAGTCACATAGCAACCATCTTTTGTTATCACTTTAACCTATGTTACTCCCTTATTTCGCTTCTACTTACAGGGAAGCAAGTAATAAAACTATTTCTGCTAATTTTTTCTCACTTAGCATGAAGTAAATAGAAGCATAAACTTTTTAATAAAAATTTGTTGCAGAGATATAGAGAAGGTCATATGAATAGATTACATAAGGTTTTTTTTTAATGAGAGATCAAACAAAAATGAAATATTTCCATGTTTGTTTTTCTTGTTTTTTTTTTATTTACCTTTTTTGGGGAGGAAGGGGAAAGGAGGGAGGAAGATCCAGTAGAAAAGGGGACCAAAGGAGAGTTATTAGTATTAATATTTTTGTTTATTGCATGTCATTTTATTGTGTTGAGTGCTCAGTCCTATTTCACGGCTTGGGGAATTCTCTTCTTTTCGTCGGTGGTGTTTGTAATGTTATAGCATGAGTCCTCAGAGCAGCAGGAAGCTTAGGCTAACCACGTTGTCAGTACGTCTTAGTGTTGAGATGATAGTCAATAGAGGGACCAACAATATTAGTTGGTAACTCCAAACCGTGCGATAAAAGCCTGCATATCGCCGATAAATCCGTACTTCATCAATTCCCAGCGTTCTTGTCTCATTTATTGACTGGCTCAGTCGGTCGAGCTCCTCTCTGCTGAATAGGGGTTCCCGATTCGATTCCCAGCTAGGGTTGGGACCTTTTATGTATCCAGATTATTCCCTATCCTCCACAGAGTCTGGAAGCATAGCTTTGGAGATTCGTGGCACAGGGGATCGTCGGTTCTAGTCCCACATTGGTCATGAGTGTTGTGTGTTTTGTAAATGTGTATATGTATGTGTATTTGTGAGTACTAAGAAAACGGTAAGCAAATAGGAAGACAAAGAAAACCATGTCTATAGAAAGTTAATTGTAATTCTTGCCAATTTCCATCATGCAGTTGGAATATGCCTCGCTCTTTATACTATTGAACCGATGAGAGAACAAGAGCTATGGATACTTGAAGCTGCAGCCCTGTACCATGAAATAATCCAAGAAGAGTTCGGGAGGAGGAACGCGGGAATCAGCAAGCGAAGGCACAACATCCCCGAATAATATACAAACAAGACTGGCTTGCTTCCTTGTTTGGAATTCTGCTTAGCACTGGGGATGGAAGCATGAGAGAGCCTGTGTGTGTTTTAACTGTAATTACTATATGATTAACTATTGTTACGGTCCAATTTATGTCGCACTAGTTTTAACCTTTTTCGAGATATTCCTTGATATTTGTTTCAATTTTACACTACTTATATTTCTCAAGCGGGAAGTCAACTTGACTCATCTCTTTTGTTTTACTCCCGGAATGCAAAATTAATTTCAATTTCAATTGTTTCACATAGCGATAGGTTTTTAAAAGATTTTGCTATCGGTTTAGCCTAGTATTTTCCCTTCTAATTACAATGCCAATGTTTATCACTATCAGCATGGCATAGATAAAACAATAATTTTTTTAAGCAAAGATTGTTTGTTGAACACCTGAAGAAAGTCATGCGAATGAATAGATCAGTTTTTTAATACATTTAACTTTGCAGTAGTCAGATTAAAACATTATATTCAATTTTAAAACACCTCTAGAATGAAAAAAAAAATCTGATGTATTCCATTCACATGAATTTCCCTATATCTCTGCAAAAGCATGTTAGTAAAAAGCTTGTGCTTCTATTTATTTCCTGCTAATCAGAAAAAAATTATTACTTGCTTCCTTGTAAGTATAAACGAAATAAGGGAATACCATAGGATAAAGTGATAGTCAAAAACTGGTTGCTATGTGACTGAAGTTCCTTTGTTTGTATGGATAGCAGTTGACTAATTTCTGTATGACAAAAGTATAAGCTTTTCAAAGCAGAAACCAAAAACAAAAAATATCTAAAAAACGATCAACTCCACGAAAAAAATGTATATTACATAAATTGTGTCTTTTAATGTGCTCTAAATTTTCTGTGTGCTAAATTTTTGTCCATCTCTTACGGTTTACCAGTTATGCAAAATTCCGTAAAATCCATCCAGAATAAAGTGTTCTGAAGCTATTCCCAGAAAATTCAAGATATACATTTTATTTGTCAGGTAAATATCTTTATTATACAATATTTTAATCAAAATCATTAAGAGCCAATTTTTAAAAAACACAATTTTCGAAAAAAGTTCCATGTAAAGGGTAGTTGGAGGTGGGGGGATTTTCTTGAAAATCATCGTGTCGCATCCAAGTTTGGTATTTAACGGTCTTTTCGTTTTTTAGCTATGCTGCCCCCCCCACACACACACACACACAAACACACATGCACAGGGACATTTTTCTAAAATTTTTTTATTCGGGCTCTCAAAACATGTAGTTCGGTGAAATCTCTGTATCGAGTTTTTGGGTGCATTACAATACCTTCTCTATACACTAGTACATAGTACGTATAGAGAAAGTAAACTAGCTGCTAGATATACCAGAAAAGTTCATGTCTTTGCAACAGGGAAGTTATTTCGTGCCATTATGTACCATAAATATGTTCTCTCTGCGAGAGTGTTTTAGACGAAACAGCAAAATATGTGGAGTTTCATTATAGCTGCATGCAAAGGTTGCCTTTTATTTTAAATGTTTTTATTCAAAGTTCCTACTGACGGATTAAACACGCTCTCAAGTTTTATCATTAAAACATGCTACACAGAGAAACACAAAAACAGATGCAGTTAAATATTCCTGTCTAGCAATGCTGATTGTGTTTGCAGGTTTCAATCGATCTAAGTGCCTCAGCTAAACACATTAAATTCATATGAGCGTGAGCACAAGGGAACATACTCAAATAGAAACAATGTAATGAAGTAAACAGATGAAGATAAATAGTTCAAAACGGCAACTACTAGGATTAAATCGGGTTGGGACTTGTGTGTCCCATGACACAAAAGGAAACTATTTCTTCTGTGTTTCCGTAATGAAGTGGACAAAAGTTTATATTAGGTATGGGTAATCTTCAGCTTGCGGCGAACTTTACACCTCTAACCTTCTTCGTTGCCTACGTCACCCGAGCTATGTTCAATGTATAGCAGTGTTGGCACACTGATGTACGCAATTATAAGATTAATACCACAGTAGTGTGTGCCTGATTTTTGATTAGTGTACTTTCAAAGGGCGGCCGGAATACGGACAGGAAGGGAGCCACCGTGGAAGGTCCCTAATAATTTTCAAGCAGTCCATCTCGACACGAGGAGAGCCAGGAGCCTTATGTCTCAGATCCGAGCAAATCACCTTAATCTAGAAACAGCTAACAACGATATCCCGCCGCCGAAAGCTTTATTTCATTTCTAAAATGCTTTTATCGGACTCCGAGAACCTCAAAACATATTTCCGGTGAAATCTCAACATCAAAATTTTGAATGGAATATAATATCTTCTCTACCCGTCTGGGTAGTGAGGTGGTAGCGTGTCTGCTTCACACTCAACAGGTCGTGAGTTCGAATCGCGCTTAGGGTGTGTTACTCGGATAAGGTTTTTGTCCGGTTTCCCCTGATCCTGAGAAGACGAATGTCGAGTAACTTTAAGCTCCCTGGACCCTGAGATCATTTCAGCATCATTTCACTAATTTCATTCATCGTCCGATATGACCAACCAAGTTAAAGGACGTTAAACTTAAAAATATATATATATATATTCTCTATACACTATGTATATTATACATACGGGCTAGAGAAAGTAACGCAGAAGTGACGAAAGTAAAACAGTAATTACAAACACTTGATAAGATGAAAAAAGTGAAAATATGAGTGAACAAGTACTACAAAAGTTTTAATAGGCGATTTCAAACTATTTTATCTTGGACTCCTCTACAGTCCTACAAATTTATGCTCTTGATTTCTGGGACCCACTGTCGTTATCAGATTCCGCTTGTCGTAACTTGAGACTGTAATAAACAAAGAACACTAAACAAAAAGGGTATAAATACACAATGGAAATTATATGCAGTATACATATGTCTTAAAACACTACAACCATATAAAACGCGACTTGAAAGTAATTATAATTTGCAAATATATCTATGAACATTAATTTACATAGAATAGAAATTATTTGAAAATATAGCTACTAGGAAAGTGCTTAGAAAACCCAAGAAATTACACTCATAGCACCGAAAAAGGTTTGTATTTAGTAACCGTCGTCTCTTACCAGATGACAGTTAAAGTTTCAGCTATATCCATCACGTGGTTTCGTTGCCATGGGTGATTGAATCAACAATCTTGTGTTTATTTAGAAAGAGATTGCCAAAAACAAGTTTCGTGAGGAGATTAAACACTTCTATTGAAAAGGCTTAACACCGAAAGAGATAAGCAGAGTTGGATGAGATTCATGACACGTGCTCCTGCGTGTGCAACAATTTACAATTGGATAAATGAATTTATACGTGGCTGCACATCCATAAATAATGAACATCGTTCCGGACGTCCAATAGGAGTGATATCCTCCAAAACCCAGGATATGGTTTTGAGTGATCGACGAATCAAAGTTCGCCAAATAGTAGAGGCCACAGTGTAGTGTTCTCAATTTTGCATCAAAATTAGCTCTGACAAAGTTCTCAGCAAAATGGGAGCCGCGATTGCTCTCAATGGAAAATAAACGCAATTTTGTGATTGAATCGAAAACTGGTTTGGCACTTTTCTGTCGCAACTCTTGACAAGTTTGTGTCAATGCATAACTGAGGATGAATCACGGATACACTGCTACACTCCAGAGACAAAAATACAGTCGAAACTGATTTTTTAAAGGCGAGTTGGCTCCGAAAAAGGCAAAGGTGGCGAAGTCTGCAGACAAGGTGATGGCCGCGGCTTTTTGGAATGAACGCGGATTCATCTACATTGATTACTTGAGGAAAGGAAGAACGATAAATGAGAGTATTACCCTTCATCGTTATGGCATCGTTTGAACGGAGCAATCAAGAAAAAAACGCCTTCATCTGGCAAACTCTTCCAACAAAACAATGCAAGGTTGCACAACTGCACAGTTTCGATAGCGAAAGTCGCCCTTCGTGTCGCAGATTTACGGCACGTAAATTAAGCGGTCTTTCACGTCCAGTATAGAATGGGACGCTGAGAACCACATTAGTTAAAGAACGTCAATAAATAAAACTCCATTTCCATTTCAATGGCGAAAATTCTATAATTAAGGTTCGAGTTATTACAGCATCAACCGTATTCACCAGATTTGGCCCCCAGTGTTTTTTTTTTCACATCCAAACTTAAAAAGGTGGCTCGCCGAAAAGGTAATTTCCCAAACAGGTGCCTATGTTAAGTAATCCTACGTTTAGAAGACTTAAAACAGCTGAACAAATGTTCAGAAAATTGCATTGAGCTAGAAGGAGATTATGTTAAAAATAAAAGAAAATCTATCAAAAGGCATATGAATGGAACACATCAGATTTTTAGTTTTGAAAAGCTATACATATTTATTTATTAAAATACAAAGTATACATCAAATAATAAAACAAAATGTATTTATTTACTGCTATTCGTGCAATAAATGATTGAAATTAAACTTTTCTCTTACGTCTTTTTCAAAGAACTTATTCATCGCCCCCCCCCCCGTTGTATTCCCTTAATCACTTCGTAAGTCATTGTATTGAGAGTTAAACTATTTATAGAAGCTATTATTGAGTTATAATTTTTGGATATATTTGTAAAAAAATCAATTTTGATTTTACTTTCTGCAAAGTGATACAAAAAAGCAAGGATTACTCAGTAGAAAAGTCAATCTCATTTGAAGTAAGATGATATTTATTTGTTGCAAAAAATGTACAATATTGAATATACGTTTATTTCAATTTGATAAGACGTGATGAAAAGTTTAATTTTAATCATTTATTGGATGATGAATAACAGTAAATAAATAAATTTTGTTTTATTATTTGATGTATAGTTTGTACTTTAATAAATAAGTATATATACCTTTTCAAAATAAAAATTTGATGTGTACCATTCCCATGACTTTCTCCACATCTCTGTAGGAAATTATTGTTAAAAAGAAAATGCTTCTATTCACTTTATGCTAATCGAGAAAAATTAGCAAAAATAGTCTTATTGCATGCTCCCTTGTAAATAGAAGAGAAATAAGAGAATACCATTCATTAAAGTGGTAGCCAAAAGTTAGTTGCAATGTGACTGAAGTTCCTTTGTTTGCAAACAGACGAGTTGACAGATTTCTGTATGAGAATAATATAAGTTTTTCAAAGCTAAAACCAAACACAAGGAATATCTAAAAAAACAATCAACTCCACCAAAAAATGTATTTTACGTACATTGTGTGGTTTAACATTTTTTCTGAAGTAAGTTTTTGTCCATCCCTTGCGGTTTAGCAGTTATGCAAAATTCCGTAAAATTCATCCAGAATAAAGCCGTCTTCAGAGGCTATCCTCAGAAAATTCAAAATACACATTTTATTTTTAAGCTAAATACCTTTAATATACGGTATTTCAATCAAAATTGTTAGAGCCATTTTTAAGAAAATCAACATTTTCGAAAAAAGTTCCATGTAAACGGTAGTTGGGGTAGGAGGATTTTCTTGAAAATCTTCGTGTCGCATCCTTTGAAGTTACCAAACTTAAATACCAAATGTGGTATTCAACGGTATTTTCGTGTTTAAGCTATGCTGTCCACAACCCCCCACACATGGACCTTTTTCTGAAAATGCTTTTTTTGGATTCAGGGGGACACAAAACATGTATTTCCGGAAAAATGTCTGTATCGAATTTTTGGGTGCATTATAATACCTTCTCTATACACTATTTACATAGTACGTGCAGAGAAAATAATAGCAGAAACCGTCTTATTACTTGCTTCCTTTAAGTAGGAGCGAAATAAGGGAGTACCATAAGTTGAAGTGATAGTCAAAATCCGGTTGCTATGTGACTCAACTTCCTTTGTTTGTATGGACAGGAGTTGACAATGTCCTCTGTGAGAAAATTAGAATTTTTAAAGCTGAACCCAAAAACAAGGAATATCTTAAAAACGATCAACTCCATGAAAGAAATGCACATAACATAAATTATTTGTTTTAAAGTGCTCTACATTTTTTGTGGTGTAAGTTTTCTTCCATCTCTTACGGTTTAGCAGTTATGCAAAATTCTACAACATTCGTCCAGAATAAAGTAGTCTTCAGAGGCTATTCCCAGAAAATTCGAAATATACATATCATTTGTCAAGTAAATATCTTTAATATATGATATTTTAATCAAAATTGTTAGAGCCGTTATGAGAAAATAAAAATTTGCGAAAAAAGTTCCATGTAAAAGGTAGTTTGGGGTAGGAAAATTTTTCACTTTTACTAATGCATTTTAGTTGTCGATTACAATTTTATTTCAAGTAAATCATTGCTGTTGAAGACAAAATCTGTGTCTTTTAGGATCTCTTATAGTCAAACTTCTTCCCGTCTTTTTAGTTTCTTCTAACGGTATTTGAACTGAAGGTGCCAATTTATAAAAATTAGCAAGAACTATAGATGAGGATTGTATAACAGACTTTATATATAACAAAATTAAATTTAAAATGTATTTTCGTCATATTTTGTAGATATAGGTTTGTTTTTCTCCGCCTTACAGACCTACACCTTATAAGCCAATACTTGGCTTCAAACTCCTGTTGAGGCAAAAAATAAACGTGTTATTTAAGGACGCTCTTTAACTACTGTGGTTCTCAGCGTCCCATTCTAAATTGGACGTGAAAGACCGCTTAATTTTGCTCAGAGGCCTCTCTATCAAGCTTGAGGTTCTTTTACGTGCCGTAAATCTACGACACAGGACCAACGGCTTTACTTCCCTTCCGAAGGAAAACATTTTTACGCCCGAAAAATCCATCGTCCTCCGCCGGGTCTGAACCCGCGACCTTGGATATGTGAAGTCAGCATGGTAACCATTACACCACGGAGGGCGACCCTGTTCAGGAGCAGGTGGACTTAGATCAGATAGAGTATCCGGGGATGGAGAATCAGCCCAATGCCTGGTGTGAAAGTAGATGAAGGAGAATTGGATGATAGGAAAGGTGATGACGGAGCAATAAGCGAAATTAATGGCGGGGGAAACTAGAGTACCCACAGAAAACCCGCCCAGACACCGCTTCATCAACCACAAATCTTACATACGGTCCCATAGGATTGAATATAGCCCACCTAGGTAGGCTACGAATGATCCAAACTACTTTGTGAAATATCAGTATCTAATAAAAATAATTTTAAAAAAATCTAAATTGATATATATTATGTTAGAGAACATGTAATTTTAAAGAATTTAGGCTTAAACCTTTCTTATCATTTATGAATAACTGCTCTTTATATTAAAATTATTAAATTTTGTGCATACTAAATAAAAAGTAATAGAATTATGAAAGTAATAGATTATAAAACACTTTTCGACGATAATCTAGTTTTTGAGACGCTTGAATGGAGATTGGAAAAATAGCGAATATGTTCAAAGGCTTCACAAGTGCTCAGTAAAAGTCCCATATAGTGCATGTTGTGTGGAACAGTCGCTATCACAGAAGTGCATCAAATTTTAAAGTTTACTGAAAGTACAACAATTCAATTTCGCAAGCTTATCTATTATTCACTGCTGCTCTTAGCTCTATGTCATGCTTACAAAATTTTGCCGAAGGGAACTGAAGTTTTTGCAAACTTTTCTTTCCATCTTTGAGAATAATAATAATAATAATAATAATAATAATAATAATAATAATATGAAGGTCATCAAGAATGTGACAGCCTATATGGCATAACTAAACAA
Source organism: Hymenopus coronatus (assembly GCA_030762935.1). Classification (NCBI taxonomy): domain Eukaryota; kingdom Metazoa; phylum Arthropoda; class Insecta; order Mantodea; family Hymenopodidae; genus Hymenopus; species Hymenopus coronatus. The sequence continues at coordinate 35,008,486 of CM060883.1, forward strand.
TAACGAAAGTTATCAACTCAAAACTTTATTTACAAAGTTACAACACCTTACTCTATTTTTCAACGTAATCGTCATTGCTATCAAGGTTCACGTGGTACCGGTTTATCAATGCAGATGTTACACTCTTCCACCGCTAAAGATATGAGCCAAGATGTCACTGTCACTTTGAGGTCTTCATGGTTGGGAAATCTTTTCCATCCAAAAAGTCAAGTACGGTGTCGAAAGTGAAACACTAGTTTTCCTTAACTCTTTTATCAACATTTGCTTTCAACTCCTCCATAACGATTGATGAACTTCCACTCCGGTCTTTATCGTACACACTGGTTCTTCCTTGATTACGTAAATTATAAGCCATTTCCTCACTGAAGATTCGTTCATTGCATCATTACCATACACTTGCGTTATTAACCTATAAAATTCAATTGAGCCAACATTTTGTGCATTTAAAAAAATCTGACGTGTTCCATTCACATGACTTTCTCTATATCTCAGTAACAAATTATTGTTAATAAGCTGATCTTTTATTTATTTCATGCTAATCGAGAAACATTAGCAGAAATAGTCTTATTTCTTGCTTTATTGTAAGTAGAAGCGAAATAAGGGAGTACCATAGGTTAAAGTGAAAACCAAAAGCTGGTTGCTATGTGACTGATGTTCCTTTGTTTGTATGGACACGAGTTGACAAATTCCCGTAAGAGAAAAGTATAAGCTTTTCAAAGCTGAAACCAAGAAAAAGGAATATCTCAAAAACGATCAACTCCACGAAAAAATGTATATAACATGAATTGTGTGTTTTAACGTGCTCTACATTTTTTGTGAGTTAAGTTTTGTCCATCTCTTACGGTTTAGTAGTAATAAAAATTCATCCAGAATAAAGTAGTCTTCAGAGGCTATTCTCAGAAAATTCAAAATATAGATTTTATTTGTCAGGTAAATAACTTTAATATACGATATTTTAATCAAAATCGATAGAGTCATTTTTTAGAAAATCCAAATTTTCGAAAAAAGTTCGAAGTAAAGTGCAGTTTGGGGTGGGGGATTTTTCTCAAAATCTTCGTGTTGCATCCCTGGAAGATACTAAACTTAAATACCAAGTTTGGTATTTTAGCTACTTTTCATTTTTGAGTTATCGTGTTCACAGACACACGGACACACACGGACCTTTTTGTGAAAATACTTTTTTTGGATATTGGGGACCCTAAAGCATATATTTCCGGTGAAATCTCGGTATCGAATTTTTTGGTGGAGTGCAATACTTTCTCTATACACTATGTACATGGTACATATAGAGAAAGTAAAAATTAATAAGTTCTTTGGCAGTAGAAAAGCATAACATCGGCATTAAAAACTGGTACTACGTGACAATAAATATATTTATAGAATGGAGATTGCTTGACAAATAGAGCAAGGTACTGCAACTTTGTAAATAAATTTTATTGCAATATCTTTCGTTATTATTTAGTTATGTCAAATCGCCTGACACTTTCTGGATAGCTCTCCTAATAATAATAATAATAATAATAATAATAATAATAATAACTATTATACATCAGCAATATTGATAATGGCAAGTAAATATAAAACATTTTCGTGAAAGTTGTACTGCTGATTAGAAATGAAAAGCACAGATGGCACCAACAATTCATTAATCTCCTAATTTAATTTACTTTTTCTAATAAAAAAAACTTGCTTTGTTAGGTTAATGACATCAGCGATTGTTGCAACTTGTGTTGCATTCCAAATATCTGAAGCTGTTCAATTTCTCCTACGGACTTTCACTAATACCAGGTGCTCAAAGGGAACGATAACCTCACTTTGTGTCTGAATGCTCTTGCCAATTAGAGTCATGTTTGCTTCAAGAATCTGGCATTTAATGATAACCCCAGACTCTGCAGAAGGTAAAAATTATGCGTTTGGATACAAGGATTTGCAATTAATGCATTAAGAAACGCGAAGCAATGGTTTAACTTGGGAGAAGATTTAAATGATACGATTCAGCATGGTTTTAAGCCATGAATGAAGAAACAAAAACGATAAAACCACAGCTGCTTGCAAAAGGAGTTATTGGTACAAAGGAAGATGATCTAATTTGCTTCCTAATCAGGATGGATCTCAAGGCCCACCTTGAGGAACATAATGAACTGCTATGATTTCATCTAACCTTGACATTCTCAAATCCCCTCAGGCAGTCCGTTACTGCTACATTTATCCTTTTGGTTTGAATCTGTGGGTTCAGTAGGAGTGGAAGCAGGTGTGCTAACCTAACAATGTTTATTAATGATATGTAGAAGTGTATACATTTGGGCATGAAGTTTTTGTTACTACAATGACATCATGATGCGTGGGAATGCTCCTTCGCCAGTGCTGCCAACCGCACGGTTTAAACAGCACATTTACGATACAGGAACTATGTACATATGTATTGAGGAGGTATTGTATTGTACCCAAAAATTCGATGCCGAGATTTCACCGGAAGTACACGTTTTAGGGTCCCTGAAACAACAAATGCTTAGAAAAAGGTTCCGTGTGTGTCCGTGTGCCTGTGAACACGATAACTAAAAACGAGAAGTCGGTAAAGTACCAAATTTGGTATTTAAGTTTAGTATCTTCCAGGGATGCGACAGGAAGATTTTGAGAAAAATCCCCCCACCCAAAACTACCCTTTACATGGAAAAATTTCCAACATTTTGATTTCCCCAAAAATGTAACGATTTTGATTAAAATATATATTAAGGATGGTAAACAAAATGTATGTCTTGAGTTATCTGGGAATAGTCTGAGAAGATCTTTTTATTCTTGATGAATTTTGCACGACTAGTATATCGTAAGAGATAAGAAAAACCTACTAACAAACTGTAGATCTTATTAACACACCCATTTGTCTTATACATTTTTTTTTTCGTAGAGTTGACCATTTTTGAGATACTCCTTGTTATTGGTTTCAGTTATATATTACTTAAAATTTTTCACACATGGGGATTTGTCGACACCTGGTAATGCAAAGAAACGGATTTCATATGTGGCAAACAGCTTTTAGAAGATTTGACTAGGGTTTTGGCAGAGTATATTCCATTATTTCCCTTCTACTTACAAGAAAGCATTTCTGCTAATGTTTATCTTGATTAGCATGAAGTAGAAAGAAGCATACGATTTTTAACAATAATTTGTTACAGAGTTGTAGAGAAAGTCACGTTAATGGAACACATACGAATTGATATTTCCTTCGTGTTTTATTTATATAATGCAAATTTCGAAATATTTTGTTAAATAATTGACACCGTACGGGTTTCAGTTCCGAAATACGGTTAATTTTTATTGCATGTGCGGTTTTCTGATTGCCGAATGTTGGCAACACTGGATGAAGCGGATTACGCGCATATGTGAGGAAGAGGTCTTATTAACATATCAATATCATCTGTTAAGCCAACCATTTGTGTTTTGTTCTGACAAGGTGCACTGTTTTGAATATTAGCGTTTGCCAACGACGGCATATCTCTGGAGTTGATAGAATTCCCAGGAATTCATTGACAGTACTGTCATCTCCGGGAGAATTTGATTGGTGGATTAACCGTATCAATTACATACAGTTTTGGTGTCTAAAATAGACATTATTAGACACATGATTGACGTGAGGGCTCGTTACAATGAAATTTGAATCTGTAAAAGTAAGCCCTTTTTGGTGATTTATGACTATGTATACTTTATAAAATAGAGTTGTTATACTGTACAGTTTATTCATTTTAAATTTAAATCTTTTGTTTGGTTTAATTTGTTTCTCTTCCATAGCAACGTTTAATGTATATGGATAAAACAGGAGCCTTAACTTGAAAGAATGCAAAAGATGAATAAGAATAGCATCTTGGGAACTGATAGTGAGACAGAATCGAAGTTAGTGCAGCATGGTATATAGTTGTGATGTGTTGACAATGCAGTGTGTACGTAGTGGTAATAATAGAAGGAAATGGGGTGGTGGTTGCGTGGTAGACTGGTGTTTTCACTAGCAGTGGAAGGCGATTGAAGTTGGTGGTAAACATAAATACCACTGATTTATGGGAACTAACAACTTTAATATTTACATATATTCAATTGCTGTTGTGCAATAAGTCATCAGCATCATTATCCGTTTCATTTTCTCCCAAGATACATAGATTATAATGCACAACAACAAATGTGAATCGTCTCCGATTGGCACGTAAACAGGCTTTTTATTGTGAAAAACGTCGCTCCAAATCACAAGATTTGTTTGGAGCAAAACGGAAATAGGACACAATCGACTATTTGGGTGAGAAATTCCATCAGCAATTATTCCCGTAGCAACACCTTGAAACACATTATTGAAAATGCGACATTTTTTCAAAACCGTCTTTACTTCTTTCTTCACACGGTCTAAAACAGTTGTCACAGATCTTTGATTAATTGCTTGCACAATTTCATCGACAGCTTTCAGGGCTAGAGGCGTTTCAATGTTTGATGTTTACAAGTATATTATTGTCGTAGATATATCTGAGAGGTTCTTCTGTATGAATTGCACATCTTCTTGCAATCCATTGAAGTAAGATATTTTAAAATCTTGATTGAAGAGCATACTCATCACAGACCTGTAAAACAGTATTGTAAAATATGGCATAGTATACTACCACGTCCCCCAACGCGTTACTACAGGCTGTTTACATGCGGCGCGTGCAGTCGCCTCTACTCAGTAGGTATACAACTGGCATTCACATATGTCCCGCTATCAGTCTCCAAGATGCTATCCCTAGTGAAGAGATATAGAATTTTGAATAAACTTTATGATTCACCCCCACAGTTATACTTTCCAATTGTATGGGTTCAGAAAAAGATCCAAAATAAAATATTTAATACCTTCACTGACATTCCTTTACAAACAAGGGTTAAAGATGATTATTCCTTTATCTAATCCATAAATATATATTTCACGTGTATATTAGTACTGATAAAATGTACGGCGGATGATCGAAAATGTCCCATTGAAATTGTTCAAGGAGCCGATGGGTTGTGCCAGCAGTGTGTGGACGAGCGTTGTCATGGATCAACACAATTCCTGAAGTCAGCATTCTTCTTCATTTGAAGGAATGGCTCTCCGCAAACGTCGCAAAGTACGAAGATCTTCAAAACAACGTCAATGTTCATTTAAAAGCATTTTTTGAAACGGGTATTGCAAAGCTTGTACACAGGCACGATAAATGTCTCAATCTTTTCGGTGATTATTTTGAAAAGTCACCATAAGTGTACAAAACTTTTAGTAATAAAATAATTGTTTTCTATAAACTTGTCTTTTATTTATAGCCTATCGGAGGTTGAAAAAAAAACGGCCCTCGTACTTATATGATCATATTCAATGTATAAATGCTAGCATAAAAGAGCAATTACTCTACCAATCATGAACCTACAATAGATGTATTAACCTATGAAAGATGTATTATGTATTTCAACCCTAAAATGTTACATATTGACAGAGCTCTTATCTGTTCTTATTTTCTGCGCATTTGGATGCGCACTGCTCTAGTCGCTTTACTCATATGGACACCAGTTTGGTGACATTAATGATACATGAAGAGAAGATGGAGCACCGGTGGAACGCGATGGTGGGAGAAACCGGAGAAAACCCGCGCCTGCGCTGCTTTGTCCACCACAAATCTCACATGATCTAAAACGTTAACGGCCTACAATATAAAGTTATAAAACGTCAATGACCTGTAATGAAAAATTACATAGGAGGATTTTCTTGAAAATCTACGTGTCGCATCCTTGAAAGATACCAAAATTAAATACAAAGTTTGGTATTCAACAGTCTTTTCATTTTTGGGCTGTGCAATCCATAGGGGCATACACACACGGCTTTTTTTCAAAACATGTTTTTTACGTACAAAGCATATTTCTGGTGAAATCTGAACATCGAATTTTTGGTTGGAATACAATACCATCTCTGGCTACTCTGTACATTGTATGTTCTTAGGTTCAAGAGATAGTAAAAAGATCCAGGATGTTTACTATGAGCTTTGTTTCAGTTAATAATACAGTTCAGCCACGTGCGTTTGTTTACATCGTAACCGAAACGAATACTCAATAGGCTATTATATTTAGATGTCGCATTGATCATTGCTAATAGCCATAGGATTGGGCGCGTCTGGTTGTATTTCCCTTAGTGCAATATTTAAAAATGTCCATATCCATCCTTCACGTTCTCTTCCACGCCGGACGCTGATGACGGGTGTTGGCTAAGGCCACCTGGATTCTAGTTGTGCGTGCCAAGTTAACTCCAGCATAAACCTGCCACGCCCGGCACACCGTATGCTTCTGTCATATCACTAGGCAACAAGAAATTTGAAGCTTTGCCAAGCTACTATCTGGTTCTCCTGCAACTTCAATTCCACAGATACATCATACAGATAATGCTTTGGATTCTGTGTAAGAACATGAGGAATTCTAACCTCAACACCTGTCAATAATTTCCAGCAACGCTTCGGTTGTTAACATATGAAATCTATCAAATGGTGAATCAAAACCTCCTATACTGGCATGACGTGTGTGTGTCTCTGGTAGCATAGCTCTAAAACGAAACGTCTGTTAAATACCTCTTCCAAGGATGCAACATGAAGATTTTCAACAAGGTCCCCTCACCTCAAACTACATGTAAAATTTCGAAAATTTATTTTCTCAAAAATGTCTCTAACGATTTTGATTAATAGCTCTTATATTTAAGACATTTACATGACAAATAATATGTAGCATTTTCTGGGAATAATCTCTGAAGACCTCTTTATTCTGCATGGTTTTTATTACATTTGCATAACCGGTAAACGTAAGAGTTAGACAAGAACTCACAAAAAAAATGTATATCTCTAAAAAAAAACACATAATTTATGTCATATACATTTTTTTTCGTGCAGTTGGCCGTTTTCGAGATATTCCTTGTTATTGATCTCAGTTTTAAAATACTTAAACTTTTTCCTACTGTAGCTTGTCAACGCTTGGCCACGCAAAGGAACGGATTTCAATCCCATAGCAACCACATTTTAAAGCATTTGAGTGTCGTTTAGCCTAGTGTATTCCATTAGTTCCCTCTGCTTATAAGGAACGAAGTAATAAGACCGTTTCTGCTAATGTTTTAGCATGAAATAGATAGAAGAATAAGCTTATTCCCAATAATTTGTTATAAAGAAGCAGAAAAAGCCATGTGAATGGAACACATCAGATTTATTTTTCTACAATCGAGAGTAATCGAGTACTTTACGAGTTGGATTCAGATCGCAAATTGATTTTTACGGAAGCTACGCCCAAAGAAGTGTAGCAAGCGTAAAGTAATTTTATTCCAACTTTACGCTCGCCAAAATAATTCACGATATTAGTGTGTATACATTACTGATCAACACTTTATAAATTTCGTATACTGTGCTTCATAAACTTTTTGGGATTTAGCAGATATTACATTTGATTCTGCTTCTTTCGCAGATCTAAGGTTATCGTAATTCTCAAAATACGCCATTTTCTCAAAATGCGTAACAGAACAACAATAATATTGTCGCGGCCTGCTATAACCGTACCGTTATCGCGGTCAGCAATGCGAAATAAATAACGAACAATTCAACTCAAACTTAACCTAAAATATATTTCATCTTTCGTTGTTTTTCTTTAAATATCAGGAAATTCTTGTAGAAAAAAAGAACATTATATGACACGCGAGCGTAATCGTTTGTTTTATTCCCGCTCGGATAAGAACCAAACTTTACACTCTTACATCACAAATAACTATTTTAGATAGTTAAAATAATCTACCATATAAAACTATAACATTAAATTTAAATCAAGCAATATAAATTAAAAAAGAATAAACATTCATAATTAAAAAAAATTTATATGTTGCATTCACATGACTTTCTCTACATCTCTGCAAGATATTATTGTTAAAAAGTTAATGCTTCTATTTACTTCATTTTAATCGAGAAAAATAGTCTTATTACTTGCTTCCTTCTAAGTAGAAGTGAAATAAGAGAATACTATAGGCCAAACTGATAATCAAACGCTGGTTGCTATGTGACTGAAGCTTCTTTGTTTGTATGGACAGGAGTTGACAAATGCCTGTATGAGAAAAGTATGTTTTTTAAAGCTGAAACCAAAAACAAAGAATATGTCAAAGACGATCAACTCCACGAAAAATAATATATATGACAAATTGTGTGTTTCAGTGTGCTCTACATTTTTTGTTTGTCAAGCTTTTGTCCATCTCTTACGGTTTAGCAGTTATGCAAAACTCCGTAAAATTAATCCAGAATAAAGCAGTCTTCAGAGGTTATTCCCAGAAAATTCAAGATATGCATTTTATTTGTTAGGTGGATATCTTCAATATTTGACATTTTAATCAAAATCGTTACAGCCATTTTTGAGAAAATCAAAATTTTCGTAGAAAGTTACATGGGAGATATTCTTGAAAATCTTCGTTTCGCATCTTTGGAAGATACCAAACCTAAATACCAAGTTTGGTATTTAACGGCCTTTTCATTTTTGATCTATGCTGTCCACAGACACACACACACACGGAGCTTTTTGTAAAAATGCTTTTTTGGATTAAGGGGGTCTCAAAACATGTATTTCCCCTGAAATTTCTGTATCGAATTTTTGGGTGCATTACAATAGCTTCTCTATACACTATGTACATAGTACATGTAGAGAAAGTAAAAAGTGTGTGTTCCATTCGCATGACTTTTTCTACATTTATAACAAATTATTGTTAAAAAGCTAAATTTGTTATCTACATCATGCTAATTGAGATAAAATTACATAAATTGCCTTAGGGGAAGTAAGGGAGTAGTATAGGCTAAAGCTACAATCAAATATTTAAAGCTGGTTGTCCTATTATTTAAATCCCTTTGTTAGTATGGCTAGGAGTTGACAAATTCTCGTAAGAGAAATGTGTAAGTATATCAATCTGAAACAATAACAAACAAACAAAACAAACAAACACAAAAAAGTATATGACCTAAATTATGTGCTTTAACGAGATCTACTTATTTTGTGTAGTAAATTTATGTATATTTCTTACGGTTTACCAGTTATGCAAAATTCAGCCAAATTCATCCAGAATAAAGACGTCTTCAGAGGCTATTATCAGAAAATTCAAGATACACATTTTATTTAGCATATAAATATCTTCAACATACGATATTCTAACCAAAATCGTTAGAGCCATTTTTGAGATAATATTTTCGTAACTTTTTAGATGTGAAGGCTACTGCATACTTGTAGTGCAGGCTGTTCCAGCTTGCATTCGCGCCAACCACAGGGGTCTACATACAATACGACGCAACATTGAGAGCAAGGTGAATCAAGGTTGGAAATATGGCAGGGCGCAAGCTATGTGGTATTACCTTTGCCCAGTGACGTAATGATTGCCACACCCTCTATAGATACCGAAAACCGAATCGATAATCAAATGCTCAAATTGGTATTCCCTACTCTCTTTACAACATCGTGTAATAAAATGTAAATCTCGAACTATCTGTTCAGGAACTCGATGTAGTTTGCTTCTCAGAAATAAAACACTTTCTTTAAATTATCCATGTAAAATTTGCGATATTTGTCACTATGTATAAATTTGAACGCTGAAATGTGTCCTTAATCAGAAATAACTAATGAATTTTATGAAAATCCCAATGTTTCACATATTTTCAGGCCAAACGATATGTATATCTTGCATTATTCAGGAATACCCTCGTATTTTCATCCTGGATGAAAAATGGTTCTGGAATTAAATGGACGCGAAGGCTTCCACGACCTGTGTCTTGATGTGTCTTCTTAGCTTCCGGAGAAGGCCGCGTTATCTTGCATGGGAATGCTGACGCTTCGCTCATCTTGCCGTGAGCTTCTTCTGGGCTCTTGTGCGGTGGTTCGACCGACCGAAGTTACTGGCTGGCTGAGGGTCAGCCCGAGTGTTTTTGCTGCGTACCCACCCTCAACAGGGTTTTACCGCAGGGTTTTTATTTAGGAATGGGGTGTTAAGGATGGCTGTTCCCCGCATGGCTTGCGGGCATACCAGATAACACTGGAGCAACTCCAACAGCCGGACATAAGCTGAGCTCCATTACTACCTCACCAAGAGGTGACTAGCTTCAAAATTACAACCTGCAAACTTATTATTACATGTTTTTAACACATAATTTTGAAACTTCATTCAGCAGAAGTGTAGAAGGGTCGCTGCACCCAAATGACATTCGTTGGGGAGCAAAATGCTACCTCCTTTTATCCCTTACCCATCCCAAAAATTGTGCTGTGGTTGCTTATTTGCTCTCGCTTATATAGTGGCAGTGAGGTGGAGGTTGCCCCGCCCTCTCGCTCCTGGTTGGCTAGTTGCCTGCCAATTGGCGTGGGTGCTGGCGCCGCTCTTTCCTGGTGGTGTTGGAGTTGCTTTACGCTTTCTTTTTCCAGGTTTTTGTTTCCTTTTTGTCTTATTTCTTGTTCTAGATTGTGGTTTGTATCTGCTTTTAGTAAATGCTGCCGTAGTTTGCCGTCTGTTTCTAGAGTGCCGCATGTCTCCGTCCCTTGCCTCTCTTTGGCTGGAGGCCAGCCTATGGCTCTCCTTGTGAGCAAACTACGGCGGCATTTACTAAAAGAAGATCCAAACCACAATCTAGAACACTTTACACTAGCAGTATGTTTTCCAAGCCGGCCTGGCACGGTTCTGTCCAGTTGCCGTATGCGCATGCACGTTACTGGATTGAGCTATTAGCCGCCCAACTTGGCGTGCAATATTAGAATTTTTCTATCTGGCATGACTTGCCATTACCAGCCACTCAATAATACAACACTTATGCTAACCACCTATACGCTACAAACTCTTATATTATCTAATCCCCCATGTTACATCATGAAGTATACCGAAAGTTCTGTGCTCTTTGGTCAAATTTCTGGCCACTAAGTTATTTGCTTTAACTAAAGAATACTAAGTGGAAAAGACAAAAATTATATTCCTCTGTAGTGCGGAGTTAGTATGTCTGCCTCACAATCAAGAGATCTCGCGTTAGAATTTAGTTAGGGCAAGCTACCCATATTAGGTTTATTTCGGGGTTTTCCATTATCCTAAGCAGACAAATGTGGAGTAACTTTAGCCTCCTTGGACCCCGGTCTATTTTAGCTTCATTTCACACATTTAATTCATTGTCCGATATCATCTACCAATTTAAATAATGTAAACTGCAAACATTTAATGTGTTCCATTCACATAACTTTCTCTATCTGTTCTATATATAAATTATTCTCACAAAAGAGCATTATTTTATCTACATCTTGGTAAACACAGATAATATTAGCAGAATTAGTATTATTACTTGCTTCCTTGTAAGTAGAAACGAAATAAGGGAATACATTAGACTAAAGCGATTGTCAAATCTTTTAAAAGTAAGTCGATGTGTGAAAATTTAGGTACGGCTCGCTTTGCATGGTCCCTAAAAAAGTTAGGAAGTGTAAAAGTTAAACCAATAATAAGGAATATCTCGAAAACGGTTAACTCTACAATAAAAACGCCCATAAAAATTGTGTGCTTTAACGAAGTCTACATTTTTGTGCAGTAAATTTTTGTCCAACTCTTGCGGTTTAACCATTATTCAAAATTCTGCAAAGCTCATCCAGAACTTATGTTATTACCAGAAAATTCAAAATATAAATGTTATTTGTGATGTAAATAGCTTTAATATACGCTAGTTTAAACAAAGTCGTTAGTCATTTTTGATAAAAACAAAATTTTCAACAAAAAAAAAAAGTATGTAGTGTTCCATTCAGATAACTTTCTCTAGCTGTTCCACAAACAAAATTTTCTTACAAACGATTATTCTTTTATTTAGGTTATGCTAATCGTAATAAACATTGGCATAATTTATATTATTACTTGCTTCCTTGAAAGTAGAAGAGAAATAAGGGGATACATTAGCCTAAGTGATAATCATATCATTTAAAAGCTTGTCGCTATGTGAAACAACTGAAGCTCGGTTCACTTTGCATGATCCCGATTGAGAAAAGTTATTTTAAAAATGAAACTAATAACAAGGAATTTCTAGAAAATGGTCAACTCCACAAAAAAAAAAAAAAAAAAAAAAAAAAACATATATGATATAAATTATGTGTTTTAACGAAATCTATATTTCTTGTAGAAGAAGTTTTATTTCTCTCTTTCACTTTAAACGTTATACAAAATAAAGCAAAATCAACCAGAATAAACAGCTCTTTAAAGTCTATTCCCAAAAAAAGTCAAAATATACATTTTATTGGTGATGTGAATATCTTTAATATACGGTATATTAATCAAAATCGTTAACCATTTTTTAGAGAATCAAAATTTTCGAAAAATGTTCCATGTAAAGCGTAATAGGGGAATAGAGGATGTTCTTGAAAATCTTCATGTGGCATCCTAGAAAGATATTGAACTTAAATACCAAGTTTGGTGTTTAACCAACTTTTCGGTGGTGTTTAACCAAACGACAGACAGACACACACACACAAACATTTATCTTTTTTTTCAAAAATTCTTTTTGTGGTCTCAGCAGGTATCAAAACATATATTTACAGTGAAATCTTGGTATCGATTTTTTTAGTGAAATACAGTACATTCTCTAAGCACTATGCACATAGTACATACGGGATAGGGAAACTTTTCTATGTAAAGGGTGGCTTGGGATGGGGGGATTTTCTTGTAAATACATATACATATATTTTAAGTTTAATATCTACATAAAACTTTTAGTTTGAATACAATACTTCTTTAGCTACTATGTATATACGTGCTAGAGGATTTAAAACGGGTATTTTTACTTTCTCTAGCCCCGTATGTACAATGTATATAGGGATAGAGAAGTATTGTATTCCACCCAAAAATTCGATACCGAGATTTCACCGGAAATACATGTTTTAGGACCCCCTGTATCCATAAAAAGCATTTTGAGATAAAGGTCCGTGTGTGTGTGTGTGTGTCCGTGTGTCCATGTGTCCGTGTGTCTGTGTGTCTGTGAACACGATAACTCAAAAACGAAAAGTAGCTAAAATACCAAACTTGGTATTTAAGTTTAGTATCTTCCAGGGATGTGACACGAAGATTTTGAGAAAAAAAACTCACCCCAAACTACCCTTTACATGGAACTTTTTTGAAAATTTTGATTTTCTTAAAAATGCCTATAACGATTTTGATTAAAATAGCATATGTTAAAGATATTTACCTAACAAATACAATATATATCTTGAATTTTCTGGGAATAGCTTCTGAAGACCTGTTTATTCTGGATGAATTTTGCTTAATTTGGCATAACTAGTAAACCGTAAGAGATAGATAAAAACTTACTATACAGAAAATATAGGTCTTGTTAAAATACACAAGTTATGTCATATACATTGTTCTCGTGGAGCTTAAAGTTTTCGAGGTATTCATTATTATTAGTTTCAGTTGTGAAGTACTTATAATTTTCTCAGACGGGAGTGTCCGTTTTTCTTTTGTTCTACTCCTGGCCAAGAAAAGAAGGGATTTGTAATGACAATCGCATAACGATGGCTTTTGAAAATTTGACTATTGGTTTAGCCTAGTGTGTTCCCTTATTTTCTTCCTACTTATACGGAACTAAATTATAAGAACATTGTGCTAATGAGTAAGGTGCAGAAAGAAGAAGCATCTTATGTATGAAGTTTGTAGAACAGCTAGAAAAAGTCATGTGAGTGCAACAGATAAGATTTTTTTAATTTACACACGCATTTACACACCATTATTTTCGCAACAACGCTGTTTTTCTCAGTCAAATGCATAGATTAAAGTTTAAATGAAATTCACTAAACAGGAATGTAAAAACGTTCGAAAGGCCTCCCCTCTCTCTGAATTTGTAGTTCCTCTTTTGTCTGTTCCCGTTATTCAATAATACTATTAAAACTGCCGTACTAGCATCTCCGAATATGTATATATGCAGCTTCTTTCAGGACCATGTTGTCATTTTGATCGATAGGGTTCGTTAGGCAAGCTTTTCTATGATAATGATGCAATGCCTTTGACATTCTCTTTTCGTTTCATACGTAAGTCATGCATTTCAGAATCTGCTCAACCAAAACAATCGATATACAGGGTGTTAGAGTATAGAGACATATTTGATACCTGTACATTAATGTGTATCCACTTCGGTGTGTTATTTCTTCTCTGCGCCTAACACACTTCCCACAAAGCAATCACACAATTTAATACCCCATGCTTTATTGGTCTTAATTGCACGGCGAAATGAACATCGCCTATCGCTGTATACCATTCGTTTTGCTTCCAATTTTCACACCCCAAAGCTGGTCTAGATCATTGGGCTTGTAGAAAACATTCAAACTTAGTGCTACTGCAGCATTCGTTAGAGGGAGGTCCGCCCTCAAGGTTAGCATAAACTAGATATTCGTTTTACACTTCAATACGTGGGCTCTGATAGTGTTGGGTCATTGGATTTGCATAAAACATTCAAAGTCAGTTCCAAATGGAAATGGCGTGTAATTTATGGACGCTCTTTAACTGCTTTGGTTCTCAGCGTCCCATTCTATATTGGGCGTGAAAGATCGCTTAATTTTGCTCAGAGGCCTCTCTTATCAGGCTTGAGGTTCTTTTACGTGCCGTAAATCTACGACACGGGACCCACGGCTTTACTTCCCTTCCGAAGGAAGCCATGCTAAGGATTTTTACGCCCGAAAAATCCATCGTCCTCTGCCGGGTTTGAACCCGCGACCTTGGGTATATGAAGTTAGCATGGTAACCATTACACCACAGAGGGCGACTAAAGTCAGTTCCAACATAACATTTGGAATACGAAGGCCCTCCCCTTTCTCAGCGAAAGTAAACACGTATAACTTTGTGCCACACCTACTTTGAGGTACTAAGCAACTTGAAATCACTACTCGTAATAAGTAAAATTATAAGCCCGCAAATGAAGCAAATATTGATGTTAACATTATTATGTTCTCAAGTACCTATACATGTATCTACATTTGTATCCCTAACAACATATGTACAGGATGAATCCCCTAAACTTTGCACAACAAATATTTCGGAAATGGAAAGTGCTAAAGTGTGGTTTTCACAGAATGTATTGGTAGTCAGTGGCTCGCACTTTTAGCCTTAAACAGATTTTAATAATATTTAGAAAATGTACCTTTTGAGCAAATGGAACGTCTATTTGCACTAATAAAATAAAAGCAGGTTAATTAGAATGTGAATAATGTTGGTTGCAGGAGTCTAATGCAAGTAGTTGAGAAATATTATTTTGATAAGTATTATTAAAAGATGTTTATAGGCTAAAAGAACGAGCCCCTATCAATCAATGCTGTGAAAACCGCACATCGATAGCACTTTCCATTTCCGAAATATTAGTTCTACAAGTTTTAGGTGATTCAACGGCACGCGCGCACTCGCGCACATACGCGCACACACAGGCTGGGAAAGGAATGAGTGCATATATTTGTTTCAGCATTTGAAGACGATTTTACTCTCTAATATTTGCAGTTTTTCATTATTTTGTAAAGTTATAATCTTGGGAAGCTTTCACGTTGTTTTAGATTGATTATTATTCGCGGTTTCAGTCGTTCGGTGATTGTTTACGCAACAGGTCACACCATTGACCATCCTGTGTCTTCTGCCTTTTGCTCTCCCGACTATAGACGGTGCGATGTGAGGGAAAAATATCGACCGCCCTGAAACTTCTACCTACGAAACCATACGTTTTTGTTTTCATGAAATATCTTGATTAGGATTCATGTGTTCAGGGCTGGACTTAAAATTATGGGAAAAAAATGTCATTATTACACTTTATTTAAATTTTGGTTTTATTTCATTTCCAATTAAGTATGTTGATTGACAGAGGCATCAAAGCAATAGGGACCCACCAGGTAGAAGAAGCTGTTGCAGCATTCAAAAGTGAACTTTTACACCTGCATGAAAATGAGTGGCAGGAGTGCTTTCAAAAGTGGCCTGAGAGAATGAGAAAATGCACACAGTGCGGTGGTGAATACTTTGAAAAGCTCCAGCAGGCAAAGTGACTTCATCCAGGTTAGTTTTTGTATATCTAAAAACTTTCGTTGCGACCCTCGTAATCCACTGTCATCCCTGCCCAAACCATAACATGAGGTGGATTTATTTTGATTCTCTTCAAAAAAGAGAGTAGTCTTTCTCCCCAGAAACACACGTTACGGCTACGAGAGCTGCGATAAATATGACAATACTGGCAATAACTGATATGAATGCACACGTCGATCCAGGTCAGCTTCTGACAATTAATTAACAGTGTTTGGTCGAAAACATTTCACTTTGCAATGTTTCTTTATGTGCTATCGCATTGTCGAGGACAGAATGTCCAACTCTGCAAAATGTTTACGTAATGATTTAACAGGGGAATATCCAATTGAGCTCAAGTGTTCGGTTGATCACTGCGTTGCGCTTCAAGAACACTTTCCGTGACAAAAGTATTTTTCTCTCTCTGCAATAACGTTGAACGGTGGTGCTTTGAGAAAACGCACCACAAGTTGTTCTGGATATCCTGCATTGTTGTCCAGTGTTTCCCCACACAGAATCCAACAAACATTCTCCAAAACAAAAAGGACTTGCATCGGCCAAATTTTTAACAACCATTTTGAGCGAGCATTGTAGAGAGTATTGTTGCGTACTGCTTCCGGTATCACTATCAGCGTTGTCAAATCTACCGGCCTTTTTGAAAATCGTATTACATATTCGATAACTCGCATTCGTGTTATTCCATTTACTTCCTACTTTGCTTTAAGACTGAGTAAAGGGGCTTTCCGCTCAAATTGTACGTATAAAAGTCAACGGGTGTATTGTAAGGGGGTCGTCTCCTTTGCGCGGAGGTAGCTGCTTGCCAAGTGGGAGACCTGGGTTCGATTCCCCCACTGGGAGACCTGGACCGGGGTGCACTCAGCCTCGTGAGGTCCCTGGGGGGTCAATTGAGGAGCTACTTGATGGAGAAGTAGCGGCTCCAGGTCCTGAAGACCTCATTAAAGACCGGTATTTTAGCCTTGCATCTTCTTCTTTCCCTTCTACTTATAAGGAGACAGTAATGAGACTAATTTTGCTTACGTTTATATCTTGTTTAGCATAATGTAGATAAAAGTTTAAGCTTTTCTGAAGGCCTCTTCATTCTGGATGAATTTTGTATAATTGCTATCCCATAAGAGAAATACAAAATCTTGTGACACAATAATGTAGATCTCATTAAAGCACACGAGTTATATCATGTACATTTTTTGTAGGGTTAAGCGTTTTCGAAATATTCCGGATTATTATTTTCAATTTTAAGTAATTTAAACTTTTCTCAAACGGGAAGACAACTTCCTTCTAGTTTCTCGATTGTTTACTCCAGGCAAGGCAAGAGAATGGAATTTCAACTGTTTCACATAGTGACCGGCTTTAAAAGGATGAGACTATCATTTTAGCCTTTGCATTTTCTTATTTCCCTTCTACTTATAAAGAGCTAGTAATAAGACTTAATTATACTTATGTTTATTTTGATTATCACGATGTTGGTAAAATATTAATATTTACTTTCTCTATACGTACTATGTACATAGTGTATAGAGAAGGTATTGCACTCCACCCAAAAATTCGATACCAAGATTTCACCGGAAATATGTTTTAGATTTCCCTGTGTCCATTAGCATGATGTAAAAAGAAGAATGTTCTTTTGTAAGAAGCTTATAGAACAGCTAGAGAAAGGCATGTGAATGAAGCACATCAGGTTTTTTACTTTCTCTACAGGTACTATGTACATAGTGTATAGAGAAAGTATTGTATTCCGCCCAAAAATTCGATACCGAGATGTCGCCGGAAATACATATTTTAGGATCCACTGAATCCAAAAAAAGCATTTTTAGAGAAAGGTCCGCGGGCACGCACGCGTGTGTGTGTGTGCTCAAAAACGAAAAGACCATTAAATACCAAATTTGTATTACGTATAGTATCTTCCAAGGATGCGACGCGAAGATTGTCAAGAAAATCCCCCCACTACAAACTACTCTTTACATGGAAAAATTTTCGAAAATGTTGATTTTCTTAAAAATGGCTCTAACGCTTTGGATTAAAATCCCGTATATTAAAGCTATTTGCATCCTGAATAAAATGTATATCTTGAATTTTCTGGGAATAGCTACTGAAGACCTCTTTATTCTGGATGAATTTGGCCGAATTTTGCATAACTGATAAACCGTAAGAGATGGACAAAAACGTACTATACAGAAAATGTAGAGAATATTAAAACTCACTACTTTATATACATTTTTTTCGTGGAGTTGATCGTTTTTAAAATATTCTTGTTGTTATTTTCTGCTTTGAAAAGCGTATACTTTTCTCATTCAGGAATTTGTCAACTCCTGTCTGTACAAACAAAGGAACTTCAGTCACATAACAACCATCTTTTGACTATTACTTTAACCTATGGTACTCTCTTATTTCATTTCTGCTTACAAGGAAGCAAGAAATAAGACTATTTCTGCAATGTTTTTCTCGATTGGCATGAAGTAAATAGAAGCATTATCTTTTTAACAATAATTTGTTGCAGGGATATAGAGAAAGCCATGTGAATGGATCACATCAGATTTTTTTCTGTAGGGTAATGCGTTTGATTTTGATAAATAACTGAATTACGCAGACCGTAGGTTCTCTTGAGTTATCATTATCCGACAACATGAAAACTACTACTGTTGATGAAGAGAATATGCTGGAAGACAGAAACAAAGATGAAGATTGTGGTTCAAGAAGGCAGATGGTGATGAGTAATATCTGGTGATATTTTAAGGTGAGTGTGAATGACAGAGTTATTAATTACTTTACTTTAACATCCCTTTCTCCGGCCTTCGCCGCACACCAGTCAGTGCTTGCTCCTCTCATTGCCTAACTGTGGTTCTTAACACTTGCAGATTTACACGCTTGCAAACCACAGTTCAGAAACCTGTGTTTCAAAAGTATACTACTTCTTTAGAAACTTTTTACTAAAGTGGTTACTGTCTAATTAAAAGTTTCTGAACCCTACTCGTTATATGCTTTGTTGCGTCGTGTCTGTATATGTCTATACTGCCCACATTGTTATTAATTAACGTTGATTTATGGAGGGTATGCGAATGACCGAAAGCTTATATATATATATATATATATATATATTATTTTGATATTCCTTTTATTTGCTTAAATTTAAAGTATATAAATTTATTCTCAAACTAGGAGTTATCATTCTTTTCATATCTCTCTTGATTTAGTGCTGCCCGTATAAAAAGAATTCAATTTCAATTGCATTGCATAGCAACTAGCTTTTAAATAAATTTGACTATCGCTTTAGCCTAGGGTATTCCCTTATTTTTAGTTAGCAATCTCAAATATGCAAACGAGTTTAAAAAAATACACACTCAAATCTCACTCAATTTTCACCCAATTCCCCACTCTTGAGTTGTAATTCTGAATCTGATGTTGGCACTGAAGAAAGATTTGAGTAAGGGCTATGGAGCTGGCACTCAGCTTCTAATCTAGGTTTAGACATTTCATTATTACCAATTCCGAAAATTCATGACAGTGAACGTATTCGCAGCTATTTTTGACCATATCGATTGAGATGACATTTGATACAATATAATATCGATTTTGAACCAAGGGTTGTTACGCCATATCAATTTCGATGACATGTGATACAATATAATATCGATTTTGAACCAAGAGTTGTTACGCCATATCAATTTCGATGACATGTGATACAATATAATATCGATTTTGAACCAAGGGTTGTTACGCCATATCAATTTCGATGACATGTGATACAATATATCGATTTTGAACCAAGAGTTGTTACGCCATATCGATTCCGATGACATGTGGTACAATATAATATCGATTTTGAACCAAGAGTTGTTACGCCATAACGATTACGATGACATGTGAGGCAATATAATATCGATTTTGAACCAAGGATCGTTACGCCATATCGATTGCGATGACATGTGAGGCAATATAATATCGATTTGAACCAAGGATTGTTGCGCCTTAACGATTACGATGACAATGTGATACAATATAATATCGATTTTGAACCAAGGGTTGTTACGCCATATCGACTGCGATGACATGTGATATAACATAATATCGATTTTGAAGCACGGGTTGTTTCGCCTTAACCGACCTTCATTTCCCCTTGCTCTATTTAATTCTTTCTAGTAAACGACTTTAATTCCAGGGACTCTTTGCCCCAGGAAACGCTAGCTATAATTAAGTTAAGCCCGTAGATGGATCGTCTTATACATATCCAGGGACCGTGGTAACAAATGGGCTATTCAGTATCAACGTATGCTTCTTCATTACATATTCAAATATTTTAGGGGTGGAAAGAAGCGTGGGAATAAATGAGAGCGTTTTCAGTACCCTAAATTAAGGGTTAGTTCCGGAAACGGCAGCCGGATCTGCCCTTCCCTCACTTTATTAGTTGCAGTTATTTGATCTAAGTTCTAATACCAATATACATAGAGGGACATCAGTATTTGACTGTTATTAAAAGCAAGCTAATTTTAGAAGTAACCATATCCATCAAAATAGAAATGATTTACCATATTTAGCAATACTTATCATTGTAGGGCCATGTTTGTTTTTTCACGCGTTAGTGAAGCCATCCTGATAAAAACTCATCTTTTTTCCGTTATTCTATATTTTTACTTTCTCTACACTTACTATATACAAAGTGTATAGAGAAGGTATTGATATACTATATACCCAAATTTCGATATTGAGATTTCACCGGAAATACATGTCGTGGGACCTCCTGAATCCAGAAAAGAACATTTTTAGAAAAACGTCCATGTGTGTGGATAGCATAGCTCAAAAACGAAAAGACCCTTAAATATCTAACTTGGTATCCTACATATGCCGTTTTTTCCTTTAATTCAAGTTTAAAACTGGAGTTCTAGTAAAACTATTTGGGTATAAACCTATAAAATTATTAAATAAAATAATAGAGCAAATAGAAACCAAAATAAATGTAGATTCTTTATTAATATTTTTCTTCCCAATTAATAGTTTAAATTCTTCTAGTGCAAAGGCACTACCAAAAAAGTGGCTCAAATAGCCATTAGTGTTAGGTGAAAGGTAATGGACTGGCCTTCCATTCAAAGACAAATGCAAGTTAAAATCCCAGTGACTGTGGTAAAGAACGGGGAGATTTCAAGTAAAATAATCGGTGTGGTGCTTGGAAGCTAATGGAGGTTATATTTGACTGTAGTTATGTGGGTTTTACTCTTTTATTTATTTAAAAAATACTGCAATTTTAAGGCAAAATTGTATATATTTTACAATATAAAACAGTCTTGATTACTTGTCGTATATGGTTGAAGGTTAGTATAACATGAAATTAATCCTAGAGTACAACCTTTTTTATATAATTAGGCTTAAAACAATTTGGTATCTTCCAAGGATGCAACACGAAGATTTTCAAGAAAACCCCTCACCCTAAACCACCCTTTTCATAGAACATTTTTCGAAAATGTTGATATCCTCAAAAATGGCCCTAACGATTTTTATTAAAATACCTTATGTTTAAGATATTTTTATGACAACCGAAATGCTATTTTGAATTTTCTGAAAATAGCCTCTGAAAAGCTCTTCAATGTGGATGACTTTTGTATACCTGGGAAACCATAGGATATAAACAAAACTTACTGCACAAAAAAATGTATATCTCATTAAAACACGCTCTTTATAGCATATACATTTTTTATAGAGTTAACCGTTTCCAAGATATTCCGAATTATTTAGTTTCAAGCCACTTAAATTTTTCTCCAACGGGAAGACACCTCCTTTCTCGTTTCTCATTTGCTTACTCCTGGCAAGCAAAGATATTGGAATTTCAATTGTTTCACATAGCGACCGGCTTTTAAAGGACGAGACTATCGCTTTAGCTTGTGCATTTTCTTATTTCCCTTTTACTTACAAACTAGAAATAAGACTATTCTGCTTATGTTTATCTTGATAAGTATGATGTAGATAAAAGATTAATGTTTTCAATACAATATTTATTTGCCATGTGAATGGAACATATTTGATTTTTTTAACTTGTCCAAAAAACCAAGTAATGAAGACAACTTCTGCCAATGTCTATTTCAATTATCATGAAGTAAATAGAAGAATAAGCTGTTTAACAATAATTTATTAGAGGGATGTGGAGAAAGTAAATGTGAATAGAACACATCAGACTTCCTATTTATTATCTACTCCGTGAGTTATTTTTGGAAAGATAGAATTTCGTTGTGTTTTTGTTTCTCGTCAGTTAATATTTACTTTCTCTATACGTACTATGTACATAGAGTATAGAGAAGGTATTGCACTCCACCCAAAAATTCGATACCGAGATTTCACCGGAAATATATGTTTTAGGATCCCCTGTAACCAAAAAAACATTTGTAGAAAAAGGTCCGTGTGTGTCCGTGAACACGAAAACTCAAAAACGAAGAGTAGCTAAAATACCAAACTGGGTATTTAAGTTCAGTATCTTCCAGGGATAAGACACGAAGATTTTGAGAAAATCCTCGCCACCCTAAACTACCCTTTACATGGAACTTTTTTCGACAGCTTTGAGTTCCTCAAAAATGGCTCTAACGATTTTGATTAAAATATGGTATATTAATGATATTTACCTGAAAAATAATATGTATATCTCGAATTTTCTGGGAATAGGCACTGAAGACTACTTTATACTGGATGAATTTTACGGAATTTTGCGTAACTGCTAAACCATAAGAGATAGACAAAAACTTACCACGCAAAAATTTAGAGCACATTAAAACACAAAATTTATGTTATATAAACATTTTTCATGGAGTTGATCGTTTTTGAGATATTTTTGTTTTCGGTTTCAGCTTTAAAAACTTATACTTTTCTCATACAAGAATTTGTGAACTCGTGTCCGTAATAGTGGTAGAATAGTTTCTCTTTAGCTTGAGCGGAGGGGTCCCATATATACAGAATTTATTATTTTCAAATTAATCATTAGGAAACCATCTCAAAATTACATTTTTTTTTCTGATTATCAAGGAATTCGTCTCCGGTTTATGTCTACCAGATAACATTAATATGCACATTTGGTTACTACTTTCATATAAAAAATGTCCAAGGAAAATAGTCCTTTTAAATTTAATTTGAATCATTTTATATCTTTCAGTATAGAAGACAAACGAACCGCAGATAAAAGCACGTTTTGTTGACGTCATAAAGAAGCATTGTGCTTATCTAAAAGCTTCACTCGCATCTCTCAGAAGAATTATTGCCTCAGGTCTTCGGCTCTAGCAAAACCTTATATTAACAGTTTGGAACCTTATTTTTTTTTTTCCCCCTTAATGCTGACAAAGACTGGAAAAAAATTAGTGTTTATAACCATTAGTTATCTTCAGAAATGTAAGAGAGGGTCGTGCATAACATGACTAGTGTGGAACGGAGATAAAATACTTCAACGTGCACACAGAAAAAATAAAAATCCTTAAATTTGTCACAAAGTTTAGACTCGAAAGTAGATGAATTTAATGGACTTCTGAGTCTTAATTTTTTTTTGTATACAGACGAGTACAGTGGTAACACCATTCCATAATAATAACGCTATTAAGGTTAATAATAATAAAACAATAATAACAATAATAATATTTAATAATAATATGTTTACGTATAATCATTTCTGTGTATTTCTACTTCATCGATTATATATACGTGTACAATTAGAAATACAGTTTCAAGCTGCAGTACTCGCCTAGCATAAAAAACACCGGGAATGGAAGTCTCCCTTTCAAAACCAGAAGTGCTCAGCGCATGAACAGGTTTCGATTGTGTTTTTATTAAGGGTCTGTGAAAAACAAAACCACAGTTCCAGGCGTTCCTCACAAGGACTTACATGGAACTGTGTTACCAACCACATTATCTGTGCAAAACTGTGTTCAGAAAATTATTTTAAAGCCCTGTTATAGATTAGAAATAGACTATTTTTCAATTAAAAAAAGTAATACATCCCTATATTCTTGTGGAATAAACCATCTAATTTGTTAAAAAGAAACGGTTTTTTTTTTTTTACTTTCTCTAGCCCGCATGTACAATGTACATAGTGGATGGAGAAGGTATTGTATTCCACCCAAAAATTTGATGTCCAGATTTCACCGGAAATATATGTTTTGGGGTCCCCTGCGTCCAAAAAATACATGTTCCGAAAAAGGTCAGCGCGCGCGCGAGTGTTTGTCTGTGGACAGCATAGCGCAAAAACCAAAACACCGTTAAATACCAAACTTGGTATTTAGGTTTAATATCTTCCGAGGATGTGACAAAGATTTTCAAGCAAATCCCCCCACCAAAAACTACCCTTTACATGGAAAAATTTTAGGAAATTTTGATTTTCTAAAAAATGGCTCTAACGATTTGGACTAAAATACCATATATTAAAGACATTTATATGGCAAATAAAATGCATATGTTGAATTTTATGGGAATAGCTTCTAAACATCTGTTTATTCTGAATGAATTCTGCTGAATTTTACGTAACTGATAAACTGTAAAAGATAGACAGAAGCTTACTACATAAAACATTGTAGATCACGTTAAAGCACACAATTTATGTCATTTTTTTGTAGAATTGACCATTTCTGAGATGTTCTTGTTATTGTTTACAGATTTAAAATACTTACACACGGAAAGTTGTAAACTTCTGGCCCTGCATAGAAACGGACTTCAACCACATGACTACCAGTTTTTAAGAGATTTTGTTCTACTGTATTCCCTTATTTTCTTTCTGCTTAGGAAGCAAGTAATTAAGACAATTTCTGCTAAATATTTATTTCGATTATCATAAAGTAGATAGAACATGCATTTTAACAATAATTTGTTACAGCGATGAGAGAAAGTCATGTGAATGGAACACATCACATTTTTTTCACCACACGCCCTGGAGGGTAAGAGCTGGAAGGGTAGTCTCATGAAAAATTCAGAGATTTGAGATCTAAGATCTGGTTGTGTTTACACGAAAAAATGCGAGTCAGTTGGGGAATTTAATGTTATGTCAGCATGTTGCCATGGTAGCTCATTTAGTAGAGCAACCAGACAAACAGGGAGTCAAATGATCAAGCAGCAAAAAATCTATGGTACATAAAAATCTGATGTGTTCCATTCACATGACTTTCTTTTCCCTCTCTGTAGTGCAGTAGCACAAACTATTTCTTATAAGCTTTAATTTTAGTTCCTTTTATAAGTAGAAGGGGAACAAGGGAATACACTAGGCTAAACAGACAGTCAAATGTTTTAAACTGTAGTTGCTATGGGAATGAAGTCCGTTTTTTTTTTTTTTTTTTTTTTTTTTTTTTTTTTTTTTTTTTTTTTTTTTTCTAAGCGTTGACAAGTTCCCGGATGAGAAAAGTTCAAGTATTTTAAAACTGAAATCAATAACAACGAATACCTCAAAAACGGCCAACTCCACGCAAAAATGTATGTGACATAAATTGTGTTTTATCGTGATCTACAATTTCTGTGTAGTAAGTTTTTGTCTTTCTCTTACAGTTTACCATTTATGTAAAATTCAATTAAAATCATCCTGAATAAAGAAGTCTTTGGAGCCTATTCCCGAAAAATTCAAGATAAATATTTTATTTGTCATATAAATATCTTTAATATACGGCATTTTAATAAAAATCGTTAGAGCTATTTTTGAGAAAATCGAAATTTTCGATATTTTTTCTATGTAACGGGCAGGGATGGAGTGATTTTTTTTAAAATTTTTGTGTCGCATCCCGAAGATGCTAAACTTAAATACAAAGCTTGGTATTTTACCGACTTTTCGTATTTGAGTTATCGTGTTCACATACATACGGACACACACTTGACCTTTTTCTAAAAATGCTGTTTTTTTAATACAGAGTACCCTAAAACATACATTTCTGGTGAAATCTCGGTATCTAATTTTTGGGTGGAATGCAATACCTTCTCTATACACTATGTACATAGAACGTATAGAGAAAGTAATATAAACCACGGCTAAAGCTACACTAAAAACAACTATACTTTAATGGCGAAAAATATGACAAAGAAAAACTCAGATGAATAAGCCATTTAAATATTCAGCTTACTAAGTCATAGCAGAAACTCCTGTGGAACAGTCTGATGTAAATAAACGAAAAGCGGCGAATTCAGAGAAAAAGTAGGTATAAAGCAACAAATTTGCTGGTTCTTTTTCATAACATTTTGGAATTTACTTTTCAAAATGACTCATAATCTGTTTCCCTGGGACTGGAATTCGGGAGGCTATTGCTCAATTCCCACGGCCAATCTCCCTGCCCTATAGGTTTTTCAGGGGGGGTTTCCAGGTCACTAGGGGAATGCTGTGAAGGTTTCATTTCCACGAACCTCCTGTCCCTTCACTTTATCCAACCGGTCTCTTTCAGTGTTGTAATTATCGGTAAGGACTGCGGTAGTGGCGCCCTTCCATGATGGTGAATGTGCTTTGGAAATACAGCTCTTTAGGACCCAGAGGGTTCGGTCAGACCTGCGTCATTGGCTCCTAGTGCTCCCGCGTCGAGCGGAGCTGGTTAGACGCTCTACGTACCTTTGATGCCCTATGCCTGTGAGGCATGAGGCAAAGACACGGTTCCGGAAAAAGCAACTATTGAGAAGTCTGCCTTTAGAGCTGCCTCCCTAACATTAACAGAAACTCCACCATACCAAACCTAAACCCATCCCTACATTCCTGTAGTTAAGCCCTTACAAGGGTAAGTACACAACAACTTTACCTATAATGAATTTCAAATGAATGAGTTTTGTCCTTGAGCGCCACCAGGCCGGCAGCCAATCGGAGTGCTGCTGTGCTGACATATTGCTTTACCGCTGAACTGGGGAGTAACGCGCTAAGTGATTCCCTCTCTCATAAATACTACTTGCGCTAAGACCCACTATTCAAATTTTGTAAAGAATAGTTCGAGAGGAAGAGAGAAAGTAATGTTCGTAGCAGAACCGTAAAAGCCACAGATTTTTAGCTCAAAAAGTTTTCATAATATACGTGAATCATTGTCTCGCCAAGCAAATCTGCATGCTCAGTGTGCGAGTGAGAGGGAAATATGAAACGAGTGGGGGTAACGACCTGGCAACGCAGAACACGACAACACATTTCATTCGCTGCAGCGTAGAACTCTTCCCATTTGAAAAACATGATAGACTCAGCACTAGTCTACTAAATCTCGAACGCACCCACCGTCCACAGTAGCTCTTTTCCAGCGGTCCGGTTTCGGCCGCTATCAATAATATTCTCGTATCATCCTATCCTCTTGGGGTCTGACGTAAAATAAGCTCATGTTGGCTGCAGTGTGGAACCTCCTCCGGAATGACACACACGCCTGGACTTACAAGTCAGTGCCTGGGATTAGAGGCTCTTGATTTGAGAGAAGCCAGGATCGGCGATCAGCCCAATGCTTGGAAGTATAGTGAGGAAGTGGTTGCTATGAAACGACAGTGAAATGGATAACAGAAAAGATGATTATGGAGACGGAAACCGAAGAAAACCCTCCCGATGCCGCTTTGTCCACCACAAATCCAGTATGCGGGTTCTGGGTCGAACACGGGCTGCCAAAATGAGAGGCGTGCGGTCTAACCACTAGCGCTGTCCTTAATGTGTGTTTATTTAATTAATTTATATGTAAATAGAACTACTGTTTGACCTAGATAAATAATTTCTAGAGATGAATATATCTAAATGAATAGATATGTTGTACCTGTTAATGTTCAATGCTGTTTTATGAAGGTTAAAGTTTGAGTTTGAGTTGAACTTTGATCTAATATGCTGCAATTATGTACGCTACGGATTTTTCTTTACACTTTTCAGCCAGTTAACCTCTTCTAATCATTTCTGCTACGTTCTGCGCAATTGGAGGGCTTAATATAAAACACGCAGCACTGCATCTACGTCATAAAATATTCCCTTGGTTTAGGAAGTGTATATTACAACAGAGTTACCAGAAAGTCTGCGTTTAACCGAAGTTTAATCGCAGGTATTATACAGCAAGATCAGAAACAGGTAAAAAAAAATGGAGAGTTAAAAAGGAATATTAAGCAGGAGAGGATGTAGCGGTGTAGCATAAAGTTTACGTTGACCACCATTGTGAGGAAACTTAAGAGGCAATGGCTACCTGAGGTAAAGCCAATAAACAATGCAGTCAGTTGTGGCTGTGTTAAACTGGAAACAAAAGCCTCAAGAGCAGCCTTCCTGCTTGTCGATTGCCTCCTACCACAACACTCCCGCACCCTCCGGCTTACCACGTGGCCATTCATTATGCACAGCCGAGCACTGGGAGCAATTTCCGCCATTAAACAATGCATATATGATGAGCATCGGTTTCCAGCTGCTGTTTCACCAAGCTGAAGAAGGAGATGGCCTCGAGAAAAACTTCCATCATCTTAGGAAATGGCAATGGCAGGGAATTTCAAATGGGTCCAGTCGCAGTCCAAAAGTACTTAATGGAAACTAGAGGAAATTCCTTTAAAAATCTGGTGTGTTCCATTCATGACTTTCTCTACATCTTTCTAACAAATGATTATAATAAGCTTATTCTTCTAACCACGTCATGCTAATCGAGATAAATACTAGCAAAAACATACTTATTAATTAGTTCCTTATAAGCATAAGGGAAATTAGGGAATGCACTAGGCTGACGCAGAATTTAATGTTAAATAAATCTAGGCAATCGAAAATAAAACTATTTTACCCTAAAACAATGCTAAAAATCTGATGTGTTACACTCACATAACTTTCTCTAGCTGTTCCACAAACTTCATATATAAGATGTTTCTTCTTTCTGCACCTTCCTAATCGTGGTACTCATTAGCACAATGTTCTTATTATTTAGTTCCGTATAAGTAGGAAGAAAATAAGGGAATACACTAGGCTAAACCAATAGTCAAATGTTTTAAAAGCTGTCGTTATGCGATTGTCATTACAAATCGCTTCTTTTCTTGGCCAGGAGTAAAACAAAAGAAAAACGGACTCTCCCGTCTGAGAAAAGTATAAGCACTTCACAACTGAAACCAATAACAATGAATACCTTGAAAAGGTAAGCTCCACGAGAAAAATGTATATGACATAACTTGTGTATTTTAACAAGACCTAATTTTTTTGTACAGTAAGTTTTTGTCTATCTTTTTACGGTTTACCAGTTATGCTAAATTCAGCAAAATTCATCCAGAATAAACAGGTTTTCAGAAGCTATTCACAGAAAATTCAAGATATACATTTTATTTGTTAGGTAAATATCTTTAATATATGATATTTTAATCAAAATCTTTGGAGCCATTTTTAAGAAAATCAAAATTTTCGAAAAAAGTTCCATGTAAAGGGTAGTTTGGGGTGGGGGGATTTTTCTCAAAATCTTCGTTTCGCATCCGGAAGATACTAAACATAAATACCAAGTTTGGTATTTTAGTTACTTTTCGTTTTTGAGTTATCGTGTTCACACACACACACACACACAAACACACACATGGACCTTTTTCTGAAAATGCTTTTTTTGGATACAGGGGGTCCTAAAACATTTCCGGTGAAATCTCGGTATCGAATTTTTGAGTGGAATACAACACAGAAACCAATAACAAGGAATATCTCAAAAATTATCAACTCCACGACAGCAATGCATATGGCATTAATTGTGTATTTCAACGATATCTACATACTTTGTGTAGTAAGTTTTTGTCTATCTCTTAAGGTTTATTAGTTATGCAAAATTCAGCAAAATTCGACCAGAATAAAGAGGTCTTCAGAGGCTATTCGTAGAAAATTCAAGAAATACGTTTTATTTGTCATATAAGTATCTTTAATATACGGTTATTTTAATCAAAATCGTTAAGAGTCATTTTTGAGAAAATCAAAGTTTTTAAATGTTTTCCATGTTAAGGATAGTTTGGGGTGGAGGTGGTTTTCTCAAGTTCTTCGTGTTGCATCTCTAGAAGATACTAAAATTAAATACAAAGAGTGGTACTTTTCCGATTTTCCGTTTTTGATTTATCATGTTCAAAGGCACACAAACACACTCACACACGAACCTTTTTCTATAAGTGCTTTTATGGATACAGAGAACGCTAAAACATGCACATCCGGTGAAATCTCGGTATCGAATTTTTGGAAGACATGCATGGGGGGACTTTTTTTGGAAATCTTCGTGTCGCATCCTTGGAAGATACCAAACTTAAGTACCAAGTTTGGGCTTTAACGGTCCTTTAGTTTTTGCGCTATGCTGCCCACGGGCACATACAATACCTCAGTAGCAGGGAGCTCATTTTGTTTTTTTCCAGTCTCTGGTTTAAGCGAAGGTGGAAGAAATCCACCCAAGCGAAGCGTACGTGTTAGTAAAATAAAACTTGTGTTGTCAACTAAAGGAAGACTTATGCCTCATCATAAAGAAAAGCGTGGGACACAAGATGAAGAAGAACGATAAAACAAGGATAATAAATACAAAACTAAAGCCGAAAAAGGAAAGAAGGAAGCATTCTTAGAAAGTTGGCGGAACATAGCATCTTGATACAGTGGGATCTGCCATTAGAATTCCAGCGCAGTCTTCCCCATGTAATTTAATTCCGCGAACAGGGTAACTAACGGAGCTAAGAATCACTGAGTTGTTCTTTTTCAGTTCTATTTGGTTGGTGATCAAACTTTTAATTGCGGATGCTGAAGGAATGTTGTGCTGCAGAAGAAGCAATGTTCCACTACACTAATCTTCCTGCCGCAGCATATCACCATTTGGTCCAATGCAGAGGTCATCTGCAGCACTCCAGCTCACAGCAGAAATCTGAATATTGCTTTCTCTACATTCACCTGCTGTGTAGAAAAAGTATGTATCGCACCCAAAAATTCTGTACCGAGATATATACATATTTTGGGTCCCCCTGAATAAAAAAACAGCTGATATGTTCCATTCACATGACTTTCTCTACATCTCTGCAACAAATTGTACTTAAACAGCTTATACTTCTATTTACTTCCTTGAAAGTAGAAGCGAAATGAGGGAGTAGATTAAAATGATAGCCAAAAGCTGGTTGTTATCTGGTAACTGAAGCTCCTTTGCTTGTATGGGCAGGAGTTAACAAATTCCTGTATGAGAAAAGTATGTTTTTAAAAACAGAAACAAAAAACCAAGAATTTCTTAAAAATGATCAACTCCATGAAAAACAATTTTATGACATAAATTGTGTGTTTTATCGCAAGCTACATTTTCTGTGGGGTAAGTTTATGTCCATCTCTTACGGTTTAGCAGTTATACACAATTTCGTAAAATTCATCTAGAATAAAGTGGTCTTCAGAGGCTATTCCCAGAAAATTCAAGATATACATTTTATTTGTCAGGTAAATATCTTTAATATATACGATATTTTAATCAAAATCGTACAGCCATTTTTAAGAAAATCAAATTTTTCGAAAAAAGTGCCATGTAAAGGGTAGTTTGGGGTGGGGGATTTTTTTTAAAGTCTTCGTGTCGCATCCTTGGAAGATACCAAATTTAAATACCAAGTTTGGGGTTTAACGGTCCTTTCGTTTTTGCGCTATGCTGGCCACAGACACACAATGCAATGCATTGCATGCATACATGCATAAATTCATGCATACTATTTTTGGGTACACTATGTACAGAGTTCGTATAGAGAATGTAAAAAGCTGACGTGTGTCATTCACATGACTTTCTCTACATCTCTGCAACAAATTATTTTTTTTTTCTTTTTTAACTGTTTCATTTGTTTAGTCCTCTCTAACTTCAATGGCCATATCGGGGGTTTTGACTTGTGATACTGTAAGTTCAGAACATTAGGTTTTTATAAACTTTATATTATCAAACACACACACACACACACATTTACTCTCACATTCATACTTCCAGACTCTATTGGGGATAGGGAATAATTCTGGTTAAGAAAAATTCCCCTCCCGAGCCGGGAATCGAATCCGGGACCTCCGGGTGAAGTCAGCTCGCTGACCACTCGATCACGGAGACAATCTGAAACAAATTATTGTTAAAAAACTTATGCTTGTATTTATTTCATGCTAATTGAGAAAAAAATTAGCAGAAATAGTCTTAATACTTGGTTCCTTGTAAGTAGAAGTGCAATAAGGGGGTAACATAGGTTAAAGTGATAGTCAAAAGCTGGTTGCTATATGACTGAAGTTCCTTTGTATGTAAGGAGAGGAGTTGACAAATTCCTGTATGAGAAAAGTAGAAGTTTTTTAAAGCTGAAACTAATAACAAAGAATATCTTAAAAACGATCAACTCCACGAAAAAACTGTATACGACATAAATTGTGTGTTTTATCCCGAGCTTGATTTTTTGTGCAGCAAGTTTTTGTCTATCTCTTAGGGTTTACCAGTTATGCAAAATTCAATAAAAACCATCCAATATAAAAAAGGCTTTAGAGGCTATTCCCAAAAAAGTCAGGATATGCATTTTAGTTTGCATGTAAATATCTTAAACATAAGAGATTTTAATCAAAATCGTTAGAGCCATTTCTGAGAAAATCAAAAGTTTCGAAATTTTTTCCATGTAAAGGGTAGGATGGGGTGGGGATTTTCTTGAAATCTTCGTGTTAATCCTTGAAATATACCAAACCTAAATACCAAGTTGGTCTTTTCGTTTTTAAGTTATTCTGTTCAGAGACACACACGGACCTTTTCCCATCTTTTTTTTGTATTCAGGTGGACACAAAACGTGTATTTCCGGCGAAGTCTCGGTAGTTTTACTTTCTCTAACCCACGAGTCCGAAAAAAATGTTTTTAGCAAAAGTTCCGAATGTGTGTCCGTCTGTTTCTAAAAATGTTATATTTTCGGTTAAATCTTGGCTTCGATTTTTAGGATGAAATACAGCATTCTCTATCCACTATATATATTGTACATGCGGGCTAGAGAAAGCAAAAACGTTGGATTTCACTGCTATTTTCCGTTTTTCACCTCGTTGACCTTCTTACTGAATAGTAATCCACTCACAGACATCGGAAAAAGCAGCTGATTGCATTTCTAAGTGCATTCTATTTATTCTGTTTTTAGAGTAGCCACAAAGTGCTTTGAATTGCAAATTGAATTACATTTTCTCTGAAACCATTAACTTTCATGTGCAGCTGTGCTTACATGCAGTTGCGGTAAGAGTAAATAGTGTTTTCTTTTCTATTTTCCTGGGCAAGTATCTTACTGGTTTACCTCCCTTTCAAGTGAATTGTTTTGTTAGAAGTATTTAATCTGGGTGCGTTCATTGTTCTTACTAGGGTAGAAAGCAACTGTGTACTCAGTAAGAGTTATAAAAATGACAGAAAGGAAACAAGCGTTCACTAACGGTTAAAAAAGTAACTGTGACAAAAAGGAAGTAACGGTTACAAAAATAACTGTTCAATAATGATAGCAAAAGTAACAGTGACGCTGATTTGAAAGTATACACCACATAAAAAGTAACGATATGACATCCAGTGATGGTTAGAGAAGTAATGGGGATAGAAGAATATATCTAATCACTCACTAACGATTTCATCAGTAACGAAATCAAACGAACTAATGAACACACCTAGACACTCAATGAAAGTAACGGTGACCGAAAGAACTGATCACTTAATAACGGATGTAAGCGTAAATTAACTAATCGCTCATTAATGATTACAAAAGTGGCGGAGGGAGAAAAAGTAATCTCCTTGGTACAACAGCCCTAAGTTACCATCTACAAGCGTCATGGATGGGGTACAGCACCGGAGGGTGGGACTGGTTAGCGTTCCGAATCCTTCCTGGCCGATGAATGCGGTTCTCGCAACCTGCAGTTGCTACTTTTTCTTCAATTGGCCTCCTACGGACTTGACGAGGCTGAGCGCACCGCGTTACCACAGCTCGAATGAGCCGACCAACGGCGAGAGAAAGTGACTAATGTTCAATAAAGATTATAAAATAAAGGAATAGAAAGCAACCAGCCCCCAATGTAACAGAAAATAATGACGATTACAAAAGTAAGGGTGGCAGAAAAAAAAATATCAATTTTGACCGCCTCCGAGCTGACTTCTTACCCGGAGATCCCGGGTTCGATTCCCTGCTGGGGCGGGAAATTTTTCTTTAACTGGAATTATTCCCTATCCCCCATATAGTCTGGAAGTATGAATGTGAGAGTGAATGTTATTAATATAAAGTTTAACCTAATGTTCTGAACCAACAGTTTTACAAGTGAAAGCCCCCGATATGACCATTGATGTTAAAGGGGGCTATACAAATGAAGCAATAAAACAAATATCAATTTCCTACGGTTACAAAAATATATGATATAAAGTAACTGATCAGTCACTAGCGATTACAGAATTAAATGGTGAGAAAGAATCAGACATCTAATGGCAATTACAAAAGTAAGGCTAAAAACAAAACAAAAAAAATCTGATGTTTTTACTTTCTCTAAACGAACTGTGTACATAGTGTATATAGAGGGTATTGCACTCCACCACAAAATTCGATACAATTCACCGGAAATATATGTTATAGGGTCCCCATGTATCCAAAAAAAAAGTATTTTCAGAAAAAGGTCCGTGTGTGTGTGTCAGTGTGTCAGTGTGTCCGTGAACACGATAACTCAAAAACAAAAAGTCGGTAAAATACCAAACTTGGTATTTAAGTTTAGTATCTTCCAGGGATGCGACACGAAGATTTTGAGAAAAATCCCTCCACCCCAAACTACCCTTTATAGGAAACTTTTTTCGAAAATTTTGATTTTATAAAAAATGGCTCTAACGACTTTGATTAAAATGTCGTATATTAAAGATATTTACACGAAAAATAAAATGTATATTTTGAATTTTCTGGGAATAGCCTCTGAAGACTACTTTATTCTGGATGAATTTTACGGAATTTTGCATAACTGTTAAATCGTAAGAGATGGACAAAAACTTACTACACAACAAATGTAGAGCACTTTAAAATACACAATTTATGTTATACACATTTTTTTCGTGGAGTTGATTGTTTTTGAGATATTCCTTGTTTTTTGTTTCAGCTATAAAAATATACTTTTCTCATATAGGACTTTGTGAACTCGTTCCATACAAACAAAGGAACATCAGTCAAATAGCAACCAGCTTTTTATTATTACTTTAACCTATGGTACTCCCTTATTTCGCTTCTACTTACAAGAAAGCAAGTAATAAGACTATTTCTGCTAATTTTTTCTCTATTAGCAGGAAGTAAAGAGACGCATAAGCTGTTTAACAATCATTTATTGCAGAGTTGTAGAGAAAGTCATGTGAATGGAACACATCAGATTTTTAATATCTGCGAACCTGCAAAAGATGATGACAATGAAGGTTGTCGAAACGCGTCCAGTGTGCCAACACCAACAAGATGTTTAAGTGGAGCACGTGTCGGCAACAGGTGTCCAGATTTGAACATGAACAATATCTGATGTATTCCATTCACATTACTTTCTCTACATCTGTGACCAATTATTGTTAAAAGGCTTATTCTTCTATTTACTTCGTGCTAGCCATGCAATGGGTTAAAATTCGTTTCTTTGCATTGCCATGAGTTAACAAATTCCCGTATGAGAAAAGTTTAAGCATTCCAAAACTGAAACCAATAACAAGGAATGTCTCAAAATATGATCGACTTCACGAAAAAATGTATGTCCACATCGTGTGTCCACATTTTTTGTGCAGCATCCCTAGCTCTCATTCTCTCTCTCCCATCCCTCTCTCTCCCTCCCTCTTCTTGGCCCTCTCTCCTCTCTCTCTCTCTCTCTCTCTCTCTCTCTCTGTTTTCTAGTTATGCAAAATTCAGTAAAATTCATTCCAAAGTAAAGAGATCAGAAAATTCAAGAGAAACAATTTATTTTTCAGGTAGATATGTTTAATATATATTTTAATAAAAATCGTTATAGCCAATTTTTTAGAAAATTACTACTTTTCAAGTTGAGGGTAGTTTGGAGGGGGATTTTTCTCAAAATTTTCGTCTCGCATCCATAGATGATACTAAACTTAAATACCAAGTTTGGTATTTTACCAACTTTTCGTTTTTGAGCTATCGTGCTCACAGACACAGGGCCACACGAACACACATGGACCTTTTTCTAAAAATGATTTTTGGACAGTTTATTTTTGCAAAAAAATAGCGGTTATTTTTACAAAAGTATTGTAACAGAAAGTAGCTGATTACCCAATAACATTTCATAAAATAAAGGTGAGATATAGTAGCCAATAACTAGGTCAATATTACAAAATAAAGGGTTAGAAAATAACCAGTCACCCAACGATGATTTCAAACAGTATAACACAAAATAGCTATTCACTCAGTGATGGTTACAAAGTAGCTTTGAAATAAGAACTGATGGATTTGTAAGTAAACGGAATGAACAGCATCGAAAAACTGTAACATTCGTTTTTCCCGATAAACCACAAGGACTTCTCAAATTCAATGCCTTGCCGGCTTTTTATGCTAGCTCGACTAATTAGAGAAACCGGACGGAAATCGGAAAGTTCGTGGCTGAAATTTCGATAGTGACATTGCAGTATTCACTCTGCAACCTTACTCTACACTCAAGAGTATATGAAACATCAATAAATTACAATTTATTACTCCAATACTTAAACTACGAAGCCAGGACCTTAGAGACATGATATTTTAACTTGACATTTCCTTTTAAAAAATCTGATATGTTCCATTCACATGACTTTCTCTACATCTCTGTAACAAATCATTATTAAAAAGCTTATGCTTCTATTTACTTCATGCTAATTGAGAAAAAATTAGCAGAAATAGTCTTATTACTTGCTTCCTTGTAAGTAGAAGCGAAATAAGAGAGTACCATAGGTTAAAGTGATAGTCAAAAGATGGTTGTTATGTGACTGAAGTTCCTTTGTTTGTATGGACACGAGTTGACAAATTCTTGTATGAGAAAATTATTAGTTTTTACAAGCTGAAGTCAAAAACAAGGAATATCTAAAAAAACGATAAATTCCACGAAAAAATGCATATAACAAATTGTGTGTTTTAAAATGCTCTACATTTTCTATGTGGTAAGTTTTTATCCATCTCTTACAGTTTAGCAGATATGCAAAATTCCGTAAAATTCCTCCAGATAAAGTAGTCTTCATGGGCTATTCCCTGAAAATTCAAGATATACATTTTATTTGTCAGGTAAATATCTTTAATATACGATATTTTAATCAAAATCGTTAGAGCCAATTTTCGAAAAAAGTTCCATGTAAGGGGTAGTTGGGTGTGGTGGAATTTTCTTGAAAATCTTCGTGTCGCATCCTTGGAAGATACCAAACTTAAATACCACATGCACACACACGGACCTTTTTCTGAAAATGCTTTTTCTGGATTCAGGGGGACCCAAAACATGTATTTCCGGTGAAATCTCGGTATCGAATTTTTGGGTACAATACAATGCCTTCTCTATACACTATGTACATAGTACGTGTTGAGAAAGTAAAAATAGTTCTTAGCGGTGGTAGTTACACGTCTATTGTTGATGTTTAACTCTACACGCACACACTTTCACTTTCATTTATACGCTCAGCCTCTAGGGAATGCTCTACCAACTGAGAAACGAATGGAAGCATTATAATTCTATATAATAATAATAATAATAATAATAATAATAATAATCATCATCATAATACTGTTAATAATATTAATCATAATAGGCACTTATAATACTACTAATCATTATGTTTGAGATTGAATATAGAAGCTGAATATATATGAAACAGCAACATTTTTGCCCATTATTAATTATAATAAAATAACAACAATACTAATAACAATAATAATATTATATTTCGGATTGAATATGGAAGCTGAATGTATATGAAACACAGAGCAGCGTTATTGTTCATAATTAATTATGATAATAAAATACTAATACTTATAATACTGCTATTATTACTACTATTATTATTATTATTATTATTATTATTATTATTATTATTATATTTCAGATTTAATAAAGAATCTCTATGTATCGGTATATGAAACATGTGGCGGGAATTAGTGTTTCGGGGCTTTGGAGGGGAATAAGATCGGGTTGGATCGCCGGCTAGCTAAGGAACTGAGTGATAATCTCAGGGTGTGCAGGAGAAACCTGAATACTGGTTTCTAAGTACCCTTTACCTTCCCGGTCACAAATTATAGTAGTTGTTTCACCTTCCCTTCGCGCCAATCTCCCTCTTAATTACCTTTCCCTGTGAACAAACTTTTTCACATCGCGGACTAGTAACTTCTCATTTTGCTATAAGCTACGACTCGACTTGGGTTCACTACACGATGTCAGACTTATGAGTGTCGATGTGCACCCCGTCTTTCCCGAATCTCCCGCGGCTAGACGACAGTCTATTCGCCGCTCCTTTTCTAGGATTTGCCAAACTTTTGCTATCTTCGTTACTTTCACTGATTTTATTGGTCGAAACTGTGTTGCATTTTTATATTTTGTCGCGTTTTCATTGGGTCTCGTGAATTTAGACGCCACGCTATGTCCTTACACATGTTAACGCGCCTGATTACACTTTGTGTGGTGTAGCGTGAATTTTGTTCGGTTTTTTTCCGTTCATCGTTCGTAGCTGAGTTTCTGCATATCAGCTAGCTTGCTTTACCCTTTTGTTCGCTAGATTTGCTACCTTTTCTTTCCTTCTGGACTCACGATCTCTCGTGTTTCAAGCAATTTTATTTCATGTTTCTTTTCCATTTTAATATAGCTAGCATTGTTTAAAGTAGTTTTGATTGTTTTAATTGTGATTGTATTCTGTTTATTACTTTATTTCTTTTCTTAAACTTTCTCTGTTTATTCGTGTTATTTTTCTTTCCTATTTATTTAATTTGTTATATTTCATATGTTTTTTCTAATGTTTTATTATCGCGTTACTCTTATTTGCCTGTGTAGTTTTATCACTTCAAACAACAGCATTATTGTCCATTATTATGATAAAATAGTAGTTATAATAAAATAATAATTAGAATAATACTAATTATTATGTTATTACTGTTGTATTTCAGATTACTTGATTGAATATGGAAGCTCCATGTAAATAAAACAGAGTAGCATTAATGCCCATTATTAACTATAAGAATATAATTATTATTGTTATAATATATTTCATATTACTGAATCGAATATGGAAGGTCCATGTATATGAAACAGAGATCAGTGGATTATTGCCCATTTTTCATTCGTCGAAGTGCTTTATACTGAATGTTAGGGCAACTGCGGAAGTGGTGGTGGTGATAGAGCAATAGGTGGAATGATTGGCAGGAAAAGCAAGTAGCTGCAGGAAAACTGCCCTAAGGGCAACTTCGTCTGCCACAAAATCGCACCTACGGCTTCCGATATTGCCCTATTGAGAGGCGAGCGATCCAACCACCCAAAATGCTGTAGGTATGAAATGAAATAGCCGTTTTAAAATCAGGTGCACTATTAAAATACCTTTCAAAGTAGCATGTGAGGTTTGTAAAACCCCGAGTTTGATCCTCGTTCACGTCCTATCGTTTCATTTTTACTTTCTCTACACATACTATGTACATAGCGCATAGAGAAGATATTGTATTGCACCCAAAAATCCGATACCAAGATTCATGCATTTTTAGAAAAAGGTCCGTGTGTGTCTGTGGATAGCATAGCTCAAAAACTCGCATCGTTGTAATCAGCTTATCCTCCCGTATTGATAGGACTGACACCCCCTAGGATATACAAGCCAATGCCTAGGGGTCAGAAGCCTGTCGGGGAGCCAACGCCACAAACCCACAGAATGGAGAACCTGTTACGAGCTGCGGCCGTAGCCAGGCATTACCATGAGGAAGTGGATGATATGAAATGTAAGCGAAATTGATGATTTCAAAGATGAGTGGCGGGGGAAACCGGAGGGCTTCGTCCATCATGAATCCCACATGTGGGCGCTTGGGATCGAACCAGGGCCGCTTAGATGGGTGGCAAGCGGTCTAACCACTACGCCCTCAGCTCGAAAGCTAAAATATTGCTAAGCACCAAACTTCCAAAGATGTGCCACGAAGATTTTCGAGAACATTCCTAAACTCTAAACTACCCTTTTTATGGGAAAAGTTTTGAAAATGTTGTTTTTCTCAAAAATGGTTCTATCGATTTTGATTAAAATGCCTTATATTATGCATATTTACATCTCAAATAAAACGCAGCTATATGCAGTTTCTGGGAGTAGCTTCTGAAGACCTGCTCGTTCTGGATAATTTTTTCTGAATTTTGCATAACTAGTAAACCTAGAGAAATGGACAAAAACTTACCACACAAAATTTATGTCATATGCATTTTTGTTGCGGGGTTGACCGTTTCCAAGACATTCCTTGTTGTTATTTAAATTTTAAAATACTTATAGATACCTATCTCAGACAAGAAGTGCGCGTTTTCCTTTTGTTCTCCTCCTGGCCAAGCAAAGGAGCGAGTTTCAATGGCAATCGCATAACGATAGCTTTTAAAACATTTGACTATCGTTTTGGCTTAGCGCATTCCTTAGTTCCCTTCTACTTATAAGGATTTAAATAATAAGTACGCTTTGCTAATGCTTATCTCGATTAGAATGGTGTAAAAAGAGGAACAATCTCTTGTAAGAAGTTTGTAGAACATTTGGAGAAAGTTATCTGAATCTAACACAAGATTTTTTAGGAGGCGTGTCCAGTAAATGACATTTGGTTCTATCCTCACCGCACTCCTCTCTCTGGTTCATTATCATTACGCCCGGATCGTATTGTATGTACAGTTGTTAGTGATCGCTCAAACAGGTTTAAGACAATTTCTATTCCCGCAGACTGTGAAGCCGAAATACGGTTTTGAACACAAATAATGTTAGCCAGCTGAAATTCATCATCATCTTGTAGAGATTTGCGATTAAAATATAATAACATATGGAATGGTGAGAAAGTGAGTTAGCAATTGCACCATAGACGATCCAATATGCATGACGAAGCGCGGAGTGGCGCACCCGTAAGTTGCCATGTTAGCTCAGCGATTAGAGAAACCGACCAAAATCTACGTAAATCTACGACACGGGACCCACGGCTTTACTTCCCTTCCGAAGGAAGCCATGCTAAGGATTTTTTACGCCCGAAAATATCCATTTAGAGACCGAAAGACCATTTTTTGAAATTCCGGCTATGGCACTGAATGTTTAAGTGTGACTTGATCTTTCCAACTCCTGTCTTACACACAGCTTGAGTGAAAAAACAATTAAATTTACATACATTTTCAATTTTTTGAACTACTGTAGTCAACATTTCAATCCCAGTGTTTATTAAACTGAGAGAAATGCAAATAGCGTGTTATTTATGGACGCTCTTAACTGTTGTGGTTCCTAGCGTCTCGTTCTAAATTGGGCGTTAAGGACCCTTAATTTTGCTCAGAGGCCTCTCTATCAGGCTCGAAATTCTTTTACGTGCCGTAAATCTACGACACGAAGCTATGCCAATACCCGAAAAAAAATCAACCATGCATGCACACAAACACACATGTGCACGTACACGCGCACGCACACATATAAAAATATTTATTACTGCAGAGATTACACGAAAATAGTTGAATTATTACTTTCTCTATACGCACTATGTACATAGTGTATAGAGAAGGTATTGCACTCCACCAAAATTTTCGATACCGAGATTTCACCGGAAATATATGTTTTAGGGTCCCCAATATCCTAAAAAAGCATTTTCACAAAAAGGTCCGTGTGTGTGTGTGTGTGTGTGTGTGTGTGTGTGTCCGGACGTGTGTCTGAACACGATAACTCAAAAATGAAAATTCGGTAAAATACTAAACTTGGTATTTAAGTTTAGTATCCTCCAGGGATGTGACACGAAGGTTTTGAGAAAAATCCCCCACCCCAACTACCCTTTACATGGAACTTTATTCGAAAATTTTGATTCTTTCAAAAATGGCTCTAACGATTTTGATTAAAATCTCGTATATTAAGGATATTTAACTGACAAATAAAATGTATATCTTGAATTTCCGGGAATAGCCTCTGAAGAGTAGTTTATTCTGGATGAATTTTACTGACTTTTGAGTAACTACTAAATCGTAAGAGATATACAAAAACTTATACACAAAAAATGTAGAGCACCTTAAAACACACAATTTATGTTATATACATTTTTTCGTTGAGTTAGTCGTTTTTGAGACATTCCTTATTTCTGTTTTCTGCTATGAAAAACTTATTTTTTCTCTTACAGGAACTTGTCAACTCCTATCCATACAAACACAGGAACTTCATTGACATAGCAACCAGCTTTTGACTATCACTTTAGCCTATGGTAGTCCCTTATTACGATTGTACTTACAAGGAAGCAAGTAATTAGACTATTTCTGCTAATTCTTTCTGATGAGCATAAAGTAAATAGAAGTATAAGCTTTTTAAGAATAGTTTGTTGTAGGGTAATAGAGAAAGTCATGTGAATGGTACACATCAGATTTTTTTAGTTACATAAACAAATTACCCATTGGGATCTCTTAGTTAATAATTCAAGAGAAAATATATTTTAAAATCCTCATTGGAATGTATATCGATTTTGTGTTATTTTTATAACAGTGTCACGTAACTGTAAACTTTAGCTGGGTTTTATAAATAGTTTGTTTTTATTATTTAACTGGGCTACAATTTCCATAGTGTTTACTGTTACCTGTTTGTCTTTCTCGCTTGGCTACTTTTTTCTCTTTTATACAATAACACACAGAATAAAAGTCAATATGCTGCATTAATTACCAGACGTTGCATTCAGAACAAATAGAGAATAACAATGCCACGAACCGAGTGACTTGGCGCTTTTATTGCTTTTCCTTTCACCGTTATTAAAATCCTGTTTATTCCACAGAAGGCATGTAACATTTGATTGTATATTGAGTGGCCCATTAATTCCAGATTTCAAAATACTTTATTTAGTAGAGAGGAAACTAAAATGGAAAATCGGCGTATAAGCCAATGTTATTAAAGGTATTCGAATTTAATGGATTGTTTATTTTAATTCTAAAATTCTTGTATTCATTACCATTTAAAATAACCTTCCATCACAAGTACCAACCTTGTTTTAAAATATTACGTGCTCCATTCACATCACTTTCTCTACATTACTGTAACAAGTTTTTGTTAAAAGCTTATTCTTATATTTAATGCTAAAGCACTGGCAGAAACGTCTTATTGCTTAGTTCCTTTATAAGTAGGAGCAAAATAAGGGAATACGCTAGGCTAAACCGACAGTCAAATATTTTATAATATGGTTGCTGAGGGATTGAAATCCATTTCTTTGCGTGGGCAGGGGTTGATAACTTGCCGTACGAGAAAATTTCATGTTTTTCAAATCAATAACAACGAGTATCTCGACCACAAAGATGTATATGGCATAAATTGTGTGGTTTATTGTGATCTAAATTTTTTGTGTAATAAGTTTTCGTCTATCTCTTACGATTTACCTGTTATGCAAAATTCACTCAGAATAAAGAGGTTTTCAGGGACTATTCCCAGAAAATTCAAGATATACATTTTATTTGTCATGTATAATATCTTAAATATAATAGATTTTAATCAAAATAGTTAGAGCCATTTTTGAGAAAATCAAAATTTTCGAAATTTTTTCCATGTAAAGGGTAGTTTGGGGTGGGGGGATTTTCTTGAAAATGTTCGTAACGCATCCTTGGAAGATACCAAACTTAAATGCCAAATTTGTCTTTTGGTTTTGAGCTATTGACCATTTTCTGAAAATGCTTCTTTTGGTATTCAGAGGATACAAACCCTGTAATTCCGGTGAAATCTCGGTATCGAATTTTTGAGTACAATACAATAGCGTCTCTATACACTATATATAGTACGTGTAGCGAAAGTAA
This sequence comes from Hymenopus coronatus, assembly GCA_030762935.1. Classification (NCBI taxonomy): domain Eukaryota; kingdom Metazoa; phylum Arthropoda; class Insecta; order Mantodea; family Hymenopodidae; genus Hymenopus; species Hymenopus coronatus. The sequence continues at coordinate 35,052,363 of CM060883.1, forward strand.
ATATTTTGTGTTACAGTCACATGACTTTCTTTAACTGTTCTGCAAACAAACGATTATTTTATCTATATCATATTAATCGAAAAAACATTCTCTTGTTACTTGCTTCCTTCTATGCAGGCGAACAATACTCTAGGCTAAGGCGACAGTCAAATCTTTTAAAAACTGGACACTCGGTAAACAATTGAAGTTTGATTTGTTTTGCATGGCCAGCAATAAAGGCAAAAGAAAGATGAAACGAAGGGTGACCTGCTGTTTGAGAAAAGTTAAAAAGTTGGCGAGATATAAAACTGAAATCTAAGAGAAGGAATGCCTTGGAAATGGTCAACTCTACAAAAAATAGTTTAGGGTATAAATTGTCTGGTTTAGTGACATCTACATTTTTATGTAATAAATTTTTATCTATCTTTTATTAGTTATGCATAATTCATCCAAAATGAAGAGGTCTACCGAGCCTATTCGCAGGAAATACAAGATCCTATGCATTTTATTTGTTGTGTAAATATTTTTAATATACGGCACTTTAATCAAAATCGTAACAGCTATTTTTCGATGTAAAGCTGAGATTTTCGTGTCATACCCTTGGGGAATACTAAACTTAAATACCACGCTCTTAATTACATAAACGAGTCTTCACAGCAAGCATAAAAGAACGTGCAATTCCTTCTCCTTAAAGAAAACACACACGCGCACGCATACCGTTTTCTAAAATTCTGATGTGTTCCATTCGCATGACGTTCTCTACATCTCTGCGACAAATTATTGTTAAAATGCTTATGCAATGATAGTCAAAAGCTGGTTGCTATGTGACTGAGGTTCCTTTGTTTATATCGACAGGAGCTGAGAAATTCCTATATGAGAAAAGTAAGTTTTTAATAGCTGAAACAAAAATCAATGCATATCACAAAAACGATCAACTCCATGAAAAAAATGCATACAACATATATTGTGTGTTTTAAGTGCTCTACATTTTTTTGTGTAAATTTTTTCCATCTCTTACGGTTTACCAGTTATGCGAAATTCCGTAAAATCCGTCCAGAATAAAGTAGCCTTCAGAGGCTATTCTCAGAAAATTCAAGAGGTACATTTTGTTTGTCAGGTAAATAAATATCTTTAATATACGACATTATAATCAAAATCGTTAGAGCCATTTTTGAGAAAATTAAAATTTTCGAAAAAGATTCATGTAAAAGGTAGTTTGGGGTGTGTGGATTTTTCTCAAAATCATGTCGCATCCCTGGAGGATATTAAACTGAAATACCAAGTTTGGTAGTTTACCGACTTTTCGTTTTTGAGTTATCGTGTTCATAGACATACGGACCTTTTTGTGAAGTGCTTTTTTTGGATACAGGGTACCCTAAAACATATATTTCCAGTGAAATCTCGGTATCGAATTTTTGGTGGAGTGCAATACCTCCTCTACCTATGTACTATGTAGCAAGTAGAGCAACTGAAAACAGAAGAAAGGATATGTTTAAAAGAGGATGCATTTGTCCCCGTTATCGTATAATAGATTTTTATGGTCTTCGAAATTTGTAAACACAAAGGAGGTTATTCCGCATTATACTTTTTCATTATTTAATATTGTGAGTGTGCCATCTTCGGGAGTGATTCTCACCTTGCTTTGGTATGTGAATCATTGCAGTTGGAGATCTTGAGAAGCAAGAATATGCACATACAACGAGTAAGAACTGCGCGTCGCAATAGGAGACTTAGGAACGTGACACATCGACATTCTGGTACACCCGAAATTTGTTTAGAAGCGTCCAGTAACTTCGCAAATTTTCCAGAAAGTTCAGTGACGTCATTTCCTCAATATAAAAGGAGACGAATTGCAGTCGTGTTGTGAACTGTACTGAGTTGTGAGCGACTGCAGTGTTGTTGATTTTTATATTTCATGTCATTTATTTTGTTTACTTCGCCATTGTAATCAGTCCTAGTTCACGTCTTGGGGAAATTTGTTCTTTTCGTTGGTTGTGTTTGTAATTTTTTGAATGAGTCCTTTGTACGGCAGTGGGAGGCCTAAGAAAACAACATTGTCAGTGCGGCTAGTGTTGAGGTGATAGTCAACAATAGTTGGTAAACTCAAATCGTGTGTTAAATGGTTGCATATCGCATAGTTCCGGACTTTATCGAGTTCCAGCAATCTTGTCCCAGGAAACCGAAGTTCCGATATTCTTTTTCAAGATCCAGTGGAGCGTTCCCGCTACCAACCAAATCACACAGTGTTGTAAGTAGACATTCTGGAAACGAAATTTCAGGCGCCATTGTTAGCCCACAGTTGTACGTGAGCCATGGACGGAATTCAGCTGTTAACTATCCATTGGCTAACGTTAAGTGAATTATTTGCAGCAGTCACTTAAAGACTTTATTTGTAACTAGTTGTTGAGTCATTTTTTATAATATTATTCCTAAATAATTTAAATTGTTTTATCCATCCTCTGGTTTCATTTATGTGCTTTAATTCTATTACTTAGATTCGATTCTAATTGAAGACATGTTCCTTCGTTTCGATTCGGTTCCCCAAAATCCAGCTGGCTTTTTGATAGTTAAAATGTTTCCTTATTACCAGTTAATGCAGTAAATTTTAAACTTTATTGCAACTTTATTTGTTTGAAATCCATTGTATCTGTAATGATAATTTAAGAGCTAAATGAAATATCGAGTGCGCGTGTTTTAACCAAACGTGTGGGAATAATTCTTATGGCGACTAAATAGAGACCCAAGACCGCCATAAAAGCCCTGTACAAACATCAGCAGGGTTATTTTAACAAGTCTTAGTTGTTTGTGCTCTGCTTATTGCCCCTGTAACAGATGGCACATGGAAACACGCGTCGGCTCAAACTTTAATTGACCATTGTTTTCTTGCGCCATCTCATTTCTTTCAGATCACGAGAGCTTTTATAGGGCAACACGGATATTAACTGTCCCTTCCCTCGGTTATTCTAAAATGCCTACTCTATTTTATTTATGATCTTTCTTCACAAGCAATTAACGAATGCGTTTTAATCCAGGGCCAATTTACACGATTTGAAATTAATGGCTTTTCAAACTAATTCAGAGGAAACTGTTGTAATGGTCGAGTGCTCAGCATTTTGACTTCTCCACCCAGAGGTCCCGGATGGAGTGGGGATATTTCCTTTAACCAGAGTCATTCCATAGTCTCAGAAGATACTGGAAGTATTAATGTGAGTCTTTTTAATAAAAATCTAATGTGTTCCATTCACAAGACTTACTCTAGCTGTTAAACAACTTTCCGTACAAAAGATTATTCGTTTATCTACGATGTGATAATCAAGGTAAACATTAGCAGAAAAGTTCTTAGGTATTACTTGCTTCCTTGTAAGTAGGAGGGACATAAGGGAATACGCTAGGATAAATCGATAGTCATATACAGGGCTACTACAAAAGAAATAGACAACTTCAACTGCATGTAAAACAAAAACTATTAGAGATAGCAACCTAATTATTTTGGAGGTATGTTGAGAAACTCTCAAAGTTTCGTTTGGTACTATTGGTAACGCTGTAGTGTTTTGTTTGTTGTTGCAGAAGCTAAAATGGCGGAAAATCCTGTGGAAAAGGCATATTGCATGTTGCAATTTGCTAGAACGCAATCAGCAACTGTTGTCCAACGACATTTTAGAACACGTTACCACAAAACGCCACCGACTAGACAGTCAATCTACGACTGGTGTAGAAAATTCGAGACAACGGGATGTTTGTGCAAAGGGAAGAGCTCGGGAAGACCAAGAGTTTCGGAAGAAAACGTTGAACGTGTTCGTTCTGCCTACATAAGAAGCCCACAGAAATCGACATCTAGGGCAAGCATGCAATTACAAATTCCACAGCAAACTGTATGGAAAATCTTGCGGAAGCGACTGCACATGATGCCTTACAGATTACAGATGTTGCAGTTTCTGAGTGAAGAAGATAATGTCATACGGCGTGACTTTTGCATCGACATGTTGCGACATGATGAAGACGATGCTGGTTTTTGTGAGCGCATCATTTCATTTTTGTGGTAACGTGTTCTAAAATGTCGTTGGACAACAGTTGCTGATTGCGTTCTAGCAAATTCCAACACGCAATATGCCTTTTCCACAGGATTTTCCGCCATTTCAGCTTCTGCAACAGCAAACAAAACACTACAGCGTTACCAATAGTAACAAACAAAACTTTGAGAGTTTCTCAACATACCTCCAAAATAATTAGGTTTATCTCTAATAGTTTTTGTTTTACAGGCAGTTGAAGTTGTCTATTTCTTTTGTAGTAACCCTGTATTTTAACAGCTGGTCTTACGAGGGTCGGCTAAGTCCCGGGCCTCACAATGAAAACAGCATTTATTATTTTTTTTACTTTCTCTACACGTACTATGTACATAGTGTATAGAGAAGGTATTGTATTACACTCAAAAATTCGATACCGAGATTTTACCAGAAATACATGTTTTAGGTCCCCCTGAATCCAATTTTTTTTTTTTTGGAAAAAGGCCCGTGTGTGTGCGTGTGCGTGTGTGTGGACAGCATAGCTCAAAAACAAAAAGACCATTAAAAACCAAACTTTATATTTAAGTTTGGTATCTTCCAAGGATGCGACACGAAGATTTTCAAGAAAATCCCTCCACCCCCAACATGGAACTTTTTTCGAAAATTTCGATTTTCTCAAAAATGGCTCTAACGATTTTAATTAAAATATCGTGTATTAAAGATATTTACCGGACAAATATGTACATCTTGAATTTTCTGGGAATAGCCTCTGAAGATTACTTTATTCTGGATGAATTTTGCATATCGGCTAAACCGTAAGAAATGGACAAAACTTACCACACAACACACATTAAAACACACAATTTATGTTACATACTTTTTTTTCGAGGAGTTGATCGTTTTTGAGATAGTCCTCGTTTTTGGTTTCAACTTTGAAAAACTTGTACTTTACTCGTGTCCATACAAACAAAGGAACTTCTGTCCATAGCAACCAGCTTTTGACTTCACTTTAACCTATGATACTCACATATTTCGTTTCTACTTACAAGGAAGTAAGTAATAAGATATTTATGCTTACCTTTTCTCAATTAGCATGAAGTAAATAGAAGAATAAGCTTTTTAACAATACTTTGTTGCACAGAACTAGAGGAAGACATGTGAATGGAACACATCAATTTTTTTTTTTTTTGCTTTATTTCGCAACATAATCTGACAAAGGCTAACAGATTTGTCATAGCTGTTTACAGCATCAATGACCTCCTCTTTGCTATGAAATCTTCGTCCTCCATGAAATTTGTTGAGGTTTGGGAACAGGTGATAGTCACTAGGTGCTAGATCTAGCGAATAAGGTGTATGTTTAAGCAATTAAAAATTTAATTCTCACATTTTACCCCATTGCAAGACTGAACGATGGGCCAGAGCATTGTCGTGATGAAACAATGATTTTTGTTCCCCCAAATGACGTCTTTTTCTTTTCACCTCATCACTCAAACGTTGCAGTAAGCTTTATAGTAGTCACCAGTGACACTTTTACCCTTTTCCAAGTAATCAATAAAAATAATTTCCTGTGTATCCCAGAAAACACTCGCCATAACCTTGTTAGCTGACAAAATTAACTTTGCCTTTTTTGGAGTTGGTTCACGTTTTTGACTGTGATTTACTTTCTGGAGTGTAGTGGAGTATCCAAGTTTCATCCATGGTAATAAGCTATGTTAAAAAATTCACTGGGATTTTTACGGTAGAGCTCCACATTCTTAACAGAAACAGTTTTTCTTTGCAGCTTTTGATCAGGTGTCAACAAACGCGGCACCCATCTTGCACAGACCTTGTGAAAACCCCCAAAAAATTACTTCAAATATTACCTGCACGTTCTTTTGATATAGTCTCTATTATCTCAAACAACTTTAATCTGCGGTCTTCCACGACTAAACAATGAATTTTTTCAATGACCTCTGGAGATGTCACTTCTACAGGGCGTCCAGAGCAAGGCTCATCACTAGTGCTCGTACGTCCAATTTTAAACTTTGCAGCCCACCTTTTAATCATTGAATATAAGGGGGCAGAGTTTTTCAATGTACTGTCCATTTCCTCCTTGATTTCTTTAGGCGTTAAGCCTTTCAAATGAAAGTATTTAATGCCAGCTCGTTTTTCCAAATCCTCCATTTTCGTGAAAACTATAAAGTTGTCTTCTTTAAAATGCTGTCATTCGAAAACTAAATAAGTTATTGACCTGTAGCTATGGAAATAAGCTAGTCTAGAGTTAAGCTATACGATGCTACCGTCTAACTGGCCTAGTGGCGCCATATCTGTGTGAGGCCCGGGACTTAGCCGCCGACCCTCGTATATGAAACAACAGAAGTTCGGTTTGCTTTGCAAGGCCTGCATTAAAACACGAGAGATGAATTGAAACATCACTTCCTTTTGAGAAAAGTTAAAATAGTTTAAAATTGAAACCAATAACAAGGAATATCTCAGAAACAGTCAGCTCTAAAAGAAAAACATATATGACACAAATTGTGATTTTTAACAAGATCTACAGCTTTTGTGTATTAAACTTTGGCCATCTCTTACGGTTTAACCGTTATGCTCATTCAAAATAAAGAGGTCTTCAAAATCTATCTCCAGAGAATTCAAAGTATGCATTTTAGTCATACCAATACTTTTAATGCGGCCATTTTTAAGAAATTCAACTTTTTTGAAACAAATTCATGAAAAGAGTATTTTGAGGTGGGGGGGAGAGGTTCTTGAAAATATTCTTGTTGGATCCTTGGTGCATACTTAAGTTAGGTAAATACAAAATTTGGTATTTAATGGTCTTTTCTTTTATGTGCTATGCTATACAGACACATATACACGCTTTTCTAAAAACGCTTTTTGGACTCAGCAAATCTCAAAAAATATCTCCATTAAAACCTCGGTATCGAATTTTTGGGTAGAATACAATACCTTCTCTATACACTATATAGGTACATAGTGCGTGCAGAGAAAGTGAAAAGATAAAACAATAACAAAAATGACCAGCAACGCAAACAAATAGACACTGACATTTGTTTTATTTTTGTTGCATTTACAGTGCCCCCTTTAACATCTAAGGTCATATCGGGGGCTTTGAATTACAAACAACTCTTCAAGCTCTTTATGTTGGATTTAAATTGTTTTTTTTTTATAGTGCTTAACGCCCCTCTTTATACTTATGGCATCGCAGCATGCAATGAAGATGGAGCACCGGTGAAATGCTATGGCGGGGGAAACCGGAGAACCGGAGAAAACCCGCCCCTGCTTTGTCCACCACAAATCTCACATGCGGTAGCTTAGGATCGAACCCGGACCATCTAGGAGAGAGTCGAGTGGCTTAAATCGCTTTATTTTCCTCTCACATACACATTCCCTATCACATTCAATCGCCCTCCATGGTGTAATGGTTACCATGCTAACTTCATATACCGAAAATCATGGGTTCGAACCCAGCGGAGGACGATGGATTTTTTCGGGTGTAAAAAGCCTTAGCATGGCTTCCTTCGGAAGGGAGGTAAAGCCATTGGTCCCGTGTTGTAGATTTGCGGCACGTAAAAGAACCTCAATCCTGATAGAGAGGCCTCTGAGCAAAATTAAGCGGTCTTCACGCCCAATTTAGAATGGGACGCTGAGAACATCTCTTAAAGAGCGTCCATAAATAACACGCCATTTTTCTTCCAGACACTGTGGAGGTTAGGTAGTAATTCTGTTTAAAGAAAACTTCTCAACCCCAGCCGGGATTTGAGCTCGTGACCTCCGAATGAGAAGTGAACTCGCTGACCACTCGACCACGGAGTCAGTCAGAACTCGTTTCCTCTAGTTTGCTAAGAAATCACGCTAGCCATTACATCACGGCACAGGGGTTAGGATAGTTGATGCTGCGGGCGCAGGACCGAGGCCTCCAGTACCCAGGAAAGCTGAGCAGGTAACAACCCCCAAGCCTCCCGCGAAACCGGTGTAATTAGCCAGCAGGTGGGGTGGAATAGGTATACCTAATTTTTACCTTCTCCATACGCACTATGTACATAGTGTATAGAGAAAGCATTGCACTCCACCCAAAAATTCGATACCGAGATTTCACCGGAAATATATGTTTTAGGGTCCCTAATATCCAAAAAAAGCATTTTCACAAAAAGGTCCGTGTGTCTGTGTGTGTGTGTGTGTGTGTGTGTGTGTGTGTGTCTGTGAACACGATAACTCAAAAACGAAAAGTCGGTAAAATACCAAACTTGGTATTTAAGTTTAGCATCTTCCAGGGATGCGACACGAAGATTTTGAGAAAAATCCCCCCACCGCAAACTACACTTTACATGGAACTTTTTTCGAAAATTTTGATTTTCTCAAAAATGGCTCTAACGATTTTGATTAAAATTTCGTATATTAAACATATTTACCTGACATATAAAATGTATATTTTGAATTTTCTGGGAATAGCCTCTGAAGAGTAGTTTATTCTGGATGAATTTTACTAAATTTTGAATAACTGCTAAACTGTAAGAGATGGACAAAAACTTACCACACAAAAAATGTAGAACACATTAAAACACACAATTTATGTCATATACATTTTTTTCATGAAGTTCGTCGTTTTTGTGACATTCCTTATTTTTGGTTTCTGCTATGAAAAACGTATACTTTTCTCATACAGGAACTTGTCAACTCCTATCCATATAAACAAAGGAACTTCACTGACATAGCAACTAGCTTTTGACTATCACTTTAACCTACGGTTGTCCCTTATTTCGCTTCTACTTACAAGGAAGCGAGTAATTAGACTATTTCTGCTATTTTTTTCTGATTAGCATAAAGTAAATAGAAGTATAAGCTTTTTAAGAATTATTTCTTGCAGGGATATGGAGAAAGTCATGTGAATGGTACACATCAGGTTTTTTTTCTTGATTTCTTTCAGTGTACGGCAAATTAGTTCACAGTTAACATGTTTTCCGACGATACCGAAATTACCGTAAGTAGGACTGGAAGGAAAAGTCTACTTCGGAACGGTTATACTTTCGGATTCCAGAAGTGTTTAAAAAGTGGGGTAGCGCGATGGACGTGCAATGTTAAAAGTTGCAAAAGATTTATTAAAACCTTTTCCATTGAAGAAATAGATGTTCTAGATATTCAAGAGGACCATAACCACGCGGCACCAACTCGTGTCAGAATACAGAGACAGAAAATACTTTGTAATCTGAAGAGAAAAGCTATGGAAGATATATGTGGAAGGCCATCAAAACTGAAGAGAGAAAACACGAATAAGTAACCATTGAAGTTGTCCACAGTTTACGTAAGTCCATATACAAAGCTATGCGGAAAATTCCGCCAAAACTACCCACAAGTATAGAGGAGGTTCATGATGTTCTGAACGCATTAAACGTGAAAACTGCGGACGCAGCCGAGCGGTTGCTATACAACGATGCTGCGAAGAACGTTGTAATATTTTGTGAATCCGGAAACCTCAGAGTACTCACTCAGTGTGACACAATATATGTGTTGATGGAACTTTCAAGTATTCCACAAGGCTGTTATTAATCACAAACAACAACAAAATAGCAGAAATAGTCTCATTACTTGCTTCCTTGTAAGTTGAAGCGAAACAAGAGAGTACCATAGATTAAAGTGATAGTCAAAAGATGGTTGCTATGTCACTGAAGTTCCTTTGTTTGTATGGACAGCAGTTGACAAACTCCTGAGAAAAGTAAGTTTTTCAAAGCAGAAATCAAAAACGAGGAATGTTTCAAAAACGACGAACTCCAGGGAAAATGTATATGACATAAATTGTGTGTTTTAATGTGCTCCATATTTTTTGTAGAGTAAGTTTTAGTACATCTCTTACGGTTTAGCAATTATTCAAAATTCAGTAAAATTCATCCAAATAAACTACTCTTCAGAGGCTATTCCCATAAAATTCAAGATATGCATTTTATTTGTCAGGTAAATATCTTTAATATACGAAATTTTAATCAAAATCATTAGAGCCATTTTTGAGAAAATCAAAATTTTCGAAAAAAGTTCCATGTAAAGGGTAGTTGGGGGTAGGGGGATTTTTCTCAAAATTTTCGAGTCGCATTCCTGGAGGATACTAAACTTAAATACCAAGTTTGGTGTTTTACGTACTTTTCGTTTTTGAGTTATCGTGTTCACAGTCACACGGACACACACGCGGACCTTTTTCTAAAAATACTTTTTTTGGATACAGTGGACCCTAAAACATATTTCCGGTGAAATCTCGGTATCGCATTTTTTGGTGCAGTGCAATACCTTCTCTATACACTGTACATAGTACGTATAGAGAAAGTAAAAATATAACATCTTCTACTAGCAGTATGTAATGCTTCATAAATATTATAAACACCAAACTGCAACTATTACCTGTTTCGATCGGGAGGCTTGGGGGCCATTTTTACTTTCTCTACACGTATAGAGAAGGTATTGTATTACACCCAAAAATTCGATACCGAGATTTCACCGGAAATACATGTTTTGGGTCTCCCCTGAATAAAAAAAAACATTTTTGGAAAAAGGTCCGTTTGTGTGAGCGTGTGTCTGTGGACAGCATAGCTCAAAAACGAAAAGACCGTTAAAAACCAAACTTTATATTTAAGTTTGGTATCTTCCAAGGATGCGACACGAAGATTTTCAAGAAAATCCCCCACACCCAACTACCCTTTACATGGAACTTTTTTTCGAAAATTTTGATTTTCTCAAAAATGGCTCTAACGATTTTAATTAAAATGTCGTATATTAAAGATATTTACCGGACAAATATGTACATCTTGAATTTTCTGGGAATAGCCTCTGAAGACTACTTTATTCTGGATGGATTTTGCATAATTGCTAAACCGTAAGAAATGAACAAAACCTTACGACACAAAAAATATGTAGAGCACATTAAAACACACAATTTATGTAATATAATTTTTTTTAAGGATTTGATCCTTTTTGAGATATTCCTTCGTTTTGGTTTCAGCTTTGAAGAGCTTGTACTTTTCTCATACAGGAATTTGTCAACTCGTGTCTATACAAACAAAGGAAATGCAGTCACCTACTAACCAGCTGTTGACTTCAATTTACCCTATGAAACTCTCATATTTTGTTTCTACTTACAAGGAAGCAAGTAATAAGACTATTTCTGCTATTTTTACTCGATTAGCACGAATTAAATAGGAGAATAAGCTTATTAACAATAATTTGTTACACAGAAGTAGAGAAAGTCATGTGAATGGAAGACACCAGATTTTTCTGGCCGCGGGAGGCTTCGGTCCCACACCCGACCACGGAGTCAGAACTCCATTCCTCTAGTTTGCTAAGCAACCACGTCACGGCGCTGGGGTTAGGGTAGTTGATGCTGCAGCGTTTAACTCTCTGAAGGTCAATGTCTGAGTTCAGGACGATAAACTATAATTGTTCGTAAGGAACGGACACGCCTAGATATGCTCCACCGGAAGCGGAACGCAATACACGCCCTCGCCTACAATTCCTCCAGCATTATGTCTTTGAACAGAAAAAGTTGAACCATCTTCATGAATGCAAAATGCAGAGTTGGGGCACGCATTACAAGCAGGTTTCTGCATTCCAAGAACCGATTCCGGCGTTACTTTGGAGCTGCATTTCTGAATTGTAAATTCCCCGCTGTAAAGTCCTCTCAATTAAGTGGGGAGGGAAATAACAGTTAAGACAATTAAAGGAATCCCAAACGTGCATAATGAAACCCTAGTGCTCATTATCCACAGCCATGGTTCTGAACTTTCCCTTAGGAATTGACAAATTCGCTCGACTGAAGATTCCTTGTGAATACCAAGTGGTGAGGGAGACTACGTCCCTTGTTAGAATTGGAATCTTGCACACCCCAATATTTCTCAACTATTTATGGAGTGCATATCCATCCTCCTTGCTGAAAATGTGGGAACTTAAGATAACCGAGAAACCAATTCCACAAAGAGACAAGGAGACAAATCTGAAGGATTACCTTCACATCACTTCCTTTACCCTTTATTATTTATTAACCACTAAATGAAGTATTCTTACGAAGTGTTAGTTGTTTTTTTTATATCATCAAGCCGTGTATACCACAAAAAATGGAGTTTTATTTGTGGACGCTCTTTAACTGCTGTGGTTCTCAGCGTCCCATTCTATACTAGGCGTGAAACACCGCTTAATTTTGCTCAGAGGCCTCTTTTATTAGGCTTGAGGTCTTTTATGTGCCGTAAATTTACGACACGGGACCAACGGGGTTTGTACCCACGACCTTGGGAATATGAAGTTAGCATAAATATATATATATCGCCCTCTGTAGGGTAATGGTTAAATACTAACAAAATAATTAATATATCGCAAGAACAATTTACCTTATTCTGTAATTAATAAAAACGGGGAAAAAAGTAAGATGAATGTAATTCACCATATGGTAGAGTCATACTGAAAAATTCAATTTCGTAGCCAGGATTTGAAGCATGGATCAACCCGGTTTGACCGTGCCATGGCCGAGTGGTTACACCTCTCCCAAGGCAACTAGGATTGGATCTCAAGCGACCGCATTTGCGATTTGTGGTGGGAAAAGCGGCATGCGGATTTTCTCCGGGCTCTCCAGTTTCCCCCGCCACCGCATACCACCGGTGCTCCATCTTCATTCTATGTATCACCAGTGTCATCAGCTGCAGTGCCGTAGTAGTAAAAGCGGGTATATATCCATGTACCCATCAGTAGAGCTCGGTTTTAGATTCCGAAGCGCACACAGCTAGCAGCAGCAGCAGCAGTAGTAGTATTGTTTTAGCGCGCACAACAAACAAGGTTATTAACGCCCTGGGGTTAAAAATTAAAATTGAACAGAATTTAAAGAAGGACTAAAAGAGGACTAACACACAAGTATAAAAACCATGGACACAACACAAAAAGTGACCAAGGCCAGACCAAAACCGAGGGACTGAAATATCACAGAGGACACTACTGAGAGAAAGATGGACAGGTAATTTAAAAGACGAGTCGGTAAAAAGATAAAACCCCTGGATCAAACTGTACACCCGACTGTACATCCCGCAGCGGCGAAGAAAAGGAAAATACCTAGCAGTGTGGGAAGATCAGATGCCAGGAACAAAGATGCACGCAGCACAGTAAAAAGGCGGCACTCCGATAAAAGATATCGCACTGTCAAAAATGTAAATGACGTGCGATTTAAGGACGCTCTGTAACTGCTGTGGTTCTCAGCGCCCCATTCTATACTGGGTGTGTAAGACCGCTTAGTTTTGCTCAGAGGCCTGTGTCAGGCTTGAGGTTCTTTTACGTACCGTAAATCTACGACACGGGATCAACAGCTTCACTTCTCTTCCGAAGAAAGCCATGCTAACGATTTTTACACCCGAAAAAATCCATCATCCTCCGTCGGGTTTTAACCCACCACCTTGGGCACCGTCAAAGTCTCATTACATAAAACACATTGAGGAGCGAGTTCCACACGAAAAGATGCTGATGGCTAAAACCGCAGTCCACTAAGATCACTTAATCGCGGTGATATGCACGCGAGGATGTAGCCCAGCGGACTGGAAGGGACTTGTTTTCTCTTAAGTTTATTACCACGCAGCTCGGACCATTCATCGAATCAGTGCGAAAAAATGGATCGGCGCAGGAGAGCACGCATATCACCTGGAGGAACAGTAGGTCTAAAAACAATGGGCAATAAAATGACGGATTTGGCAGCAGCATCCGCCTGTTCGTTACCCCTCACACCTACGTGGCCAAGAACCAAAACAAACGACACATTGACGCCAGCGTCAGTGGGAATGCAGGTGATCCTGAATACGCTGTACCAAAGGATGGCATGGATACAGCTCACGAAGACGCTGTAGTGCACTGAGAGAATCCCTATAGATAAACTGCCTGAAGTCCTGTACCCGGATGAAAAGTAAAAACTTCGGCGGTAAAAATCGAACACGCCCCAAAAGAAATACATAACTCCGCGAATGAACGACAAAAGCACATCCCACACAACGGCCATCCTTGGAACCATCCGTGTAAATGAAACAGTGGTTTTGAAATTCGGCCTGCAGGTCTAAAAATGCGGAGCGGATGCCCGAGGACGGAGTCGTTGATTTCGGCAGGGATGCCAACCCAAGGTAGGAGAAAGTTTCGCAGCGTAGAAAGGGGGAAAGCAACATTTCCCCAGTGACAAATTAGGTGGTAGGCGAACATCCAGAAGCCGATGATGCAAACGAAAACAAACCCCTGCGGGAATCAAGGCCAGCGTAGTTTGTAGTACACATGCACACGTTGGGGGTATAATCGGTTCCAAAAGTAGCTCATTACATCTATTGCCATCACATGCACCGTTCTAATTCATAAAATAACAATAAAATTATTGACAATATGATTGTAAATAAAAATGCCTTGTCCTTTTACAAATAAAAGTTGTGCTCGATTTAAAAATTCAGGATAATAATGTCCAAAGCTTTGAAAAGACAGTGAACATAAATCAATCAAACTCGCTCAAAATTGATTGCAGTGAATTACAAGATACACGTACATTTCTTTCAGTGTTCACTGGTTTATATACTAGCAGGAACTGAACGAGGCCAGGCAGTGAGCAATGCTAGGTATTGCAACACGTTTCGATACGGGCTGTAAAGATCACGCCTACTCCATCAAGTCATAGTTACCCTCGGGGTGTACCGAAACTTAATCCGGCAATTTCGTGACCCCGGGCCGAGCTCTAATCATCGCCTGCGGTACCTATGTAGTAAAAGCGGCCGTTAAACACTCTAAAAATCTCCTGGTCTCTAGCCGGTATTTTTTTTTTTTTTGTAGTGTTTAACGCCCGCTTTAACTACTTATGACACCGCAGGCGGTCTCTAGCCGGTTGCTATACCACTACACTGCCATAGCAACATGCCGATACGACATAAAATTCCTCAACAAGCGAGACAATTGAGGAATTTTATGCCGTGTCGTATATTGCAATGGTAGTTCAGTGGTACAGCTACCGACTATCGGCCGCGAGATCCATGGTTCAAGTCCCGGTTATGGCATTTCATATTGTTACAAAGGTTTATTACTTTCTTGGCCAGTACAGTAGTGCCATTAATTCTGGACACGTTTTTGTTAAATTAGCTTACAAAGGTTATGCAAAGGTAACTTAGAATGAACAAGACCATAAGATCAAATTCCAAAAAAATCAAGACACAAACATTATTTTCCATGGAAATATCTTTAATATACGGCATTTTAATCAAAATCGTTAAGCCATTTTTGAGAAAATCGATATTTTCGATATTCTTTTGTACGAAAAGGGTAGTTTGGGATGGGGTATTTTGTTGAAAATAGTCGTATCGCAACCATGGAAGGTACAAAACTTTAATACCAAGTTTGGCATTTAAGGGACTTTTCGTCTTCGAGTTATATTTCCACAGACACCCACTGACATTTTTTCTAAAATGCATTTTACTTTCTCTATACGCACCATGTACATAGTGTATAGAGAAAGTATTGCACTCCACCCAAAAATTCGATACCGAGATTTCACCGGAAATATATGATTTAGGGTCCCCAATATCCAAAAAAAGCATTTTCATTAAAAGGTCCGTGTGTGTGTGTGTGTGTGTGTGTGTGTGTGTGTGTGTGTGTGTGTGTGTGTGTCCGTGTGTCTGTGAACACGATAACTCAAAAACGAAAAGGCAGTAAAATACCAAACTTGGTATTTAAGTTTAGTATCTTCCAGGGATGCGACCCGAAGATTTTGAGAAAAATCCACCCACCCCCAACTACCCTTTACATAGAACTTTTTTCGAAAATTTTGATTCTCTCAAAAATGGCAGTAACGATTTTGATTAAAATTGTGTATATTAAAGATATTTACCTGACAAATAAAATGTATATCTTGAATTTTCTGGGAGTAGCCTCTAAAGAGTAGTTTATTCTGGATGAATTTTACTGAATTTTGAATAACTGCTAAACCGTAAGAGATGGACAAAAACTTACTGCACAAAAAATGTAGAGCACGTTAAAACACACAATTTATGTTATGTACATTTTTTCGTGAGCTCGTCGTTTTTAAGACATTCCTTATTTTTGGTTTCTGCTATGAAAAACTTATACTTTTCTCATACAGGAACTTGTCAACTCCTATTCATAGAAACAAAGGAACTTCATTGACATAGCAACCAGCTTTTGATTATCATTTTAAGCTATGGTGGTCCCTTATTCCGCTTCTACTTACAAGGAAGCAAGTAATAAGCATATTTTTGCTCATTTTTTCTGATTAGCATAAAGCAAATAGAAGTATAAGCTTTTTAACAATAATTTGTTGCAGGGATATAGAGAAAGGCATGTGAATGGTACACATCAGATTTTGGAGGGTAGGGCTCTGGTGGTCTCAAAACATATATTTCCGGTTAAACCTCGGTATCGAATTTTTGGGGGTGTATAATACCTCCTCTAACTGCTATTCACGTTGAACATATCCGCTAGAGAAAATAATAAAACTTAACTTGTGGGAATTAAGATACCAATTCAGTCCAACATCTAGCATTTATTCAGTCGTTCTGCTTTTCCCTATGCCCTTAAGAGAGAATCTTCAATGTGGACCACGGAGCAATTAGATGATAGCGCGAAAGAAGCGATATTATGGTTATAGATCTAAATGTATTGAGTTTCTTATGGTTACAAGTTCTCCTTGCACAGGTCGCGCGCCAGTTCCTAATGACATTTTTATATGCGAGGTTAGATGCGAGTCATTCACCTTTACTGGAGCATTGGTACACAAGGCAGGAATGGCAGATACGAGGTACGTCCAGAAAGTAAGTTCCGTTTCAATTTATCTCCGCTGCAGCGCTGCGATCGCAGTTCCGCACATGCGCGGTAGACGCTCTGTATCAAGGAGAAGAAACGTGCGCCATATTGAGATCGCTGTCAGCCACAATGTTGATATTGATTGAAAATCCCGCCGCTTGTGAAATCAGATCTGTGATTCGTTTTCTGAATGCTAGGAAAGAGAAACCAATTGAAATTTACCGAAAATTTGCGAAGTTTACGAACAAAATGCGATGTGTGATTCAATGGTGAGAAGATGGGTCCGACAGTTCAATGAAGGATGTAGTGAAGTGCACGATGAAGAACGAAGTGGGCGTCCATCTTTGGTTACAGAAGAACTGGTTCACGCGATTGATGACAAGATCCAGGAAAAACGCAAGTTTACAATTAGTGCTCTCGCTATGGAATTTCCCCAAAGCTCACGATCACTAATTCATGAAATTGTTACCGAAAAACTGAAATTTCGTAAATTTTGCTCACGTTGGGTACCAAAGATTCTTACTGAGCAACACAAAACAAAACGAATGGGTAGTGCGCTTCTGTTTTTAACCCGTTATGATGAAGATGGCGAAGAATTTCTGACGCAGATAGTCACAGAGGATGAGACTTGGGTTTCTCACGACACCCCTGAAAGTAAGCGGCAATCAATGGAATGGAGGCACCCTTCATCCCCAGCAAAGGTTAAGCCGAAACAAATCTTGGCACCTCGAAAAATGATGTGCACAGCGTTCTGGGACTGGAAAGGCATCTTACTCATTGATTTCTTACCACGTGGTCAAACAATCAAAGCAGATGTTTATTGCGAGACACTTAGGAAATTGCGCCGCGCAATACTGAATAAGCGCCAAGGATTTCTGTCAAAAGGTGTTGCTTTTCTTCACGACAACGCACGACCACACACTGCAAATGTGACGAAAAACCTCCTACAGAGATTTGGCTGGGACATGTTTGACCATCCTCGGTACAGCCCTGACCTCGCTCCTAGCGACTTTCATCTGTTCTTACATCTCAAGTCTTTCCTTGGCGGTCAACACTTCAACAATGATGAAGAGCTGAAAGAAAATGTTTCCAACTTTTTGAAGACACAGGCGGCAAACTTCTATGAAGAAGGTATACAAAAACTTGTGCCACGCTATGACAAATGCCTGCAAAATTTTGGCAGTTAGGTGGAAAAGTAGTTGAAGAGTTGTAGAATCTTGTGCAATAAATAATTATTCTGTATCTGCACACAATTTAATTTTATTACCAAACCGAACTTACTTTCTGGACGTACCTCGTATTATGTACGTTATTCTCATGTTTTTGCACTACAGTAATACAGTAACTACAAAGTAAATATTACACTTCCAGCGATGTCAGTCACATGTATTCATTCTCAACCTTGGTTACTACTTACACTACACTTAACACCTAATGTTCTGTATTTCTTCTATTCCCGTCATATCTCCGTCATCTTCTTTTGAATTCTGCTCTTTTTATTAATAATCTAGCATCTCTCGTTAAAACACTGGCAATGGCGTAACGCACCACACTTGCAGCCAACTTTACACTGTGTATTCTCGAAACGTAATCATAAGGAAGCAGAGCTCTTTGTTATTGTAACAAAACTGTTTGCTGATCTGTTTATTAAGGGTAGGTTAGCTCACTAAATCTTCCCTAAAGGCCATTCGTCTAGAAGAAAAGAGCAGCCTGTATCTCAGTTACAAAGAAACAACATGTTGGCCATATTCAACATACACATAACTCTCCTTCTGAGCTCTGGAGGTCCCCATTGGTATCCAACAACGAGTGCCTCCAGAGGATCATCCCCGGATGCAAAACTCCCAAGGCATTTCAGCCAAGAGAATAATCCTACCCTAGAGAGCAACACCTACTCCGCCACTGTCTACCCATCAGACCAAATTACCAAAAACTTGAATACGTTATTGAAAATATCTGATGTGCTCCTTCACACGATTTCCTCTACCTGTTCTACAAACAAGTTCTTCGTACAAAAGGTTCTTTTATCTGCTTTATGGTAATCGAAATAAACATCAGCAGTAGAAGGGAAATTATTGAATACACTAGGATAAAGCGATAGGCAATGATTTTAAAAGCTGTCGCTAAGTGAAACAATGAAATTTGGTCCTCTTTGTATGGCAAGGCAAAAAACAAAAAATAAAAAGTATAGTATTTTACCAAAGAACTCGATGTCGAAATTTCACCATAGGTACATATTTTGAGCCCCCACTAGGTTTAAAAAAAAACATTTTTTTATAAAAATATTTGTGTGTATGTGTTTTTGTGAACAGCATAACCCAAAAATGAAAATCCCGTTAAATACCAAACTGCATAGTTAAGTTAACCCTCCCGTCCCATATCTATTGTTTACATGTAATTTTTTTTATATTTTTTATCAATGGTACCTATAACGGTTTTTATTAATATAACATGCATTTAAAATCCTTTCATGTGAGATGTATATCTTGAATTTTCTTAACCGATAAACCGTCAGACTTGGACTAAATCTTACACACAGAATTAGACCTCGCTAAGGGACACAGTATATGCAAGATACCTTTTATGTAAACCATTTTCGAGATATTCCTTATTGTGGTTTTAATTTGCCCATAATTTGCATATAAAGCAACAGGTGCATAAGTTTTTACTTTCTCTAGCACATATGTATGTACAACAGTAAATAGTAGACAGAGAATGTACTGTATTGCAACCAAAAATTCGATACGGAGATTTCACCGGAAATATGTTTTGAGACCCCCTGAATCCAAAAATATATTTTTTAGAAAAAGGTCAGTGTGTGTCTGCGTGTCTGAATGTGTGTAGATAACATACCTCAAAAACGAAAATCCGTTGAATAATAAAATTCGCATTTAAGTTTAGTATGTCCCAGGGCTGCAACACGAAAATAAATTTTAAACAAAATCTCACCACCCCAAACTACCCTTTACATAAAAAAGTTTTTGAAAACGTTTATTTTCTCAATAATAGCTCAAACAATTCTGATTAAAATATCGTATATTAAATATATTTACATGACAAATAAAATGTATATCCTGAAGTTCCTGGGAACAGCTCTGAAGCCCTCTTCATTCTGGATGACTTTTGCAAAACTGGTAAACCGAAAGAGATTGACAAAAACTTGGGACACAAATAATGCAGATCTCAAAAACCACAAATTATGGTCATTTACATTTCTGTCGTGGAGATAACCGTTTCCGACATATTCCTTGTCATTAGTTTAAATTTTAAAATACTTATATTTTTCTCAAACAGGAATTCGTTTTTGGTACCTTTTTTTTTATTCCTGATCGTGCATAGAAGTTAATTTCAGTGGCAACGCATAGCAACAGCTTTTAAAACATTCGACTATTGCCTTAGCATAGCCAATTCCATTAGTTCCCTTCTACTTAGAAAGAAGAAGAATCTTTTCTAAAGAAGTTTGTTTGTAGAACATGTAGAGAAAGTCATGAGAATAGAATACCTCAGATTCGTTTATAAAAATACGCATCACAAATGCGTGTGTTGCAACAGTTTTATGTTGCATTATAAGAATACAATGTTCTAATACAATAAGATCACTAACACCCAATAAAGATGTTATGGGTATTTTTAAAAGTGTGCTCCATTTACTTGATTTTCTCTATATCTCTGTAACAAATTATTGTTAAAAAGCTTATTCTTATATTTACTTCATGCTAATCGAGAGAACATTAACAGAAATAATATTATTACTTGCTTGTATGTAGAAGGGGAATAAGGAATAAGGGAATATATTAGGCTAAACCAATAATCAAATATTTTAAAAACCAGTTCCTATGTATTTGAAGTTTCTTTCTTTGTATGGCCAGGAATTGACAAATTCCATATGAGAAAAGTATAATATTTTAAAACAAACTAATAACAAAGAATATCCCAAAAACGGTCAACACATCGAAAAAAATTTATAAAACAAATTTTGTGTTTTAACAGCTCTGCGTTTTTTGTTGGCAAGTTTTTTGTCTATCTCTTATGGTTTACCAGATATGCAAAATTCATCCAGAATAAATATGTCTTCAGAGCTATTTCTAGAAAATTCAAGATACACATGTTTTGGCGCGTAAATAGCTTTAGTATATCATATTTTAGTTAAAATCCTCAGAGCCAGTTATGAGAAAATCACAATTTTAGAAAAATTGTTCATTTAAAGGATATTTTGGGTGGGGCGATTTTCTTGAAAATCTTTGTGATGCATCCTTGGAAGACAATGAACTTAAATACCAAGTTTGGTACTTAATCCACTTTTCGTTTTTGAGCTATGCTGCCCACAGACACACACACGGACATTTTTCTAAAAATGGCTTTTTGGATTTAGGGGGTTTCAAAACATATTTGCAGTGTAATTTCGGTATAGAATTTTTGGGTTAAATACAATATCTTCTCTGTACATTATGTACATAGTACGTGTAGAGAAAGTAACATGTGTTTCATTATTATTTGCTTTGTTTAAAACGTTGATAATGAGAAAGATTTCTTTACAAATGTTCTATTTTTCGCAGTCAAAACATTACATTGACGTTTGGTGCTGAGCTTTACTACATTGATTTTATCTCACAGAGCTTATAGGCAGTATATCTTCAACTGGAAATGTTTTCCTTAAAACCTTTATTCACCATTTTTTCTCCCTTTTACCTCTTTTTTTAATCCTACATTGCGTAGTGTTGACCTTTGCAAGAAAGATTTTAATATTTTAGAGGATTTTTTTGTAATTTCGTTTTACACTAATATTCAACAATAAAATTAGACTATTTATTGCTGTTTTATATTGTAAAAATGTTAATATTTTTGCAATAACATTGTAGTGTTTTTAAAATAAAATAAACAATCCATGCAACTGCAGACAAATGCAACCCCGTCAGCATCCACTGTGTCAGCACACCGTTTTTTTTACATGGGTCCATTTCGTAGCGCTCTAACGATCACGGCTATTCAAGTCGCTAGAGGTGATTCTCCTCGCATACGTCACTATGGAGATTTTAGGGAGATTTTTGTTGATCCCATAAGTGCGTGACGTCAGTGAAGATAACTGTATCTGGTGTACAACTTGTGGAAGAAATTCCTATTCTAAATTGGGCTTGAAAGACCGCTTAATTTTTCTCAGAGGCCTCTCTATCAGGCTTGAGGTTCTTTTACGTGACAACGACCTTACTTCCCTTCCGAAGGGAGCCATGCTAAGGATTTTTACACCCCAAAAAATCCATCGTCCTCCGCCGGGTTTGAACCCGCGACCTTGGGTATATGAAGTCAGCATGATAACAAGTACACCACGCAGGGCGGCACTTGTGGAAGAGGGTAGACTAACAGTTCACATTTTCAGAATGTAACATTGCAGTGTGTACAATAAGATCACTAACACTCAATGAAGCTGTTGTATTATTAAAACATACAAGAAGAAAAACATATTCGTTCTATTATTATTTGATTTGAATAAAACATTGATGATGAGAAAGAAATATTTACAAATGTTCTATTGGATAGGTAGAATCAGTCTGAAAAATCCAATACCATAGCCGGAATTTGAACCATGGGTGTCCCGGTCTCTAGCCGGTTACTCCACCACTGAGCTACCATGGCAACATACCGTCATAACATTAAATGTTTCAACTGACATGTTTTCCGGTAAACCTCAAGATAATCTAAAATTATTTTCAGATGACATACACCAATAGTGACCTAAAATGTTCAGTCTGACTAGACTATCCAACTTCTGTCCTACACACGGCTTGTGATAAAAAAAAAAAAAAAAAATCAAACAAGTCAATACCTACTAATTCACCATAATAGTTGGCTATACTATGAACGCTGAGACTTAAAGTACTTACAACATTGTAAGTCGTTATTGGGGTATGTCATCCCAAAATAATTTGAGAACACCTTGTGGTTTACCGGGAAACATGCAAGTCAGTTGAGAAATTCAATACTATGCCAGAATTCTGCCATGGTAGCTCAGTGGTAGAGCAACCGGTTATAGACCTGGACCTCCGTGGTTCAATTCCCGGCTATGGCTTTGAATTTTTCAGTCTGACTCTACCTATTCAACTTCTGTCCTACACGCAACTTGTGTGAACAAACAAATAATTAAATAAAATGTGCTGTTATTCGCAGACAAAACATTGTATTGACATTGGGTGCTGAACTTTACTGCATTGATTTTATGTCGGAGCTTATAGGCGATATATCTTCAAGTGGAAGTTTTTACCATAAAACTTTTATCGACCATTTTTTCATCCTTTTATCTCTTTTCTTAAGGAGAGCTTATGAGAAATGAGTGCCACAAGCTCTGAAACACTCTTGTACCACTGGGATATGGGGAGGCTCGCTGAATATTCACAGAAAAGAGTTACAAAAGGATGGAGTAGCGATATAGCCTTAGGGACCAAGGAGCATTGTCACGGCTTCCCCCTACTTTTTATGTCCTTTATATTGTTGATGATGATGTACCTCTACCTTTACTCGTAACTCTTCAAACATTTGTAATCACTAGTTGTAACGGTCATTTAGGTATACGTGCACGCAGTATTATTGTTTATTCAAAACATCTACGTGTTCCATTCAAATGACTTTATTTACCTATTCTTAAAACAAACGTGTTACAAAAGATTATTCTTCTATTCTCCATCCAGACTTACCTCACTGATAATGTAAACAAAAGCAACAAGCTGATTGGTTTCTGAACGTTTTACTGCTTTTCTGCACACAAAATAATTCCAACTGCCTCCATGGTCGAGTGGTCAGCGAGCTGACTTCTCACCCTGAAGTCCCGGGTTCGATTCCCGGCTGGGGCAACGAATTTTTGTTTAACCAGAATTATTCCCTATTCCCCACAGAGTCTGGAAGCATGTGTGTGAGGAAAATAAAACGATTTAAACCCAACGTAGAGAACCTAGAAGCAAAGCCCCCGATATGACTTTAGATGTTAAAGGGGGCTATATAAATGGAACAATAAAAGAAAATCGTTCCTTTTAAATTGCCAAGTAATTACAGAAATATCATACTAAACTATGTTTCGCAATCAGCTTATCCTCCCCTGGTACTTACAAGCCAATGCCTAGGGGTCAGAAACGTGTCTGGGAGCCTACGGCACGAAACCACAGTATAGAGAACCTTTTACGAGGGGTCGGCCCGTAGCTAGGAATGAACATGAAGAAGCGGATGATATGTAATGTAAGCGAAATTGATGATAGGAAAGCTGACGATGGAGCAACTGGTAGAATGAGTAGCGGAGGAAACTGGAGGACCACCGTAAATCCTACATGCAGGCTCTTAGGATCGAACCCAGAACGCCTAGATGGCAAGCGAGCGGTATAACCGCTCAACCACGGCGCCGCCCACTAAACTAGGTTCAAAATTTACAGATCATTTAGTAATTATTTCTTTATATAATAATGTATATCCGTTGTAATATATATATTATTATTGTGTGTATCCGTAGGGTTGTACTCTAGGATTAATTTCATGTTATACTAACATTCAACAATAAACCACAAGTGATCAAGGCTGTTTTGTATTGTAAAAGTGTATACAATTTTTGCCCTAAAATTACAATGATTTTTAAATAAATAAAAGAACAAAACCTACATAGCTACAGTCCATTAGCTTCCAAGCATCACACTTATTATTTTACTTGGGCTCTCCCCGTCCGTTTCCACAGTCACTGGATTTGAACTTGCAACATTTGGCTTTGAATGGATGGCCAGGCCCAATACCTATCACCTAACACTCATAGCCGTTTGTACCACTTTTTTGGTAGTGCCTTTGGCAGCATTATGAAAACTGGTTTAGAAGAATTTAAACTTTTAATTGAGAAGAAAAAATTAATAAAGGATCTACATTTACTTTCATTTCTATTTTCTCTATTATTTTATGTAACAATTTTATAGGCGTATTCCCTTATATTTTTACTAGAACTCCAGTTTTAAACTTGAATTAAATAAAAAAACCGCATACATAGTATGCTACTGCAGGCAACTAAGGGTTAAAGCAATTTACGGTGTATAGTTGTCATATATGAATGCTACTGTTAGTAAAAAAATCTGATGTTCTCCATTCACATGGTTTTTTTCTACATCTCTGTAACAAAATATGGTTAATAAGCTCGCTCTTCTTTCTACTTTATGCTAATCGAGATAGCATTAGCAGAAAAGATCTTATTACTTAGTTCCTTATAGGTAGAATGGAAATAAGGAATACACTAGCCTAAGTCGACAGTCAAATGCTTTAAAATGCGGTTGCTATGAGATTGAAATCCAATTCTTTGCGAGGTCAAGTGTTGACAAATTCCCATATAAGAAAAGTATTTTAAAACTGAAACCAATAAAAAGGAATATTCTAAAAACGATCAACTCAGAATAAAATGCATACAACAAATTGTGTATTTTAACGTGGTCTACGCTTTTTGTATGGTAATTTTTTGTCTCTCTCTTACGGTTTACTAGTTAAGCAAAAGTCAAGAAAATTCATCCAGAGTAAATAGACCTTCAGAAGCTATTCCCAGAAAATTCAAAACATACTTTTTATTTGTGATGGAAATGACTAATATGTCGCATTTTAATCAAAATCCTTAGAGCCACTTTTGAGAAAGTCAAAATTTTCGAAAATTTGTCCATGTAAAGGATAGTTTGGAGTAGAGGGATTTTCTTGAAAATTTTCGGGTCGCATCCTTGGAAGATACCAACTTAAATACCAAGTTCGGTATTCAACGGTATTTTCGTTTATGATCTATACTGTCCACAGACACAGACAGAAGGACAGACTGGACGGACAGATGGACAGACAGATAGACAGAGAACTAGACAGACACGCACAGACCTTTTTCCAAAAATGCTTTTTATTTATTCAGGGGAACCCAAAACATGTATTTCCGGTGAAATCTCGGTATCGAATTTTTGGATGCATTACAATACCTTCAGTCGCCCTCCGTGGTGTAATGGTTACCATGCTAACTTCATATGCCCAAGGTCGCGGGTTCATACCCGGCGGAGGACGATCGATTTTTTCGGGTGTAAAAATCCTTAGAATGGTTTCCTTCGGAAGGGAAGTAAAGCCATTGGCCCGGTGTCGTAGATTTACGGCATTTAAAAGAACCTCAAGCCTGATAGAAAGGCCTCTGGGCAAAATTAAGCGGTCTTTCACGCCCAGTATAGAATGGGACTCATCAGATTATTAAATATGGTTTTCACCGGGTCCCAAGACTGAGGGCTTTTTATCGGATGTTTCCGACATTACAAAAGCACTTAATCAAATAAAACGAAATATACGCCACTCCATTTTAAGGAGAAGCCAAAAGGAATTACAAATCATAAGAAAAAGTGAAGAACTTATTTCTCTATAGCTCTTTTATGTTTATCCTTTAAGGAATCTTCTGGAAGTTTTGAAGTTATTGCTTTTCAGTTTTCATTACAGAAAGATCCTTCTGTTCGATGCATTAACTTTAGTTAGTCATTTATCGATGTTTCCGCAATCCTTTCGAGACTTCAAATATTGTTCTAAATGATTCTCATAACTGGTTTAGACAGTAACTGCCACACCCACTGCAATTGACTTAAAGCCATCTAAAGTTCTAAAGGTGTGCACAGCTGCAAGGTTAGTTTGAAATGTTTAAGAAAACATACAATCACGTATAGGAAGATTTGCAATTTTAATTAATCCTAAAATAAAAATCTGAGATTTTCCTTGTTATTGATTTTCAGTTTTAAAAAATTCAACCAGCTTGTAAAAGAGTTGACTATCGTTTTAGCATAAGGATCTTTCTCTTCTACTTTTTTTTTTTTTTTTTTTTTTTGTAGCTTAACGTCCTTCAACCTGGTTGGTCATATCGGACGATGAATGAAATTGGTGAAAAGATGCTCAAATGATCTCGGTGTCCATGGAGCTTAAAGTTACTCGACATTCGTCTTCTTAGGTTAAGGAAAAAAACCGGAAAAAAACCTTATCCGAGTAACTCACCCTAAGCGAGATTCGAACTCACGACCTTTTGAATGTGAGGCAGGCACTCTACCACCAAACTACTCAGGCGGCCATTTCTCTTCTACTTACAAGGCAGCAAGTAACAAGACCATGTCTGCTAATCGATTAGTATGAAGTAGATAGAACAATAAGATTTTTAACAATAATTAGACACAGATATAAAAAAAAAACAAAAAAAACATGAGAATGGAACACATCAGAATTTTACTTTCTCTACACTTACTATGTACATAAGATATAGAGAAAGTATTGCACTCCATCAAAAAATTCGATACCAAGATTTCACCGGAAATATATGTTTTAGGGTCCCCTATATATGCAAAAAAAGAAATCATTTTAAGAAAAAGGTCCGTGTGTGTCCGTGAACACGATAACTCAAAAACAAAAAGTCGGTAAAATACAAAAGAAATACCAAAATTGGTGTTATTTCCAGGTATGTGACACGAAGATTTTGAGAAAAGTCTCCCCACTCCAAACTACCCTTTACATGGAGCTTTTTTCGAAAAGTTTGATTTTCTCAAAAATGGCTCTAACGATTTGGATTAGAATAGTAAATTATTAAAGATATTTACCTGACAAATAAAATGTATATCTTAAATTTTCTGGGAATAGCCTCTGAAGACTACTTTATTCTGGATGAATTTTAAGGAATTTTGCATATCTGCTAAACCGTAAGAGTTAGAGAAAACTTACCACACAAAAAATGTAGAGCACTTTAAAACACATAATCTATGTTAAATGAATTTTTTCATGGAGTTAATCGTTTTTTTAGATATTCCTTGTTTTTTGTTTCAGCTTTAAAAATATACTTTTCTCACACAGGACTTGTCAACTCCTGTTCATACAAACAATGGAACATCAGTCACATAGCAACTAGCTTTTGACTATCACTTTAACCTATGGTACTCCTTTATTTCGCTTCTACTTACAAGGAAACAAGTCATAAGGCGATTTCTGCTAATTTTGTTTCGATTAGCATGAAGTAGATAGAACAATAAGATTTTTAACAATAATTAGTCACAGATGTAAAGAAAGACATGTGAATGGAACACATCAGATTTTTAAAAGTGCATTGCATAATATTTTTGTAAAAACATTGTCTGGAATATATACAGTGCGTCGGATTATCCTCCACATATTTTAAGACTGACACCTCCTAGGACTTACAAACGAATGCCTAGGGGTTAAAAGCCTATCCGGTAGCCAATGGCACTAAACCACAGAATGGAGAACTTGGAACGAGTGGTCGGCCCGTAGCGATGCATGAGCATGCGGTAATGGAAGATATGAAATGTAAGGGAAATGGATGATAGGGTAGGTAATGATTGGAACATTTGGTAGAATGAGTGGCGCGGGAAACCGGTGACCCCGAGAAAGCCCGCCCAGACCCGTCTAACCGTTCGGCCAAAGCGTTGCCTCAACAGGTTAATATACTAATTAAAAGCTCCTTGGTAAATACACGAATATTATTATCCGTTTTTTTCGTTAGTTTTGTAGTTTTAACATCCTTTAACCTGGTTGGTCTTTTTGAACGATGAATGAAATTGGTGAAATGATGCTCAAATAATCTCGGGGCCCATGGAGCTTAAAGTTACTCTACATTCGTCTTCTCAGGATAAGGAAAAACCCCCAAAAAACCTTATCCGGGTAACTCACCCTTAGCGAGATTTGAACTCACGACCTGTTAAATGTGAAGCAGACACGCTACCAGCACACCACCCAGGCGGACGATTATCCGTATTAATATATTCCTTATTTACGCATTAATTTGTTTCAGTGACTTCACTAGATCTGCACAACTCCATTGAACTTGCAGCCAAGTTGGATCAAATACGAATGTGTCTGAAAATTAACTCTAGAAAAAGGAAAATGAAATAAAACTAATTTTCTCTGGGGTTATAAAACATAGGAACACTGACTACAGGACCCTAAGACGTTAAATGTTAAATTCTCATTCAAGTTTGCTGCAGAGAAGAGTAATCCTTGACTCCTGTTAAACCAAGAACCTCGTTTTATAGCTTACTGCTGTCTCGAACAATGATAAAAAGGAATTTAATAGTTTGGGTTGCAAGACCATCACAAAATTACACGATTTTCATTAGTGTACAACTTTTACTTTCCCTATAAGTAATATATACATAGAGTATAGAGAAGGTGTTGTATTAAACCCAAAAATTCGATACCGAGATTTCACCGGAAATATATGTTTTAGGGTTCCCTTAATCTAAAAAGCATTTTCGGAAAAAGGTCCGCGCGCGTATATGTGTGTGTGTCTGTGAACACGATAACTCAAAAATTAAAGTCCGTAAAATAACCAACTTGGTATCTAAGTTTAGTATCTTCCTCGGCTGTGACACGAAGATTTTGAGAAAAATCCCCCCACCCCCAACTACCCTTTACATGGAACTTTTTTCGAAAATTTTGATTTTCTCAAAAATGGCTCTAACGATTTTGATTAAAATTTCGTACACTAAAGATATTTACCTGACAAATAAAATGTATATCTTGAATTTTCTGGGAATAGTCTCTGAAGGGTAGTTTAATCTGGATGAATTTTACTGAATTTTGAATAACTGCCTAACCGTAAGAGATGGACAAAAACGTACTATATAAAAAATGTAGAGCACGTTAAAACACACAATTTATGTTATTTACATTCTTTTCGTGGAGTCCGTCGTTTTTGAGACATTCCTTATTTTTGGTTTCTGCTATGAAAAAGTTATACCTACATTTCTCATGCAGGTATTTGTCAACTCGTGTCCATACAAACAAAGGAACTTCAGTCACATAGCAACCATCTTTTGCTATCACTTTAACCTATGTAACTACCTTATTTCGCTTCTACTTACAGGGAAGCAAGTAATAAGACCTTTTCCGCTATTTTTTTTCTAACTTAGCATGAAGTAAATAGAAGCATAAACGTTTTAACAAAAATTTGTTGCAGACATATAGAGAAACTCAAGTGAATGGAATACATCAGATTTTTACTTTCTCTACACGTACTATATACATAGAGTATAGAGAAGGTATTGTATTGCACCCAAAAATTCAATACCGAGAATTCACCGGAAATATATGTTTTAGGGTCCCCTTAATCTAAAAAAAGTATTTTCGGAAAAAGGTCCGCGTGTGTATGTGTATGTCTGTGAACACGAGAACTCAAAAACTAAAGTCGGTAAAATACCCAACTTGGTATTTAAGTTTAGTATGTTCCAAGGATGCGACACGAGGATTTTGAGAAAAATTCCCTCACCCCAACTAACCTTTACATGGAACTTTTTTCGAAAATTTTGATTTTCTCAAAATGGCTACAACGGATTTTATTAAAATATTGTATATTGAAGTTATTTTCCTGAAAATAAAATGTATATTATGAATTTTATGGGAATAGTCTCTGAAAAGTACCCTATGTTGCATGAAGTCTACGGAATTTTGAATAACTGCTAAACCGTAAGAGATTGACAAAAACTTACTACACGAAAAATGTAGAGCACGTTAAAACACACAATTTAAGTTATATAAATTTTTTCTTGGAGTTCATCGTTTTTGATACATTCCTTGTTTTTTGGTTTCTGGTTTAAAAAACTTACACTTTTCTAATACAGCAATTTCTCAACTGCTGTCCATGCAAAGGAACTTCAGTGACAACGCAACCAGCTTTTGAGTATCACTTTAATCTATTATACTCTCTTATTTCGCTTCTACTTACAAGGAAGCAAGTAACAAGACTATTTTTGCTATTTTTTCTGATTAGCCTGAAGTAAATAGAAGTATAAGCTTTTTAGGAATAATTTGTTGCAGAGAGGTAGAGAAAGTTATGTGAATTACATGAAAGATTTTTAATCTTCTCTACTAAATATACAGGCTATTCCAGAATTCAACCGCAAAAATAGCTGGATTGTAGTCCTAAATAAATATTTTGAGATTGGGGACCTAGAATAAGGTTTAGAATGCCGCTGATCAAACCGCAGTGGACCGTGACGCCAATACCCGGATTTCGGATAGCATGTACGTAGTGGCATTATTTAGTGCTATGATAATCGTGTGGGCATCGACTCAAGATGTTGAGAGAGTGTTGAGAGATATCTCGGTATCGAAATTTTGTATATAATACAATATTTTCTCTATACACTATTTACATAGTACGTGTAGAGAAAGTAAAAAGCTTGTGTGTATGTGTGTGGGGGGGGGGGTTAACATAACTCAAAAACGAAAAGTCTGTTAAATACCAAACTCAGTATTTAAGTTCGGTATCTTCGAACGATGCGACACGAAGATTTTTAGGAGAATCCTTCCAACCCAACTATTCTTTACGTGGAACATTTTTCGAAAATTTTGATTTTCTCAAAAATGGCTCTAACGGTTTTGATTAAGGTATCGTATAGTAAAGGTATTTACCTGACAAATAAAATGTTTATCTTCAATTTTCTGGGAATAGCCTCTGAAGACATGTTTATTCTGGATGAATTTTGCGAAATTTTGCATAACTGGTAAACCGTAAGAAACAGACAAAATCTTAGTTCACAAACTCCACGAAAAAATGTATATAACATAAATCGTGTGTTTTAATGTGTTCTACATTATTTGTATGGTAAGTTTTTGTCAATCTCTTACGGTTTAGCTGTTATGCGAAATTTACTAATATTGATTCAGAATAAAGTAGTCTTCAGAGGCTATTCCCATAAAATTCAAGAGATACATTTTATTAATCAGGTAAATATCTTTAATATACAATATTTTATTCTAAATTGTTAGAGCAATTTGTAAGAAAATCAAAATTTTTGAAAAAAGTTCCATGTAAAGGGTAGTTGTGGGTGGAAGGAGTTTCTTGAAAAACTTCGTGTCGCATCCTTGGAAAACATCAAACTTAAATACCATTTTGGTATTCAACGATCTTTTCATTTTTGAGCTATGCTGTTCACAGACACACAGACACACACGGACCTTTTTCTGGAAATGCTTTTTTTGGATTCAGTGGACTCAAAACTGTATTTCCGATGAAATATCGGTATCGAATTTTGGGTGGAATGCAATACCTTCTCTATACACTATGTATATAGTGAGTGTAGAGAAAGCAAAAATGCCGTATGAGAAAAAGTATTTTAAAGTTGAAATCAATAAAAAAGAGTATCTCGGAAAGTGCCAATTTAAAAAAAAAATAAAAAAATTGTGCTCACATAAATTGTGTGTTTTAACAACATCTACACTTTTTGTGTAGTAACCTTTGTCTATCTGTTACGATTTACCAGTTATGCAAAATTCAACCAAATTCATTCAGAATGCAAAGCTGTTCAGAGGCTATTACTATAAAACTCAAAACATGTTTATTTTTCACATAAGTATCATCAGTTATTTTTGAGAAAATCCAGTATGTCGAAAATTTCTATGTAAAGGGTAGCTAGGGGTGGGGCTATTCGTGGTGCATTCTTGAAAGATATTAAACTTAAATACCATGTTTTGCATTTTACCGAAATTTCATTTTTGAGTTATCCTGTTCACAGACACACACACATAGACATTTTCTAAAAATGATGTTTTGGATACAAGGGACCCTAAAACGTGTATTTCAGGTGCAATCTCGGTATTGAATTTTGGGTGAATGCAATATTATTTATATACACTATGTAGATATATAGTACTTGAGAGAAAGAAAAAATGAGTTTTATTGGACTCGGGGGACCTCAAAACACACATTTCCACTGAAATCGCGTCATTCAATTTTGGGTGTATTATAATAGCTTCTCTATGTATATAGTACGGTAGAGAAAGTAAACATTTGTGGCTGCTGCTAAAACTTTCAGAATGATTAGGGAACTGTTTCTCGTGCACTAATAGTAGTAAAGAGTTAGTTGAAGCAGTTTTAAAATATTCGCAGATCTACCGCAAGGAGACTAATTTAGCATAAGTGAAATTACTAACTATTGGATTGTAGATAGTTACCGGAATATCAATTAATAGGATAATATGGTTCTTGGCTTATGATACGGTGGCATTTCTGGTATGCAATTAGCAGCTCTTTGATGTACAGACGGTTGCGTCTGATTTGCAACTCCGTTGTGGTATGTTTAGATGAAGAGGGAGTGAGAAAGAGAAGTATTCAGAAAAAATCTGATTGCTGAAGATTAAGAAGACAATGTAATAAATAAGACCCGATTTTTAGGTTTTAATCAATTTTATTTACTCCATTAGTATCTACAACATACTAGTATTGCAGTCCACCCAAAAACTGAAAACCACGATATCAATGGAAACACGTGTTTTATAAGTCCTTAAAGGCATAGAAATCCTTTAGAAAAAAAATATGATGTGTTCCACTCATATACATCTCTGGAATAAATTATTGTTAAAAAGCTTATGCTTCTGTTTACTTCATGCTAATCGAGAAAAAATTAGTAGAAGTGGTGTTATTACTTGCTTCCTGTAAGTAGAAGCGAAATAAGGGAGTACCATAGGTTAAAGTGATAGCCAAAAACTGGTCGCTATGTGATTGAAGTTTCTTTGTTTGTATGGACAGGAGTTTACAAATTCCTGTGTGAGAAAAGTAAAGTTTTAATAAAGCTGAAACCCAAAACAAGGAAAGTCTAAAAACGATCAACTCCACGAAACAAGTGTAATAAAATATAAATTGCGTGTTTTAGCGTGCTCTACATTTTTTGTGGTAAGTTTTTGTCCATCTCTTACCGTTTAGCAGTTATGCAAATTACGTAAAATTCATCCAGAATAAAGAGGTCTTCAGATACTATTCCCAGAAAATTCAAGATATACATTTTATTTGTCAGATGAATATCTTTAATATATGACATTTTAATCAAAATCGTCAGAGCCATTTGAGAAAATCAACATTTTCGAAAAAAAATTCATGTAAAGGGTAATTGGGGGTGGGGGGATTTTTCTCAAAAACTTCGTGTCGCATTCCTGAACGATACTAAACTTAAATACCATGTTCACAGACACACGGACACACACGGACCTTTTTCTGAAAATGCTTTTTTTGGATACAGGAGACCCTAAAACATATATTTCGTTATCCAATTTTTGGTTGGGGTGCAATACCTTCTCTATACACTATGTACATAGTACGTATAGAGAAAGTAAAAAGGTCTGTACCATACTTGGTATTTACGTTTTATTTTCCCAAGAGCGGCTGAGAGGTTAGACCGATCGCCTCCCACCAAGTCTCCGGGATTGATCTCAAGGACTGCATGTGCAATTTGAGGTGGATGAAGCGGTGTCTGGGCGGGTTTTCTCCGGGTACTCCAGTTAACCAATTATTCCATGATCACCTTTCCTGTCATCCTCTTCCTCACGCTCATGCCTGGCTACGGACCGACCACTCGTTCCAGGTTTTTCATTCTGTGTCTTCGTGCCATTTGTTCCCCGAGAGGATGCTGACCCCTAGACATCGCTTGTAAGTCCTGGGGGGCGGTTGTCAGTCCTAAATATGGGAAGAATAAGCGAACTATGAAAAAAAGAAATCGAAAAAAAATTTCTCAAGAATACGACACAAATAATTTCAAGAAAACCCCGCACCCCAAACAACTCTCTTAATGAAAAAGTTACTCCTAAATTTTAATTTCGTTAAAAATGGCTAACAATTTTGATTATAATGCCGTAAATTAAATATATTTACATTTATTTAAAATTTATATCTTGAACTTCCTGGGAATAGCCTCTGAAAGCCAATTCATTGTGAATTAACTAGTAAACTATAAGAGAGAGAAAAACATTTACTACATAAAGGGTGTAAATCTCGTCAAAACACATTCAAACATCCTCGATATTACCTTCTCGACAAGTATTAAATAAATACTGTAAAGAGAAGGTATTCTATTGCACCCAAAAATTCGATACTGAGATTTCACCGGAAATACGTATTATGAGACCCTATGAATTTAAAAAAAAAACATTTTTAGAAACATGTCCGTGTGTGCATCTGTGTGTATGGGGGGGCACAGCATAGCTCAAAAAGGCAAAATACCAAATAAGTTTTGTATCTCCCAAGAATGGGATACGGAAAAAAAAAAAAAAAAACTACCCACACTACCCTTAAATGCATGGTTTTTTGTTTTTTAAAAAATTAGTTCTTAAAAACGGCTATAGCAATGTTTATTAAAATACCTTATGTTTAAGATAGTTTTATGACAAACAAAGTGTATATCTTGAATTTTCTAAGAATAGCCTATGAAGACGTCTTCATTATAGATGACTTTTATATAACTGGAAAACCATAAGAGATATACAAAAAATGTAGATGTCACTAAAACTCACAGTGTTATGAACATATTTTATAGAGTTAACTGTTTTTTAAGATATTCCAGAATACTGATTTCAATTTTAAACTTTTATCGAACGGGAAGAGATGGAATTTCAATTATTTCACATAGTGACCAGCTTTTAAAGCACTTGACTATCGTTTTAGCCTGTGAATTTTCTTCTTTCCCTTCTAGTTATAAGTAAGCATGTAATAAGACTAATTCTGTTTATGTTTATATTGATTTGAATGATGTAGATAAAAGATCAATCTTTTGAATAAAAGGTTTGTTTGTGGAACAACTAGAGAAAGACGTGAGAATGGAACACATCAGTTTTTTAGAAAAGAAATGCCTGGACAAGTGGGAGTTTCTATTCATCAAAGCAGTAGAAGATTATTAAATTGAGAAAAATCATTAGTTTGGAATCAGATTGGGAAAAGTATACACGGAAATTACCTATAGAACCTGCTGCATTAGCTTATGTATGGAAACGTTTACGCCAAAGTATTGGGTGCATATGTAGTTGTGTACCATATAACAAAATGTCAAAAATAACGTATGATTTTAATGAATAGTCGACTCTTAAATTAATCTCACATTACAAGAAAGACGGAAAATTACTGGTGCCTGTACTGATCAACGTAAAAACCTAAGAAAGATTTGAAGCACATAAGAAACCTAAATGAAGGTTTAAGTCACCTAAATATCCGCGTCTTATTAATACGTACCTGGGTTGAAATATTTATTCGAATTTGAAATGATGAATCTAATTATAAAGGACAGCTATGTGTTGTAGTTTTGTGGCGTGAAATCTTGGTTTATGTCCTTCTCCACACAACGGCATATATTAGGCCGCGCCGTGGCCGAGTGGTTAGACCACTCGCCTCTCACCTAGAGGCCCAGGTTCGATCTCAAGCAACCGCATGTGAGATTTGTAGTGGACAAAGCGGCGCTAGGGCGGGTTTTCTCCGGGTTCTCCGGTTTCCACCGGTGTTCCATCTTCATTCATGTATCATCAGTGTCACCGCCTGCGGTGCCATAAGTAGTAAAAGCGGGTGTTAAACACTACCAAAAAAAAACGGCATATACCCCACTGATCTTAGCGCTACGCGGATGCCTTTCCATTTCCTAACACCGCAACCACAAGCATGTTGCCCTCCGTGGTGTAGTGGTTACCATGCTAGCCTCATATACCCAAGGTCGCGGAATAAAACCCGGCGGAGGACGAGAGATTCTTTCCGGCGTAAAAATCCTTAGTATGGCTTCTTTCGGAACGGAAATATAGCCGTTGTCATAGATTTCGTTTCCCCATATTTGTAGGACTGACACCCCCTAGGGCTTACAAGCCAATGCCTAGGGGTCAGAAGCCTGGCGGGGCGCCAACTGCACAAAACCAAGCGGAGTGAGCCATGAATATGCGGAAGTGAATGATATGAAATGGAAGCAACATCGATGATTGGAAAGGTGAAGATGAAGTAATTGATGAAATGAGTGGCAAGGGAAACCGGAGGACTCGGAGGAAACCCGCCAAGACGCCGCTTCGTCCATCACGTGTCCCAAATGGGATCGAACTCGGGCCGTCTAGATGGCAGGCGAAAGGTCTAACCACTCACCTGTCGTATATTTTCCTCCCAAAAGAACCTCAAGCCTGATAAAGAGGTCTCTGAGCAAAATTAAGCAGTCTTACAATCCCAATACAAAATGGACGCTGATAATCGCAGCAGTTAAAGAGCGTCCATAAATAACATTCCATTTCTTTCAACCACAAGAATTAGTTGCCGGGTCGGCTAATCGCGATCTAGGGTTCATATAATTTTGCATTTCAAATATCAACATTTAAGGATGACCAAGAACCAATACTAAACGCACGACATTCAGTCTAGGTACGCTACATTAATAATGTTGTCTTACATACATAATCATATGCTCGATTAACAGAACAAAGACCTTGAACACTTAAAACCAATGACATAGGTATATCTATATATCAAGCCAAAAACCACCTGAATATAAAAAATCAATAATAATAATAATAATAATAATAATAATAATAATAATAATAAAAATAATAATGATGATAATAATAATAATAAGAATACTAATAAAAATAATATGATAATAATAATGATAGTAATAATGATAATAATAATGATAATAATAATGATATCAATAATAACAATAATAATAACAATAATAATGATGATAATAATAATGATAATAATAATGATAATAATAATTATAATTATGATAATAATAATGATAATGATGATAGTAATAATGATGATGATGATAATAATAATGATAATGATGATAATAATGATAATAATGATAATAATAATGATAATGATAATAATAATAATAATGATAATAATGATGATAATAATGATGATAATAATGATGATAATAATAATAGTAATAATAATAATAATAATAATAATAATAATAATAATGGAATCCTGGAGAACTATTGAAGAATGCAAATGAAGAACTACACAAGACACTCTATGAACTCATATTTGATATATATGAAACTGGAATACTACCAGAAGATTTTAAAATGTGTAAAATTATACCAATCCCAAAAAAAAGCAAATGCTGAAAAATGTGAACAATACCGTACACTAAGTTTAATGTCGCATGAATCCAAAATATTAACAAAAATAATATATAATAGAATAGAAAAGAAAATAGATACATACATAACAGATGATCAATTTGGATTTAGGAAGAACACAGGCACACGAGAAGCAATATTAGCAATGAGACTAATACTGGAAAAAAGGCTAAGAAAGAATAAAAGAACACATATTGCTTTCATAGATATAGAGAAAGCATTTGATAATGTGGATTGGATCGAAATGTTTGGAGTGCTTAGAAACCTGGGAATTAAATTTAGAGATTTTAGGATTATATGGAATCTATATAAAGATGAAAAAGCAATTATAAACTGTGGGAGAAAACAAGAAATAGTCCATATAAGAAAAGGAGTGAGACAAGGATGTGCACTATGCCCAATACTGTTTAATGCATACATACAGAGTGCACTAAATGAAATCACGGAAGAAATAGACACTGGAATAAAGATTCAGGGGATAAAAATCAATATGCTCCGCTTTGCAGATGATATTGCAATATTAATGGAGAACAAGAAAGATTTAGAAACATTCATAAACAAATTAGAAAATACATTAAGGAACAACTACAACTTAAACATTAATAAATCAAAAACAAAAATTATGACTTGCAGGAAGAAAGGGAATAGTAACACAAAAATTAAACTAAATGGACAACTATTAGAAGAAACCGAAATATTTCAATATCTAGGAAGCAAAATAACAGCTGATGGAAGGAGCATACAGAAATAACCAGTAGAATACAACACGCAAAACTTGCTTTTAATAAAAAGTACCAGCTATTTACTGCAAACAATATTAGCCTTGAAACCAGGAAGAATTTATTACAAACATATGTATGGAGTATTATGTTATATGGATGTCAAACTTGGACAATTTTAAAAGCAGAAAGAAAGAGAATAGAAGCATTTGAAACATGGTGCTATAGGAAAATGCTAAAAATTAAATGGAGTGACAAAATTAAAAATGAAGAAGTATATAAAAGAGCAGAAGCGGAAAAACGAATTTGGAACCAAATTAAAAGAAGAAGAACAAAATGAATAGGCCATTTATTAAGACATCAGAGCACACTGAATATCATGATAGAAGAAAGAAGTGGCAAAGGAAGAGCAAGAGCACAATATATAAAACAAATTATGGAAGATATGAAATGCAGTAAATAAGAAGAACTCAAACGGAAAGCAGAGAGAAGATCTGAATGGAGAGTCGCTGCAAACCAATCCAAGGATTGAAGACTCCTATATAATAATAATAATAATAATAATAATAATAATAATAATAATAATAATAATAATAATAATAATAATAATAATCATAATTTTAATTATAGAGAACTTTGACCCCTCTAGAAATTAAACAAATTGTGGTTTGACTAAGTTTGGTTTATACTTGTTACGTTTTCATCAAATTTTTTACCAGAAAAGCTCCGTAATTAAATTAAACGCTAATTTATTACGTGCGCGTAGCGATCCTTTTTTGTGAATATTTATGAAGTATGCTGCCTAGAAGGAGTAGAACATAAATAAAGAAGTCTTGTAGTACTTTTGCAATGTAAATATATAATAATGCTACACACTAAAATGCCTAAAACCTGAGTTTCATTGTCGGCGGCAGGCGAACAGTGTTGTGGAATGCAACACCGGCATATGTCGCTAGACGCTGTGCTGATGTATGACAAGTATGTTTCACGCAGATACAGCTGTTCAGTGAATTTTATTATGCAGAACTTCGGCCGCTGTAAAGTCGAATGAAGCTAAGCGCGATTGATTGACTTTGTATTTATGATGACAATTTCAAAATCTGTGGATTTCAAATTTAGCGCGAGATTAGGTTCCAATCCGTTTAGGTTAGTGTGTGTATATAACTTTATCTTTCTAATTTTATATCGTGGTAGTACCTCATTATCGATATTTCCAACAACTCCTAACAGCGCAATGGATACAACATTAGTTTTTTAAACCATCTCCCCACCCATAATCCCTCTCTAACCACACCGGTCCCGTTAGAGTGCAAAACTGGTATAAGTCGCAGCGGAGAGAGCGGCCCAACTTGTAAATAATTACCATAATAATAATAATAATAATAATAATAATAATAATAATAATAATAATAATAATAATAATAATAATAATAATAGTAATAATAATAATAATAATATATAAAGATTTGAAATAACTATCACACAATATCAACATGTGTTTGGGACCCTTGCGAGCTTAATGGGGCAAGTAACAAAATTCTTCCCAATGCGAATACGTAATTCGAGGAATTCTGAAATTAATAATAATCCTCTCCAAAAGAAGTGTATCAATACAATATCTATATTCATGAACAACATCCATCTGAAAATCAACTATTCGCAACAGAATCCCGGTGTCCAATGCATTCACCAGACAAATAGTAAAATGGATAGCCGTGGTCAGGCTATTTAGAGATATAAAACCATAAAAACCTGATATGTTCCATTCACATGACTTTCTCTACATCTGTGTACCAAATTATTGTTAAAAAGCCCATGCTTCTATTTACTTCATGCTAATCGAGAAAAATTAGCAGAAATAGTCTTATTACTTGCTTTCTTGTAAGTAGAAGCGAAATAACGGAGTACCATAGGTTAAAGTGTTAGTCTAAAACTGGTTGTCATGTGACTGAACTTTCTTTGCTGACAAATTTATGATTGAGAAAAGTTAAGTTTTTCAAAGCTGAAACTAAAAACAAGGAATACTTAAAAAAACGATCAACTCCACGAAAAAAAATATACACAGCATAAAAGTGTTTTAATGTGCTCTACATTCTTTGTGTGGTAAGGTTTTGTCCATTTCTTACGGTTTACCAGTTATGCAAAATTCCATAAAATTCACCCAGAATAAAGTAGTCTTCAGAAGCTATTCCCAGAAAATTCAAAATATATATTTTATTTCTCAGGTAAATATTTTTAATATACGATATGTTAATCAAAATCATTAGAGCCATTTTTTAAAAGATCAATTTTCGAAAAAAGTTCAATGTAAGGGGTAGTTTGTGGTGAGGGGGGGGATTTTTCTCAAAATCTTCATGTCGAATTCCTGGAAGATACTAGACTTAAATACAAAGTTTGGTATTTTACCGACTTTTCCTTTTTGAGTTATCGTGTTCACAGACACACGGTCACACATACACTCACGGGCTTTTTCTGAAAATACTTCTTTTTTTTTGGATACAGGGGACTGTAAACCATATATTTCCGATGAAATCTGAGTATCGAATTTGTTGGTGGAGTGCAAAACCTTGTCTATGCTCTATGTATATAGTACGCGTAGAAAAATTAATAATATACATTAACAACATATTTAGGCATATCCAAGAGTAGGGAATATTTAATTTCATCCAAAATAACAGTTCTTAAGTCTCTGTTAAAGGAATAAGTATTGACATATTTGTATGCAAAACAAGATTCTCTTTTTGCAGTGAAGTCGAAATACATTCTCTTGGCAATCTAGTGTTACTTTATTTTAAATAATACACTCTCCAGTAGATTGACCTGGCACTATCTAATTGAGAAATTCATTCCTACCTTAGACTCGACGAACAGCCTGCATTCCATCCAAAACTTTTGGCTTACGAGCGTAGTCTTGAAGATTCCGTCTTGTGTTGCTTGGAACGAGAAAAACACCAGGGACACAGAAGAAGTTCCAACTCTGTCATGCTAAAAAGCCGAAAAATCCGATTTTATATAAGTTCGAGACGAGCTTGGTTGAACGAAATCTCAACTAGTTCTCTCCGTCAATATAGATTTAGGAAATATTCCCTTGCGGAAGGCGTTTTTCCAAATCTCGGGAACAATACACAGCACTCGGGCAGTTCCTTTACGTCAGAAATGTCACTCTTACGC
This sequence comes from Hymenopus coronatus, assembly GCA_030762935.1. Lineage (NCBI taxonomy): Eukaryota > Metazoa > Arthropoda > Insecta > Mantodea > Hymenopodidae > Hymenopus > Hymenopus coronatus. Next base: position 35,093,914 of record CM060883.1, read on the forward strand.
GGTGTCAACCCAAAATTTGGGCAGCCCAATTATACTAACATGTTACGTTTCACAAACACACTGCCCTACTCAACTGGCCTCTCAAAGTAGACTTGTTCTGTGTTCAGAAAGACACAAGAAATCCACTCTGCCTATGTCAGTGGTACCAACTATTCTCCCGACGTCTATGGCGGTGAGATACCTCCAATATGACCGTCTACGTGGGCAAGCCGTCGGAAGAAAACTACCCATTAGTGGATTTTCACATTTTTACTTTCTCTACACTGACTATGTTCATAGTGTATACAGAAAGTATATTGCATTCCACCCAAAAATTTCATACCGAGATTTCATTGCAAATACTCGTTTTAGGGTCTCCTGTATATAAAAAAATTGGAAAAAGATCCGTGTGTTCGTGTGCCTGTAAACCTGATAACTCAAAAACGAAAAGTCGGTAAAATAGTAAACTTGGTATCAGTGACACGATGATTTTGAGAAAAATTTCCTCACCCCAAACTACCCTTTACATGCCAAAAATTTCGAACATTTTGATATTCTCTAAAATGGCTGTAATGATTTTATATGGCAAATAAAATGTTTATCTCGAATTTTCTGGGAATAGTCCCTTAAGACCTCCTTTATTCTGAATGAATTTTGCTGAACTTTGCATTGCTCGTAAACCGTAAGAGAAAGATAGAAACATACCACACAAAAAATGTAGATCACGATAAGATGCACAATTTGTGTCATATATATATATATATATATATTCGTGGAATTCACCATTTCTGATATATTTCTAGTTATTTGTTTTAGATTTGAAATACTTAAGCTTTTCTCAAACGGAAAGTTATAAACCCTTTCTTTGCATTGCCAGAAGTTGACAAATTCTAGTAAGTGAAAAGTTTTAAGGAATAATGAGGAATATCTCAAAAATGGTGAACTCCACGAAAAAAATGTATATGACATAAATTGTGTGTTTCAACGAGTTCAACATTTTTTGTTTGGTAAGTTTTTGTCTATCTCTTACGGTTTACTAGTTACGGTTGAAGACGGACACAGGAACCTCCGCCGCAAACTTAAGCTCAGAAGAAACCAGTATGCAATCATCGAAGTGTAATACTTTCTGACTTTGCCGTTTTTAAATATTCAAGGCTTAGGTGGTAAAATAAATATTCTTATGGACTTTATACTAAATAAAACATGCAACTTTATTTGTATTTGTGAACACTGGCTGAATGATGCCTCAATTCAGTTAATTAATATTGCTGGTTATAATAGAGTTTGTTCTTATACAAGCTCTCAATAAACACATGGGGGAACTGTAAATTTTGCAGTATGCAATATTGCCTGTAGGAACTTGGACATGTCAGACTTTTGCTGTGATAGGCATTTTGAAGTTTGTACTTTGATAGCAGATAGCGTTAAAACTATTGTTGTTAATATGTATCGTACACCTAATGGTGATACAACTATATTTTTAACCAAATTAAATGAGTTTTTTGTATATTGAACTAAATGGGCAAGTTATAAAGTTATTATTGGAGGTGACTTTAACTCTGTTTTTTATATTACAGCTAACAGAAATACTGTAGTTAACTTTAAGAATTTATTGTGCCAGTTTAGGCTAAATTATCATAATGACAAACCTACAAGAAACAAAGCTTGCCTGGAAAATGTAGTAAGTAATTTTTCTATGCTTGACTGCACAGTTGAACTTCAGAATTTTTATTTTTCTGACCATTTATCTTTATGGTTTCATTGCTTTAAAAACGAATCTAATGAGATATTAAAAAGTAATAAACAAACGTTAAGTTTTTCTTCTAGTAATTATGATAAATTTAGTAATACTGTTGGACAAATCGACTGGGATATATATATTAGTAGTATGCACTATACCGCAGAAAATCTTTTTAAAGCCTTTTTTAATATAATCGATTACATTTTTAATCTGTGGTTTTATAAAAAGTGTACAATGAACAAATTCAGTTATCTGATGAATTAAAACTGCTTAGAATCAGGCTTAGGATGTATTATGATATATTTAAACAATCAGTTCTGAAGTGGCTAAGCAAAGATATTATCTAAACAGGAAATTCTATAAACAAAAGCTAGAAGAGGATAAAATGATGAAAAATATTAGTCTGATACAGAATTCAAGAAATAAAAGTAAAACTGCTTGGTACCTAATTAATAAATCAAGAAATTGTGGAAATAGTAGACCTCTTATTCCAGTATCTGCTGAGACATTTAAGCAATACTTTTTAAATTCTGTGGAAACTACTAAATAAAACATTAATAAATGTATGACGAAACATGATGTACTTTTAAAAAATTGTGCAACCACAAATGATGTATTTTTCTGAAAAGTCATTACTGCCAATCTAATATTAAAATTGTATGTAATTTAAAAAGTCTAGAAGTACTGAGAGTTATGATATGTCAAACAACTTTTTAAAGAGGATTACTGATGTAATTCTTTACCCACTTACACATTGCTTTAATCTTTGTTTGCAAGAAGGAATTTTTCCTGATTGCCTGAAAATTGGTAAAGTAATTCCTGTGTATAAAAATAGTAGCTGCAAATTATAGGCCAATATCTTTCATTCCTATTATTGGAAAAAAAATTAGCACATGTTTCAGCAAATACATACTTTTTTCAAAGACTTTGACTTGTTTAACAAAAATCAATATGGCTTTTGTAAAGGTATAAATACTACTGCAGCAATAAAAAGTTTGGTTGATTCCTCATTTGAAAGTGGTGGATATGTATTAGCTAATTTTTGTGACTTGAGTAAGCTTTTGATTCCATTGATCATAATATTTTATTAGAAAAACTTTCCTATTATGGTATACAAAATACTCAGTTGAATCTCATGAAATCCTATTTATTTGGTAGAAAACTATTGGTTTATGTAAATCATGAATGTTCATCTATGTTCTAGATAGCAAGTGGTGTCCCGCAGGGTTCTGTTTTGGGTCCTTTGTTGTTTTTAATTGCAGTTAATGACTTACCAAGTAATATACCTACAGATACCATAATGTTTGCAGACCAAACTACTTTTATATAAAATGGAAATGACCAAATGAAATAAATAATCGATATAATGCCATAATGGCTAAAGTTTCGGAATGGTTTGAAGCTAATAGTTTATTTTTAAATAAATCCAAGACTATCTCTGTTTTATTCACTTTAAAAAGGATATCAGACGACTTAGCATTACAGTATCAGCCAAGTAGTAAATTCTTAGGTGTATATATTGATAACCAACTATCGTGGCCACCCATATTGAATATTTAAAAAAGAGACTGTCTAGCATTATATTTTTAATTCGTAATTTGAGAGATTTTATCCCAATTGAATACGTGAGAAGTATGTATTTTGCTTTCTTTGAATCAGAAATAAGATATGGTCTAATTCTTTGGGGTGGTGCTAACAAATAAATGAAATATTTTGTCTTCAAAAGAAAATTATTAGAATAATAAAAAAAGTTCCTACATAACCCCATGTAGACCCCTATTTATTGAGCTAGGCATTTTAACTATTTAAGATCTTTATATTTTAGATAATTTAGTATATAACATGCCTCTCGTTATAGACATATTTT